>CM035136.1:43566744-44853619 GCA_020205605.1 Panax ginseng
ATCAGCCGAGAGCTGTGACGCCCCCAAAATTAGGTATACATCACCCATCTTGAGTCGCTTGGATACATGGTACAAAATTCAAATACAACTTAATAATACAAATGTAAGTGTACAATGTCGACAAAACATAAACTGTGAGTTTGAATACAAATATTGTCTACTAGAGAGTATACAAACTCATACTGAGTCCTCATTACAATTATTATCACACTATTTCACGAATAGTGAGGACTACTAATGCACCTTCTAGGACCATCACTGCTCCCCAAACTAGTCCAGTTATATTTTCTCATTTCAAGAAGAGAACAAAGTGAAAGAAAGGTGAGCTCAACTAGCCTAGTAAGAAATATTATGACTAAGATAATGCGAGAATAATTTATCATTAGCCTTAAACAAAGATTAAAAGCGATACAATATAACAAACATCAAGTTTAACTCACAATGAACAAGCAATCCATTAAAAGAGTCAAGTAGAGAATAAAATATACCATCTTTTATGATTTAAAG
The DNA here is from genome assembly GCA_020205605.1 of Panax ginseng. Classification (NCBI taxonomy): domain Eukaryota; kingdom Viridiplantae; phylum Streptophyta; class Magnoliopsida; order Apiales; family Araliaceae; genus Panax; species Panax ginseng. Next base: position 43,567,252 of record CM035136.1, read on the forward strand.
GTTTTTCATCACTTTTATCGCTTGGACTCGACTTAATAAATAATCCACGTCATCGAATCACCCCTTAGACTACTGCCGAGGATATTCTTTAGTATCACGACCAAAAATTATCCATGCACTACTACTAAAGATAATCATGTTTTCATCAATCGGTCCTGATCATGCCATAAAACAATTCATCTTTAGACTACTACCAAAGAGAATCTATAGCCATAATCATACCAAAAGCTCGGCCCATCAATGCACTACGGGCCAATGAGGACTTTTTCCATATCATTTGTAACATTACGGTTATGATTAAGAATAATCCCTGGTCATAATCATACCAAGTCCATCTATGCACTACAGGCCACAGATGAATTTCAACATAATATAAGCATGAAGATGATGACAATGATATAAGAATTCAATAAAACCAGTTCAAGAATTAATTTATCTAGGAACTGATAGCATCCAAATTGTCAACATGATACTGCTTTGTAGAGTAAAATTCAAGAATGCTCATAAGAATATTTCCATGAAAAGATACTGTATGAAGCCCAAATATCAAGGATATTCCACTAATTTCATGGAGTATAGAAATCAAAACTTTAACCAACTGAGTATAATAAAGAATGGAATAACAAAAGAAATCACCATGCATGCGGTAGACAGATGTAGGCGAGTTATTCCAACAGAATAATAATTAGCGGAACCGGTGTGTGTAAAAGCCACAGACGGGATGTTCCAAATGAATAATAAAGAACGGAATAATAACGAAATCACCATGCATGCGGTATTGCAGATGAAGCGGAGTTATTCTAATAGAATACCAATAAAGACGGAACCAGGTCCGACATAAAACTCACAGACATGATATTTTAACACAATAATAATAAAAGCATGTATCAAGGTCCGCGAAAGCGCACAAAACAGGATATTCCAATGTAATAATAATAAAGACAGAACCAGTCCGTCGAAAAGTAAAAGCACAAAAACGAGGATATTCAAATGTAATAATAAAGAATGGAATAATGGAAGAATTTCACCAAGTATAGGGTATCCTCCGTATCTGAGTTATTCCAACAGAATAATAAAGAATGGAATAACAGAAGAATTTCACCAAGTATAGGGTATCCCGCGTATATAGGTTATTCCAACAGAATAATAAAGAATGGAATAACAGAAGTTCTCTTCATGAATAAGAAAGAAAGAATACCCCTTACGAGTACAACAAATAATATTCCCTACCTTAGAAAGAAGAGTACTGGATATAAAAGTAGTGAAATAGCAGAACACTTTTCTTCTTTCTCTCTATAGTTTCTCTCTCTAGTGTTTCAGTGAATTCGTAAGAAATAATGAAGGAATGAGCTTCTATTTATAGAAAAATGGACTTCATTGTAACTAACTCATGAACGGTCCAGATTGATTTACTTTAATCTGACGGTCCATATTTAAAGAAAAATCTTTTAAATAAAATATAATATATTCTATTTATAATCTAATAAAATGAATAACTTTATAAAAGATTTTACTATGCAAACACTATGTAGGCACTATGCAAACACTATGCATAATAAAATATAATATATTCTAATTATTGTCTAATAAAACAAATAACTTTATAAAAGTATTTTGTTTTATATAAAAAGATTTTACTATGTAAACACTATGCAACACTATGCATAATAAAATATAATATATTCTATTTATAGAATAACTTTATAAAAGTATTACATTTTATATAAAAAGATTTTACTATACAAAACACTATGTAGACATTTATGCATAATAGAATATAATATATTCTATTTATAGAATAACTTTATAAAAGTATTCATTTTATATAAAAGATTTTACGTATTATTACATTAATAATACCAAATAAGTGAGTGACTTATCACGTAAGCATCAATAATTAATACTGGTAATGCTACTATGCAACCACGTATATCATATGTACTTTTACTACCGAGTAGTTCAGCGATGATAACGGTAAAAACTTTCACCGTTATTTTTAATAAAATATTTTTATCGTTTTCTCAATCGACAATAATTCCGTTCTTGGGGTCCACCAATGATTGTGCCATTGCATCTAATATTCCACGATAAAACAAATATTTCCGACCAATCGAATATAATATGACAACTTGCATACTTTGTAAAATTTATAAATACTACCCACAACTATAACATTATCTCAAATCCACACCATAATATTAAAAAAAATATTTCGAGAAAATTAAATCTTTATTCATAAAATCCGGGGTCTCACAATCTCCCCTCCTTATGAAATTTCGCCCTCGAAATTTACGTACGTACCTGGTATGTCGAAGATGTGAAGATACCTTGACTTCATTTCAGATTCTAATTCTTGAGGTATAACCTTTGAGTGTTGAATACGATCCTTCTTATCCAAGATTTTAACACGTATCTCCTCATATGTTAAGTCTTCTTCTATCTCGTCTAGTTCTAATTTAATAATGTGGTTCGGGTCGTTCACATATTTACGTAACATCGATACGTAAAAAAAATATTCTGAACATGCAACATACTTGGCGGTAAAACGAGTGTATAAGCCATAGTTCCTACTCGATCGAGACTTTTAAATGGGCCAATTAAATCGAGGGTTGAGATTTCTTCTCTTCGTCGATTCTTGCTTCTAGAATAACGCCCTCTTGTACCTTCTTCTTCACATTTATCAGCTCCGGGTGTATAGCTTGAGCGGCTTTAACTTTATCGATTAAAGTCGATTCTACTCGTATATTCATTATCTTCACTTGGGTTCCTAGAGTCTTTAACTCTATCTTCATCATTTGTAAGTCGTATGAAATGGGCCTTGTCGACGTCGGGATTTTTGGATGTCCCTTTCCGTTACTTGTTCTTTGGTGTTCTCATTTTAGGTGAGATTTGTTTGAAAAAACAAGTGAAAAAGGTTCGACATGTATAATGTCAACGATTAGATGATTAAGAGTCGCCATTGATTGGTTTTTAAATGGTTGTACTAACACAACCGAGAAAAGGTTTGCACATTGACCAGATGATGTGACACATCGATATACTGGTCGGCTAAAACCGAGATTCATTTAGGGTCAGGGGACTTGGTTATGCGGGGAAAGGTGTTAGGCACCTTGACATCCGTGTTACCACGGTGACCGCCTCTTTTCAAGAAACTATTATCCGAGTGTGTGTGTGTGTGTGTGTGTGTGTGGGTCAATGTCTTTGTTATAGGAAAGTTGTGCGAGGCCTCGTTCGAACCTATATACACAGGATTTGAATTTATGTAAAAATTCAATTTTTAGCAAGATATGGCAATAATGTTTTTATAAAAGAGGTTTTTCAAACCACGATGCTCAATAGGAATTGAGACCTTTACACTTCCATTTTTATTAAGTGGTATGGGTGAATTGATTTTATTTGGCGGATCTGAGGCATCCGTATGAAAAAATAATACATCCAAAAATAATGCCGACTTCCTCGTGGGTATGGAAACCATCTCGAGGAAATATAGACATCGAGAATAATTTACAAGTACGCATATTTGAAAATGTCCATCACGGAACCGAATCTAGATCAATGAGATGAATCTGTGATCACATGATTCCTAGGTGCATGAATATTGCAATTTGTATAAAAGCAATAAGCATGTGTATATATAAAAGCGGTAAATATATATATCTGAGACGGGATCACCAACCACGAAGCACCTCCATGGGGGGATCGAAATGTAAATAAAGTCATAGATACGGTCAACCGCCAATAAGGAAAATTCAAAGCGGGACAAAATATAAATAAAGTCATAAATCTAAGTAAAGCGCCACGAAGTAAACTCCAGCGAGATTGAAATGTAAAGAAAGTCGTAAAAGCGATCAAGCGCCACTTAAGGAACTCAGGAAGGACAATATATATATATATATATATATATATATATATATATATATATATATATATATATATATATAAAAGTTAATAAATGCACCGGATTTAAAATCTGTGCTCATCGAACATAGTTCGACCACAGTTCATATATATAAGTATATATATATATAAAAGCGAGTAAACACACTGCATCAAGTTCAGGCTCATGAACAAACACACACAGTTGATATATATAGTATATATATATATATATATATATATATATATATATATATATATATATATATATATATATATATATATATAAAAGCGAATAAACGCACCAGACCGAAGTCTAGGCTCATCGAACAAAGTCCGACAGACAGTTAATATATATATATATATATATATATATATATATATATATATATATATATATATATATATATATATTAAAGCGATGCGCGCCCGCATCAAGTCTCAGGCTCAATCGAGGCATAACTCGATAATGTTAGTCAATATATATATATATATATATATATATATATATATATATATATATATATATATATATATATGACATGGAATGAAACCACGGACCAAAGTGCAGGCAAAAGCAAGCAACACGACTCTCAGCGTGTAGAAGGGTGTGTGCAAAGATGAAGAGAAAGACTCTAAAGTGTGTGAGAAGGCTTACAATTTGGTCGATAAAAAGGGCTTCTATATCTTTAGATTTGGGTAAACTTTGGGCTTTTGTGGGTACAAAAGAGGCTATATATGAGCTCACATGTGTTTGAAAGTGAGAAAATACACTGTTATGGCAAGTGCAGAGCAAATTGTGCAGGGTTTCCCCATCTTTTTTTTCTTCCAAAATGGCCACCCCAAGCCCCATATTTATAGAGGTGGTAGCCGCAGGTATACTACTTGGTGCCCTAAAATATACAGGCGGTGTCGTCATCGTGTAATAACGACTTTATTAAGCTTCGGCCGCTCATAACTTTCACTTCGGGAGTCCGATGGAAGCGTGCCATGCCATTCTGAAAAGCTCTTTCCGAGAGCTACACAATGATATATGATTTGACCTTTTTTGATTCTAGGAAGATGGGTCCATGACCAAAATGGCATTCCCGGGTTTCCGTTAGGCAATCCGGTGAGCCGTTTTGTGTAGTCTGCGCTTCGGAGTTAAGATATCGCTCTTGTGGGACTTACTTTGAATTATTTTGAGTTGAAATGAGTGTATTTGATTTGAAGTGAAGTTGAGTTGGCAAAATAACCATTTTGCCCCTCCCGAGGTTATCTCCGGTTTTCGCGCAGTTGTAGCAGTCGTTTCTCAGGGTTATCTCTGAGGTTGACTTGATGTTAACTTTGACTGTCCTCAGGCTTATCTCGGAGGTTGGCTTGACCTCCTGGGGCTATCTCCAGGCTTTGATCTTGATCCTTCGGGGTCATCTCCGAGGTTGAAACTGAATTTCCTAGGATTATCTCCAGGGTTGGAACATGATTTCTCGGGGCTATCTCCGGGGTTGGATTTGGTTACTCCCAGATTGCGATTCGAGGTTTGATGATGAACTTAGGTAGTATGTCGGTAAAGATTTGGATTGTCTTTCGAGGTTCCCTCTTAAAAGGCTTAAATCGTCCTCCCGCAATGTTAGTAATAGTAGAAGAAAATTTCGAGTGTCTACAGATGCCCCTCTTTATCATGTTCATGCAATGCAATGGAATGGACATGATAAAGATTAGTAGACACTTAAAACATGACAAGGTATTTTTAATGATGTAAATCGCAATGTAGTGAATGTTTATGATGAATGTGACAATGTTTTCGCAAATCGCAGTTCGTAAATCGCACATCGTATTTCGCACATCGCACATCGCACATCGCTTTTTGCATTTGGCCAACTCGCACTTCGCAACTCGCACATCGCATTTCGCATATCGTATTTTGCATATCACATCGCAAATCGCATATCGCAAATCGCATATCGCATATCGCAAATCGCATATCGCAAATCGCAATGTAATGAATATTATGATGAATGTTAAAATGTATTCGCAAATCGCTTTACCTTTACTGAGATCATTCTTGATGCGATATCTTTGGTGTTGACTCAATGGTTTGGCATTTAATCACCGATGCTTGTTTAATGGAGATAAGTTGAGATGTTTTCCACATCTCTGATGGGGATGACGTTCTGAAATTACCATACCCTCCCGATGTATTCGGCCGGTAGTTCTGGCGGTGACTATCCGGGTTGACGCTAAACTTTTCCAGCTCCCACTAGAACGGTGGTATACGAAGCTTTCATCGCTGAAATGTGTTGATATCGCGCTATATTGATGGCAATGGTTTAGGATACCAGATCTTCCGATACCTTCGCTGAAGTAATATTCCACGGATTACTTCACTAGACTTCGCTTGATGTTACGTTAGATTGATGACAACCACCGATGTCTCACCCTTCTTGAGGTGATTTGGAGTTTCCTTTCACTGTTGGGTGCTTGTGCCCCATTTCCTTAAGCGTTTGATTCGCAACCCGGATGAACTGATGACTTGAATGTCTCTGAAATCCCTGGAGGGTGTAATTCATTCTTTCATTTGCCCATATTTGAACGCTTGTAGTAGCGGTCTCGATTTGTGAGGATTTAACGCATGTTGATGGTGTAGATTTCATTTGCTAGGCCTTTCATTGTTGACCTTCTACTTCTAAGTTAAGAACTTTCTTGAGAAGTTTCCCCTTCTTTCGTAGGGGCACGCTTATGTCGCTATGATTTCTTTCAAGAGTTCACCCTTTTCTTTTTGATGAGAAGCTTGATCTCGCCTTAAACTCCTTCCATTTCTTGGAATTGGAAAAATGCCCCAGTCCTTTCGCATGTTGATGCTGAGGGTTCATATGAGAAACTCTCTTTGTTGATTAAGTCGTGAGTGAATAATATCCGAATCGCCATTGAGATAATGATGGACCGTGCCGATGGCGCTAACTAGTGCATTTTCTATTTTAGGATGATTGATAAATGCCCCAGTGTTGAGTTGTCGCTGCTTCCGAGATTGCCCTAATCTTGTTGTAAAGGACCCAATATCCGGTTGTCGCCAATTTTGAAATTACCCCAGTCTCGCTTGTTGTCTGGGATAGTTGCTTTGATAGATGAGCTGATAAGACGCCGATATCGCAAGAGGCTTTTACATATGTACCATCTGGTGAACAGGTAGTGGATGTGGGCTTTGATGTTGACAACTCTTTCTGGTAAAGATGCCGCTTTGTTAGAGAGATGATGCTCTAACTCATAGGGATATCGTTGTTGCTGAGTGGGATGACGTTACATCCATCCGAGATATCGCATGTAGTTAGCGATGGATCATTGGCTCGTGTAGAAACCCTTGGGTAGGAGATCACAAATGTTACCTCCTTCTTACGAGAGGAATTCATGTTGTACTTGATAGCCCGCATATATTTCGATTTGTAGATGGGCTTGTATTTTCCCTAAGCACAGACTAAGCCATTTTTCATGTATACAAGACACATTGTATATATCAAACAACATTATATATGGCGGGGAAATATATGTTGATTCACTTCCTCGACGTCTAGGATTTTGGGTGAGACTTGTTCTTTGGTGTTCTAATTTTAGGTGAGATTTGTTTGAAAACAAGTGAAAAAGGTCCGACATGTATAATGTCGATGATATGGACCGTTAAGAGTCGCCATTGGTTTTTTAAATGGTTGTACCAACATAACCGAGAAAAGGTTTGCACATTGACCCAAATGATGTGACATCGATATACCTGGTCATGTAAACCGAGATTCATTTAGGGTCCTGGGACTTGGTTATGCGGGGGAAGGTGTTAGGCACCCCGACATCCGTGTTACACGGTGACCGCTTCTTTTCAAGAAACTATTATCCGAGTGTGTGTGTGTGTGTGTGGGTCAATGTCTTTATATATAAAAGTTGTGAGAGGCCTCTTTCGAACCTATATACACAGGATTTGAATTTATGTAAAAATTCAGTTTTTAGTAAGATATGGCAATGATGTTTTATAAAAGAGGTTTTTCAAACCCTGATGCTCAATAGGAATTGGGACCTTTTACACCTCCATTTTTATTAAGTGATCGGCTTGATTGATTTTATTTGATGAATGCGAAGCATCCTTACGAAAATAATATATATAAAGAAAATAATGCCGACTTCCTCATGGGTATGGAAACCATCTGAGGAAATACAGACATCGCAGAATAATTTACAAGTCTTACATACCTGAAAATGTCCATCACGGAACCGAATCTAGATCCAATGAAATGAATTGTGATCACATGATTCCTAGGCGCATGTAATATTGCAATTTGTATAAAAGCAATAAGGTGTATATATATAAAAGCGGTAAATATATATATACGACATGTGATCACTAACCACAAAGCACCTCCATGGGGGATCAAAATATAAATAAAGTCATAGATATACGGCCAACCGCCACTTAAGGAAACTCAAAGTGAGATAGAATGTAAATAAAGTCAGAATGCGCCAATCGCCACTAAGTAAACTCAAAAGGTGACTAAATGTAAAGAAAGTGTAAAAAGCTATCAACGCCACTTGCCAAGGGAAGGGAACTCAGCAGATAAGGAATATATATATATATATATATATATATATATATATATATATATATATATATATATAATACGCATCGGATGTAAAATCCGTGCTCATCGAACATAGTTAAATAAGTATGTGCAGTATATATATATATATATATATATATATATATATATATATATATATATAAAGCTTAGTAAACGCACTGGATCAAGTCTAGGCTCATCGAACAAAGTCCCACACACAGTTGATATATATATATATATATATATATATATATATATATATATATATATATATATATAAAAGAATAAACGCACTGCATCAAGTTCAGGCTCATCAAACAAAGTCCGACAGACAGTTAATATATATAAGTATATATATATTAAAGCAGTAAACGCTCCAGACCGAAGTTAGGCTCAATCGAGGTATAACTTGATAATGTTAGTCAATATATACATATATATATATATATATATATATATATATATATATATATACAGACTGGAATGAAACCACGGACCGAAGTCCGGGTAAAAGCAAGCAACACGACTCTTAACGTGTAGAAGGGTGTGTGCAAAGATGAAGAGAAAGACTCTAAAGTGTGTGTGAAGGCTTTAAACCGATCGATAAAAGGGCTTCTATATCTTTAGAGTAGGTAAACACCTGAGCTTTTGTAGGTACAAAAGAGGCTATATATATGAGCTCACAGTGTGTTGAAAAGTGGGAAAATACATCGTATGGCGAGTCAAGCAGAGCAAATTGTGCAGGGTTTCCCCATCTTTTTTCTCTTAAAAATCAGCACCCCAAGCCTCTTATTTATAGGCAAAGGGTGCCGCAGTGTACTGGCTCAAATTCGCGGGTTGAAGGCGGCCTGGGATTACCCATCTGGGTCGGTCGTATCTCAAGCACGTGCACTCAGGCACTATAATGTTCACTCGAATTTTGAGAAGTGCAATCCGAGCATCCGTTTGGAGGTATTCAGGACCTATTTCGGACCGCCATTGTTGAGAGTTGTACGATGGCATGAGATTAGAGTTTGTACGAAGTCTTTGAAGATGGGACGATGCCCTCCGCTCTTCAAGCTTCAACTTTCATCCGTTACCCCGCACAATAGTCACTCGGGATTGGTTAGCCTTGTGGGACATTGTTGCGTAGAGATGAGACGTGGCATCATTTTGGACGAGATGACGATGTTGCCCCTCACCGGTGTTACTGCCGGATTGGGCCGATAAGCAGACGTTGCTCAAACTTCGCTGAGGTTGGACTGCTGCATTTGTTGAAGACCCTCATTGTCATCTTTGAGGTGTGCCTATCTTCCCGATGTGATTGCCGTGTTGGCACAGTGTATTTTGTTGTGAGTGCCGAGATTGAAGCTGATGGCATTTGAAACAAGCATTTCCGGGGTTATCTTTGAAACTGCATTCCTTGGGGTTATCACCAAGGTTGGTGGCTATTCCCATGGTTGGGATTGAGACTGGATACCTCGGGGTTATCTTCGAGATTAATCATTCTTCTCCGGTGTGTGTTCATATTGTATTCGCAGTGTCTCGTGGTTAAATCCGAGGTTGAAACCATTACTCCTGCATTACGATCCGGGGTTGATGCTAAACTTCCGTAGTATCCAAAGATGGATTTGGATTGTCTTTCGTGGTTCTCTCTTAAAGACTTAATCATCCTCCTGTAATGTTAGTAACAGTAGTACAGAAAATTTCGAGTGTCTACAGATGCCCCTCTTTATCATACTCATGCATGGTGATGCATGGGTAGGATAAAGAATCCTAGACACTTGAAACGCAACAAGATAAACATGGTGCTAAGGGTAGCAACATGATGCAAATGTATGATGTATGTGTACGGGGTTGTGGCCCAACATGCTGGGGATGATTGTTGGTTCCCTGTTGCTTCAACTGGGGATTGGCAATACCGACCAGATCTGATGTGCAAGCCGAATCTGTTAGGATATTGGTGTTGGAGTTATCACCAAATTCCTATGTTCTTGATAACGACTTGATACTGAAGGGGTATCTCTTGTGTGTAAGAGATCTGTGGGGACAAAGCTTGATCTTTTTGAGGATGTGTATAACATATTCCATCATCTATCCTCTTTGATAATGTTGACCTCTCCTGGTTAGTATCGCCAGAATATGTCACGATTCTGTTGGATTTACTGCCAACAACAAATGCTGTCAGGGATGCCTGACCTTCGTTGACTTGTGAACCAACGACTGAAACATCCTGTGGGATATGCTGTCAAGGTTGCTTGACCTTCGCTGACGTGTGAATCAACGGCTGAAACTCTGTGAGGAGATCGTCAAGGTTGCTTGACCTTCGCTGACGTGTAGATCAATGGAGCATTGCGTTATGACCTCGCGGGGATCCACGGGAATATGAAAACCGGGTATGAGAACCTCAACAAACTCTATAGCTTTGACAGTTTAAACGCTTATCTATTTGAAATGATGTCAAGGTTGCTTGACCTTCGTTGATATGTGTGTCAACGGCTGAGCATGCATTGCTACTCCCGCCGGAGATATACGTTGTAACCCCCGTCGGGGACCTATTGGGGATGCATAAGTACGTACGCAACTACCGAACGATTCTCAACGCTTCGATGGGTTTACCTGCCATTAGCGGAAATAATGTCAAGACTGCTTGACCTTCATTGATAAAATTGTCAACGGATGAACGTGTTGTAACCCCCACCGGGGATCTACGTTGTAACCCCCATCGGAGACTCACGTTGTAACCCCCATCGGGGACTCACGTAGGGTAACGACCCGAAGTCGGCGGCATCAGACCTATATATGGTATTGTCGAATGTGATTTACGACAACTGAGGTCATTGGCAGAGTATACCTTGTGTTCAGGCGACTACCAATGAATGATGTGCAGATTCAAAGTCTCATCTGAGAAGACCAGGATTGTATGCTATTTTGCTCAATTGCATGGCATTTTTATTCCCGATTTGACCTTTCTAGCCCGTAAGAACTCCATTTTAACTCAAACTGGACCGAGCCGGAGGGGTGGGACCCACATAGAGGAGCCAAGAGTGCACTCTGCCATGAAAGCAGGCCTCGCTGCCAGCATGGATGATAAATCCCAAAGAATCGCCTTCATAAGTCACTTTCAACTTGTTTCTCTCTAGAAAACCGTGGAGCCACTTCAGTGATTTGGCCGAAGTTCTGGGCCGCTTCGCAGAATTTCGCCACCGCATAAGTGTTCTACACTATCCACACCCTTTCTGAGGTGATTTGGAGACTTATTGTCCAGATATTATGGATCCGGATCAATGAGAAATTTTATAAGACCGCTTCTGGCGTGACGGCCGGAGGGCTTCAAGTGCCTCGTCCCCTCGTTTCACGTCAAATGTATTTCGCTTCGGTTGGTGGAGGTCGTGATTCGTCCCCATCCGTAGAGGTTCCAGACGTTGAGGACGAGGAGGTGGATATTGAGGATCCCGCCTCTGTGTACATATCCTCGCAGGGAGCTTCCGAGCATCCGTGTGGTGAACCCAGAGTTGCTAGGTGATTTGGGTAGACACCCATCGATGTACTTGCATGCTAACGAGGTATGACGCTAGACTTTATCTTTTTTCTCTCCTATTGACGAGGATTAAAAGGGTCCTGATGTTGATCCGCACTTCATGCGCAGTTCCGTGTTTTATATAGCCTCTGGGAACTGGTTTACCATCCACCCATGTACCAAAGCGCTTCATCCCGATTATAGAGCAAGAGTGCATGAGTGGGGATTTGGGGCATTTTTCTATCCTTCCCGTCGTTGTCCCCGGGTTACCTCGTGGAATTGTCTCGAGCGATGGTTTCATCGACTTAGTCACTCCACCTGCTGGATTGCAAGGTGATGATGACGCCTATGGATTGGCGATTTATCATAGGTATGGAGTTTGGAGGGGAGCCAGTGCCTTGTATGGCTTAATATCACCCCACCGCCGTTCTCGGTCCTTGTTAGGAGTTCCGCTGCTGGTGCGCCAAAGGTAGGGACCGTCTGCTCGTGTCCTTTTGAGCGTAGATGTTATGAGCGGGCTATTGAGTGAGCCGATGCCTGATGATGTCAGGATCAGGGATCGCGTTCTGCGGCGATTGTTCCTAATAATCATTCGAGGCTGCTTTATAGCAGATAACTCTTCTACGATGTCTTTTGCTCTGGTCAGCGCCACACGCGATGTGGACTGTATAAGAGAGTATGATTGGGGCTCTTACACCTTTGCCTATTTCCTCCGGGGCATGCGTCTGCACTCACAGGGTTTGACCGAGGCTTGGCTAAGATTTTACCCATTTCTGCTGGTGAGTATTTCTCTTCTCTTTTCCTTTCACAGGTTAAGAGTGTTTACTGATAGCAGATGTTTTGCCATTATGTTGGCAGTTTTGGGCCTATGAGAGGCTTCCATGTTTGCATCTTGTGAGTGTGTTAGGCTTAGATACCTATCCACGAGGATGACGATGGCATCATTCTATTTTGCCAGAGGTCCTCAGATCTCGAGGGCTTCGCCATTGTCAGATGCAGTTGGAGTTGTCGACTACCGACGCCATCACACATGGCTTCCATATTCAAGGGATCATTTGATCATCTGCTTTTGAGGATGGACACCCCATCACTGGAGTAGAGTATTTGATTTCCACCCGAGATTTCCTCTTTTCACCGATGGAGGCCGGGAGCTCTATTTAGGAGAGCGTGCTATTAGGAGCACCATAGGGAGATTCAGATACCGATTTTGCCTCCCGTTAGCGTCATTGGCCTATATCACACCACCCGCCATTGATATTCCATTGTTGGGAGTCGACGGTTTTGATTTATCGAGGTCCATGTACTTTTGAGATATTCCATACCGGTGGCTCCTCAAGACTATTGGGGCCAAATCCGTGCGCACACACGGTTCATGGGGGATATGGTTCTGGATCATTGATGATGACCGATTAGGTAGCTTCAGGTTCGAGCTCCCACCCATATGACCAGATTGATAGCTTGAATTGGCAGCTGGATCTGGGCAGAGATATTTATTAAGCATTTGGGCAGAGATCCAAAGAGAGGCGAGACATTTGTTCCTTCCAGCTCTGTGCCGCCCCTCGACGCACCCATTTGGTTTTTTGCCACAGATCCTCCCTTTATAGTCCCGACATCCCCTGCTGATAGAGATCCAGTGACTTAGGAGGAGTTATATCGTGGACAGATTGAGGATGTGGACATCGAGACCATTGTCTTCTTCTCGATGTGTATTCTCGCTATATCTTTTGACAGCCTCTCGTTAGATATTGGGTGGTTTGTTCCCCATTCTCGCTATATCTTTAGATAGGCTCTCGTTAGTAGTAGGGCGTTTGTGCCCCATTTTCATGTATTTGTAATGATAGAAATGATGTATTAGATGATGATATATTTAGGAATGTATGCACCATTTTTTCATTTCTATATATCATATTTCCATCCATTATCGTTATGCATGTATCATGTTATGCATATGTATGTATGTCCAGAGATACTCGGTATTGACCCATGGATGGTCTTATGACATGGCCCGCACATATGTCTTCTTCGATAGTTAGCCGTATAGATCATACCCCACTGTCAGTGGTGGCATTGGGTATGCGCTCGTGGTACGATAGCATGTCACCACTAGATAGGGTGACTGTAGATTTGTTATTGCAGCATACCATGACCCTTTTGGCATTTCAGGTTCCTACAGGATTTGTAGATGGGATGCTAGAGCATTGGCTAGCTGATAGGCAGGTATTTTGCTTTGGCACCCATGAGTTGACTCCTACTCTGGAGGAGTATGCCCGTTTGACGATGCTGCCCCTAGACCGACCTTGCATACACATGGCTTTGGGAGACATGAGTAGACGATTCATGACTCTCACCGGATTGAGGCGCAGAGTGGTGCAGGATGAGTTGACATCTGACCATGTGATCTCTCAGCGTTTTCTGTGTGACAGATTTGGTGCAGAGGATAGCTACTCATGACATTCAGGGGATTTCACTGTGTCGGAGGATCATTGGCGTTCGACCAGAGTTGATGTACTGATACTATGTGTATCGCTCATACGTACATGCCGCATGTACATGGATGAGATAGATATAGGCATTATCATGGCGGTGAGAGCTCTCGTGGAGGGTCGCACCATTGTACCTATGATCGTGGCAGAGACCTTGCGATCGTCATTCCCATCGCAGAGATTTACCCACCGCCGTGTGTGTTTATTGGGAGTTGGCCATGTCAGATGTGTGGTTTATGTCACACTTTATGGACCGGTTGGTACCTTTAGACTAAGACGGGTATTGTTTCTCCCATGAGGTGGCTATGTCAGATTCCTTTCATCCATCGGAGTGTGTAGATGCTCACCCGTCCGCATTTTTGGTAGATATCGAGATCCATTTAGCATATTGTCGTGTTTCGGGCTTTGCTCACCATACAGCCTTCATTACTCATGCTCCCGCATGGATTTCCTCCTTGGTCGGGCTTGAGGGGCGGACGACTTATCATCCATCGCCGTGATGTCGCAGATTTGACCGGCCCAAGGATTTTCATCCTTCGAGGGGGGGGAGTCGTCACGCCAGCTTCTCGATACCTCTCACCGAGGACCGATCTCGTATACACTTGTTGGGATCGGCGTGAGCTAGCCGCTTTTCCCGCCAAACCGTCCCCGATTATTCCGCAGAGTACTCGCATGGATGGAGACGGAGGTTTTATCTACCGCGCAGCAGATTTGCAAAGATCGAGATCGAGTTAGACGATGTAGAGCCTATAGAGGACATTGATACCTACATCGAGGAGGATACCGCTTTGTTGGGTTGCCAAGATTTCTTCCGGATTCTCCTAGTACTAAGATTTTTTGTGATCCAAAGACTTAACACAAGATTTAGAGCAGTAGTCTTCATCCGATGACCTTTGAGAGAGACCCGATTCGATCTATGATGTCGATCGCTTTTGATGTGAGGGACGCCACTTATTATTAGAGAGAGACGAGGCATTAGCTCGTAGAGATGCCGCCGTTGTTGAGTGGGATGAGGCCAGTCGACATGAGACGCAAAGTTGATAGTTGAGCGGATAGTGCTATATCCGCCCGGATGTGGTCGCCACAGATAAGATCGCAATGAGGTCCCTTACCACTGGTATGATCGCAGAGATGAGCGCTTATATCGATGAGCATATGGTCATCATGCAGATGGCTACAGATCTATTGGGTCGTGTGGATATTCTTATCCAGGAGACTACAGCTTTACCTCCTTCATCTGAGAGGGATGCCATGTTGGTCTTGTTAGCTCGCATGTACCCTGATTCGTAGATGATCTTGTATTTACCTGCACAGACTAGCTTAGCCATTTTGTCATGTACAGTTCACATTGTATATATATCAAACAACATTATATATGATAGGGAAATATATTTTTGGATCACTTCCCTTTTAGATATGCCTTGCTATTTGCTTGATATTTTGCCTGCTGCTTCAGGGCTTGTGATTTAGATGAATTTCGAATTTTTCCTGGTGGATGGACATTGAAATGTCTTTTGGATAGTTCGTAATGGATCATCGATCTATGTATATCCCTACCATCTTTGGTGTCTTGGGACTTGTTTTCGAATGGAAATGTGGAGAGGAATGTGGCTTTCTCTCCGAGATCGACCGCACTACGATGGTCGCCAAGATTTCTATTTAGGAGAAGCCTAGTTAATTCCACCTCTTATGGTTTAGTATTGCTTTCGAGGTATGACATCAACTTAGATGGTCGCCAATCTCCTATTTGGGAGGAGTTCGTAATTCCATCCCTTTGGTCTCAAGTCAATGAAATGTAGTGGATTGAAAGAGAATCCCAACACCACCGACAATGGTTTGTATTTTGGTAGGGGGTGAGACCGCACCATGAATGGTCGCCACGCATCTCTATTGAAGAGGAGATCAGTCTGCGTAGTTCGAACTCGTGTAAGAGGTTCAACGTCAGATATGTATCGATATGGTGTAGGAATGTTTTTGGTTGTTTTTGCTTTTGTAAGAGAGAAGAGGGTAGAAATGTTTTTGTTGTTTTTGTTTTATCATGACGGGCCATGTAACATGGTTGCCTACGACTCTATTGAAGAGGAGATTAGGTCGACGTAGTTCGCCTCGTATGGTAGAAGAAAAGCGTAATCCCATGTGCAGTGTCGAAAAGGGAGGAGAAAGTTTAATCTTAGGTTGAGGATAAACCGCAGTGTGAGAAGTTTGATCCCATGTATGGGTAGCCAAACTGCGAACGCAAGAGGTTCAATCCGCGGTGGGATGACCTAAGTTGTATGAGCGCAAAGGAGAAAGCCAGGCTGCTGGCTTGAAGAGTATGTTTCCCTGAGGGGCAAAGTGTAGCAAGTTGTAGGTGGTAAAGGGTTAAAGAACCGGAATGACTGGTGACTGATGATGATGCACTGTGGTGTTTGGTCGGTTACTTGCATATAATACCGCTTCACTTGTCTCGAAAGTTGATACGAGTTGAGGAAATTCATCGCCGCCCATTTCTTGTAATCTCGAGAGCGCCCCGTCAATACTTCTTTGACAATAAACGGCCTTCCCGCTTAGGAGCGAATTTTCCTTCGCCCCGATCTTGATTGTCAAGAATCTTCTTCGTAACCAAGTCATGTTGTTTAAATTGTCAGAGTCGGATTTTTTTGTTGTAGGATCTCGCGCGATCCTTTCACGGTATAGTCGACCATGGAAGATAGCCGCGTGTCGCCTTTCGCCTATCGTAGAGACAATTGGTGATGCCTATCTTGTACCCATTGGTTTTCATCCAAATTGAGCATCGATCAACACCGAGAGATTCCATCTCAACTTCTATGGGGAGCATCGCCCATCCCATAGGTTAAAGAGTAGGGGTTGCCCCAGCTTGAAGTACGATTGTGGTTCTCAGAGGCTAACAGAGTAAGAGGCAATAGGTTAGGCCAATCTTTGTGGTTGGCTGACATCTTTTGCATAATCTTCTAGATATTTTTGTTAGCTACTTCAATAGCACCATTTATCTTCGGACGATAGATGACAGAGTTAAGATGTTTGATGTGGAATTTACTGTATAACTCCTCCATCATTTTGTTGTTGAGGTTTTTGGCATTGTCTCACACAATCACCTCTGGTTGTCCATATCGACAAACGACACTGTTTCTGATGAAAGCAATGATGACTTCTTTAGTGACCCTGGGGAAGGAGGCTGCTTCTACCCACTTGGTGAAGTAGTCGATCATGGTGAAGATAAATCGGTGACCATTATCGCTTTAGGCTCAATGGGCCCAATAACGCCCATTCCCCACATTGAGAAGGGCCAAGGCAAACTCATATTGTGGAGCTCCCGTGAGGGGCGGTATAGCATTCCCATGAATCGCATCGATAGCATCTTTTGATGTGGTCATGGCAATCGTTTTGAGAGATAGCCAATAATGTCCCATCCCGAGGACTTTTCGACAAGGAGGGGGCCACTCATGTGGGGGCCACAGACTCCGCCATGGATTTCATCCATAAGTTTTGGGCTTGATCTTTGTCTAGACACCGAGGAGACCTAGTCCTCAGATCTCTTTTATAGAGCGATCTCCACTCAAGTAGAACTTCATAGGAAGTCGATGGATCCGCTTTTTCGGGCCAAAGCTCGCCTCACGGTGTAGATCCATCTCGCAGATATTCCTTGATATGTCGATACCAAGGAGGTTGGATGGGAGGTAGCTCATCCGATACTTCTCCAACGTAATTCTATATAGTCGGGGGCCTTGTGTGTGGAAATTGTGATGCTTGGCAAGTGTTCCTTGTCTGATATGCGAATCAAGGAGGCCAAAGTTGCTAATGCGTCCGCGAAATCATTCCTATTACGAGGAATATGTAGAAAGGAGATTTCTTCGAACTCCAAAGCCATCTTCAAAACCTGCCGATGGTAAGGCAGCAAATGTAGTTCCTTGGTTTGATAGACTCCGGTGGATTGTCTGATTACCAACTCCGAATCTCCAAGGATAGTTAACCGCTTGATGCCCATTGAACGGGCAAGTTTTAGCCCCATGAGACAGCCTTCATACTCAGCCGTATTGTTGGTGCTGACAAACTGTAATTTGACGGCAAGAACGGATACCGCTTCCCCCAGACGATATTAGAATTGCTCCACCCGTAACCTTCCATGTTAATGTAGCCCATCAAAATACATCTTCCATGATTGGCGGTATCAGATCGATGGTGTTGTTGCACTATCATTACTCCTTCATCGGGAAATATGTTTCAAGGGTTTGAAATCCCTCGAAAAAAATTTGCCATTGATTCGCGATTCCTTGACCTTTGATGGACTTTTTGAGTCACATATACAATGTCAAATTGTTGTAGGATCAATCGCCATCCGGATGATACCTTAATTCAACATGGGTTTGTTGAACACGCATTTGAGAGGATCCATACGGATATGAGATGGGTTGTGTGACCATGGAGGTAATGTTGTAACCTCATGGAAGCCCATGCTAAAGCACAACACATCTTCTCGATCGAGTGTA
The DNA here is from genome assembly GCA_020205605.1 of Panax ginseng. Taxonomy (NCBI): domain Eukaryota; kingdom Viridiplantae; phylum Streptophyta; class Magnoliopsida; order Apiales; family Araliaceae; genus Panax; species Panax ginseng. The sequence goes on from CM035136.1 coordinate 43,586,174, forward strand.
CTTGTGTTCACCGTCACCGAACCTTTTGCCGAGGTAATAGATAGCTCGTGTTTCGCCTCTATCGCCTTTTTTCTGTCTCCAAAGATACAAATCCCATGGCATTGTCACTTATGGACAGTACATGAACAAGGGAACATCATCCTCCGGTGGTACCAAGATAGAGCTTTGACTAGTTGTTTCTTGATTGTAAGGAAGGCATTCGCACTCATCATTCCATTTCATGGAGGAGTTCTTCCTTAATAATTTGAAGATTGGCTCACAAAGTTGCCACGGAGTTGGGAGATAAACTCGCCGATGAAGTTGATCCTTCCCAAAAATCCACGATTTCCTTCTCTCGTCTCGAGGAATGGGCATTTATGTGATGGCTTGGATTTTGGCAGATCCACCAATTCCTTTGTGGTCGACTAGAAATCTTAGCAACTTGTTCGACTTGACGCCAAAGGCGACTTAGTGGATTCAACTTCAAGTTGTACTTACGCAACTCCGTTGAACAACTTTTCGAGATGGTCTAGATGGTCATCCTCCTTTCCGGACTTGACAATGATGTCATCCACGAGATCTCAATCTCTTTATGCATTAAGTCATGGAAAAGAGCCATCATAGCTCGTTGATAGGTAGCTCCGGCATTGATGAGGCCGAATGACAACCGTCTATAGCAAAAAGTTCCCCAAGGAGTGATGAAAGCAGTCTTCTCACGATCTTCCTCAGCAACCATGATCTGATGGTACCCCGCAAAGCAATCAAAGAAAGGAGTACATGTCGACGAGCAAAGATTGTCAATGAGAATGTGGATAAATGGCACGGGAAAGCTATCTTTTAAGCAAGCTTTGTTCAAGTCCCTGTAATCCACGCAAACTCGCACCTTCCCTCCAGGTTTAGGTACGGGCACGATGTTGGATATCCACTCAGGATATGTAGACACCATGATGATGCCGGCTTGAAATTGTTTCACAATCTCTTCTTTCACCTTTAAACTCCACTCAGGTTTCAATCGCCGAGCTTTTGATTAATCGGCTTAAATCCTCTTTAATGGGAAGGCGATGAAGGACAATGTCATGGATAAACCCACCATGTCTTCTTCATGAGACCATGCAAACACATCCCGAATTGTGTTAATAGTGTAACCATGTCATTCCGCTGGTTTGGGGTAAGGTCCAACCAACTGGATTAACTTAGGGCTTTCTAAGGTTCCGAGATTGAAAGAAGTGGTTTGATCAAGGTTGGGTTTGGGTTTGTCTTTGACCCATTCTTGAATTTCTGGAGGCACCTCAATGTCATCCTGGGGATCCATCAAGGCTGAATTCATCTCTACATCAAAGGTACAATCCTTGTGTAGAGAGGCATCGATCCCGCAAAGAACATGTGCACATCTAAATTCAGAGTCCTCGAAACAAAATATGCTTTCACTTAGTATATATGAAATGCGTTGATCATACACAATGTTAGCATATATCGGCAAAATAAACCGCTAATAATCGCATGTAAAAGTAAGCAGTTATTGTATCTATAGGCGTAAAAGATTTCTACCCGCTTTACCCTTGTCGCACCAAAGCAAGGAATGTCGCTCCAATTGGTAAGGGTAAAGTCCGGTGGACCGCAGATGATGGAGGGATTGTCATCATCCTCCTTGTCCCGAATGATGGCCATTACGCAGGCAATCATCATCTGGGGTGTATATGTTGGTATGTTCATCATGGACGATGATGCGATGCCCCGACATTATTCGGACAACGTTTTCCTTGATTCTCCGCCTTTTCTTCGATTATGGATCTAGAATAACGATTTTCTTTTCCTCCACCGGCTTCGGCTTAGGAAATAACATGGCCATGACATTGGGTGGCACCTTTATCGAGGTTAAAGTGACTCGGAGTTTGAAGGCTAAGCCAAACGCCACATGGTTGAAGCCAAAGGAATGCCGATGCTTATGAGGATTCCTATGACTAGAGTTGGCAGAATAGCCTAGTCCAAATTGCTCCAACTTGCTTGGTTAATCGAATGGGGTAATCGGATACCTCGCCATCTTTACCCAACCCTTGTCTTCGCTTATAACCCAACGACATCATTTCTTCGAGGGTCGACATCACCTCATCGTAAATGTGGGGTTCGAGCAATGGTGCTCCAATAGCGTGGTATTGGGTGTTGCTTATTTCAAAGCATGAAAACCGATCTGGTTCTACGCCCGCATTGGCATTGATGAACGGTATATCCCATGCCGAGGAATCTCGTTCGGCCATTGACCGTGACCAAAGCTATTGTTGATAATGTACTTCAATTGTTGGTGAAGGGTGGAGGGGATCGCCACATGTGGATCCATGGTCGTCCCAAGAGTCAGGTTGTATCCCGAATCTATCTTGAGCACATGGAAGGATACACAGAATGTATGAGGGCCAATTTCGATTGGCAGCTCAATTACTCCAACCGAGTTATAGCGGGCTCCATCAAAAGCTTTGATGATAGTATGGCTACTCTGAATTCGGTTGAGATTGATATTCATCTTCACCAAGGTGTCATATGGGCAGATATTCAGAGAGGAACCTCCATCTATTAAGACTCTAGCCACCATATATCCGGAGGATAAAACCGCAATGTGCAACGGTTTGCAATGACCGGTCCCTTCGGATGGTATGTCATCATCAGTGAAGGATATCACATTAGTGTTGAAAATGTGATCAACCATGTGTTGAAATTTTTCAGATCCATCGATGTCTGAAAGATAGGCTTCTTCCAAAACCTTCAACAAGACCTTCGGGTGATTCTCGGAAGTTAGGACCAAGTCCAAAATTGATATTTGTGGTGGAGCTTCCTTCAAGCTTAAAACCACCGAGGCTTCATTATGACCTACAACGCAGAGGAATTTTTCAATCTTCTCCATGGGTATTTTCCCCTTTGATTTGGTGGTGGGGTTCATCACCCGATGGGGAAGATACAGTGGATTTTCCTTCGACACTGCAGCAGTGGTATGTGAGGTGGATCTTCACCTTCTCCATAATTCCACTAACCTCGCGCAAGCTAACAATAGGATATTGTGCTCGCATGGCAAGTTGATTGGCCTTGAGCGGCCATTTTCAAAGGATTGCTTCCTCCTTTGAGCTGAATTATCGGTGTTGTGAGAATATTATTAATCCCTTCACCTTCAGTAGATATAACTGCTACCACACTTTTCCATTTAGTAGGGCCTGCATTCTCACTTTCTTGTAACACAGTGTCATTATATGCCAAGCGCAGTACACCACTGTCGATTAGATTTTGAATAAGGTGGCGGAGTGCCCAGCATTCTTCTGTGCTGTGACCGCAAGACTGTGAGTGGTATTGACATACTGCATCAGAGTTGTACCGTCCCGAACGGGGGTTGATTGGAGGTATAAGGGAACTGATCCTTCCTTCATTGATTAACATGTGAAGGATTTCCTCCATGGGTTGGCCCAAATAGGTGAATTCCTGTTTGTTGGCAAAATCCCGACGGGCTTTGGCATTTGCTCTCTTCGTCACTTTGTCTTTCAGTATTTCATTTTCTGAAAGGGAAGAGGGAATATTCATGATGATTGGTAGGAGACTGGCATGCTCCTGGCTGATTAATTGCCGAGTCACTTGATGCTGATAAGTCACCAGTTTCGCCAATTGCTCAATTTGTTTGCCAAGAGCTTTGATCTTTCGTTCTATTGTGAATTGGAACTTGGCATAATCCCATCTGTCATCACTATCTTTGATGGTCTAGGGGTAGTCACAGCTGAAGTTGGAACTCTGTCCACTGCTCCAATTAATCATGTTGACCTCTTCTTCTTTGTGTTGAAGAAGAGGGTTGTCTTGTACGTGAGGCTGATCGAGTTTGGTGACTACGATCTCTCCATTATCTATTAGGTCCTGGATCTTGTGTTTCAAGGCCCAACAATCCCTGAGTATCATGTCCAGGTGCCCCGGCATGATAAGCACATTTCCTAGCAACATTGAAACCCGCCCATTAGGGTCGGCCGTGGAAGAAGATGCGTAATTTTCTTCTCAGGTTGTCAGGAAGATTAAGAATGTTCTCGAGGGTATCCCCTAAGGGTAAAAACACTCGATGGCGTTTTGACTTCTCTACCTTTTTGGTAATCGAGGGTTTGAAGATCGTGGCCGGAAAGGGAGTGTAGTTTCTCCTTTGAATGGGCATACTTTGATTGCCTTTTTGTCCTTATAGTATCAGGGAAACATCTTTCTCTTTCTTTTTATGGACCCTCCGGGGGTTGTTCCCATAATTTCCAAATTGGATGTGATCAACAACAGGTTTGAGTGTGGCTAGGTCTTGAATCTTTCCTGACTTCAACCCCATTTCAGCCATCTCCCCATGTTTAACCATTTCAAAAAATGGTTTGCCGATGCCGGCTAAAACTCTCTCATAGAAGGGAGCTTCTTGTATGTCTATGAATGTCATGACCATTTCTGATTCTGACATGGCATGACTAACGTGGGTAGCCAAAGGCGTCTCTGAGAATACTCTCTGAAAGACTCGTTAGACTATTTCTTGATCTTGGTAATTTGATACCGATCAGGAGCCATTTGAGTTTGAAAACTGTATTGAGTGAGGAAGGCATGTGCTAGCTCTTCCCAACTGTGGATTTTGGAGTTGTCTAATCTTGTGTACCACTTAACGGGCAAGCTCCAGTTAGACTCTTTTAGAATAATTGCATTCGAAGTTTTCATCCTCTCTGATAGGATCTCGGTTCTCCAATAAAGACTTTTAAATGTGTATAAGGATCCCCTAACCCGTCATATTTTTCAAAGTCAGGAGTTTTAAATTTTTTTGGATAGTGAACACCAGGAAAAATACATAGATCAGCATATGAAACACTCCTGTGTGTTCCAATTCCTTTGATGACGTGAAGGGTCTCTTCCATTTGGAGGACTTTCTTTTTGATGTCACCATTGTCTGGATCTCCAGTGGAATGGGCGGCATCCTGCATTTTTTTGGTCGTATCCAATTGTGGCTCTGGTATGGTAATGACCGGAATTCCTCCTTGTGTGGAGGGCTCAGTATGTACGGGTATTTTTGACCCTATGTAGACTGGTGTAATTCTTTTAATAGAACAACCAAATCAGAATCTGCTTGCTTAACCCGTCAATTTTTTTAGAAATCTGATTAAGTTCACCGGTCGGATGATTGACATGATTGATCGTAGGCTCGTTGCTTTTTTGGACTTTTTGACGGGTAGTATGTCCGATTGATTCCCTCAATGAAAAGACCGGCATAGTTTAGTCCTTAGGGAAGGTGTATAATGACATGCTATGTGATGTGTCCATTTTAGGATTTTTATCCTACAAAACGAGTGTTAACTGTTTGTAGCATGTATGTGGACATATTGTTTCATATTTCTCATTACATGGAGATAGATATGGAATAAAATTACAAGTAATTGTGTTTACAAGTAATTGAAATGAGGCATGAAGAGACTTTTCCTTCGCTTTGGGTTTATCAGAGGTCAACCTATCTTAGGTTACTCTCATGGCTTTTTTGGCATGAAGGTTCCCAAATCATCGCAATCTACTAGACGGGAAGTTAATCCGGTCTTTCAACTGGAGTTAATTTTGGTGGTGCCTTTCCGAGCCTCGAGAATTAGTCTTCTCACGAGTCCAAAGAATCAAACACCGATGATAGCCTCCCGGTGGAGGGACCACACAACATACATTCACATACATCGCGTCTCACCGTATGAAATGATGACATGTGCGAAGCACTAATATCATAATAATTTATAAAGGTAAGCACTAACATCACACGCAGAGATATGATGCGAAGCACTAAGCTCAAACAAGACATGCATTCGTACACATTCATCCAATGTAAATACAACATCCACACACAAGCAGATAACAGTTTTGAAAAGATTGTAGTAGCGGCTTAAGTCCTCTTACTGGAGATCCCCAGTAGAGTCACCACCTGTCAACGTCGGGATTTTTGGGTGTCCCTTTTCGTTACTTGTTCTTTGATGTTCTCATTTTAGGTGAGATTTGTCTGAAAAAACAAGTGAAAAGGGTCCGACATGTATAATGTCGACGATGGGACTGTTAAGAGTCGCCAGTTGGTTTTTTAAATGGTTGTACCAACACAACCGAGAAAAGGTTTGCACATTGACCCAGTGATGTGACACTAATATACGGGTCGGCAAAACCGAGATTCATTTAGGGTCCGGGGACTTGGTTATGCGGGGGGAAGGTGTTAGGCACCCCCCGACATCCGTGTTACCATGGTGACCGCCTCTTTTCAAGAAACTATTATCTGAGTGTGTGTGTGTGTGGGTCAATGTGCTGTTATATGAAAGTTTTGCGAGGCCACTTTCGAACCTATATACACAGGATTTGAATTTATGTAAATATTCAGTTTCTAGCAAGATATGGCAATGATGTTTTATAAAAGAGGTTTTTCAAACCCTGATGCTCAATAGGAATTGAGACCTTTTACACTTCCATTTTTATTAAGTGATCGACTTGATTGATTTTATTTGATGAACGCGAAGCATCCGCATTAAAAAAATATATATAAAAAAAATAATGCCGACTTCCTCGTGGGTATGGAAACCATCCGAGGAAATACGTACATCGCAGTAATAATTTACAAGTCGCTTATAGCTAAAATGTCCATCACGGAACCGAATCTAGATCCAATGAAATGAATCGTGATCAAATGATTCCTAAGTAGCGCACGTAATATTGCAATTTGTATAAAAGCAATAAGTTGTGTATATATATAAAGCGGTAAATATATATATACGCATGTGATCACCAACCACAAAGCACCTCCATGGGGGATCAAAATATAAATAAAGTCAGTAGATATTTGGCCAACCGCCACGTAAGGAAACTCCAAAGCGGGGATGTAATGTAAATAAAGTCAGAATAAGGGCCAATCGCCATGTAAGTAAACTCAGCAGGACTAAATGTAAAGAAAGCTATAAAAGCGTATCAATCGCCACTTAAGGGAACTCCAGCAGGACAAAATAAATAAATAAATAAATAAATATATATATATATATATATATATATAAAAGATATAAACGCATTCGGATGTAAAATCTGTGCTCATCGAACATAGTTCGACTACGCTTCATATATATATATATATATATATAAAGTTTAGTAAATGCACTGCATCAAGTTCAGGCTCATCGAACAAAGTCCAACACTAGTTGATATATATATATATATATATATATATATATATATATATATATATATATATATATATATATATATATATATATATATATATATATATATATATATATATATATAAAAGCTTAATAAACGCACTGCATCAAGTCAGGCTCATCGAACAAAGCCCGATGATGATTAATATATATAAGTATATATATATTAAAGCAAGAACGCCGAGATCAAGTCTCAGCTCAATCGAGGCTTAACTTGATAATGTCAATATATATATATATATATATATACAGATGGAATGAAACCACCAGAATCAAGTTCTAGTAAAAGCAAGCAACACGACTCAAAGTGTGTAGAGGGTGTGTAAAAAGATGAAGAGAAAGACTCTAAAGTGTGTGAGAAGGCTTACGGTGATCGATAAAAAGGGCTTCTATATCTTTAGAGTGGGTAAACATCGGGCTTTTGTGGGTACAAAAGTGGCTATATATGAGCTCGCTGTGTGTTTGAAAGTGGGAAAATATACATCAGTATGGCGAGTGCAGAGCAAATTGTGCAGTGGTTTCCGTCTTTTTTCTCTTAAAAATCAGTACCCCAAGCCTCTTATTTATAGGCAAAGAGTGCCACAAGTGTACCTGCGGCACAACCTCAGGTGTACCAGAGGCGGGTCGGGTCGGCCCAGTTCTGTTAGGTCGGGTCGTCTCAAAGTACGTGCACTCAGGCACTGTAATGTCCACTCAGATTTTGAGAAGTGCAATCCGGGCGTCCGTTTGGAGGTATTCAGGACCTATTTCGGACCGCCGTTGTCGAGAGTTGTACGATGGCATGGGATTAGAGTTTGTACGAAGTCTTTGAAGATGGGACGATGCCCTCCGGTCTTCAAGCTTCAACTTTCATCCGTTACCCCGCACAATAGTCACTCAAGATTGGTTAGCCTTGTGGGACATTGTTGCGTAGAGATGAGACGTGGCATCATTTTGGACGAGATGACGATGTTGCCCCTCACCGGTGTTACTGCCGGATTGGGCCGATAAGCAGACGTTGCTCAGACTTCGCTGAGATTGGACTGCTACATTTGTTGAAGACCCTCATTGTCATCTTTGAGGTGTGCCTGTCTTCCCGATGTGATTGCCGTGTTGGCACAATGTATTTTGTTGTGAGTGCCGAGATTGAAGCTGATGGCATTTGAAACAAGCATTTCCGGGGTTATCTTCGAAACTGCATTCCTTGGGGTTATCACCAAGGTTGGTGGCTATTCCCATGGTTGGGACTGAGACTGAATACGTCGGGGTTATCTCCGAGATTAATTGGTCTTCTCCGGTGTGTGTTCCGGTATTGTATCTGCAGGTCTCAGGATTAAATCCGAGGTTGAAACCATTACTCCCAGATTGCGATCCGGGGTTGATTCTAAACTTTCGGTAGTATCTGGTATGGATTTGGATTGTCTTTCAGGGTTCTCTCTTAAAGGACGAATCTGTCCTCCTGTAATGTTAGTAACAGTAGTACAGAAAATTTTGAGTGTCTACACCTTTTAGTTGTGCCTTGCTACTTGCTTGATATTCGCTTATTTCTCCAGGACTATGTGATCTGGATGTATTCTGAACTCCTCCTTGATGGATGGACAGTGAGATGTCTCAGGATTTTTAGACTGGATCGTCAATCTGTGTGTATTCCCTACCATCTTTGGTGTCTTGGGACTGGTTTTTGTATGTGGTTATGGATAGGTGTATGTTTGTTTTTGTTTTTCTGTGGTGAGACCGGACCATATAACATGGCTGCCTACATACTCCCGTGTATTGGGGAGATCAGGTCGACGTAGTTCACCCCTCAGGGCGAGTAGATAATCGTAATCCTATGTGCAGGTCAGAGTGCGGGGAGGAGAAAGTTTAATCCTAGGTTGAGGATAAACGGCAGGTATGAGAAGCTTGATCCCAGGTATGGGTAGCCAAACTGCAAGTATAAGAGGTTTAATTCGCGGTGAGATGACCTAAGTGGTATGATCGTAGTGAAGCTAGGCTGCTGGCTTGAAAGGATGTTTCCCTGAAGGGAAAAGCGTGGAAAGGAGTTGTATGTGGTAAAGGCTTAAAGAACCAGAATGACTGGTAATCTGATGATCCAAAACTAGGATGTTCGCTTAATGGTAACCTTAGACATAGTACCATTTCACGGTGTCCGACATGATAAGCTGTGGAAATTTATCGCCGTCCATTTCCAGTAATCTGAAAGCGCCTCCTGTCAATACCTCCTTGACAATAAACGGGCCTTCCCAGTTAAGGGAAAATTTCCCTTTAGTCTGAGCTTGGTTGTCAATGATCTTTTTCAAAACCAAGTCGTGTTTTTTGAACTGTCACAGTTAGACTTTTCTGTTGTAGGATCTTCTTTATAAGTAGAAGGCCGCTCATTTGTGGGCCACATACTTTCCTATGGATTTCATCCATAGTCTTTGAGCTTGGTCTTCGTCCAAACATCTGATGAGACATCGTTCTGCATCTCTTTCATAGAGTGCATCTCCGCTCGGGTAGAATTTTATAGCTAGTTGATGGATCCGCCTTTTCTTAGTCGAGCTTGCCTCAGCGGGTGTAGATTTATCTTGTAAGTGCTCATTGATACGCTGATATCAAGGGTGCTGGATGGGAGGTAGCTCATCCGATACTTTTCCAATATAATTCCCATAGGCTGGGGCCTTGTGCAGGGAGATTGCGACGCTCGGCAAGTGTTCCTTGTCTGATATGCGAATCAAGGAGGCTAAAGTTGCTAATGCATCCGCAAAGTCATTCCTATTATGAGGAATGTGGAGGAAGGATTTTTCTTCGAACTCTGAAGCCATTTGTAGAACCTGCCGGTGGTAAGGCAGCAACTATAGAACCCGTTGAAGAGGTTTTTTCTTTTTCTTTTTTTTCTTTTTTTTCTTTTTTATTTTCTTTTTTATTTTCTTTTTTCTTTTTTTTCTTTTTTTTCTATTAGATCATGGAAAAGAGCCACACGGCTCACTGATAGGTAGCTCCGGCATTGATGAGGCCGAATGACAATCGTCTGTAGCAAAGGGCTCCCCAAGGCATGATGAATGAAGTTTTCTCATGATCATCTTCATCAACCATGATTTGATGGTACCCCGCAGAGCAATCAGCAAAGGAGTACATGTCGTATCGAGCTGTATTGTCAATGAGTATGTGGATGAACGGCACGTAAAAGCTATCTTTGAGGCAAGCTTTATTCAAATCTCTGCAATCCACACAAACTCGCACCTCCCTTCCTGGTTTCGGCATGGGGACTATGTTGGATAGCCATTCAGGTTAAGTTAACACCATGATGATGCCGGCTTGACATTGTTTCACAATTTCTTCTTTAACTTTTAACTCCCACTAAGGTTTTAATCGCTTGAGCTTATGCCTGAGTGGCTTGAATCCCCCTTTGATGGGAAGGCGATGAATGATAATGTCCGTGTATAAACTGACCATGTCTTCGTGAGACCATGCAAACACATCCTGGAATAGGGTCAATAGAGTAACCATGTCATTCCTTTGGTTTTGAGTGAGGTCTATACCAATTTGGATTTGTTTGGGGATTTCTAAGGTTCCGAGGTTTGAAAGAGGTGGTTTGATCAAGATTTGGCTTGGGTTTGTCTTCGACCCATTCTTTGATCTCCTGAGGTATCTCATAGTCCTCTTATATTTCCATCAAGTCTGAGTCCAACTTTACATCAAAGTTACAGTCCTTGTGGAGAATAGGCACCTTATCAGCAAGTATAGGCACATCTAAATCTAGAGTCCTGAAACAAAATATGCTTTCACTTAGTATATAACACTGTTTAATCACATAAAGTGTTAGCTTGTAATGACAAAAAGTAATCGTAATACTGCTCGTAAAAAGTAAGGCGATTATTGCTATCTACAAGGTAGAGAGAGTTTCTCCCTGTTTACCCTCGCTTCAAGCAAATGCAAGGAGGCCGCTCAATTATCGAGGGCAAAGTTTTGGTGAACTGCAGTGATGGAGGGGCTATCATCAACCTCCTTCTCCCGAATGATTACCATTACATCTGGGCAATCATCGTCTGGGGTGTATCTGTTTGAGAAGTGTTTATTTGGGTTTTTGTTTGTTTTGACCGCACCATTGATGGCTGCCTACGTACTCCTATTAAAGAGGAGATCAGGTCTTTCGTAGTTCAGGCTTAGGTTTGAAAAGGTTCAAAGGGGTAAGTGGTGAAAAGAGTGTAGAGATGTTTTTTTTGTTTTTTTTTGTTTTGTTTTTATTTTTTTTATGTATTTACATGCATGGAAAATAAAAGGCATACTACGAAGAAAGTGATACCGTTCCAACATTTTCTGGAACTCACAACTTTATCCCCTGGATCTACATCTTCTTGGCTAGTTGAGGCCTGATAGTCCAGTTGTCAGCGGTTATGTTGCTTTCAGGGCTCGTGATAGAGGTTACCCCTTGATTCTGAATGTCTTCGCTTATGGCCATAACTTGATTGCTTCCTGATTCAGTACATTCCTCAGGGACGTTTGCAATGGACGCATCGTAAAAAGGGATGAACTCTGGATTCTCTAATGGGTTGGATTCCCCGACAATCTCACCACCTTTCCCTTCATCTATTCCTTCGCCTTCTTCATGAGTTTCAAAGGATTCAACCATGAAATCTCCCTCGAACGGTTGTGTCATTTCTTGCAAAGAACTTTCCTTTTTGGTTTTTTCTTCTTTGGAAAGGATTAGTATTTCCTCCGCATCATCCAAGGTGATAAGATCAGGAACGTGGTTGATATCTTGGAACCATGGGACGTTTGATGTCAAGGGGAATCTCCTTTGTGGATGCCTTTGTCTCTTTTGTCACTTCTTGCATCGAGGATCACCCACCTTGTGCTCGTAGAATTGTCGCTTATAGCCTTCACCTCATTTGAATTGCCTGTCTCGATTGGACATCTTAAGCTTTTTTTATTTTCTTTTTCGCCTTTTTTTTGGTCACGGAATTTTATATCCAAATCTCCATTTTCAATGAGATCCCCGGATTTTATGTCGCAAAGACCAAAGATTCTTCATCAGATGCCCAAGTGAGTTAGAATGGTAGAGACATATCTTGGTGGAGTCATAACTCTTTATCTTGGGTTTTATAGAGGCAAGAACTCAAGAATCCTTCCTTTGCTTATCGTAAAGTGTAGCATTTCTTCTTTGGATTTGCTCGGAGGGTGAATTTTCGGACTCTTTTCGAGGTTGTTTGATCTTTCATCTTTGAGAATTCGCATTCCCTTGATTGGTTCTTCCGTTGGCGAGATCTTCTAGCAATTTTATCATCCCCATTTTCTTGTATTTTCAACTCCGCTTTGATCTTCTTCATTTAGTCGGGCTCATCGTGGAGTCCTTTTTCTCTTGGCTTTCGATAGTTGAGTGAAAAATTGCCTTGTTTCGATGTTGGCGCACTATCTCCTTTAAACTTGCCAAGAGTTCACTTGATTCTAGATCGCATCCAATTTTGTATTCTTGGCATACCTCCTCCCAAAGTTTTCCCACTTCAGACATTTGTTATGTGCTTTTTGGGGTATTCTCCATCCTTCGTATGTACTTTACGAATTGGATACATTTCAAAGACTTCTCGACCCGATCATGTTTACTTTTTCGTATCATGTCGCAAACGGAAGGTCGGTGTTGACATTTTGTTGGTCAGGTTGTTCAACCATAATACTGCCACTTTCGATCAGATTTTGAATCTTATGTTTTAAGGACCAACAATCCTGTGTATCGTGTCCTGGAGACCCTGAGTGGTAAGCACATCTCTGGCTTGGATTATATCTTTTGCTCCCTGGTTCCAGAGGTGGAGCTAGTTCGGTAATTTTCTTGTGATCCATTAATATTGCCAATACATGTTCAAGGGAATTGCCCAGTTGAGTGAATACCCGATTTTTCGTTCTTTCAAATTTTCTTTTCCTGTCTGGGTATTGGTTGAATGCAGTCTATTGTTGAGATGGCAGATTGTCTGGCATTTTCCAAATGGGGGGACTGTAGTTTAGCCTCCTAGCTTGCCCCTGTACAAGAAGGGATATATCTTCATTGCCTTTATCGGGTACCCCCTTAGGATCGCTCGCATACTTGCCAGTTTGTATATGTTTGGCGACTGCTTCCAAGGCAGTGAAGTCTTTAATCTTGCCTGCCTTCAGGCCCATCTCTGCCATTTCGCCGTGTTTGATCATTTCCGCAAATGGCTTTCTTATGCCTGCTAGGATCCTCTCATAGTAAGGAGCCTCTTGGATATCAATAAATGTCATTATCATCTCAGTTTCTATCATTGATGGAATGACTTGCGCTGCTAGATGTCTCCACCTTTGGGCATATTCTCGGAAAGATTCAGTACTTTGCTTTTTCACTTTAGTCACTTGATATCGATCTGGTGCCATTTGTGACTGAAAACTGTACTAATTTAGAAAGGCGTGGGCCAATTCTTCCCAGTTGTGGATTTTGGCATTGTCAAGTCGGGCATTCCAGGCTTTAGCTTCTCCAGTGAGACTCTTTTGAAAAAGTTGCATTCTGAGGCTTTCATTTTTAGCATAAGACCCCAGTTCGCCAATGTACATTTTTAGGTGCCTATAGGGATTGCCTGCCCTTTCAAACTCTGGGACTTTGAATTTGGTAGGATATTGAGCCCCTGGAAATATACAGAGATCTGAATAGGTGACACTCCCATAATTTCCGGTCCCTTTAATTGAATTTGGATGGTATCCTCCATTTGTTAGACTTTCTTTCTTATATCCCCGCTTCTCGATCATCCCCGAGATTTGTGATTTCTTTATTGGAATGAGGTTTAGGTATCCTGGTTTCCATCTTTTACCAATGCCCCGATCGCCTCGTGTGAAGGACTCGTTGAGTAGGTATTGTTCTGCCCTCGTGATTTTTACTTTGTTCTTTTAGAAAGACAACCAATTTCGCTTTTCGATTCCTTAATCCTTCAAACTCCTCACGGGAAACAGGAGTAGGATCAGGCTGGGCACTTGTAGCCATGTTTGACGGTGGGCTCAGTGCCTTCTTGGAATTTAAACGGGTAACGGGACCGATTGCTTCCCTGCAAAAAACTTGCATAGTTTAGTCTTTAGGGAATGTGTATAATAACATGTTATGTGATGTGTCCATTTTAGGATTTTTATCATGCAAAACAGATGTCAGCTGTTTGTAGCATGCTAAATATGTATGTGTACACATTTCTTCATATTTCTCATTACATGGAGATATATATGGAATGTAATTACAAGTAATTGTGTTTACAAGTAATTGAAATGAGAGCATGATTGAGACTTTCTCCGCTTTTGGGTTTATCGAGGTCTAACCTATCTTAGGTTACTCTCATGCTTTTTTTGGCATGAAGGTTCCCAAATCATCGCAATCTACTAGACGGGAAGTTAATCCGGCCTTTCAACTCGAGCTAATTTGGTGGTGTTTTCCCGAGCCTCGGAGAATTAGTCTTCTCACGAGTCCAAGAATCAAACACCGACGGATAGCCTCCCGGTGGAGGGACCACACAACATACATTCACATACATCGCGTCTCACCGTATGAAAATGATGACATATGCGAAGCACTAATATCACAAGCAGATATGGTGCAAAGCACTAATATCACAGGCAGTTATGGTACGAAGCACTAACATCACAAGCAGTTATGGTGCGAAGCACTAAGTGCAATAAGGAAATGCATTCATACACATTCATAAAAAATGTAAATGCAACATCCACACACAAGCAGATAACAATTTTGAAAAGATTGTAATAGCGACTTAAGTCCTCTTACTGGAGTCCCCAGCAGAGTCGCCACCTGTCGACGCCGGGATTTTTGGATGTCCTTTCCAGATTACTTGTTCTTTGGTGTTCTCATTTTAGGTGAGATTTGTTTGAAAAACAAGTGAAAAAGGTCCGACATGTATAATGTCGACGATGGGACTGTTAAGAGTCGCCAGTTGGTTTTTTAAATGGTTGTACCAACACAACCGAGAAAAGGTTTGCACATTGACCCAGTGATGTGACACTGATATACGGGTCGGCGAAATCGAGATTCATTTAGGGTCCGGGGACTTGGTTATGCGAGGGGAAGGTGTTAGGCACCCCCCGACATCCGTGTTACCACGGTGACCGCCTCTTTTCAAGAAACTATTATCTGAGTGTGTGTGTGTGGGTCAATGTGCTGTTATAGGAAAGTTGTGCGAGGCCTCGTTCGAACCTATATACACAGGGTTTGAATTTATGTAAAAATTCAGTTTTTAGCAAGATATGGTAATAATGTTTTATAAGAGGTTTTTCAAACCCTGATGCTCAATAGGAATTGAGACCTTTTACACTTCCATTTTTATTAAGTGAGCGGCTGAATTGATTTTATTTGACGGATGCGAGGTATCCGTATGAAAAATAATACATCCAAAAATAATGCCGACTTCCTCGTGGGTATGGAAACCATCTGAGGAAATACAGACATCGCAGAATAATTTACAAGCTGCTTACAGCTGAAAATGTCCATCACGGGAATCGAATCTAGATCCAATGAGATGAATCTGTGATCACATGATTCCCTAAAGCATGTAATATTGCAATTTGTATAAAAGCAATAAGGTGTATATATATAAAAGCGATAAATATATATATATATGCACAGGATCACCAACCACGAAGCACCTCCATGGGGATCGTAAATGTAAATAAAATCAGTAGATACGGTACAACCGCCATGAAGGAAACTCCAAAGGAAAAAATATAAATAAAGTCAGAATGCGGCCAATCGCCACTTAAGTAAACTCCAAGCGTGATTTAAATGTAAAGAAAGGCGTAAAAGTATCAATCGCCACTTAAGGAACTCAGCAGACAAAATAAATATATATATATATATATATATATATATATATATATATATATATATATATATATATATATAAAAGCAATAAACGCACTAGGATGTAAAATCTGTGCTCATCGAACATAGTTCGACCACAGCTCATATATATAAGTATATATATATAAAAGTTTAGTAAACGCACTTTTGATCAAGTTCAGGCTCATCGAACAAAGTCCACATAGTTGATATATATATATATATATATATATATATATATATATATATATATATATATATATATATATATATATATATATATAAAAGTTTAATAAACGCACTGCATCGTAAATCTAGGCTCATCAAACAAATTCGACAGACATGCTTAATATATATAAGTATATATATATTAAAGCAAAGAAATGCTCCAGCATCAAGTTCAGCTCAATCGAGGCATAACTCGATAATGTTAGTCAATATATATATAAATATATATATATATATATATATATATATATATATATATATACAGACTGGAATGAAACCACAGACCGATGTCCGGGCGAAAGCAAGCAACACGACTCTCAACGTGTAGAAGGGTGTGTGCAAAGATGAAGAGAAAGACTCTAAAGTGTGTGAGAAGGCTTACAAATCGATCGATAAAAAGGGCTTCTATATCTTTAGAGTGGGTAAACACTGGGCTTTTGTGGGTACAAAAGAGGCTATATATGAGCTCATAGGTGTTTGAAAGTGAGAAAATACACTGTATGGCAAGTGCAGAGCAAATTGTGCAGGGTTTCCCCGTCTTTTTTCTCTTCCAAAATGGCCACCCCAAGCCCCATATTTATAGAGGTTGGAGCCTCAGGTCTACCTTCGGCACCTAGTAGCAGGTGTACTGCTGCACGCCGGGAAGTGCCCAGGCAAGGTGGGTCCCGCCGTGTCGAAATCGTCTGTATTTGTTGCTCGCTTTGGCCGCTCATTACTTTCAATCCGGGAGTCCGATGGAAGCGTGCCATATCATTCCGGAAATCTCTTTTCGAGAGATACACAATGATACATGATTTGACCTTTTTTGATTCCAGGAAGATGGGTCCATGACCGAAATGGCATTCCCGGGTTTCATTAGCAATCCGGCAGTTGCTTTTGTGTAATCTGCGCCCAGAGAGTTAAGATATCGCTCTTGTGGGACTTCCTTTGAAGTATTTTGAGTTGAAATGAGTGTATTTGATTTGAAGTGAAGTTGAGTTGGCAAAATGACCATTTTGCCCCTCCCGGGGTTATCTCCGATTTTCGCGCAGTTGTGGCAGTCGTTTTTCAGGGTTATCTCTGAGGTTGACTTGATGTTGACTTTGACTATCCTCAGGGTTATCTCTGAGGTTGGTTTGACCTCTTGGGGCTATCTCCAGGCTTTGATCTTGATCCTTCGGGGTCATCTCCGAGGTTGAAACTGACTTTCCCGGGATTATCTTTAGGGTTGGAACATGATTTCCCGGGGCTATCTCCGGGGTTGGATTTGGTTACTCCCAGATTGCGATCCGGGGTTTGATGATGAACTTCCGGTAGTATCCGGTATGGATTTGGATTTTCTTTCAGGGTTTTCTCTTAAAAGACGAATCTGTCCTCCTGCAATGTTAGTAACAGTAGAAGAAAATTTCGAGTGTCTACAGGCCTTTGTGTTAACAACATCGCACTCGTAAAACGCATACGATCATCTACTCAACGCATCAGCTACCACGTTCGCTTTCCCACGATGGTATTGAATGGTACGATCGTAATCTTCAATAGCTCGAGCTAATGTCTTTGGCGCATGTTACGTTCGCTTTAGTTGAAGAAATATTTAAGGGTTTTAGAAATGGGTTTTGTACTGGGGTCAATACAAAATTCGATTTCACGCTCTAGGGGTAGGCTAAGAAGTCTTCAAGAATACGTTAGGAAATTTATTAACAATATAAATATCATTCAAAACTGTGACCCTCATCCAAGACTTGGATAGTACGTCACATTGATACCTATTAACTTGCCATCGTCATTCACGACGTCGCCTACAGAAAGTCTTGCTTCGGTGCATTCCACACAAGGAAGTCAACAACGAAAGGACCGGGGCTCTTTACTTATAGCTTGATATGACAATGATTGACTTTAGTGGTTTGGTTACTTTAAATTCGCATAACAAGTTGGTTAGGAATATGAAAGCTAACAACCTTACAGAAAGCATGATGAGTAGTTAACCAATCGATTCCTAAAATCGCATGAAAGGCAAGTATTTTCAAAGAGATAAGATTGACATGTAACGTGAAAGTGTCGATTTGAATCAACAAGATTTATAAATAGTGGAGGTAACGAAGGTTTCTACTAACGAAGTTTCAACCAATAAGTCAAAGTCTAACTTCTCCGGAGTTAAATTTAAACGTTGAGCGCAAGCAAGAGATATAAAAGAATAGGTAGAATCGGTATCGAATAAGGTATAGACGTCGCAAGAATTTATAATTAACTAACCCGTGATAACTTCGTTCGATTCCTCGTCACAAAAAATGCTCTCCCTTAAACTATCGAATTTGACTTGTTCAGGACAGTCTTTGGTGTCGTCTTTACCACTGGAATTGACTTTCGCTATAGGGCATATTCCACCCTCAACTTCTTAGTCGTACTCCTGCTCCATGATCTAAATCATTAGCCTTCGATCCATATCAAATTGGGGTTGACCGCAATGTATAGGGTAATTCAAAACTCGATGATGGGTTCTCCTAATTGCTGTCGAAAAAGAAAAATACATATCATCTATTTTAGCTTTCTTGGATCAGACTTCTCTTTCCACAATATCAACGCGTCGTGTGGCTTTTACCCATGCATCTTTCATTCTCACTCGTGCAATTGTTTCTTCTTTCAGCTGCTCCTTGACATTTGAATTCTCAGATTCCAGCTTTAATATCGTATACTCTGCCAAAGAGCGCTCTTGTTCAGATATCGAACATCGGGTAATACAATTTTGAATTGTTACATTCCTTTGCTCCACGACCGCCTTCCATTCTTCAGCTTGCTCTTCTAACTCATGAATATGATTTTGCAATTCTACATTTTGATCAATAAGTTCTTCTAATAAATCCTCCTCAGGTTCCTCTTCTTCCTCACTCTTAGTTGCTACCTTTGCGACTAGCTTGAGTGCAACTTTTTTATTCCTCAATCACCACATGGATATCTCTAATCACATTATCTTGGTTGGTGATTAGAAGTGTCTCCACGGTCTCATGTGCTCCATTGCTATTCTCAACATTCTCGGATGTCATTTTTAAATACCGCCACAAAACAAGGGTTAATTAATATATCACATATTATCCCTATACTCCTCGGCCACCAATTAAATACCAAATAAACTTAGGTAGGTCATAATAGCAAGGAATTCCCCATCTCTCCCTCCTAGTTCTTGTCTCACATCTCAACCAGGATCATATCCTAAGCTTTGATACCAACCGTGACGCCCCAAAATTAGGTATACATCACCCATCTTGAGTCGCCAGATACATGGTACATGTAATTCAAATACAACTTAATAATACAATCAGAGTGTACAATACGACAAAACATAAATTGTGAGTTTGAATACAAATATTGTCTACTAGAGAGTATACAAACTCAAAAGGAGTCCTCATTACAATTATTATCACACTATTTCATAGAATAGTGAGGACTACTAATGCAACTTCTAGGACCATCACTCTGTTCCCCGACTAGTCCCAGTTACGTTTTCATTTCCTGAAGAGAACAGTGAAAGAAAGGGTGAGCTCAACTAGCCCAGTAAGAAATATTATGACTAAGATAATACAGAATAATTTATCATTAGCCTTAAACAATTGTTAAACCGATATAATATAACAAACATCAAGTTTAATCTGCAATGAACATGCAATCCATTAAAAGAGTCAAGTAGAGAATAAAATCTACTATCTTTTATGATTTAAAAGGTTTTCATCACTTTTATCATTTGGACTCAAATTTTAATAAATAATCCACATCATCGAATCATCCTCGCACTACTGACCAAGGATATTCTTTAGTATCACGACCATTTAATTATCCATGCACTACATTACTAAAGATAATCATGTTTTCATCAACGGTCCCTGATCATGCCATAAAACAATTCATCTTTGCACTACTACCAAAGAGAATCCATAGCCATAATCATACTCAAAAGCTCGCCCATCAATGCACTACGGGCCAATGAGGACTTTTTTCCACATCATTTGTAACATTACGCTTATGATTATATCGAATAATCCTCGGTCATAATCATACCAAGTCCATCTATGCACTATGTGTCACAGATGACTTTCAACATAATATAAGCATGAGGATGATGACAATGATATAAGAATTCAATAAAACAAGTTCAAGAATTAATTTATCTAGAACCGATAACGCCCAAATTATCAACATGATATCGCTTTTGTAGAGTAAAATTCAAGAATGCTCATAAGAATATTTCCATGAAAAGATATGGATGAAGCGTAAATATCAAGGATATTCCACTAATTTCATGGAGTATAGAAGTCAAAACTTTAACCAACCGAGTATAATAAAGAATGGAATAACAAAAGAAATCACCATGCATGCGGTACTTTATGCAGACAAAGTTAGTCCAATGAATAATAATTAACGGAACCAGTCATGCGTAAAGCACGCATACAGGATGTTCCAATGTAATAATAAAGAACGGAATAATAACATAAATCACCATGCATGCGGTATCAGACAGACAAAGTTATTCCAACAGTAATACCAATAAAGATTTTAACCAGTCCTACAGAAACACATGCATGTGATATTCCAAATGTAATAATAATAAAGACGGAACCAGTCCCACAGAAACGCATGCATCTGAGGCGAGGATATTCCAATGTAATAATAATAAAGAGCGGAACCAGTCCGGCCAGAAAACGCATGCATGTACGTAATATTCCAATGTAATAATAAAGAATGGAATAATGTAAGAATTTCACCAAGTATAGGGTATCCTCATGATACAAAAGTTATTCCAATGTAATAATAAAGAATGGAATAATGTAAGTTCTTTTCATGAATAAAAAGAAAGAATACCCCTTACGAGTACAAAAAATAATATTCCCTACCTTAGAAAAAGAAGAGTATCGGATATAAAAGTAGTGAAGTAGCATAACACTTTTCTTCTTTCTCTCTATAGTTTCTCTCTAGAGTTTCAATGAATTCGTAAGAAATAATGAAGGAATGAGCTTCTATTTATAGAAAAATGGAATGCCAGATAGTAACTAACTCATGAACGGTCCAGATTGATTTATTTTTAATCTGACGGTCCATATTTAAAGTAAAATCTTTTAAATAAAATATAATATATTTTATTTATAATATAATAAAACGAATAACTTTATAAAAGATTTTACTATGCAAACACTATGCAAGAGCACTATGCATAATAAAATATAATATATTCTAATTATTGTCTAATAAAACAAATAACTTTATAAAAGTATTTTATTTTATATAAAAGATTTTACTATGCAAAACACTATGCATAATAAAATATAATATATTTTATTTATAGAATAACTTTATAAAAGTATTCTTTTTATATAAAAAGATTTTACTATGCAAAACACTATGCAGACACTATGTATAATAGAAATATAATATATTCTATTTATAGAATAACTTTATAAAAGTATACCGTTTTATATAAAAGATTTTTCGTATTATTACATTAATAATACCAACAAAACTCGAGTGACTTATCACGTAAATATCAATAATTAATAATGGTAATGCTACTATGCAACCACGCTTATTCTTTATTACTTTTTACTACCGAGTAGTTCAACAGTATTAACGGTAAAACTTCCGCCGTTATTTTTAATAAAATATTTTTGTCGCTTTCTCAATCGACAATAATTCCGATTTCATGGTTCCACCAATGATTGTGTCATCGCATCTAATATTCCCTGATAAAACAAATATTCCCCGACCAATCGAATATAATATGACAACTTGCATACTTTGTAAAATTTATAAATACTACCCACAACTATAACATTATCTCAAATCCACACCATAATATTAAAAAAAATATTTTGAGAAAATTAAATCTTTATTAATAAAATCTGGGGTCTCACAAGAGCACTACGATTTCTCTGAAGTCTTTACACACTACGATCTTTGTTTGCTTGAGTTGTAAACTCTACGTTTTCGAGAGCACTCTACGATCGTTGTCTTGTAAACTCTACGTTTCCTTTAGCACACTATGGTCGTTGAGTTGCTTGAGTTGTAAACTTTACATTTCCTTCAGCACACTACGATCGTTGAATTGGCTCGGCAAACGTTGAGACCACTCTACGATTTTTGAAGAGGCCCTTTAAGGCAGGCACACTACGATCTTTGAAGCTCTACGTTTCTGCCTTGACTTCTGCAATGTTGATCAGATTTACACCTTGACTTCTTCGAGGCCTATCTATTATATCGCAAGATCAACCTAACAGCTTTGATCTTTCTATCTATACATTCTATGAAAGAATGATACACGTTAAGAGCTTAGATCAACCTAACAAATTTAATCTATCACTAAGTCCTTGTACATATCTTACTTGAAGGACTTTACAACTAATCATGAGCATATACATTAAAACATCAAATCATAATATGCATTCTCCCAATAATCTCCCCCTATTTGATGTTGACATAACCAAGGAGATTTGTTGTCATGATTATTAGTGTCTAGATGCATTTGCAGGAATTTTAAACATGACTTAGTATTTCAGTGAACAGCTGAAATTTCTAGAGAATAAGCATGAATTTATTGATGTTCAAAAAATATTGCAGTTTAGCTTTACATCAATAAGAATTTAAAGTTTCAACTTATCTCTATTTCTTTGACCTTTTCCTTGGAGGATTGGCATACTCCACAGCCCTTCTTTTCCTGCTAGCTTCATCCCTTCTGGCTAACTCTTCCAGCTCACTTGGACTTACTATCGGGTTGTGATTATGCCTATTCATGAATGCTGGATCTCCAATTAGCATTCTTAGGCCTGTGGTGGTCACATTTGGCGAGCTGGTAGTTGGCCCTTGACTTCTTAAAGGCTGAGCCATCAAGACTTCCTGCTGATCAGATCATTGAGTCTGATTGCTTGATCGTGGAGTCTAATGGTGGAACTGTCTTGCAGGAGTTCTTCGTGAAAATTGTCCTCTTCCCCTTTCTTGGTTTCCTTGACCTCCTCTGCCTCTGCCCTGATCTCCCTGTGCTCCTTAAACTCTTTTCCCTTTATTCTCCCCCTTTATGTCAGCATCAAGGGTTCGAATGTCTGTAGAAAGTCGATTTACTCCTTGGACAAGCTCATTTAGTTGGCTTTGTGTCTGAGCAATGTCCTCTCGACTTTCCTTGATCTGGATTTTAGATCTAGCTTCTTTGTTTCGGAGGGCAGTGAAAACAATGTCAGTTTGTTGTTCCTGATTCACATAAGCTTTCTGGAATTCTTTGACTGAAGCTTTCAGGTTTATGATGTTCTCCAGCATGAGCTTATTTTGGACTTCTTGATTTTTCTGCATTTCAAGAACAACCTCTCTTTACTTGGTAGCTATCTGGAAATGAATCTCATCTCTGTCCTTCATGCTTTGAAGAATTTCTTGGATAATTTCCCTCAGCTTCTTTATAAGCTCAACATTTAGAGTGTCAGGGATATTATTTGCAGCATTGATCATTTGATTCAGCCGAAGATGAATGAGGTCTGAGTGAGTGTCCAGGCTTTCTTCAATGTTCTTGACCATGTTCTTGGACACTTCTTTCAAGTCATCTTTTGTGGGCAGATTTGGAAGAGTGTCATTGGTTTGAGGATTATTGAATGAAGGGGATCTTTTTTGGGATTGATCTTGCAGAGAGTAGAGAGAAAGATCAAGACTAAAATAGTCATTGGAAGAGGAGGATGGTATGTTTGATGGAGGGGCCTGAGTTTCTATGTTTCGAATATGTGGCTCTACGATTTCTATTTGGGACTCTACGATGGGACTAGAGTTAGGGATCGTAGAGTTGGTGGTTTGTGGGAGCAAAATAAAGTTGATTGTATTTGGTTCCTCAGTTACAAAATTTTGGGATTCTGCAATTAGAAATTGATTTAGTGGATGAAGTATCACTTCCAACCATCGTGGGAATTCATAAAAATAGCTAAATGAGGATGATGGTAATTGATTAACTCTGAAGAGGTTTGGGATAGATAGTACCTCAAGTTTATCCTTTGAGGAAGAGTTGTTGGTAAGCAATTTCTTGGCAAAATTGAATCTCCCTGGAAATCCATGAGCCAATACTGAGATGGCTGGATACTCTTTGAAGCTCCAGAACATGTGATCCCAAGAGTTTAGGATTTGGGCTTGATGATATGGCATCATGGGTAGGTATGAGAACATCTGATTGTAGAGATAGCTTCTATACCCATCTCTTCCCACACCAGTGATCTGAAGGTCATCATCATCTTCTTCCTCTTCTCTGTCTTCGTTGGATGACTCCATTATCTCAATGGGCTCTTGATGATCTTTTCTTCGTTCCTCTTCATTTACGGCGGGGACATCTTCTTTCGCCATGGAGATATCTTGAGGCTCCCCTCAACTTGATCATCTTCTTGTAAGCTCATAAACTCCCCTCAATTGGAGCATCTTATTGAGCTTGGGCATCTCCCCTTAGGCTGGTGTATTCTCTATCATGAGAATCTCGGGATCTCCCCTCATTTGGAAAGATTGTCCTCTTGAGCAACCATGCTCTTATCTTCCTTCTTGAGCACTTTTTCATTCTCAAGAATGTACTTTTGACCAACTTTCTCCTTGATTTACTAGTTTAGCCACGGCTTGAAGACTTTCTTGAACCTCGGTGTTGTCTTGTTCTCACCACTATGCTTGAAGCGGCCGACTTCCTTGCTCGCCATGCTTAGTCCGGTCTCTACGAATGAGAGACTCTAGTATTGATGGCCTTTTGGACTTATGACCAACTTTGTTCTTCTTCGAGGATCTGGGATATGGTAGCCTGATCCTCATCTGCTTCATCTTGCTGCTGCTTTTTTCTTAGCATCCTCAGAGTCTCTATATCAAAGGACTCTACAGGTATATCAGTGGTAGATCCTTGAAGCTCTTCTACTAGTCTAGCCTTTAGCTTCCTCTTGCCCTTGCTCTTTCTGGTAAGGACAGAGGGTTCTTCTTTGTTGGTTTCTTCTTCTTCTTTGATCTCCCTGACCACATACATGTTTCCTGGAAAGCCTGAGTCCTTCAGATCCCCAATTCTTCCACTGAATTCGGTCATCATTCGAACATACTAAGCTGGGTTTCTCTTCCAATTTTCAAACAATTTCTTGGTCATTCGTCTATTTGGGTTGATAGCTTCTCCTTCTTCATCCCCAATTTTGTCACCCAGGGCTGATTGTAGAATGATACTTATGAATTGCCCATATAGCATCTTCTGAGGGCTTTTTGACTTCTTTAAGTTGACGAGCCACTTACCAATCCAATCGAGCAATAGGGCTCCATAGTTGAGTTGTATTCCATAACTCATGGCAGTCATGAGCCTAAGTTGAACTTCATTCACAGAGTCATGACCTGAGCTCTTGCAGCATATACATTTCCCAACTATATCGGCTAGAAATTCATATGTGACAACCCGAGAATTTAGACAATTTATTAAAATCTTAAATGATTGATTTAAGGTCAAATAATAGACCTAGATAGAAAATAAGTGTATGCGTTTGATGTTATTGGGATTGAATTTTGAGAATTTCAAAATTTCGTGAAGGATATAGGTGAATTATTCAGATTAAGTGTTTATGTGATTAAGTTCGTGAATATGGTTATATTATGTGTACAAAATGTGGTTAATGGTCAAGGTTGACGGATAAATTATATCTGTAACAAACCCTAAAGATATATTAAGAACAACAACGTTCGGGTTAGAAAACCCTAACGTTCGATAAGAAACCCTAAAATCGGTTCGAAACCCTAGTTTCAGCTCCGGAATCCAAACCCTAATTGATTGCATGAAACCCTAAATCGGGAACTTAATGGCATAAGTATAAATAACTATAAGATTAATTAGGGTTAATCTTAACAAATTGATTACAAAACCCTAATTCAAAATTCGAAACCCTAAAACTTGATCTGAAAACCCTAGTTTTGATTTCGATAAATTGAAGCCCTAATCGGGAAATTAATGGAGAATTATAATGCTCTCATCGCTATTATTATAATATTAATTAGGTAACGCTTAATTAATTAGCAAACCCTAATTTCAAATTATCGAACTTAAACTTTTCCGTCAGAAACCCTAATGATGGATTTGAAAACCCTAATTTATAATTAGGAAAAAATGAAAGTGTTAATTGAATATTTTAATGTTAATTAGGATATATTAATTCTAATTTAATGTTAAGTAATTAGAAAATCCTAATCTAATTACGAGATTTAATTTCTAATTTAGAAAATTATTTTTCTATTTAGAAACCCTAATTTGTGGGTTGAAAACCCTAATGACCATTTTGAACCCTAGTTGTACAGTGATGGATTTAATTGCTATAATTGCAATGTTAATTAGGAATATAAATCCTAATTGTCAAGTTATTAGAAACCCTAATCTAATTGGAAAATCTAATTTCTAAAAATTGAAATATTATTTTTATATTTAAAACCCTAATTTTTGGGTTATAAATTATAATGTACAAATTTGACCCTAAGTGCTTAATTAGCAATTTTAATTAGGATAAAATTGTCCTAATTAGCAAATAATGATTCATGATTAGTAAATTATGATATAATTAGGAAGCCCTAATTTTAATTAGAAATCAAAATTTTCTATTTTAAAATTTAATTAGAAAATTTTGAAATCCAAGTTGCTAAATATTTGAGGTTAAAACCTAAACCTAGATTACTCAAACCCTAAACCTCAAAGGGTTAAACCCTAAACTCTAAATGCTCCAAACCCTAAACCCTAAAGATTGTAGCCAAATGACAAGATTGCCTTTTTGTTTTTTTTATAAGATAACTTGTAAAATTGCTTGTAACTTTAGTAGGTGATCTAACCCATGGACTTTGTGACTTCTAAAAACTCAAAGAATCGTACCACAAATGGACAAATAGCTAGCATCAGATCTAACAACTAAGGTCATTATATAAGAGATTTAGAGAGAGAAAGTGCACAAAAACTTAGCCAATTTCTAAGTTGCTCTCACCAGCTCCCTCCCTCACCAAATCCAATTAAATTCCAATGATATTTGGGCCTCAATTCAAGCCCCACGTGTATTAGAAACAGATCCAAGAGTTTAATTGAGAATTAAAGCATAAAAGGTATAAAATTCTAATTTTTAGAAATCCTTCGATTCTTGGTTAAATATTGTAATTGATTGGTTAAACATGTGTAATAGGGTGTCAAATGATGATCCGGGTTGTCAAAACACAAACCCATAACATTAAAGAGCTCGAATCTTACATTTTTGAAAAATCTGGAAAAATTTTAAAGTTGAGGTCCACTAAATAATGTCGAGCCTCTAGATCTTTTTCTGATTAAGTGTTTAGTGTGTTTTATGTTATATATGTGTTCTATGACATGTCTACTGTGCTCTGAATCAAGAAAAACGACCAGATCATAAATGGACTAAGAGGTATGAAGCGGCCAAAGCCAGTTATTGATCGAACACAATTTCTATTTCTGGGCAACCCATAAAATTTGTAGATTCCCAGAAATCTGACAATGATTTTCTAAGCCTTAGATCTTTCTACTGTTAATGATACTTACCATGTTAGTGTTAGATCTGGTTAGTATGACATGTGATCTACACAACAAAGCCCTTATAACTACCAGATCAGGATCAGGATTGCAAATATTGTTGGTCAAACAGCGTTGACCGATCAGCCGTAAGAACAATCTGGGTAACCCAGAATCTTCATGAACCATTATTTTGTCAGAACTTTGACCATCCTTAATCGCTTAGTGTTAGGTTATTAGTTGGGTTTGATGCATTATAATCGCATTCGACATACATATGGAATATATGGTGGAACCTTAATATCACACATACCAAGCTCGTAATGCAAACTATAATGACATAAAACTAGTATTTCGATCGTTTCTTCATTTTCTGGAAAACCCAGAAAATGAAGAACAGTGTTGTCAGATATTTTGGAGGCCCAGATCTTCCACGTGTGATGTTGTATAACATAGTTGATGACTGATATGTGTAGTATTACATATATACTACATGATTGATGCTTAATACTGCCTAGAAAACCTTATAATCACTGATCAAAGTATGGTCAAAGTGGCTAACTTGTCAACTGACATGAAGATCTGGAAATGCTGAAGAACACCAAGAACACCTATAAAGCATTTTGCCTCACGCTATAGGCCCCTTTAGTGACAGTTTATTTTCTATTTTCCGGAAAATGATTAAAAAAATTAGAACAAAATGGTTTTTAATTATTAAAAATGTATAATAAATTATGAAAAATTATTTTAAAGCTTGAAAAATAGTTTTAATTATTTTGATATATTTCAAAAATATTAATATTTTTGGGAATATAAAGGTATTTATTTATTTAATTATAATATTAAATAAATTATGAAAAATAGTTTTTAATTCATGAAAAATCATGAAAAAATAATATTATGGTAAAAGAAAATATTTTAAGTTATTTTTGATGACTTTTAATATTTTATGATAAATTTTATTAATAATTTATTATTAATGGTAATTAGTTTATTTAATTAATATATTAAATGAATTAAGGAAAAATGGAATTAATGATTTAAAAATCATATAAAATGATTTTAAGTGTTATAAAAATATTTTAAGTTATAAAATATAACTTTTGATATTTTGGCATGAAAATATTAATATTTTAATATTAATATTAATTATCGGATAATGGATTTAAGTGTTTAAAAATCAAATAATTATGATTTGAAGGTATTAAAATATTTTGATATATTATAATTATATTATAGTATTATGTAAGGATTTTCATTAATATTTTATATTAAATAAATATTAATGATTAAGGAATTATGTGGTATTTAATTTATTTAAATAATGATATTAATAATTGAAAAATGTTGATAAATGATATTAATTATCTGAAAATTTATTATAAGTCTTTGAAAATTGTTTTGACTGATAAGAAATTATCTGTGATAATTGTTTAGGGTTAGGCAGAGTTTAACTAAACTTAAACTCGAGTATTGTCCGACTAGACCGTCGGGATGATAGAATTGTGTCGGTTTCAAGTCAGACTGAAATAGTTTGACCTGATGCTAAGTCTTATGTGTTATATAAACTTATAGGGTTATGTGTTATGTGTTTAGGTTATTCTGTGTATTTAAATATAACAGTATTATACTGTGATTCTAATATTGGAGATCTATATTACTAATATTAGGTCTTCGGGTAAAGCGTTATAAATTGCGTTGCGGTAATCAACGGTTCAGGCAAGTTGTTTTTACTTAACTCTACTAAGAGTGTTTTATTCAAGCTTATGGTTAAATCATTGCTGATTGCCATGAAAATTGTACTCTGTACATCTTGCATGTATAAGTCAGGTATGAAAGGCTGATCACCTTCATTACCAGTTGGTTCAGAAATATTTGTTCATGTTTAAAACTTGTTCAATCAAAAGTTTGTTCTGCTTAGTTCTCAATTATATTGATGAATTATAAGCAAATTTTATTATTCATACTCTTCAATCATGATATATCCTTATATTGTTGTATTTAAACTTCATTGGCAACTTTCATGCTCACCCTTGCTATATCATGATAAAACATTGCGAGATAAGGCGAAAGCGATCGGACATGTGAAAAGGTTAATGCCAAGTTCACTTGGGATAAATTGTCTTGACTAGTTTGTAATAGTATAGTTGCAGATAATATGTTATCTGTTAGATAGTTTATGAATTGTGTATAAGTAAAGGTTACTCGACCTTGGGGAAAAGTGTGTAATGTATTGTATAAACAATTTATGTTTATATCTTCCGCAAACAGTTATAGAAAGATTAGCAAACCGAATCCGCGGCGATTTGGGGCCCGGGTTCGGGAATGCTACATCATACCTCTGTGGGAACTCCTTCTTCTTGTACCCTTTCACAGAGGGGAGTTTCTTGTGCTGCATTCTTCTAAGTCCCTCTTGGAAGTCTATTCTATCTAAGAATGGATGCCCTTCATTTTTGAGACCTAGGGCGAGGTTGATGTCTTCGGCCTTCAGTCTGATTACCACATCCCTTACTCTCGTAGTGATGATGTCGTTTTCAAATACTCCATTTTTGTAGAACTCTTTCACTAACTTTGGATAAATCAATGTATCTGTACTCAAGGCTTCTTCGAGACCTGCCTTCTTCAGTAAGGCCAGAGTCTTGTGGAACTTGGGTTGAGCTATTTTGAACTCATCAAAACAGAGTCTGTAGCCTGAGATAACACTGGATTCCGCCATTGATTTTGTAGTTAGAAGTGAGATATGAAAGAACTTTCTTCTGATTTAGTGTTTCTGCTTTGAGAGAGGATGAGAGAGATAATCTTTCGAACTTCTGATTTCAAAAAAAATGATTTCAATTTGTACTTGCAACTTCTCTCTCTCCTTTTTACTTAGTGGGATAGGTGTCGTCTTTTGCTTAGCTCTTCGATTTTGACTGATAGGGATTGTACTGATTTGCCCTTGGCTCCTGCAGAACTGAGGTGTCCTTAGGGAGGACTACGATCGTTGAGGCAGTTTTGTGATCGTTGAGTGCTTTGCATTTGTCGAGTCTTATCTACGATCGTCGAGTCTGCCCAAAGATTCGCCGTAGTATACATTCTACGATCGTCGAGTCATCCAAAGATTCGTTATTGTGTCGATCTACGATCGTCGAGTCTGACCGGATCCTTGTGATAAGTTTTTGACATAGCATTCTTTTAAGGTAACTCAGGAAGGGCCAACCTCTTGGAGTGAGTCAAGGGTTAGGTTTGTTCCTGAGGCGCTTATAAGAGGGATTACTGTGTTTTGAAGCTTATCATCACATGATGCACTCTTTCTTTGTTGATGAGGCTTTTGTCATCGTTGAGACTACTATGTGATGGTTGAGTCTTTGCTACGATCGTTGAAGTGGTTTTGCCACTTCAGTTCTACGATCGTGGAATTCCCTTGATCATGTCTACGATTTTGAGTTCAGCCTTTGTATCTGTTATGGTTAGCACAATCTAGAGCATATATTTTATGGTTGTAGATTTAGCATGCCTAGCTCACTTATTAACTTATTAAATCTGGATTCATCTAGAGGTTTTGTAAAGACATCAGCAAGTTGATTTTCAGTAGGGATATATTATAAAGATATAGTTCCATTTTGTACATGATCCCTAATGAAGTGATACCTTATCTCTATATGCTTAGTCATAGAATGCATACCAGGATTATGAGTTATTGCTATAGCACTTTGTGTTATCACAGTGAATGGGAATAGATTTGAAATCAAACCCATAGTTAGCCAGCTGATTTTTCATCCATAGGATCTGAAAAATAAAGAATGCCAAAGAAAGAATGTATTCAAACACGTAGTTGAAGTAGACTTTGAGTTTTGCTTTTTGCTAAACCGGGACACAAGTCTGCTTCCTAGCAATTGTGGTGCCATTTGGTACTCTTTTCTATCTATTTTCATCCCGCAAAATTGGCATCTGTGTATCCTGTTAGTTCAAATGAGGATTCCTTGGGGTACCAAAGCCCCAAGTAAAGGTGTATATGAGAGATACTGAAGATCCTCTTTCTGACAGATAAATGTGACTCTTTAGGGTTAGCTGAAATCTAGCACATATGCATGTTGCAAACATTATGTCCGGTCTCTTGGCGGTTAGATATAAAAGAGAACTATCATACCTCCTGTATTGAGTTATATCAATACTTTTACCTTTTCATCTTTGTCAAGCTTGGTTGCGCAGGAGCAATTGGTGTTTTCATGGGAGAGGTCGATTCCATGCCATACTTCTTGAGTAAGTCTTTGATGTACTTGGCTTGGTTTATGAAAATTCCTTCATCATCTACTTTTACTTGCAGATCAAGGAAGAAATTGACTCACCCATCATGCTTTCATTTCAAACTTGCTCTTCATCAACAGTAGAGAATCTCTTGCATAACTTTTCGTCAGTAGAACCAAAAATAATATCATCAACATATATTTGAACTAATAAGACTTTGTCTTTATGCTTTCTAAGAAATAGTGTGGTATCTACTCTACCTCTAGTGAACCCATTTTCATTTAAGAAGTTAGTTAGTGTTTCATACCATGCTCTAGGTGCTTGTTTAAGACCATATAAGGCTTTGTCTAATCTATAAACATAATTGGAAAGAGATGGATTGATGAAACCTGGAGGTTTCTCTATATTGACTTCTTCTTGGAGTTTGAGAGTAGCCCTTTGCCACTAATCTTACCTTGTTCCTGGTTATAACTCCATCTTCATCCATTTTGTTTCTGAAGACCCACTTGGTTCCAATGACAAGACGACTCTTTGGTCTTGGTACCAATCTCTATACTTTGCTTCATTCAAATTGGTTGAGTTCTTCCTGCATGGCTTCTATCCAACTAGAGTCTTCCATAGCATCCTCTATCTTCTTTGGTTCTATTTGAGATAGAAAGCTTAGATAAACGAATTCATTTTGAGTGGCAGCTCTTGTTTTGACTCTAGCACTCGGATCTCCAATGATTAGATCCTGAGTGTGATCTCTGGCCCATATGTTATCAGTTGGGACATCTGTCCTGATGCCTTCTTGTCTTAAGTCTTCAAGATCTATTTCTTCTTCTTGGTGTGGAGGTTCATTGTCTTGCATAAACCTCTCTACGATCTCATTTTGTTGCTCAACGATTACACTATCTGGCACTACGATCGTAGTGTTGGGCTCGAAGATTTCATTCTTAGTGTCTGAACTATTCGATCGTAGTGTCTTGAAGCATTGTGTTGTCTAAGTCTGTTTCATCAAAGATGGATCGAGACTTCAACACTCAGTGTCTTCTTGTTGAACACTCTGTAGGCCTTACTGTCTGTGGCATATCCAAGAAAGATTCCTTCGTCTGACTTGGGCTAAAATTTTGTCAGGTACTGCTTTCCATTATTGAGAATGTAGCATGCATAGCCGAAAACATGAAAGTAGCTGACATTTGGCTTTCTTCCTTTCCACAGTTCGTAGGGCGTCTTCTTGATCGTAGAGTGTATCAGTGATTTGTTCTGCGTGTAGCATGCAGTGTTGACAGCTTCTGCCCAGAAGTATTTAGGCAGATGAGCTGCTGCTAGTAGAATTCTTCTAGCCTCTATCAAGGTTCTATTCTTTCTTTCAGCTACCCCATTTTGTTGAGGAGTTCATGGAGCTGAAAAGTTATGACTGATGCCATTGTCTGAGCAGAACTGGTCCATTTATGAGAAGTCAAATTCTCTGCCATGATCACTCCTTATGGCCTTGATTTTCTCTCCTTTCTCGTTCATCATCAGTCTAAATATCTTGATTAATTGGGAGCTCGTTTCATCCTTTGAAGTTAGGAAGAATACTATATGTGAACGGTGTAGTAAATCATTATAACTAGAGAGTATCTTTTTCCTCCAAGACTAGTTGTTGGGATTGGCCCAAATAGATCCATGTGAAGCAACTATAGGGGCTTGTCGATAGAGTTGGCAGTTTTGCTCTTGAATGAGCTTCTGGTTTGCTTTCCAAACTAACAGGCATTGTATGGCCTCTCTTTTACGAAGTTAAACTTAGGTAGGCCAGGAACGAGATCTTTTGATGCCAGTTTGGACATACTTTTGAAGTTTAAGTGCGACAACTGTCTATGCCATAGCCAGCTCATTTCTTCAGATGCTTTTGCCAAAAAACATATTGTCTCGTCTGAGCTTAGTTGACCAAGATTCACTGTGTAGACATTTCCTTCTCTTGTCCTGGTTAGCTTTACAGCAAATGTATTCAAATCTCTGACTTGACATTGGTTGTTGAGGAATGTTACTTGATGACCCTTGTCGCAGAGTTGACTGATGCTTAGAAGGTTGTGTTGGAGACCTTCCACATATACTACTTTGCTGAATGATACTGCACCATTACCAGCAGAGCCATATCCTCTTGTCTTGCCCGAGCCGTTATCTCCAAAGATAACTGAGGGACCCTCCTTCTCTATGTAGTTAGATAGAAGGGCTTTGTTCCCGGTCATGTGCCTTGAGTATCCACTATCCAGATACCATGTAGTGATCGTGGAGCTCTTTTCCTGTCAAAACATTGAACCTTCATTTTGGTACCTATATTTGCATGGGTCCTTCTTTGTTAGTGACTTTGGGAACCCAAATTTGTTTAATCGTGGGTCTTACATGCATGGAATTATAATAACACTTGGCAGCCTTGTGACCATATTTATTGCATATAAAACATCTAGTATGATGCATGCCTGTGTGTGTATGATGATTCATCCTCCATTTGGACTTTTATGGTTCTTTAGTTGTCCTTCTGTTAAACTGATTCTCATTCTTTCACGTGTCCTTGGATTTCATAAATAGTGATGAGTGTGCCTTACCTCTACAGTACCTTCTCAGTTGATTCGTAGAGTTGGTCCTTCTTGACTCTACGATTCTTCAAGGTTGGTGAATAGAGGTTAGGTTACTCTTCTCTTTTATGAATCCCAGGCCATCATGAGATCCTTTACTCCTTTGAGTATGAATGGAGACAGTAAGACAAGGTTGAACTTGTTCTTCCTTCTGTGAGGATTTCACAAAGGTAATGCTTCTACTAAAATTTGAGGCATTACTAGTGCTATTTTTCTTTGTCTTTTCCACACATGGCTCTGAAATGGATTCCCCAAAGCCTAAGCCTGTTCTATCGAATGTACTTCTCTAACTAGAGAGCAGGGAGTCCATGGATGATGAGGATTTGTTCCATGCAGAGATAGTCTTTTTTAGTTCCTCAATTTTAGAGGTTAGATTAGACTCTCTTTGTGCATTGAGTGTGTTTGTCTGTTTTAAGGTCTCATTCTCAGCCTCAAGCTTGGAGAGAAGATTAGTACTTAGAAGGGCTGTTTCAAGCTCTTCTTGAACTTTCTTCTTCTCCTCTTGAAGAAGTGAGTGATCCTTAGACAAAACTTTGAACCACTTCATGTATTGATGTAGATCAGTGGTTATGCCATGCAGAGCAGTTCTTAAATCATTTATGTCTACATCAGGTGAGTTGAAGTCAAATACCTCATCGAGACTTACATCATATATGTTGAGGTTTTGTTTGTCCTTTGCATGTTTGGCCATTAGGCACAGATTAGCCATTTGTGGTTCTTCATCATCTCCGGAGTCAGCATTGGAGTCATTGTCTGAATCACTCCACGATCCTCCAGCTACCAGGCCTTTGTCTCTCTTCTGAGGCCTTTTGTTACCTTTGTATTCCTTCTTTGCATGTGTTTTCTTCTTTAGTTCTTCTCTTAGAGGTTTGTAGCAGTTGGCAATGAAGTGGCCAGGCTTCTTGCAGTTGTAACATTGATCATTCATTTGCTCCTGGCTGCTATAATTGCTGACCTTCTTTGGCTTGCTGGGTTTGCCTTGACGCATGAACCTTCTTAATCTTTTCACCAGCATAGCAAGGTCTTCATCATCGTACTCATCATAATCAGAGTCAATCTCAGTGTTGACCTTTGATGCACTTTCAGATGCCTTGAGAGCAACACCCTTATCCTTCCTTCTTCCTTCTGATAGGGTTTCAGCTTGTTGAGTCAGGTCCAGTTCGTATGTCAGGAGATTGCCATATAGTTGTTGAACTGTCATCTCGTGAAGATTCTTTGACTCTCTTATAGCAGTAGTTTTGGCATCCCACTTGCTCGGTAGGGCTTTGATGAACTTTATGATTAGATATTTGTTATGATAGATCTTCCCATATGCTCGTAGAGAGTTGAGCAGAACATTGAATCTCTCATAGGTGGCAGTCACGTTTTCTCCTCGAACATGAGCAAACATCTCAAACTGCTATGTCAGGAGAGATTATTTGTTTTCTCTGACTTCTTCAGTTCCTTCATGCATGATCAACAATGCTTCCCAAACCTCCTTAGTTGCTTTTCTTTGTTGACAACGCTTTTCAGAACAGATCGTCTTCTAAGGATTGGAACAGATGTTCTTGGCCTTTTGTCAAGTTGGATGACTCTCTTCTCGTTGTTCATCCACTCTTCTTTAACCTTGATTTGTATTCATTTGGATAAATGGGTGGTTGGTGCAAGCTTCGTTGGAATATATGGCCCATTTTGAACGGTTTCAAATAGATCTTCATCTATTGAGTCCATGTATACTTGCATCCTGACTTTCCAGTTTGCAAATTTATCCTTGTTGCACATTGGTGGCTTGCTGCCTCCTCCAGTTCTAGATTTGCTTGGTACGTGTGCCATTGGATCTACTAAAGCTTGTAAGCTGTATAATAGAACCTGCTTTGATACCGATTGTTAGTTCCTAGTAGGCACAATAGTTATCTAGAAGGGGGGGGGGGGGGGTTGAATAGATATTTAAAAAATCTTTTAGTTTTAAACTTTTTAGTTAATGATGATTAAAACTTAGCGGAATTTATGTTTGTTTTAATCTCTCTTGCAAAGTAGTGGAGTTATGAGAGTGAGGCAGTTATAGCAGTTATGACAGATATAGTAGTTATAGTATGAATGTAAAAGACATAGTCATTTTAAGTGGTTCAGAGCACTTAAAGCTCCTAGTCCCCTCTTCTACTCAACGAGTAGGAAATCCACTAAGGATGCCTTTTACAACTTTTGAATCACACAGATTCCTTCTAGACCAGTAGTCTAGGAACTTTTTAGTTCACTCTTGAACTCTTCAAGTCCAGCAAACTTGGTTCTCTTACAGTTCACTTAGAACTCTTCAAGTCCAGCAGACTTGGTACTCTTCTTCAGTTGATTGATAGATGTTGAGTTCTTGATGGTTGATACTTAGTTGTTGTTTAAACACTTGTTCGAAAGAACTGAGTAGCTGAGCAAGCTTTACAATTTCTCAGATCGTAGAGTTGAGCTTTGAGAGTTGTTCACGTTGTTTGTTCAATTCTTGCTTGTTCTTACACTCATCTCCTTGATTTGAATATATGCGATCTTTAAAACTATCCGTTGGATCCATCCGTTGAAGCATTAAATGCATTTGACTTTTCTATTCTTTGATGGAGACATTTCTGCACATCTTCTGAACTGCATTCTGGCCCACTGACACTGCAGATTACTTTCTCACCTAACACCTAAAAAGGTGTTTTCCCCCCTTACCAATGGTACTTTCCTTAGCTTCTTCAATACGCTTCTTTGTTGCATACTAAGGATATTTCTTATGTCTTTGGGACTGGTGAGTACTGCAGCGTTTAGAATCCATTCCTCTTTTATTGGAACCTATCTCCACACAGATTATGAGGCTCGACGTTTTCTGACATAAGACAGATGATACTCTACGATTCAGATCATGGTGACTTGTCGCCTTGGTACCTGGTCTGATGCTATCAGCCGAGAGCCCTACGATTTCTCTGAAGTCTTTGCACACTACGATCTTTGCTTGCTTGAGTTGTAAACTCTATGTTTCCGAGAGCACTCTACGATCGTTGACTTGTAAACTCTACATTTCCTTCAGCACACTACGATCGTTGAGTTGCTTGAGTTGTAAACTCTACGTTTCCTTCAGCACACTACGATCGTTGAGTTGTCTCGGCAAACGTTGAGACCACTCTACGATTTTCGAAGAGGCCCTTCATGGCAGGCACACTGCGATCTTTGAAGCTCTACGTTTCTGCCTTGACTTCTGTAATGTTGATTAGATTTACACTCTGACTTCTTCGAGGCCTATCTATTACATCTCAAGATCAACCTAACAGCGTTGATCTTTCTATCTATAAATTCTATGACAGAATGATACACGTTAAGAGCTTAGACCAACCTAACAAATTTGATCTATCACTAAGTCTTTGTACATATCTTACTTGAAGGACTTTACAACTAATCATGAGCATATACATTAAAACATCAAATCATAATATGCATTCTCCCAACAACTTTAAATGATGTAAGAAGGCTTACAGTGGACTACCAAAGAAGACTTCAATAGCTTTAAATGGATGAACACTCGGCTCTCGCCGGTAAAAAAAGTAGCCAAATATAAGCTCACAAGTGTTTGAAATGAGAAAACACTCAATTTATAGTGTGTACAGAGCAAATTGGACAGGCTTCCTCGCCTTTTCTATTCTTCAAATGGCTGCCCCAAGCCCTCTATTTATAGAGGGGAGCATGAGTGCACTCGCTGGCAGCCCCGCAGATGCACTCATGACTCATCGGGGTGCCTCGGGATCCGTGGGTCCCGCTGTCTCGAAGTACGTGTACGCATGCAACGTGTTGTCCGCTCAAACTTTTAGAACTTCAATTCGGGTATCAGGTCGAGTTGTATAAGACCCTTTACGACATGTTGTTGTCGAGAGCTACACAATGACATGGGATAAGAGGTTGTACGAAGTCGGGAAGATGGGACCATGCCCAGGTCTTCAAGCTTCAAATTATATCCGCTGTCCTGTCTTGTGTAGTTGTCACTCAGGATTGAAGCCATTGGTTCTTGTATGACATTTCTGTGTATAATGTATGTTGAGACGGTGCGATGGGGGATCGATGTGGCAAAAATGACGATTTTGTCCCTCACCGGGGTTATCTCTGGTTCTGACCTGATTTAGCAGTCGTTGCTCAGGGTTATCTCTGAGATTGGGCTACTGCAAGTGTTTAGCGTCCTCACGGTTGTCTTTGAGGTATGTCTGACCTCCCGGGGTTGTCTCCGGGTTTTGGGGCTGAGTGGCTCGGGGCTATCACCGAGTGTTGAAGCTTATTACTGGGATTTGAAACATGCATTGCCAGTATCAGATCAAGCACCAAGGTGGAAAGACACCACGATCAGAATCGTAGAGCATCATCTGTATGTGTCAGAAGCATCGAGCCTTACCCATTTGTTTAAGAATATATCCTAACAAATGTGGAATGGATTATAAACGTTGAAGCCCTCGGCAGTCCCAATGTCACAACAGTCATCCTTAGTGTACAACAAAGAAACGTATTGAAGAAGCTAAGGAAAGTACTATGGGTCAGCAGAAAATACCTTTTCAGGTGTTAGTTGAGATAGCGATCTCTTTCATGTCGATGGGGCGATCGCTAATCAGAAGATGTACAGAAAGTCTCCATCAAAGCTCAGAAATGTCAAATGCATTTAATGCTTCAATGGATGTCTTCAACGGATACATTTCAAAGACCTAATATATGAAAAACATCAGCAAATGATAGAATCAAACAAGCATTGAACAAAAACGCTGAAGAACACTCAACGCTCAACTCTACGATCTGAAAAGAGAAAGCTTGCTCAGCTACTTAGTTCTTTCGAACAAAAGCTTAACGGCAATTGAGTAGCACTATTCAAGAACTCATCAACTACTATCAAGTGAAGTAAGAAGTTCCAAGTCAGAAGGACTTGAAGAGTTCTAAGTGAACTATGAAGAACCAAGTTTGCTGGACTTGTAGAGTTCAAAAGTGAACTAAGAAGTGCCAAGACTGCTGGTCTTGAAGGAATCTATGAGATTCAGAAAGTGTAAAGATATCCTTAGTGGATTTCCTACTCGAGGAGTAGAAGAGTGGACTAGGAGCTTTAAGTGCTCTAAACCACTTAAAATTGTCGTGTCTCTTACACTCTTGCTATAACTGCTATAACTGTTATAACTGCCTCACTCTCATTAACTCACTATATCTTAAAGGGAGAACAAACAAATCCTAATTCCAATGTGTTTGAATCATTATCAAAACTAACAAAGTATTTTTGAAAAGAATTTAAAATATCTATTCAATCCCCCTTCTAGATAACTATTATGCCTCCGGGAACTAACAATCTATATCAAAGAAGGTTCTATCAAATAGCCTACAAAGCTTAAGTAGATCCAATGGCACATCTGATAAGCGAATCAAAGACTGGAGGAGGCAGCAAGTGTGACTCCCCCAAAATAGGAATACATCACCCATCTTGAGTCACCAAATAAATGGTACATAAATCAAATACAAATTTAATTATACAACTGTCGTGCAAAATACGACAAAACATAGCTGAGAGTTTAAACAAGAATATTGTCATCAAGATAATATCCACACTTAATGGAGTCCTCATTACATTTATTGTCACACTATTTTATAGAATAGTGAGGACTACTAAAACAACCATCTGGACCATCAATTCGTTCCCCGACTCGTCCCAGCTATATTCTCATTTCTTGAAGAGAACAGTGAAAGAAAGGATGAGCTCAACTAGCCCAGTAAGAAATATTATGACTATGATAATACAGAATAAATTATCCTTATCCTTCAATAGTATAACAACTGATAGAATACAATATACAACAAGTTTTAGATCAACAACTGCAGCGAAAATAAGCAATCAATTAGAAGAGTCAAGTAGAGCATAAAATCTACTATCTTCTATGATTTAAAAAGTTTTTCATCAACTTTATCGCTGAAACTCAGCTTAATAAATAAACCACATCATCGAATTATGCATGCACTACGGGCCAAGGATATTCATGTAATCATCAATGGTCATGATTATATCGAATAATCCATGGCCATAGTCATACCAACAACTGACCATAAATGAACTACAGGCCCATGAGGACTTTTACCACATCATTCATCACATTACGGTCATGATTACACCGAATAATCCCTGCTCATAATCATACCAAGTCCATCTATGCACGTAAGCCAATGATGATTTTAATCACGATATAAGCATGAGGATGATGACAATGACATAATAATTCAATAAAACAAGTTCAATGATAAATTTTAAAGATTTATAATTTTAATTTATCCAGAAATCAATAACGCCCAAATTGTCAACATGATCTTTGCTTTGTAGAGTAAAATTCAAGAATAATATTCATGTACCAAAAATAATTTGGATGAAAAGAAAATATATTTTCGGGTAAATAAGTACCCGTGAATAGTACCACTGTGAATAGTATTTCTGGAATAGTACCTCGTGAATAGTACCCCGACATGAAAAGTACCCCAAATACCCGAGTGAATAATATTTGGGTGAATAGTAATTTGGGTGAATAGTAACCTGTGAATAGTAACTCGTGAATAGTACTCCGACACGAAAAGTGCCCCGAATACCCGAGTGAATAATACTATAGTGAATAATAACTGGGTGAATAGTAACCCGTGAAAAAAATACCAAAGAAAATGATATTCCATGACGAGTACAAAAGAAATGATATCTCATACGAGTATAATAGAATATATCTAAAGCGCAAATGGATTTTCACCCGCCATGCAAGAATCCACGTAGATGATCATTTCCATAATTTAATAAAGAATGAATATGAAGGATCATTCACCATGCATGCGGTAATCCACATAGACAAAGTTATTCCAATGTAATAATAAAGAATGGAATAACAAAAGAATTCACCGTGCATGCGATAGATCCTTACAGATGAGTTATTCCAATGTAATAATAAATAATGGGCAAGGGTCATAATGTAATACATGCATGTGATATTCCAATGAGAATAATAAAGAATGGAATAACAACAGAATTCACCGGGCATGCGATAGGCGCACATACAAAAGTTATTCCAAATGAATAATAAAGAATGGAATAATGGAAGAATTTCACCATATATGCGGATTAGCATAGACAAAGTTATTCAACATAATAATAAAGAATTGAATAACAACCCTTATGAGTAATGAAAGAAAATAACTCTCTTCATGAATACGAAGGAATAATACCCCTTACCTTAGAAGAAACTGGATACTGGAATAGTGAGGTAGCAGACTTCTCTTCTTCTTCCTCTCTATAATTTTTCTCTATAATAATTGCTCTATAGCTTTAGTGAATTGGTGAAAAATAATGAAGGAATGAGCTTCTATTTATAGTAAAATATAGTTTCGATAATTGCACATTTTGGGGCTCAGATTATTACAAAGATAATATCAGTAGACACTCGAAATTTTACATCTTCATCACATCGACATTGCGGGAGGATGATTCATCTTTAAGAGAGAACCACGAAGACAATCCAAATCCATAGGATACTACTAGGAAGTTCAAAGATCAACCCTAGATCACACTCAGAATGCAGTTCCAACCTCGGATGTAACCCCGAGGCATGCAGATCCAATACCGGAACACACAATGGAGAAGACCGATTAATCTCGGAGACAACCCCGAGGTATCTAGTCTCAATCCCAACCATGGGAATAGCCACCAACCTTGGTGATAACCCCAAGGAATGCAGTTTCGGCGATAACCCCAGAAATGCTTATTTCAAATGCGACCAGCTTCAATCTCGGCGCTCACAACGAGATCCACTGTACCAACCCGGCAATAACATCGGGAACACATGCACACCTCAAAGATGACAATGAGGACCTTCAACAACTGCAGCAGTCCAATCTTAGCGAAGCTTGAGCAACGTCTGCCTTATCTGCCCAATCCGGCGATAACACCGGTGATGGGAAACATCGTCATCTCGTCAACACGATGCCACGTCACGTCTCTACGCAACGATGTCCCACAAGGCTAACCAATCCCGAGTAACTATTGTGCGGGGTAACGAATGAAAGTTGAAGCTTGAAGGCCGGAGGGCATCGTCCCATCTTCAATGACTTCGCACAAGCTCTAATCCCATGTCATCGTACAACTCTCGACAACAACGGTCCGAAATAGGTCCTGTATACCTCAAACGGATGTCCTGATTGCACTTCTGAAAAATCGAGTGGACATTCTGATTTCGAGTGCACGATACTCGAGATGACCCAACCCAACAAACCGGGCCAACCCGGGTTGCCTCTCAATACACCTACGGCTCGGCAAGTAGTACACTGCTGACTCATATGCCTATAAATAGAGGGCTTGGGGTGCTAATTTTCTAAGAGAAAAAGACGGGGAAACCCTGCATAATTCGCTCTGCACTCGCCCATACAGTGTATTTCCCCCTTTTAAACACTTGTGAGCTCATATATAGCCTCTTTTGTACCCACAAAAGCTAGTGTTTACCTAGTCTAAAGATATAGAAGCCTTTTTTATCAGTCAGCTGTAAGCCTTCTCACACACTTTAGAGTCTTTCTCTTCATCTTTGCACACACCCTTCTACACGTTGAGAGTCGTGTTGCTTGCTTTTGTCCAAACTTTGGTCCGTGATTTTATTTCAGTCTTTATATATATATATATTATATATATATATTTACATATATATTGACTAACATTATTGAGTTATGCCTCGATTGTGCCTAGACTTTGGTCTGGAGCGTTTATTTGCTTTAATATATATATATATATATATATATATATATATATATTTATATATATTAACTGTGTGTCGAACTTTGTTCGATGAGCCTAGACTTCGGTCTGGTGCATTTACTCACTTTTATATATATATATTTATATATGAACTGTGGTCGAACTCTATTCGATGAGCCTGGGTTTTATATCCGGTGCATTTACGCGCTTTTATATATATTTATACTTATATATATGAACTGTGGTCGAACTTTGTTCGATGAGCCTGGATTTTACATTCGGTGCGTCTATTGCTTTAATATATATATATATATATATATATATATATATATATTTATTCTAAATCCCCGCCTAGAGTTTTCTTTTCGTGGCGTTGATCGCTCTTATGGCTTTATTTATGTTTTCGTCACTTTGGAGTTTCCTCCGTGGCGGTTGATAACTTTAACATGACTTTATTTATATTTCGATCCCCCATGAAGGTGCTTCGTGGTTGGTGATCCCGTCTGTATATATATATTTATAGATTTTATATATATACCTGCTTACCGCTTTCATACAAACTGCAGTATTTTGTGAGCTTAGGAATCATGTGATCACAGATTCATCCCATTGAATCTAGATTCGGTTCCCGTGATGGACATGTTCAAATTGTATGGCGGCTTATAAATTATTTTATGCGGTGTGCGAATTTCCTCGAGATGGTTTCCATACCCACGAGGAAGTCGACATTATTTTGTATATTATTTTCGCATGCGGATGCCTCGCGATTCACAAATAAAATCAATTCATTAGCTCACTTAATAAAAATGGGAGTGTAAAAGGTCTCAATTCCTATTGAGCATCAGGGTTTGAAAAACCTCTTTTATAAAACATCACTACCATATCTTGTTAAAAACTAAATTTTTACATAAATTCAAACCCTGTGTCTATAGGTTCGAACGAGGCCTCGCACAACTTCCATATAATAGCACATTGACCCATACACAC
The DNA here is from genome assembly GCA_020205605.1 of Panax ginseng. Lineage (NCBI taxonomy): Eukaryota > Viridiplantae > Streptophyta > Magnoliopsida > Apiales > Araliaceae > Panax > Panax ginseng. The sequence goes on from CM035136.1 coordinate 43,630,398, forward strand.
ACACACACACACTCAGATAATAGTTTCTTGAAAAAAGGCAGTCACCGTGGTAACACGGATGTCGGGGGGTGCCTAACACCTTCCCCCCGCATAACCAAGTCCCCGGACCCTAAACGAATCTCGATTTCACCGACCCGTATATCAGTGTCACACCACTAGGTCAATGTGCAAACCTTTTCTCGGTTGTGTTAGTACAACCATTTAAAAAACCAACTGGCGACTCTTAACAGTCCCATCATCGACATCATACACGTCGGACCTTTTTAACTTGATTTTTCAAACAAATCTCACCTAAAATGAGAACACCAAAGAACAAGTAACGGAAAGGGACACCTAAAAATCCCGACGTCGACAGGTGGCGACTCTGCTGGGGATTCCAGTAAGAGGACTTAAGCCGCTATTACAAATCTTTTCAAAACTGTTATCTGCTTGTGTGTGGATGTTGCATTTACATTGGATGAATGTATACGAATGCATTTCCTTACTTAGTGCTTCACACTATAACTGCTTTGTGATATTAGTGCTTCGCACCATATCTGCTTGTGATATTAGTGCTTCGCACATGTCATTATTTTCATACGGTGAGACGTGATGTATGTGAATGTATGTTGTGTGGTCCCTCCACCAGGAGTCTATCCCGTCGGTGTTTGATTACTGGACTCGTGAAAAGACTAATTCTCCGAGGCTCAGGAAAGGCACCACCCAAATTCGCTCCAGTTGAAAGACCGGATTAACTTCCCGTCAAGTAGATTGCGATGATTTAGGAACCTTCATGCCAAAAAGCCGTGAGAGTAACCAAAGATAGGTTAGCCTCTGATAAACCCAAAATGGAGGAAAGTCTCTTCATGCTCTCATTTCAATTACTTACGCAATTGCTTGTAATTACATTCCATATCTATCTCCCTGTAATGAGAAATATGAAGAAATGTGTACACATACATATTTTAATTAACATGTTACATACAACTGACATCCGTGTTGCAGGATAAAATTCCTAAAATGGACACATAACATGTTATTATACACCTCCCCTAAAGACTAAACTATGCAAGTCTTTCGTAGGGAATCAATCGGACCTACCACCCAGTCAAAGTCCAAAAAGGCAACAGGCCTACAGTCAATCATGTCGTCATCCGACCAGACTTAACTTAATCCAGTTTCTCACAAAGTATTCGATGGATTAAGTAAACAAATTACAGATTTGGCTGTTCTACTCAAAGAATTACACCAGTCTACACAGGGTCAGAAAATACCCGTACATACTGAATCCTCCACACAAGGAGGAATTCCGGTCATTACCATACCTGAACCACAGTTGGATGCGACCAACAAAACTCATGATGATGCCCATCCCACTGGAGATCTAGACAATGGTGATATCAAAAAGAAAGTCCTCCAAATGGAAGAGACCCTTCGCGCTATCAAAGGAATTGGAACACACGGGAGTGTTTCATATGCTGATCTATGTAATTTTCCTGGTGTTCACTATCCAAAAAAATTTAAAACTCCTGACTTTGAAAAATATGACGGGTTAGGAGATCCTTATACACATTTAAAAGTCTTTATTGGAGAACTGGGATCCTATGCAAAGGATGAAAAGATCAGAATGCAATTGTTCCAAAAGAGTCTAACTGGAGAAGCCCGTTCGTGGTAGACAAGATTAGACAACTCCAAAATCCACAGTTGGGAAGAGCTAGCACATGCCTTCCTCACTCAATACAGTTTTCAAACTCAGATGGCTCCTGATCGGTATAAAATTACAAAAATCAAGAAACAGTCTAACGAGTCTTTCAGAGAGTATGCTCAGAGGTTGAGACGCTGGTACGCCCAAGTTGAAGTCCTGCCATGGCGGAATCGAAATGGTCATGACTTTCATGTACATATAGAAGCTCCTTCTATGAGAGAGTTTTAGCCAAGCATCGGCAAACCCGCTTTTTGAAATGGTTAAGCATGGGGAGATGGTGAGATGGGATTGAAGTCGGGGAAAGATTTAAGACCGGTTGCACTCAAAAACATCACAGATCACATCCAATCTGGAAATTATGGGAATAACTTTGAGAATCCATAAAAAGAAAGAAGAAGATGTTTCCACGATACTACGAGGGTCAAAAAGGCAATCAAAACATGCCTATTCAAAGGAGAAACTACACTCCCTTTCCAAAGACACGGTCACAAACCCTCCAATACCAAAAAGGTGGAGAAGTCAAACGCCTCGAGTGTTTACACCCTTAGGGGATACCCTCGAGAACATTTTAAATCTTCTGATAACACAGAAGAAAATCACGCATCTTCTTCCACCAGCCAGCCCTAATGGACGGGGTTTCAATGCTGTTAGGAAATGTGCTTATCATGTCGGGACACCTGGACATGATACTCAGGATTGCTGGGCCTTGAAACACAAGATCCAGGACCTGATAGACAATGGGGAGATCATGGTCACTAAACCAGATCAACCTCACGTACAAGACAACCCTCTTCCTCAACACAAAGAAGAAGAGGTCAACATGATCAATTGGAGCAATGGACAGAGTTCCAATTTTAGCTGTGATTCCTCCCAGACCATCAAAGACGGTGATGACAGATGGGATTATGCCAAGTTCCAATTCACAATGGAACGAAAGATTAAAGCTCTCTACAAACAAATTGAACAATTGGCGGAACTAGTAACTTGTCAACATCAAGTAAATCGCCAGTTAATCAGCCAGGAGCATGCCAGTCTCCTACCTATTGTTATGAGTATTCCCTCATCACTTTCAGAAAATGAAATGCTGGAAGACAAAGTGATAAAGAGAGCAAATGCCAAAGCCCGTCGGGATTTCGCCAACAAAAGAGAATTCACCTATCTGGGCCAACCTATGGAGGAAATTCTTCATATATTAATCAATGAAGGAAGGATCAGTTCCCTTCTACCTCCAATCAATTCCCGTTTGGGACTGTACAACTCTGATGGAGTATGTCAATATCACTCCCAGTCTCGTGGTCACAGCACGGAAGAATGCTGGGCACTTCGCCACCTTATTCAAAATCTAATCGACAGTGGTGTACTGCGCTTGGCAGATAACGACACTGTGATACGTACAAGTGAGAATGCAGGCCCTACTAAGTGGAAAAGTGTGGTAGAAGTCATATCCACTGAAGTTGATGGGATTAATACCTTACTCATAACGCCAACAATTCAACTCAAGGGAGGAAATAATCCTTTGAAAGTGGCCGCTCCCGAGCCAATCAACTTGCCATGCAGAACACAATATCCTATTGTTAGCTTGCGCAAGGTTCCATGGAATTATGGAGAAGGTGAAAGATCCACCTCACATACAACTGTGGCAGTGTCGAAGGAAAATCCACTGTATCTCCCCCATCGGGTGATGAAGCCCACCACCAAATCAAATGGGAAAATACCCATGGAGAAGATTGAAAAATTCCTCCGCGTTGTGGGTCATAATGAAGCTACGGTGGTTTTAAGCTTGAAAGAAACTCCACAACAAATATCAATTTTGGACTTGGTCCTAACTTTCGAGAATCACCGGAAGGTCTTGTTAAAGGTTTTGGAAGAAGCCTATCTCCCGACATCAGTGGATACAGAAAAGTTTTAACATATGGTTGATCACATTTTCAACAACAATGTGATATCCTTCACTGATGATGACATACCGCCCGAAGGGACCGGTCATTGTAAACCATTGCACATCGCGATCTTGTCCTCCGGATATATGGTAGCTGGAGTCTTAATAGATGGAGGTTCCTCTCTGAATATCTGCCCATACGCTACCATGATGAAGATAAATATCAATCTCAACAGAATTCGGAGTAGCCATACTATCATCAAAGCTTTTGATGGAGCCCGCCATAACTCGGTCGGAGTAATTGAGCTACCAATCGAAATTTGTCCTCACACATTCTGCGTATCTTTCCATGTGCTCAAGATAGACTCGGGATACAACTTGCTCTTGGGACGACCATGGATTCACATGGCAGGGACAGTCCCCTCCACTCTTCATCAACAGTTGAAATACATCATCAACAATAGCTTTCAGTCACGATCGATCTTTGAAAGAAAATTCCTCAAAGACGGGGACATGTCGTTCATCAATGCCAATGGGACGTTGAACTATCGGAGTTTTCATTCTTTGAAATAAGCAACACCCAATACCATGCTATTGGAGCACCATTGCCGAATCCAAAATTTTCGTCAAGTATATATAATTTACTCAAGAAATGATGTCGTTGGGTCATAAGCCGGGACAAGGGTTGGGTAAAGATTGCCAGGGTATCAAGTACCCTATTCGCTTAACCAAGCAAGCTGGAACCGTTGGACTAGGTTATTCTGCCAGCTCTAGTCATAGGAATCCTCATAAGCATCAGCAGATTCCTTCAGCTTCAACCATGTGGTGTTTAGCTTCGCCTTCAAACTCTGAGTCCGCACAACCTCCTGTAAAGGTGCCAGCCAATGTAATGGCTATACTATTTCCCAAGCCAGTACCGATGAAGGAGAAAGAAGTCTTTGTTCTAAATCCCGCAGTGGAAGAAGAGGAACGAAGAATCAAGCAAGACGTCATACGGATGATGTCCGATATACGCATCATCGTTCATGATGAACATACCAACAGATACACCCCAGACGATGATTGCCCAAACGTAATGGCCATCATTCGGGACAAGGAGGATGATGACAATCCCTCCATCATTGCGGTCCACCTGGACTTTACCCTTGCCAATTGGAACAACATTCCTTGCATTGGTCGTCAAGGGTAAAGCGGGCAGAAACTCTTTCTGCCTTGTAGATATAATAAATGCTTACTTTTCTGTACAGTATTAGCAGTTTATTTTGCCAATATATGCTAACGCTGTGTATGATAAACACATTTCATATATACTAAGTGAAAGCATATTTTGTTTCAGGACTCTGAATTTAGATGTGCCTATACTTGCGGATACGATGCCTCTCCTACACAAGGATTGTACCTTTGATGTAGAGATTAATTCAGCCTTGATGGATATACAGGATCACATTGAGGTGCCTCCAGAAATTCAAGAATGGGTCAAAGACAAACCCAAACCCAACCTTGATCAAACCACTTCTTTCAATCTCGGAACCTTAGAAAGCCCTAAGTTAATCCAGATTGGTTCAGACCTTACCCCAAACCAACGGAATGACATGGTTACGCTATTGACCCAATTCTAGGATGTGTTTGCATGGTCTCATGAAGACATGGTGGGTTTGTCCACTAACATTGTCCTTCATCGCCTTCCCATCAAAGAGGGATTTAAGCCAGTCAAGCAGAAACTCAAGCGTTTGAAACCTGAGTGGAGTTTAAAGGTGAAAGAAGAAATTGTGAAACAATTTCAATCTGACATCATCACGGTGTCTACATATCCTGAGTGGATATCCAATATTGTGCCCGTGCCTAAACCTGGAGGGAAGGTGCGAGTTTGTGTGGATTACCGGGACTTGAACAAATCTTGCTTAAAGGATAGCTTTCCCGTGCCATTTATCCATATTCTCATTAACAATACTCATGTAATACGACATATGCTCCTTTCATTGATTGCTTTTCATGGGTACCATCAAATCATGGTTGCCGAGGAAGATCGTGAGAAGACTACTTTCATCACTCCTTGGGGAACTTTTTGTTATAGACGGTTGTCATTTGGCCTCATCAATGCCGGAGCTACTTATCAACGAGCTATGATGGCTCTTTTCCATGACTTAATGCATAAAGAGATTGAGATCTACATGGATGACATCATTGTGAACTCCCGAAAGGAGGATGACCATATAGACCATCTCAGAAAGTTATTCAACAGGTTGCGTAAGTACAACTTGAAGTTGAATCCACTAAAGTGCGCCTTTCATGCTAAATCGAGCAAGTTCTTAGGAATTTCAGTCACCCACAAAGGATAGAGTGGATCCTACCAAAATCCAAGCCATCACCGAAATGCCTATTCCTCGATGAGAGAAGGAAATACAGGGATTTTTGGGAAGAATCAACTTCATAAGAAGATTTATCTCCCAACTCACAGCAACCTGTGAGCCAATCTTCAAGCTATTAAGGAAGAACTCCTCCATGAAATGGAATGATGAGTGCCAGAATGCCTTCCTCACAATCAAGAAATAGCTAGTCAAAGCTCCCGTCTTGGTACCACCCAGGGATGATATTCCCCTGTTCATGTATCTGTCCGTAAGTAACAATGCCATGGACTGCATGCTGGGACAGAAAAACGATAGAGGCCAAGAATGAGCTATCTATTACCTCAGCAAAAGGTTCAGCAGCAATGAACACAAGTACACTCTGATCAAAAAGACGTGTTGTGCTTTAGCATGGGCTTCCATGAGGTTATAGCATTACCTCCATGGTAACACAACCCATCTCATATCCCACGTAGATCCTCTCAAGTACGTGTTTAATAAACCCATGTTAAATTGTCGGCTGTCCAGATGGCAGTTGATCCTACAACAATTTGACATCGTATATGTGACTCAAAAGTCCATCAAAGGTCAAGGAATCGCGGATGAACTGGCCGCCGCACCTTTATGGGATTTCAAACCCTTGGAAACATATTTCCCCGATGAAGGAGTAATAACAGTGCAGCAAAACCATCAGTACGATACGCACCAATCATAGAAGATATATTTTGATGGAGATGTTAATATGGAAGGCTCTAGAGCTAGAGCAGTTCTAGTATCTGGTATGGGGGAGTAGTATTCCGTTGCGTCAAATTACAGTTTGTCAGCACCAATAATACGACTGAGTATGAAGGCTGTCTCATGGGGCTAAAACTTTCCCGTTCAATGGGCATCAGGCGGTTAACTGTCTTTGGAGATTCAGAGTTGGTAATCAGACAATCCACTAGAATCTATCAAACCAAGGACCTACATTTGCTGCCTTACCATCGGCAGGTTTTGAAGATGGCTTCGGAGTTCGAAGAAATCTCCTTTCTACATGTTCCTCGTAATAGGAATGATTTCGCGGATGCATTAGCAACTTTGGCCTCCTTGATTCGCATATCAGACAAAGAACACTTGCCAAGCGTCATAATTTCCCTGAACAAGGCCCCAACCTATGGGAATTACATTAGAGAAGTATCGGATGAGCTACCTCCCATCCAACATCCTTGGTATCAACATATCAAGGAATATCAGCGAGATGGATCTACACCCACTGAGGCGAGCCCGACTGAGAAAAGGCGGATCCATCGAATTTCTATGAAGTTCTACCTGAGTGGAGATGCGCTTTACAAAAGAGATGCAGGACTATGTCTCCTCAGGTGTCTAGACAAAGATCAACCCCAAAGGCTTATGGATGAAATCCATGGCGGAGTCTGTGGCCCCCACATGAGTAGCCCCCTCCTTGTCAAGAAAGTCCTTAGGACGGGACATTATTGGCTATCTCTCAAGGCTGATTGCAACAACCATGTCAAAAGATGCTATCAGTGCCAGATTCATGGGAATGCTATACACGTCCCTCCATGGGAACTCCACAATATGAGTTCGCCTTGGCCCTTCTCAATGTGGGGAATGGACGTTATCGGGCCCATTGAGCCTAAAGCCAGTAATGGTCACCGGTTTATCTTCACCATGATCGACTACTTTACCATGTGGGTGGAAGCAGCCTCCTTCCCCAGGGTTACTAAAGAAGTCATCATTGCTTTCATCAGAAACAATGTCGTTTGTCGTCACGGACAACCGAGAGGTGATTGTGTCGAGACAATGCCAAGAACCTCAACAACAAAATGATGGAGGAATTATACGAAGAAATTCCACATCAAACATCTCAACTCTGTCATCTATCGTCCAGAAGATGAAGCGGTCTTTGTTGAAGCGGCTAACAAAAATATCAAGAAGATTATGCAAAAGATGTCTGCAAACCACAAAGATTGGCCTGACCTGTTGCCTCTTACTTTGTTAGCCTACAGAAGTTCAATGCGTACTTCAACTAGGGCAACCCCCTACGCTTTAACCTATGGGATGGAAGCAGTGTTCCCCATAGAAGTTAAGATGGAATCTCTCAGAGTGTTGATCAACGCCCAACTAGATGAAGACCAATGGGTACAAGACAGGTATCATCAATTGTCTCTAATAGATGAAAGGCAAACCACGGCTATCTTCCATGGTCAGTTATATCAACAAAGGATCGCCAGATCCTATAACAAAAAAGTCCGGTTACGGTAGTTTAAACAACATGACTTGGTTTTTAAAAAGATCCTTGACAACCAAGATCAAGCTAGAGGAAAATTCGCTCCTAACTGGGAAGGCCCATTTATTGTCAAGGAAGTATTGACAGGAGGCGCTCTCAGATTGCAAGAAATGGACGGCGATGAATTTCCACAACTCATCAACTCAGGCACCATGAAATGGTATTATTTCTGAAGTAACCATCAAACACCCTGGTGCATCATTATCAGGTCACCAGTCATTCTAGTTCTTTAACCCTTTACCACCTACAACTTATCTACACTTTGCCGTCGTGGAAGCGTATTTTCAAGCCAAGAACTGGCTTTCTCCTTTCAGACTCATACAATTCGGGTCATCCCACCCATGGATTGAACCTCTCTTGCGTTTATGATTTGGCTACGCATACTTGGGATCAAACTTCTCATACCTGCAGTTTATCCTCCACCAAGGATTAAACTTTCGCCTCCCCGCACTCTGACCTGCACATGGGATCACGCTTTTCTTCTCGCCTTGAGGGGCGAACTACGTCAACCTGATCTCCTCTTCAATAGGAGTACGTAGGCAACCATTTCATATGGCCCGGTAGCAATAAAACAAAAATAACAAAAACATTTCTACCCTCTTCTCCTCATAAAAACAACCAAAAACATTCCTACACAATGTCAACTATATCTGACTTTGAACCTCTTACACGAAGTTGAACTACGACATACGATCTCCTCTTCAATAGGAGCACGTATCGACCATTCATGGTCTTGGTCTCACCCCTACCAAAACACAAACCATTGTCACTTGTCACGATTATCGCCATTCATTTGCACATTGTCCACGATTATTGATTCATGGAGAATCAGCGGTCTCTCGTGCTCCATTGCTTATCTCAACATTTTCGGATGCCATTTTCAAAATCGCCACAAAACAAGGGTTAATTAACATATCACATATTATCTCTATACTCGAACAAACCAATTAAATATCAAATAAACTTAGGTAGGTCATACTAGCGAAGGAATTCCCTGTCTCTCCCCTCCTAGTTCTATTCTCACATCCAGCAGGGATCATATCCTAAGCTTTGATACCAAGCTATGGACGCCTCGAAAGCGGTATACATCACCCATCTTGAGTTGCGGATACATGGTACGTAATTCAAATACAACTTAATTATACAACGATCGTGTAAAATACGACAAAACATAAACTGTGAGTTTGAATACAAATATTGTCTACTAGAGATTATACAAACTCAAAAGGAGTCCTCATTACAATTATTATCACACTATTTCACAGAATAGTGAGGACTACTAATGCACCATCTAAGACCATCACTCTTTTCCCCGACTAGTCCCAGCTATATTCTCATTTCCTGAAGAGAACAGTGAAAGGAAGGGTGAGCTCAACTAGCCCAGTAAGAAATATTATGACTAAGATAATGCAGAATAAATTATCATTAGTCTCCAACAATGTTAAACTGATAAAATATAATAGACATCAAGTTTAACTGCAGTGGAACAAGCAATCCATTAAAAGAGTCAAGTAGAAAATAAAATCTACTATCTTTTATGATTAAAAAGGTTTTTCATCATCTTTATTATCATCGAGACTCGACTTAATAAATATTCCACATCATCGAATCACCCCTGCACTACGACCAAGGATATTCTTTTGTATCATGACCACAATTATACATGCACTACGGGCCAAGAATATTTGTGTATTCATTAATGGTCATGATCATGCCAACAATCGTCCATCAATGCACTACGGGCCAATGAGGACTTTTACCACATCATTTGTAACATTACTATTCATGATTACACCAATAATCCACGGTCATAATCATACCAAGTCCATCATACCTTTGCGGAGACACAGATGACTTTCAACATAATATAAACATGAGGATGATGACAATGATATAAGAATTCAATAAAACAAGTTCAAGAATTAATTTGTCCAAGAACTACTAATGGCCAAATTGTTAGCATGATATCTTGCTTTGTAGAGTAAAATTCAAGAATGATCGGAAGAATATTTCCATGAAAAGATACTGGATGAAGCGCAAATATCAAGGATATTCTACTAATTTCATGGAGTATAGAAGTCAAAACTTTAACCAACTGAGTATAATAAAGAATGGAATAACAAAAGAAATCACTATGCATGCGGTACTACGCATAGATAGGTTATTCCAACAGAATACTAAATAAAGGGCGGAATCAGTCCCCAGTAAAAGCATAGGCGAGGATATTCCAGCGAATAATAATAAAAAGGCGGAACCGGTCCGGCGTAAAATGTCTGAACAGGATATTCCAATGAATAATAAAGATGGAATCAGTCGGGCAGAAACGCATGCAGAACGGGATATTCCAATGAGAATAGTAAAGACGGAATAATGAAGAATGTCACCAAGTATAGGGTAGGCCGCGTATACTGAGTTATTCCAATGAATAATAAGCAATGGAATAACAATAGTTCTCTTCATGAATAAGAAAGAATAACACCCCTTACGAGTACAACAAATAATATTCCCTACCTTAAGAAGAAGAAATCTTGGATATATAAGTAGTGAAGTAGCGAGTATACTTTCTTCTTTCTCTCTATAGTTTATCTCTAGAGTTTCAATGAATTCGTAAGAAAATAATGAATGAATGAGCTTCTATTTATAGAAAAATGGAATGCATAGTAACTAACTCTTGAGAACTACGAGATTGATTTACTTTAATCGGACGGTCTATATTTAAAGTAAAATCTTTTTAAATAAAATATAATATATTCTATTTATAATCTAATAAAACGAACAACTTTATAAAAGATTTTACTATGCAAACATTATACGCAGCACTTATGCAAACACTATGCATAATAAAATATAATATATTCTAATTATTGTCTAATAAAGCAGATAACTTTATAAAACTATTACATTTTATATAAAAATATTTTACTATGCAAAACACTATGCGAACCTTTATGCAACACTATGCATAATAGAATATAATATATTCACTTTATAGAATAACTTTATAAAAGTATTACATTTTATATAAAAAGATTTTCTATATTATTACATTAAAAATACCAACAAAATTGAGTGACTTATCACGTAAGCATCAATAATTAATTCCGTGTGCTACTATGCAACTACGCGTATTATTGTACTTTTAACACCGGATGTTTCAACAGTTAACGGTAAAACTTCCGCCGTTATTTTCATAAAGTATTTTTTTATCGTTTTCTCAATCCGACAATAATTCCGTTGCGGGGACCAATGATTGTATCGTCGTACGGATATTCTCCGACAAAAAGAATATTTCCCGACCAATCGAATATTATATAACAATTTGCGTACTTTGCAAAATTTATAAATACTACCCATAACTATAACATTATATCAAATCCACACCATAATATTAAAAAAAATATTTCGAGAAAATAAAATCTTTATTTATAAAATCTGGGGTCTCACAATCTCCCCTCCTTATGAAATTTCGCCCTTGAAATTTACGTACGTACCTGGTATACCGAAGAGGTGAGGATCCCTTGACTTCATTTCAGATTCTAATTCTTGAGGTATAACCTTTGAGTATTGAATATGATCCTTCTTATCTAAGATTTTAACATGTATCTCTTCATACGTTAAATCTTCTGCTATATCGTTTATTTCTAATTTAATAACGTGGTTCAGGTCGTCCACATATTTACGTAACATTGATACGTTAAAAACGTTATGAACACGCAACATACTTGGCGGTAAAACGAGTCTATAGGCCACAATTCCTACTTCATCGAGGATTTAAATGGGCCAATTAAATCGAGGGTTGAGATTTTCTCTCTTCGTCAATTCTTGCTTCTAGAATAACACCCTCTTGAACCTTCTTCTTCACATTCATCAGCTCCGAGTGTGTAGCTTGAGCGACTTTAACTTTATCGATTAAAGTCGATTCTACTCGTATATTCGTTATCTTCACATGGGTCCCTAGAGTCTTTAACTCTATCTTCATCACTTGTAAGTTATACGAAATGAGTCTTTGTGTTAACAACATCGCACTCGTAAACGCATCCAATCTTCTACTCAACACATCACCTACCACATTCGCCGACGACAATGGTATTGAATGATACGATCGTAATCTTCAATATTTCGAGTCAACGTCTTTGCACGTTATACATTGATTTAGTTGAAGAAATATTTGAGGGTTTTAGAAATGGGTCTTGTACTGGGGTCAATACAAAATTCGATTTCACGCTCTAGGGGTAGGCTAAGAAGACTTCAAGAATACGTCAGAAAATTTATTAACAATAGAAATATCATTCAAAGTTGTGCCCTCATCAAAGACTTGGATAGTACATCACATTGATACCTATCAACTTGTCATCGTCATTCACGACGTCGCCTACAGAAAGTCTGGCTTCGGTGCATTCCACACAAGGAAGTCAACAACAAAAGGACCGGGGCTCTTTACTTATGGCTTGATATTACAATGATTGACTTTAGTGGTTTGGTTGCTTGAATTCGCATAACAGGTTGGTTAGGAATATAAAAACTAACAACCTTACGAAAAGCATGATGAGTAGTTAACCAATCGATTCCTAAAATCGCATCAAAGGCAAGTATTTTCAAAGAGACAAGATCGACACGTAACGTGAAAGTGTTGATTTGAACAAGATTTATAAATAGTGGAGGTAACGAAGGTTTCTCCGAATCGAGTTTAAACAGATATATCAAAGTCTAACTTCTCCTGAGTTAACTTCAAACATTGAACATGACTAGGTAAAATAAAAGAGTGAGTAGAACCCAGATTCAACACGGTATAGACTTTGCAAGAGTTTATGACTAACATACCCATGATAATTTTATTCGTGTTCCTCGTCACGAAAAAAACGCTCTCTTAAACTACCTGGCTTTGGCTTGTGCGGGACATCCTTTGGCATCACTATCCCAAATTGGAATTAACTTCACCATACGACAAAATCGAGCTAAGTTACCTTCTCTTCCGCAATTAAAACACGTGTTGGATTACTACGCATACTGATTTTCGATGGTCCCTCCCTCTGTCGCATTTGAAACATACTAACCGGTGGTCGTTCTTCTTCCTTTGAAACGGTGGTGGTGCCGTAACGCCTTTACGTCATTATTGAACCTTCTCTTCTTGAAATGTCCATTCTTATTGTTTTGGCCATGATTACCACCAAGTGGTTACCATTTACGACATGTTGATTCCCTCACGCCATCGTCACCGAATTTTGATGATTGTTATCACCGGTATTATCATTTTTCTTACTTTGCTCTCTTTTTGGTTGCGTTGACTCGTTATCGCGCTCTCTAATAATCGAGCCCTATTTACAACATCCGAGTACGTATACGCTTTATGAGAAATAAGATATTGACGTATCTCCCGGTTTCAAACCTCTTAAAAACATTCGCATCATTCGCTCCTCATTATCGACCAAATGGGATGCAAACCGGATAACTCCATAAATTTAGCCTCATTGCGACACGGTCATATTGTTTTGTTCCAATTTGATAAACTCCACTTCTTTTTCATGTGACGAATGCTTTCGGAAAGTACTTGACATTGAATGACTCTTGGAACTTCTCCCAAGACATCTTGAGTCGCTCAGTCAAGTACGCTTTCTGATTCCCACCAAGAATCGCCTCTTCACGCAACATAAAGGTGGCAAAGGGAACCTTGTGCTCTCGAGCATCCCAAGAAATCAAATATCTTGGTGATCCGCTTTAACCACGTCTCCACCTTAAGTGGTTCGGCTTTTCCAAAAACTCCGGTGGTCCCGGCTCCTTGAATTGCTTAGCGGTGACCAAACCGTAGGTTGCCATTGTTTCCTCTGCATTATGAGCAGGAGCCCCTTACTTTAATGTTGCATGAATTCTAAAAGCTCTTAAACGTCATCAATTGTTCGTTAATTGATCGATGTTGTTGTTTACGGGAGGATTATCGCCATCCTGTTGCACATTGTCACGATTATTGATCTATGGAGAATCAGCAGGTCTCTCTGTGCTCCATTGCTTATCTCAACATTTTTGGATGCCATTTTCAAATATCGCCACAAAACAAGGGTTAATTAACATATCACATATTATCTCTATACTCGACCGACCAATTAAATATCAAATAAACTTAGGTAGGTCATACTAGCTGAAGGAATTCCCGTCTCTCCCTCCTAGTTCTATTCTCACATCTAGCCAGGATCATATCCTAAGCTTTGATACCAACTGTGACGCCTCAAAATGTATACATCACCCATCTTGAGTTGCTAGATACATGGCATGTAATTCAAATACAACTTAATTATACAACAATCGTGTAAAATACTTACAAAACATAAACCGTGAGTTTGAATACAAATATTCTCTACTAGAGAGTATACAAACTCAAAAGGAGTCCTCATTACAATTATTATCACACTATTTCACGAGAATAGTGAGGACTACTAATGCACCATCTAAGACCATCACTGTTCCCGACTAGTCCCGACTATATTCTCATTTCAAGAGAACGGTTGAAAGGAAGGGTGAGCTCAACTAGCCCAAAGAAGAAATATTATGACTAAGATAATGCAGAATAAATTATCATTAGTCTCCAACAATGTTAAACCGATAAAATATAATAGACATCAAGTTTAACTGCTTGGTGAACAAGCAATCCATTAAAAGAGTCAAGTAGAAAATAAAATCTACTATCTTTTATGATTAAAAAGGTTTTTCATCATTGTTATCACGAGACTCGACTTAATAAATATTCCACATCATCGAATCACCCCTGCACTACGGCCAAGGATATTCTTTTGTATCACGACCACAATTATACATGTACTACGGGCTAAGAATATTTGTGTATTCATTAATGGTCATGATCATGCCAACAAGCTGCATCCATCAATGCACTACGGGCCAATGAGGACTTTACCACATCATTTGTAACATTACGGTCATGATTACAAAGAATAATCCACGGTCATAATCATACCAAGTCCATCTATGCAATACTGTGCCATGAGATGACTTTCAACATAATATAAACATGAGGATGATGACAATGATAAAAGAATTCAATAAAATAAGTTCAAGAATTAATTTTTCCAAGAACTACTAATGTCCAAATTGTCAACATGATACTGCTTTGTAGGGTAAAATTCAAGAATGATCAGAAGAATATTTCCATGAAAAGATACTGGATGAAGCGCAAATATCAAGGATATTCTACAAATTTCATGGAGTATAGAAGTCAAAACTTTAACCAACTGAGTATAATAAAGAATGGAATAACAAAAGAAATCACCATGCATGCGGTATTCACGCATGATAATGAGTTATTCCAATGAGAATACTAAATAACGGAACCATGTCGTGCAAAATTTCAAGAAGACATGATGTTCCAATGAGAATAATAAAGAATGGAATAACAATGAAATTACCATGCATGCGGTGCTTCAGACAGACAAAGTTATTCCAATGTAATACTAATAAGGACGGAATTAGGTCGGCGTACAAAAAACGATAAAAGCGGGATATTCCAAATGTAATAATAATAAAAAAGACGGAACCCGGTCCCAGAAAAAAATGCATGCGATGTGATATTCCAATGTAATAATAAAGATGGAATCGTGTCCGAGCAGTAAAACGCATGCAGACGAGGGATATTCCAAATGTAATAGTAAAGACGGAATAATAGAAGAATGTCACCAAGTATAGGTAGATCACAGATACAAAAGTTATTCCAATGTAATAATAAGCAATGGAATAACAATAGTTCTCTTCATGAATAAGAAAGAATAACACCCCTTACGAGTACAACAAATAATATTCCCTACCTTAAGAAGAAGAGTACTGGATATATAAGTAGTGAAGTAGCAGAATACTTTCTTCTTTCTCTCTATAGTTTATCTCTCTCGAGTTTCAATGAATTCGTAAGAAAATAATGAATGAATGAGCTTCTATTTATAGAAAAATAGAATGCATAGTAACTAACTCTTGAACGGTTGAGATTGATTTACTTTAATCTGACGGTCTATATTTAAAGCAAAATCTTTTAAATAAAATATAATATATTCTATTTATAATCTAATACAACGAATAACTTTATAAAAGATTTTACTATGCAAACATTATGTAGGCACTATGCAAACACTATGCATAATAAAATATAATATATTCTAATTATTGTCTAATAAAACAGATAACTTTATAAAACTATTCTGTTTTATATAAAAAGATTTTACTATGCAAAACACTATGCAGACACTATGCAACACTATGCATAATAGAATATATATATTCTATTTATAGAATAACTTTATAAAAGTATTTTGTTTTATATAAAAAGATTTTCTGTATTTTTACATTAATAATACCAACAAAACTGAGTGACTTATCACGTAAGCATCAATAATTAATATCGTGTGCTACTATGTAACCACGCGTATTACTGTACTTTTAACACCTGGTGTTTCAACAGTTAACGGTAAAACTTCCGCCGTTATTTTCATAAAGTATTTTTTGTCATTTTCTCAATCCGACAATAATTCCGTTGTAGGGTCAACTAATAATTATACCAGTGCATGCGGATATTCCCGAACAAAAAAGAATATTCCCCACCAATCGAATATTATATAACAACAACTTGCGACTTTTGCAAAATTTATAAATACTACCCATAACTATAACATTATATCAAATCCACACCATAATATTAAAAAAATATTTTGAGAAAATAAAATCTTTATTCATAAAATCTGGGGTCTCACATATCCAGAGACAACTCAATGTCCATCCACCCAGGAGGAATTCAGAATACATCAAGATCACAAGCCCTGAAGCAGCAGGCAAAATATCAAGCAAATAGCAAGACATATCTAAAAGAGAAGTGATACAAAAATATATTTCCCTGTCATATATAATGTTGTTTGATATATATACAATGTAAACTGTATATGATAAAACGACCCAACAGATCTATAGCCATCTGCATGATGACCATATGCTCATCAATATAAGCGTTTATCTCTGCGATCATACCAGTGGTAAGGGACCTCACTGCAGTACTGTCTGTGACGGCTACATCCCGGGCAGATATGGTGGTATCTCGCTCAACTATCACTGCGTCTATGGTTGACCTGGCCTCATCACGCTCAGCAACAGCGGCATCTCTACGAGCCAATGCCTCGTCTCTCTCCAATAGAGCGTCATCCCTCACATCAAGAGCAGTCGACATCATAGATCGAATCTGATCTCTCTCAAAGGTCATCAGATGAAGACTCTACTCTAAGTACCGTGTCAAGTGCTGAATCACAAAAGTACTGGTACTAGGAGAATCTAGAAGAAATGCTGGAAACCCAGCAGTGGGATCCTCCTCGATGTAGGTGTCAATGTCCTCCATGGGTTCTACATCGTCTAACTCACTCTCCGGTACTGCAAATATTGTTGCAGCCGATAAATTCTCCGTCTCCATCCATGCGGAGTACTCTGCAGAATAACCGGATGACCGATGAAAAACGGCTATCTCGCCGATCCGAAAGAAGCGATATACGAGATCGGTCCCTCTGCCGAGGAGGTATCGAGAAGTGAATCGTCAATTGCCGCCTCAAACCAAACCAAAGAGGAGGAAATCCATGCCCGAGCGTGAGTAATGAAGTCGTATGGTGAGCAAAGCCCCGAGCACAAAGACAATATGCTAAATGGATCTCGATGTACCGCCAAAAATGCGGACGGGACTAAGCATCCAGACACTCCGACTAATTTGAAAGGAGTATGACATGGCCACATCATGGGAGAAGAAATACCCATGTCGTCTAAGGGTACCCCACATCTCAAGTGTGACATAAACCACATATACTGATGACCGAGAACTCCCAAAGTGAACACTTTGACCGATGTGTAAATACAAGTAGTAGGATGTCGACCGCAGAGTCTCTGCGCTACGATCATAGGCACAATGGTACGACCCTCCACGAGAGAGCTCTCACCACCATGATAACGCTTATATCTATCTCATCCATATACCTGCATGGCATGTACATGTATGATAGTACACATAGCATCAATTACATCAACTTTGGTCAACGCCAATGATCCTCCAAACACGGTGAAATCCGGAATGTCGTGAGTAGCTATCCTCCGCGCCAAATCATCATACGTAAAATCTTTGAGAGATCACGTGGCTAGATGTCAGCTCATCCTGCACTACTCTGCGCCTCAATCCTGTGAGAGTCATGAATCGTCTACTTATGTCTCCTAAAGCTATGTGCACGCAGTGCATCAGGCGGCAAGATCGATTCAAAATGTGCGTACTCCTCCAGAGTAGGAGTCAACTCATGGGTGCCAAAACAGAATACCTGCCTATCAGGTAGCCAATGCTCTAGCATCCCGTCTACAAATCCTGCAGGAAACTGAAATGCCAAAAGGATCATGGTATGTTGCAGCAACAGATCTATGGTCACCCTATTTGGCGGTGACATGCTATCGTACCACGATCGCATATCCAATGCCACCACTGACGATGGGGTATGATCTATACGGCTAACTGTCGAAGAAGACATCTGTGCAGGCCGTGTCATAAGACCATCTAGGGGTTAATGCTGAATATCTATGGACATACATATATATGCATAACATGATACGTGCATAACAGATAATGGATGGCAATATGATATAGGGAATGAAAAAACGGTGCATACATTCCTAAATATATCATCATCTAATACATCAGCTCTGTACAGCTACAACTACATGAAAATGGGGCACAGACGCCCTACTACTAACAGAGGCCTATCAAAAGATATAGCGAGAATGGGGAACAGCTACCCAATATCTAACAAAGGCTTATCAAAAGATATAACGAGAATATACATCAGAAGAAGACCAGGGTCTCGATGTCCACGTCCTCAATCCTGTCCACCTGATGTAACTCCTCCTGAGTCACTGGGTCTCTATCAACATGGATGTCAGGCCTATAAAGAGGAGGATCTGCGCCGGCAAAACCAAATGGGTCGTCGAGGGGCAAAGTAATTTGAGTTGGAAGGAACAAATGACTCACTTCTCATTGGATCTCGCCCAAATGCCGAATAAATATATGTACCGATCCAACCGCCGTCAAGCTATCAATCAGGTCATATGAGTTGAGCTCGGACACAAGCTACCCAATCCGTCATCATCAAAGATCCTGGAACCATATCCCCCATAAACTGTGTGGCACGGGCTGGGCCCCAATAGTGTGAGGGAGCCACCAATGTTGGAACGTCTCCTGAGTACATGGGCCCTCTGATAATGCAAAGCCGTCAACCCCCAAAAATGGGATATCAGTGACGAGTGACTATGATACAGGCCAATGATGCCTGGCAGGAAGCAAGATCGGTATACGGATCTCCCCTGTGGTGCTCCTAATAGCACGCTCTCCTAAATAGAGCTCCCAGCCTCCATCAATGAAGAATGGAACTCTCCTGGTAGAGATCAAATACTCGACTCCGATCGGATGTCCATCCTCAAAGTCGATGGTCAAATGCTCCCCTGAATAGGGAATCCATGTAATGGTACCCGTACCCACAAGGCACCTCCATTTGACACGCAAAAGGAGCGAAGCCCTCAGCTATAGGGACCTCCGGCAAAATAGAATGGTGCCAACGTCGTCTTTGTGGATAGGTATCTAAACCTAACACACTCACAGGACGCAAACATGGGAGCCTCTCATAGGCCCAAAACTGCCAACACAATGGCAAAACATCTGCTATCAGTAACACTCTTAACCTATGAATGGAAAAAGACAAGAGAAATATTCACAAGCAGAAATGGGTAAAATCCTAACCAAGCCTCGGTCAAACCCTGTGAGCGCAGACGCATGCCCCGGAGGAAATAGGCAAAGGTGTAAGAGCCCCAATCGTACTCTCCAATATGGTCCACATCGCGTGTGGCGCTGACCAAAGCGAAAGATACCGTGGAAGAGTTATCTGCTATGAAGCAGCCTCGAATGATCATCAGGAACAATCGTCGCAGAACGCGATCCCTGATCCTGACATCATTAGGCATGGGCTCACTCAATAGCCCACTCATAACATCTACGCTCAAATGACCTGAACGGACAGTCCTGCCTTTGAGCGCCTCCGTCGGAACTCCTAGTAAGGATCAGACGGCAAAAGGGGTGATGTTTGCCATACAAGGCACTGGCTCCCCTCCAAACTCCATACCTGTGATAAATTGCCAATCTATAGGCGTCATCATCACCTCGCAGTCCAGCAGGTGGAGTGACTAAGTCTGATGAAACCATCGCTCAAACAATGCCCTGAGGTAACCCCAGGGACAACGACGGGGAAGGATGGAGAAGAATGCCTCAAATCCCCACTCATGCACTGCCGCTCTGTAGTCAGGATGAAGCGCCTGGTACATGGAGTGAATGCTGAACCAGTTGCCTCGAGGCTGTGTAAAACCTGGAACCTGCATAAAATGCAGATCAATATCAGAACCCTTTAATCCTCATCAATAGGAAAGAAGGAAGATCAAAGTTTAACGCCATACCTCGTTAGCATGAAAATACATCGATGGATGTCTACTCAAATCACCCAGTAACTCTGGGTTTGCCACCTGAATGCTTGGGAGCTCCCTGCGAGGGATATGTGCAGCACGAGCGGGATCCTCCATCGGAATATTCTCCTCCTCGTCCTCAACGTCTGGCACATCTGCATTGACAAGACGTATCACGGCCTCCACCAACCGAACGGGTCATTCGGTGTAAGCAGGGGACGAGGCACTTCAAAAGCCCTCCTAAAACGCGGAAGTCATCCCCTGTAAGAACTGCTCGGCTGATCCGGATCCATAATATCTAGACAATAAGTGTCCAAATCACCTCAGAAAGGGTGTGGTATTTCCTTACCTGGAGCTTTCTAAAATGCATTTTATGATTATATGCATGCATGCATTTACTTTAACATATAATAGAGTTAGAATGCATGACTACCCAATGCCTACATTTGGAAAAATTTTGCCATTGTCCCCTTTGAAAATAGGACTATCCACATGCACTCAGGCATGCCTAGGTGGCTATTCAGTAGCACACCTGCCCCAAAATCATATACGCATTAAAAATTAAAAACATCATGCATAAGGCCAACCTCAATGCTAGGAGTACTTTGCCTTTCTACCTTTTGCTCATTGGACCTCAAATAGGACAAAAAATAGCAGAAAAAGGTGCCAATTTGACTGTCTCAAAAGTCAAATTTTTCACATCATTATGTTCAGTATGGTTTAATACTAACATTTACTATGTTGAATATTTTTTATCAAGTCATTTGTGAAACATAATCACTACTATGTGTTTAGATGCATTTTCGTGCGATAACTCACAATCCAACGGACAAAAACTGGAAAAAATACATGCATACATTACCAGGATAGTGTAGAACACTTGTACGGTGATAGAATTTGCAGAAAGCAGCCCGAACTCAGCAGATCTGAAGATGGCTCATGGTTTTCTCTATGCAAAATGAGTTGGAAATGAACTTGCGAAGGCTGGCTGTAGGATTTATCATCCATGCTCGTCAGTAGTAGGCTCACCATGATGCGGCAAAGAGTCTTTGAGGTCCCACCCTCCATTTCGGTCGATTCGAGTTAAAATGGAGTTCTCACAGACTAAAAAGGTCAAATCGAGAATAAAAATGTCACGCGATTGAGCAAAACAGCATACAATCCTGGTTTTCTCGGATGAGACTTTGAATCTGTACATCGCCCATTGGTAGTCACCTGAGCACGAGGTATACCCTGCCAATGATCTCATTTGTCACAAATCACATCCGACAATACCTCGTACAGGTCCGATGCCGCCAACTCTGGGTCATTACCCTAAATGCGTCCCCGACGGGGGTTACAACGTGAGTCCCCGACGGGGGTTACAACGTAGATCCCCGGTGGGGGTTACAACACGTTCATCCGTTGACATTTCTATCAACGAAGGTCAAGCGACCTCGAGCGATTATTTTGACTTATGGCAAGTAAACCCATCGAAGCATTGAGAACTGATTCGATAGTTGCGTCACGTACTTTCATGCGTCCCCGATGAGATCTCGACGGGTTACAACGTATATCTCCGGCGGGATTAGCAATGCATGCTCAGCCGTTGACACATATATCAACGAGGGTCAAGAAACCTTGACGTCATTTCAGCCAATAGCGTTTAAACCTATCAGAGCTATAGAGCTATTCGAGGTTCTCATACCCAACTGCTCATATTCCCCAGCAGATCCCCGACAGGGATCACAATGCAATGTTCTGTTGATTCACACATCAACGAAGATCAAGCAACCTTGACGATCTACTCACGTGATTCTCGTAATTGCTGATTCACGTCGTGAAGGTCAAGCAGGCTTGATAAAGATATCCCATGAGATTTCTCGGTAGTTGATTCACATATCGTTTGAAGTACACGTCAACGAAGGTCAGACATCCCTGACAACATTTGCTGTTGGCAGTAAATCCAACAAAATCTTGACATGTCTTAGCGATACCAACCAAGAAAGGACAATATTATCAAAGAGGATAGATGATAGAATATGTTATACACATCCTCAAACAGATCAAGCTTTATCCCCAAAGATCTCTTGCACATAAGAGGTACCTCTTCGAGATCAAGTCGTTATCAAGAACACGAGAATTTGGTGATAACTCCAACACCAACATTCTAACAGATTCAGATTACACACCAGATCCGGTCATCATTTCCCATCCCCAGTTGAAGCAACAGGGAGCCATCAATCATCCCCAGCATGTTGGGCTACAACCCCGTACACATGCATCATACATTTGTATCATTTTACTACCCATAGTACCATGTTCATCTTGTTGCGTTTCAAGTGTCTAGGATTCTTTATCCTACCCATGCATCACCATGCATGAGTATGATAAAGAGGGGCATCTGTAGACACTCAAAATTTTTTGTACTACTATCACTAACATTGTAGGAAGACAGATTCGTCTTTTAGGAGAGAACCCTAAAAGACAATCCAAATCCATACCGGATACTACCGGAAGTTTAGCATCAACCCCAGATCACACTCTGGGAGTAACAGTTCCAACCTCGGATGTAACCCCGAGGCATGCAGATCTAATACCAAAACACACACAGGAGAAGACCGATTAATCTCGGAGACAACCCCGAGGTATCCAGTCTTAATCCCAACCATGGGAATAGCCACCAACCTTGGTGATAACCCCAAGGAATACAGTTTCGGCGATAACCCCAGAAATGCTTGTTTCAAATACGACCAGCTTCAATCTCGGCGCTCACAACGAGATCCACTGTACCAACCAGGAAATAACATCGGGAAGACAGGCACACCTCAAAGATGACAATGAGGACTTTCAACAACTGCAGCAGTCCAATCTCAGCGAAGCTTGAGCAACGTCTGCCTTATTTGCCCAATCCGGCGATAACACCGGTGAGGGGCAACATCGTCATCTAATCAACACGATGCCACATCACGTCTCTACGCAACGATGTCCCACAAGGCTAACCAATCCCAAGTGACAATTGTGCGGAGTAACAGATGAAAGTTGCAGCTTGAAGACCGGAGGGCATCATCCCATCTTCAATGACTTCGTACAAGCTCTAATCCCATGCCATCGTACAACTCTCGACAATGGCGGTCCGAAATAGGTCCTGTATACCTCAAACGGATGCCCGGATTGCACTTTTGAAATACTGAGTGGACATTACAGTGCCTGAGTGCACGTACTTCGAGATGACCCGACCCTACAAACCTGGGCCAACCCGAGTTGCCTTTGGTACACCTGCGGCTGAGCCGCAGGTACACCTATGGCTCATATGCCTATAAATAGAGGGCTTGGGGTGCTGATTTTCTAAGAGAAAAATACGGGGAAACCCTGCATAATTCGCTCTGCACTCGCACATACAGTGTATTTCCCCCTTTCAAACACCTGTGAGCTCATATATAGCCTCTTTTGTACCCACAAAAGCCAGTGTTTACCCACTCTGAAGATATAGATGCCTTTTTTATCAGTCAGCTGTAAGCCTTCTCACACACTTTAGAGTCTTTCTCTTCATCTTTGCACACACCCTTCTACACATTGAGAGTCGTGTTGCTTGCTTTTGCCCGGACTTTGGTCCGTGATTTCATTTCAGTCTATATATAAATATATTATATATATTTACATATATATTGACTAACATTATCGAGTTATGCCTCGATTGAGCCTAGACTTCGGTCTGTAGCGTTTATTTGCTTTAATATATATATATATATATATATATATATATATATATATATATATATATATATATATATTTATATATATTAACTGTGTGTCAAACTTTGTTCGATGAGCCTAGACTTGATGCAAGTGCGTTTACTCACTTTTATATATATATATATATATATATATATATATATATATATATATATATATATATATGAACCGTGGTCGGACTTTGTTCGATGAGCCTAGACTTCAATCAGTGCGTTTAACTCGCTTTTTTATATATATATATATATATATATATATATATATATATATATATATATATATATATATATATATATATATATATATATATATATCTGTGTGGTGAACTACATTACGATGAGCACCGGGTTTTATATCCAGGGTGCATTTACGTGCTTTTATATATATTTATACTTATATATATGAAGCTGTGGTGAACTTTGTTCGATGAGCTCGGATTTTACATCCAGCATGCGTTTATTGCTTTAATATATATATATATATATATATATATATATATATACATATATATAATTATTTTTGTCCTGCCTGGAGTTTCTTTCGTGGCAGTTGATCGCTCTTATGGCTTTATTTACGTTTCGTCACTTTGGAGTTTCCTCCATGGCAGTTGATAGCTTTTAACAGCTTTATTTACATTTCTAATCCCCATGGAGGTGCTTCGTGGTTGGTGATCCCGTCTGTATATATATTTTTACAGCTTTTATATATATACCTATTTACTGCTTTCATACAAACTGCAGTATTTTGTGAGCCTAGGAATCATGTGATCACAGATTCATCGCATTGAATCTAGATTTGGTTCCCGTGATGGACATATTCAGCTGTAAGCAGCTTGTAAATTATTCTGCAGTGTTTGAATTTCCTCAGATGGTTTCCATACCCATGAGGAAGTCGACATTATTTTTGTATATTATTTTCGTACGGATGCCTCGCATTCGTCAAATAAAATCAATTCAGCCGCTCACTTAATAAAAATGGGAGTGTAAAAGGTCTCAATTCCTATTGAGCATCAGGGTTTGAAAAACCTCTTTTATAAAACATCACTGCCATATCTTGTTAAAAACTAAATTTTTACATAAATTCAAACCCTGTGTATATAGGTTCGAACGAGGCCTCGCACAACTTCCATATAATAGCACATTGACCCACACACACACACACACTCAGATAATAGTTTCTTGAAAAAAGGCGGTCACCGTGGTAACACGGATGTTGGGGGATGCCTAACACCTTCTCCCCGCATAACCAAGTCCCCGGACCCTAAACGAATCTCGGTTTCACCGACCCGTATATCAGTGTCACACCACTGGGTCAATGTGCAAACCTTTTCTCGGTTGTGTTGGTACAACCATTTAAAAAACCAACTGGCGACTCTTAATAGTCCCATCGTCGATATCATACATGTCGAACCCTTTTCACTTGTTTTTTCAAACAAATCTCACCTAAAATGAGAACACCAAAGAACAAGTAACGGAAAGGGACACCCAAAAATCCCGACATCGACAAATACCTTCCTCTTTTTCTTCATTTTAATTTAGTTCTGCAGGTATTATCAAACTTGCACCACCTCCCCTAATAGTTAATAATGTGAATCAATAGTAAATCTTGTAAATCAATAGTTCTAGACATGTGAAAATACGAATTACAGTATAATACCTCCATCTATACCTCCATTTTCAACTTAGTCATGCAAGTATTATCAATCTTGCACCACCACCCCTAATAGTCCAAGAATGTGAATCAATAGTACACACATGTTAACAAATAGTTATAATCATGTGAATTAATAACAATTAATTGCTCATTTATCCGATTAATTACCCGACTGGTCAGTATAACTTCCAGATATCAATTAATATCAAAATAAATGTCGATTTCCACTAACACTAATAATTCCAACACAGTGGAACTATCAATTTAATCTTTAATCAACACGAACTTATTCATCATTAATATTATAACGCACAATATTTAACAGCTAGGTCGTTCTCAGGAAAGAGGGGGCTTTCCGATAAAGATTTCTCCTTGGCGCGCAATTAGGTGACCAAACATCTCCTTGACAGAACTTCTAGACATTGTCAATATTGTAAATAATAATATGAATAATTTTTTCGTCTCAATTATTGATTTAATAATATTATATATTATACAGATGATACTGTGATAATAATTGAATCAATAATATGAGAGATATGATGCAACAATTACTGTAGCAATTATTGAGTATAACTGAGTGACTTCTTACGTAAACATCAATAATCAATACCGTGTGCTACTATGCAACCAAGCGACATCTTTGTTTTTTACTACCTAGGTAGTTCAACAGTTTTAACTGTAACACTTTCGTAGTTATAAAAGATAATTACGCGCTTTTCTTACTACTACGATAATACATCTGTTGTGGGGTCCACCAATGATTGTGTCGTCGTACGAATATTCCCTGACCAATCAAATATTATATAACAACTTGCATACTTTGCAAAATTTATAAATACTACCCACAATTATAACACTATCTCAAATCCACACCATAATATTCAAAAAAATATTTCGAGAAAATTAAATCTTTATTCATAAAATTTGGGGTCTCACAGCAAGTCACCTATGTGCAACAAAGACAAATTCGCCAACTGGAAAGTTCGTATGCAAGCATACATGGATTCAATAGATGAAGATCTATTTGAAACTGTTCAGAATTGTCCTTACATTCCTAAAAAGCTTGCACCAACTACAGACGACCCAAACAGAATTCAGATCAAGGTCAAAGAAGAATGGATAGACAACGAAAAGAAAGCTGTTCAACTCGACAAAAATGCCAAGAACATTTTGTTCCAATCTTTAGAAGATGATCTGTTCGAGAATGTGGTAAATAGAAAAACAACAAAGGAGGTATGTGAAGCATTGCTCATCATGCATGAAGGAACGGAAGAAGTCAGAGAAAACCAACAATCTCTCCTGACTTAGCAATATGAGATCTTTACACACGGTCAAGGAGAAAATGTCACTTCCACCTATGAAAGATTTAATATACTACTCAACTCTCTTCGAGCCTATGGAAAGATTTATCCAAATAAAGATCTAATCATAAAGTTTATGAGAGCTTTACCTAGCAAGTGGGATGCCAAAACCACTGTCATCAGAGAATCAAAGAATCTCCATGAAATGACTGTTCAATAGTTATATGGCAACCTTCTTACATATGAACTGGAGCTGACTCAATGAGCAGAAACACTATCTGAAGGAAGAAAGAAGGATAAAGGGGTTACTCTTAAAGCAACTGACAACATCTCAAAATCCAATACTGAAAATGACTCTGACTATGATGAAGATGATGATGAGGACTTTGCAATGCTGATGAAAAGACTCAGAAGGTTCATGCGTCAAGGCAGAATCAACAAACCAAAGAAAGTCAACAACTACAGTAGCCAGGAGCAGATAAATGACCTATGCTACAATTGCAAGAAGCATGACCATTTCATTGCAAACTGCAACAAACCTCTTAGAGAAGAACTGAAGAAGTAATCAAATTCAAAGAAGGAATTCAAAGGCAACAAAAGGCCTCAAAAGAAAGACAAAGGTCTTGTAGCTGGAGGATCGTGGAGTGACTCAGATAACGACTCAACTTTCGAATCTAGAGATGATGAAGATCCTCAAATGGAAAATCTTTGCCTAATGGCCAAACATGCTAAGGATAAAAAGAACTCCAACATTCATGAAGTAAGTATAGATGAGGTATTTGACTTTAACTCTCCTGATGTAGACATTGATGATTTAAGAACTGCACTGCATGGCATAACATCTGATCTGCATCAGTACATGAAATGGTTCAGAGTTCTGTCCAAAGATTATTCACTTCTTTAAAAAGAGAAAGTTCAGGAAGAACTGAAAATAGCCCTTCTATGTACTGACTCTCTCTCCAAGTTTGAAGCTGAGAATAAGCTCTTAAAACAGACCAATGAGCTCAATGGACAAAGAGAGTCAAGTCTAACCTCTAAAATTGAGGAACTAGAAAGGACAATCTCTACATGGAATAAATCATCTTCATCCATGGACTCCCTGATCTCTAGTCAGAGAAGTGCATCTGACAGAACTGTCAACTCAATTGATAAGCCCCTGCAGCTGCTTCATATGGATCAATTTGGGCCAATTCCAACAACAAGCCTTGGAGGGAAGAGATACTCACTAGTCATAGTGTATTATTACACCAAGTTCACATGGGTGTTCTTTCTAAACTCAAAAGATGAAACGAGCTCCCAACTAATCAAGATATTTAGACTAGTGATGAACGAGAAAGGGGAGAAAATCAAGGCTATACAGAGTGATCATGGCAGAGAATTAGACTTCTCTGAGATGGACCAGTTCCGCACAGAAAATGGCATCAGTCACAACTTCTCAGCTCCACGAACTCCTCAACAAAATGGAGTAGCTGAGAGAAAGAACAGAACATTGATAGAGGCTGGAAGAACTCTACTAGCAGAAGCCCATCTGCCTGAATACTTCTGGGCAAAAGCTATCAACACTACATGCTACACTCAGAACAGATCGCTGATACACTCTATGATTAAGAAGACTCCCTACGAACTGTGGAAAGGAAGAAAGCCAAATGTCAGCTACTTCCATGTATTCGACTGTGCATGCTAAATTCTCAACAATGGGAAGTAGTATTTGACAAAGTTCTAACCCAAGTCAGACGAAGGAATCTTTCTCGGATATGCCACAGACAGTAAGGCTTATAGAGTGTTCAACAAAAAGACACTGAGTGTTGAAGTCTCGATACACATCATCTTTGATGAAACAGACTTAGACAAAAAAGTGTCTCAAGACATTACGAATGAAAGTTCAGACACTATGAATGAGGTGGTCGAGCTCAACACCAGGATCGTAGTTCCAGACAATGAAATCGTTGAGCAAGGAAATAAGATCGTAGAGAGGTCTATGCAAGACAACGAACCTCCACATCAAGAAGTAGAAATTGATCTTGAAGGTCTCAGACAAGAAGGCATCAGGACAGATGTTGCAATAGGAAATAGATGGACAAGAGATCACACTCAAGACTTAATCATTGGAGACTCAAATGCAAGAGTCAAAACAAGAGCTGCCACCCAAAATGAGTGTTTCTATCTGAGTTTTCTGTCACAAATAGAACCTAAGAAGATAGAAGATGCTATGGAAGACTCTAGTTGGATAGAAGCCATGCAGAAAGAACTAAATCAGTTTGAAAGAAGAAAAGTATGGAGATTAGTTCCAAGACCAAAGAGTCATCCTGTTATTGGGACCAAATGGGTCTTCAGAAACAAGATGGATGAAGATGGAGTAATAACAAGGAATAAGGCAAGACTAGTGGCCAATGGTTACTCTCAGAAAGAAGGCATTGACTACGATGAGACCTTTGCACCTGTTGCCAGATTAGAAGCCATCAGAATATTCTTTGCCTTTGCTGCTCACACGAAATTCAAAGTCTTTCAGATGGATGTCAAAAGTGCATTCCTGAATGGTGAACTTCAAGAAGAAGTATATGTAGAGCAACCTCCAGGTTTCATCAATCTATCTTTCTCTAATTATGTCTATAGATTAGACAAAGCCTTATATGGTCTTAAACAAGCACCTAGAGCATGGTATGAAACACTAACTAACTTTTTTTTATTGAAAATGGGTTCACTAGAGGTAGAGTAGATACCACCTTATTTCTTAGAAAGCATAAAGACAAAGTCTTGTTAGTTCAAATATATGTTGATGATATTATCTTTGGCTCTACTGATGAAAAATTATGTAAGAGATTTGCCAAGCTTATGCAAAACAAGTTTGAAATGAGCATGATGGGTGAGCTGAACTTCTTCCTTGGACTGCAAGTAAAACAGACTGATGAAGGAATCTTCATAAACCAAGCCAAGTACATTAAAGACTTACTTAAGAAGTATGACATGGAATCAGCCTCTCCCATGAAAACCCCAATTGCTCCAGCAACCAAGCTTGACAAAGATGAAAAAGGTAAAAGTATTGATATAACTCAATACAGAGGTATGATAGGCTCTCTTCTATATCTAACTGCCAATAGACTAGACATAATGTTTGCAACATACATATGTGCTAGATTTCAAGCTAATCCTAAGGAATCACATTTAACTGTTGTAAAAAGGATTTTCAGGTACCTCAAAGGCACACCTCACTTGGGGCTTTGGTATCCCATGAAGTCTTCTCTTGAACTAATAGGATATACAGATGTTGAATTTACAGGTTGCAAAATAGACAGAAAAAGTACTAGTGGCACCTGTCAGTTGCTAGGAAACAGACTTATGTCCTAGTTTAGCAAAAAGCAAAACTCAGTATCTACTTCAACTGTAGAAGATGAATACATTGCTGCTCTCAGCTGTTGTGCTTAAATCTTATGGATGAAAAATCAGCTAGCAGACTATGAGTTTGAATTCAAATCCATACATGTCCACTGTGATAACACAAGTGCCATAGCAATAACACACAATCCTGTCATGAATTCAAGGACTAAGAAAATAAAAATAATGTATCATTTCATTAGGGATCATGTACAAAATGGAACCATATCTTTATAATACATCCCTACTAAAAATAAACTTACTGATGTCTTTACAAAGCCTCTAGATTAATCCAGATTTAATAAACTAATAAATGAGCTAGGAATACTAAATTTATAACCATAAAATCTATGTTCTAGTTTGTGCTAACCATACAGATATAAAGGCTATGTTCGAAATCGTAGACATTACCAAAGGAAGTCCACGATCGTAGAGTTGCAGTGATATGAAAGGCCACGATCACAAAGCTCCATCAACAGAACAAAGAAGCATCATGTGATGACAAAGTTCAACAAATCAAAGCAATCTCTCTGTCAAGCGCCTCAGGAAAAAACCTAACCCTTAATTCATTCTAAGAGATTGGCCCTTCCTGAGCTACCTTAACTCAAGAGAAATGCTAAGTTAAAAGTTCATCACAAGGACCGATGCAGACTCAACGATTGCAGTGCAGACTCAATGATCATAAAGACTGCCTCAACGAACATAGTGTTACCTCAACGATCGTAGTCCTCCGAAGGAATACACTAGCTCAAGAGGAGCTAAGGGTAATTCAGCACATTCCACATCAGTTAAATTTGTGGAGCCAAGAAGAACTTGACACATGCCCCACTTAGCAGATCGAGAGGAGGGAAGTTACAAGTACAACTTGAAAATATCTTTTTGAAATCAGAAATTCAAAGAGCGTATTCCTCCTTCTCCCTCTCTCTCTCTCTCTCTACCAACAGAAACCCTAGCTTTCAAAATCTCTCAACCATCCTCAGTGCAAAGAAATCAATGGCAGCTTCAAATGTCATCACTGGTTACCGACTCTGTTTCGATGAGTTCAAGACAACTGACCCCAAATTTCACAAAACATTATCTCTGATAAAGAAAGCTGGTCTTGAAGAAGGTCTAGGTACAAGCACATGGATCTACCCTAAGTTGATAAAAGAGTTCTACAGAAATGGAATTTTTGAGAACGATGTCATCACCACAAGGGGTAAGGACGTGGAAATTAAACTCAAAGCTGAGGATATAAACCTAGCCCTAGGGTTCAAATCGAAAGGATTTTCATTCATACAAGGCATCGATTTTCATGAAGGATTAAAGAAGATGCATCACAAGAAGTTTTCGACTGTCAGAGGGTACAAAAAGAAAGAGTTCCCCCAAAGGTATGAATTTTTGGCTGACATTATTGGGAAATGCATATGCTGCAAGAGCTCTGGCCATGACTCTATGAACGAAGTGCAACTTAAGCTCATGACAGCAATCAGTTATGGGATTTAACTCAACTATGGAGCCCTACTACTCGACTGGATTGGGAAATGGATACTCAGTTCGAAGAAGTAAAAGAGCTCTGGAAAGATGCTCTACGGGAAATTTATAAGCATCATCCTACAGTTAGCATTGGGAGATAAGATTGGGGATAATGAAGGAGAATCCATCAATCCAAACAGAAGAATGACCGAACAGCTATTTGAGAACTAAAAAAGAAATCCAACAGAAAATGTAAGGATGATGTCTGAGTCCAGTGGAAGAACTGGTGATGCAAAGGAGTCCGGGATTCCAGGAAACATATCAGTTGTAAAGGAGACTGATGAAGAAGAAGAAGAAATCAATAAGGAAAAACCTATTGCTTTAGTCAGAAAAAGCAAGGGTAAAAGAAAAATGAAGGCTCAAATGGCAGAGGAGCCTTAAGGTTCAACTACTGATCTACCTCAAGAATGTCCTGGCATTGAAACTCTGAGAAAGTTGAAAAGGAAAGAACAATAGTCTGATGAATATGAAGACAAAGCTACCATCTCTCAGCTACTTAAGAAGAGAAAACACAGTCACAAGTCAAAGAAGTCATTTGTCTCCTCGATCGTAGAGACCAGACTGAACACCACTCTCGAAGAAGATGCTGCAACAACTTCTCAGGGTGATCAACCATTCAGAGCTGAAGCTGAAGAAAGTGCTGAGGCTGTGGCTCAGCCTAGGAAGCCAAGAAGAAAACTGATCAAGAAGTACATTCTTGTCAATGAAGGAGTGCTAAAAGAAGAAAACAAAAAGATAGCTGCTGAGAAAGGATTACCCGAAGCTGAGAAGGGGCTATCCGAAGTAAGTCAAAAGAACACATCTCAAAT
This sequence comes from Panax ginseng, assembly GCA_020205605.1. Classification (NCBI taxonomy): domain Eukaryota; kingdom Viridiplantae; phylum Streptophyta; class Magnoliopsida; order Apiales; family Araliaceae; genus Panax; species Panax ginseng. The sequence continues at coordinate 43,663,485 of CM035136.1, forward strand.
TAAGGGGGAGCTGCCTGAAGTTCTTACTCTAGAGAATGCTCCAGTTGAGGGGGAGCTGTAAGAAATGCAAATGAATAATCTAACTGAGGGGGAGCCTCATGAAGTCCCTATGTCAGAAGAAGCTACACCTGAGGAGGAATTGCCAAGAGATCATCATGAATCTCCCTCAGTCCCTCAAGAGATTCTAGCTTCAAAAACTGCAAAAATGGAAAGAAGTGAAGCTACGGAAGATGAGAGAGAAGAAAATCAAGGAAGTCAAGTGGAGGTAATTGTTGAAGTGGAATCTTCACAAGAAGACAGAGAAGAAGAAGAGGATGATGAGGTTGATATTATAGTTGTGGGCTGTGATGGTTATAGGAGAGCCAACTACAATCAACTGTTCTCCTATCTACCTATGATGCCCTTTCACCGAGCCCAAATTCTCAACTCCTTGGATCACATGTTCTGGACCTTCAAAGCCTATCCAGCAATCTCGGTGCTAGCTCATGGATTCCCAGGCAACCTCAACTTTTCCCGAAAGCAGATCACCAATGGCCCTTCTTCAGAAAATGGGCATGAGGTACAAACTATTCCCATCTCTTTCAGGGTTAATCACTATCAACCATCATTTTTCAACTAATTCTATGAATTACCAAGATGGTTGGAAGTGATTCTTCATCCACCCAATCAATTCCCAGTTACAGAATCCCAACATTCTGTAATTGATAAACCAAATGTGCCCAACTTTATTTTGATACAATCTCCTATCATCTCTCACTCTACGATTATTGATCCAAGCCCAATCGTAGAGTCACATGCTCAAGTCATAGAGTCACATTCTCCTGAAGCTCAACCCCACACACCAGCCCCTCCATCAGATATCCCTTCCTCATCCTCTAATGAATATTTCAACCTTGATCTTGCTCTCTACACTATGCAAGATCAATACACAAGGGCCCTTCCTCCAAATAGTTTGCAACTCCTTTAACTCATATCAGATCTTCCCACCAAAATAGAGTTGTCTGAAGCATCTAAAAAGGTGACCAAGGACATACAAGAAGAACTTGAAGTTCACTCAGACCTTGTTCAACTAAGGCTGACTCATCTGATCAATGTTGCCAACACTCTCCCAAGCACCCTAAGTTCTGAGCTCACAAAGAAGCTTATGGAGATCATAAAGAAGATGATTCAGAGCATAAATGAACGGGATCAAATCCTCTTTTAATCTGCTAAGAAACACAGGGATGTTGTTCTTATTTTACAGAATACTCAGGAGTCCCATAACAACCTTATGATGGAAAGTCTCACGAATCTACGAACTGTAATGAAAGAATTCCAAGGATTCTCAATGGGCCAAATGAAACAGACAGAAAATGTCTTGGACATTCTCCAAAAGAGGGATGCTCGATCTAATTCTCTAAATAAAGAGAACCATGAAGACATTGCTCAATCCTAGAAACAGCTTAACAAACTTGTCCAAGGCATGACTCGCCTATCTGAAGACATTCGAGCCATTGATGCTGACATAAAGGGGGAGAATAAATGAAAAGGAGAAAAAGGCAAGGGCAGAGGCAGAGGCACATTCATCGCTCAATCATCAAGGAGCCCTCCTACAAGTCAGCCTCACCATCAGACTCCATGATCTGAACAACAACAAATTATCATGGCACAACCACTAAGGAGTCAAGGGCCTTCTCTTAGCTCACAAGAAGTGATCACCACATGCCTAAGAATGCCAATTGGAGATCCTGCATTCATGAATATTCATGATTATCATGAAAGACTAAGTCAAAGCGAGTTGGAAGATATAGCATGGAGAGACGAAGTGAGCCGAAAAAGAAGAGCTGAGGAGTATGCAAATCCTCTAAGGAAAAAAGGCAAAAGAAATAGAGATAAGTTGAAACTCAATTCTTATTAATGTAACTAAGCTTAATTGTAATATCTGTCTTTACAAACATCAATAAATTCATTCTTATTCTCTAGAGATTTTAGTTGCTCACTGAAATACTAAGTCATATTTACTTTCTAGCAACTGCATCTAGAAATTGATAATCCTGACACAAATCTCCTTGCTTATGTCAACATCAAATAGGGGGAGATCGGTGGGAGATTGCATATTTAAATTTGATGTTGAAAGTAAATATTCATGATTATATGTAAAGTCCTTTAAGGAATATATGTACAAGGACTTAGTGGTAGATCAAATTTGTTAAGTTGATCGAAGCTTTTAATGTTTATCATTCTGTAAATGAATATATAGATGAAGAGATCAAAGCTGTTATGTTGATCTATGTCTTAAGATGTAATAGATAGGCTTCAACCAAAATCATAGTCTATCAAGTTGATCAAGAGATTGCAAAAGTCAAGGTAGAATCGTAGAGCATCGAGAATCGTAATGTGTCTGCTTTGAAGGGGCTCTCCTAAAATCGTAGAGTGGTCCGAACGTTTGCCGATCCAACTCAGAGATCGTAATGTGCCAGTCCTTAAGAGAAATTTAAGTGTTCTTATTTTCCAGTATCAGATCAAGCACCAAGGTGGCAAAACTCCACGATCAGAATTGTAGAGCATCATCTGCATGTGTCAGAAGCATCGAGCCTTGCCCATTTGTTTAAGAATAAATCCTAACAAATTTGTAATGGATTATAAACGTTGAAGCCCTCGGCAATCCCAATGTCACAATAGTCATCCTTAGTGTACAACAAAGAAATGTATTGAAGAAGCTAAAGAAAGTACTATGGGTCAGCAAAAAACACCTTTACAGGTGTTAGGTGAGATAGAAGTCTGCTGTGTTAGCGGGCCAGACTGCTAATCAGAAGATGTGTAGAAAGTCTCCATCAAAGCTCAGAAATGTCAAATGCATTTAATGCTTCAACGAATGTCTTCAACGGATACATTTCAAAGATCTAATATATGCAAAACATCATCAAATGATAGAATCAAGCAAGCATTGAACAAAAATGCTGAAGAACACTCAATGCTCAACTGTATGATCTGAAAAGAGAAAGCTTGCTCAGCTACTCAGTTCTTTCGAACAAAAGCTTAACGGCAATTGAGTAGCACCATTCATGAACTCATCAACTACTATCAAGTGAAGTAAGAAGTTCCAAGTTAGAAGGACTTGAAGAGTTCTAAGTGAATTGTGAAGAACCAAGTCTGCTAGACTTGAAGAACCAAGTGAACTAAGAAGTGCCAAGACTGCTGGTCTTGAAGGAATCTGTGAGATTCAGAAAGTGTAAAGATATCCTTAGTGGATTTCCTACTCGAGGAGTAGAAGAGTGGACTAGGAGCTTTAAGTTCTCTGAACCACTTAAAATTGTCGTGTCTCTTACACTCTTGCTATAACTGATATAACTGTTATAACTGCCTCACTCTTATTAACTCACTATATCTTAAAGGGAGAACAAACAAATTTTAATTCCGCTGTGTTTGAATCATTATCAAAACTAACAAAGTATTTTCAAAAATAATTTAAAATATCTATTCAACCTTCCTTCTAGATTACTATTGTGCCTCCGAGAACTAACAAACTGTATTCCTCGGAATTGTCTCCGAGGTTAAAACTAAATATCCCGGGGTTATCTCCGGGACTGGAACTGAATATCTCTGGGTTGTCTCCAAGATGGCAAATTCAGTATCCCGGGGTTGTCTCCGGGACTGTACTGATTTGACTTCCAGGGTTATCTCTGAAAGATAATTTTTCCCTCCTGCAAGGTTAGTAACAGGAATGCAAAATTTTGAGTGTCTACAGATGCTCCTCTTTATCATATTCATGCAGTGTAACGACATGGATAGGATAAAGAAAACTAGACACTTGAAATGTGACAAGATATTCATGATGCAATGTACTGCAGCATGATGCAAATGTATATGATTTGTTGGATTGTTTTCCAACGGGATGTGATGACCTTTTGCTCCCATAACTTGTGATGTGGGCTAGAGTTATCATAGATATCCCTATGAACTGCTTGGATGTGTGCTCCAAAGTTCTCAAGAACTTCCAGGATGTTGACATTGGGGTTATCACCAAAGTCCTTAATCCTTGATACAGACTTCCCATTGAGGATGTACCTCTCATGTACGAGAGACCTGTGGGATGTATTCTGTCTGTTGAAGATGTGTATAACATATTCCATCATCGGTCCTCCTCAATGAAGATGTTCTTCCCTGATTTGTATCGCCAGGTCTTTCCTGTGTTTTATTGGAGTTACTTCCAACAGTTTGTGTTTGTCAGGGTTGCCTGACCCTCACTGAAATGTACATCAACGGATGAAATCCCTACTGGGGATAACGTCAAGGCTGCTTGACCTTCGTTGACATGTGCATCAACGGCTGAATTGTATGAAGTTCCCGTTGGGTAGGAGTGTTTTAGAGTTCTGATCCCAAACTGACGACATCGGACCTTCGTGAGGTATTGCTGAATGTAGTTTGCAACAGTGTTGATCATTGGTATAGTAAACCTGTGTCTGGGTGAATACCAATGAGTGACATGTAGACCTGTAGTTTGGTCCATGAAAACCAGGATTTCAGGCTTTTCTGCTCAATCGCGTAGCATTCTTTTTCCTGATTTGGCCTTTTCAGCTTGTGACATCTCCTTTATAACTCGAACTGGACCGAGCCAGAGGGGTGGGCCCCACCCAGGGGAGCCACAGGTACACCTGCGGCCAACCATGGGTGGTTTTAAGCTGCATATTGCTTTTACAAGTCATTTTCTAACTGCGCCACACAGATAATCTGAGAGCTCTTCTTCAAATCTGCTGAGTTTGAATGTCTTTCTACAAATTCTGTCACCGTACAATTGTTTTACATTGTCCTGGTAATGTATGCATGTCTTCTTTTCCAGTTTCTATCCGTTGGAAAATGACTTATCATATGAAATGCGTCTAAACACATGGTAGTGAATATGCATGCTCATATGTCTTGATAAAAAATATTCAACATAGTAAATGTTAGTATTAAACCATGTTGAACACAATGATGTGAAAAAATTTGACTTTTGAAACAATCAAATTTGTACCTTTTTCTGCTATTTCTTATTCTATTTGAGTACAAATGAGAAAAAGGTAGTATTGCAAAGTAATCTTGGTAATTAGGCTACCTGTATGGATTGTGACTTTGACATGTTCATGCATTATAGTATGTTTATGACTGTGGGTAGGTGTGCTACTGAATGACCACCTAGTTATGCTTATGTGCATGTGGATAGTTCTATTTACAAAGGAGACTCTGGCAAAATTTTCCAAAAATCTAAGCATTGGGTAGACCTGCAATTGTAACTCTACTATAGGCGTATGTTAAAGTAATGCATGCATGCATATAGTCATAAAATGCATTTGAAAAGCTCAAGGTTAGAATTTACCACACCCTTTCTGAGGTGAGTTGGAGACTTGTGTCCAAATATTATGGATCCGGATCAACCGAGTAGTTACCGCAGGACCACTTCAGGTGTGCGGAGGAGGGCTTCTGAAGTGACTCGACCCCATTCAGTCAGACATCCTTGTCGTTTGGCGTAGGCGGTGATACGTCCTATCCGGGTTGATGTACCGGATGATGAGGACGAAGAGGAGGATGTACCGGCTGCAGCTCTAGCTCCTGCTGCTCATGCTCCCCGTAGGGATCTTCCAGGCATTGTTGTGATGATTCCAGATCTTCTGGGTGATTTGAGTCGCCACCCCTCAGTTTACTTGCATGCAAACGAGGTAAAAGCTGGGTTTGATCTTCTTTTTTCCTATTGATGAGGAACAAGGATTTTGACATTGATTTGCATTTGATGTAGGTTTCTGGCTTTACGCAGCCTCGAGGGAACTGGTTCAGCATACACTCTCTGTATCAGGCTCTACATCCAGATTACCGAGGTATTGTGCATGGTTGAGACTTTGGGGCGTTCTTTTCCATTCTTCCCTGCCGTTGTCCCTGGGGTTACCTCAGGGTGTTGTCTGAGTGCTAGTTTTACCAGACTCAGTCTCTCCATTTATTGGATTGTGAGGTGATGATGACGCCGATGGATTGGCGATTTATCACCAGTATGAAGTTTGGAGGGGCGCCAGTGCCATGTACGACAAACATTACTCTGATTGACGTTAGATCCTTGTTAGGAGTTCTGGCTGAGGCGCTCAAGGGCAGGACCGTCCGTACAGGTCCTTTGAACGTAGATGTTATGAGTGAGCTATTGAGTGAGCCCATGCCCGCTGATGTGAGAGTCAGGGATCACATTCTTCGGTGATTGTTCCTGTTTATTATCAGGGGTTGTTTCATAGCAGACAACTCTTCTACGGTGTCATTCTCTTTGATTAGTGCCACTCAGGAGGTGGACTGTATTGGAGAATATGATTGGGGCTCCTACACCTTTGCCTATTTCCTCACGGGAATGCGCATGCGTTCACAGGGCTTGACAGAGGCTTGGCTAGGATTTTACCCATTTCTGCTGGTGAGTATTTCTCTTTTAATTTCCCATGTATAGGTTAAGAGTGTTCACTGACAGCAGATATTTGCCTTTGTGTTGACAGTTTTGGGCCTATGAAAGGCTCCCATGTTTGCTTCTTATGAGTGTGTTAGGTTTAGAGACCTATCCACGAGGACGGCGATGGCATCACTCCATATTGGCCAAGGTTCCTGTTGCTGAGGGTTTCACCCATTGTCGCTTATAGTTTGAGTTGTTAACACCTGATGTCATCACTTGGGTTCTCTACTCTAGGGAACACTTGATCATTGGATTTGAGGATGGATTCCCTACTGGTGTCAAGCACGTGATATCCACCCGTAGGATTCCTCTCTTCACAGATGGAGGATGAGAGCTCTATTTAGGAGAGCGTGCTATTAGGTGCACCACATGAGAGATTCGTGTACCATCTTGCCTCCTGCCAGGCGTTATTGGCCTGTGTTGCAGTCGTCGGTCAATGATATCCCATTGATTGGCGTTGATGGCTACACTTTATCAGAGGGTTAATTTACCCAAGAGGCATTATACCGCTGGTGGTCCCCTCGTACCATCGGAGCCCAGACCCGCGCCACTTAGTTTATGGGGGATATGGTTCCTGGATCTGTGATGATGATGGATTGGTTGACCTGTGTCCGAGATCTGACTCATTTGACACAGATTGATAGTTTGACCCGATAGTTGGACCGGTCACATTTTTTCATCCGGCACTTGGGCAGAGATCCTTCAGAGGAAGATACTTTTGATCCTTCCAGCTCAGGTGACCCATATGGCTTTGCCGGTGCAAATCCTCCACTGTATAGGCCTGACATCCCCGTTAATGGAGATCTAGTGACTCAGGTGGAGTTACATCAGGTGGACAGGATTGATGATGTAGATATTGACACCATTGTCTTCTTCTGATGTATATTCTCGTTAGGCATCTGTTAGATACTGGGTGGTTATGCCCCATTCTCGCTATATCTTTTGATAGGCCTTTGTTAGTAGTAGGGCGTATGTGCCCCATTTCCGTATATTTTTAGCTGTATAGAGATTGTTAGTTCCAAGTAGGCACAATATAGATCTAGAAGGGGGGTTGAATAGATCCTTTTTAATTTCAAATACTTTTCTAGTTTATTTTGTATAGCTAATGATTTAGCATATGACAAACATAAGAATCGTTTCAAGCACAGTAGAATATGTAAAAGATCTCCTTCATTGATATATTCATAATCATACATACATTATTCTTAGAGTTAGTTCAGTTGTAAGCAGTTAAAACATACATAGCAGTTATAGTAGTTAATATACATAATGTAAATGACATAAGGTAAATGACACAAGGGGTTTTAAGTGGTTCAGAGACTCAAGCTCCTAATCCACTCTTCTGTTTTCAACTAGTAGGATTTCCACTAAGGAAGGGCAGCACCCTGAATCACTAAGATTCCTTCAAGGCCAGCAACCTTGGGACTCCAGTTCACTAAGAACTCATCAAGGCCAGTAGCCTTGGAACTCCTCTAGTTCCCTAGGAACTCTTCAAGCCCAACAGGCTTGGAACTCCATTTAGTCCCTCCGGACAAGGACCCCTCAGGCCCTGGCTTCTTGTTGTTAAGTTATTTGTTTGTTTGTTTGTTTGTTGGAGTTGGTGCTCAGTTGCTAAGATGTCTTCATGCTCTGAACATCTTATGTACTTAGCAGCTTGGCGTGATCATCCTTGAAGTGCAGTTGAGTATTGCATGATGCTCAGCTTCTTCAGTTACTCAACCTCTTCTGATGATCCCTTGATGAACTGCCTTGAAGATCATTCCTCTTGATACTTGATGGCTGTACATGATGGGTTTCTAAGATGACCGTAAGCTCTTCTGCTAGGTACTTAGAAACTTTCTCATGCTTGCCATCATGATGACGTTGGTGATCTTCCTTCTTGATACTTGATGCCTTCTCAAGATGGACTTGCTAAGATGACTATAGGCTCTTCTCTCTGGTACGTAGAGTCTTCCCATGATTGACATCAAGATGACCTTGATGCTCGTCTTTCTCTCGGCAGTTCAGAACACTCTTCTTGTAGTAGAACTCTCACTTCTACATTGTAGAACTCTAACTTCTACTTCTTTCTTTTTATGTCTCTAAGTGTTCTTGGTTGATCGTAGAGTGAGCCTTCAGACCTTCATCGGTCACTCATTGTTTTTGTTGGTTAGATCATTCCACCAGTTCTCCAAACTCAGCAACTCTAGCAACCCTTGATCTTTGAAGCTAAAGTGGATTTATACTCCTTTCCAATCTTCCTATTGGAAAGTAGCCGTTGAAGTTCTTTGAAATGCTTCACAGATCTCAAGTTGCTTGGTTCAGACTGCAAATGTGACATGACAACTTTTTCTGACTTTCTGATACTACAGTTTAATATTTCACCTAACCTATTAGATATATTACTTTTATGCCTCGGGCAGGTCGAAAACTTTATTTCACTCTTCTATTTTCTTGATCAGAGGTTGTCCTTTTGCATCAATGCTCTCAATAAGCTCTTGTATAAATATCAACCTTCAGATTGAACCGTTGCCAATGCTTAAATCTTCAGCCATTCGAACTCTACGATTCTGATGCATGTCTTCATTGGCCTAATCGTAGTGTCTTGTTGACTTGGTAGAGACAACACTACGATCTTGAAGAGTGTTGATTTGATCTTCAATGTAGAACACCTCTTCCTTCTCTTGTACAGTGGTTCAACACTTCTGTTTGCCTCAACAACTCTCGAGACATCGATGGCTTCGACTTCTTTGTTACGGCCCCTACGAATAGCAAGACACTTGATTTGTGGCGTGTCCGATTCGCTTTCTCCTTGTGATCTCCCGTTCACTTATCATCAATGGACTGACCCAATGCTTAATCACTTTAGCCTTGTTCTTCAGAAGCTGTCCAGTATCTCTGTATGCACTCTATCAGTTCTTTCTTTGTTTAGCAAACACTACGATCCTAGTTGCTTCCAAGATCGTCGTCTTCTGTCTATTTGATAGCTACTACACTTGCTGACTTTCCTTAGTCAGTTACTGAAGTCTTCTTCTGATCTCCTTGTGGAAGACTTCATCCTGAATGGCTTCACAACTCAATCTAGATGTTGATTGGGTTAGTGCTTAGATCTTCTGTTAGCTTGCATGTCATTCGTTGAGTTCTCTCTAGTTTCCTTCAGATGGGATGTATATTTGTAGTGCCAACTAGAGGCTTTATTTCTTTAGATATCCTGGGAGTGCTCATTTGTTGAGAATCGTATTTGTCTATGATTCTGTCTTGGCATTGTGAGCACATATGTTGAAGTCTCAGTTCTACACTCTACGATTCAGCTTCGGCTGTGCAGACACTACGACTCCGAGATCAGATCTTGACACTCTACGATTTCTGACGTTGTGCTTGTTGTCTTCATCTGATCTTGCTCGACTACGATCTCTGCCTCTGGTATGATTAGCAGACTCTATAACTCTGAGTGTAGTCTACAATTCTTGACTTGGCTTTGGCAGATACTCGGTCGGTTCGTAGGCAGGCTGTCTCTACGGTTCTGAACATGACTTCCTCAGCAGACTATAGCCTTGAGGAAATTCTCCTCGACACACTACGATCCTTACCTCGTCTCTCCGGGCAGTCTACGAACTCCAAGATCTCCTATCTTGCAGACTAAGATTCTACCTCGATAGCTCTCGAGTTTCCCTTGACTCTCCTGGCAGACTACGATTTCTGGTGCAGTGCTCGACGATCAGACAAGCCTATCTATTACATCATAAGATCAACCTAACATGCTTGATCTTTCTATATTTAAAGTCCTTCTACATCATTTCTTTTTAAGGACTTTAACAAAGCTGTTTTGCTTATGTAGGATCAACCTAGCATACTTGATCAATTCATTCCAAGTCCTTGTACACATGTTTGTATTATCTATCAATGGACTTTATAGCTTTTCTTAATTCAAGCATACTTGCATGTTCATTCATGTATATATATCATAATCAAATCATATGTAAATAGGAATATCATTCACATGCTTATTCCTGACAGAGATGATGCATTAGATGATGATGTACTTAGGAATGTATATATTGTTATTCCCTACATCATATTGCCCTCTATTATTTATCATGCATGTATCATGTTATGCATATATATGTACATCCAGAGATATTCAACATTGACCCCTGGATGGTCTTATGATACGGCCCACACAGATGTCTTCTTCGACAGTCAGCCGCATTGATCACACCCCACCAGTATTAGTGGCATCCCGTCTGAGATCCTGGTATGATAATATGTCACCTCCAGATAAGGTGACCGTAGATTAGCTATTACAGCATTCCATGACCCTCCTGATGTTTCAAGTTCCCTCGGGCTTTGTAGATGGCATGCTAGAGCATTGGGTACCGGAGAGGTAGGTTTTCTGGTTTGGGACCTAGGAGTTGACTCCTATATTATAGGAGTATGAGCAGTTGACGACTTTAGCCTTAGAAAGACCTTGCGCTCGGATGGCTGTTAGTGATATGAGCCGACAGTTCATGACCCTCACCAGATTGCGGCGTAGAATAGTACAAGATGAGATTACATTCGGTCATGTAGTGTCCCAGCGTTTCCTAATAGACAGATTCAGTTCATTGGATAGCTACGTACGACATTCTGGGGACATTCATGTATATATATCATAATCAAATCATATGTAAATAGGAATATCATTCACATGCTTATTCCTGACAATCTCCCCCTATTTGATTATGTCAAAAATAATAAGTGCATATGCATGTTATGAATGAATCTTGTATACAGTGAGCAACTGTATTTCTAAAATAGATAATCATGAATGTCATTTATAATGATGTGGAATTTAATACACTGATATTTTACATCCCGGATCCAGAACATACCTAACTAGTTAGAGATGTACCTCTTTGGCTCCATGTATGTTTCCAGGATGTCTGTTGATCAACTAATCATCTGTTTGACCTTCTTGTTCCTGCTCCCCTTGGGATGATGACTTTCCTGCTTTGCTTTGCTCCCCCTAAGATGTATGCTTCTCTTTTCCTTCTAGCTCCCCCTCAGCTTCGGCATACATAGCCTCATCATTCTTTAGCTCCCCCTCAGATGATGACTCTGCCTCTTCTTCTGCTATCTGCTTCTTTGACTTCTTTTCTTGTTTGATCTTCTTGCTCTTCCTTGAATGCCTCTTGCTCTGCCTCTTTCTATGCCTCTTTTTCTCCCCATTTTTGTCATTAATCACTCGGGAGAGCTGCTCCATGTTGGACATAATTAGCTGCTCCATCTGATAAGAGGAGTTACCAACTTCCATTTTGAGTTCTTGTTGGCCTAACTCAAGTTGCACTGAGAAAGACTGATTTATGTTGTCAATCTTGTCAAAGAGAACTTGGAGTTGTTCTTCATTTGCCTTCTTTGCTTGTAGTGCATCTGACTTCTGATAATTTATGGCCTTTAGATAAATGTGATCTCTTTCTCTGATTTTGAGAGACACATCAGCCATCGTTGCTTGGAGTCTTTCTTAAACTGAGTTATCTACTGTTGTTGTCAGCTTCTTTGACTCTTCAGTAAATAGAGATATTTTCTCAATCAGTTCATCAGAATTCTTCAATAGTTCCTCCTCCATAGGGATTTGCTCATCTGGTTAGGCAGCCTCTGGTTGGGCATCAGATTGGACTCTACGATTTTCATCCTTGGACAAATTTTCGAAGGCTTTGAGAATCTGAACAATCGTTGAGTACCAGTTGCTGTTTGAGGATGAGGGAGTGTTAGATAGCAGTGATTGGGCTGATGGATGCTTCTGGTATTGAACTTGATCACCATCAGTAGTAGAGTGAACAGATTCTTCGATCATCTCCTTAGTCATGATCCTTCTTCCTTGAGAGTCTACTCTACGATCATAGGGAATATAGTGATTTCCAGCATGGCGATAGACTTTGAAGTGGGGCTGATCTTTGATCATTTTTGTGGCAAACTTCTTCACCCTTGGGAAGTTTTGTGCTACCAGCTCCATGCTTGGAAAATGAGAGTAGCACCAGCTGAAGTAACTTCCATCTCTTTCAGTAAGGGCCTTTAGCCATGGCATCCATTGGAAGAACCATCTCATCAGCAAATCATCAGGATTATAGAGGATGGTCGTGCAGTCCAACTCCATGTTGTTCTAGTTTTTAACTACATCAAATGTAGTCATCCTTACCACCTTGAGCTGTTCATCTCCATAGTTAACCCATCTTTTTGGTGGTGTTTCTGGTGGTTCATTTGAGACTTCTACCACTATTATCTAGGTGATTTTTGCTGGAGAGAGGACATGATAGAATTCTAGTTCCTCTGATTCCTGATTTGTAGGGTTGGAATCATTCTCTATTTCTTCTCTTTCGGAGCCTGAATCATTTTGATCAATTCCAACAACGAGTTCTTCTTGCTGCATATCATTTCCAGAAACTTCTTCAGCAAGATCCTCCTCTGATTCATCTTTTTCATCACTGGTCCTATCTTCAGCACTTTCTTCCTGTGATACTGACTCATCATCACTTACTTCAATGATAGTATTAGAGTGATCATTTCTGTTTTTGGAGGCAAATTTTGCTTGTAGTCTGTAGCTCTTCCTTCTCCTTGGAGGTTCAGCTATGAGAGAGTCAGACTCTTCTTCCTCTTCAAACTCTGAAGCCTTTGGATCATCAGACGGACTTCCTTGAGGTTCAGCACTGATAGAGACAGACCCTTCTTCTTTAGACTCATCACCTCTTGAGCCGTCATGGGGGATTTCAGGATTGGAAGGGGCTTGTTCTTCTTCTTTAGAAACAACATCATTTGACCCATCATCTAGACTTATTGGAGCACTTGCAGTTGGGGATGGAGTTGGGTCAGCTTGTATCCTCTCTTCATTGTTAGAGTGAATGCTCTGAGGGTTAGCCACAGGGCTTGAGTATTCTTCTTCATCAACAGATGCTGCATTTTCTTCCATTACTCCAGCTTCACCTTCATTGTTGGATTTTGTCTGAGGGGACTCGATCTTGAGATCGTTGGTTCCCTTTGCTTCTTCTGACTCTGAGTTCTCCTCTTCATCAGATGTACTATCTTTGGAAACTGAGGCTGCTTTGTTTACCACCTTAGCTTTCTTTTGTGATGGCCCTTGAAGCAGTCTGTTGCTTCTCCTCATGGTGGTTTTTGCAGTCAGGACTTTTTCTTCTTCATCTTTGTCTTTGGTGGAGAGACTTCTTGATGGGGTCTCAGTTTTCTTCACACCCCTGGATCTCTTTCTTGTGGATGTGATTTTTGCTGGTGCAGAGTCTTCAGACTCAGAGATTTCTACCTCTTTTGCCTTCCTCTTCTTTGTAGAGGCCTTGTTACTGCTCCCAGTTGTCAGCCTTCTGTTCTCCTTCGGGTTTTTCTTCCAATTCACAAATAGTTGTGGAGACATTACTTTGTGAACATTAAGAGGTTCTCCCTCATTATCCTTGATTCTTCCTCCTAGCTTCTTCTTCATCACAATTCTCAGTAGTCTTCCATGAAAAACCTTAGTCAGGGGTTTATCTGTAGATTTCTTCATCTCAGCCTTTTCCAGCCATTTGGAAATTTGATCTAGCAAGATAACCCCAAAGTTGATTCGTCTTCTCTGAACTATTACAGACATAATCTTTAGTTGTTGATCAAGCACCGTGTCGTGTGCAGTGTCCTTGCATAGTATGCATTTTCCTACTATTTCAGCAAGGAACTCGAATTCCTCTAGGAACTCCTTTTTCTTCATATCCTTTAGACTGGGGTTCCTTTGGTACCCCATAATCTTCTTTGCTTGATTATTGTTGATCTCATCAAGGTTTCTCAGTCCTAGGTCAGGGAAACCTAAACATTAATTTATATCAGATGATTTTAGCTTAAGAAACTGACCTTTAACCTTGGTTGAAAGGGTTCCGACATTTATGGATGCATTTGAGTAGAATTCCTTGACCAATAAAAGTATATACTAAGTGCTTAGCTATGAAGACATTACGAGAATCCATCTTTCTTCACAAGTTCGAGAATGTCTCTGAACTTCTTTTCGGATTTTTCAAACGTCTTGGTTCCGAAAGTGAATGCCGTTGATTATTACTTGATTTTCCTCTTAAGTAGTTCGAGGAATATGGGTATTTGATTCAGAGGGGTTTTTGAGAGATGGTTGATTATGATTTGGGCAAGACTCTGGAAGGTTAATTGATTTTGGCTTTTGAGAGGATTCTAGGGTTTGAAAATGGGATGGAGAAAGGTTCGATGGTTTCTGATAACTGTTTGCAGATTTTGAATTTATCTTAATGACAGTTCCTTCTAACTCTGCATAATTAGTGATTTGTCAACCAACCATTGGTTGCACAAAGTTCAGTAATGAGCTGTAACTCCCCATAACTTTTCAGTTAGATATTTCCTTTAGGAGAATAGACGTTTAATTGACGTGGATTGACCGTTGACCTTTTTGGTTCGTAGAGTAGCATGGTAAGGCAGCTATGGACTCTACGTTTTCCTCTGTTGACTCAACGATCAACTATTGTGAGATATTGCAGTCGGTGGTTTTAACATTAATCCTCATTCTGAAACTGCATAGCTTGACAACTAATATATCCGAACTTATCTCCTCATAATCTGAATGGTTGAGCAATTGTCCAGTTCTTCCGAGCTCCTTATGAACTAGATTATTTTCTGGTAGGACTGCGATCGTCGAGTCTGCTTCTACGATTGCTGAGGTTACACTACGATCATGGAGTTCTTTTCACACTCTACTCTATGATCATTTACTATCTTGGTCCTTAAGATGAACTTAATCAAGCAATCCGTCTGAGATAAGGTAGCTCAGGAAGGGCCAACCTTTTAGAGTGAGCTAAGGGTCAGGTTTTGTCCCTGAGGCATTTTCCAGATGAAATACTTTAGAAGTGACTTGCACTGATATCTCATTTAACTTTTCTTGTGGGGAGGTCCTCTACCAACTTTAGACAATTGCGCTTGCTGTAATCGTGGTGTCCTCATGGTCTTACACTCCGATTGGATGTTTGATCACGGGCACTCCACGATGTTGGGTTGGGTGGCTGATAGGTTATCAATAATACGTTTTGAGACGTTCCTACTTACTATGGATCTTCATTTGGTTCATCAGCCACAAAGTTTTGGAACTCTGTAGTTGGTACATTTCTTCATAGTATATCTCAGTATTGTTGTTCCTTAACAGATCACTGCTCCCCATGGTTGATACTGTCTTCTCAGATAGATGTGATTTCCTTTTCTATATGTGTATTGGAAGGAAGCCTTGCATATCTCCTTCTGATTGGAATTACCATTATCAATTATATTTCCTTCTAACGTATGCATGAATATCTTCAGGACTTATCACTCTACGATTATTAGTCAGTACTACGAACGTAGTCTTCTTTGACAGTCTTATGTTTGTGAAGTTCTGCTTCTGTAATGAGTTCCTCTTGACTGATGCTCGATGATCCTCTGTTGTGAGCTTCCTTAAGGATTCCTCTCACATATCATGCCTTGCCTATTTTGAGCATGTAAGGCCCTTTTCATCTTTGGTTAAATGGCCTGCTTCCATATACAGATTAGCAGCCATGTGAGCTTCATTCAGGTTAGCCCAGCGGGTCTTCAAGGACAGGCTTGGACATATAGGAATTTTATCAGAATTATTTCTGAACTGTCCCTATGTGACGCCCCCACAATCGGTATACATCACCTATTCTGAGTCGCCAAATATATGGTACAAAATTCAAATACAACTTAATTATACAACAGTCGTGTAAAATACGACTAAACATATGCTGTGAGTTTTAATACAAATATTATCATCTAGACAATATACAAACTCAATGGGGTCCTCATTACATTTATTATCACACTATTTTATAGAATAGTGAGGACTACTAATGCTATTATCTGGACCATCACTCTGTTCCCCGACTAGTCCCTGCTACGTTCTCATTTCATGAAGAGAACAATGAAAACAAAAGGGTGAGCTCAACTAGCCTAGTAAGAAATATTATGACTAAGATAATGCAGAATAAATTATCATTAGCCTTCAACAGTGTTAAACTGATAAAATATAACAAACATCAAGTTTAACTGCAGCGGAACAAGCAATCCATTTGAAGAGTCAATTAGAGAATAGAATCTACTATCTTCTATTATTTAAAAGGTTTTTCATGACTTTTATCATTTGAGACTCAAACAATAAATAATCCACCTCATCCCACAAGACTACTGATCAAGGATATTCATTAGTATCACAACCACAAATTATCCATGCACCACAGCTAAGGATATTCGTGTATTCATCAATGGTCGTGATCATGCCAACAACTGTCCATCAATGCACTACGGGTCAATGAGGACTTTTTCCACATCATTTGTAACATTACGGTCATGATTACACCGAATAATCCCTGGTCAGAATCATACCAAGTCCATCTATGCACTACAAACCACAAATGACTTTCAACATAATATAAACATGAGGATGATGACAATGATATAAGAATTCAATAAAAACAAGTTCAAGAATTAATTTATCCAGGAACTAATAATGTCCAAATTGTCAACATGATACTTCTTTGTAGAGTAACACTCAAGAATGCTCAGAAGAATATTTCCATGAAAAGATCTTTGGATGAAGCGCAAATATCAAGGATATTCCACTAATTTCATGGAGTATAGAAGTCAAAATTTTAACCAATGAGTATAATAAAGAATGGAATAACAAAAGAAATCACCCGGGCATGCGATAGACCCGCATGCACGAGTTATTCCACAGAATAATAAATAATGGAACCGGTCATGCATAAACGCACTAAGCGGGATATTCCAACAGAATAATAAATAATAGAACCTGTGTCATGCATAAACGCCGCAAGCGTGGGATATTCCAATAGAATAATAAATAATGGAACCGGTCATGCATAAACACACTGAGAGGATGTTCCAGCGAATAATAAACAACGGAACGGTCATGCGTAAACGCATGACATGATATTCAAATGAATAATAAATAATGGAATAATGAAGAAAGAATTTCACCAAGTATAGGGTATCCTGCGTATCTGAGTTATTCAATGTAGAATAATGAAGAATGGAATAACAAAAGAATTTCACCAATAAGAAAGAAGGAATACCCTTACTTAAGTACAATAAATAATATCCCTTCTTCAGTAAAAAGAGAGTATTTTGACTTGTAGGGGCGAGGATATACCAAAAAAAAACTTGCACTACGCTCAAAGTCGTCTTAAACTCTAAAGAAATACGCTCAAGATTATAGAAGAGGAACTCTCTATATAGTTTCTCTCTCTAAAGTTTTAGTGAATTCGTAAGAAATAATGAAGGAATGAGCTTCTATTTATAGAAGAATGGACTGCATACTAACTAATTCATGAACGGTCCAGATTGGTTTACAATAAAATATAATATATTCTATTTATAATCTAATAAAACGAATAACTTTATAAAAGTATTCTATTTTATATAAAAAGATATTACTATGCAAACACTATGCATAATAAAATATAATATATTCTAATTATTGTCTAATAAAACAGATAACTTTATAAAAGTATTACATTTTATATAAAAAGATTTTACTATTAGTCTAATAAAGCGAATAACTTTATAAAAGTATTACATTTTATATAAAAAAATTCGCATTTTATTACATTAATAATACTAATAAAACAAAACTCATCATCATTATTATAATTCACAATATTAATCGACCAGGTCGTTCCCAGGAAAGAGGGGGATTTCCAATAAGGATTTCTCCCCATTGGGGCGCAATTAGGTGACCAAACCTCTCCTTGACAGAACTTCTAGACATCGTTAATATTACAAATAATAATATTAATAACTTTGTCATCTCAATTATTGATTATAAAATATTGACAATAATTGAATAAAATAACGTGAGATACTATACAGCAATTCTTTGTAACAATAATTGAACAAAAGCGAGTGACTTCTCACGTAAACATCAATAATAAATATTGTGCTCTCTTTGTGCAACTCTGGCGTATTATTGTACTTTTAACTTGTGTGTTTCAACAGATTAACGGTAAAACTTCCGTAGTTATTTTCATAAAATATTTTTGTCGTTTTCTCAATCCAAACAATAATTTTGCGTTAATAAGGGTCCACCAATGATTGTCTGCTATTATCTGAATATTCCTCGTTAAAACGAATATTCCCAGACCAATCGAATATTATATAACAACTTGCGTACTTTTGCAAAATTTATAATTATTACCCACAACTATAACATTATATCAATTTCATTCCATAATATTCAAAAATGATATTTATAGAAAATTCATCTTTATTCATAAAAGTTGGGGTCTTACAACCTTCCCTTCTTATGAAATTTCGCCCTCGAAATTAGGGTATGTACCTAGTATGTCGAAGAGGTAAGGATACATTGATTTCATTTTAAATTCTAACTCCCAAGTCATTTCCTCAACATCGTGGTTTCTCCACAAAACTTTGACTTGAGGTATAACCTTGGAGCATAGAATATGTTCCTTCTTATCCAAGATTTGAAGAGGAACCTCTTCATACGTCAAATCTTCCGCTATTTAAATACGGTTCTAACTCAATAATGTGGGTGGGTCTTCCACATATTTACGTAACATGGATATGTGAAAAACATTATGAATACGAGACATACTTGGCGGTAAAGCGAGTCTATAGGCCACAGTTCCTACTCGATCAAGGATTAAAAATGGGCCGTTGAATCGAGGATTGATCTTTCATCTCTTTCTAAATCTCGTAATTCCTTTCCATGGAGCAACACGTAACAACACATGATCTCCTATATCGAATTCCATGTCCTTTCGATGAAGATCAGCATAACTCTTTTGTTGATCTTGTGAGGTTTTTATACGTTGTAGGATCGTTTGAGCCTTTTCCGTAGTCATACCTACCAACTCCGGTACCAACAACGTTTCTTCACCCACCTCATCCCAGCATACTGGAGAACGACACTTCCTTCCATACAACGCCTCAAATGGAGCCATGCCAATACTTGCTTGATAACTGTTGTTGTAGAAAAACTCCACCAATGGTAAGAACTTATCCCAACTTCCCTTGAAGTCAAGGACACATAGTCTTAATAAATCTTCAAGAGTTTGAATAGTCCTCTCTGACTGCCCGTTCGTCTAAGGATGATATGCCGAGCTAAATCGTAAATCTGTGCCCATAGCTTTCTGCAAACTAACCCAAAATCGTGAAGTGAATCTTTGGTCTCGATCAGAAACTATGGATACTAGCATACCATGCAGTTTTAGAATCTCGTTTATGTACATACAAGTAAGACGTTCAAGTGTATAAGTTTCTCATATCGGTAAGAAATGAGCAGACTTGGTCAATCTATCAACAATGACCCAAATCGCATCTATACCTTGAGAAACCTTAGGAAGACCGGTAACAAAATCCATGGTAATGTGCTCCCACTTCCATTCTGGAATTCCAAGTGGTTGCAATGGATCTTTTGGTACTTGATGCTCCGCTTTAACTCGTTGACAAGTTAGACACCTTGAGATAAACAGCGCTATCTCTCTCTTCATATTGCTCCACCAAAATGTATGACGAATATCATGATACATTTTGGTACTCGAGATGGATTGTAAAGCGGTGTGTTAGGCGCCTCCATCTTGATTTTATACTTTAAATCGTGGTCGTTAGGAACACAAAGTCCGGAGTTAACTCGAAGTATTCCTTCTTCATCGATTCTTGCTTCCTAAGATAGCACCTTCTTGCACTTTCTTCCTCATACGCATCGCCTCCAGTGCGTAGCTTTAGCGACTTTAACTTTATCAATTAAAGTCAGTTCTACTCGTATATTCGTCATCATCACATGGGTCCCTGGAGTCTTTAACTCTATCTCCATCCTTTGTAAGTTACACAAAATGGGCCTTTGTGTTGACAATATCGCACGTGCTTGCATATGATCTTCTACTCAATCAAATCGGCTACCACGTTAAACTTTTCCAAGATGGTATTGGATGGTATGATCATAATCTTTCAATAGATCAAGCCAACGTCGTTGTCGTATGTTGAGTTCCTTTTGAGTGAAGAAATATTTGAGGCTTTTATGATCCGTAAAGATCTCCACCTTCTCCCCATACAAGTAATGCCTCCAAATTTTAAGTGCGAAGACAACAACTTCTAACTCTAGGTCATGAGTAGGATAATTCCTCTCATATTCTTTGAGTTGTCTTGAGGCATAGGCTATAACTTTCCCATGTTGCATGAGAACCCATCCCAAACCTTTGCCCGAAGCATCACTATAGATGACAAATCCTCCTCGAGGCAGGATGGTATTGTCGAGCAGCGGTCTTTGAAATGAGTCTCCTCTTGAGTTGTTGAAAATTCTTCTCACATTCTTCACTCCAATAGAACTTTGTATCTTTCCAAAGTCGGTGAGTTAATGGAGTAGCTATTCGAGAAAATCCTTCCACGAATCTCCGATAATAACCGGCTAAGCGAGAAAGCTACGATACTTGATCCATCGATTTAGGTTGCTCGACTTTGAATTGCTTCAATCTTTAAAGGGTCAACAGATATTCCATGACTTGATACTACGTGCCCAAGGAATGCTACTTCCTCAAGCCAGAACTCACATTTCTTCAACTTGGCATAAAGCTTGTATTCACGAAGCTTTTGGAGTGTCAGCCTCAAGTGTTGTTCATGATCTTCACGACTTTTGGAATAAATAAGGATGTCATTAATAAAGACGACCACAAAGTGATCCAAATATTCCTTGAATACTTGGTTCATCATATCCATGAAGGCAGCAGGAGCATTAGTCAATCCAAAGGACATGCCTAGGAATTCATAATGCCCGTACCGAGTTCTAAAAGTCGTCTTTGGAATGTCATCGGTTCTAATCTTTAATTGGTGATCACCCCAAGGAGACGTACTAGGACGAATGAAACCAATGTCTAACAATTCTTGCAATTGAGTCTTTAACTCCTGAAGTTCAATAGGAGCCATTCGATATGGGGCTTTGGAAATTGGTTTTGTACCGGGTTCAAGGTCGATACAAAATTCAATTTCACGCTCTGGGGGTAGGCCATGAAGTTCTTCGGGGAATACATCAGGGAATTTATTAACAATAGAAATATCATTCAAAACTGACGTATTTTTATTTAGATCCGTGACATGAGCTAAGAAAGCTTGACATTCATTTTTCAATAAATGAATAGCTTTATGGCTTGAGATGACCATGATTGATTTTAATGGTTTGGTCGTTTGAATTCGCATAATAGGTTGATTAGAAATATGAAAGCCAACAACCTTACGAAAATAATCAATTTTAGCATGATGAGTAGTTAACCAATCAATCCCTAGAATCACATCAAATTCAAGTATTTTCAATGAAATAAGATCGACATGTAATCTGAGGGTACCGATTTGAACCAAACAAGACTTATAAACAGTGGATGTAATGAAAGTTTCTCCCAACGGAGTTTCCACAGATGAGTCAAAGTCTAATTTCTCCGGAGTCAAATTTAATCGTTGAGCGCAAGTAGGAGAAATAAAAGAATGGGTAGAACCGGTATCAAATAAAGTATAGACTTCGCTAGAGTTTATGATGAGCTTACCCGTGATGACCTCATTCGGGTTCCTTGCTTTACGGGAGGTCACAACAAACACTCTCCTCAGACTATCGGCTTTGACTTTTAGGGGGACGGTCTTTGGTGCCTCCATCCTATTTGAACTTGTCTTGATGAAGCGACAAAATCGGGCCAAGTAAGTGACCTTCTTCCACAATTATAACATGCTTTGGACGGCATCGCGTAGTTTGGACTGCTGTGTCCCTCTCTTCCGCATTTGAAGCATATTGTGAGACCCCAAATTTTATGAATAAATATTTAATTTTCTCGAAATAATTTTTTTAATATTATGGTGTGTGTTATAGTTGTGGGTAGTATTTATAAATTTTGAAAAGTATGCAAGTTGTTGTATAATATTAGATTGGTGGGAATATTCTTTTTGTCGGAGAATATCCAAATGCTGACGATACAATCATTGGTGGACTCCTAACGAAATTATTGTTGGATTGAGAAAGCGACAAAAATATTTTATGAAAATAACGGCAAAAGTTTTCTAGTTAGCTGTTGAAACACCGGTGTTAAAGAAATGCGATGTCGTGTGGTTGCATAGTAGCACGATATTAATTATTGATGCTTACGTGATAAGTCACTTCGATTTTGTTGGTATTATTAATGTAATAATACGGAAAAGCTTTTTATATAAAAGCAGAATACTTTTATAAAGTTATTTATAAATATAAATGGAATATATTATATTCTATTATGCATAGTGTTTTTGCATAGTAAAATTTTTTTATATAAAATAGAATACTTTTATAAAGTTATTCTATAAATAGAATATATTATATTTTATTATGCGTAGTGTGTTTGCATAGTGCCTGCATAGTGTTTTGCATAGTAAAATCTTTTTATATAAAACAAAATACTTTTATAAAGTTATTCGTTTTATTAGATTATAAATAGAATATATTATATTTTATTTAAAAGATTTTTCTTTAAATATGGACCGTCAGATTAAAGTAAATCAATCTGGACCATTCATGAGTTAGTTACTATGCAGTCTATTTTTCTATAAATAGAAGGTCATTCCTTCATTATTTCTTACGAATTCACTGAAACTCTAGAGAAATAAACTATAGAGAGAAAGAAGAAAAAGTATTTCGCTACTTCACTTTACTCATATATCCAAGTACTCTTCTTCTTAAGGTAGGGAATATTATTTGTTTTACTCGTAAAGGGTGTTATTCTTTTGTATTCATGAAGAGAACTTATGTTATTCCATTCTTTATTATACTGTTGGAATAACTTTGTATCTGTGGGCTACCTATACTTGGTGACATTCTTCTATTATTCTTATTAAAGTCTTTATTATTACATTTGGAATATCATCGTATTACATGCGTTTTCTGTGGGACTGATTAAAATCTTTATTATTACATTGGAATATCATGTGTGCGTTTTCTTAGGACTGGGTTGGTTAAAGTCTTTATTATTATTACATTTGGAATATATCACATGCATGCGTTTTCACGTGGGACTGATTCCGTCGTTATTAGTATTACATTGGAATAAACATACATCACAAGTACCGCATGCATGGTGATTTCTGTTGTTATTCCATTCTTTATTATTCTGTTGGAACATCTGTCGGTCAGTGAATTTTACTGACTGGTTCCGTTATTTAGTATTACATTGGAATAAACCATACATCTGTCTGCAATCGCATGCATGGTGATTTCTTTTGTTATTCCATTCTTTATTATACTCGGTTGGTTAAAGTTTTGACTTCTATACTCCATGAAATTAGTGGAATATCCTTGATATTTGCGCTTCATCGATATCTTTTCATGGAAATATTCTTACGAGCATTCTTGAATTTTACTCTACAAAGCGGTATCATGTTGACAATTTGGACATTATTAGTTCTGGATAAATTAATTCTTGAACTTGTTTTATTGAATTCTTATATCATTGTCATCATCCTCATGTTTATATTTTTTTGAAAGTCATATGTGGCTGTGTGGTGCATAGATGGACTTGGTATGATTATGACCGAGGATTATTGGTGTAATCATGACCGTAATGTTACAAATGATGTGATAAAAGTCCTCATTGGCCCGTAGTGCATTGATGGATAGTTGTTGGCATGATCATGACCATTAATGAATACACAAATATTCTTGGCCCGTAGTGCATGGATAATTATGGACGTAATACTAAATAATATCCTTGGCCGTAGTGCAGGGGTGATTCGATGATGTGGATTATTTATTAATTTGAGTCAGCGATAAAAGTGATGAAAAACCTTTTAAATCATAGAAGATAGTAGATTTTATTCTCTACTTGACTCTTAATGGATTGCTTGTTCTATTGCAGATTAAACTTGATGTTTGTTATATTGTATCGGTTTAACATTATTGAAGGCTAAAGATAATTTATTACGCATTATCTTAGTCATAATATTTCTTCTTTGGGTTAGTTGAGCTCACCCTTTGCTTTCATTGTTCTCTTGAGGAAATGAGAATGTAGCGAGGGGACTAGTCGGGAAGCAGTGATGGTCTAGATTGTGCATTAGTAGTCCTCATTATTACGTGAAATAGTGTGATAATAATTGTAATGAGGACTCCTTTTGAGTTTGTATACTCTCTAGTAGATAATATTTGTATTCAAACTCACGATTTATGTTTTGTCGTATTGTACACGACATATTGTATTATTAAGTTGTATTTGAATTATTACCATGTATCTGGCGACTCAAGATGGGTGATGTATACCTAATTTTGGGGGCATCACGGTTGGTATCAAAGCTTAGGGATATGATCCATGGCTGAGATGTGAGACAAGAACTAGGAGGGGAGAGCAGGGGAATTCCTTCGCTAGTATGACCTACCTAAGTTTATTTGATATTTAATTGGTCGGTCAAAGTATATGGATAATATGTTATATGTTAATTAACCTTTGTTTTGTGGCGATATTTGAAAATGGCATCGAAAATGTTGAGATAAGCAATGGAGCCACGAGAGATTGTTGAGTCTCCCGCAGATCAATAATCGGGACAATAATGCAGCGGGATGGCGATAATCCTCCTGTAAACAACAACAACTTCGATCGATTGATGAGCGACGATGCGTTTAAGAGCTTTTAGAATTTATACAACATTAGGCGAAGGTGGCTCATTCATAATGCGGGGAGAAACAATGGCAACCACGGTTGGTCACATTAAGCAATTCAAGGATTTGGGACCACTTAGGAGTTTTGGGAAAGCTAGAACCACTTAAAAGGCGGAGATGTGGTTAAAGCGGATCACCAAGATATTTGATGTCTTGGGATGCTCAGGAGCAAAAGGTTCCTTTGCCACCTTTATGTTGCGTGAAGAGGCGATCACTTGGTGGGAAATCGTAAAAGCGTACCCGACCTAATGCACTCAAGATGTCTTGGGAGAAGTTCAAGAGATGTTCAATGACAAGTACTTTCGAAAGCATTCGTCACATGAAGGAGGTGGAATTTATCAAGTTGGAGAAAAAACAACATGGCCAGGTGTGTCGCGATCTGAAAGCCAAGTTTGCGAGTTGTCCGAGTTATGTCCCATTTGGTTGATAATGAGGAGAGAATGGCGCGAATGTTTCTAAGAGGTTTGAAACACGAGATCGTCAATATCTTATCTCTCATAAAGCGTGTTTGTATTGAGATGTTGTTAATAGGGCTCGATTATTGGAGCGCGATAATGAGTCAACCAAACAAAAAGAAGCGGTAGAGGAAAAATGATAATCTGGGGTGATACTTGATCATCAAAGCGGTGATAATAAGCATGGAGGAATCAACATATAGAAATGGTAACCACGCCGGTAGTAATCATGGCCAAAACAATAAGAATGGAAATTTCAAGAAGAGAAGGTTCAACAACGATGTAAAAAGGCGTCGGCACCGACACCCGTTTCAAAGGAAGAAGAATGACCACCGATCGTATGTTTCAAATGCGGACGGGGAGGGACACATCAAGTCAAAGCTATATGCAACAATCCAAAAGCGTGTTTTAATTGCGGAAGAGAAGGTCACCTAGCTCGATTTTGTCATATGGTGAAGTCAAGTCCAATTTGGGATAGTGATGCCAAAGGATGTCCCGGACAAGCTAAAAGCCGGTAGTTTAAGAAAGAGCGTTTTTTTTTTTTCGTGACAAGGAACACGAATAAAATTATCACGGGTATGTTAGTCATAAACTCTTGCGAAGTCTATCTACAGTGTTGAATCTGGGTTCTACTCACTCTTTTATTTCACCTAGTTGTGTTCAATGTTTGAAGTTAACTCAGGAGAAGTTAGACTTTGATATATCTGTTTAAACTCGATTGGGAGAAACCTTCGTTACCTCTACTATTTATAAATCTTGTTCAAATCAACACTTTCACGTTACGTGTTGATCTTGTCTCTTTGAAAATACTTGCCTTTGATGCGATTTTAGGAATCGATTGGTTAACTACTCATCATGCTTTTTCGTAAGGTTGTTAGCTTTCATATTCCTAACCAACTTTGTTATCTGAATTCAAGAAACCAAACCACTAAAGTCAATCATTGTCATATCAAGCCATAAGTAAAGAGCCCGGTCCTTTCGTTGTTGACTTTCTTGTGTGGAAATGCAAAGCGGACTTTTACGTAGGCGATGTCGTGAATAGCGATGGTAAGTTGATAGGTATCAATGTGACGTAATATCCAAGTCTTGGATGAGGGTCATGAGTTTGAATGATATTTCTATTGTTAATAAATTTCTGGCGTATTCTTGAAGACTTCTTAGTCTACCCTAGAGCATGAAATCGAATTTTGTATTGACCCGGTACAAAACCCATTTCTTAAACCCTCAAATATTTCTTCAACTAAAATGAGCGTAACACGCGCTAAAGGCGTTGGCTCATTTGTTGAAGATTAGGATTGTACCATGCAATACCATCGTAGGAAAATAGAACATGGTGGTAGCTAACGCGTTGAGTAGAAGATTGTATGCGATTACAAGTGCGAATATCTGAACCCATGTGAAGATAACTTGAATATCTGAGTAGAATCGACTTTAATCGATAAAAGTTAAAAGCCGCTCAAGCTACACACACGGAGGTGATGAATGTGAAGAAGAAGGTTCAAGAGGCGTTATTCTAGAAGCAAGATTCGACGAGAGGAAATCTCAACCCTCGATTTAATTGGCCCATTTGAAATCCTCGATGAAGTAGGGCTGTGGCCTATAGACTCGTTTTACCGCCAAGTATGTTTGCGTGTTGTAACGTTTTTTTTTTTTTAAATATCGATGTTACGTAAATATGTGGACGACACGAACCACATTATTAAATTAGAACTAAACGATATAGCAGAAGATTTAACGTATGAGGAGATACATGTTATAATCTTGGATAAGAAGGATCGTATTCAACACTCAAAGGTTATACCTCAAGAGTTAGAATTTGAAGTGAAGTCAAAGTATCCTCACCTATTCGGCATACCAGGTACGTACGTAAATTTCGAGAGCGAAATTCCATAAGGAGGGGAGATTGTGAGACTCCAAATTTTATGAATAAATATTTAATTTTCTCGAAATAATTTTTTAATATTATGGTGTGTGTTATAGTTGTGGGTAGTATTTATAAATTTTAAAAAGTATGCAAGTTGTTGTATAATATTCGATTGGTCGGGGAATATTCTTTTTGTCGGAGAATATACGTATGACGGTACAATCATTGGTGGACCCCACAACGAAATTATTGTCGGATTGAGAAAACGACAAAAATATTTTATAAAAATAACGGCGGAAGTTTTACAGTTAAGCTGTTGAAACACTAGGTGTTAAAAAAATACGATATCTGGCGTGGTTGCATAGTAGCACACGGTATTAATTATTGATGCTTATGTGATAAGTCACTTTCGGTTTTGTTGGTATTATTAATATAATAATAATGGAAAAACTTTTATATAAAACAGAATACTTTTATAAAGTTATTCTATAAATAGAATATATTATATTCTATTATGCATAGTGTTGCATAATGTCTGCATAGTGTTTGCATAGTAAAATCTTTTTTATATAACACAGAATACTTTTATAAAGTTATTCTATAAATAGAATATATTATATTTATTATGCATAGTGTTGCATAGTGTCTGCATAGTGCCTGCATAGTGTTTTGCATAGTAAAATATTTTTATATAAAGCAAAATACTTTTATAAAGTTATTCGTTTTATTAGATTATAAATAGAATATATTATATTTTATTTAAAAGATTTTGCTTTAAATATGGACCGTCAGATTAAAAGTAAATCAATGGAGATAGTTCATGAGTTAATTACTTATGCGATCCATTTTTCTATAAATAGAAGCTCATTCCTTCATTATTTCTTACGAATTCACTAAAACTCTAGAAATAAACTATAGAGAGAGAAAGAAGAAAAGTATACCGCTACTTCCTTTACTCATATATCCATTACTCTTCTTCTTAAGGTAAGGAATATTATTTGTTGTAATCGTAAGGGTTGTTATTCTTTTTGTATTCATGAAGAGAACTTATGTTATTCCATTCTTTATTATTATGTTGGAATAACTTTATGTCATGGGCTACCCTATACTTGGTGACATTCTTCTATTATTCCAGTCTTTATTATTACATTGGAATATCACATGCATGCGTTTTCTGTGGGACTGATTAAAATCTTTATTATTACATTGGAATATCTAGTTTGTGAATTTTCTGCAGGACTGGTTCGCTTCTTTATTATTATTACATTGGAATATCACATACATGCATTTTGTGGGACTGATTACATCTTATTAGTATTACATTGGAATAACTTTTGTCATCATCTGATACCGCATGCATGGTGATTTACATTGTTATTCCATTCTTTATTATTACATTTGGAACATCACATGCCGGTGCGAATTTTACGACACTGGTTCCGTTATTTAGTATACTGTTGGAATAACCTATCTATGTCTGAATACCGCATGCATGGTGATTTCTTTTGTTATTCCATTCTTTATTATACTCAGTTGGTTAAAGTTTTGACTTCTATACTCCATGAAATTTGTGGAATATTCTTGATATTTGCGCTTCATCGATATCTTTTCATAGAAATATTCTTGATCATTCTTGAGTTTTACTCTAAAGCGACATCATGTTGACAATTTGGACATTATTAGTTCTGGATAAATTAATTCTTGAACTTGTTTTATTGAATTCTTATATCATTGTCATCATCCTCATGTTTTATATTTTTTGAAAGTCAATATGTGGCTGTAGTGCATAGATGGACTTGGTATGATTATGACCGAGGATTATTCGGTGTAATCATGGTAGTAATGTTACAAATGATGTGGTAAAAAGTCCTCGTTGGCGTAGTGCATTGATGGACGAGTTGTTGGCATGATCATGACCATTAATGAATACACAAATATTCTTGGCCCGTAGTGCATGGATAATTGTGGTCGTGATACTAAAGAATATCCTTGGGTAGTAGAGGCGGGGTGATTCGATGATGTGGATTATTTATTAAAAAGTGAGTCTCAGCGATAAAAGTGATGAAAAACCTTTTAAATCATAGAAAATAGTAGATTTTATTCTCTACTTGACTCTTCTAATGGATTGTGTGACGCCCCCAAAATTAGGTATACATCACCCATCTTGAGTCGGCAGATACATGTAGAATTCAAATACAACTTAATAATACAACTGTCGTGTACAATACGACAAAACATAAACTGTGAGTTTGAATACAAATATTGTCTACTAGAGATTATACAAACTCAAAAGGAGTCCTTATTACAATTATTATCACACTATTTCACAGAATAGTGAGGACTACTAATGCACCATCTAGGACTATCACTCTGTTCCCCGACTAGTCCCATTACGTTTCTCATTTCTGAAGAGAACAATGAAAGCAAAAGGGTGAGCTCAACTAGCCCGAAGAAATATTATGACTAAGATAATGCGAGAATAATTTATCGTTAGCCTTCAACAATGTTAAGCGATAAAATATAATAAATATCAAGTTTAAGCTGCGGTGAACAAGCAATCCATTAAAAGAGTCAAGTATAGAATGAAATCTACTATCTTTTATTATTTAAAAGGTTTTCATCATTTTTATCATTTGGGACTCGACAATAAATAATCCACATCATCGAATCACCCTGCTACTACGGCCGAGGATATTCTTTAGTATCATGACCACAATTATCCATGCACTACGGGCCATGAATATTTGTGTATTCATTAATGGTCATGATCATGCCAACAATTTTATCCATCAATGCACTACGGGCCAATGAGGACTTTTATCACATCATTTGTAACATTACGGTCATGATTGCCGAATAAACCCGGTCATAATCATACCAAGTCCATCTATGAACTACAGGGCCACGAGATGACTTTCAACAAAATATAAACATGAGGATGATGACAATGATATAAGAATTCAATAAAACAAGTTCAAGAATTAATTTATCTAGGGCGATAACGTCCAAATTGTCAAACATGATCTTTGCTTTGTAGAGTAAAATTCAAGAATGCTCGGAAGAATATTTCCATGAAAAGATCTTGGATGAAGTGCAAATATCAAAGATATTCCACTAATTTCATGGGTATAGAAGTCAAAGTTTTAACCAATGAGTATAATAAAGAATGGAATAACAAAAAAAATCACCATGCATGCGATAGAACGCCATGCAGCACGAGTTATTCCAGCGGAATAATAAATAACGGAACCCGGTCCCGTAAAGCGCCATGAGCGGATATTCAGCGAGAATAATAAAGGATGGAACCGAGTGCGGCGTAAGCGCATACGAATATGATATTACAGCGAGAATAATAAAGGATGGAACCCGGTCCGTGCGTAAAAGCGCATGCAGACGGGATATTCCAGCGAGAATAATAAAGGATGGAACCAGGTCGTCGTAAGCGTCTGAGATGGGATATTAAATTCGAGAATAATAAAGGATGGAACCGGTCCGGTAGTAAGCGAACGCAGATAGGATATTCCGACAGAATAATAAAGAATGGAATATTAGAAGAATGTCACCATGTATAGGGTAGCCCGAGTATAAAGGTTATTCCAACAGAATAATAAATAATGGAATAACATAAGTTCTCTTCATTAAGACGAAAGAAAGAAATAACACCCTAATAGTAAAAAAAGCGAATATAAGAGTAGGGAAGTAGCAGAATACTTTTCTATAGGTTCTTTTATAATTCTCTCTCTAGAGTTTCAGTGAATTCGTAAGAAATAATGAAGGAATGAAATTCTATTTATAGGAAAATGGAATGAATAGTAACTAATTCATGAACGGTCCAGATTGATTTACTATTAAACGGACGATCCAGATTGGTTTACTATTAAAACTTAAAACAACGGTCCATCTTGATTTCTTATTAAAACTTTAAACCAACGATCCATATTGATTTACTATTATAACTCCACCGGCGGTCCATATTGACTTCTTTATTATATCTTGACAACGAGTGCGAAAAATTAGCACATCTCCTCATGGAATAATATTGTACCCAAATACCCGAATGCACAATACTAGAGTGAATAGTAACTTATGAATAGTAACTCATGAATAGTAACTCGTGAATAGTAACTCATGAATTGTAACTCATGAATAGTAACTCGTGAATAGTAACTCCGACACAAAAAGTGTCCCGAATACCCAATTGAATAATATATCCTCCAGACATCAATTATACTAACACAAATAAGTCCAACACAATGGAACTATAAAATTCATCTTTAATCAACACGAACTTATTCATCATTAATATTATAATTCACAATATTTAACAACCAGGTCGTTCCCAGGAAAGAGGGGGCTTTCCGATAAGGATTTCTCCTTATTGGCGTGCAACTAGGTGACCAAACCTCTCCTTGACAGAACTTCTAGACATTGTCAATATTGCAAATAATATTGCAAATGTATCATATAATGCAGATGATACTGTAACAATAATTGAATCAATAATATGAGAAATATGATGCAACAATTACTGTAGCAATAATTGAGTATAACTGAGTGACTTCTCACGTAAGCATCGATAATCAATACCGTGTAACTCTTTGTGCAACTCACTACGCATATTCTTGTACTTTTACTACCGAAAGTAGTTCAGCAGTTTTAACGGTAACACCTCCGTAGTTATTTTCATAAAGTATTTTTGTCGTTTTCTCAATCAGATAATAATTCCGTTGTAGGGTCCACCAATGATTGTCTTGGTTATGCGAATATTCCCTATTAAAATGAATATTCCCAAACCAATCGAATATTATATAACAACTTGCGTACTTTTGTAAAATTTATAAATATTACCCACAACTATAACATTATATCAAATCAATACCATTATATTCAAAAATATAATTGAGAAAATTATTCTTTATTCATAAAAGTTGGGGTTTTCTGATTGCTTGTTTCCTTTGAGTTAAACTTGATGTTTGTTATATTGTATCGGTTTTTAACACTATTGAAGGCTAATGATAATTTATTACGCATTATCTTAGTCATAATATTTCTTCTTTGGGCTAGTTGAGCTCACCCTTTTGCTTTCATTGTTCTCTTGAGGAAATGAGAGAAGCGGCGAGGGACTAAGTCGGGAATAGAGTGATGGTCTAGATGGTGCATTAGTAGTCCTCATTATTACGTGAAATAGTGTGATAATAATTGTAATGAGGATTCCTTTTGAGTTTGTATACTCTCTAGTAGACAATATTTGTATTCAAACTCACGAGTTTATGTTTTGTCGTATTTATTACACGACAATTGTATTATTAAGTTGTATTTGAATTCTGTACCATGTATCTGGCGACTCAAGATGGGTGATGTATACCTAATTTTGGGGGCGTCACACATATGATAGGTGGGCGTTCTCCTTCTTTAACAACGGGTGCTGGTGCTGATGTCTTTCCATTATTGTTGAATCTCCACTTCTTGAAATGTCCATTCTTATTATTTTGTACCTGATTACCACCGGAAGTGGTTACCACTTACGGCTTTGTTGATTCCCTCCACGCTTGTTGTCACCGCTTCGATGACTGCTTTCACTGGTATTATCATTTTGTCGGCTGCTCTCTTTTGGTTGCGTTGACTTGTTATCGCGCTCTACTAACTAAGCCCTATTTATAACATCTGAATACAAACATAGTTTATGAGAAATAAGATGTTGACGTATCTCCGGCTTTAAACCTCTTAAAAACATCCGCGTCATTCTCTCTTCATTATCTACCAAGTGTGACGCAAACCGAGATAACTCGGCAAACTTAGCTTCGTACTGTGACATGGTCATATTATTCTGCTCCAACTTGATGAACTCTACCTCTTTTATATGTCGAATACTTTCGGGAATGTACTTGTCGTTGAATAGTTCTTGGAACTTCTCCCAAGACATCTTCAGTGCGGCAGGTTGAGTACGCTTCTGGATTCCCACCGATGAATCGCCTCTCCTCGCAATATTAAGGTGACAAAGGGAACCTTTTACTCCTCGGAGCATCCCAAGACATCAAATATCTTGGTGATCTGCTTTATCCATGCTTCCGCCTTAAGTGGTTTTGGCTCTCCAATAAACTCTGGTGGTCCCAACTCCTTGAACTATTTAGCGGTGACCGTCTGAGAGTTTCCAGTGTTTCCACCTACATTTTGGACATGAGCCGCTCTCGCCTACTGTTGCATGAATTGTATAAAGACTCTTAACATTCCATCATTCATCATTTGATCAGTGTTGTTGTTTGCATGAGGATTGTCGCCTTCCTAATGCAATTTATCCTGATTATTGATATGTGGTGAATCAACGGTCGCCTGTGCTCCATTGCTATTCTCAACATTCTCGGATGTCATTTTTAGATACTGCCACAAAACAAAGGTTAATTGACATGTAACATATTATCCCTATATTACAATGAGCCAATTAAATAACAAAAAAACTTAGGTAGGTCATACTAGCGAAGGAATTCCCGTCTCTCTCCCTCCTAGTTATATTCTCACATCTTAGCGGGGATCATATCCCTAAGTTTTGATATGCTAAATTGGCGCCCCCAAAATCGGTATACATCACCTATTACAGTGCGCCAAATATATGGTACAAAATTTAAATACAACTTAATTATACAACAGTCGTACTGTTGTAAAATACGACTAAACATATGTTGTGAGCTTTAATATAAATATTGTCATCTAGACAATATACAAACTCAATGGGGTCCTCATTATATTTATTATCACACTATTTCATAAAATAGTGAGGACTACTAATGCTATTATCTGGACCATCACTCTGTTCCCTGACTAGTCCCTGCTACGTTCTCATTTCCTAAAGAGAACAATGAAAGCAAAAAGGGTGAGCTCAACTAGCCCAGTAAGAAATATTATGATTAAGATAATGCAAAATAAATTATCATTAGCCTTTAACAGTGTTAAACTGATAAAATATAACAAACATCAAGTTTAAGCTGCATGAATGAACAAGCAATCCATTAGAAGAGTCAAGTAGAGAATAGAATCTACTATCTTCTATGATTTAAAAGGTTTTTCATGACTTTTATCATTTGAGACTCGACAATAAATAATCCACATCATCCACTTTTACGACCGAGGATATTCATTTAGTATCACAACCACAAATTATCCATGCACTGACGGCCCGAGGATATTCGTGTATTCATCAATGGTTATGATCATGCCAACAATTTGTCCATCAATGCACTACGGGCCAATGAGGACTTTTACCACATCATTTATAACATTACGGTCATGATTACCTTTGAATAATCCCTTGTCATAATCATACCAAGTCCATCTATGCACTACAGGCCACATATGACTTTCAACACAATATAAACATGAGGATGATGACAATGATATAAGAATTCAATAAAACAAGTTCAAGAATTAATTTATCCAGGAACTAATAATGTCCAAATTGTCAACATGATACTTCTTTGTAGAGAGTAACACTCAAGATTGCTCGGAAGAATATTTCTATGAAAGATCTTTGGATGAAGGGCAAATATCAAGGATATTCCACTAATTTCATGGAGTATAGAAGTCAAAAAATTTAACCAATGAGTATAATAAAGAATGGAATAACAAAAGAAATCACCGGGCATGCGATAGACTTACATCTGAGTTATTCCAGCAGAATAATAAATAATGGAACGAAGGTCATGCATAAATGCCAAGAGGATATTCTCTGAGAATAATAAATAATGGAACCAGGTCATGCGTAAATGCACTGACAGGATGTTCCAACAGAATAATAAACAACGGAACCAGGTCATGCGTAAATGCAGAGACATGATATTCCAACAGAATAATAAATAATGGAATAACAAAAGAATTTCACCAAGTATAGGGTATCCCGCGTATACAGGTTATTCCAACAAAATAATAAAGAATGGAATAACAAAAGAATTTCACCAATAAGAAAGAAGGAATACCCCTAACGAGTACAACAAATAATATCCCTTACCGTAACAGAAGAGTATTTTGACTGGTGGGGCAAGGATATACTCAAAGAAAACATGCACTACGCTCAAAGCTTTCTTAAACTCTAAAGAAATACACTCAAGATTATAGAAGAAGAACTCTCTCTATAGTTTCTCTCTCTAGAGTTTCAGTGAATTCGTAAGAAATAATGAAGGAATGAGCTTCTATTTATAGAAGAATGGACTGCATAGTAACTAATTCATGAACGGTCCAGATTGATTTACTTTAAACAGACGGTCCAGATTGGTTTACAATAAAATATCATATATTCTATTTATAATCTAATAAAATGAATAACTTTATAAAAGTATTCTATTTTATATAAAAAGATATTACTATGCAAACACTATGCATAATAAAATATAATATATTCTAATTATTGTCTAATAAAATAGATAACTTTATAAAAGTATTCTGTTTTATATAAAAATATTTTACTATTAGTCTAATAAAATGAATAATTTTATAAAAGTATTCTGTTTTATATAAAAAAAAATTCTGTTTTATTACATTAATAATACTTATAAAACAAAACTCATCATCATTATTATAATTCACAATATTAATCGACCAGGTCGTTCCAAGGAAAGAGGGAGCTTTCCAATAAGGATTTCTCCCCATTGGCGCGCAATTAGGTGACCAAACCTCTCCTTGACAGAACTTTTAGACATTGTTAATATTGCAAATAATAATATTAATAACTTTGTCATCTCAATTATTGATTATAAAATATTAACAATAATTGAATCAAATAACATGAGATACTTATCGGTAATTCTTTGTAACAATAATTGAACAAAAGCTGAGTGACTTCTCACGTAAGCACCAATAATCAATCTTAAAGTGCTCTTTTGTTCAACTCACGCGTATAATATGTACTTTTTAACCTTTGGGTGTTTCAACGAGTTAACAGTAAAACTTCCGCCGTTATTTTCATAAAGTATTTTTGTCATTTTCTCAATCCGACAATAATTCATTTGTGGGGTCCACTAATGATTGTGTCGTTGTACGAATATTCCCTGTTAAAATGAATATTCCCCGACCAATCGAATATTATATAACAACTTGCGTACTTTGCAAAATTTATAAATATTACCCACAACTATAACATTATATCAATTTCATTCCATAATATTCAAAAATGATATTTATAGAAAATTCATCTTTATTCATAAAAGTTGGGGTCTTACACCTTAGCCTTCTGTTGGTTGAGTCTTCTTGACTGAAGTCTTCTGCTTCAGCATTCCTTAGTGTGGCCGGATAGACCAGGTACCTGCAGGTTAGATACATTTCTATTTCTGGTACCCTAAATTAAATGGGTCCTGCTAGGTTAGTTTTATAAACCCCTGTTCCTCATGTATTTGGATAACCATCACATTTTTCACCAACATTCATATTCATTCATGCAACTAGTTTTAGATAATACATTTTGAGATGCATGAAGGTTGGTGTGTGCAAGATTTGTCATTTTAATAACACACACTTCTTCTTTGATGGTTTCATCATTTGCTGGGTTATGTTCACAATGTTTGAGTGTTCACAGAGTGAGAATCAACTCTACGATTTATGTGTATCTTGTTGATTCATTGAGGTGATCAGTTTCCACAAATCATCAAAATACACTTGTAGAACTGATCATACTCTGTGGGTTATCAAACACTTAGAACATAGGTTTGTACATACATACTAACCCATCAGCAAAGATTACTCCACATAAAAATTAATTTAACCTTTGATATGCTTATGACCTATTTCAGATTTCTTTCAAGATGTCATCTTCAACCTAAAACTTGGATGGAGAGAAAGTTTGTAAGCATTTGAGCTTCCAACTTAGTGTACTTTCTCTCTTCACCTTTTTTAGGTAGATTATGACTCCTTGAAGGAATCTTTATTATAGTTCATAAGGAGGTGTGCAACTTATGATATCGTTTTTACATTAGTGAGGCAAGTACCTTTTACTATCAGTTCCTTGACAGTCATTTAACTTAGATATACTGAGGTTAGGCATTGATGTGCATAGTTTCTCATTTGCTCCTAACAACTGGTTGCTCCAGTTGACCTTCAATCAATCAGTCGTGGACTTGAAGATGTAAGCCAAGAGAATCTCAACATTTTTAATACTTTGACATCCTTCAGTTTACAAAGTTTACATCCAGCTGCTGGTTGGCCAGACACAACTTTGAGAAGTTCTTCTTTCTTCTCTGGATAAGCATTTCTTTGCATGTATGGACTTTTCATCTTTTCAGGCTGGTGGATGTTTCTTGAGCTTTCTAGCCTGGTCGTCAGACTACAAGATTGACTATGAGAAAGGATTGGTCCTGTTGATATGACAATAAAGAACATGGACCAATCTGAGCAGCTTCAGGTGTATATACACATTTAACATGTACACAATATTTTCAACGTGTAAGCTCATCTGCATATAACAAGTTACTTACTACTAAACTAAGTTTAGAACAATGTTTGTGCCTAGGATCAGACTCAAAGCGATTAGCTTTTGAATATAGCATGAGAACTTGCTTTGATACCAATTGTTAGTTCCCAGTAGACACAATATAGATCTAGAAGGGGGGGTTGAATAGATCCTTTTTAATTTCAAATACTTTTCTGGTTTATTTTGTATAGCTAATGGTTTAGCATATGACAAACATAAGAGTCGTTTCAAGCACAACGGAATAAGTAAAAGATCCCCTTTATTCATAATCATACATACATTGTTCTTAGAGTTAGTTTGGTTATAAGCAGTTAAAACATACATAGCAGTTATAGCAGTTAATATACATAATGTAAATGACATAAGGTAAATGACACAATGGGTTTTAAGTGGTTAAGAGACTCAAGCTCCTAATCCACTCTTCTGCTTTCAACTAGCAGGATTTCCACTAAAGAAGGGCAGCACCCTGAATCACTAAGATTCCTTCAAGGCAAGCAGCCTTGGGACTCCAATTCACTAAGAAATCTTCAAGGCCAGCAGCCTTGGAACTCCTCTAGCTCCCTAGGAACTCTTCAAGCCCAGCAGGCTTGGAACTCCATTTAGTCCCTCCGGACAAGGACCCCTCAGGCCCTGGCTTCTTGTTGTTGAGTTGTTTGTTTGTTGGAGTTGGTGCTCAGCTGCTAAGATATCTTCATGCTCTAAACATCTTATGTACTTAGCAGCTTGGCGTGATCATCCTTAAAGTGCAGTTGAGTATTTCATGATGCTCAGCTTCTTCAGTTACTCAACCTCTTCTAATGATCCCTTGATGAACTGCCTTGAAGATCATTCCTCTTGATACTTGATGGCTGCACATGATGGGTTTCTAAGATGACTGTAAGCTCTTCTGCTAGGTACTTAGAAAATTTCTCATGCTTGCCATCATGATGACGTTGGTGATCTTCCTTCTTAATACTTGATGCCTTATCAAGATGGACTTGCTAAGATGACTGTAGGCTCTTCTCTCTAGTACTTAGAGTCTTCCCATGATTGACATCAAGATGACCTTGATGCTCGTCTTTCTCTCGGCAGTTCAGAACACTATTCTTGTAGTAGAACTCTCACTTATACATTATAGAACTCTCACTTCTACTTCTTTCTTTTTATGTCTCTAAGTGTTCTTGGTGGATTGTAGAGTGAGCCTTCAGACCTTCATCGATCACTCACTGTTTACGTTGGTTAGATCATTCCACTAGTTCTCCAAACACAGCAACTCTAGCAACCCTTGATCTTTGAAGCTAAAGTGGATTTATACTCCTTTCCAATCTTCCCGTTGAAAAGTAGCCGTTGAAAGTTCTTTGAAATGCTTTACAGATCTCAAGTTGTTTGGTTCAGACTGCAGATGTGACATGACAACTTTTTCTGACTTTCTGATACTGTAGTCTACTATTTCACCTACCCTGTCAGATATATTACTTTTATGCCTTGGGCAGGTCGAAGAGTTTATTTCACCCTTCTATTTTCTTGATCAGAGGTTGTCTTGTTGCAACGATGCTCTCAATAAGCTCTTGTACACATCAACCTTCAGATTGAACTGTTGTCAATGCTTAAATCTTCAGCCATTCGAACTCTACGATTTTGATGCATGTCTTCATGGACCTGATCGTAGTGTCTTGTTAACTTGGTAGAGACAACACTACGATCTTGAAGAGTGTTGATTGGATCTTCAATGTAGAACACCTATTCCTTCTCTTGTGCAGTGTTTCAACACTTCTGTTTGCCTCAATAGCTCTCAGATACTGATGTCTTGACTTCTTTGTTTTGGCCCCTTCTGAATAGCAAGACACTTCAGATTTGTGGCATGTCTAGTTCGCTTTCTCCTCGTGATCTCCCGTTCACTTATCATCAATGGACTGACCCAATTCTTAATCACTTTAGCCTTGTTCTTCAGAAGTTGTCTAGTATCTTTGTATGCACTCTATCAGTTCTTTCTTTGTTTGGCAAACACTACGCTTCTGGTTGCTTCCAAGATCATCGTCTTACATACATTTGTGCCTCTCTGACTTGGCGATTTTCCTTAGTCGATTCTGAGTCTTCTTACGATCTCCTTGTGGAAGACTTAATCTGAATGGCCATAACTTTCAATCTGGATGTTGATTGGGTTGGTGCTTAGATCTTTGTTAGCTTGCATGCCATCGTTGAGTGCTCTCTGGTTTCCTTGCCGGATGGGATGTATCTTTGCGAGTGCTGACGGAGGCTTCATTTCTATATGCAGGAATGCTCATTTATTGAGAATCGTATTTGCTCTATGATTACGCCTTGGAATTGTGAGTACATACTGTTGAAGTCTCGGTTCTACACTCTACGATTGACGGTACATGCAGACACACTCGACTCGAGATCGAGATCTTGACACTCTACGATTTCTGTCGTTGTGCTTGTTGTCTTCATCTGATCTTTCTCGACTACGATCTCTGCCTCTGGCATGATTAGTAGACTCTACGACTCTGAGTGTAGTCTACGATTCTTGACTTGGCTTTAGCAGATGCTCGGTCGGTTCGTAGGCAAGCTGTCTCTATGATTCTGAACATGACTTCCTCAGCAGACTATAGCCCTGAGGAAGTTCTCCTCGACACACTACGATCCTTTCCTCGTCTCTCCTGGCAGTCTATGAACTCCGAGATCTCCTATCTTGCAGACTACGATTCTGCCTCGATAGCTCTTGAGTTTCCCTTGACTCTCCTTACAGGCTACGATTTCTGGTGCAGTGCTCGACGATCAGACAAGCCTATCTATTGCATCATAAGATCAACCTAACATGCTTGATCTTTCTATATTTATAGTCCTTGTACATCATTTCTTTTTAAGAACTTTAACAAAGTTGTTTTGCTTATGTAGGATCAACCTAACATACTTGATCAATTCATTCTAAGTCCTTGTACACATGTTTCTATTATCTATCAAAGTACTTTACAGCTTTTCTTAATGTAAGTATACTTGCATGTTCATTCATGTATATATATCATAATCAAATCATATGTAAATAGGAATATCGTTCATATGTTTATTCCTGACAAAGATGATGTATTAGATGATAATGTACTTAGGAATGTATATACTGTTATTCCCTACATCATATTGCCCTCTATTGTTTATCATGCATGTATAATGTTATGCATATATATGTATATCCTGAGATATTCAATATTGATCCCTGGATGGTCTTATGATACAACCCACTCAAATGTCTTCTTCGACAGTCAGCCGCATTGATCACAACCCACTAGTATTAGTGGCATCCCGTCTAAGATCTTGGTATGATAATATGTCACCTCCAGATAGGGTGACCGCAGATCAGCTATTACAGCATTCCATGACCCTCCTGATGTTTCAGGTTCCTTCGGGATTTGTAGATGGCATGCTAGAGCATTGGGTACCAGAGATACAGGTTTTCTGGTTTGGGACCTAGGAGTAGACTCCAACATTAGAGGAGTATGAGCGGTTGATGGCTTTACCCTTAGACAGACCTTGCGCTCGGATGGCTGTTAGTGATATGAGCCGACAGTTCATGACCCTCATCGGGTTGCGGCGTAGAGTAGTACAGGATGAGATTACATTCGATCATGTAGTGTCCCAACATTTCTTGATAGACAGATTCAGCTCATTGGACAGCTACATACGGCATTCTGGGGATTTTACCGCACTAGAGGATCAGTGGCATGTGGCCAGAGTAAATGTACTCGTGATGTGTGTAGTGGTGTATGTATACATGCCACTGTATATGGATGAGCTGGACATCGGTGTTATCATGGCAGTGAGAGCTCTCAGGGAGGGATTATTCTGATGATTGTGGTAGAGATGTTGAGATCAGCCATGTTTTGTCACACCTACCCTGCAGGTGTATTTATAGGCAGCTCAATCATGTTGTATGTGTGGTTTATGTCACACTTGAGACCGATTGGCACGTTTCGACGACATAGGTATTATTTTTCCAATGAGATAGCCATGTCTTGCTCCTTTCAGCTAGTGGAGTATGTAGATGTTATATCCTGGTTGGTGTTCTTGGCAGGGATCAGGGATCCGTTTGGCATTCTACCGTGTATAGGGCTTAGTTCACCCTACAACTTTATTACTCATGCTCCGGGCATAGATTATCTCCATCTGGTTGGTTTGAGGGGAATGATTACCTACCACCCACTGGCTATGATGTCACAGTTTGACCAGTTCTAGGACTTCTATCCTTTTTAGGGGGCATTAGGTCAACGTGTGGCTTCTTGCCATTTATCAGCAGAGGATAGATCCCACGTGTATGCCTATTGGGATCAGCGTGAGAGAGCTAATTTTTTTGTTAGCCATCCGGGCTGTTCGTCAGAGTATTCTGCGTGGATGGGGACAGACACTGCATCGGCTACGGTAGTATCCATAGTGCCGGTGATTGAGTATGTCAGTGAGGAGCCCACGGAGGCTGTTGATTTCCCAGGAGGAGGAGGGAGGCATTTCTTTGGTTCGACAATGACTCTTGTTGACTCTCAAAGATTCTGCCAAATTTGTGACTCCCCCTTCAGAGTATTTAGTGTAGAGTTTGCATTTGATGACCTTTGAGAGAGATCAGGCTAGGGCATTGATGTTGACATCTCTTGATGGGAG
This sequence comes from Panax ginseng, assembly GCA_020205605.1. Lineage (NCBI taxonomy): Eukaryota > Viridiplantae > Streptophyta > Magnoliopsida > Apiales > Araliaceae > Panax > Panax ginseng. Next base: position 43,706,004 of record CM035136.1, read on the forward strand.
AGATACCGCTCTATTAGAGAGAGATGATGCCTTAGCTCATATAGATAACTCTATTATTGAGCGAGATGAGGCCAGATCAGCCAGAAATGCAGTAATAGTTGAGCGGGATAGCGCTATATCTGCCCGGGATGTAGCCGTTATAGATAGTACCACAGTGAGGTCCCTTACTGCTGGCATTATCGCAGAGATGAGCACGTATATTGATGAGCACAATGTCACTATGTAGATGGTTATAGATATGTTAGCTCGGGTAGAGACCCTTGTACAGGAGATCACAATGTTACCTCCTTCTTTTGAGAAGGATGCCATGTTGGACTTAATAGCTCACATATACACTAATTTGTAGATGAGCTTGTATTTTCCTGCACATACTAGCTTAGCCATTTTGTCATATATAGTTCATATTGTATATATCAAACATCATTATATATAGCAGGGAAATATATTTTGATTCACTTCCCTTTTAGTTACACTTTGTTACTTGCTTGATATTTGCCTGTTTCTTCAGGGCTTGTGATCTTGATGTATTCTGAACTCCTCCTTGATGGATGGACATTGAGATGTCTCAGGATCTTTCAGAATGGATCATTGATCTGTGTGTATTCACTACCATCTTTGGTGTCTTGGTACTGGTTTCTGTATGTAGATATGGAGAGGAATGTGGCTTTCCTCTCTGAGGTTGACCACACCACAGATGGTCACCAGTACTCCTTTGTATGGGGGAGCCCAATTAGTTCCATCTCTTATGGATTGATGTTTCTCTTTGAGGAATCAACCTCAGCTTAGATGGTCGCCGATTCTCCCATTTATGTAGGGAGGTCAGGTAGGTCCATCCCTTTGGTCTGAAGCCAATGAGATGTGGTGGATTGAAGGATGATCCCAGTACCGTTGATAAGTTTTTATGTTTTGGTAGGGGATAAGATCGAACCATGAATGGCTGCATATTTACTTCTATTGAAGAGGAGATCAGGTCTACGCAGTTCGAACCTGGTGTAAGAGGTTCAACGTTGTATGTGGCAAATGGGTGTAGAGATGTTTTTTTTGTTTTTGTTTTTGTAGTGAGAAGGGTGTAGAAATGTTTTTTATTGTTTTTGTTTTATTGCGACCGGACAATATAAAATGGTTGCCTACGTACTCCTGTGTATTGTGGAGATCAGGTTGTTAGGTTTGTAATATTCATAAACGCAATCAAATTGTACAAAGTAAGCAGAAACGTGTAAAAATTAGAGTTTAAAATTTTTACAAACCATATACCCGGATCACCCTTTATGCACAATTATTAATTAAACGAAAAGATAACGAATAAGAATCATACCCTTGGAGATTCGAGCTTCCTCATGTACGAATTCACCTCCAAATCCTTTCGCGTTCAACTTGAATCCACGGGGTTTGGTTCCTTCCTATGATCAACGTTAGCCACCCAAGTGTTTGGCCTCTAGAGGTGATCCACCAAGAAAGAATAAAGATTCAAGAAGATTGTGTTTTTGGCAAAACCCTAGTTTTTCTATCTCTATGGAAAAAGGCGTACTCTCCCAACTATTGGAATTACATATTCACGTGTTGTGAAAGTGTCAACCACCCCACCCATAATAAAACTCCTCTTATTTTATAGATGTGGGCAACCCTCCTTAACAATTAAGGAATTGGGTTTTATTTTAATTAATTAAATTCCTTTAATTAATGAGGCTCCCAATCTTATTAGGAATAATTAATTAAACTCTTTTAATTAATTGGCCTCCTAATCTTATTAGGATATATGAGAGTACTTTTATTAATTAATTCCCAAACTCCTTTAGGAATTAAATAATAATAATAGTAGTAATAATAATAAGACTCCTCTTATTAATTTATATTTAATATTTTCAAAATATTAAATAATAAATATTAAGCTATTTAATTTATTCTATCACCATAGATTAAATTAAATATACTTAACTTTATTATACGATTATGCCATTAACTTCTTAAATAATTATTCTTCCTTTTATGGTGTGACCCTTTAGGTTCTCCATATTAAACCGGTTGTGAATAAATCAATTAGAACAATTCTAATCTTATTTAAATAAATAAATTAAACTATTAATTTATTTAAATAAATAATATTTATTCTACAATAGGGATAAGCCTCCCTAGCGATCAACGATTTTTCAGATAATATAGATTTCAACATTAATCATAAAAGAACCTTTGAGTAAATAGTTACCGTACAATTCAATCCTTCCACCCTACAATGTCCCAATTAAATATAAGACATGGAATTACTGTCAAGTCTTATTTTATTTAATTATATATATTTCGACTCTTAAATGCACAGCTCCAAATAATGCAAATTAGAAACTCCTTTCTAATTTCATTCTGCCTTGGCCAAGGACTACTGGGTTGTCATTTATTGAATCACATAGGACATTTCTCTTCTTTTACTAGAAGTGGTAGATTCTTTATTGATTTTACATTATCTCCATGTACAACTTATTATACTCAAGCATACCCTTTGATATACCCTAAGGGTCTTAAGGAATAAGTCAAAGTATAATTCATCATACACAAGATACTATGATGATCTCAAGTCCAAGGATCACTTGTACTACTATCACTACAGGAATTCCTATTGACAAGCAAGTAAAACTCCATTAGGTATTCCTTAGTGAGTCACGTTCAGTGAACTTATTCTCTAATAAGCACCTACATACTTTCTTTAGTGTCTCCACACAATTGATCATGAGATCAATCATCCTCATCCAATGAGCAAGCAACATATGTACCAATCTATCCGGATTCACTAATCCCCAATTTAGTAATCCAACGATTGAGAACTATTTTAGTTTTAATCTTTCTAAGAATTTAGATCTCATTAGAATGATCATCATCATTATTCTAAAAGCATTTCTTAAAACTATGGGTTTATCACATATTATAAAACAACATCATGTAGATAATTAAAAGCCTTTAATAAAGTAATACTTTTTATTAATAAATGAATAAGATTGTTACAAAGTATATGTTTTATCATCAAACATGATTGGCTTGTGTGCATACTACTTTCAATCTCCCACTTGCACTAAAGCCAATCGTCATGGTATCTCATACTCTTCTTTTCTAAGTGACGATTATCCTGCTGTTGGATAAACTTCAGTAAATGGATATGTAATGTTGTTCCTGAGAGTCCACTATCTCTATAGTGATTTTTCATCTTTCAATGATTCCATAATTAAATGAAAGTGCCACAACACATGATTAGATCCAAGATGAGACTTATGAACTATTCCTAGTTCTGTAATGAACTTTTCATCCAAACAATAAACTTGTAGCTTCATTTATAGCTATATACTTTGTCTTTATCACTAAACCAGTAACTCTTTGCTGTTTGAAACCTTTCCAATTTACTGCACCATCGTTCAAGGTAACACTTTACCTTAAAGTGGATTTTATGTCGTCTTGAGTGCGTGCGAAAACTTGAGTACATTAAGCCCTCTAGTTTTAATTCAGACCCACCATGAATATGATCACATCCTTAGTGCCGGTTAAGTACTTTAAGATATTTTTCACTGACTCATAGTAAACTTCTCCAGAATATGACTGATCAACATCAGGTCTCGTATATTTCATTGCATACATGATTGTCACTCATGTGATCTCTCTTTTTAGAGGTCTATGGGGACTATTAAGAGAGATACACTCCATGACTCATCAACATGAGACATTTCTTGGAGTTTGCCATGCCAAACGACTTTAGCATTAAATGAATATACGTTCCTTGGGTTAAGTCAAGCATCATTTTTAATCTATCTATATAGATTTGTATCCCCAATTAAGACACTCTTCCCAAATCATTCATGGAGGAATGTTTAGACAACTTTATCTTTACTGATTACAGCATTGGCATGTCATTCCTTATCCGTAGTATATCAATATATAATACTAGGAATGTCATGACGCTCCCACTGACCTTTTTATACACACTAGGTTCATTCTTGTTTTTGATAAAATCAAACTCTTTTGATTGTCTCATCAAAACGAATGTTCCATATTTGAGAAGCTTGCTTTATCCATTTTCCGAGTGTCTATAACTCTTACTCTCATCGTATGTAAGCTGGATCATCATCTTCTATGATATGTGCCTCATCAACATCATCTATGATGAATCCATACCTCCAGGTATCTTTGATTACTATTCGGTTATAATTCGATTGTGAGTGCAATGGGAGGTCATCTACAGGTTCCTCTTATTTGACTTATAGTGTTTTGTGGTTCTTGAACTATTCAAGATCTATTATCCTCCCACTAGCCCTTCAATGATAATCACCTTTATCTTGGAAGGCAGCGTGTTTCGCAATAAACACCTTTTTGCTAAGTAGGATTATAGAACATATACCCTAAACTTACTTTAGGATGTCCCACAAATCTGTATTTGTCAAATCTTGTTCCAAGCTTATCCTTTGAAACCCTTTTCACATAAGTTGGACAACCCTTTATCTTAACATACTTAAGATTAGGAATCCTCCCTATCCATAACTTTTATGGAGTCTAGAAATTTGGATTTTGAGGTTACATTTTCGTAGATAATGTGACCATTTCTAAGACATTATCCCGAAGGATCTTTGGAATGTCGGTAAAATCATTATGGACCGCACCATGTCCAACAAGGTACGATTTTTCTTTCAGATACATCAATCAATTATTGCGTAACAGGAGGCGTCCATTATGAGAAAACCATTTGAGATGATCTAGAAACTCATTGCACAAGTATTCCTTCCTTGATCTAATCAAAGAATCTTAATACTTTGTCAATTTGTTTCACTTCTGAATTCTTTAAACTTTTTAAATAATTCACACTTGTATTTCAGCAAATACAAACATTCAACTCTTTGAATGATCATCTCCTTTTCTTATACTAGTTTGTTCAATTTGCAAAATTATTTTCATGTAAGTCAAATATACAAAATCCATTAAGTAATATTCCAGTTCTATACAAAAAATTATTATTATAAATAGAACAACAATTGTTCTTAATTATAATACCAAAAATTTTGTTGTCTAACAACAAAATGGAAATAATGTTTTTAACAAGAACTGGAATACAATAACAACTTATTGACTTAATAGATTTGCCCGTAGGCATTGCTAAACTATAAGTTTCTATGGCTAATGTGGAAACCTTTGCTTCATTTCCCACACATAGGATTACTTATATTTGTTTAGCTTTCTACTTCTACTTAGTCTCTTCATAAATCTATATTTATGATAACCAAAGTCGGTATCCAATACCCAAGTAGAAACTTGACTTAAAAAAAAATTATTTTAAATCATGAACAAAATTGTATTTTAACTTAGAAACTTTACTTAAGCTTTCTTTTGGTTAGCCTCACGAAAATGCTTCTTCCAGAGTTTTCTTTTAGGTGTCGAGGCTTATTTAAGGTGGAAGCAAACTCCTTTGCTATCCATATCAGTTTTGTTCTTATTATCCTTTGTTTTTGCCTTTCTGTTTACCTTCTTTGAATCGTTCTTCTTTTTAGAAGATCCTTTGGCCCCTACCAGTAAGACTTAGTCTTTATTGGTTGGAAAGTGACTCTCAATATTTTTCAACATGTTAAGCAAATCAGTGAGGCTGATCTTTAGCTTGTTTATATGAAAAATTCACAACAATTGTGAAAGGAGTCCAGGAGTAAGTGCAAGATCAAATCTTGGCTCAACTCTCCATCCATGACAAAACCTCTTGGCCTGATTGATCAATCAAATTGATAATGTTAAGGACTTTTATCTGTACTGTAGTGTCATCGGTCATTCTAGATCGGAAGAGCTTCTTAGATATCTAATATCTATTAGTCCTACTTTCTTCACCATCAACTACTTGACGTGCAGGAGTATAGTAGGAGCATCCATAGTTTCATGCTGATGCTGAAGCTCGTTACTCATGGATGCGAGCATGATGCATTGAGCCAACTATGCATAATCTTGCCACTTTCTAAAAGTAGCAATCTCTGCCTTAGAGGCATTGTCTGCAACCATTGCAGGGATAGGCTTATTAAGGACATAAGATAACTTTTCAGGCGTGAGAACAATTCTCAATTTCCTTAACCAATCCGTTTAATTCGGTCCGGTCAAATAGAATCAAATATGCTTCACAGTGATAGTAATTTAGACATTGTAAAATTCTGTAAATGAATTTGTAATTAACAACATTTTAGCATACATTCTTTTATTAATTACCAAAATAAATTAGGTCTTGTTTTAAATTGGTATCTCCCACTATTTTCTTCAAACTATATTACCCTCACTTATATAGTTCGGCAAAATCTAATTAAAGATATGCTAGTAAGAATAAGGATCCCATTTCAAATGTATATAGCCTTGTGTGTGCACAACAAACTATATATAAATAAATAGGTAGACAACTCTTGTCAATTACATCAATTATGTAACTCCTTGTATTTTGCCTCTTAAATCATAATGGTCAAGTGTGTGCACATCCGAACTAAAATAATTTAAGTTAAGTCAGACCCATCATTTCCATATAAATGAAGAGAAAACTACAGCCCTTCCCTTGTGTGTGCACAATAAAGCAGTAATGTTCAATTCCTTATAAACATCATATGTAATAAAAACAACATCTTAAATATTTAATACTTGCCTTGTGTGTGCACAACAAACTCATATTAAATATTCAATACTCTATTGTTTCTATCATGCTAGAAGGCGACGTTAGATATTCAAAATATCTTTGAACGTTACAACTTAATATAAAATATTTGAGGGGTTTGTTATTAATTTGTCTCATCTTGTTTAGCGTGCATGCACATATATATATAAAATACGCGTCATATTAATTAACATGCGAAGCATGTTTGCATAATATATAATATATATAAATAGTATAAGCATGCACATATAGAATACTATATTCTACCCGGATTGATTATGGACTTTTATTCTAATTTGGTTCACTAGAGCCACCAAGTGAACCAAAAGGTCAAACCCTAGGGGTGCAAGAATTAATATTTAAATATAACTATTACATTTAAACTCGGGCTCCATTACAAACGGGTCTTCAAGCGTTCCTTGCTCCTTGATCTCCAATTCTTCAAAATTAATTCTAACTATTTCTATTACAAAACTATTTAAAATAAATAGAAACCTTGATCAGCAGTCAAGGGGAAGTACATAGGAGTAAGATAGAATTTACATTAAGAAAAAAAATAGAGAAGACGAGGTACGCAAACCCCATTTTAATAAAATCCATACATTCATGCATCCAACTAAAATAAAATCCAATCACATTGGTCAATAGTCCATAATCAATCCCATTTATTATCATACACATCACCATATGCATCAATAAATAACATTCATCTCATGAATAATAAACATTCAATATATATATTGATATCATTTAGTGGGCAAATTTAGTAAGTATAAAATCTAATTTTGAATCAAAATAAACTCCTTTATTTTAATTCAAATTTAAATCAAAATAAACCTATTTTATTTTAATTTATCCAATTTTGAATAAAATAAACTATTTTATTTTAATCAAATTCTTTAATCAAAATAAACTCATTTATTTTAATTAATTATGGAATCAATTCAAGTAAAAACTTTACTAAAGGAAACACAGATTCTATTTCCTATTAACAAATAAACTCCTTTATTTTTTGAATAATATGAAATCTTATTCCATATCTAAATAAACTCATTTATTTAAGAAAATCGGATTCTCTTTCCTATTCACAAATAAACTCTTTTATTTTGAATAATATGAAATTTTATTTCATATCTAAATAAACTCATTTATTTAAGGAAACATAGAATCCAATTTCAACTCCAATTAGTTATTATGGAATCTAATTCCAAGTCTAATTAGTTAGCATGAAATTCAATTTTAAAATTAAAATAAACCTTTTATTTTAATTATAAAATTATTATTATTATTATTATTATTATTATTATTATTATTATTATTATTATTATTATTATTATTATTATTATTATTATTATTATTATATATTCCAATCAGATCAACGTGGTATGTATTATTAATCGACATGAAGCTTCATGGAGGAATGGTTATAGTTAACAGGATTCTATATATATATATATATATATATATATATATATATATATATTGTGACGCCCCCAAAATTAGGTATACATCACCCATCTTGGGTCGCCAGATATATGGTACAGAATTCAAATAAAACTTACTAATACAATTGTCGTGTACAATACGACAAAACATAAACTGTGAGTTTGAATACAAATATTATCTACTAGAGATTATACAAACTCAAAAGGAGTCCTCATTATAATTATTATCACACTATTTCACAGAATATTGAGGTCTACTAATGCTATCCTCTGGACCATCACTCTGTTCCCCGACTAGTCCCAACTATATTCTCATTTCCTGAAGAGAACAGTGTAAGAAAGGGTGAGCTCAACTAACCCAGTAAGAAATATTATGACTAAGATAATACAGAATAAATTATTTATAGTCTCCAACAATGTTAAACTGATAAAATATAATAGACATCAAGTTTAACTGCAGCGGAACAAGTGATCCACTAAAAGAGTCAAGTAGAAAATAAAATCTACTATCTTTTATGATTAAAAGGTTTTTCATCATCTTTGTTATCATTGAGACTTAGCTTAATAAATATTCTACATCATCGAATCACCCCTGCACTACGACCAAGGATATTCTTTAGTATCACGACCACAATTATCCATGCACTACGGGCCAAAAATATTTGTGTATTCATTAATGGTCATGATCATGCCAACAACTGTCCATCAATGCACTACGGGCCAATGAGGACTCTTACCACATCATTTGTAACATTACGGTCATGATTACACCGAATAATCCCTGGTCATAATCATACCAAGTCCATCTATGCACTACAGGCCACAGATGACTTTCAATATAATATAAACATGAGGATGATGACAATTATATAAGAATTCAATAAAACAAGTTCAAGAATTAATTTGTCCAAGAACTACTAATGTCCAAATTGTCAACATGATACTGCTTTGTAGAGTAAAATTCAAGAATGATCATAAGAATATTTCCATGAAAAGATACTGGATGAAGCGCAAATATCAATGATATTCTACTAATTTCATGGAGTATAGAAGTCAAAACTCTAACCAACTGAGTATAATAAAGAATGGAATAACAAAAGAAATCACCATGCATGCGTGCTTAGCATGAGCGAGTTATTCCACAGAATACTAAATAACGGAACGAGGTCGGTGTCAAAGTAAATTGCAAGCAAGATGGATGTTCCAACATAATAATAAAGAATGGAATAACAACAAAAATCACCATGCATGTGGTACTTCGCATAGACAGATTATTCCAATAGAATACTAATAAGGAAGGAATCAGGTCCGGCATAAAACGCACAAACATGATATTCCAATAGAATAAACATAAAGACGGAACTAGGTTAAAACGCATGCAGCATGAGCAGGATATTCCAATGGAATAATAAAGCGGAATCGAAGTCCGGCGTAAAATGCATGTATGGGATATTCTAACAGAATAATAAAGACGGAATAATAGAAGAATGTCACCAAGTATAGGGTAGACCGCGTATACAGGTTATTCCAACAGAATAATAAACAATGGAATAACAACAGTTCTCTTTATGAATAAGAAAGAATAACACCCCTTATCGTAAAAGAACTGAATATAAGAGTAGTTAAGTAGCAGAAATCTTTTCTTCTTTCTCTCTATAATTTTCTCTCTCTAGAGTTTCAGTGAATTCGTAAGAAGAAGGAATGAGCTTCTATTTATAGAAAATGAACTGCATAGTAACTAACTCATGAACGGTCCAGATTGATTTACTTTAATCTGACGGTCCATATTTAAAGAAAAAACTTTTAAATAAAATATAATATATTCTATTTGTAATCTAATAAAACGAATAAATTTATAAAAGATTTTACTATGCAAACACTATGCATAATAAAATATAATATATTCTAATTATTGTCTAATAAAACAGATAGCTTTATAAAAGTATTTTGTTTTATATAAAAAGATTTTACTATACAAAACACTATGCAGACACTATGCATAATAGAATATAATATATTCTATTTATAGAATAACTTTATAAAAGTATTACATTTTATATAAAAGATTTTTTGTATTATTACATTAATAATACCAACAAAACCGAGTGACTTATCACATAAGCATCAATAATCAATACCGTGCTACTATGCAACCACACGTATTCTTGTACTTTAAACAGGGTATTTCAACAGATTAACGGTAAAACTTCCGCCGTTATTTTCATAAAAAAAGTATTTTTGTCGTTTTCAATCCGATAATAATTACATTTGTAGGGTCCACCAATGATTGTCTTGGGTGTACTAATATTCCTGTTAAAATGAATATTCCGACCAATCGAATATTATATAACAACTTGCGTACTTTTGCAAAATTTATAAATATTACCCACAACTATTATATCAATTTCACTCCATAATATTCAAAAATAATATTTATAGAAAATTCATCTTTATTCAAAAAGTTGGGGTTTTACATATATATATATATATATATTAAAATCATATATATATATATATATATATATATAAAGTAATCATATATAATTATGTTAATATATAAAAACATTCCTGCTTGAAGAATCTGTACCATTCACGTGAGCTAACATATAATACTATTACTATTCACGTGATCAAGCTTCAGGATCAAAATTGTACAGCATATGTGGGATCAACCTTTTTCAAAAAGAAAAAAAAAGAAGAGGCTTCGCAACTAACAACTTTCGGAAAATCAATTTCGGCCCTTTTCTTTTCTTTTTCCTTTTTTTTTTGAATAAATTTTATACAATTAAATTGTTCTAAACACATATCAACATACATATCAAATTAAACAATTAATAATTCACATAAAGGTTTGGCTCTGATACCACTGTTAGGTTTGTAAAATTCATAAACGCAATCAAATTGCACAAAGTAAGCAGAAACGTGTAAAAAACAGAGTTTAAAATTTTTACAAACCATATACCCGGATCACCCTTTATGCGCAATTATTAATTAAACAAAAAGATAACGAATAAGAATCACACCCTTGAAGATTCGAGCTTCCTCAGGTACGAGTTCACCTCCAAATCCTTTCGCGTTCAACTTGAATCCACCGGGTTTGGTTCCTTCCTTTGATCAACGTTAGCCACCCAAGTGTTTGGCCTCTAGAGGTGATCCACCAAGAAAGAATAAAGATTCAAGAAGATGGTGTTTTTGGCAAAACCCTAGTTTTTCTATCTCTATAGAAAAAGACGTACTCTTCCAACTATTGGAATTACGTATTCACGTGTTGTGAAAGTGTCAACCATCCCACCTATAACAAGACTCCTCTTATTTTATAGATGTTGGCCTCCTAATCTTATTATGATATATGAGAGTACTTTATTAATTAATTCCCAAACTCCTTTAAGAATTAAATAATAATAATTGTAATAATAATAATAACACTCCTCTTATTAATTTATATTTAATATTTTCAAAATATTAAATAATAAATATTAAGCTATTTAATTTATTCTATCACCATAGATTAAATTAAATATACTTAACTTATTATTACGATTATGACATTAACTTCTTAAATAATTATTCTTCCTTTTATGGTGTGACCCTTTAGGTTCTCCATATTAAATCGGTTGTGAATAAATCAATTAGAACAATTCTAATCTTATTTAAATAAATAAATTAAAATATTAATTTATTTAAATAAATAATGTTTATTCTACAATAGGGATAAGCCTCCCTAGCGATCAACGACTTTCCAGATAATATAGATTTCAACATTAATCATAAATGAACCTTTGAGTAAATAGTTATCGTACAATTCAATCCTTCCACCCTACAATGTCCCAATTAAATATAAAACATGGAATTACTGTCAAGTCTTATTTTATTTAATTATATGTATTTCGACTCTTAAATGCACAGCTCCAAATAATGCAAATTAGAAACTCCTTTCTAATTTCATTCTGCCTTGGCCATTGACTACTGGGTTGTCATTTATTGAATCACATAGGACATTTCTCTTCTTTTACTAGAAGTGGTAGATTCTTTATTGATCATACATTATCTCCATATACAACTTATTATACCCAAGAATACCCTTTGATATACCCTAAGGGTCTTAAGAAATAAGTCAAAGTATAACTCATCATACACAAGATACTATGATGATCTCAAGTCCAAGGATCACTTGTACTACTATCACTACAGGAATTCCTATTGACAAGCAAGTAAAACTCCATTAGGTATTCCTTAACGAGTCACGTTCAGTGAACTTATTCTCTAATAAGCACCTACATACTTGCTTTAGAATCTTTTCAAGCACAGCGGAATAAGTAAAAGATCCCCTTCATTGATATATTCATAATCATACATACATTGTTCGTAGAGTAAGTTTAGTTGTAAGCAGTTAAAACATACATAGCAGTTATAGCAGTTATAGTACATAATGTAAATGACATAATGTAAAAAGACACAAGAGGGTTTTAAGTGGTTCGAGAGACTCAAGCTCTAATCCACTCTTTAACTTTCAACTAGCGAGAATTTCCACTAAGGAAGGAAGGCACCACAGAATCACTAAGATTCCTTGAGCCCGTGACCTTGGGACTTGATTCACTAAGAACTCTTGAGGCCCGGTGACCTTGGGACTCTCTCTAGTTCCCTAGGAACTCTTTGAGCCCAGTGCTTGGAACTTTCGTTTAGTCCCTTCGTTTAGTCCCTTCGATGAGGGAGGACCCTACAGCCTGCTTCATTTAGTCCCCTTGGGACGAGGGACCCTCGGCTCTGGCTTTGTTGAGTTGTTTGTTTGTTGTTGTTGGAGTCGGTCTTTGAAATTGCTAAGATGTCTTCATGCTCTGAACATCTTCTATACTTAGCGACTTGGCTTGATCATCCTTGAAGTCTTGTTGAGTGTTGCATGATGCTCGGCTTCTTTTGGTTACTCAACCACTTGGATGACCCCTGATGAAGCGCCTTGAAGATCCTTCTCCTTGGTACTTGATGGTTGCACATGATAGGCTTCTAAGATGACTATAAGCTCTTACATTAGGTACTTAGAAGCTTTCTCATGCTTGACACCAAGATGGCATTTGTGATCTCCTTCTTGCTACTTGATGCCTTCTCATGATGGACTTGCTAAGATGATTGTAGGCTCTTCTCTATTGTACTTAGAGTCTTTCCATGATGGACATCAAGATGACATGATGCTCTTCTTTCTCTCGGTAGTTCAGAACACTCTTTAAGTAGTAGAACTCTCACTTCTACATTGTAGAACTCTCACTTCTACTTCTTTCTTTGCGTCTCTACGAGTGTTCTTGGTGGATCGTAGAGTGAGCCTTTGGACTCATTATCTCACATGGTTTAGATCAGTCCACCTTCTCTCCAAACTCGGCAACTCCGGCAACCTTTGATCTTTGAAGCTCTTTCTCATTTATACTTCTTTCCGATCCTTGGTTGGAAAGTAGCCGTTGAAGGCTATTCAAATATCTTCCACGAGATCTCGAGTTGCTTGGGTAGGCGCTTGATGTGACATGTCATACTTTTTACGATCTTTTGAGTCTCTTTGTTTCACCTACCTGTCGGATGTATCACTTTAATGTCTTGGGCGAGGTTGAAGACTTTATTACCTCTTTTCGATTTCTCGATCGGAGGTTGTCTATTGCATCGATCGATCTCAATAAGCACTTGTCAAGAATATTACCCTTGATTGAACCTTTGCCGATGCTTTGGTCTTGACTATTCGAACTCTCTGATTACGATGATGCGTCTTTGAGGACTGATCGTAGTGTCTTGTTGAGTGTTGCTCATTATTTGGTAGAGTTAACACTACGATCTTGAAGAGTGTTGATTGGATCTTGATGTAGAACACCTCTTCCTTGTATTGTGCGGTGCTTGATACTTACATTTGCTTATTTGTTCTCGAGAGGCGATGGCCTAATTCCTTGCTTTCTGGTCCCCTACGAATATCAAGACACTTGATTTGTGGCGCGTCGACTTGCTTTCTCCTTGTGATCTCCGTTCACTTATCATCAATGGGCTGACCTGCACTTAATCACTTTAGCCTTGCTTTCTTGGTGACGGTATCTCGGTTCACCTTCCATGAGTTCCTTCTTTGTTTGGCAAACACTACGATCTTGGTTGCTTCAAGATCGTTGTCTTCTATTCACTTGATAGCTCTTGCATTTCTTGACTTTCCTTAGTCGACACGAAGTCTTCTTTGGATCTCCTTGTGGAAGACTTCATCACGAATAACCTTCTGACTCAATCTTGATCTTTGATTGGGTTGGTGCTTAGATCTTCTGTTAGCTTTGCATGCCATTCGTTGAGTGCTCTCTGGTTTCCTTGGATGTAGCTTGCGGCTTGAACGGAGGCTTCGTTCCTTTGGATATGCAGGAGTGCTCATTTGTTGAGAAGCAGTATATGCTCTCTGATTCGCCTTGGCATTGTGAGCACTTTTGTTGAGGTCGTGAGTTACGCACTCTACGATTGACTTTGGCTTGTGCGAGACACTACGATCCGAGATCGAGATCTTGACACTCTCGATTTACGCCTTGTGCTTGTTGTCTTCATCGATCTTGCTTGACTACGATCTGCATGTAATCCATAGACTCTCTGAACTTCGAGTGTGATCTACGATCCTTGACTTGGCCCGGCATCGATAGAACTCTACGACTCACGAGTGTAGTCTACGTTTACATCTTGGCTTTGGCGGATGATCGGTCTTCTTTCGTGGGAAATTTGTCTACGATTACGAACATGACTTCCTCAGCACACTACGATCTGAGGAAGCTCTACTCGACACACTACGATCCTTCTTCGTTTCCCCTGGAAGTCTACGAACTCAGAGATCTCTTATCTTGCATACTCTATTACGCCTCGATAGCTCTCGAGTTAACCTTGACTCTCTGGAAGACTCGACTTACAGTGCGGTGCTTTCGGCGATCGAGACAAAGCCTATCTATTACATCATAAGATCAACCTAACAAGCTTGATCTTTCTATATTTATAGTCCTTGTACATCATTTCTTTTTAAGGACTTTACAAAATTGTTTTTTTGCTTATGTAGGATCAACCTAACATATTTGATCAATTCATTCTAAGTCCTTGTACATATATTTCTATTATCTATCAAAGGACTTTCTGACTTTTCTTAATGCAAGCACTTGCATACTTTATTATATATATATATATATATATATATATATATATATCATAATCAAATATATATTAAATAGGAATATCATTCACATGTTTATTCTGACAATCTCCCCTATTTGATTATGACAAAAACAATAAGTGCATATGCATGTTATGAATGAATCTTATATCGGTGGCAATTTGTATTTCTAAAAGCAGATAATCATGAATGTCATTTATATTGATATGGCAATTTATATATTAAGACATTCTACATCTGGATCGAGAACATACCTAACTAGTTAGAGATGTACCTCTTTGGCTCCTTGTATGTTTCGGGATGTTTCTTTGATCAACTACTCATCGATTGTTCTTCTTTCTCTTGCTCCCCACAGGATGATGACCTTACATCTTTGCTTGGCTCCCCTTGACTTCTTTACGATCATGCTCCCCCTCAGACTCTGCGATCATGGGATCATCATCTTTTGGCTCCCCCTCAGATGATGATACTCTTTCTGCAGCTGATGTCTTCTTTGATTTCTTTTCTTCTATCCCTCTGCTCTTCTTTGAGTGCCTCTTGCTCTTCTTGCTCTTCCTCTTTCTATGCCTCTTTTTCTCCCCCTTTTTGTCATCAATCATTTGAGAGAGCTGCTCCATGTTGGACATAAAATTTGCTCCATTAGGTAGGAGGTTAGCAACTTCAAACTTGAGTTCTCTTTGGCCTAACTCAAGTTGCCTTTGAGAAAAAGCCTTTTGGTCGTCAATCTTGTTGTCGAGAGAGGGCTTGGATCTGCTCTTCATTGGTCTTGAATTCGTAGAGCATCTGCCTTCTGATCTTGTATGGCCTTCTGATAGATGTTATCTCTCTCTTGGAGTTTGAGAGATACATCGACCATAGTAACTTGAAGCTTGTCTTTGGAAGGAATTATCTCTGCTCTTGTCGACACAGGATTCTTGGTGGCGAGAGATATTTTCTCGTTTAGATCATCAGAACTCTTTTGTAGTTTCTGCTCCAAAGTAGTTTGATCCTTTTGTTGGGCAGCAGCTGGTTGAGCATCAGTTTGGACTCTACGATTTTCATCCTTAGACAGATTTTTGAAAAGTTTGAAGAATCTGAATGATCGTTGAGTTCAATCCTTTGTGTGAGGATGAGGAATGTCGGATAGTAGTGCTTGAGCATAAGAAGGCTTACGGTTTTGGGCTTGAACATCATCGGTGAGTAGAGTGAGCAGACTCTCTGATCGGCTCCTTGGTCGTGACTCTTCGTCCTTGAGAGTCCACTCTACGATCGTAGGGGATATAGTGATTTTTAGCATGTCGATAGACTTTGAAGTGGGTTGGTCTTTGATTGTTTTGGTTGCAAACTTCTTCACCCTTGGGAAGTTACGAGCCACCGACTCCATGCTTGGGAAGTGAGAGAAGCACCGGTGAGATAGCTTCCATCTCCTTGATGTGGGCCTTTAGCCATGGCATCCTTTGGAAGAACCATCTCATCGACAAGTCGTCGGGGATTGTAGAGAATGGTTGAAGCGGTCTAGCTCCATATTGTTCGATTTTTTTGGCTATGTCAAAGGTAGTCATTCTTACTACCTTGAGTTGCTCATTTCTATAGTTCACCCATCTCTCGATGGAGCATACGGTAGATCATTTGAAACTTCCCTATGATCCTTTACGCTAAATCTTGCGGGAGATAGAGGCTGGATAATCTTCTTGTTAAATCACTTCACGAGGTGCGAGAACGAGAATCTTCTTTAATCTCTTCTCTCTCGGACTGAACTTTCTTGATCATTTTTATTGAGAGAATTCCTCTTCTTTGCATTTCATTCTCAGAACTTTTCTTGACAAGATCTTCTTGATTCATCTTCTTCATTCTTTGGTTTCTTCTTGACATTTTCTCCACAGGATCTGAGACTCATCATCACTCAATTCAATGATGGCATTTGATTGATTACTTCTCCTTTTGGAAGCAAACTTGGCTTGCGATCTGTAGCTTTCCTTCTTCTTGGAGGTTCGGGTTTGGGAGAGTCGGACTCTTCTTCTTCTTGGAGACTTTGACTTCTCTTGTTTGTGAGACAGACTTCTTTGAGGTTGACCTTTGGCGGGGAAGATTCTTCTTCTTTGGACTCGTCATCTTTTGAGCCATCAAGGTGGCTATCTGGATTTGAGGGGGCAAGTTCTTCTTCTTCAGACACAGCATTACTTGACCTATCATCTTGGGTCATTAGGGCGATTACACTTAGAGATTGAGTTTGGTCATCTTGAATCTCTTCTTCATTCATTCAGAGTGTTTGCTTTGAGGATTAGCCATGGGGCTTGAGCATTCTTCTTCTTCGGTGAGATCTTTGCAATTTCTTCATCACATCGACTTCATTTTCATTCTTTGGATGTTATGCATGAGGGGGCAGGCCTTGACATCATTTCTTTTCTTCTCTTGACTCTCGTCCCTCTCTTGATGGATGATGTACTATTTTGGGAAGGAAAAATTGAGGTGGTTTGTCTTCCACCTTAGCTTTTCTTTTGGCCCTTGAAGCGACTGACTTGCTTCTTCTCCTTTGTTGTTGTTATTGATTAGGACTTTTCTTCTTTATCCTTGTTCTTTGTGGGAGACTTTTCTTGATGGGAGTTTGAGCTTTCTTCACACTCTCTTGATTTTTGATTTCTTTTTGGTGGTGTGATTTTGCTTTGGTTGAGTCATCGGACTCGAGCTCTCTGCCTCTTTATCTTCCTCTCTTTTGAGAGGCCCTCCTCTCTTGCTCCCATTTGTCGACCTTTTGTTCTCCTTAGGGTTCTTCTTCCAGTTCACAAATAATTGTGGAGACATCACTTTGTGCACATTCAAAGTTTCTCCCTCATCATCCTTGATTTTCCCTCCTAGCTTCTTCTTCAGTACAATACTCGTGATGACTACCATGAAACACCTTGGTCAGGGGTTTTTCAGTGGACTTCTTCTTCTCAGCCTTTTCTACCCACTTGGAGATTTGATCGAACAAGATAGCTCAAAATCGATTTGTTTCTTGAACTATTCTTGACATTATTTTCAATTTGTTGGTCGATCTTTGTGTCATATGCGGTGTTCTTGCCTGATATGCATTTTCCAACTATTTGACGAGGAACTTCATACTCTTCTAGGAAACTCCTTCTTCTTCATGTCTTTAAAACTAGGGTTTCTTTGGTACCCCATAACCTCCTTTAGCATTCGGTATTGACATTATCAAGGTTCTTGACCCTTGGTTAGGAAAACCTAGGCATTGATTGAGGTCGGAAGATTTTAACTTGGTGACCTTTAACCTTGGTAGTAAGGGTTTGGAGTTGATGGGGCGTTTGGTAGAATTCTTTAACGGTCGATGTAGACTCGAGTATTTGCCTCAAGGCATTACGAGAATCGACTTTCTTCACAAGCTCGAGAATATCCTGAACTTCTTTTGGATTTCTCAAAGCGATTTGGTTCAAAATTTGAATGCGGTGATTACTTGCCGGTTTTCCATTTGAGTAGTTAGAAGAATGTGGGTGTCTGATTTAGAGATGTTTATAAGAGATGGTGAGTGTGATTTGGTAAGGCTACGGAGGTTAGCGATTTTGGCTCTTGAGAGGATTCTAGGGTTTGAAAATGGGAGGAGAAAGGTTCGATAGCTTTTAGTAGCTTGTCTGTGATTTGAAATTGTCTTTAAAGCGGTTCCTTCTAACTCTGCATAATCGGTGATGTGTCAGCCGTCCATTGGTTGCACGTTGCCCGATAATAATTTGTAACTCCCCATAACTTTTCGGTTAGATATTTCCTTTTAGAAGAGTAGTCGTTTAATTGGCGTGGCTTTGGTAGATTGACCTTTTGATTAAGTAGAGTAGCATGATAAAGCGACTATGGACTCTACGATTTCCTTTGTTGACTCAACGATCAACTTTTGAGAGATCTTTGCGGTGGATGGCTTTGTCTTTTATCCTTACTTTGATGCGGCATAGCTCGATCAACGATGTATTGAACTTATCTCCTTAACTTGAATAGTTTAGCAAATGTCTCATTTTCCAAGCTCCTTGTGAGTGGAGTACCCTTTGGTAGGACTATGATCGTCGAGTTGTATTCTACGATCGTTGAGGTTGTATTCTACGATCGTTGAGGTAGCACTACGATCGTTGAGGTTGCCTTCGATCGTTTAGTTCTCTTCAAACTCGACTCTACGATCGTTGGTGACTTGGTCCTTGAGATGAACTAGATCAAACATTTCATACGGGTAAGGTAGCTCGGGAAGGGCCCGACCTCTTAGAGTGAGCTAAAGGGTCGAGGTTTGTCCACTGAGGCGCTCTCGGATGAAATACTATAGCGGTGATTTGCAATGACATCTCATTCGACCTTTTACGATTGGGAGTTCTTCTACCGACTTTGAACAATTGCATTCTTTGAAATCGTGGTGTCCTCTCTGCTCTTACACTACGATCATATGTTTGATCGTAGGCACTTCACGATTATGGGTTGGGTGGTGAAAGGTTATCGATAATACGTTTTGAGGCGTTCTCTCTTGACTATGGATCTTCATTTGGTTCATCGACCACAAAGTTTTGGGACTCTGTAGTTGGTACAACTTTTCATAGTATATCTCGGTGTTGTTGTTTCCTGAGATCTTTGCTCCCCATTGTTGATGTTGTCTTCCCGGATAGATGTGATTCCCTCTTCTTCTTGAGTTCATTTGAAAGGCGACCTTGCATATCTCCTTACATTTGGAATCTCCATCATCACTTAGATCTCCTTGTATCGTAGAGATGAGTATTTTCGGGGTGATCACTCTACGATTATTTTGTGACTTCTGAGCGTAGTCTTCTTTGTGATTGTGTTTGTGAAGTTACGCTCTTGCAATAAGTTCCTTTTGAGCGATGCTCGATGATCTTACATTGTGAGCTTCCTTGAGATTCTTCTCATATAGCATTCTTTGGTGGCTTTTGAGCACATAAGACCCTTTCCTTCTTTGGTTTGAATGGCTTGCTTCCATATCTGATTAGCGACCATGTGAGCTTCATTCGATTAGCTCGAGAGGGTCTTGAGAGACGAGGCTTGGACATATAGGAATTTTGTCGAGAATCAATTACGAGCAGGTCCTTGGCCTTCTATTTGGTTGAGTCTTCTTGGTGAAGTCTTACCTTCATCATTCCTTAGTGTGGTCGGGTGACCAAGTACTGCTGAGGTTTAAATATATTTCTAATTTTGGTACCCATAATTAAATGGGTCTGCTAGGTTAGTTTTCTAAACCCTGTTCCTCTTATTTGGATAATCATCATATTTATCACCTGATGAGACATATTCATGCATGCAACTATCTTAAGATAATACATTTTGAGATGATGATGGTGAGTGTGTGTAGGATTTGACATTAAATAACACACTCATTATCTATGATGGATTCATCATTTCTTTGGGTTATGTTCACAATGTTTAAGTGTTTCACAGTGAGAATCAACTCTACGATTTAGGAGTATCTAGTTGATTCATTGAGGTGATCGAGTTTCTCTGAATCGAAAGATCCTCTTGCAGGCGAGATCATACTACGTGTGTTGTCAAACACTTAGAACATAGGCTTGTACATACATCTTAACCCACCGACAAAGATTACTTCACATAAAGTTTATTTGGCTGTGATGCTCTTATGACCCATTTGATTTCCTTGAGATGTCATCTTGACCTAAAACTTGGATGGGAGAAAGTTTATAGTCATTTGAGTTTCCATCCTCGGGTTACTTTCTCTCTTCACCTTTTTAGGTAGATTATGACTCCTTGATGAGAATCTTGTTATAGTTCATAAGAAGATGCAATTATGATGTACATTTATAATAGTGAGGAATCGTACCTTTTCTTTGTCGGTTACTAAGCGGTCATTTATCTTAGATATCTTGAGTTTAGGTATTGATGTGCATAGCTTTACTTTTGCTCTGACGACTTATTGCTCTTGTTGGCCTTTAATCAATCGGTAGTGGTCTTGAAGATATAGGCGAGAGAATCTCGGACATTAAGATCTTTGACATCCTTTAGGTGTGAGTTTGCACCAATTTGTTGGTTGGCGGACATAAGTTTGAGAAGATCTTCTTTCTTCTCTCGATAAGCATTTCTTAGCATGTATGGCTTCTTCATCTTTCGAATTTGGTGGGTGCTTGACTCTTTGTCATTGATGTCTCTTGAGTTCTCTCGTATGCGGTCTTAGGACTACAAGATTGATTTATAGGCTAGGATTGGTCTTGTTGATGTAACAATAGAGACCATGGACCAATCTGAAAGCGACTTCGGTGTATATACACATTTAACTTTATACACAATATTTCCAACATGTGAGCTCATGCATATAACAAGTTACTTACTACTAAACTAAGTTTAGAACAATGTTAGTGCACAGGATGGGACTCAAAGCGATTAGCTTTTGAATATAGCATGAGAACTGCTTTACGATACCAATTGTTAGTTCGGAGGCCTGATAGATCTAGAAGGGGGGTTGAATAGATCCTTTTTATTTCAAATACTTTTTACGGTTTATATTATATTGTTCATAATTAACATATGACAAACATAAGAATCTTTTCAAGCACTGATGGAATAAGTAAAAGATCCCCTTCATTGATATATTCATAATCATACATACATTGTTAAGTAGAGTAAGTTTAGTTGTAGCGAGTTAAAACATACATATGATTATAGCGGTTATAGTACATAATGTAAATGACATAATGTAAAAAGACACGAGGGTTTTAAGTGGTTCGGAGACTCGAGCTCTAATCCACTCTTACTACTTTCAACTAGCGAGATTTCCACTAAGGAAGGCGGCACCACGAATCACTAAGATTCCTTGAGGCCCGGTGACCTTGGGACTTGATTCACTAAGAACTCTTGAGGCCCGTGACCTTGGGACTCTCTAGTTCCCTAGGAACTCTTCAAGCCAATGAGGCTTGGAACTTCGTTTAGTCCCTCTTAGGACGAGGACCCTTACAGCCTGCTTCATTTAGTCCCTCCGGACAAGGACCCTCGAATACTGGCTTTGTTGAGTTGTTTGTTTGTTGTTGTTGGAGTCGGTCTTTGATTTTGCTAAGATGTCTTCATACTCTGAACATCTTCTATACTTAGCGACTTGGCTTGATCATCCTTGAAGTCTGTGGTGAGTGTTGCATGATGCTCGACTTCTTGATTTCTCAACCACCGGATGACCCCTTGATGAGGCGCCTTGAAGATCCTTCTCCTTGGTACTTGATGTACTGCTGCATGATAGGCTTCTAAGATGATTGTAAGCTCTTACATTAGGTACTTAGAAGCTTTCTCATGCTTGACACCAAGATGGCATTTGTGATCTCCTTCTTGCTACTTGATGCCTTCTCATGATGGACTTCTTTAAGATATTTGTAGGCTCTTCTCTATTGTACTTAGAGTCTTCCCATGATGGACATCAAGATGACATGATGCTCTTCTTTCTCTCGGCGATTCGAGAACACTCTTTAAGTAGTAGAACTCTCACTTCTACATTGTAGAACTCTCACTTCTACTTCTTTCTTTGCATGTCTTACGAGTGTTCTTGGTGGATCGTAGAGTGAGCCTTCCGGACTCACTTATCTCACATGGTTTAGATCGGTCCACCTTCTCTCAAAGCTTCGGCAACTCAACAACCTTTGATCTTTGAAGCTCTTTCTCATTTATACTTCTTCCCGATCCTTGGTTGGAAAGTAGCGTTGAAGGCTATTCAAATATCTTCACAGATCTCGAGTTGCTTGAGGTAGGCGCTTGATGTGACATGTCATACTTTTTACGATCTTTGCGATCTCTTTGTTTCACTACTACCTGTCGGATGTATCACTTTAATGTCTTGGCGGGTTGAAGACTTTATTACCTCTTTACGATTTCTCGATCGGAGGTTGTCTATTGCATCGATGCTCTCAATAAGCACTTGTCAGAATATTACCCTTGATTGAACCTTTGCCGATGCTTTGGTCTTGATTTATTGAACTCTACGATTACGATGCGTCTTGAGGACTGATCGTAGTGTCTTGTTGAGTGTTCTTTCATTGGTGGTAGAGTTAACACTCGATCTTGAAGAGTGTTGATTGGATCTTGATGTAGAACACCTCTTCCTTGTATTGTGCGGTGCTTGATACTTACATTTGCTTATTTGTTCTCGGAGAGGTGATGGCTAATTCCTTGCTCTGGTCCCTTTTGAATATCAAGACACTTGATTTGTGTAGCGTCGACTTGCTTTCTCCTTGTGATCTCCGTTCACTTATATCATCAATGGCTGACCATGCTTAATCACTTTAGCCTTTGCTCTTGGAGGTGACCCGGTATCTCGGTTCACCTTCCATCAGTTCCTTTCTTTGTTTGGCAAAACACTACGATCTTGGTTGCTTCCAAGATCGTTGTCTTCTATTCACTTGATAGCTCTTGCATTCTTTGACTTTCCTTAGTCGACTTTCTGAAGTCTTCTTTGGATCTCCTTGTGGAAGACTTCATCATGAATGGCCTTACAACTCGATCTTGATCTTTGATTGGGTTGGTGCTTAGAATCTTCTTTTAGCTTTGCATGCCATTCGTTGAGTGCTCTCTGGTTTCCTTGGATGTATCTTTGCGGCTTTGCAACGGAGGCTTCGTTCCTTTGGATATTGCAGGAGTGCTCATTTGTTGAGAGTAGTATATGCTCTCTGATTCAACCTTGGCATTGTGAGCACTTACATTGAGGTCGTAGTTACGCACTCTCTACTGATTGACTTTGGACATGCGAGACACTACGATCCGAGATCGAGATCTTGACACTCTACGATTTACGCCTTGTGCTTGTTGTCTTCATCGATCTTGCTTGACTCGATCTCTGCATGTAATCAATAGACTCTCTGAACTCGAGTGTGATCTCGATCCTTGACTTGGCCCGGCATCGATGGAACTCTACGACTCTGAGTGTAGTCTACGTTTACATCTTGGCTTGGCGGATGATGATCTTACTTCGTAGGTAGAAATTTGTCTCTACGATTCTGAACATGACTTCCTCAGCACACTACGATCCTGAGGAAGCTCTACTCGACACACTACGATCCTTCTTCGTTTCCCCTAGAAGTCTACGAACTCGAGATCTACTATCTTGCATACTCCTATTCTGCCTCGATAGCTCTCGAGTTAACCTTGACTCTCTGGCCGACTACGACTTTCTGTGCCGTGCTCGACGATCCAGACAAGCCTATCTATTACATCATAAGATCAACCTAACAAGCTTGATCTTTCTATATTTATAGTCCTTGTACATCATTTCTTTTTAAGGACTTTACAAAGTTGTTTTTGCTTATGTAGGATCAACTAACATATTTGATCAATTCATTCTAAGTCCTTGTACATATATTTCTATTATCTATCAAAGGACTTTCTGACTTTTCTTAATGCAAGCATACTTGCATATTGCATTCATATATATATATATATATATATATCATAATCAAATCATATATTAAATAGGAATATCATTCACATGTTTATTCAACTTTCTTGGAGTGGTAAGGCAGCAAGTGTAGACCTTTGGTGTGATAGATTCTTGTGGTTTGTCTGATTACCAACTAGAAATCTCCAAAGACAATTAACCGTCTGATGCCCATTGATTGAGTAAGTTTTAGCCCCATGATAAAGCCTTCATACTCAACTATGTTGTTGGTGTTGGAAAACTGCAATTTGAAGGCGACGGGATACTGCTCCCCGTAACAGATACCAGAACCTTCCATATTTACAGCTCCATCAAAATACATCTTCCATGTTTGGTGTGCATTGTACTGATGGTGTTGCTGAACTGTCATTTCCCCTTCATCGGGGAACTATATTTCCAAAGGTTTGAAATCCCCTAAAGGTGCGGCGGCCAGTTGATCCATAATTCCTTAACCTTTGACAGACTTTTGGGTCACGTAAACAATGTCAAATTGTTGTAGGATCAACTGCCATCTGGACAGTCGACAATTCAGCATGGGTTTACTGAACACGTACTTGAGATGATCCATGCGGGATATGAGATGGGTTGTGTGACCATGGAGGTAATGTTGTAACCTCATGGAAGCCCATGCTAAAGCAAAACAAGTTTTCTCAATCAGAGTGTACTTGTGTTCACTGCTGCTGAATATTTTACTGAGGTAGTAGATAGCTCGCTCTTGGCCTCTATCGTCTTTCTGTCCCAGCATGCAGCCCATGGCATTGTCATTAATGGACAAGTACATGAACATGGGAATCATCTCTAGGAGGTACCAAAACAGGAGCTTTAACTAATTGCTCTTTGATTGTAAGGAAGGCCTTCTGGCACTCATCATTCCATTTCATGGAGGAGTTCTTCCTTAACAACTTGAAAATAGGTTCACAGGTTGCTGTGAGTTGGGAGATGAATCTGCTGATGAAGTTAATTCTTCCCAAAAATCCCTGTATTTCCTTCTCTGTCTGAGGAATAGGCATTTCTGTGATGGCCTGGATTTTGGTGGGATCCAGCTCAATCCCCTTGTGGTTGACTAGGAATCCTAGCAACTTGCCTAATTTAATGCCAAAGGCGCACTTGGCTGGATTCAACTTCAAGTTATACTTATGCAACCTGTTGAAGAGCTTTTTGAGATGGTCTAAGTGGTCTTCCTCCCTTCGGGACTTGACAATAATGTCATCCATGTAGATCTCTATCTCCTTGTGCATTAAATCGTGGAAAAGAGCCATCATGGCTCATTTGGTAAATAACTCGGCATTGATGAGGTTGAATGACAATAATGTAGCAAAAAGGTTCCCTAAGGAGTGATGAATGCAGTTTTCTCACGATCCTCTTCAGCAACCATGATTTGATGGTACCCCGCAAAGCAGTCAACAAAGGAGTACATGTCGTATTGCGCAGTATTATCAATGAGAATGTGGATAAATGGCATGAGAAAGCTATCTTTAAGGCAAGCTTTATTCAGATCCCGGTAATCCACGCAAACTCGTACCTTTCCTCCTGGTTTGGGCACGGGGACTATGTTGGATATCCATTCAGGGTATGTAGACACCATGATGATGCCTTCTTGATATTGATTCATAATTTCTTCCTTAACTTTTAAACTCCACTCCGGTTTTAATTGCTTGAGCTTCTGCCTAACTGGCTTAAATTCCTCTTTGATGGGAAGGCGATGAATGACTATGTAAGTGGACAAACCCACCATGTCTTTATGAGACCATGCAAACACATCCTAGAATTGGGTTAACAGTGTAACCATGTCATTCCTTTGGTTTGAAGTAAGGTTCGTACCAATCTGGATTAGTTTAGGGCTTTCTAAGGTTCCAAGATTGAATGAGGTGGTTTGATCAAGGTTTTGTTAGGGTTTGTCTTCGACCCATTCTCTGATCTCCTGAGGTTTCTTAATGTCCTCTTGTATTTTCATCAAGTCTGAGTCCAACTTTTCATCAAAGTTACAGTCCTTATGGAGAAAAGGCACCTTATCAGCAAGCACGTGCACATCTAACTTTAGTGTCCTGAAACAAAATGCTTTCACTTAATATATATGAAATTGTTCAATCATACATAGTGTTAGCATGTAATGACAAAACAACTGCTAATCTCATGCGAGAAAATAGCGAGTTATTGTTATCTCTTTGGCGAGAGGAGTTTACGCCCTTTTTACCCTCGTCGAAAAATGCAAGGAGTGCTACTCCAATTGCCAAGGGTGAAGTCCTGGTGGATGGCTGAAATAGAGGGGATGATGTCGTCCTCCTTATCCCGAATGATGGCCATGATATCCGGACAATCATCGTCTGGGGCGATTTTGTTTGTACTGTCCGTATGGACGATGATGCGTATATTTGATAAGTGCATGGGAATTTCTCGCTTATGCCTCCGATCCTTTTCCTCCGCCTCCGGATCTGGTATCAATACCTCTTTTCCTTTGACCGGTATCGGCTTAGGAAATAACATAGTCATCACATGTACAGGAATCTTTAATGAAGTCTATATAGATTCAGCTCATATAGGTGCAGGCAATGGCAGTATGGCTGAAGATGAAGGAACATATTTGTGGGGATTCCTGTGACTAGAGCTAGCATAATAGCCTAGTCCAACTATCCCTGTTTGACTGGGAACTTGAATTGGGCGCTTGATGCCCTGATGATCTTTGCCCAACCCTTGTCCAGGTTGATAACCCAAAGATAACATTTCTTGGTTGGCTGACATTACTTCGGCGGAAACTCTGGGTATCAGAAGTGGTGCCCCAATGGGATGGTAGTGAGTGTTTCTCACCTCCAGGGTATGGAAGTTTTTGTGCTCAACCACGAATTAGGCTGATGAGGCGGGATGTCACCTTCTTCAAGATATTCTGGCTCAACATTAACAGTGACTAGGAAGTTATTAATGATGTATTTAAGCTGGTGATGCAGGGTGGACGGGATGGCTCCAGCCATATGAATCCATGGTCTTCCCAAGATCAGGTTGTATCCTGTATCTATTTTGAGCACATGGAAGGATACGCTAAATGTATGTGCATCGATCTCCATAGGTAGTTCAATCTCTCCGACAGAGTTTCGTTGGGATCCGTCAAAAGCTTTGATAACCATATGGTTGCTTCGGATTCTCTTGAGATTTATATTCATCTTCTTTAGAGTGGCATAAGGGCAGATATTCAAGGATGATCCTCCATCTATCAATACTCATGCGACCACGTATTCGGAGGACATTACCACTATGCGCAATGGCTTGCAGTGGCCCGTCCCTTCGGGAGGTATATCATCGTCAGTGAAAGATATCACATTGTTGTTAAAAATATGATCCACCTGATGCTGGAATTTTTCAACATCTACTGACTTAGGCAGTTGGGCTTCTTCCAAAACCCTGAGCAAGACCTTCTTGTAATCTTCGAAAGAGAAAAACCAAGTCCAATATGGAAGTTTGTTGTGGAGCTTCTCTTAAGCTTATAACCACCTTGGTTTCATTATGACCCATAGTACGGAGGAACTCTTCAATTTTCTCCATGGGAATTTTCCCCTTTAACTTGATGGTAGGCTTCATCACCCATTGAGGAAGATACAGTGGATTGTCCTTCGACACTGCAGCAATTATATGAGACGTGGATCCTTCAACCCCTCCATAATTCCATGGAACTTTTTGCAGGCTGACAACATGATATTGTGGTCTGAATGGTAAGATGATTGGCTCTGGTGCAGCCACTTTCAAAGGAATCTCAATACTCTTGAGCTGAATAGGTTGAATTGTATGTGATGGGGTAGCTGAATTTATCTCAGAAGATATGACTGCTACGACTTCTTTCCACTTTGTAGGAAACATGTCCCCACTCTCTAGTACTACAACATCATCGTCTGCCATTTACAGGACACTGTTGTCAATTAAATTCTGAATAAGGTGGCAGAGTGCCCAACATTCTTCAGTGATGTGACCTCAATAGTGGGAGTGATACTGACATACTCCATTAGAATTGAACCGCGTTGAACGAGGGTTTATTGGAGGTAACAGAGCTGTGATTCTTCCTTCATTGATCAGCATCTGAAATATCTCTTCCATCGATTGTCCTAGGTATGTAAATTCCCTTTGGTTGGAAAAATCCCGACGGGCTTTGGCATTTGCTCTTTTTACAATTTTATCCTCCAACAATTCACCATCTGATGTCGATGATGGAGTAATCATAACAAAAGGAAGGAGGCTAGCATGCTCCTGACTGAACAATTGGTGTGTGACTTGGTGTTGATGAACCACCAGTTCTGCCAATTGTTCGACTTGCTTACAGAGAGTCTTCATTTTATATTCCATTGTAAACTGGAACTGTGCAAAATCCCATTTGTCAGCACCATCCTTACTGCTCTGGGAGGATCCACCACTATAATGGGAAGTCTGACCATTACTCCAATTAATCATGTTAACCTCCTCTTCTTTGTGTTGAGGAAGAGGGTTGTCTTGCACATGGGGTTGGTCGGGTTTAGTCACCACGATCTCACCATTATCAATCAAATCATGGATCTTATGTTTCAAGGCCCAACAATCCTGAGTATCATGACCTGGAGCTCCAGCATGATAAGCGCATTTCCGGCTATCATTGAAACCCTTCCCATTCGGGTTGACTGGTAGAAGAAGATGAGTAATTTTCTTCTGAGTTGTCAGAAGATTGAGAATATTCTCGAGTGAGTCCCCTAAGGGTGTGAACACTCGAGTGCGTCTGACTTCTCCACCCTTTGGCAATGGAGGGTTTAAAGACTGCGCTTAAAAGGGGGAGTAATTTCTCCTCTGGATAGGCATGTTCTGATTGCCTTTCTGACCTTGTAGTATCAAGGAAACATCCTCCTCTTTCTTCTTATGGACCCTTCGAGGGTTGTTTCCATAATTTTCGAACTCGATGTGCTCAGCAACAGCTTTCAGAGCAGTTAGGTCTTGAATCTTTCCTGATTTTAAACCCATTTCAGCCATTTCCCCATGTTTCATTATTTCGGAGAATGGCTTGCCTATGCCAGCTAAAACTCTCTCATAGAAAAGAGCTTCTTGTATGTCTATGAAGATTATCACCATCTCAGACTCAGTCATTGAAGGAACAACTTGAGCTGCAAGGCGCCTCCACCTTTGGGCATACTCTCTGAAAGATTCATTGGTTTGTTTTCTGACCTTAGTAATTTGGTACCGGTCAGGAGCCATCTGAGTTTGAAAATTATACTAGCTGAGAAAAGCATGTGCTAGCTCTTCCCAGCTATGAATCTTGGAGTTGTCCAATCTGGTATACTATGATCTAGCTTCACTAGTAAGACTCTTTTGAAACAGCTAGATTTTAAGCTTTTCATCCTTGACATAAGACCTGAGTTCTCCAATGAAGACCTTCAAATGTGTGTAAGGATCTCATAACCCGTCGTACTTTTCAAAGTCGGGAGTCTTGAATTTCTCCGAATAATGCACACCAGGGAATATACAAAGGCCTATATATGAAACACTCCCATGTGCTCCAATCCCTTTGATAGACCAAATGGTCTCTTCCATTTATAGGACTTATTTCCTGATATCACCGGTGTCTAGATCTTTTTTGAGATGGGTGGTGTTAGGAATTTTGTTGGTTGTATCCAACTCAGGTGTGAGAATTTCTTTATCCGGACCATGATTTCCTCTATGTGCAAAGGATTCTGTATGTATGGCCATTCGTGGACCCTGAGTGGACTGATGTAGTTCTTTCAGCAGAACAACCAACTCTGTAATTTGGTGGCTTAATCCTTTGAACTCCTCACGGAAGACAGGAGTAGGATTAGACTGGCCAGATGAAGCCATGCTTGGCTGTAGGCTTGTTGCCTTTTTGGACTTTGATCAGGTAATAGGTCAAATTATTTCCCTATAAAAAAGACTTATGTAGTTTAGTCTTAGGGAATGTGGAAATGTTTACATGTTATGTGATGTGTTTGTCTTAGGGGTATTATCCTACAAAACAGATGTTAGTTGTTTGTATGACAATATAGCATGTCAAGTTTTGATATAAAAGGGAATGTATGTGCACATGTTCCTTCATATTTTCCATTACATTGAGTTTGACATGGAAATGAAATTACAAGTAATTTGATTTTACAAGTAATTGAAATGGAAAGTATAAAGAGACTTTCCTCCGTGTTTTATTTATCAGAGGCTGACCTATCTTAGTCTACTCTTGCGACTTTTTTTTGGTATGAAGGTTCCCAAATCATCGCAATTTACTTGACGGAAAGTTAATCCGGCTTTTCAAATGGAGTGAATTTGGGTGGTGCCTTTCCAGAGCATCGTTGGAATTAGTCTCCCTACGAGTCTAGTAATCAAACACCGACAGGATAGCCTCCTGGTGGAGGAACCACACAACATACATTCACATACAACGCGTCTCACCGTTTATGAAAATGATGACATGTGCAAAGCACTAATATCACAAGTAGATATAGTGCGAAGCACTAAGTGCAATAAGTAAATACATTCGTACACATTCATTCAAATGTAAATGAAACATTCACACGTAACCATATAATAGTTTTGAAAAGTTTGTAGTAGCGGCTTAAGCCCTATTACTGAAGTCCCTAGAAGAGTCGCCACTTGTCGACGTCGGGATTTTTATTTGTCCCTTTTCTGTTCTTGTCTTTTGGTGTTCTCATGTTAGGTGAGATTTGTTTGAAAAAACAAGTTGTGAAAAGGTTCGACATGTATATGCCAACGATTAGACTGTAAGAGTCGCCAGTTGGTATTTTTAAATGGTTGCACCAACTCAACCGAGAAAAGGTTTGCACATTGACCTAGTGATGTGACACTATTTAACAGGTCTGTGAAACCGAGATTCATTAGGGTCCGGGAGCTTGATTATGCGGAGGGAAGGTGTTAGGCACCCCCGACATCCGTGTTGCCCCGGTGACCGCCACTTTTCAATTTAAACTATTATATGAATGCGTGTGTGTGAGTCAATGTATAATTATCTGGAAGTAGTGTTATACCTCGTTTGTACCTATATATAAAGGGTTTGAATTTTGTATAAAAGTTCAGTTTTAACAAGATATAGCAATCATGTTTTGTAAAAGAAGTTTTTTCAAACCCTTGTGCTCAATAGTAATTAAGGCCTTTGATACTTCCATTTTTATTATGTGTTCAACTTAGTTGCTTTTATTTTCAAGATGCGAAGCATCTTCGAGAAAATAAGATAAAAACCGAAATCCTTGTGGGCATGAAAGTCATCTAATGAAATTCAAACACCGTGAATAATTTACAAGCCATGTACAGCCGAAAATGTCCATCACGGGAGCCGAATTTAGATTTAGGAGACTGAATCTGTGATCACATGATTCCTAGGCTCACATGATGATGCAATTTGTATGAAAGTTATAAACAGTTATATATATATATAAAAACTGTAAATGTATATACAGACAATCAACCACCATGAAGCACCTTGATAAGTAGGTTTTATACCTACTTATCCGGTATCTATTACTTGAATTATTTGTTTTTTCATGTTTCTTAGTTACTTTTCATGCATTTTGTGTTCATTTTTTAGATTATATGCTTGGGAGTTGAAATCGCAAAGAATTGGTATGAAATCGCAAAGAAAAGCAATCCGGACATCATTTGGGCTTTCATGTTCTTGTCTTGGAACTTGGATTGCATTGTAGATCTTCTTCTTAGCTTTCCGGAACATCTTGAATCATTCCAATCGGAGTTCGGATGCAAGAGTTATGATCTTTGTACCAACAGACGTCGAACGTCACTGTTTTGGGTGGCCATTTGCATATCAGTCACGTCCAGCCCAATTTCTACCTTCATCTGTTCGTTATTTCTCAAATCGCAGAGAATGAAACTTGTAGAGCTCGTCGATATCTTCGAATTGATAGGTGGAAGGCCTCGTAACTCTTTCCGGATCAAAAGTTATGGTCGATTTCCCAAAGGACATCAGAGCAGAAAATATTCCTTCACAAAACCCCCGCCGGGGTGGGCATACATGCTATAAAACAGGCCCCTAGCCCACGGGGGCGGGCCCTTTACAAGCCTAGACCCCCGCCAGGGCTGGGGTATGCCCAAAAAATATGAATTTTGATCAAATTTGAGTCCGAAAAGGATTGTTTTGATCCGATTAACTCAAGGACTTCCAAGAGGACTTAAAGACATATGAAGAGACTTATAAAAGGAGGAAAATCACAAAGATTAGAGGAGATTAGAGGAGAGAGATCATTCCATTAGATTAGATTAGAGTAGAATAGGACCAAAACCCTAGTTCTAATGAGTTTTGGAGAATGAAGCAACTTGGAGACCATTGAAGATTCAAAGTAGGAGCAAGAAGGGAGCATCAAATCTACAGACAATAGATTATATCTTCTTATCTTCTTATATCTTTATCTTTTAATGATTATTCAATTGTGGATTCTTAGTTTTAATTCAATAATCATGAACTAATTCTTTGTTTGAGATTACGATGGATCTTATTGTGTAGTTTATTTTAATATGCTTCACTATCAATTATTATGTTCTATTGTGAGGATTGTCTATTGTGATTTGGACTTAATTGCTTAATTGCCTAGCTAACAATTATCATGATAATCTATATGAACTCGAGAGATGAAGTATAAATTTAGATCTGATCATGATAACATGTGTTTGTGATTTTTGCATAGATGGAATTCATGATTCATGTTTAGGATAGAGATATGCCTTTAAGCCATATGTAATCTGTTGGTAGAATGCATATCTGGATTTGATGTTTTAAATGTAAATGCTCATGATCATTTGTAAAGTCCTTCTTGGAATATATATACAAGGACTTAGTGATAGATCAAATTTGTTAGGTTGATCTAAGCTCTTAACGTGTATCATTCTGTAAATGAATGTATAGATAGAAAGATCAAAGTTGTTAGGTTGATCTTGAGATGTAATAGATAGGCTTCAAAGAATTCGTAGTGCATCAATCTGATCAAGATTGAAGAAGTCAAGGCAAAAACGTGGAGCTTCAAGAATCGTAGTGTGCCTGCCTTGAAGGGCCTCTTCGGAAATCGTAGAGTGGTCCCAACGTTTGCCGAGCCAACTCAGAGATCCTAGTGTGCTCTCGGAAACGTAGAGTTTACAACTCGAGCAAGCAAAGATCATAGTGTGAAAATATTTAAGAGAAATCGTAGTGCTCTCAGCTGATAGCATCAGACCAAGCACCAAGGCGACAAGTCACCACGATCTAAATTGTAGAGTACAACGATCTGAATCGTAGAGTACCACAATCTGATTCGTAGAGTATCATCTGTCTTGTGTCAGAAGCATCAAGCCTTATGATTTATGTGGATACAAACTCAAACATATGAGGAATGGATTCTAAACGTTGTAGTATTCACCAGTCCCAAAGTCATAAAAAATATCCTTAGTATGCAACAAAGAAGCGTATTAAAGAAGCTAAGGAAAGTACCATTGGTAAAGGGGAAAACACCTTTTCGGTGTTAGGTGAGAAAGCGATCCTCACGTGTCGGTGGGCGAATGCAATTAAGAAGATGTGCGTAAAAGTCTCCATCAAAAAGCAGAGAAAGGTCAAAACGCATTTAATGCTTCAGCGGATGGATCCAAGCGGATAGTTTTCAAGATCATATATATGCAAATCAAGCAGATGAGAGAAGCAAGCAAGCATTCAACAAAAACGTACAAGAACTTTCAAAGCTCAACTCTACGATCTGAGAAAAAGGAAAGCTTGCTCAGCTACTCAGTTCTTTCGAATAAGTGCTTAAACAGCAACTGAGTAGCAACCATCAAGAACTAAACATCTACCAATCAACTGAAGAAAAAGTTCCAAGTCTGCTGGACTTGAAGAGTTCTAAGTGAACTGTAAGAGAGCCAAGTCTGCTGGACTTGAAGAGTTCAAGAGTGAACTAAGAAGTTCCTAGATTGCTGGTCTAGAAGGAATCTAAGTGATTCAGAAAGTATAAAAGACATCCTTAGTGGATTTCCTATTCGAGAAGTAGAAGAGTGGACTAGGAGCTTTAAGTGCTCTGAACCACTTAAAACGACTGTGTCTCTTACATTCTTACTATAACTGCTATATCTGCTATAACTGCTATATCTGCCTCACTCTCATAAACTCACTATCTTAAGGGAGATTAACACTAATATTAATTCCGCTAAAGTTTTAATCATTATCTACTAACAAGCAAAAATGAAAAGATTTTTAAATATCTATTCAACCCCACCCCCCCCCCCCTTCTAGATAACTATTGTGCCTCCGGGAACTAACAATTGGTATCAAAGAAGGTTCTATTATACAGCCTACAAAGCTTTAGTAGATCCAATGGCACACTTACCAAGTGAATTAAGAACTGGAGGAGGCAGCAAGCCACCAATGTGCAATAAAGATAAATTTGCTAGCTGGAAAGTTCAGATGCAAGCATACATGGACTCAATAGATGAAGATCTATTTGAGACCGTTCAAAATGGGCCCTATATTCCAACAAAGCTTTCACCAACAACAGGCGATCCAAAGCGAATACAAATCAAAGTCGAAGAAGAATGGGTGACAACGCGAGAAGAGGCGTCCAACTTGACAAGAAGGCCAAGCACATTTTATTTCAATCCTTAGAAGGCGATCATTCAAAAGCGTTGTCAGCGACAAAGCAATGAAGGAGGTTTGGGAAGCACTTGCTCATCATGCGAAGGAGGCGAAGAAGTAAGAGAAAACAAATAATCACTCGACACGGCGGTATGAAATGTTTGCTCATGTTCAAGGAGAAAGCGAAGCGCCACCTATGAAAGATTCAACGTTACGCTTTCGACTCTCTACGTGCATATGGGAAGATCTATCCAAACAAAGATCCGATCATAAAGTTCATGAAAGCCCTACCGAAAGCGGTGGGATGCCAAAACCAATTGCTATAAGAGAGTGAAAAAGAATCTTCATGAGATGATAGTTCAACGACTATATGGTAATCTCTCGACATCTGAATCTGTATGGTGACTCGGCAGAATTGAAACCCTATCAGAAGGAAGAAAGAAGGATAAGGGTGTTGCTCTCAAAGCAACTGAAAGTGTATCCAAGGTCACACTGAGATTAACTTTGACTATGACGAAGACGATGATGCTATGTTGGTAAAAAGACTAAGAAGGTTCATGCGTCAAGGCAAAACCAGCAAGCCAAAGAAGGTCAGCAACTATAGCAGTCAGGAGCAAATGAATGATCTATGCTACAACTGCAAGAAGCCTGGCCACTTCATTGCCAACTGCAACAAACCTCTCAGAAAATAACTAAAGATTAAATCACATGCAAAGAAGGAATACAAAGGCAACAAAAGGCCGCAGAAGAGAGACAAAGGCCTAGTAGCTGGAGGATCGTGGAGTGATTCAGACAATGACTCCAATCCTGATTCTGGAGATGATGAAGAACCATAAATGGCCAATCTGTGCCTAATGGCCAAACATGCAAAGGACAAACAAAATTCCAACATACATGAAGTAAGTCTCGATGAGGTATTTGACTTCAACTCTCCTTATATAGACATTAACGATTTAAGAACTTCATTGCATGACATAACAAATGATCTACATCAATACATGAAGTGGTTCAGAGTTCTGTCTAAAGATCATTCTCTTCTTCAAGAAGAGAAAAAGAAAGTTCAAAAAGAGCTTGAAACAGCTCTTCTAAGTACTAACCTTCTCTCCAAGCTTGAGGCTTAGAATGAGATCTTAAAATAGACAAATAAACTCAATGCACAAAGAGAGTCTAATCTAACCTCTAAAATTGAGGAACTAGAAAAGACTATCTGTACATGGAACAAATCCTCATCATCCATGGACTCCCTGCTCTCTAGTCAGAGAAATGCATTTGACAGAATAGGCCTAGGCTTTGGGGAATCCAATTCAGAGCCATGTGTGGAAAAGACAAAGGAAACTAGCACTAGTAATGCCTCAAGTTTTAGTAGAAGAATTACCTTTGTGAAATCCTCACAGAAGGAAGAACCAGCCCAACCTTGTTCTACTGTTTCCATTCTTACTCAAAGGAGTAAAGGATCTCATGCTGGCCTGGGCTTCATAAACAAGAAGAGTAACTCAATCTCTACTTACCAACCTCGAAGAATCGTAGAGTCAAGTAAGACCAACTCTACGAATCAACCGGGAAGGTAAAGTAGAGGTAAGGCACACTCATCACTATTTATGAAACCTAAGGACACGTGGAAAGAAGGAAAATCTGTTTAACAAAAGGATAACTAAAGAACCACACAAATCCAAATGGAGGATGAATTATCAGACACACACAGGCATTTATCACACTAAATGTTTTGTGTGTAATAGAGTTGGTCACAAGGCTACAAGATGCTATTATAATTCCATGCATGTGAGACCAAAGATCAGACAGATTTGGGTCCCCAAGGGTACTAACAAAATAGGACCCATGCAAATATGGGTACAAAAATGAAGGTTAAATGTTATGACAAGAAAAGAGCTCCACGATCACAACCTGGTATCTGGACAGTGGATGCTCAAGACACATGACCGGAAATAAAGCCTTTCTATCTAACTACATAGAAGGAGGTCCCCAGTCATCTTTGGAGACAAGCCCAAAGGGGCAAGACAAGAGGATATGGCTCTGCTTTGGTAATGGTTCAATATCCTTCAAGAAGGTAGCATATGTGGAAGGTCTCAACACAACCTTCTAAGCATCACCAACTCTGCGACAAGGGTCATCAAGTAACATTCCTCAACAACTACTGTCAAGTTAGAGATTTGAAGACATCTGTTGTAAAGCTAATCGGGATAAGAGAAGGAAATGTCTACACAGTGAATCTTGGTCAACTAAGCTCAGACGAGACAATATGCTTTCTGGAAAAAGCATCTGATGAAATGAGCTGGCTATGGCATAGATGGTTGTCCCACTTAAACTTCAAAAGCATGTCCAAACTGGTATCAAAAGATCTCGTTGCAAGCCTACCTAAGTTCAACTTTGTAAAAGAAAGGCCATGCAATGCCTGTCAGCTTGGAAAGCAAACCAGAAGCTCATTCAAGAGCAAAACTGTCAACTCTATCGACAAGCCCCTGCAGTTACTCCACATGGATCTATTTGGGCCAATTCCAACAACAAGTCTTGGAGGAAAAGATACTCTCTAGTTATAGTCGACAACTACACCAGATTCACATGGGTATTCTTCCTAACCTAAGAGGATGAAACGAGCTCCCAATTGATCAAGATGTTCAGACTGGTGATGAACGAGAAAGGAGAGAAAATCACGGCCATATGGAGTGATCATGGAAGAGAATTTGACTTCTCAGAAATGGACCAGTTCTGCACAGATAATGGCATCAATCATAACTTCTCAGCTCCACAAACTCCTCAACAAAATGGAGTAGCTGAAAGAAAGAACAGAACTTTGATGAAGTGGAAGAACTCTACTAGCAATGACTCATCTACATGAATACTTACAGGGAAGAAGTCGTCAACCTTTGCATGTTACACTTGAGAATAGATCATCGATACACTCTACGATCAAAAAGACACCCTACGAACTGTGGAAAGGAAGAAAGCCAAATGTCAGCTACTTTCATGTATTCGGCTGTGCATGTTACATTCTCAACAATGGGAAGAAGTACTTGACAAAGTTTCAACCCAAGTCAGACGAAGGAATCTTTCTTGGATATGACACAGACAGTAAGGCCTACCGAGTGTTCAACAAGAAGACACTGAGTGTTGAAGTCTCGATTCATATCATCTTTGATGAAACAGACTTAGACAAAATAGTGCTTCAAGACCTTACGACCGATAGTGTAAATACTACAAATGAAATCGTCGAGCTCAACACTACGATCGTAGTGCCAGATAATGAAATCGTTGAGCAAGAGAATGAGATTGTAGAGAGGCCTATGCAAGACAACGAACCTCCACACCAAGAAGAAGAAATAGATCTTGAAGATTTAAGACAAGAAGGTATCAAGACAGATGTTCCAACCGGAAACAGATGGGCAAGAGATCACACTTAAGATCTAATCATTGGAGATCCGAGTGCAAGAGTCAAAACAAGAGCTGCCACCCAAAATGAATGCTTTTATCTAAGCTTTCTGTCACAAATGGAACCAAAGAAGATAGATAACGATATGGAAGGCTCCAGCTGGATAGAAGCCATGCAGGAAGAACTCAACCAATTTGAAAGAAACAAAGTATGGAGATTGGTACCAAGACCAAAGAGTCATCCTGTCATTGGAACCAAATGGGTCTTCAGAAATAAGATGGATGAAGACGGAGTAATAATCAGGAACAAGGCAAGATTAGTGGGCAAGGGCTACTCTCAGGAAGAAGGCATTGACTACGATGAGACATTTGCACCTATTGCCAGACTAGAAGCCATCAGAATATTTTTTGCCTTTGCTACTCATATGAAGTTCAAGGTCTTCCATATGGATGTCAAAAGTGCATTCCTGAATGGAGAACTTCAAGAAGAAGTCTATGTAGAGCAACCTCCAGGTTTCATCAATTCATCTCTTTCCAATTATGTTTATAGATTAGACAAAGCCTTATATGGTCTTAAACAAGCACCTAAAGCATGGTATGAAACACTAACAAACTTCCTGATTGAAAATGTGTTCAACAGAGGTAGAGTAGTTACCACATTATTTCTTAGAAAGCATAATGACAAAGTCTTATTAGTTCAAATATATGTTTATGATATTATTTTTGGTTATACTGATGAAAAGTTTTGCAAGAGATTCTCCAAGCTAATGCAGAGCAAGTTTGAAATGAGAATGATGGGTGAGCTGAATTTCTTCCTTGGACTGCAAGTAAAGCAAACTGATGAAGGAATCTTCATAAACCAAGCCAAGTACATCAAAGATTTACTTAAGAAGTATGGCATAGAATCAGCCTCTCCCATGAAAACCCCAATTGCTCCTGCAACCAAACTTGACAAAGATGAAAAAGGTAAAAGTATTGATATAACTCAATACAGAGGTATGATAGGCTCTCTTTTATATCTAACTACCAGTAGACTAGACATAATGTTTGCAACATGCATATGTGCTAGATTTCAGGCTAACCCTAAAGAATCACATTTATCTGATGTAAAGAGGATTTTTAGGTATCTCAAGGGTACACCTTACTTAGGGCTTTGGTACCCCAAGGAATCCTCATTTGAACTAACAGGATACACAGATGCTGATTTTACAGGCTGCAAAATAGATAGAAAGAGTACCGATGCTTTTGTTAATTCTTTGGGAAATAGACTTGTGTCTGGTTTAGCAAAAAAGAAAAACTTAGTATCTCACGTCAATTGCAATTTGAATATATTGATGTTGGCAATTCTTTGTACTCGAGATCTATGGATGAAAAATCAACTAAGTGATTATGGGTTTGATTTCAAATCCATTCCCATTCTTTTGTGATAACACAAGTGCCATAGCAATAACTCATAATCTTGTTATGCATTTTAGGACTAAGCATATAGAAATAAGGTATCACTTCATTAGGGATCATGTGCAAAATGGAACTATATCTTTACAATATATCCCTACTGAAAATCAACTTGCTGATGTTTTTACAAAACCTCTATATGAATCCAAGTTTAACAAGTTAATAAGTGAGCTAGGAATGCTTAATTTACAACCATGAAATACATGCTCTAGTATGTGCTAACTATACAGATACAAAGGCCATGGTTGAAATCGTAGACATGATCAAGGGAAGTCCACGATCGAAGAGCTGAAGTGACATAAAAGAAAACTATCGTAGCAAAGACTCAGCCATCGTAGTGCAGACTCAATGATAACAGAACCCCACCATCATGAGAAGCATCCTATGATGATAAGTTTCAAAACAAAGCAATCTCTCTGATAAGCGCCTCAGGAACAAACCTAACCCTTGACTCACTCCAAGAGGTTGGCCCTTCCTGAGCTATCTTAAAAGAATGCTAAATCAAAAACTCATCACAAGGATCCGGTCAGACTCGACGATCGTAGTTCAGACACGACAATTACTGGAACAGACTCGACGAATGCTGAACAGACTCGACGATCGTAGCTCAGACGCGAAGAATCTTTGGGATGGACTTCGATGATCGTAGCTTCGGACCACACGAATCTTTGGGCGGACTCGACGATCGTAGCTCGAACCGACGTTCTTGAGCAGAATCAATAATCGCAGTTCAGACTCAACGAATGCAAAGTAGACTCAACGATCACAAAAGTTACCTCAACGATCGTAGTCCTCCCTAAGGACACATAAGCTCTGCAGGAGCTAAGGGCAAATCAGTACAATCCTTCTCAGTCAAATTCGTAGAGCCAAACAGAATTCGACACATGTCCCACTAAGCAAAATGGAGAGAGGGAAGTTACATGTACTATTTGAAAGTGCCTTTTTGAAATCAGAAGTTCAAAAGATTATCTCTCTCATCCTCTTTCAAAACAGAAACCCTAAATCAGAAGAAAGCTCAGTAAATCACACTTCTTGCAAGAAAATCAATGGCGGCTTCTAGTGTTATCTCCGGTTACAGACTCTACTTTGATGAGTTCAAAATAGCTGAATCCAAGTATCACAAAACTCTGTTGTTACAGAAAAAGGCAGGTCTAAAAGAAGCTTTGGGCACAGACACATTGATCTACCTGAAGCTGGTAAAAGAATTTTACAACAATGGTGCATTTGAAAACAACACCATCACTGCGAAATTCAGGAACGTCGAGATCAAACTAAAGGCTATGGACATCAATCTAGCCCTAGGTTTCAAACCTGAAGGGTATCCGTCCATAGATGGCATAGACTTCTATAAGGGACTCAAAAAGATGCATCACAAGAAATCACTCTCTGTTAAAGGATACAAGAAGAAGGAGTTTCCACCGAGGTATGAATTTCTAGCTGATATTGTTGGAAAATGTATATGTTGCAAGAGCTCTTGTCATGACTCTGTAAATGAGGTACAACTCAAGCTCATGACTGCCATAAGTTATGAAATACAACTTAACTATGGGGCACTATTGCTTGAATGGATTGAGAAGTGGTTAATCAGCTCAAAGAAGACAAAGAGCTCCCAAAAGATGCTCTATGGGAGATTCATAAGCATCACCCTACAAGCTGCTTTGGGTGACAAGATTAAGGACGACGAAGGAGAAGCCATTAATCCAAACAGGCGAATGACCCAACAACTATTTGTAAACAGGAAAAGGAATCCAGCTAAAAATGTGCGAATGATGTCTGAATCCAGTGGAAGAACTGGTGAAATAAGGGAATCGGGAGTACCATGAAATATGTCAGTAGTCAGAGAAATTGAAGGAGAAGAAAAAGAATCAAATAAGGGAGAACCCTTTGCCCTTATCAGAAAAAGCAAGGGCAAGAGGAAGCTTAAGGCTGGGATGGAAGAAGAAACCCAGGGATCCACAACTGATAAACCAGTAGAGTCCTCTGACATTGAGACTCTAAGGATCCTGAGAAAGAAGTAACAGCAGGCTGAGGTAGAAGAAGATAGAGCTACCATATCTCAGCTGTTGAAGAAGGATAAGATCAGCCACAAACCCAAAAGGCCATCTCTCTCTTCAATTATAGAGTCCCTATTAATCGTAGAGACCAGACCAAACACCTCGAGCAAAGAAGCTACCACACCTGATAGTCTAGGT
Organism: Panax ginseng; assembly: GCA_020205605.1. Lineage (NCBI taxonomy): Eukaryota > Viridiplantae > Streptophyta > Magnoliopsida > Apiales > Araliaceae > Panax > Panax ginseng. The sequence goes on from CM035136.1 coordinate 43,748,213, forward strand.
GATCAACAGGACAAAACTGAAGTTCAAGAAAAGTCCTGAGGCTGAGGCTCAACTTAGAAAATCAAGAAGAAAACTAGTCAAGAAATATATCCTTGAAAATGAAAAAGTGCTCAAGAAGGAAGACAAGAGTATGGCTTCCAAAAAGGAACTGTCCAAAGCAAGTCAAGAGGACAATGCTCCAGCTAATGGGGAGATCCATGAAGTTCTTATGATAGAGAATACACCAGCTGAGGGGGAGATGCCTGAAGTTCCCATCCTAAAAGATGCTCCAGTTGAGGGTGAGCTATTGATCGTACAAGAAGATGATCAAGTTAAGGGGGAGGCTCATGACATCTCCATGATAGAAGAAGAGGTCCCTGCAAGAAATGAAGAAGAACCAGTGCAAGAACATCAAGAGGCCATTGAGATAATGGAATCCTCCAACGAGAACAAAGAAGAGGAAGAAGATGATGAGGTCGAGATCACATCTATGGGCATAAATGGGTACAGAAGAGCTAACTATAAGCAACTATTTTCATATCTACCCATGATGCCTTTCCATCAGGCTCAGATTCTAAATTCCTGAAATCACATGTTTTGGAGCTTCAAAGAGTATCCGGTCATCTCAGTACTAGCCAATGGATTCCAAGGAAGATTCAACTTCACCAAAAATTTACTCACAAACAACTCTTCCTCAAAGTATAAACCTGAGGTACTATCTATCCCAACCCTCTTCAGAGTTAATCACTTGTCATAATCCTCATTTAGTCACTTTTATGAATTCCCACGATGGTTGGAAGTGATTCTTTATCTACTAAATCAATTTCCAGTTGCAGAACCAAAATTCTATAATTGAGGAATCAAATGCGGTCAACTTCATAATGCTTCCACAACCCATCATCTCTACGATCACGGACTCTAGCCTCATTGTAGAGTCTCCACCTAAAATCGTAGAGTCACCAGACTCAAACATCCAAACCCAGGCCCCTCCATCGGATATTCCCTCCTCATCCAACAACGAATACTTTGATCTCGATCTTGCCCTCTACTCCTTGCAAGATCAATTCAAGAAAACATCCCCTCCTTCAAATAATCCTCAACTCAGTGATCCACTCTCAAATCTGCCCACGAAAGATGACTTGAATGAAGTGTCCAAGAACATGGTCAAGGACATCGATGAAAGCCTTGAAACTCACTCAGAACAACTTTATCTCAGGCTGACTCAAATGATCATTGCTGTAAATAATCTCTCAGGCACTCGAGCTTACAAAGAAGCTGAGGGAAATTATCAAGGAAATGCTTCAAAGCATGAAGGACAAAGATGATATTCACTTCCGGATAGCCACCAAACAAAGAGAGGCTGTTCTTGAATTATAGAAATCTCAAGAAGCCCAAAATAACCTTATGATGGAGAACATCATCAACCTGAAAGTTTTAGTCAAAGAATTTTAGAAAGCCTATGTAAACCAAGAACAACAAAGCCCGACCTTAATTCTAGGCCGCCTCAAACAACAAAGAAGCTCGATCTGAAGCTCTGGTCAAGGAAAATTGAGAGGACATTACTCAAACACGAAGTCAACTCAACGAGCTTGTCCAAGGAGTAACTCGACTATCTGAAGACATTAGAACCCTTGATACTGACATAAAGGGGGAGAATAAAGGGAAAGGAGTTCAAGGAGGCCAGGGCAGAGGCAGAGGAGTTCAAGGAAGCCAGGGAAGAGGCAGATGATAATTTCACACTCAAGCGTCAAGAAGCCCTCCTGCAAGACAATTCCACCAACAGACTCCACGATCAAGCAATCAGACTCAACGATCTGATTAGCAGAAAGTCTTGATGGCTCAGCCAATAAAGAGTCAAGGGCCAGCTACCAGCTCATAAAATGTGACCACCACAGGCCTAAGAATGCCAATTGGAGATCCTGCATTCATGAATAGGCATGATCACAACCCAAGGATAAGCCCAAGTGAGCTGGAAGAGATAACCAGAAGGGATGAAGCAAGCAGGAAAAGAAGGGCTGAGGAGTATGCCAATCCTCCACGCAAAAGACCAAAGAAATGGAGATAAGTGAAAGTTTAAATTCTTATTAATGTAAAGCTAAAATGTATTACTCTTTGAACATCAATAAATTCATGCTTATTCTCTAGAAATTTCTGCAGCTCACTAAAATACTAAGTCATGTTTACTTTCATGCAATTACATCTAGAAACTAATAATCATGACAAAAAATCTCCTTAGTTATGTCAGCATCAAATAGGGGGAGATTGTTAGGAGAATGCATATCTGGATTTGATGTTTTAAATGTAAATGCTCATGATTATTTGTAAAGTCCTTCTTGGAATATATATACAAGGACTTAGTGATAGATCAAATTTGTTAGGTTGATCTAAGCTCTTAACGTGTATCATTCTGTAAATGAATGTATAGATAGAAAGATTAAAGCTGTTAGGTTGATCTTGAGATGTAATAGATAGGCTTTGAAGAATTCGTAGTGCATCAATCTAATCAAGATTGCAGAAGTCAAGGCAAAAACGTGGAGCTTCAAGAATTGTAGTGTGCCTACCTTAAAGGGCCTCTTCGAAAATCGTAGAGTGGTCTCAACGTCTGCCGAGCCAACTCAGAGATCGTAGTGTGCTCTTGGAAATGTAGAGTTTACAACTCAAGCAAGCAAAGATCGTAGTGTGAAAATATTTAAGAGAAATCGTAGTGCTCTCGGCTGATAGCATCAGACCAAGCACCAAGGCGACAAGTCACCATGATCTGAATCGTAGAGTACCACGATCTGAATCGTAGAGAACCACAATCTGAATCGTAGAGTACCATGATCTGAATCGTAGAGTATCATCTGTCTTGTGTCAGAAGCATCAAGCCTCATTGTTAGTTTTTAATTTTATGATGTTTTGAATGATGACTAATTTAAGGATATTAGACGTGTGCATGGTTCATGGTTTGTTATTATATTATTAAATATGCATGGATTATGGTTTATAATATTATAATTAATATGCATGGGTTTATAATATTATTAAGGAAGATTTGAATTGAAGCTTATTAAGGAAGATTTGAATTGAAGTTCATTAAGGAAGGTTGGTTTTCTAAGAAATCTGTTTTGGTTTTAAAATGTCCATTTATTAAGGAAACAGGTAGTAACAAATCTTTAACAAATCATATTAATCTCCTTTAATAAAGTTTGGATATATATAATTTTATGACTCCTAATATTGTGGGATTCTTTATAGAATCCAACTGGACTTATCTTGTATGACAACTTATTTGGACTCTTATTATATCCTTGATTTAAAAAATCTGTTGGACTCTTTAATTGCTAATATCATGGGGTATACCAACTTTGATATGAGTTTCCTATTCTATCTTATGTTCATAACCGTTGGTTAATATTGTAGCTTTAATTATGGGATTTAAATTATCTGATTTCTTGCTAACAAATATAGCCGTTGGCCTTCATGTTATAAAAAGCTTCATCATGCTCGGTTATGGGGGAGAGCCCAATGATTGGAAAGCAGCAATTCATTCTTATTAATTCTTATAGCTTTCTAATAGTCTTTCTAGCGATTAATGTCTTGTTATCCTTAGGCTAGAAAGTTGATATTCCATTGGAATCACCTTCATTGTACTCTGAAAAACAAAACTGTTAGCTTTGGTCTATTCAAAGGAAGCTTCAAAGGTCTCGGAGGTGAGAGCAGTGCGAGAGGTGTACAAGTTGCGAGAGAGGTGCAAAGGGGCATTGGTGTCCAACATCAAAATTGAAGCTTTTTTGTAGCAGGGAGTTCTTTTATTGTATTTAATTGAATATTAAGTTTAATAAAAAGAGTCTCCAATCCTAGTTGGGATTGGACGTGAATTAGGCCACTAGATTAGAGGATAGGGGCTGAACAACGTAAAAATCTTGGTGTGATTTTTACTTTTGTTTATCTCTTTAACTGTCATTCACGTTCTGCATTTTTTTGTTATTCACGCCACTATCCAGACACTAAAGCAGACAGGTCTAGCTGTCTGATAATAATAAATGAAGAACAGACACTAAAGCAGCCAGATGTAGCTGTCTGAATTAAACCTGTAGCATAAAGTTATTCAAAAAGTTTTCACCATTTTTCACTTTTAGCTTAAACACCTATTCACCCTCCCTCTAGGTGTGCACATACATAGAATTACATTTGGTATCAGAGCAAGGCTCTACTAATATTGATCATTGTAGGTCGTAGGGGAAGATCTTATGGCACACCTAAACTTTCAAGAAGGTCAGTCCACATGTAGGCAACCGCTGCTGTTCGGAAGTGAAAACTTCAACTTTTGGAAGTTCAAAATGAAGATCTATCTGAACCGTAACCCATGGGAATGGTGGGTAGTCCAAAATGGACCAGTCATTCCGCGACATGATGATGGCAAGCTAAAGAATCTCATGGAAATGTTCTCAAATGAATCATATATGGTATCTTATAATTCCAAGGCCATGAATACACTTTTAAGTGGCATGGTTCAGTCAGAGATAGATAAAAGTCTCTTCTTGTACTAATTTAAGGAAATTTGGGACCACGGTCATCATGAGCCATGAAGGTACTACTAAAGTGAAGGAGGTCAAGCTGAGCATGCTAATGCACGAATACGAACTATTCAAATTAGAGAAAAATGAATCAATTAGAGATGCACAAACAAGGTTCCTTACTCTAATGAATTCTCTAAGCATGCTCGGACGAAAGATTTATCAAAAGGAAATCAACCGAAAGCTTCTTAGAGTCATGCCAAAACGAATTCACACCAAAGGTTACTACACTTCAAGACTCAGTCACAATCAGCACAATGGAAACTCTTACCTTATTTGGAGAACTTGAAGAGTTTGAAAACCAACTAAAATTGTATGATGAAGAAGATGAGGCACCTAATAAGAAGACCTTGGCTTTACAAGCTGAAAGCTACATAGAAGGCAATGATGAAGATTCGGATGAAGAAATAGCTTCAATGACTAGAAAATTGAGGGAGTTGATCCGAAAGAAGAATAGATCAAAATTACCAACAAAAGTTTTTAACAACAAGAAAGATTTCAAGCAAAAGCCACAAGAGGAAACCTATTTCGAATGTGGAAGGCCTGGACACTTCAAAAGATATTGCTTCCAACTAAAAACAAAGAACAAAGCAAATGGGAAGGCTCTAATGACATGGAGTGATGATGAATCCGATCATGAAGATCAAGAAAAAGAAAATGCTCAACTGTGCTTCACTGGAATACACAATGAGGAAACATCCGAGGTAAGTCCTGAACTTGGAGAAATTACTATTTCTAATTATCTTGCTTTACATAATAAAAATCAAAAGCTTAAAAAGAAAACTGCTTATTTTAAGAACTGCGTAAATGAGCTAATGAATGATGTTGAGTCACTTATTGAAGAAAGAAAAGAAAATGAATATCTTAAAAATGAAAATCAAATTTTAAAAGAAAAATTGAAAATGAGAGATGTATGCATAGATGCTTTTAATGATGGAAAAATTATGAATATGCAACATGATGATAATGTAATAAATGCATAAATAGTATCTTTAAAAAATGATCTTGCTAAATTTGTACAAGGAGAAGAGAACCTAGATGTTATGTTAGGGGCACAAAGGTTCAGTCTTGATAAATAAGGGATTGGGTATAATCCTATTAAAAATGTGGAAAATAGGACTAATAATAATATTAGAATGATTAGTAGTAAGTCAAGGCATAAACGGCCACTTTATTGTTCACCATTTGTTACTTGTAAAAAATGTGGTTTTAAAGGTCATTTTGATTCTAATTACAATAAAATTAGAATAAAACAAATTTGGGTAAATAAAAGTGATTTATATGCTACTAACTCAAAAGGACCCAAGAAAATTTGCGTACCAAAAAGGTAGTGAAGATTAGTTTATTTTGTAGATATCTCAAGGTCAAAATGAAGACGAATGATACTTTACTTTGAGAGACTACACTAAGGAGCTCAACTATCAAGCTTATTATTGGTAACAAAATGTTGATATATATATATTGGTAACAAATCACAAAGGTATGATTATATTGTTTACTTGCTATATATGTTTTTTTTAACCTTACTCCAATGTCATTCTTTGTGCTTATTTTTTTCAATTTGTAAAATGGGGTGAGATAACTAATCTTGTATGAATTAATTTTTGTTGATGACAAAGGGGGAGAGATATAACTTGATGATTTGTTTCTTTTGATAATGACAAAGGGGAGAGATATTTGGGTATATTTAAATTGGTTTGAATTGGTATCCATGTTAATATTGAGATACTATATTATCTTTGGAATATCTGATGATGGTTATTTGGATAAAGTCATTTTCTTTTTATCCTTAATATGTATAAATTTAGGGAGCCATATAGTTAGGGGAGCATGTTGGTTCATAAATTGTCATCATCAAAAGGGGGAGAATGTTAGTTTTGATTTTATGATGTTTTGAATGAAGACTAATTTAAGGATATTAGACGTGTGCATGGTTCATAGTTTGTTATTATATTATTAAATATGCATGGATTATGGTTTATAATATTATAATTAATATGCATGGGTTTATAATATTATTAAGGAAGATTTGAATTGGAGCTTATTAAGGAAGATTTGAATTGAAGTTCATTAAGGAAGGTTGGTTTTCTAAGAAATCTGTTTTGGTTTTAAAATGTCCATTTATTAAGGAAACAAGTAGTAACAAATCTTTAACAAATCATATCCATCTCCTTTAATAAAGTTTGGATATATATAATTTTATGACTCCTTATATTATTGGATTCCTTATAGAATCCAACTGGAGTTATCTTGTATGACAACTTATTTGGACTCTTATTATATCCTTGATTTACCAAATCTGTTGGACTCTTTAATTGCTAATATCATGGGGTATACCAACTTTGATATGAGTTTCCTATTCTATCTTATGTTCATAACCGTTGGTCAATATTGTATCTTTAATTATGGGATTTAAATTATCTGATTTCTTGCTAACAAATATAGCCGTTGGCCTTCATGTTATAAAAAGCTTCATCATGCTCGGTTATGGGGGAGAGCCCAACGATTGGAAAGCAGCAATTCATTCTTATTAATTCTTATAGCTTTCTAATAGTCTTTCTAGCAATCAATGTCTCGTTATCCTTAGGCTAGAAAGTTGATATTCCATTGGAATCACCATCATTGTAATCTTAAAAACAAAATCTGTTAGCTTTGGTCGTCTAGAGTTTCTAGAGTTTAGTGGGTCTGCTCAAAGGAAGCTTCAAAGGTCTCAGAGGTGAGGACAGGTGCAGAGGTGTACAAGTTGCAGAGGTGAAAAGGGGGCATTGGTGTCCAACATCAGAATTGAAGCTTCTTTGTAACAGGGAGTTCTTTTTATTGTATTTAATTGAATATTAAGTTTAATAAAAAGAGTCTCCAATACTAGTTGGGATTGGACGTGGATTAGGCAACTAGATTAGAGGATAGAGAATTTGAACACGTAAAAATCTTAGTATGATTTTACTTACATTTATCTCTTTAATTGTCATTCACGTTTTGCACTTTTTTGTTATTCACGCCACTATCCGGACACTAAAGCGAGATGAGGTCTAGTCATGCGATAATAATAAATGAAGAACATAGACACTTCATAAAAGCGGCAGTGGTATGTCGAATTTAACAGTAGCATAAAGTTATTCAAAAAGTTTTCACCGTTTTTCACTTTTAGCTTAAACACCTATTCACCCTCCCTCTAGGTGTGCACATATATAGAATTACATTTGGTATCAGAGCAAGGCTCTACTAATATTGATCGTTGTAGGTCGTAGGGGAAGATCCTATGGCACACCTAAACTTTCAAGAAGGTTAGTCCACAAGTAGGCCACCACTGCTGTTCGGAAGTGAAAACTTCAACTTTTGGAAGTTCAGAATGAAGATCTATCTGAACCATAACCCATGGGAATGGTGGGCAGTCAAAAATGGACCAGTCATTCCGCGACATGATGATGGCAAGCCAAAGAATCTCATGGAAATGGACTCAAATGAATCGTATATGGTATCTTATAATTCCAAGGCCATGAATACACTTTTAAGTGGCATGGTTCAGTCAGAGATAAATAAAGTCTCTTCTTGTACTACGGCTAAGGAAATTTGGGACACAGTCATCATGAGCCATGAAGGTATTACTAAAGTGAAGGAGGTCAAGCTGAGCATGCTAATGCACGAATACGAACTATTAGAATTAGAGAAAAATGAATCAATTAGAGATGCACAAGCAAGGTTCCTTACTCTAATGAATTCTCTAAGCATGCTCAGACGAAAGATTGATCAAAAGGAAATCAACCGAAAGCTTCTTAGAGTCATGCCAAAATGATTCACACCAAAGGTTACTACACTTCAAGACTCAATCACAATAAGCACAATGGAAACTCTTACCTTATTTGGAGAACTTGAAGAGTTTGAAAACAAACTAAAATTGTATGATGAAGAAGATGAGGCACCTAAGAAGAAGACCTTGGCTTTACAAGCTGAAAGCTACATAGAAGGCAATGATGAAGATTCGGATGAAGAAATAGCTTCAATGACTAGAAAATTGAGGGAGTTGATCCGAAAGAAGAATAGATCAAAATTACCAATAAAAGTTTTTAACAACAAGAAAGATTTCAAGCAAAAAAGCCACAAGAGGAAACACATTTGAATGTGGAAGAACTGAACACTTCAAAAGATTGCTTCAACTAAAAACAAAGAACAAAGCAAATGGGAAGGCTCTAATGACATGGAGTGATGATGAATCCGATCATGAAGATCAAGAAGAAGAAAATGCTCAACTGTGCTTCACTGGAATACACAATGAGGAAACATCCGAGGTAAGTCCTGAACTTGGAGAAATTACTATTTCTAATTATCTTGCTTTACATAATAAAAATCAAAAGCTTAAAAAGAAAACTGCTTATTTTAAGAACTGCGTAAATGAGCTAATGAATGATGTTGAGTCACTTATTGAAGAAAGAAAAGAAAATGAATATCTTAAAAATGAAAATCAAATTTTAAAAGAAAAATTGAAAATGAGAGATGTATGCATAGATGCTTTTAATGATGAAAAAATTATGAATATACAACATGATGATAATGTAATAAATGCAGAAATAGTATCTTTAAAAAATGATCTTGCTAAATTTGTGCAAGGAGAAGAGAACCTAGATGTTATGTTAGGGGCACAAAGGTCCAGTCTTGATAAATAAGGGATTGGGTATAATCCTATTAAAATGTGGAAAATATGACTAATAATAATATTAGAATGATTAGTAGTAAGTCAAGGGATAAACGACCACTTTATTGTTCACCATTTGTTACTTGTAAAAAATGTGGTTTAAAAAGGTCATTTGATTCTAATTGCAATAAAATTAGAATAAAACAAATTTGGGTAAAGAATAGTGATTTATATGCTACTAACTCAAAAGGACCAAAGAAAATTTGGGTACCAAAAAGGTAGAGAAGATTAGTTTATTTTGTAGATATCTCAAGGTCAAAATGGAGACTAATGATACTTTACTTTGAAAGACTACACTAAGGAGCTCAACTATCAAGCTTATTATTGGTAACAAAATGTTGATATATATATATATATATATATTGGTAACAAATCACAAAGGTATGATTATATCGTTTACTTGCTATATATGTTTTTTTTAACCTTACTCCAATGTCATTCTTTGTGCTTATTTTTTTCAATTTGTAAAATGGGGTGAGATAACTAATCTTGTATGAATTAATTTTTGTTAATGACAAAGGGGGAGAGATATAACTTGATGATTTGTTTCTTTTTGATAATGACAAAGGGGGAGAGATATTTGGTTATATTTAAATTGGTTTGAATTGGTATCCATGTTAATATTGAGATACTATATTATGTTAGAATATGCAATGATGGTTATTTGGATAAAGTCATTTTCTTTTTTATCCTTAATATGTATAAATTTAGGAGAACCATATACTTAGGGGAGCATGTTGGTGCATAAATTGTCATCAAAAAAGGGGAGAATGTTAGTTTTTGATTTTATGATGTTTTGAATGATGACTAATTTAAGGATATTAGACGTGTGCATGGTTCATGGTTTGTTATTATATTATTAAATATGCATGGATTATGGTTTATAATATTATAATTAATATGCATGGGTTTATAATATTATTAAGGAAGATTTGAATTGGAGCTTATTAAGGAAGATTTGAATTGAAGTTCATTAAGGAAGGTTGGTTTTCTAAGAAATCTGTTTTGGTTTTAAAATGTCCATTTATTAAGGAAACAGGTAGTAACAAATCTTTAACAAATCATATCAATCTCCTTTAATAAAGTTTGGATATATATAATTTTATGACTCCTTATATTATGGGATTCCTTATAGAATCCAAATCGGAGTTATCTTGTATGACAACTTATTTGGACTCTTATTATATCCTTGATTTACCAAATCTATTGGACTCTTTAATTGCTAATATCATGGGGTATACCAACTTTGATATGAGTTTCCTATTCTATCTTATGTTCATAACCGTTGGTCAATATTGTAGCTTTAATTATGGGATTTAAATTATCTCGATTTCTTGTTAACAAATATAGTCGTTGGCCTTCATGTTATATAAAACTTCATCATGCTTTCGATTATGGGGGAGAGCCCAACGATTGGAAGCATCAATTCATTCTTATTAATTTTATAGCTTTCTAATAGTCTTTCTAGCAATCAATGTCTTGTTATCCTTAGGCTAGAAAGTTGATATTCCATTGGAATCACCATCATTGTAATCTGAAAAACAAAATTGTTAGCTTTGGTGGTCTAGAGTTTTTAGAGTTTAGTGGGTCTATTCAAAGGAAGCTTCAAAGGTCTCAGAGGTGAGAACAAAAGAGAGAGGTACAAGTTGCAGCAGAGGTGCAAAGGGGCATTGGTGTCCAACATCGAAATTGAAGCTTTTTTGTAACAGGGAGTTCTTTTTATTGTATTTAATTGAATATTAAGTTTAATAAAAAGAGTCTCCAATCCTAGTTGGGATTGGACGTGGATTAGGCCACTAGATTAGAGGATAGGGGCTGAACCACGTAAAAATCTTGGTGTGATTTTTACTTCTGTTTATCTCTTTAACTGTCATTCACGTTCTGCATTTTTTTGTTATTCACGCCACTATCCAGACACTAAAGCAGACAGGTCTAGCTGTCTGATAATAATAAACGAAGAACAGACACTAAAAAGCACCAGCATATGTAGCTGTCTGAATTAAACCTGTAGCATAAAGTTATTCAAAAAGTTTTCACCATTTATCACTTTTAGCTTAAACACCTATTCACCCCCCCTCTAGGTGTGTGCATATACATAGAATTACATTTGGTATCAAAGCAAGGCTCTACTAATATTGATCATCAGTAGGTCGTAGGGAAGATCCTATGGCACACCTAAACTTTCAAGAAGGCCACCCACAAGTAGGCAAAATCCATGCTTGCTAGAAGTGAAAACTTCAACTTTTGGAAGTTCAGAATGAAGATCTATCTGAACCATAACCCATGGGAATGGTGGGCAGTCAAAAATGGACCAGTCATTCCGTGACATGATGATGGCAAGCCAAAGAATCTCATGGAAATGGACTCAAATGAATCATATATGGTATCTTATAATTCCAAGGCCATGAATACACTTTTAAGTGGCATGGTTCAGCCAGAGATAGATAAAGTCTCTTCTTGTACTACCGGCTAAGGAAATTTGGGACACAGTCATCATGAGCCATGAAGGTACTACTAAAGTGAAGGAGGTCAAGCTGAGCATGCTAATGCACGAATATGAACTATTCAAATTAGAGAAAATGAATCAATTAGAGATGCACAAACAAGGTTCCTTACTCTAATGAATTCTCTAAGCATGTTTCTGGACGAAAGATCGATCAAAAGGAAATCAACGAAAGCTTCTTAGAGTCATGCCAAAGCGATTCGCACCAAAGGTTACTACACTTCAAGACTCAACCACAATCAAAGACAATGGAAACTCTTACCTTATTTGGAGAACTCAAGAGTTTGAAAACCAACTAAAATTGTATGATGAAGAAGATGAGGCACCTAATAAGAAGACCTTGGCTTTACATGTCGAAAGCTACATAGAAGGCAATGATGAAGATTTTGATGAAGAAATAGCTTCAATGACTAGAAAAAGGGAGTTGATCCAAAGAAGAATAGATCAAAATTACTAACAAAAGTTTTTAACAACAAGAAAGATTTCAAGCAAAAAGCCACAAGAGGAAACTCAACTCCAATGTGGAAGGCAAGACACCAAAAGATATTGCTTCCAACTAAAAAAGAAAGAACAAAGCAAATGGGAAGGCTCTAATGATAATGGAGTGATTGAATGAATCGATCATGAAGATCAAGAAAAGAAAATGCTCAACTATGCTTCAATGGAATACACAATGAGGAAACATCCGAGGTAAGTCCCGAACTTGGAGAAATTACTATTTCTCGATTATCTTGCTTTACAAAATGAAAATCAAAGGCTTAAAAAGAAAATCGCTTATTTTAAGAATCTGCGTAAATGAGCTAATGAATGAAGTTGAGTCACTTATCAAGAAAGAAAAGAAAATGAATATCTTAAAATGAAAATCAAATTTTAAAAGAAAAATTGAAAATGAGAGATGTATGCATAGATGCTTTTAATGATGGGAAAATTATGAATATGCAAACATGATGATAATGTAATAAATGCGTAAATAACATCTTTAAAAAATGATCTTGCTAAATTTGTGCAAGGAGAAGAGAACCTAAATGTTATGTTAGGCACAAAGGTCCAGCCTTGATAAACAAGGGATGGGTATAATCCTATTAAAATGTGGAAAATAGGACTAATAATAATATTAGAATGATTAATAGTAAATCAAGGCATAAACCACTTTATTGTTCACCATTTGTTACTTGTAGAAAATGTGGTTTAAAAAGTCATTTTGATTCTAATTGTAATAAAATTAGAATAAAACAAATTTGGGTAAAGAAATGTGATGTATATGCTACTAACCCAAATAGACCCAAGAAGATTTGGGTACCAAAAAGGTAGAGAAGATTAGTTTATTTTGTAGATATCTCAAGGTCAAAGTGGAGACGAATGATACTTTACTTTGAGAGACTACACTAAGGAGCTCAACTATCAAGCTTATTATTGGTAACAAAATGTTGATATATATATTGGTAACAAATCACAAAGGTATGATTATATTGTTTACTTGCTATATGTGTTTTTTTTAACCTTACTTCAATGTCATTCTTTGTGCTTATTTTTTTTCAATTTGTAAAAAGGGGTGAGATAACTAATCTTGTATGAATTAATTTTTGTTGATGACAAAGGGGGAGAGATATAACTTGATGATTTGTTTCTTTTTGATAATGACAAAGGGGGAGAGATATTTGGGTATATTTAAATTGGTTTGAATTGGTATCCATGTTAATATTGAGATACTATATTATGCTGGAATATGCAATGATGGTTATTTGGATAAAGTCATTTTCTTTTTATCCTTAATATGTATAAATTTAGGGGGAGCCATATAGTTAGGGGGAGCATGTTGGTTCATAAATTGTCATCATCAAAAAGGGGGGAGAATGTTAGTTTTTGATTTTATGATGTTTTGAATGAAGACTAATTTAAGGATATTAGACGTGTGCATGGTTCATAGTTTGTTATTATATTATTAAATATGCATGGATTATGGTTTATAATATTATAATTAATATGCATGGGTTTATAATATTATTAAGGAAGATTTGAATTGGAGCTTATTAAGGAAGATTTGAATTGAAGTTCATTAAGGAAGGTTGGTTTTCTAAGAAATCTGTTTTGGTTTTAAAATGTCCATTTATTAAGAAAACAAGTAGTAATAAATCTTTAACAAATCATATCCATCTCCTTTAATAAAGTTTGGATATATATAATTTTATGACTCCTTATATTATTGGATTCTTTATAGAATCCAATCGACTTATCTTCGATGACAACTTATTTGGACTCTTATTATATCCTTGATTTACCAAATGTTGGACTCTTTAATTGCTAATATCATGGGGTATACCAACTTTGATATGAGTTTCCTATTCTATCTTATGTTCATAACCGCTGGTCAATATTGTAGCTTTAATTATGGGATTTAAATTATCCGATTTCTTGCTAACAAATATAGCCATTGGCCTTCATGTTATATAAAAGCTTCATCATGCTTTACATGGAGGAGAGCCCAACGATTGAAAGCATCAATTCATTCTTATTAATTTTATAGCTTTTCTAATAGTCTTTCTAGCAATCAATGTCATGTTATCCTTAGGCTAGAAAGTTGATATTCCATTGGAATCACCATCATTGTAATCTTAAAAACAAAATTGTTAGCTTTGGTGGTCTAGAGTTTCTAGAGTTTAGTGGGTCCTGCTCAAAGGAAGCTTCAAAGGTCTCAGAGGTGAGAACAAAAAAAGAGGTGTACAAGTTGCAGAGAGGTGAAATGGGGCATTGGTGTCCAACATCGTAATTGAAGCTTCTTTTGTAACATGGAGTTCTTTTTATTGTATTTAATTGAATATTAAGTTTAATAAAAAGAGTCTCCAATCCTAGTTGGGATTGGACGTGGATTAGGCCACCAGATTAGAGGATAGGGGTTGAACCAATAAAAATCTTGGTATGATTTTTACTCGCTTATCTCTTTAACTATCATTCACATTTGCACTTTTTGTTATTCACGCCACTATCCGGACACTAAAGTGCACAGTGTCTACTCGTCTCGATAATAATAAATGAAGAACAGATTAAAAAGCATAAAGTGTACAAAGCGTGTGTCTGAATTTAACTCAGAAAGTAAAAGTTATTCAAAAAGTTTTCACCGCTTTTCACTTTTTTAGCTTAAACACCTATTCACCCTCCCTCTAGGTGTGCACATATATAGAATTATCTACTAATATTGATCGTTCAGAGGTCGTAGGGAAGATCCTATGGCACACCTAAACTTTCAAGAAGGTTAGTCCACAAGTAGGCCACCACTGCTGTTCGGAAGTGAAAACTTCAACTTTTGGAAGTTCAGAATGAAGATCTATCTGAACCATAACCCATGGGAATGGTGGGCAGTCAAAAATGGACCAGTCATTCCGCGACATGATGATGGCAAGCCAAAGAATCTCATGGAAATGGACTCAAATGAATCGTATATGGTATCTTATAATTCCAAGGCCATGAATACACTTTTAAGTGGCATGGTTCAGTCAGAGATAAATAAAGTCTCTTCTTGTACTACGGCTAAGGAAATTTGGGACACAGTCATCATGAGCCATGAAGGTATTACTAAAGTGAAGGAGGTCAAGCTGAGCATGCTAATGCACGAATACGAACTATTAGAATTAGAGAAAAATGAATCAATTAGAGATGCACAAGCAAGGTTCCTTACTCTAATGAATTCTAAGCATGCTCGATTTAAAGATTGATCAAAAGGAAATCAACCGAAAGCTTCTTAGAGTCATGCCAAAATGATTCACACCAAAGGTTACTACACTTCAAGACTCAATCACAATAAGCACAATGGAAACTCTTACCTTATTTGGAGAACTTGAAGAGTTTGAAAACAAACTAAAATTGTATGATGAAGAAGATGAGGCACCTAAGAAGAAGACCTTGGCTTTACAAGCTGAAAGCTACATAGAAGGCAATGATGAAGATTCGGATGAAGAAATAGCTTCAATGACTAGAAAATTGAGGGAGTTGATCCGAAAGAAGAATAGATCAAAATTACCAATAAAAGTTTTTAACAACAAGAAAGATTTCAAGCAAAAGCCACAAGAGGAAACCTGTTTCGAATGTGGAAGGACTGGACACTTCAAAAGAGATTGCTTCCAACTAAAAACAAAGAACAAAGCAAATGGGAAGGCTCTAATGACATGGAGTGATGATGAATCCGATCATGAAGATCAAGAAGAAGAAAATGCTCAACTGTGCTTCACCGAATACACAATGAGGAAACATCCGAGGTAAGTCCTGAACTTGGAGAAATTACTATTTCTAATTATCTTGCTTTACATAATAAAATCAAAAGCTTAAAAAGAAAGCGCTTATTTTAAGAATCAGCGTAAATGAGCTAATGAATGATGTTGAGTCACTTATTGAAGAAAGAAAAGAAAATGAATATCTTAAAAATGAAAATCAAATTTTAAAAGAAAAATTGAAAATGAGAGATGTATGCATAGATGCTTTTAATGATGAAAAAATTATGAATATACAACATGATGATAATGTAATAAATGCAGAAATAGTATCTTTAAAAAATGATCTTGCTAAATTTGTGCAAGGAGAAGAGAACCTAGATGTTATGTTAGGGGCACAAAGGTCCAGTCTTGATAAATAAGGGATTGGGTATAATCCTATTAAAATGTGGAAAATATGACTAATAATAATATTAGAATGATTAGTAGTAAGTCAAGGGATAAACGACCACTTTATTGTTCACCATTTGTTACTTGTAAAAAATGTGGTTTTAAAGGTCATTTTGATTCTAATTGCAATAAAATTAGAATAAAACAAATTTGGGTAAAGAATAGTGATTTATATGCTACTAACTCAAAAGGACCAAAGAAAATTTGGGTACCAAAAAGGTAGAGAAGATTAGTTTATTTTGTAGATATCTCAAGGTCAAAATGGAGACTAATGATACTTTACTTTGAAAGACTACACTAAGGAGCTCAACTATCAAGCTTATTATTGGTAACAAAATGTTGATATATATATATATATATATATTGGTAACAAATCACAAAGGTATGATTATATCGTTTACTTGCTATATATGTTTTTTTTAACCTTACTCCAATGTCATTCTTTGTGCTTATTTTTTTCAATTTGTAAAATGGGGTGAGATAACTAATCTTGTATGAATTAATTTTTGTTAATGACAAAGGGGGAGAGATATAACTTGATGATTTGTTTCTTTTTGATAATGACAAAGGGGGAGAGATATTTGGTTATATTTAAATTGGTTTGAATTGGTATCCATGTTAATATTGAGATACTATATTATGTTAGAATATGCAATGATGGTTATTTGGATAAAGTCATTTTCTTTTTATCCTTAATATGTATAAATTTAGGAGGAACCATATACTTAGGGGGAGCATGTTGGTGCATAAATTGTCATCATCAAAAAGGGGGAGAATGTTAGTTTTTGATTTTATGATGTTTTGAATGATGACTAATTTAAGGATATTAGACGTGTGCATGGTTCATAGTTTGTTATTATATTATTAAATATGCATGGATTATGGTTTATAATATTATAATTAATATGCATGGGTTTATAATATTATTAAGGAAGATTTGAATTGGAGCTTATTAAGGAATATTTGAATTGAAGTTCATTAAGGAAGGTTGGTTTTCTAAGAAATCTGTTTTGGTTTTAAAATGTCCATTTATTAAGGAAACAGGTAGTAACAAATCTTTAACAAATCATATCAATCTCCTTTAATAAAGTTTGGATATATATAATTTTATGACTCCTTATATTATGGGATTCCTTATAGAATCCAACTGGAGTTATCTTGTATGACAACTTATTTGGACTCTTATTATATCCTTGATTTACCAAATCTGTTGGACTCTTTAATTGCTAATATCATGGGGTATACCAACTTTGATATGAGTTTCCTATTCTATCTTATGTTGATAACCGTTGGTCAATATTGTAGCTTTAATTATGGGATTTAAATTATCTGATTTCTTGTTAACAAATATAGCCGTTAGCCTTCATGTTATAAAAACTTCATCATGCTCGATTATGGGGGAGAGCCCAACTATTGGAAAGCAGCAATTCGTTCTTATTAATTCTTATAGCTTTCTAATAGTCTTTCTAGCGATCAATGTCTTGTTATCCTTAGGCTAGAAAGTTGATATTCCATTGGAATCACCATCATTGTAATCTGAAAAACAAAAACTGTTAGCTTTGGTCATCTAGAGTTTTTAGAGTTTAGTGGGTCTGCTCAAAGGAAGCTTCAAAGGTCTCAGAGGTGAGAACAGGTGCAGAGGTATACAAGTTGCAGAGGTGCAAAGGGGGCATTGGTGTCCAACATCAGAATTGAAGCTTTTTTGTAACAGGGAGTTCTTTTTATTGTATTTAATTGAATATTAAGTTTAATAAAAAGAGTCTCCAATCCTAGTTGGGATTGGACGTGAATTAGGCCACTAGATTAGAGGATAGGGGCTGAACAACGTAAAAATCTTGGTGTGATTTTTACTTTTGTTTATCTCTTTTAATCGTCATTCACGCTCGTGATTTTTTGTTATTCACGCCACTATCCGGACACTAAAGTGCATGCAGTCTAGTTTGCTCGATAATAATAAATGAAGAACAGACACTAAAGCAGCCAGATGTAGCTGTCTGAATTAAACCTGTAGCATAAAGTTATTCAAAAAGTTTTCACCATTTTTCACTTTTAGCTTAAACACCTATTCACCCTCCCTCTAGGTGTGCACATACATAGAATTACATTTGGTATCAGAGCAAGGCTCTACTAATATTGATCATTGTAGGTCGTAGGGGAAGATCTTATGGCACACCTAAACTTTCAAGAAGGTCAGTCCACAAGTAGGCAACCGCTGCTGTTCGGAAGTGAAAACTTCAACTTTTGGAAGTTCAAAATGAAGATCTATCTGAACCGTAACCCATGGGAATGGTGGGTAGTCCAAAATGGACCAGTCATTCCGCGACATGATGATGGCAAGCCAAAGAATCTCATGGAAATGTTCTCAAATGAATCATATATGGTATCTTATAATTCCAAGGCCATGAATACACTTTTAAGTGGCATGGTTCAGTCAGAGATAGATAAAGTCTCTTCTTGTACTACGGCTAAGGAAATTTTGGACACAGTCATCATGAGCCATGAAGGTACTACTAAAGTGAAGGAGGTCAAGCTGAGCATGCTAATGCACGAATACGAACTATTCAAATTAGAGAAAAATGAATCAATTAGAGATGCACAAACAAGGTTCCTTACTCTAATGAATTCTCTAAGCATGCTCGGACGAAAGATTTGTCAAAAGGAAATCAACCGAAAGCTTCTTAGAGTCATGCCAAAACGATTCGCACCAAAGGTTACTACACTTCAAGACTCAGTCACAATCAGCACAATGGAAACTCTTACCTTATTTGGAGAACTTGAAGAGTTTGAAAACCAACTAAAATTGTATGATGAAGAAGATGAGGCACCTAATAAGAAGACCTTGGCTTTACAAGCTGAAAGCTACATAGAAGGCAATGATGAAGATTCGGATGAAGAAATAGCTTCAATGACTAGAAAATTGAGGGAGTTGATCCGAAAGAAGAATAGATCAAAATTACTAACAAAAGTTTTTAACAACAAGAAAGATTTCAAGCAAAAGCCACAAGAGGAAACCTGTTTCGAATGTGGAAGGCCTGGACACTTCAAAAGAGATTGCTTCCAACTAAAAATAAAGAACAAAGCAAATGGGAAGGCTCTAATGACATGGAGTGATGATGAATCCGATCATGAAGATCAAGAAGAAGAAAATGCTTAACTGTGCTTCACTGGAATACACAATGAGGAAACATCCGAGGTAAGTCCTGAACTTGGAGAAATTACTATTTCTGATTATCTTGCTTTACATAATTAAAATCAAAAGCTTAAAAAGAAAACTGCTTATTTTAAGAACTGCATAAATGAGCTAATGAATGATGTTGAGTCACTTATTGAAGAAAGAAAAGAAAATGAATATCTTAAAAATGAAAATCAAATTTTAAAAGAAAAATTGAAAATGAGAGATGTATGCATAGATGCTTTTAATGATGGAAAAATTATGAATATGCAACATGATGATAATGTAATAAATGCATAAATAGTATCTTTAAAAAATAATCTTGCTAAATTTGTGCAAGGAGAAGAGAACCTAAATGTTATGTTAAGGGCACAAAGGTCCAGTCTTGATAAATAAGGGATTGGGTATAATCCTATTAAAAATGTGGAAAATTGGACTAATAATAATATTAGAATGATTAATAGGAAGTCAAGGCATAAACGGCCACTTTATTGTTCACCATTTGTTACTTGTAAAAAATGTGGTTTTAAAGGTCATTTTGATTCTAATTGCAATAAAATTAGAATAAAACAAATTTGGGTAAAGAAAATTGATTTATATGCTACTAACCCAAAAGGACCCAAGAAAATTTGGGTACCAAAAAGGTAGAGAAGATTAGTTTATTTTGTAGATATCTCAAGGTCAAAATGGAGACGAATAATACTTTACTTTGAGAGACTACACTAAGGAGCTCAACTATCAAGCTTATTATTGGTAACAAAATGTTGATATATATATATATTGGTAACAAATCACAAAGGTATGATTATATTGTTTACTGCTATATATGTTTTTTTAACCTTACTCCAATGTCATTCTTTGTGCTTATTTTTTTCGATTTGTAAAATGGGGTGAGATAACTAATCTTGTATGAATTAATTTTTGTTGATGACAAAGGGGGAGAGATATAACTTGATTATTTGTTTCTTTTTGATAATGACAAAGGGGGAGAGATATTTGTGTATATTTAAATTGGTTTGAATTGGTATTCATGTTAATATTGAGATACTATATTATGCTGGAATATGCAATGATGGTTATTTGGATAAAGTCATTTTCTTTTTATCCTTAATATGTATAAATTTAGGGGGAGCCATATACTTAAGGGGAGCATGTTGGTGCATAAATTGTCATCATCAAAAAGGGGGAGAATGTTAGTTTTTGATTTTATGATGTTTTGAATGATGACTAATTTAAGGATATTAGACGTGTGCATGGTTCATAGTTTGTTATTATATTATTAAATATGCATGGATTATGGTTTATAATATTATAATTAATATGAATGGGTTTATAATATTATTAAGGAAGATTTGAATTGGAGCTTATTAAGGAAGATTTGAATTGAAGTTCATTAAGGAAGGTTGGTTTTCTAAGAAATCTGTTTTGGTTTTAAAATGTCCATTTATTAAGGAAACAAGTAGTAACAAATCTTTAACAAATCATATCCATCTCCTTTAATAAAGTTTGGATATATATAATTTTATGACTCCTTATATTATTGGATTCCTTATAGAATCCAACTGGAGTTATCTTGTATGACAAATTATTTGGACTATTATTATATCCTTGATTTACCAAATCTGTTGGACTCTTTAATTGCTAATATCATGGGGTATACCAACTTTGATATGAGTTTCCTATTCTATCTTATGTTCATAACCATTGGTCAATATTGTATCTTTAATTATGGGATTTAAATTATCTGATTTCTTGCTAACAAATATAGTCGTTGGCCTTCATGTTATAAAAAGCTTCATCATGCTTTCGGTTATGGGGAGAGCCCAACGATTGAAAGCAAAGAATTCATTCTTATTAATTCTTATAGCTTTCTAATAGTCTTTCTAGCAATCAATGTCTCGTTATCCTTAGGCTAGAAAGTTGATATTCCATTGGAATCACCATCATTGTAATCTTAAAAACAAAATCTGTTAGCTTTGGTCGTCTAGAGTTTCTAGAGTTTAGTGGGTCTGCTCAAAGGAAGCTTCAAAGGTCTCGTGAGGTGAGGACAAAAGCAGAGGTGTACAAGTTGCAGAGAGGTGAAAAGGGGCATTGGTGTCCAACATCGTAATTGAAGCTTCTTTCAACACAGGAGTTCTTTTATTGTATTTAATTGAATATTAAGTTTAATAAAAAGAGTCTCCAATACTAGTTGGGATTGGACATGGATTAGGCAACTAGATTAGAGGATAGGGAATTTGAACCACGTAAAAATCTTGGTGTGATTTTTTACTTACATTTATCTCTTTAACTCGTCATTCACGCGTTTGCATTTTTTGTTATTCACGCCACTATCCAGACACTAAAGCGCATGTGTCTAGTCGTCTCTCGATAATAATAAATGAAGAATGTACACTAAAGCGATATAGCGAATGTGTTCTAATTTAACTCGTAGTATAAAGTTATTCAAAAAGTTTTCACCATTTTTCACTTTTAGCTTAAACACCTATTCACCCTCCCTCTAAGTGTGCACATATATAGAATTACATTTGGTATCAAAGCAAGGCTCTACTAATATTGATCGTTGTAGGTCGTAGGGAAAGATCCTATGGCACACCTAAACTTTCAAGAAGTTCAGTCCACAAGTAGGCCACCACTGCTGTTCAGAAGTGAAAACTTCAACTTTTGGAAGTTCAGAATGAAGATCTATCTGAACCATAACCCATGGGAATGGTGGGCAGTCAAAAATGGACCACTATTCATTGTGATACGATGATGGCAAGCCAAAGAATCTCATGGAAATGGACTCAAATGAATCATATATGGTATCTTATAATTCCAAGGCCATGAATACACTTTTAAGTGGCATGGTTCAGTCAGAGATAGATAAAGTCTCTTCTTGTACTACGGCTAAGGAAATTTGGGACACAGTCATCATGAGCCATAAAGGTACTACTAAAGTGAAGGAGGTCAACCTGAGCATGCTAATGCACGAATACGAACTATTCAAATTAGAGAAAAATGAATCAATTAGAGATGCACAAGCAAGGTTCCTTGCTCTAATGAATTCTCTAAGCATGCTCGGACGAAAGATTTATCAAAAGGAAATCAACCGAAAGCTTCTTAGAGTCATGCAAAAATGATTCGCACCAAAGGTTACTACACTTCAAGACTCAGTCACAATCAGCACAATGGAAACTCTTACCTTATTTGGAGAACTTGAAGAGTTTGAAAACCAACTAAAATTGTATGATGAAGAAGATGAGGCACCTAAGAAGAAGACCTTGGCTTTACAAGCTGAAAGCTACATAGAAGGCAATGATGAAGATTCGGATGAAGAAATAGCTTCAATGACTAGAAAATTGAGGGAGTTGATCCGAAAGAAGAATAGATCAAAATTACCAATAAAAGTTTTTAACAACAAGAAAGATTTCAAGCAAAAGCCACAAGAGGAAACCTGTTTCGAATGTGGAAGGACTGGACACTTCAAAAGAGATTGCTTCCAACTAAAAACAAAGAACAAAGCAAATGGGAAGGCTCTAATGACATGGAGTGATGATGAATCCGATCATGAAGATCAAGAAGAAGAAAATGCTCAACTGTGCTTCACTGGAATACACAATGAGGAAACATCCGAGGTAAGTCCTGAACTTGGAGAAATTACTATTTTTGATTATCTTGCTTTACATAATGAAAATCAAAAGCTTAAAAAGAAAACTGCTTATTTTAAGAACTGCGTAAATGAGCTAATGAATGATGTTGAGTCACTTATTGAAGAAAGAAAAGAAAATGAATATCTTAAAAATGAAAATCAAATTTTAAAAGAAAAATTGAAAATGAGAGATGTATGCATAGATGCTTTTAATGATGGAAAAATTATGAATATGCAACATGATGATAATGTAATAAATGCAGAAATAGTATCTTTAAAAATGATCTTGCTAAATTTGTGCAAGGAGAAGAGAACCTAAATGTTATTGTAAACACTCAAAATTTTCTGTAGCACTGTCACTAACATTGCAGGAGGACAGATTCGTCTTTTAAGAGAGAACCCTGAAAGACAATCCAAATCCATAACGGATACTACCGAAGTTCAAAGATCAACCCCGGACGTAACTGGGAGTAACAAATCCAACCTCGGAGATAACCCCGATGCATGTAGATACAATCTATCGAACACACACCGAGAAGACCGATTAATCTCGGAGATAACCCCGAGGTATCCAAATCTCGCCCCAACCATGGGAATAGCCACCAACCTTGGTGATAGCCCCAAGGAATGCAATTTCTATGATAACCCGTAAATGCTTGTTTCAAATGCAACCAAGACGATAACATCGGGAAGACAGATACACCTCAAAGGTGACAATGAGGACCTTCAACAATTGCGGCGGTCCAATCTCGGTGAAGTCTCGAGCAAATGTACGCATATCGCCCCAATCCGTGATAATAACAGGGTGAGGGCAACATCGCTCATCTCACAACATGATGCCACACCACGTCTCTACACAACGATGTCCCACAAGGCTAACCAATCTCGAGTGACTATTGTGCGGGGTAACGGATGAAAGTTGAATCTTGAAGACCGGAGGGCATCGTCCCCATCTTCAATGACTTCGTACAAACTCTAATCTCATGCCATCGTGACAACTCTCGACAACGCAAATCAAAATAGGTCATGTATACCTCAAGCGGATGCGGATTGCACTTCCGAAAGTTCAAGTGGACATTACATTGGTATGAGTGCACATACTTGAGACGATCTCGACTGAAAAACCGAGGCCCACACGGGTTTCCTCCGGTACACTTAAGGCTAAAATGCCTATAAATAGAGGGCTTGGGGGCCCATTTTGCAAGAGAAAAAGCGAGGAAGCCACGCCTAATTTGTTACGCACTCACCCCATGCAAGATTGTACTTTCCCTTCTAAACACTTGTGAGCTCATATATAGCCCTTTTGTACCTACAAAAGTCGGTGTTTACCCACTCTAAAGATATAGAAGTCTTCTTTAGACCCAATTGTAAGCCTTCTCACACACCTTAGAGTCTTTTCTTCATCTTTGCACACACCCTTCTACACGTTGAGAGTCGTGTTGCTTGCTTTGCCTTGGGACTTGATCCGTGGTTTCATTCGATCGTATATATATATATATGTTATATATATATATATTTATATATATATATATTGACTAACATTATCGAGTTATACCTCGATTGAGCCTGAACATTTTGGTTTGAGCGTTTATTTGTTTTAATATATATATATATATATATATATATATATATATATATATATATATATAGGTGCTAAAAGTTCTTCGCTTTAATATATATATATATTATGTAAGACCCGAATTTTATGAAATAAAAGTATTCAATTTTTTTATTTAGTAAATGGTTAAATTGATAACAAGTTAAAGTTAAGGGTAATATATGAAATTTTTCAAAATACGCAAGTGGTTATAAAATATTCATTGTTGTCGGGGAATATTCGTTTAGTCGTACAATATTCTTTCTGTTGGGGAATATTCGTACGACGACGCATTCATTTATGGGCCCTATAACAGAATAACTATCGGATGAAGAAAACGACAAATTTGAGTTTTTATAAATAACGGCGTAATGGTTATCGTTAACATCGTTGGAATACACGGTGGTTAAAATACGATGAATACGCGTTATCGCACGCAGAAAGCAATACGGTATTGCACAATATTTTTGAAATTATTGATTCTTACGTAAGAAGGCTTACTCAATAATTGTTACGAGTAATTCTTTATTCAATATTTTATTTTATTGGTTCAATAATTGATGCGTTGATATTTTATATTATTGTTGTTTCAATAATTATCAACGCACAAGATCTCCATTATCGGATCAATAATTCATATTATTTGAATAATATTATTAGATAGCATTATTGGCAATGTCTAGAAAGTTCTGTCAAGGAGAGGTTTGGTCACCTAATTGCACGCCAGTAAGGAGAAATCCTTATCGGAAAGCCCCCTCTATCCTGGGAACTTCCTGGTTGTTATTATTGTGATTCTCTAATATTATTTGTGAATAATTAATTATTGATTTATATGATTATGAAATATTTATTTGATGTGGATATAAATAGTGGATAGATTTATTGTGGTTAAAAATGAAGGAATTAATGTTGAAGTATTTTATCAGTATTTTGTCGGATTGGAGGTATTAAAAGATCAAATTAGTTTTCTTATAGCTTTATTGTGTTAGTTATAATTTTTAATCTGACCGTTGGATCGTTGTGATTTTTTGGATATGTTATACATATATAAGTTGAGTATATCTCCACAAATTTTGAACCGTTAAAAATGAACGTATGATTTGTTATGAATTTTAAGAGGCGACTGATTCGGAAATTAGGTTTATAAATGATTTTGGTGGAAAATTCTAGAAATGGGTGGGCCCCACTTTTGATTGTTGGGGAAGATGGCTAGTTTTTGGTGGGTGGAATAGTAGCAGGTAAAGCCATCAGGTAGCAGGTCAAGTCTGCTTCGGCGTGCTAACATTTTTCTATAAATAGAGAGCTAAGTTAGAATTGAAAATCACACCAGAATTCATAAGTTTTCTCTCTTTTTCTCTCTAGATTATCGAGTATATTTTGTGAGTATTTAGATAGTTGGTGAGTTGATATTCATCGGTGCAGGTTTCCTTCAAATAATATATTCGATATCCAAATGTAAATCACGCTCTTTTGAGGTAAGGGATAGTAAGAGATATTAAGAGATGTTATATTCTTCATAATGATGTTATTCTTTCAATATCATTATACTGACATATTGGTATGGATCTTATTGTGGAATTTCTACCTTTTTGAGTCGGGGTTACTATTCGCGTATACGGCACTATTCATGTATATGGCATTATTTACGTATATGACATTATTTACGTATACGGTACTATGTACCAATACAGAGTACTATTCACGAATTACTATTCATGAGTTACTATTTATGAGTTACTATTCATGAGTTACTATTCACGGGTTACTATTCACGTGTACTATTCACGACAAAAATTGGTTTCTTTTTCTGACCAAATTATCGTTGATTTATGATTGTTGCTCATGAAAATAAATGTAGTTGTTGATCATATTGTTTTTATTATCATATATAACATTTTTATAACCTTGGTGATGGAATTTCTCTTTGACTTGAGTGTAAAGATGGGTAGATTATTGGTATGATCGTGACTATAGGTTCTCTTTGGCCAGTAGTGCAAAGTTGAATTGTGACTGATATGATCATGACCATTGAATTTACAATTGAATATTTTTAGCTTAAGTGCAAAGGTGAGTTGATCAATATGGTTATAATTATTGTTATATAAATTCTGAAATGATTATGTATTTCTTTGATATATTAATATCTTTGGCCTGTAGTGCAAAGATGAATTATTGATGAATATCTTTGGCCCGTAGCGCAAAGATGACCTGTTGTTGAATATCTTTGGCATGTAGTGCAAAGATGATTTGTTGTTGAATATCTTTGGCCCGTAGTGCAAAGATGAACTGTTAATGAATATCTTTGGCCCGTAGTGCAAAGATGAATTTATTAGTATGATTATGAACAGGAACTGTGATTTGGTATAACCATGATCTTTGATGTTTCAGGTGATGAAAATTATCTTTGTCCTGGATGAGAAGAGGAATTTAGAACTACAATTACGATTATGAGTTATACATGTGATTGTGGGATGTGAATTGTTGATTGATGTTACAGGGATAAAACATTGTTGGTGGACTTTTAACATGGAGAAGATAATAGATTTTATAGTCTATTTGACTCTTCTAATGGATTGCTCGTTCAGCTGCAACTATGGTTGAAAAGTTTTATCATCAACCATATGTTCTAAATCTCTGATTTATTATTGATGAAGGCCATTGATAATTTAATTATCTTTAGTCATGATATTCTTTACTGAGCTAGTTGTGCTCACCCTTTGCTTCACAATTCCTTTCGTGTAATAAGAGTGTAGTTGGGGTCGAAGCGAGGGGTAATGAGGGAATGTAAGCGGTGGTCATCATTTAGTAGTTATATTTGGTGAATCAAATAGGGTGAGGCGAACCCAACGTTGGAAGGGTGTTTTGCCACTATCATACAAGATGTCTAATGACATACAACCTCGTGTCATCATAAGACAGGGTTGTGCTCATCCACTTGCTGAGTATATCTACGAGTACTACCTATATGATCTTGGTGTTTGGTAGAAGTATAACTCTCAATTAGAGACAGTAGAGATAATTATATGTCAAGAGAAGACTCACCATTGGAAAGAAGGTGATAGTAATCTTCTCATTTTTCTTTGGGGTCTATTGGGTCAACCAAGGATAATTCTGTGGCCATATGATATCTATCATAACCTAGACACATGGCCTCCCATGTACGAAGGTTTCCTTGAGCACTTCCCAAAGATTTTAATTTCTAAAACAATTTTTGACTATACATTTATGTAAGATGTCATGGTGACGTGCTACCCAAGTTGGTGTCAAGAGTCATAGTTGATATATATATTTGTATCAAAACTCACAACACATGAGTTGTTTTATTTTGCACGACAATTGTTGTAATAAAGTTGTAGTTATTTTATGTATCATGTATTTGGCTACTCAGAATGGGTTGGATGGATTGAACCTATTTTGGGGGAATCACATATTAACTGTGTGTTGAACTCTGTTCGATGAGCTTAGACTTGATGCTGCGTTTACTACTTTTAATATATATATATATATATATATATATATATATATATATATATATATATATACATTTGTATATATTAACGTCTGTCGAACTCTATTCGATGAGCCTAGACTTGCCTCAGTGCGTTTACTGCTTTAATATATATATATATATATATATATATATATATACATTTATATATATTAACTGTGTGTCGGACTCTGTTCGATGAGCCAAGATTTTACATTTGGTGCGTTTATTCGCTTATATATATATATATATATATGTATATATATACTTATATATATGAACTGTGGTCGAACTTTGTTCGATGAGCCTGGATTTTACATCCAAGTGCGTTTATCGCTTTTTATATATATATATATATACATATATATACACACACACACACGTATTACACACATATATATATATATATATATATATATATATATATATTAATTCCGCCTGAGTTTTCTTCATGGCGATTGATCGCTTTTATGACTTTTTATTTACATTCATCCCTTTGGAGTTTCGCGTGGCGATTGATCGTATATTCTGACTTTATTTACGTTTTGTCCCACCTGGAGTTTCCTCCGTGGTGGTTGATAGCTTTTTACAGCTTTATTTACTTTTGATCCCCCATGGAGGTGCTTCGTGGTTGGTGATCCTATCTGTATATATATATTTACGGCTTTTATATATATACCTATTTACTTCTTTCATACAAATTACGGTACCTTGTGCGCCTAGGAATCATGTGATCACAGATTCAACCTATTGGATCTAGATTCGGTTCCCGTGATGGACATTTTTAGATGTAAGCAGCTTGTAAATTATTCTGCGGTGTCTGAATTTCCTCAGATGGTTTCCATACCCATGAGGAAGTCGGCATTATTTTCTACATTATTTTCATACGGATGCCTTGCATTCGTAAAATAAAATCAATCAAGCCTAGCACTTAATAAAAATGGGAGTGTAAATGGTCTCAATTACTATTGAGCATCAGGGTTTGAAATCCTCTTTTATAAAACATCACTGCCCTATCTTGTTAAAAATTGAATTTTTACATAAATTCAAACCATGTGTATATAGGTTCGAACGAGGCCTCGCACTACTTCCAAATAACAAAAGATATTGACCCACACACACACACATTGAGATAATAGTTTCTTGAAAAGAGCGGTCACGTTGTGGTAACACGGATGTCGAGGGTGCCTAACACCTTCCCTCGCATAACCAAGTCTCCAGGACCCTAATGAATCTCTTTGCCACGAATTGCTTAGCATGTCACATCATCGGGTCAATGTGCAAACCTTTTCTAGATTGTGTTGGTACAACCATTTAAAAAACCAATCTGGCGACTCTTAATCAGGTCCATCGTCGACATTATACATGTCGGACCTTTTTCACTTGTTTTTCAAACAAATCTCACCTAAAATGAGAACACCAAAGAACAAGTAATGTAAAAGGACATCCAAAAATCCCGGCGTCGACAAGTGGCGACTCTTTGGGACTCAAAGAAGAGGACTTAAGCCGCTATTACAATATTTTTCAATGTTATCTCGCTTGTGTATGGATGTTGCATTTACATTTTGATGAATGTGTACGAATGCATTTCCTTATTGCACTTAGTGCTTCGCACCATAAGCTGCCAGGATACTAGTGCTTCGCACTATATCTCGCATGATATTAGTGCTTCGCATATGTCATCATTTTCATATGGTGAGACGCGATGTATGTGAATGTATGTTGTGTGGTCCCTCCACCAGGAGGCTATCCCGTCGGTGTTTGATTACTGGACTCGTGAGAAGACTAATTCTCCGAAGCTCAAGAAAGGCACCACCCAAATTCGCTCCAGTTGAAAGACTGGATTAACTTCCCTTCAAGTAGATTGCGATGATTTGGGAACCTTCATGCCAAAAAGCCGTGAGAGTAACCTAAGATAGGTCAGCCTCTGATAACCCCAAAGCGGAGGAAAGTCTCTTCATGCTCTCATTTCAATTACTTGTAAACACAATTACTTGTAATTTCATTCCATATCTATCTCCATGTAATGAGAAATATGAAGAAATGTGTACACATACATATTAACATGCTATAAACAGCTGACACCCGTTGTGCAGGATAAAAATTCCTCAAATGGACACATCACATAGCATGTTATTGTATACATTCCTTAAAGACTAAACTATGCAAGTCTTTTGCAGGGAATCAATCGGACCTACTACCCGGTTAAAGTCCAAAAAGGCAACAGGCCTGCAGTCAATCATGTCGTCATCCGACCAGACTGAACTTAATCCAGTTTCTCGTAAAGAATTCAACGGATTAAGCAAACAAATTACAGATTTGGCTGTTCTACTCAAAGAATTACTCCAGTCTACACAGGGTCAGAAAATACCCGTACATGCTAAATCCTCCACCCAAGGGGGAATCCCGGTCATTACCATACTTGAACCACAGTTGGATATAACCAACAAAACTCTTGATGCTACCCATCCCACTGGAGATCCAGACACTGGTGACATCAAAAAGAAAGTCCTCCAAATGAAAGAGACCCTTCGCGCTATCAAAGGAATTGGAACACACGGAAGTGTTTCATATGTTGATCTGTGTATTTTCCCTGGTGTTCATTATCCAGAAAAATTTAAAACTCCTGACTTTGAAAAATATGACGGGTTAGGAAATCCTTACACACATTTAAAAGTGTTTATTGGAGAACTTTGATCTTATGCAGAGGATAAAAAGCTCAGAATGTAATTATTCCAAAAGAGTCTAACTGGAGAAGCCCATTCGTGGTACACAAGATTAGACAACTCCAAAATCCATAGCTGGGAATAGCTAGCACATGTCTTCCTCACTTAATACGACTTTCAAACTCGGATGGCTCACGATCCGGTATCAAATTACCAAGATCAAAGCGATCCTAACGAGTCTTCAGAGAGTATGCTCGAGAGGTGGAGCGCTTTGGTCGCCCAAGTTAGTCCTTCCTTCCATGAGAATGAAATGGTCATGACTTTCATAGACATACAAAAAGCTCCTTCTATGAGAGAGAGTTTTAGCCGGCATCGGCAAACCATTTTCTAAAATGGTCAAACATGGGGAGATGGTTGAGATGGGATTGAAGTCAGGAAAGATTCAAGACCTAGCTGCACTCAAAGCTGTTGCTAATCACATCCAATCTGGAAATTATGGGAACAACCCCCGGAGGGTCAATAAAAAGAAAGAAGAAGATGTTTCCCTGATACTACAGGGGCAAAAAGGCAATCAAAACATGCCTATTCAAAGGAGAAACTACACTCCCTTTCCAGCACAGTCTACAAAACCTCCAATACCAAAAGGTGGAGAAGTCAAACACCCTCGAGTGTTTACACCCTTAGGGGATACCCTCGACAACATCTTAAATCTTCTGACAACACAGAAGAAAATTACACATCTTCTTCCACCAGCCAGCCCTAATGGACGACGTTTTAATGCTGCTAGGAAATGTGCTTATCATGCCGGGGCATCTGGACATGATACTCAGGATTGTTGGGCCTTGAAACACAAGATCCAGGACCTGATAGACAACGGAGAGATCATGGTCACCAAACCAGATCAACCTCACGTACAAGACAACCCTCTTCCTTAACACAAAGAAGAAGAGGTCAACATGATTAATTGGAGCAATGGACAGAGTTCCAACTTCAGCTATGATTCTTCCCAGACCATCAAAGACGGTGATGACAGATGGGATTATGCTAAGTTCCAGTTCACAATGGAACAAAAGATGAAAGCTCTCTGCAAACAAATTGAATAATTGGCGGAACTAGTGACTTATCAGCATCAAGTGACTCGTCAGTTAATCAGCCAGGAACATGCCAATCTCCTACCTATTGTCATGAATATTCCCTCGTCACTTTCAGAAAATGAAATGCTGGAAGGCAAAGTGACAAAGAGAGCAAATGCCAAAGCCCGTCGGGATTTCGCCAACAAAAGGGAATTCACCTATCTGGGCCAACCTATGGAGGAAATCCTTCATATATTAATCAATGAAGGAAGGATCAGTTCTCTTCTACCTCCAATCAACCCCCGTTCAGGACGGTACAACTCTGATGGAGTATGTGAATATCACTCCCAGTCTCGTGGTCACAACACAGAAGAATGCTGGGCACTTCGCCACCTTATTCAAAATCTAATCGACAGTGGTTTCCTGCACTTAGCGGACAACGATACTGTGTTACGTGCAAGTGAGAATGCAGGCCCTACTAAGTGGAAAAGTGTGGTAGCAGTCATATCCACTGAAACTGATGGGTTTAATACATTACTCACAACGCCAACAATTCAACTCAAGGAAAACAACAATCCTTTGAAAGTGGCCGCTCCCGAGCCAATCAACTTGTCGTGCAGAGCACAATATCCTATTGTTAGCTTACACACAATTCCGTGGAATTATGGAGAAGGTGAAGGATCCACCTCACATACAACTGCTACAGTGTCGAAGGAAAATCCATTGTAACTTCCCCAACGGGTGATGAAGCCTATCACCAAATCAAAGGGAAAAATGATAGATCGAGCATGATCTCTCTTAAAGGTCATCAGATGAAGACTCTGCTCTAAGTACTATGTCGAGTGCTGAATCGCAACAATACTGGTACTAGGAGAATCAGGAAGAAATGATGGCAACCCAGCAGTGGGCTCCTCCTCGATGTAGGAATTGATGTCCTCCATGGGCTCTACATCGTTTGACTCACTATCCAGTACTACAGATACTGCTGCAGCCGATAAAATCTCTGTCTCCATCCATGCGGAATACTCTGCAGAACAACCGGGATGACTGACAGAAAAAGTAGCTATCTCACGCTGATCCCAACAAGCATACACACGGGATCGGTCCTCTGCTGAGAGATATCGAGAAGTTGAACGCTGACCTATCGCCCCATCAAAAGGATAGAAATCCTGGAACTAGTCGAACTGCGACATCACGGCCAGTGGGTGATAAGTAGTCACGCCCCTCAAGCCAGCCAGAGGGAGAAAATCCATGCCCAGAGCGTGAGTAATGAAGTTGTATGGTGAGCAAAGCCCCGAACACGGCAATATGCTGAATGGATCTCTGATATTTGCCAAAAATGCTGACCAAGACAGAGCATATGTACACTTCGATGGCTAAAAAGAGTATGACATGGCCATATCACGGGAGAAGCAATACCCATGTCGTCTAAGGGTACCAACCGGTCTCAAGTGTGACATAAACCACACGTACAACATGACCGAACTCCCAGTGAACACTCCTGTAGGATACGTGCAACAATAGGATGCCGACCGCAGGGTCTCTGCTACAATCATAGGTACAATGGTGCGACCCTCTCTAAGAGCTCTCACAGCCATAATGACACCGATGTCTATCTCGTCCATATATCGTGGCATATAGACATACGACAGTACGCATAACATCAGTACATCAACCCTGGCCAAACGCCAATGGTCCTCCGGTGCGGTGAAATCCCCAGAATATCGTGAGTAGCTATCCTCTGAGCCAAATCTGTCATACAGAAAACGCTAGGATATCACATGGCTAAATGTCAGCTCATCCTGCACTACTCTGCGCCGTAATCCTGTGAGAGTCATGAATCACCTACTCATGTCTCCTAAAGCTAGATGCACGTAAGGTCTGTCTAAAGGCAGCATCGTTAAACGTGCATATTCCTCAAGAGTAGGTGTCAACTCATGGGTGCCAAATCGGAATACCTGCCTATCTGGTAGCCAATGCTCTAGCATCCCGTCTACAAACCCTGCGGGAACCTGAAAAGGCAATAAAGTCATGGTATCTTTGCAAAGAATCGATCTAAGGTCACCCTATCCGGTGGTGACATGCTATCGCATACCACGATCAAGATACCCAATGCCACCAATGATGGTGGGGTATGATCTATACGGCTAACTGTCAAAGAAGACATCTGTACGGGCCTTGTCATAAGACCATTCAGGGGTCAATGCCGACTATCTCTGGACATACATACATATGTATAACATGATACTTGCATAACAGATAATGGATGGGAATATGATATAGGGAATGAAAAAATGGTCCATACATTCCTAAGTATATCATCATCTAATATATCAGCTCTGTACAGCTACAAATACAGGGAAATGGGGCACAACCGCCCTACTACTAACAGAGGCCTATCAAAAGATATAGCGAGAATGGGGAACAGCCACCCAATATCTAACAGAGGCCTATCAAAAGATATAACGAGAATATACATCAGAAGAAAACTAGGGTCTCGATGTCTACGTCCTCAATCCTGTCCACCTGATGTAACTCCTCCCGAGTCACTGTATCTCTATCAACAGGGATGTCAGGCCTATAAAGAAGAGGATCTGCGCTGGCAAAATCGAATGGGTCGTCTGAGGGGCCAGCGCCTAAGCTGGAAGGAACAAATGACTCCGCCTCTGCTAGATCTCTGCCCAAAGGCCGGATAAATATATGTTCCTGGTCCAACTGCCGGGTCAAACTATCAATCTGGGTCATACGAGTCGGAGCTCGGACACAAGCTACCCAATCCATCATCATCAAAGATCCTGGAACCATATGTGTGGCGCGGGACTGGGCTGTAATAGTGCAAGGGAACCACCACCGCTGGAACATCTCCTGAGTACATGGACCCTCTGATAATGCAAAATCGTCAACCCCCAACAATGGGATATCAGTGACGGGTGACTGTGATACGGGCCAATGACGTTTGGCAGGAGGCAAGATCGGTACACGGATCTCCCCTGTGGTGCTCCTAATAGCACGCTCTCCTAAATAGAGCTCCCAGCCTCCATCAATGAAGAGAGGAACTCTCCTGGTGGAAATCAAATACTCGACTCCGGTCGGATGTCCATCCTCAAAGTCGATGGTCAAATGCTCCCCTGGATAGGGAATCCATGTAATGGCACCCGCCATCAGCAACTCCAGCTGCATATGGTAGTGAGTGAATCCCTCAGCTATAGGGACCTCCGGCAAAATAGAATGGTGCCATCGTCATCCTCGTGGATAGGTATCTAAACCTAACACACTCACAGGACGCAAACATGGGAGCCTCTCATAGGCCCAAAACTGCCAACACAATGGCAAAACATCTGCTATCAGTAAACACTCTTAACCTATGAATGGGAAAATACAAGAGAAATACTCACCAGCAAAAATGGGTAAAATCCTAGCCAAGCCTCAATCAAACCCTGTGAGCGCATACGCATGCCCCGGAGGAAATAGGTAAAGGTATAGGAACCCCAATCATACTCTCCAATACGGTCCACATCACGCGTGGCGCTGATCAAAGTAAAGGATACCGTAGAAGAGTTATCTGCTATGAAGCAGCCTCGAATGATCATCAGGAACAATCGCCGCAGAACGCGATCCTTTATTCTGACATCATCAGGCATGGGCTCACTCAAATGCCCACTCATAGCATCTACGCTCAAAGGACCTGAACGGACAGTCCTGACTTTGAGCGCCTCCGCCGGAACTCCTAATAAAGATCTGACGGTAGTAGGGGTGATATTCGCCATGCGAGGCACTGGCTCCCTTCCAAACTCCATACCTGTGATAAATCGCCAGTCTATAGGCGTCATCATCACCTCGCAATCCAGAAGATGGAGTGACTGAGTCTGATGAAACCATCGCTCAGACAATGCCCTGAGGTACCCCAGGGACAGCCACGGGGAAGGATGGAGAAGAATGCCCCAAATCCCCACTCATGCACTACCGCTCTATAGTCAGGATGAAGCGCCTGGTACATGGAGTGAATGCTGAACCAGTTCCCTCGAGGCTGTGTAAAACTAGGAACCTGCATGAAATGCAGATCAACATCAAAACCCTTTAAATCCTCGTCAATAGGAAAGAAGGAAGATCAAAGTCTAACACCATACCTCGTTAGCATGCAAGTACATCGATGGATGTCTGATCAAATAACCAGCAACTCTAGGTTTGCCACCTGAATGCTCGGAAGCTCCCTACGAGGGACATGTGCAGCAGGAGCGGGATCCTCCATTGGAATATCCGCCTCCTCATCCTCAATGTCTGGCACATCTACCTAGACAAGACGAATCACGGCCTCCACCAACCAACGAGGCTGTCTGACAGAACGGGGACGAGGCACTTCGAAAGCCCTCCACCGTACGCCAGAAGTGGTCCTATAGGAACTGCTTGGCCGATCGAGATCCATAATATCTGGACAACAAGTCTCCAAATCACCTCAGAAAGGGTGTGGTATTTCCTTACTTGGAGCTTTTAAATGCATTTATGACTATATGCATGCATACATTTAGTTTAACATATAATAGAGTTAAAATGCATGACTACCCAATGCCTACATTTGGAAATTTTTTTGCCATAGTCCCCTTTGAAAATAGGACTATCCATATGCACATAAGCATGTCTAGGTGACCATTCAGTAGCACACCTTCCCCAAAGTCATATACATAATATATGCATTAAAAATCAAAATCATCATGCATAAGACCAACCTCAATGCTAGGAGTACTTTGCCTTTCTATCTTTTGCTCATTAGACCTCAAATAGGACAAAAAATAGCAGAAAAAGGTGCCAATTTGACTGTCTCAAAAGTAAAAAAATTTCACATCATTATGTTCAGCATGGTTTAATACTAACATTTACTATGTTGAATATTTTTTATCAAGTCATTTGTGCATACATAATCACTACTATGTGTTTAGATGCATTTAGATGCGATAACTCACAATCCAACGGATAGAAAGCGGAAAAAATACATGCATACGTTACGTGGATAGTGTAGAACACTTATACGGTGATGAAATTCTGACGGCACGAACTCAAAGCAGATCCCAAGATGGCTCGCGGTTTTCTCTATGCGAAGCAAGTTGAAAGTGACTTGTGAAGACCAACCTGTAGGATTTATGATCCACGATTGGCCGTAGGCTCACCTGCGGCTGCAGTAGGTGCACCTACGACACCCCTATATGGGTCCCACCCCTCCGACTCGGTCCAGTTCGAGTTGCAAAGGAGTTCTTATGG
This sequence comes from Panax ginseng, assembly GCA_020205605.1. NCBI lineage: Eukaryota > Viridiplantae > Streptophyta > Magnoliopsida > Apiales > Araliaceae > Panax > Panax ginseng. The sequence continues at coordinate 43,785,475 of CM035136.1, forward strand.
ACTAGAAAGGTCAAATCGAGAATAAAAATGCCACGCGATTGAGCAAAACAGCATATAATCCTGGTTTTCTTGGAAGAGACTTTGAATCTGTACATCGCCCATTGGTAGTCACCCAAACACGAGGTATACCCTGCCAATGATCATATTTGTCACAAATCACATTCGGAAATACCTCGTACAGGTCCAATGCCGCCAACTCCGGGTCGTTACCCTAAATGAGTCCCCGACGGGGGTTACAACGTAAATCCTCAGTGGGGGTTACAACACGTTCATCCGTTGACATGTCTATCAACGAAGGTCAAGCAGCCTTGACGTTATTTTAGCCAATGACAAGTAAACCCATCGAAGCATTGAGAACTGTTCGATAGTTGCATACGTACTCATGAGTCCCCAGTAGATCCCCGACGGGGGTTACAATGTATATCTCCGGAGGGAGTAACAACGCATGTTCAGCCGTTGACACACATATCAATGAAGGTCAAGAAACCTTGACGTCATTTCAGTCGATAGCGTTTAAACCTATTAGAGCTCTAGACCTATTCGAGGTTTTCATACCCAACTGCTCGTATTCCCCAGTGGATCCCCGACGGGGGTCACAACGCAATGCTCCGTTGATCTACACGACAGCGAAAGTTAAGCAACCTTGACAATCTACTCACAGAGCCTCAGCCACTGATTCACGCGTCAGTGAAGGTCAAGCAACCTTGACAGTATATCCCATAGGATTTTTCAACCGTTCATTCACATATTGGTGAAGTACACGGCAACAAAGGTCAGGCATCCCTGACAGCATTTGTTGTTGGCAGTAAATCCAATAGAATCCTGACATGTCCTGGAGATACCAACCAGGAAAGGTCAATATTATCAAAGAGGATAGATGATGGAATATGTTATACACATCCTCAAAACAGACCAAGCTTTATCCCCACAGATCTCTTACACATAAGAGGTACATCTTCAGGATCAAGTCGTTATCAAGAACACATGAATTTGGTGATAACTCTAACATCAACATCCTAACAGATTCAGCTTACACATCGAATCTGGTCAGCATTGCCAATCCCCAGTTAAAGCCATAGGGATCCAGCAATCATCCCCAGCAGGTTGGGCTACAACCCCGTACACGTGCATCATACATTTGCATCATTTTGCTACCCATATTACCACGTTCGTCTTGTTGCATTTCAAGTGTCTAGGATTCATTATCCTACCCATGCATCGCCATGCATGAGTATGATAAAGAGGGGCATCTGTAGACACTCGAAATTTTTTGTACCACTGTCACTAAAATTACAGGAGGACAGATTCGTCTTTTAAGAGAGAACCCTGAAAGACAATCCAAATCCATACCGGATACTACCGGAAGTTCAGCATCAACCCCAGATCGCAATCTGGGAGTAACAAATCCAACCTCAGAGATAACCCCGAGGCATGCAGATACAATACCGGAACACACACCGGAGAAGACCAATTAATCTAGGAGATAACCCCGAGGTATCCAGTCTCAGTCCCAACCATGGGAATAGCCGCCAACCTTGGTGATAGCCCCAAGGAATGAAATTTTGACGATAACCCTGAAAATACTTGTTTCAAATGCAAGCAGCTTCAATCTCGGCGCTCACAATGAGATACACTGCACCAACCCGACAATAACATCGGGAAGATAGGTACACCTCAAAGGTGACAATGAGGACCTTCAACAATTGCAGCAGTCCAATCTCAGTGAAGTCTGAGCAACGTCTGCTTTATCAGCCCAATCCGGCGATAACACCGGTTAAGGGAAACATCGTCATCTCGTCAACACGATGCAACGTCACGTCTCTACGCAACAATGTCCCACAAGGCTAACCAATCCCGAGTGACTATTGTGCGGGGTAACGGATGAAAGTTGAAGCTTGAAGACCGGAGGACATCGTCCCATCTTCAATGACTTCGTACAAACTGTAATCTCATGTCATCATACAACTCTCGACAACGACGGTCCGAAATAGGTCCTGTATACCTCAAACGGATGCCCGAATTGCACTTCTGAAAGTTCGAGTTGACATTACAGTGCATGAGTGCACATACTTCGAGATGACCTGACCCAAAAAACCCAGGCCCACCCGGGTTTCCTCTGGTACACCTACGGCTCAGCCGCAGGTACACCTGCGGCTAAAATGCCTATAAATAGAGGGCTTGGGCAGCACATTTTGCAAGAGAAAAAGGCGTGGAAGCCCTGCCCAATTTGCTCTGTACTCACCCCATGTAGTGTACTTTCCCCTTCTAAACACCTGTGAGCTCATATATAGCCCTTTTGTACTTACAAAAGTCAGTGTTTACCCACTCTAAAGATATAGAAGTCTTGTTTAGCAGTCAGCTGTAAGCCTTCTCACACACCTTAGAATTTTTTGCCTTCATCTTTGCATACACCCTTCTACACGTTGAGAGTCGTGTTGCTTGCTTTTGTCCGGACTTCGGTCCGTGGTTTCATTTAAGTCTGTATATATATATATATATATGTTATATATATATATTTATGTATATATTGACTAACATTATCGAGTTATGTCTCGATTGAGCCTAGACTTCGGTCTGGAGCGTTTATTTGTTTTAATATATATATTTATATATATTAACTGTGTGTCGAACTCTGTTCGATGAGCCTAGACTTCGGTCTGGTGCATTTACTGCTTTAATATATATATATATATACATTTATATATATTAACTGTGTGTCGAACTCTCTTCGATGAGCCTAGACTTTGCCTAAATGCGTTTTTACTTTATATATATATATATATATATATATATATATATATATATATATATATATATATATACATTTATATATATTAACTATGTGTGAACTCTATTCGATGAGCCCGGATTTTACATCCAATATGCTTATTCGCTTATATATATATATATATACTTATATATATGAAGCGTGGTCGAACTTTGTTCGATGAGCCCAGATTTTACATCCGAATGCGTTTATCGCTTTTATATATATATATATATATATATATATATATATATATATATATATATATTTTCGTCCCCGCTGGAGTTTTCTTCGTGGCGATTGATCGGATTTTGACTTTATTTACATTACATCACCGCCTGGAGTTTTTCTTTCGTGGCGGTTGACCATATTCTGACTTTATTTACGTTTTGTCCCGCCTGGAGTTTCCTCCGTGGCAGTTGATAGCTTTTTACAGCTTTATTTACTTTTGATCCCCCATGGAGGTGCTTCGTAGTTGGTGATCCTGTGTGTATATATATATATATTTACGGCTTTTATATATATACCTGCTTACTGCTTTCATACAAATTGCGGTACCTTGTGCGCGTAGGAATCATGTGATCATAGATTCAACCTATTGGATCTAGATTTGGTTCCCGTGATGGAAATTTTCAGCTGTAACCAGCTTGTAAATTATTCTGCAGTGTCTGAATTTCCTCAAATGGTTTCCATACCTATGAGGAAGTCGGCATTATTTTGTACATTATTTTTATACGGATGCCTCGCATTCGTAAAATAAAATCAATCAAGCCGAGCACTTAATAAAAATGGGAGTGTAAAAGGTCTCAATTACTATTGAGCATCAGGGTTTGAAAAACCTCTTTTATAAAACATCACTGCCATATCTTGTTAAAAATTGAATTTTTACATAAATTCAAACCATGTGTATATAGGTTAGAACGAGGCCTCGCACTACTTCCAAATAACAGCACATTGACCCACACACACACACATTCAGATAATAGTTTCTTGAAAAGAGGCGGTCACCGTGGTAACACGAATGTCGGAAGTGCCTAACACCCTCCTCAAGATAACCAAGTCCCGGACCCTAATGAATCTCGGTTTTGCCAACCCATTTAACAAAGTGTCACATCACTAGGTCAATGTGCAAACCTTTTCTATTGTGTTAGTACAACCATTTAAAAAACCAATGGCGACTCTTAACAAATCCATCGTCGACATTATACATGTTTGAGACCTTTTTCACTTGTTTTTTCAAACAAATCTCACCTAAAATGAGAACACCAAAGAACAAGTAATCTGAAAGGACATCCAAAAAATCCAACGCCGATGATTATGTTAGGGGCACAAAGGTCGATCTTGATAAACAAGGATTTGGTATAATCCTATTAAAAATGTGGAAAATAGGACTAATAATAATATTAGAATGATTAATAGTAAGTCAAGGCATAAACGGCCACTTTATTGTTCACCATTTGTTACTTGTAAAAAATGTGGTTTTAGAGATCATTTTGATTCTAATTGCAATAAAATTAGAATAAAACAAATTTGGGTAAAGAAAAGTGATTTATATGCTACTAACCCAAAAGGACCCAAGAAAATTTGGGTACCAAAAAGGTAGAGAAGATTAGTTTATTTTGTAGATATCTCAAGGTCAAAATGGAGACAAATGATACTTTACTTTGAGAGACTACACTAAGGAGCTCAACTATCAAGCTTATTATTGGTAACAAAATGTTGATATATATATTGGTAACAAATCACAAAGGTATGATTATATTGTTTACTTGCTATATATGTTTTTTTTAACCTTACTCCAATGTCATTCTTTGTGCTTATTTTTTTCAATTTGTAAAATGGGGTGAGATAACTAATCTTGTATGAATTAATTTTTGTTGATGACAAAGGGGGAGAGATATAACTTGATGATTTGTTTCTTTTTGATAATGACAAAGGGGGAGAGATATTTGGGTATATTTAAATTGGTTTAAATTGGTATTCATGTTAATATTGAGATACTATATTATGCTGGAATATGCAATGATGGTTATTTGGATAAAGTCATTTTCTTTTTCTCCATAATATGTATAAATTTAGGGGGAGCCATATACTTAGGGGGAGCATGTTGGTGCATAAATTGTCATCATCAAAAAGGGGGAGAATGTTAGTTTTTGATTTTATGATGTTTTGAATGATGACTAATTTAAGGATATTAGACGTGTGCATGGTTCATGGTTTGTTATTATATTATTAAATATGCATGGATTATGGTTTATAATATTATAATTAATATGCATGGGTTTATAATATTGTTAAGGAAGATTTGAATTGGAGCTTATTAAGGAAGATTTGAATTGAAGTTCATTAAGGAAGGTTGGTTTTCTAAGAAATCTGTTTTGGTTTTAAAATGTCCATTTATTAAGGAAATAGGTAGTAACAAATCTTTAACAAATCATATCAATCTCCTTTAATAAATTTTGGATATATATAATTTTATGACTCCTAATATTGTGGGATTCTTTATAGAATCCAACTGGACTTATCTTGTATGACAACTTATTTGGACTCTTATTATATCCTTGATTTACCAAATCTGTTAGACTCTTTAATTGCTAATATCATGTGTGACGCCCCCAAAATAGGTATACATCACCTATTCTGAGTCGTCAAATACATGGTACAGAATACAAATACAACTTAATTATACAATTGTCGTGGTAAAGTACGACAAAACATAAGTCGTGAGTTTTAATACAAATATTGTCGCCTCAGACAATATACAAACTCAAATTCAATATTATTACATTTATTTTCCACTATTTCACTGAATAGTGAGGACTACTAATGCTATCATCTGGTCCGTCACTCCATTCCCCGACTAGTCCCTGCTACGTTCTCATTTCCTGAAGAGAACAATGAAAGTAAAAGAGTGAGCTCAACTAGCCTAGTAGGAAATATTATGACTAAGATAATGCAGAATATGTAAAACCCTAACTTTTTGAATAAAGATGAATTTTCTATAAATATTATTTTTGAATATTATGGAGTGAAATTGATATAATAGTTGTGGGTAATATTTATAAATTTTGCAAAGTACGCAAGTTGTTATATAATATTCGATTGGTCGGAGAATATTCATTTTAGCAGGGAATATTCGTACAACGACACAATCATTGGTGGACCCCACAATGGAATTATTGTCGGATTGAGAAAACGACAAAAATACTTTATGAAAATAACGGCAAAAAGTTTTATCGTTAATTGTTGAAACACCGATTGTTAAAACAAAAATGCGATGTCTGGCGTGGTTGCATAGTAGCACACTCAGATTAATTATTGATACTTAAGTGATAAGTCACTCGGTTTTGTTGGTATTATTAATGTAATAATCTGTAAAATCTTTTATATAAAAATGAATACTTTTATAAAGTTATTCTATAAATAGAATATATTATATTCTATTATGCATAGTGTGTTATAGTGTATGTGATAGTGTTTTGCATAGTAAAATCTTTTTTATATAAAATGTAATACTTTTATAAAGTTATACATTTTATTAGACAATAATTAGAATATATTATATTTTATTATGCATAGTGTTTGCATAGTGCCTGCATAGTGTTTGCATAGTAAAATCTTTTATAAAGTTATTCGTTTTATTAGACTATAAATAGAATATATTATATTTTATTTAAAAGATTTTGGTTTAAATATGGACCGTCAGATTAAAGTAAATCAATCTCGACCATTCATGAGTTAGTTACTATGCATTCCATTTATTATTCTATTAGAATAACCTGTCTATGCGAAGTACCGCATTTATGGTGATTTCTTTTGTCATTCCATTCTTTATTATACTCAGTTGGTTAAAGTTTTGACTTCTATACTCCATGAAATTAGTAGAATATCCTTGATATTTACGCTTCATCCAGTATCTTTTCATGGAAATATTCTTCTGATCATTCTTGAATTTTACTCTATAAAGCAGCATCATGTTGACAATTTGGACATTAGTAGTTCTTGGACAAATTAATTCTTGAACTTGTTTTATTGAATTCTTATATCATTATCATCATCTTCATGTTTATATTATGTTGAAAGTCATCTGTGGCCTGTAGTGCATAGATAGACTTGGTATGATTATGACCAAGGATTATTCGGTGTAATCATGACCGTAATGTTACAAATGATGTGGTAAAAGTCCTCATTGGCCAGTAGTGCATTGATGGATGAGTTGTTGGCATGATCATGACCATTATTGAATACACAAATATTCTTGGCCCGTAGTTCATGGATAATTGTGGTCGTGATACTAAAGAATATCATTGGTAGTAGTGCGAGGGTGATTCGATGATGTGGATTATTTATTGTCGAGTCCCAATGATATAAGTGATGAAAAACCTTCTAAATCATAAAAGATAGTAGATTTTATTCTCTACTTGACTCTTTTAATGGATTGCTTGTTTCACCGCAGATTAAACTTGATGTCTATTATATTTTATCAATTTAACATTGTTGGAGACTAATGATAATTTATTCTCGCATTATCTTAGTCATAATATTTCTTCTTGGGCTAGTTGAGCTCACCCTTCCTTTCACCTTTTTCTCTTGTGAAATGAGAATATAGTGGGACAAGTTGGGGGAGCGGAGTGATGGTCCGAGAGGATAGCATTAGTAGTCCTCACTATTACGTGAAATAGTGTGATAATAATTGTAATGAGGACTCTTTTTGAGTTTGTATAATCTCTAGTAGATAATATTTGTATTCAAACTCACGAGTTTATGTTTTGTCGATTATTGTACATGCGCTTTTATTAAGTAAGTTGTATTTGAATTTCGTACCATGTATCTGGCACCCAAGATGGGTGATGTATACCTAATTTTGGGGCGCCACAACAGTATCAAAGCTTAGGATATGATCCCCGGCTAGGATGTGAGAATAGAACTAGGAGGGAGAGACGGGAATTCCTTTGCTAGTATGACCTACCTAAGTTTATTTGATATTTAATTGGCTCATCGAGTATAGAGATAATATGTGATATGTTAATTAACCCTTGTTTTGTGGCGATTTGAAAATGGCATCCGAAAATGTTGAGATAAGCAATGGAGCACAGGAGACTGTTGATTCTCCACAGATCAATAATCAGGACAATGTACAACAGGATGGCGATAATCCTCATGTAAACAACAACACTGATCAATTAACGAACGACGATATGTTTAAGAGCTTTTTAGAATTCATGCAACATCAGGAGAAGGCGGCTCCTGTTCATAATGCAGGAGGAAACAATGGCAACCCACGGTTGGTCACTGCTAAGCAATTCAAGGAGCTGGGACCACCGGAGTGTTTGGGAAAGCCAGAACCACTTAAGACGGAGACGTGGTTAAAGCAGATCACCAAGATATTTGATGTCTTGGGATGCTCCGAGGAGCACAAGGTTCCCTTTGCCACCTTTATGTTGCGTGAAGAGGCAGATTACTAGTGGGAATCTGTAAACGCAGCGTACTGACTGGCCGACTTCAAGATGTCTTGGGAGAAGTTCCAAGACCTGTTCAATGACAAGTACTTTCCCGAAAGCATTCGTCACATGAAAGAAGTGGAGTTTATCAAATTGGAACAAAACAATATGACCGTGTTGCAATACGAGGCTAAATTTGCGGAGTTATCCCGGTTTACATCCCATTTGGTCGATAATGAAGAGCGAATGACGCGAATGTTTTTAAGAGGTTTGAAACCGGAGATACGTCAATATCTTATTTCTCATAAACTGTGTTTGTACTCAAATGTTGTAAATAGGGCTCAGTTATTGGAGCACGGTAACGAGTCAACGCAACCAAAAGAGAGCAGCTGACAAAATGATAATCTGGTGATGATAATGGATCATCAAAGCGGTGACAATAAGCATGGAGGAATCAACATGTCGAAATGGTAACCACCGGTGGTAATCATGGCCAAAACAATAAGAATGGACATTTCAAGAAGAGAAGGTTCAACAATGACGTGAAAGACGTCGGCACCAGCACCCGTTTCAAAGGAAGAAGAACGACCACCGGTCGTATGTTTCAAATGCGGACAGGAGGGACACATCCGTCCAAACTGTACGCAGCAATCCAAAACGTGTTTTAATTACGGAAGAGAAGGTCACTTAGCTCGATTTTGTCGTATGGTGAAGTCAATTCCAACTGGGATAGTGATGCCAAAGGATGTCTCAGACAAGCCAAAGCCGGTAGTTTATGAGAGAGCGTTTTTTTTTTCATGACGAGGAACCTGAATAAAATTATCACAGGTATGTTAGTCATAAACTCTTGCGAAGTCTATACCGTGTTAGATACCGGTTCTACTCACCCTTTTATTTCACCTAGTTGTGTTCAATGTTTGAAGTTAACTATGGAGAAGTTAGACTTTAATATATCTGTTTAAACTCAGTTCGGAGAAACCTTCGTTACCTCCACTATTTATAAATCTTGTTCAAATCAACACTTTCACGTTACATGTTGATCTTGTCTCTTTGAAAATACTTGCCTTTGATGCGATTTTAGGAATCGATTGGTTAACTACTCATCATGCTTTTCGTAAGGTTGTTTGTTTTCATATTCCTAACCAACCTGTTATGCGAATTCAAGCAACCAAACCACTAAAGTCAATCATTGTCATATCACCATAAGTAAAGAGCCCCGATCCTTTTGTTGTTGACTTCCTTGTGTGGAATGCACCGAAGCCAGACTTTCTGTAGGCGATGTCACGAATGACGATGGCAAATTGATAGGTATCAATGTGACGTGTTACCCAAGTCTTGGATGAGAGTCACAGTTTTGAATGATATTTCTATTGTTAATAAATTTCCTTACGTATTCTTGAAGACTTCTTAGCCTACCCCTAGAGCGTGAAATCGAATTTTGTATTCCAGTACAAAACCCATTTCTAAAACCCCCAAATATTTCTTCAACTAAAACGAACGTAACATGCGCCAAAGACGTTGGCTCAAGATATTGAAGATTACGCTCGTACTATTCAATACCATCGTGGGAAAGTGAACGTGGTAGCTGACGCGTTGAGTAGAAGATCGTATACGTTTATGAGTGTGATGTTGTTAACACAAAGACCCATTTCGTATGACTTATGAATGATGAAGATAGAGTTAAAGACTCTAGGAACCCACGTGAAGATAACGAATATACGAGTAGAATTAATCGACTTTAATCGATAAAGTTAAAGCCATTCAAGCTACACACGAGTGATGAATGTGAAGAATTAAGAAGGTTCAAGAGGCGTTATTCTAGAAGCAAGAATCGATGAAGAAGGAATACTTGAAGTCAACTCCGGACTTTTGTGTTCTAACGACCACGATTTAAAGTATTAAATCATGATGGAGGCGCACAACACACCATTTGAAATCCATCTGGGCGTGCAAAATGTATCATGATCTTGACATACATTTGGTGGGGCAATATGAAGAGAGAGAGATATATTGTTTATCTCAAGGTGTCTAACGTGTCAACGAAGTCAAGTGACATCAAGTACCAAAAGGTCCATTGCAACCACTTGAAATTCCAGAATGGAAGTGGGAGCACATTACCATGGATTTCGTTACCGTTCTTCCCAAAGTTTCTCAAGGCATAGATGCGATTTGGGTCATTGTTGATAGATTGACAAAGTCTGCTCATTTCTTACCGATACGACAAACTTATACACTTGAACGTCTTTCTCGTATATACATAAACGAGGTTGTAAGATTGCATGGTATTCCAGTATCCATTATTTCTGATCGAGACCCAAGATTCACTTCAAGATTTTGGGTTAGTTTATAAAAAGTTATGGGCACAGATTTACGATTTAACTCGGCATATCATCCTCAGACGGACGGACAGTCGGAGAGGACTATTAAAACTCATGAAGATCTATTAAGACTCTGTTTCCTTGATTTCAAGGGAAGTTGGGACAAGTTCTTACCATTGGTGGAGTTTTCCTACAACAACAGTTATCAAGCAAGTATTGGCATGGCTCCATTCGAAGCGTTGTATGGAAGAAAGTGTCGTTCTCCAGTATGCTGGGATGAGGTGGGAGAAGCAATGTTGCTGGGATCGGAGTTGGTATGTATCACAACAGAAAAGATTCAAACAATCCGACAACGTATAAAAACCTCACAAAATCGACAAAAGAGTTATGTTGATCTTCATCGAAAGGATGTGGAATTCGATATAGGAGATCATGTGTTGTTACGTGTTGCTCCATGGAAAGGAGTTACGAGATTTGGAAAGAGAGAAAGCTCAATCCTCGATTAAATTCGGCCCATTTTAATCCTCGATCGAGTAGGAAGCGTGGCTATAGACTCGCTTTCTGCCAAGTATGTCTCGTGTTCATAACGCTTTTTCACATATCCATGTTACGTAAATATGTGGAAGACCCGAACCACATTATTGAGTTGGAACCCGGACGAAATAGCGGAAGATTTGACGTATGAAGAGGTTCCCTGTTCAAATCTTGGATATGAAGGAACATATTCTACGACCAAGGTTATACCTCAAGTCAAAGTTTTGTGGAGAAACCACGATGTTGAGGAAATGACTTGGGAGTTAGAATCTGAAATGAAATCAAGGTATCCTTACCTCTTCGACATACCGTGCACGTACCCTAATTTTGAGGGCTTAAATTTCATAAGAAGGGAGATTGTAAAACCCCAACTTTTTGAATAAAGATGAATTTTCTATAAATATTATTTTTGAATATTATGGAGTGAAATTGATATAATAGTTGTGGGTAATAATTATCAATTTTGCAAAAACGCAAGTTGTTATATAATATTCGATTGGTGGGGAATATTCATTTTAACAGGAATATTTCGTGATAACGGCACAATCATTGGTGGACCCACAATGGAATTATATTGCCTGATTGAGAAAAAGCGACAAAAAATCGTATGAAAATAACAATGAAGTTTTACCGTTAGCTGTTGAAACACCCGGTGTTAAAAGTACTAAAGAATCTGGCGTGGTTGCATAAGTAGCACACAAAGATTAATTATTGATGCTTAAGTGATAAGTCACTCGGTTTTGTTGGTATTATTAATATAATAATACGAGAAAATCTTTTATATAAAGCAGAATACTTTTATAAAGTTATTCTATAAATAGAATATATTATATTCTATTATGCATAGTGTTGCATAATTGTTCGTATAGTGTTTTGCATAGTAAAATCTTTTTTATATAAAATGTAATACTTTTATAAAGTTATCTGCATTTTATTAGACAATAATTAGAATATATTTTATTTTATTATGCATAGTGTTTGCATAGTGCCTGCATAGTGTTTGCATAGTAAAATCTTTTATAAAGTTATTCATTTTATTATACTATAAATAGAATATATTATATTTTATTTAAAAGATTTTGCTTTAAATATGGACCGTCGATTAAAGTAAATCAATCTCGAATTGCTCATGAGTTAGTTACTATGCATTCCATTTTTCTATAAATAGAAGCTCATTCATTCATTATTTTCTTCTTTAATTCTTTGAAACTCTAGAGAGATAAACTATAGAGAGAAAGAAGAAAGTATTTCGCTACTTCACTACTTATATATCCAAGATTTCTTCTTCTTAAGGTAGGGAATATTATTTGTTGTACTAAGTAAAGGGGTGTTATTCTTTCTTATTCATGAAGAGAAGCTGTTGTTATTCCATTTCTTATTATTCTGTTGGAATAATCTTTATACGCGGTCTACCCTATACTTGGTGATATTCTTCTATTATTACATTGGAACATCACATGCGTGTGTTTTACAGGACCTAGTTAAAATCTTTATTATTATTCCATTGGAACATCATCACATCATGTGTTTTACAGGACCTGGTTCCAACTTATTATTATTACATTGGAACATCACATGCGTGTGTTTTACACCGGGACTGGTTAAAATCTTTATTATTCTGTTGGAACATCCCGTCGATTGCAAAATTTTATCCGACTGGTTCCGTTATTATTAATTCGTTGAAATAACTTTGCCTCATGCAAGTACCGCATGCATAGTGATTTCTTTTGTTATTCCATTCTTTATTATAATCAGTTGGTTAAAGTTTTGACTTCTATACTTCATTAAATTAGTAGAATATCCTTGATATTTGAGCTTCATCCAGTATCTTTTAATGGAAATATTCTTCTGATCATTCTTGAATTTTACTCTACAAAGCAATATCATGTTGACAATTTGGATATTAGTAGTTCTTGGACAAATTAATTCTTGAACTTGTTTTTATTGAATTCTTATATCATTGTCATCATCCTCATGTTTATATTATGTTGAAAGTCATTTGTGGTTCTGTAGTGCATAGATGGACTTGGTATGATTATGACCGAGGATTATTGATTGTAATCATGACCGTAATGTTACAAATGATGTGGTAAAAGTCCTCATTGGCCCGTAGTGCATTGATGGACAGTTGTTGGCATGATCATGACCATTATTGAATACACAAATATTCTTGGCCCGTAGTGCATGGATAATTGTGGTCGTGATACTAAAGAATATCCTTGGCCGTAGTGCAGGGGTGATTCGATGATGTGGATTATTTATTGTCGAGTCCCAATGATAAAAGTGATGAAAAACCTTCTAAATCATAAAAGATAGTAGATTTTATTCTCTACTTGACTCTTTTAATGGATTGCTTGTTCCACTGCAGTTAAACTTGATGTCTATTATATTTTATCAGTTTAACATTGTTAGAGACTAATGATAATTTATTCTGCATTATCTTAGTCATAATATTTCTTACTGGGCTAGTTGAGTTCACCTATCCTTTCACTGTTCTCTTCAAGAAATGAGAATATAGCTGGGACGAGTCGGGAAATGGAGTGATGGTCCAGAGGATAGCATTAGTAGTCCTCACTATTCTGTGAAATAGTGTGATAAAAATTGTAATGAGGACTCCTTTTGAGTTTGTATAACCTCTAGTAGATAATATTTGTATTCAAACTCACAGTTTATGTTTTGTCGTATGTACACAACAGTTGTATTAGTAAGTTGTATTTGAATTCTGTACCATGTATCTGGCGACCCAAGATGGGTGCTGTATACCTAATTTTGGGGGCATCACAGAATATATTATCGTTAGCCTTCAACAGTGTTAAACTGATACAATATAACAACCATCAAGTTTAACTGCAGCGGAACAAGGAATCCATTAAAAGTGTCAAGTAGAGAATAAAATCTACTATCTTTTATGATTTAGAAGGTTTTTCATCACTTTTTTCGCTGGGACTCAACTTAATAAATAATCCACATCATCGAATCACCCCTGCACTACGGCCAAGGATATTCTTTAGTATCACGACCACAATTATCCATGCACTACGGGCCAAGAATATTTGTGTATTCAATAATGGTAATGATCATGCCAACAACTGTCCATCAATGCTCTATGGGCCAATGAGGACTTTTTCCACATCATTTGTAACATTATGGTCATGATTACACCGAATAATCCCTGGTCATAATCATACCAAGTCCATCTATGCACTATAGGCCATAGATGACTTTCAACAAAATATAAACATGAGGATGATGACAATGATATAAGAATTCAATAAAACAAGTTCAAGAATTAATTTATCCAGAACTAATAACGTTAAATTGTCAACATGATATCGCTTGTAGAGAGTAAAATTCAAGAATGCTCAAAAGAATATTTCCATGAAAAGATATCGATGGATTAAATATCAAGGATATTCCACTAATTTCATGGAGTATAGAAGTCAAAACTTTAACCAACCGAGTATAATAAGGAATGGAATAACAAAAGAAGTCACCAGGCATGTGATAAACCGCACAGGCAGGTTATTCCAACAGAATAATAAATAACGGAATCAGGTCCGGCGTAAAATGCACAGACAGGATATTCCAATAAAATAATAAAGAGGGAATCAGGTCCGGCGTAGAACGCTCAGACATGATATTCCAACAGAATAATAAAGACGGAATCAGGTCCGGCGTAGAATGCACAGACAAGATGTTCCAACAAAATGATAAAGAATGGAACAACAGAAGAATTTCACCAAGTATAGGGTAGCCCACGTATACAGGTTATTCCAACAGAATAATAAAGAATGGAATAACATAAGTTCTCTTCATGGATAAGAAAGAAATAATACTCCCTACCTTGGAAAAAAGCGGATCTTTGGAATAGTGAGGTAATGACTTCTCTTCTTCTTCTTTCTCTATAATTTCTCTCTATAATAATCGCTCTAAAGATTTTGTGAATTGGTGATAAATGAAGGAAGAATGAGCTTCTATTTATAGAAAAATATAGTTTCGATAATTGCACGTTTTGGGGCTCGAAAAATTACAGTACGATACCTCCAACTTTTCCTTTATTTCTAATTTAGTCATGGAAGTATTATCAAACTTGAACCATCTCCCCTAATAGTAAATAATGTGATTCAATAGTAAATTATGTGAATCAATAGTTCTAGACATGTGAAAATACGAATTACAGTATAGTACCTCCATCTATACCTCCATTTTTAACTTAGTCATGCAAGTATTATCAATCTTGCATCAACTCCCCTAATAGTAACAAGAATGTGAAACAATAGTATACACATGTGAACAAATACTTATAATCATGTGAAATAATAGCAATCAATTGCTCATTTATCCAGTTAAATACCTGATAGGTTAATATAACCTCCAGACATCAATTATTATCGAAATAATTGTCGATTTTCACTAACACAAATATTTCCAACACAATGAAACCATTTTTATCGAAAATATAAATTTTAAAATTTTGAAGTTTGACTTTTCCCAAAAAAGTAAACTGTTGACTTTTTGACCAAATAGTGAATTCCGGAAAATTTTGTGTTTATAGACTATTTTTACTAATTTCATCGTTAGGACTCAAATATCACGATCAAGCGTCTCCAATTCAACTCCGAACACAACAACAATTTTAATAACATTCATCATTTATATTATAACTCACAATATTTATCAACGGATCGATTTCTTAAAAAGAGGGCTTTCAATAAGGATTTCTCCTTATTGGCGCTTCAATCAGGTGACCAAACCTCTCCTCGATGTAACTTCTAGACATTGTAAATATTGCAATTTAATAATATGAATAACTTTGTCATCTCAATTATTGATTTAATAAAATAACATATTATGCAGATGATCTTTATGACAATAATCGAATCAATAATATGAGAGCTATGATGCAGCAATTACTGTAGTAATAATTGAGTATAACTGAGTGACTTCTCACCATCAATAATCAATATCGTGTGCTACTATGCAACCATGCGTATTACTGTACTTTTACTACCAGGTAGTTCAACAGTTAACGGTAAAACTTCCGCCATTATTTTCATAAAGTATTTTTGTCATTTTTTCAATCCGACAATAATTCCGTTGTGGGGGTCCACCAATGATTGTGCCGTTGTACGAATATTCCATATTAAAATGAATATTCACCGACCAATCGAATATTATATAACAACTTGCGTACTTTGTAAAATTTGTAAATATTACTCACAACTATAACATTATATCAAATCCACACCATAATATTCAAAAATATATTTCGAGAAAATTTAATCTTTATTCTAAAAGTTGGGGTCTTACAACCTCCCCTTCTTATGAAATTTCATCCTCAAAATTAGGGTGTGTACCTGGTATGTCGAAGAGGTAAGGATATCTTGATTTCATCTCAGATTCTAACTCCCATGTCATTTCTTCCACATCGTGGTTTCTCCATAAAACTTTGACTTGAGGTATAACCTTGGAGCGTAGAATATGATCGTTTTTATCCAAGATTTTAACAGGTAACTTTTCATACGTTAAATCTTCCTCTATCTTGTCTAGTTCTAATTCAATAATGTGGTTCGGGTCTTTCACAGATTTACGTAACATAGATATGTGAAAAACGTTATGAACACGAGACATACATGGCGGTAAAGCGAGTCTATACGCCACAGTTCCTACTCGATCGAGGATTAAAAATGGGCCAATGAATCGAGGGTTGAACTTTCCTCTTTTTCCAATTCTCGTAACTCCCTTCCATGGAGCAACACGTAATAACACATGATCTCCAATATCGAATTCCACGTCCTTTCGATGAAGATTAGCATAACTCTTTTGTCGATCTTGTGAGGTTTTTTATCGTTGTCGGATCGTTTGAATCTTTTCCGTAGTCATACGTATTCAACTCCGGCCCCAACAACGTTGCTTCTACCCACCTCATCCCAAAGATACCAGAGAACGACACTTTCTTCCATACAACGCCTCAAATGGAGCTATGCCAATACTTGCTTGATAATTGTTGTTGTAGGAAAACGCCACCAATGGTAGGAACTTATCCCAACTTCCTTGAAGTCAAGGGACACGAGTCTTAATAGATATTCAAGAGTTTGAATGGTCCTCTCGATGCGCCAGATCCATCCGAGGATGATATCGAGCTAAATCATAAAATCCGTGCCCATAGCTTTTTGCAAACTAACCCAAAATCTTGAAGTGAATCTTGGGTCTCGATCGGAAACTATGGATCTTCGGCATACCATGCGCCTTTAAAATCTCATTTATGTACATACGAGCAAGACGTTCAAGTGTATAAGTTTCTCGTATAAGTAGGAAATGAGCAGACTTGGTCAATCTATTAACAATGACCCAAATTGCATCTATGCCTTGAGAAACCTTGGGAAGACTAGTAACGAAATCTATGGTAATGTGCTACCACTTCTATTCTAGAATTTCAAGTGGTTGCAATGGACCTTTTGGTACTTGATGCTCCGCCTTAACTCGTTGACAAGTTAAACACCTTGAGATAAATTATGCTATCTCTTTCTTCATATTGCTCCACCAAAATGTATGTCAAAGATCACGATACATTTTGGTACTCTCAGGATGGATTGAAAACGGTGTGTTGTGCACCTCCATCATGATTTTATACTTTAAATCAGGGTTGTTAGGAACACAAAGTCTGGAGTTGACTCGAAGTATTCCTTCTTCATCGATTTTTGCTTCCGGCATAGCACCTTCTTGTACTTTCTTCCTCATACGCATCAGCTCCAGGTCTGTAGCTTGAGCAGCTTTAACTTTATCGATTAAAGTCGGTTCTACTCGTATGTTTACCATCATCATGTGGGTTCCTGGAGTCTTTATCTCTAACTCCATCCTTTGCAAGTCATACAAAATGGGCCTTTGCGTTGACAATATTGCACTCGTACCCGCATATGATCTTCTACTCAGTGCGTTAGCTACCACGTTCGCTTTTCCAGGATGGTATTGGATGGTATGATCATAATCTTTAAATAGTTCAAGCCAACGTCGTTGTCGCATATTGAGTTCCTTTTGGGTGAAGAAATATTTGAGGCTTTTATGATCCGTGTAGATCTCCACCCTCTCTCCATACAGGTAATGCCTCCAAATCTTAAGCGCAAAAAGGACAGCTGCCAACTCTAGATCATGAGTAGGGTAATTCCTCTCATATTCTTGGAGTTGTCATGAGGCATAGGCTATGACTTTCCCATGTTGCATGAGAACACATCCTAACCCTTTGCCTGAAGCATCACTGTAGATGACAAATCCCTCCGAGCTAGATGGTATTGTCAGAACAGGTGCTGAAATGAGTCTCATCTTGAGTTCTTGAAAACTCATCTCACATTCCACGCTCCAACCGAATTTTGTATCTTTTCGAGTCAGCTGAGTTAATGGAGTAGCGATTCGAGAAAACCCTTCTACGAATCTCCGATAATAACCAGCTAAGCCGAGAAAGCTACATACTTCGGTCACTGATTTAGGTTGGTCCCAGCTTTGAATAGCTTCAATCTTTGCTGGATCAACAGATATTCCATGACTTGATATCACGTGCCCAAGGAATGCAACTTCCTCAAGCCAGAACTCGTGTTTCTTTAACTTGGCATATAACTTGTTTTAACGAAGCTTTTGGAGTATCAGCCTCAAGTGTTGCTCATGATCTTCACGGCTTTTGGAATATATGAGGATGTCATCAATAAAGACGACCACAAAATGATCCAAATATTCCTTGAATACTCAGTTCATCATATCCATGAAGGCAGTAGGAGCATTAGTCAATCCAAAAGACATGACTAAGAATTCATAATGCCCGTACCGAGTTCTGAAGGCAGTCTTTGGAATATCCTCAGTTTTAACCTTCAGCTAATGATATCCAAAATGAAGATCGATCTTTGAAAAAAATTGTGCTCCTTGTAACTAATCAAACAGATCATCAATACGTGGAAATGGGTACCTGTTTTTGATGGTGACATGATTCAACTCCCGATAATCAATACAAAGTCGCATACTCCCATCATTCTTCTTCACACGAATGTAATAAGAGCACCCCAAGGAGACGATTGGGGCCTAATTAAACCAATGTCTAACAATTCTCGCAGAATTGAGTCTTTAACTCCACGAAGTTCAATAGAGCCATTCGATATAGGGCTTTGGAAATGGGTTTTGTATCGGGTTCAAGGTCGATACAAAATTCAACTTCACACTCTGGGGGTAGGCCAGGAAGTTCTTCAGGGAATACGTCAGGAAATTTATTAACAATAGAAATATCCTTCAAATCTGACGTATTTTTGTTTAAATTTGTGACATGAGCTAAGAAAGCTTGACATCCGTTTTTCAATAAACGAATAGCTTTATGGCTTGAGATGACCGTGATTGATTTTAATGGTTTGGTTGCTTGAATTCGCATAATAGGTTTATTAGGAATATGAAAGCTAACAACCTTACGAAAACAATCAATTTTAGCATGATGAGTAGTTAACCAATCAATCCCTAGAATCACGTCAAATGCAAGTATTTTTAAGGAGATAAGATCGATAGGTAACGTGCGGTTACCGATTTGAATCAAACAAGACTTATAAATAGTGGATGTAATGAAGGTTTCTCCTAATGGATTTTCAACGGATAAGTCAAAGTCTAATTTCTCCGGAGTCAAATTTAAACGTTGAGCGCAAGTAGGAGAAATAAAAGAATGGGTAGAACCGGTATCAAATAAGGTATACACTTCACTAGAGTTTATGATAAGCTTACCCGTGATAACCTCATTTGGGTTCCTTACTTTCTGGGAGGTCACAACAAACTCTCTCCCTTGCACTACCGACTTTGACTTTTCTGGGACGGCCTTTGGTGCCTCCATCCTAGTTGAATTTGTCTTCGGTGAATGACAAAATCGAGCTAAGTGACCTTCCCTTCTACAATTATAACATGCTTTGGACGTCATCGTGCAGTTTGGACTGATGTGTCCCTCCCCTCTGCATTTGAAGCATATGATAGGTGGTCATTCTCCTTCCTTAACAACGGGTGCAGGTGCTGATGTCTTTCCATCATTGTTGAATCTCCTTTATTTGAAATGTCCATTTTTATTGTCTTGGCTATGATTACCACTGAAGTGGTTACCATTTCTGGCATGTTGATTCCCTCCACGCTTGTTGTCACCGTTTCGATGACTGTTACCACTTGTATTTTCATTCTGCCGGCTGCTTTCTCTTGGTTGTGTTGACTCGTTACCACGCTCCAATAACTGAGCCCTATTTACAACATCTGAGTACAAACACAGTTTATGAGAAATAAGATATTGACGTATCTCCGGTTTCAAACCTCTTAAAAACATATGTGTCATTCGCTCCTCATTATCGACCAAATGGGAGGCAAACCGGGATAACACCGTAAATTTAGCCTCGTATTGTGACACAGTCATATTGTTTTGCTCCAACTTGATAAACTCCACCTCTTTCATGTGACGAATACTTTCGGGAAAGTACTTGTCGTTGAATAGCACTTGGAAATTTTCCCAAGACATCTTGAAAAGGTCAGTCAAGTACGCTTTTACAAATTCCCACCAAGAATTTGCCTCTTCACGCAACATGAAGGTGGCGAAGGGAACCTTTTGCTCCTCGGAGCATCCCAAGACATCAAATATCTTGGTGATCTGCTTTATCCAGGCTTCCGCCTTAAGTGGTTTTGGCTCTCCAATAAACTCGGGTGGTCCTAGCTCCATGAACTGTTTAGCGGTGATCGTTCGAGAGTTTCTAGTGTTTCCACCTGTATTTTGAACAGGAGCCGCTCTCGCCTGATGTTGCATGAATTGCATAAAGCCTCTGAACATTCCATCGTTCATCATTTGGTCATTGTTGTTTACATGAGGATTGTTGCCTTTCTGATGCACATTATTCTGATTGATGATCTATGGAGACTCAACGGTCTCTTGTGCCCCATTGTTATTCTCAATATTCTCGGATGCCATTTTTAAATACTGCCACAAAACAAGGGTTAATTGACATGAAACATATTATCTCTATACTCTGACCAACCAATTAAATACCAAAAAATTTAGGTAGGTCATACTAGCGAAGGAATTCCCCGTCTCTCCCCTCCTAGTTTTAGTCTCACATCTTAGCCATGGATCATATCCCTAAGCTTTGATACCAACTGTGATGCCCCCAAAATAGGTATACATCACCTATTCTGAGCCGTCAAATACATGGTACAGAATACAAATACAACTTAATTATACAATTGTCGTGTAAAGTACGACAAAACATAAGCTATGAGTTTTAATACAAATATTGTCGTCTAGACAATATACAAACTCAAATTCAATATTATTACATTTCTTTTCCACTATTTCACTGAATAGTGAGGACTACTAATGTTATCATCTCGTCCAGTCACTCCGTTTCCCCAAACAAGTCCTCGCCACGCTCTCATTTCTCAAGAGAACAATAAAAGTAAAAGAGTGAGCTCAACTAGCCCGGTAGGAAATATTATGACTAAGATATGCAGAATATATTATTGTTAGCCTTCAACAGTGTTAAACTGATACAATATAACAACCATCAAGTTTAACTGCAGCTGAACAAGCAATCCATTAAAAGAGTCAAATAGAGAATAAAATCTACTATCTTTTATGATTTAGAAGGTTTTCATCACTTTTATCATTTTGGGACTCAACTTAATAAATAATCCACATCATCGAATCACCCCTTACACTACTCGGCCAAGGATATTTTTTTATATCACGACCACAATTATCCATGCACTACTGGCCAAGAATATTTGTGTATTCAATAATGGTCATGATCATGCCAACAATCGTCCATCAATGCTCTACGGGCCAATGAGGACTTTTTCCACATCATTTGTAACATTACTACCATGATTACAATCGACTAATCCTCAGTGTCATAATCATACCAAGTCCATCTATGCACTATATCGCCATGTAGATGACTTTCAACAAAATATAAACATGAGGATGATGACAATGATATAAGAATTCAATAAAACAAGTTCAAGAATTAATTTATCCAGAACTAATAACGTCGAAATTGTCAACATGATCTCGCTTTGTAGAGTAAAAAATTCAAGAATGCTCAAAAGAATATTTCCATGAAAGATTTGGATGAAGCGCAAATATCAAGGATATTCCACTAATTTCATGGAGTATAGAAGTTAAAACTTTAATCAACTGAGTATAATAAGGAATGGAATAACAAAAGAAGTCACCAGGCATGCGATAGACCATACATAATACGAGTTATTCCAATAGAATAATAAATAACAGAATCAGTCCTAGGCGAAAAGCGCAGACGAGGATATTCCAACAAAATAATAAAGACGGAATCAGGTCCGGCGTAAAACGCACAGACAGGATATTCCAATAGAATAATAAAGACGGAATCAGGTCCGGCGTAAAACGCACAGACAGGATATTCCAACAGAATAATAAAGACGGAACTAGGTCCGGCGTAGAACGCACAGACAGGATGTTCCAACAGAATGATAAAGAATGGAACAACAGAAGAATTTCACCAAGTATAGGGTAGCCCACGTATACAGGTTATTCCAACAGAATAATAAAGAATGGAATAACAGAAGTTCTCTTCATGGATAAGAAAGAAATAATACTCCCTACCTTGGAAAATCTGGATACTGGAATAGTGAGGTAGCAGACTTCTCTTCTTCTTTCTCTCTATAATTTCTCTCTATAATAATCGCTCTAAAGATTTTGTGAATTGGTGAGAAATGAAGGAAGAATGAGCTTCTATTTATAGAAAAATATAGTTTCGATAATTGCACGTTTTGGGGATCGAAAAATTACAGTACAATACCTCCAACTTTTCCTTTATTTTTAATTTAGTCATGGAAGTATTATCAAACTTGAACCACCTCCCCTAATAGTAAATAATGTGATTCAATAGTAAATTATGTGAATCAATAGTTCTAGACATGTGAAAATACGAATTACAGTATAGTACCTCCATCTATACCTCCATTTTTAACTTAGTCATGCAAGTATTATCAATCTTGCATCAACTCCCCTAATAGTAACAAGAATGTGAAACAATAGTATACACATGTGAACAAATTGTTATAATCATGTGAAATAATAGCAATCATTTGCTCATTTATCCGGTTAAATACCCGATTGGTTAATATAACCTCCAGACATCAATTATTATTGAAATAATTGTCGATTTTCACTAACACAAGTAATTCCAACACAATGAAACCATTTTTATCGAAAATATAAATTTTGAAATTTTAAAGTTTGACTTTTTCTCGAAAAAAGTCAACTGTTAACTTTTTGACCAAATAGTGAATTACGGAAAATTTTGTGTTTATAGACTATTTTTACTAATTTCATCGTTCCGGACTCAAATATCACGTTCGCGTCTCCAAATTCAACTCCAAACACAACTTCAATTTTAATAACATTCATCATTAATATTATAACTCACAATATTTATCAACAACCGTGTCGTTCCCAAGAAAGAGGGCTTTCAATAAATATTTCCCTATTAGCGCTAGCAATTAGGTAACCAAACCTCTCCTCGTGTAACTTCTAGACATTGTAAATATTGTAATTTAATAATATGAATAACTTTGTCGTCTCAATTATTGATTTAATAAAATAACATATTATCGCAGTATGATACTATGACAATAATCAATCAATCAATAATACGAGATATGATGATGCAAAGAATTATCGTAAAGCAATAATTGAGTATAACCGAGTGACTTCTCACGTAAACATCAATAATTAATAACGTAGCTACTATGCAACCATGCCGTAGACATCGCATTTCTTTACTACTACGGGTTGTTCAATAGTTAACAGTAAAACTTCCGCCGTTATTTTCATAAAGTATTTTTGTCGTTTTCTCAATCCGACAATAATTCCGTTGTGGGGGTCCACCAATGATTGTGCCATTGTACGACTATTCCCTGTTAAAATGAATATTCCTTGACCAATCGAATATTATATAACAACTTGCGTACTTTGCAAAATTTATAAATATTACCCACAACTATAACATTATATCAAATCCACATCATAATATTCAAATATATATTTCGAGAAAATTTAATCTTTATTCAAAAAGTTGGGGTCTTACATCATGGGGTATACCAACTTTGATATGAGTTTCCTATTCTATCTTATGTTCATAACCGTTGGTCAATATTGTAGCTTTAATTATGGGATTTAAATTATCTGATTTCTTGCTAACAAATATAACCGTTGGCCTTCATGTTATAAAAAGATTCATCAACGATTGGAAAGCAGCAATTCACTCTTATTAATTCTTATAGCTTTCTAATAGTCTTTCTAGCGATCAATGTCTTGTTATCCTTAGGCTAGAAAGTTGATATTCCATTGGAATCACCATCATTGTAATCTGAAAAACAAAACTGTTAGCTTTGGTGGTCTAGAGTTTCTAGAGTTTAGTGGGTCTGCTCAAAGGAAGCTTCAAAGGTCTTAGAGGTGAGAACAGGTGCAGAGGTGTACAAGTTGCAGAGGTGCAAAGGGGGCATTGGTGTCCAACATCAGAATTGAAGTTTCTTTGTAATAGGGAGTTCTTTTTATTGTATTTAATTGAATATTAAGTTTAATAAAAAGAGTCTCCAATCCTAGTTGGGATTGGACATGGATTAGGCCACTAGATTAGAGGATAGAAATTTGAACCACGTAAAAATCTTGGTGTGATTTTTACTGCTTACATTTATCTCTTTAACTGTCATTCACGTTCTGCATTTTTTTGTTATTCACGCCACTATCCAGACACTAAAGCAAATAGGTCTAGCTGTCTGATAATAATAAACAAAGAACAAACACTAAAGCAGATAGGCGTAGCTGTCTGAATTAAACATGTAGCATAAAGTTATTCAAAAAGTTTTCACCGTTTTTCACTTTTAGCTTAAACACCTATTCACCCTCCCTCTAGGTGTGCACATACATAGAATTACACTCATGATTTATGTAGAGACAAACTCCAATATATGAGGAATGGATTCTAAACGTTATAGTACTCACCAATCCCAAAGTCATAAGAAATATCCTTAGTATACAACAAAGAAGCGTATTGAAGAAGCTAAGGAAAGTACCATTGGTAAAGGGGGAAAACACCTTTTCAGGTGTTAGGTGAGAAAGCAGTCTGCTGTGTCAGTGGGCCAGAATGCAATTCATAAGATGTGCAGAAAAGTCTCCATCAAAGAACAGAAAGGTTAAACGCATTTAATGCTTCAACGGATGGATCCAACGGATAGTTTTCAAGATCACATATATAAAAATCAAGCAGATGAGAGAAGCAAGCAAGCATTGAACAAAAACGTACAAGAACTCTCAAAACTCAACTCTACGATCTAAGAAAAAGGAAAGCTTGCTAAGCTACTTAGTTCTTTTGAACAAGTACTTAAACAACAACTGAATAGCAACCATCAAGAACTCAACATCTACAAGTTCCAAGTCTGCTGGACTTGAAGAGTTCTAAGTGAACTGTAAGAGAGCCAAGTCTGCTGGACTTGAAGAGTTCAAGAGTGAACTAAGAAGTTTCTAGACTGCAGGTCTAGAAGGAATCTAAGTGATTCAGAAAGTGTAAAGGACATCCTTAGTGGATTTCCTACTCGAGAAGTAGAAGAGTGGACTAGGAGCTTTAAGTGCTCTGAACCACTTAAAATGACTGTGTCTCTTACATTCTTACTATAACTGTTATATCTACTATAACTACTATATCCGCCTCACTCTCATAAACTCATAATCTTAAGGGAGATTAACACTAATATTAATTCCGCTAAAGTTTTAATCATTATCTACTAACAAGATAAAACAAAAAGATTTTTAAATATCTATTTTTAAATCTCCATAATCTGATTTTTAACTAGTGGTAATTAGAATTAGTTTACTTATAAATTGAAATTCATTCATTTAAATAAGATTGAGTTGGTTACGGGTTAGTACTTGGTGATTTTTATTAAACAATTCCCCGTGGGAACGATACTCTACTTTCACTTTATTACTTGTTGACCACGTATAATTACGTATTGTGCGTAAATAGATTTTACCCAACAAGTTTTAGGTGAATTCTTTGGGGAATTAATTTAATAATTATTTACCAATATTAATTTCAATCAAATTAGTCTTAATTTAAACATTTTATTTTTATTTTTAATTCTCTTCATATATTTCTCTCTTTTCAGGCACCATGGATGACGTTGCGTATCAATGGTCATACACAAACATGACTCAACCAAGAGAAATAGAGATTGATGGACTTAATGCAATTTTCGCAGAGCCAGTACAAATTGAAACAAATTCGAAGACATTGGAGGTTATCGCAGCCCAACGAAGTCGAAGGATGGCAGTTACGTGTGACTATTGTGTTGGCAACCTTCAAAGTCATCAATGCACCGTTAGTTTTGAACTGGTACAATATAGTGATGATTACCTCAATAACTATATTGATCCTAACTATCACCAAGATTAGGGGTATCACCCGAATTTTTCATGGAGCTATAATTATGATGACCAATATTACGCTCTAAATCAATTATACACATCGGAATTTTCATGTCCACCTCCAGTGTCACAAGAGACAGATAATTCAAGGTTGGAGGAATTGTTGTCCAAGTTCGTAGCAGCAAATAAGGAGAAGATGAGTAATCAAGCGATGTCAATTCAAAATCTTACGGATCAGATAAAGCAAATAACCAGAGCCGTAAGAAACCTTCCTCCAAACACTTGCTTTATGACATGGATGACGTGTGACGCCCCCAAAATAGGTATACATCACCTATTCTGAGTCGCCAAATACATGGTACAGAATACAAATATAATCTTTAATATACAACAAGAGAGCTGTGAGTTTTAATACAAATATTGTCTTCTAGACAATATCCACTCTCATAATAAGTCCTCATTACATTTATTGTCACACTATTTAACAGAATAGTGAGGACTACTAGCTAATACTATCATCCACACCATCACTCCGTTCCCCGATTTGGTCCCATTACGTTCTCATTTCACAAGAAAAGTGAGAGAAAAGGTGAGCTCAACTAGCCTCAAAGAAGAAATATTATGACTAAGATAATGTAGAATAAATTATCATTAGCCTTCAAATAAAATGTTAAACCGATAAAATATGACAAACATCAAGTTTAAGCTGCGGTGAACAAGCAATCCATTAGAAGAGTCAAGTAGAGAATAAAATCTACTATCTTCTATGATTTAAAAGGTTTTTCATGACTTTTATTGCTGAGACTCAGCTTAATAAATAATTCACATCATCGAATCACCCCTCCACTACGGCCAAGGATATTCTTTAGTATCACGACCACAATTATCCATGCACTACGGGTCAAGAATATTTGTGTATTCATTAATGGTCATGATCATGCCAACAACTATCCATCAATGCACTACGGGCCAATGAGGACTTTTACCACATCATTTGTAACATTACGGTCATGATTACACCAAATAATCCCTGGTCATAATCATACCAAGTCCATCTATGCACTACAAGTGCCATGAGATGACTTTCAACATAATATAAACATGAGGATGATGACAATGATATAAGAATTCAATAAAACAAGTTCAAGAATTAATTTATCCAGAACTAATAATGTCCAAATTGTCAACATGATAATCGCTTTGTAGAGTAAAATTCAAGAATGCTCGGGAAGAATATTTTCATGAAAAGATACTAGATGAAGCGCAAATATTAAGGATATTCCACTAATTTCATGGAGTATAGAAGTCAAAACTTTAACCAACCGAGTATAATAAAGAATGGAATAACAAAAGAAATCACCATGCAGATTGCTTAGCAGACAAAGTTATTCAATAGAATACTAAATAACTAAACCAAAGTCGGGCAAAATTGCACCCAAGCGAGGATGTTCCAATGAATAATAAAGAATGGAATAACAACAGAAATCATCATGCATGCGATTGCATGCATAGACATATTATTCCAATAGAATACTAATAAGGATGGAATCGGGTTCAGAAAAACGCATGGATAGGATATTCCAATGTAATAATAATAAAAAGGCGGAACTAGGTCCCATAGAAAACGCATGTATACATGATATTCCAATAGAATAATAAAGCGGAATCGGGTCCAGAAAACGCATGCATGAACGAGGATATTCCAAATGTAATAATAAAGATGGAATAATAGAAGAATGTCACCAAGTATAGGGTAGCTCCGTGATATACAGTAATTCCAAGCGAGAATAATAAGGAATGGAATAACATAAGTTCTCTTCATGAATACGAAAGAATAACACCCCTTACGAGTACAACAAATAATATTCCTTACCTTAAGAAGAAGAGTACTGGATATATAAGTAGTGAAGTAGCAGAACACTTTCTTCTTTCTCTCTATAGTTTATCTCTCTAGAGTTTCAGTGAATTTGTAAGAAAATAATGAAGGAATGAGCTTCTATTTATAGAAAAATGGACTGCATAGTAACTAACTCATGAACGGTCCAGATTGATTTACTTTAATCTGACGGTCCATATTTAAAGAAAAATCTTTTAAATAAAATATAATATATTCTATTTATAATTTAATAAAACGAATAACTTTATAAAAGATTTTACTATGCAAACACTATCGAGTAATTATGCAAACACTATGCATAATAAAATAAAATATATTCTAATTATTTGTCTAATAAAGCAGAGATAACTTTATAAAAGTATTCATTTTATATATAAAAGATTTTACTATGCAAAACACTATCACAGACACTATGCAACACTATGCATAATAGAATATAATATATTCTATTTATAGAATAACTTTATAAAAGTATTCTGTTTTATATAAAAAGATTTTCTGTATTATTATATTAATAATACCAACAAAACTGAGTGACTTATCACTTAAGCATCAATAATTAATATTGTGTGCTACTATGCAACCCACGCCATTATTGTTTCTTTTACCTACTTGGGTGTTTCAACAGCGATTAACAGTAAAACTTCCACCGTTATTTTCATAAAAAATATTTTTTGCGTTTTTCTCAATCAACAATAATTTCATTGTGGGGTCCACCAATGATTGTGCCATTATCTGAATATTCCTGTTAAAATGAATATTCCCAGACCAATCGAATATTATATAACAATCATGATTTTGCAAAATTTATAAATATTACCCACAACTATAATATTATATCAATTTCACTCCATAATATTCAAAAATAATATTTATAGAAAATTCATCTTTATTCAAAAAGTTGGGGTTTTACAATCTCCCCTTCTTATGAAATTTTGCCCTTGAAATTAGGGTACGTACCTGGTATGTCGAAGAGGTAAGGATACCTTGATTTCATTTCAGATTCAAACTCCCAAATCATTTCCTCACATCGTGGTTTCTCCACAAAACTTTAACTTGAGGTATAACCTTGGTGCATAGAATATGTTCCTTCTTATCCAAGATTTGAACAGGAACCTCTTCATACGTCAAATCTTCCGCTATTTCATCCGATTCTAACTCAATAATGTGGTTCGGGTCTTCCACATATTTAAGTAGCATGGATATGTGAAAAATGTTATGAACACGAGACATACTTGGCCGTAAAGCAAGTCTATAGGCCACAGTTCCTACTCGATCGAGGATTAAAAATGGGTCGATGAATCGAGGATTGAGCTTTCTTCTCTTTCCAAATCTCGTAACTCCTTTCCATGGAGCAACACATAACAACACATGATCTCCAATATTGAATTTCACGTCCTTTCGATGAAGATCAACATAACTCTTTTGTCGATCTTGTGAGGTTTTTATACATTGTCAGATCATTTGAATCTTTTCCGTAGTCATACGTACCAACTCCGGTCCCAATAACGTTGCTTCACCCACCTCATCCCAGCATACTGGAGAACGACACTTTCTTCCATACAACGCCTCAAATGGAGCCATGCCAATACTTCCTTGATAACTATTGTTGTAGGAAAACTCCACCAATGGTAAGAACTTATCCCAACTTCCCTTGAAGTCAAGGACACAGAGTCTTAATAAATCTTCAAGAGTTTGAATAGTCCTCTCCATCGCTCCGTCGTCGAGGATGATATGCCGAAAGCTAAATCGTAAATCTGTGCCCATAGCTTTCTCGCAAAACTAACCCAAAATCATGAAGTGAATCATGGGTCTCGATCGAAACAATGGATACCGCATACCATGCGATCTTACAATCTCGTTTATGTACATCTGAGCAAGACGTTCAAGTGTATAAGTTTCTCGTATCGGTAAGAAATGAGCAGACTTGGTCAATCTATCAACAATGACCCAAATCGTATCTATGCCTTGAGAAACCTTAGGAAGAACGGTAACGAAATCCATGGTAATGTGCTCCCACTTCCATTCTGGAATTTCAAGTGGTTGCAATGGACCTTTTGGTACTTGATGCTCCGCCTTAACTCGTTGACACGTTAGACACCTTGAGATAAACAGCGCTATCTCTCACTTAATATTCCCCACCAAAATGTATATCGAAGATCATGATACATTTTGGTACTGCCAGGAAGGATTGCAAACGGTGTGTTGTGCGCCTCCATCATGATTTTATACTTTAAATCAGGGTCGTTAGGAACACAAAGTCTGGAGTTGACTCGAAGTATTCCTTCTTCATCGATTCTTGCTTCTGGGATAGCACCTTCTTGCACTTTCTTCCTCATACGCATCAGCTCCAGGTCTGTAGCTTGAGCAGCTTTAACTTTATCAATTAAAGTCGATTCTACTCGTATATTCGACATCATCACATGGGTCCCTGGAGTCTTTAACTCTATCTCCATCCTTTACAAGTCACACAAAATGGGCCTTTGTGTTGACAATATCATACTCGTACTTGCATATGATCTTCTACTCAATGCGTCAGCTATCACGTTCGCTTTTCCAGGATGGTATTGGATGGTATTATCATAATCTTTCAACAGTTCAACCCAACGTCGTTGTCGCATGTTGAGTTCCTTTTCAGTGAAAAAATATTTGAGGCTTTTATGATCCGTAAAGATCTCCACCTTCTCCCCATACAAGTAATGCCTCCAAATTTTAAGTGTGAAGACAACAACTTCTAACTCTAGGTCATGAGTAGGATAATTTCTCTCATATTCTTTGAGTTGTCGTGAGGTATAGGCTATGACTTTCCCATGTTGTATGAGAACACATCCTAACCCTTTTCCCGAAGCATCACTGTAGATGACAAATCCCTCCGAACCAGATGGTATTGTCAGAACAGGTGCTGAAATGAGTGTCCTCTTGAGTTCTTGAAAACTCTTCTCACATTCCTCGCTCCAACCAAACTTTGTATCTTTCCAAGTTAGCTGAGTTAGTGGAGTAGCGATTCGAGAAAACCCTTCTACGAATCTCCGATAATAACCAAACTAAATTTGAAAGCTACGATGCTTGATCCATCGATTTAGGTTGCTCCCGACTTTGAATAGCTTCAATCTTTCTTTGGGTCAATGATATTCCATGACTTGATACCACGTGCCCAAGGAATGCTACTTCCTCAAGCCAGAACTCGTATTTCTTCAATTTGGCATAAAGCTTGTATTCACGAAGCTTTTGGAGTATCAGCCTCAAGTATTGCTCATGATCTTCATGGCTTTTGGAATAAATAAGGATGTCATCAATAAAGACGACCACAAAGTGATCCAAATATTCCTTGAATACTCGGTTCATCATATCCATGAAGGCAGCAGGAGCATTAGTCAATCCAAAGAACATGACTAGTAATTCATAATGCCGTCATCGAGTTACGAAAAGCCGTCTTTGGAATGTCATCGATTCTAATCTTCAATTGGTGATATCCAGAACGAAGATCAATCTTTGAAAAGAATTTGTCTCCTTGCAACTGGTCAAACAGGTCATCACTACGTGGCAATGGGTACATATTTTTGATGGTGACATGATTCAACTCCCGATAATCAATTCAAAGTCGCATACTCCCATCTTTCTTCTTCACGAATAGAACAGGAGCACCCCAAGGAGAAGTACTAGGATGAATAAAGCCAATGTCTAACAATTTCTGCAGTTGAGTCTTTAACTCCTGAAGTTCAATAGGAGCCATTCGATATGGGGCTTTGGAAATGGGTTTTGTACCGGGTTCAAGGTCGATAAAAAATTCAATTTCACGCTCTGGGGTAGGCCAGAAGTTCTTGAGAATACGTCAGAAATTCATTAACAATAGAAATATCATTCAAAATCGACGTATTTTTGTTTAGATCGTGACGGGCTAAGAAAGCTTGACATCCGTTTTTCAATAAATGAATAGCTTTATGGCTTGAGATGACCGTGATTGATTTGAATGGTTTGGTCGCTTGAATTCGCATATATAATAGGTTGATTAGGAATTGAAAGCTAACAACCTTACAAAAACAATCAATTTTAGCATGATGAGTAGTTAACCAATTAATCCCTAGAATCACATCAAATGCAAGTATTTTCAATGAAATAAGATCAACAGGTAATGTGAGGGTACAGATTTGAACCATACAAGACTTATAAACAGTGGATGTAATGAAGGTTTCTCTAAACAGAGTTTCTACAGATAAGTCAAAGTCTAATTTCTCCGGAGTCAAATTTAATCGTTGAGCGCAAGTAGGAGAAATAAAAGAATGGGTAGAACCGGTATCAAATAAGGTATAGACTTCGATAGAGTTTATGATAAGCTTACCCGTGATGATCTTATTTGGGTTCCTTGCTTTTTGGGAGGTCACAACAAACGCCTCCCCAGACTACAGGCTTTTTAGTTTTTCGAATGACCTTTGGTGCCTCCATCCTGCTGAACTTGTCTTCGGTGAATAACAAAATCGGGCTAAGTGACCTTCTCTTCCATAATTATAACATGCTTTGGACGGCATCGCGCAGTTTGGACTGATGTGTCCCTCCCCTACGCATTTGAAGCATATGATAGGTGGTTGTTCTCCTTCCTTAACAATAGGTGCTGGTGTTGACGTCCTTCCATCATTGTTGAATCTCCTTTTCTTGAAATGTCCATTTTTACTGTCTTGGCCATGATTACCACCGAAGTGGTTACCATTTTTGGCATGTTGATTCCCTCCACGTTTGTTGTCACTGTTTCAATGATTGATACCACTAGTATTTTCATGTCATTTACCGCTTTCTCTAGGTTGCGTTGACTCAATCAAGGCGCTCCAATAATCGAGCCCTATTTACAACATCCGAAAGTACAAACAGGTTTATGAGAAATAAGATATTGACGTATCTCCGGTTTCAAACCTCTTAAAAACATTCGCGTCATTCGCTACTCATTATCAAATCAAATGGGATGCAAACCGAGATAACTCCATAAATTTAGCCTCAGATTGCGACACTGGCCATATTATTTTGTTCCAATTTGATAAACTCCACTTCTTTCATGTGACGAATACTCTTCGGGAAAGTACTTATCGTTGAATAGCTCTTTGAACTTCTCCCAAGACATCTTGAAAGGTCAGTCAGTACGCTTTTCTGATCCCACCAAGAATCGCCTCTTCACGCAACATAAAGGTGGTGAAGGGAACCTTTTGCTCTCGGAACATCCCAAGACATCAAATATCTTGGTGATCTGCTTTATCCATGCTTCCGCTTTTAAGTGGTTTTGGCTCTCCAATAAACTCCGATGGTCCCAGCCTTGAACTGTTTTAGCGGTACCATCCGAGAGTTTCAAAGTGTTTCTACCTACATTTTGGATAGAGCCGCTCTCGCCTGATGTTGCATGAATTGCATAAAGCTTCTGAACAATCCATCATTCATTATTTGGTCAGTGTTGTTGTTTGCATGAGGATTGTCGCCTTCCTGATGCACATTCTCCTGATTATTGATATGTGGAGACTCAACGGTCACTTGTGCTCCATTGCTATTCTCAACATTCTCGGATGTCATTTTCAGATATTGCCACAAAACAAAGGTTAATTAACATATAACATATTATCCCTATACTTTGACCGACCAATTAAATACCAAATAAACTTAGGTAGGTCATACTAGCGAAGGAATTCTCCATCTCTCCCCTCCTAGTTCTAGTCTCACATCTTAGCCAGGGATCATATCCCTAAGCTCTGATACCAACTGTGACGCCCCGAAAATAGGTATACATCACCTATTCTGAGTCGCCAAATACATGGTACAGAATACAAAGACAATCTTTAATATACAACAAGAGAGTTGTGAGTTTTAATACAAATACTGTCTTCTAGACAATATCCACTCTCATAAGAAGTCCTCATTACATTTATTGTCACACTATTTAACAGAATAGTGAGGACTACTAGTTAATACTATCATCCGGACCATCACTCCATTCCCCGACTCGTCCCAGCTACGTTCTCATTTCCTGAAGAGAACAGTGAAAGAAAGGGTGAGGTCAACTAGCCCAGTAAGAAATATTATGACTAAGATAATGCGAGTAATAAATTATCATTAGCCTTCAACAATGTTAAACCGATAAAATATAACAAACATCAAGTTTAATCATAATGGAACAAGAAATCCATTGTAAGAGTCAATAGAGAATAAAATCTACTATCTTCTATGATTTAAAAGGTTTTTCATGACTTTTATCACGAGACTCACTTTAATAAATAATTCACATCATCGAATCACCCTCGCACTACGGTCAAGGATATTCTTTAGTATCACGAGCACAATTATCCATGCACTACGGGCCAAGAATATTTGGGTATTCATTAATGGTCATGATCATGCCAACAATCGTCCATCAATGCACTACGGCCAATGATAACTTTTACCACATCATTTGTAACATTACGATCATGATTACACCGAATAATCCTGGTCATAATCATACCAAGTCCATCTATGCACCACAAAGCCACGTGATGACTTTCAAAAAATATAAACATGAGGATGATGACAATGATATAAGAATTCAATAAAAGAAGTTCAAGAATTAATTTATCCAGGAACTAATAATGTCCAAATTGTCAACATGATACTGCTTTGTAGAGTAAAATTCAAGAATGCTCAGAAGAATAATTTAATGAAAAGATACTGGATGAAGCGCAAATATCAAAAATATTCCACTAATTTCATGGAGTATAGAAATCAAAACTTTAACCAACTGAGTATAATAAAGAATGGAATAACAAAAGAAATCACCATGCATGCGGTACTTCACATAGACAGGTTATTCCAACAGAATACTAAATAATGGAACCAGGTCAGACAAAATTCGCACCAACAGGATGTTCCAACAGAATAATAAAGAATGGAATAACAATGTAAATCACTATGCATACCAGATTCACATGTATAAAGTTATTCCAATGTAATACTAATAAGATCGGATTCGTGTCAAAGCGAAAACGCATGCATGTGATATTCCAACAAAATAATAATAAAGACGGAACCAGTCCGGCAGAAACGCATGCATGTGATATTCCAATGTAATAATAAGGGCGGAATCAGTCCCCAGAAAACGCATGCATGTGATATTCCAAATGTAATAATAAAAACGGAATAATGTAAGAATGTCACCAAGTATAGGTAGCTCACAGATACAAAGTTATTCCAAATGTAATAATAAAGAATGGAATAACATAAGTTCTCTTCATGAATACTATAAATAAAGATGAATTTTCTATAAATATTATTTTTGAATATTATGGAGTAAATTTGATATAATGTTATAGTTATGGGTAATATTTATAAATTTTGCAAAAGTAAGCAAGTTGTTATAAAATATTTTCTATAAATATTATTTTTGAATATTGGGGAATATTCTTTTGTTGTGGGAATATATTCAAAGTAAGACGACAATAACAATCATTTGGAATAGAATATTCTTTGGTGAATATTCCTATTTAAACTAATAATGGTAATTAGAACTTTAATTATCATTTCTGATCGAAAACGACAAAAAATATTTTTTATGAAAAAAATAATGGCGGAGGTGTTACCGTTAAAACCGCTGAACTACCCTAGTAGTAAAAGTACAAAGAATACGCTGTGGTTGCATAAGAAGACACAAGATTGATTATCGATGCTTACGTGAGAAGTCACTCACCTATACTCAATTATTGCTACAAAGAATTCGTGATCATATCTCTTATATTATTGATTCAATTATTGTCACAAGATCATCTCAGATAATATGTTATATTATTAAATCAATAATTGAGACGACAAGTTATAAATGATTAATAATTGTTGAAAGATTAAATATGTGTTGATTAAAAATAAAATGATTTGTGGTAATATTTATTCAATCCTCGATGTATATAAAGAGTCTATTATGAGACGCTTTTGTGGTAAGTTTGGTTATTTTAAGGGGCCCATATGTCATCATCTAAGAGTCTCTTCATCAATAGTAATTACCTTCATCAATAGTAATTACCTTCACAATAAGAATTACCTTCATCAATAGTAATTACCTTCATCAATAGTAATTACCTTCGCCAATAGTAACTACCTTTTACCAGACGCCAAACCACTTGCCGTTTCATATTACAAAAGGCCAAACCAATTGTCGTTTCACATTACAAAAGGCCAAAACCACTTTTCTTTTCACATCATCCAAACTTTTCTTTTCAAGCCACTTGCCTTTTCACATTTCAAGTGCTAAGTGTTAGAAATCTTCTATAAATAGAGGCCTAGTGCTTCATTATTTTCACTTAATTCATTCAAGCTTATAGAGAGAGAAAGTATAGAGAGAATAAGAGAGAAAGAAGAAGAGTATTCTCGTTATTACACTACCGCAGATTCAATCTACTACTAATGTAAGGGGTGTTATTCTTTCTTATTCATGAAGAGAATCGTTGTTATTCCATTGCTTATTATTCTCGTTGAATAACTCAGATACGCGGTTTACCCTATACTTGGTGACATTCTTCTATTATTTCGTTGGAACATCCTCGTCTGTGTTTTACACCCGACCCGGTTTCCGCTTTTTATTATTATTCGCTGGAACATCCTCGCTCTGGTGTTTTACACCGACCGGTTCCGCTTTTTATTATTATTCGTTGGAACATCCTGCTCGTGTGTTTTACAACCGACCGGTTCCGCTTTTTTTTATTATTATTTCGTTGAACATCCTGTCTGTGTGTTTTACACCGACCGGTTCCGCTTTTTTTATTATTCTCATTGAACATCCGCTTTAAGGCAAAATTTTGCCCCGACCGGTTCCGTTATTATTATTCTCGTTGAATAACTCTGCCTATGTGAAGTACCGCATGCATGGTGATTTCTTTTGTTATTCCATTCTTTATTATACTCATTGGTTAAAGTTTTGACTTCTATACTCCATGAAATTAGTAGAATATCCTCGATATTTGCGCTTCATCCAAAGATCTTTTCATGGAAATATTCTTCCGATCATTCTTGAATTTTACTCTACAAAGCAAAGATCATGTCGACAATTTGGACATTATTAGTTCCTCGGATAAATTAATTTTGAACTTGTTTTATTGAATTTTTATATCATTGTCATCATCCTCATGTTTATATTATGTTGAAAGTCATCTGTGGCCTCAGAAGTATAGATGGACTTGGTATGA
The DNA here is from genome assembly GCA_020205605.1 of Panax ginseng. Lineage (NCBI taxonomy): Eukaryota > Viridiplantae > Streptophyta > Magnoliopsida > Apiales > Araliaceae > Panax > Panax ginseng. The sequence goes on from CM035136.1 coordinate 43,823,071, forward strand.
TTATGACTGTGGATTATTCTTGTAATCATGACCGTAATGTTACAAATGATGTGGTAAAAGTTATCATTGGCCCGTAGTGCATTGATGGATGCTTGTTGGCATGATCATGACCATTAATGAATAACGAATGTCCTCGGGTCAGAAAGTGTATGGATAATTTGTGGTCGTGATACTAAAGAATATCCTCGTCAGTAAAATGGGTGATTCGATGATGTGGATTATTTATTGTCGAGTCCCAACGATAAAAGTCATGAAAAACTTTTAAATCATAAAAGATAGTAGATTTTATTCTCTACTGACTTTTTAATGGATTGCTTTGTTCACCGCAGCTTAAACTTGATGTTGTTATATTTTATCGCTTAACATGTCAAGGCTAACGATAATTTATTCTCGCATTATCTTAGTCATAATATTTCTTATCGGGCTAGTTGAGCTCACCCTTTCTTTCACCTGTTCTCTTGTGAAATGAGAACATAAGCAGGACTAGCTCTGGGAACTGAGTGACTGGCCCGCAGGATAAGATTAGTAGTCCTCACTATTTCGTGAAATAGTGTGTTAATAATTGTAATGAGGACTCCTTTTGAGTTTGTATAATCTCTAGTAGACAATAATTGTATTCAAACTCACAGCTTATGTTTTTGTCGATTGTACACCTATACGCAGTATTATAAGTAAGTTGTATTTGAATTTTGTACCATGTATCCGACGCACCCAAGATGGGTGATGTATACCTAATTTTGGGGGCGCCACAGCTTGGTATCAAAGCTTAGGATATGATCCCCGCTAAGATGTGAGAATAGTACTAGAGGGAGAGACGGGAATTCTTCGCTAGTATGACCTACCTAAGTTTATGTGGTATTTAATTGGTCTGGCCGTAATTTAGGGATAATATGTTACATGTCAATTAACCTTTGTTTTGTGGCAAGATCTCAAAATGACATCCGAGAATGTTGAGAATAGCAATGGAGCACAAAGCATCGCTGATTCACCACATATCAATAATCGTGATAATGTGCATCAGAAGGCGATAATCCTCATGCAAACAACAACACCGACCAAATGATGAATGATCAAATGTTCAGGGCTTTATGCAATTCATGCAACAAAGAAAGTAGAGCGGCTCCATCCAAAATGCGTGGAAACATCGAAACTCTCAAAGGTCACCGCTAAACAGCTTCAAGGAGCCGGGACCACCGGAGTTTAAGGGAGAGCCAAAACCACTTATGGCGGAAGCATGGATAAAGCAGATCACCAAGATATTTGATGTCTTGGGATGCTCCGAGGAGCAAAAGGTTCCTTTGTCGCCTTTTATGTTGCGCAGGAGAGGCAGACATCGGTGGGAATTCAGAAAACGACTCAACCGCCAGATCAAGATGTCTTGGGAGAAGTTCCAAGAGTCGTTTCAACGACAAATACTTTCCCAAAAGTATTCGCCACATGAAGGAGGGTGGAGTTTATCAAGTCGAACAAAACAATATGACCGTGTGTCGCAACACGAGGCTAAATTTATGAGTTATCCCTATTGCAGGCCCCCACTGGTGGATAATGAAGAGAGAATGACACGGATGTTTTTAAGAGGTTTGAAGTCGAGATACGCCAACATCTTATTTCTCATAAACCGTGGTTTATATTCAGATGTTGTAAATAGGGCTCGCTTAGTGGAGAGCGATAACGAGTCAATCTAACTAAAAAGAGAGCAAATTTAAAAAATGATAATACCAAAAGAGAGTAGCCATCAAGTTAAGGACAACAAGCGTGGAGGGAATCAATCAACAGCCGTAAATGGTAACCACTTTGGTGGTAATCGTGTACAAAACAATAAGAATGGACATTTCAAGAAGAGGAGATTCAACAATGATGGAAAGACGCCAAGACCAAAGACTGTCGTTAAGGAAGGAGAACCACCACCCATCATATGTTTCAAATGTGAGGGGGAGGGCACATCACCAAATCGCGCATGATGTCATTCCAAAGCATGTTATAATTGTGGAAGAGAAGGTCACTTAGCCCGATTTTGTCGCTCATCAAGACAAATTCACCTAGGATGGAGGCACCAAAGGTCATCCCGTAAAAAGTCAAACCCAGAAGTGCAAGGGAGAGCATTTGTTGTGACCTCCCAGAAAGCAAGGAACCCGAATGAGGTCATCACGGTAAGTTTTATCATAAACTCTAACTAAATCTATACTTTATTTGATACCGGTTCTACCCATTCTTTTATTTCTCCTACTTGCGCCATCGATTAAATTTGACTCGAGAAATTAGACTTTGACTTATCTCGTGGAAACTCCATTGGGAGAAACCTTCATTACATCCATCGCTTATAAGTCTTGTTTGGTTCAAATCGGCACTTCACATTACCCGTAGATCTTATTTCATTGAAAATACTTGCATTTGACGTGATTCTAGTGGATTGATTGGTTAACTACTCATCATGCAAAAATTGATTGTTTTCGTAAGGTTGTTAGCTTTCATATTCCTAATCAACCTATTATGCTAATTCAAGCGACCAAACCATTAAAATCAATCACTACTCATCTCAAGCCATAAAGCTATTCGCTTATTGAAAAACGGATGTCAAGCTTTCTTAGCTCATGTCACGATTTAAACAAAAATACGCCGCTTTTGAACGATATTTCTATTGTTAATAAATTTCCGACGATTCCCTCAAGAACTTCCCGCCTACCCCCGAAAGCGTGAAATTGAATTTTGTATCGACTTGAACCCGCAGACAAAACCCATTTCCAAAGCCCCATATCGAATGGCTCCTATTGAACTTCAAGAGTTAAAGACCCAACCGCAGGAATTGTTAGACATCGCTTTATTCGGCCCTAGTACTTCTCCTCGGGGTGCTCCCTGCTCTATTCGTGAAGAAGAAAGATGGGAGTATGCGATTTTGTATTGATTATCTGGAGTCAATCATGTCACCATCAAAAATAGGTATCCATTGCCACGTATTGATGACCCGTTTGACCAGCTTGCAAGGAGCCAAATTTTTCAAAGATCGATCTTCGCTCCGGATATCACCAATTGAAGATTGTAACCGATGACATTCCAAAGACGGCTTTTAACTCCCCAGACGGGCATTATGAATTCCTAGTCATGTCCTTTCGATCGACTAATGCTCCCCGCCGCTTTCATGGATATGATGAACCGAGTATTCAAGGAATATTTGGATCACTTTGTGGTCGCCTTTATTGATGACATCCTTATTTATTCCAAAAGCCGTGAAGATCATGAGCAACACTTGAGGTCGACACTCCAAAAGCTTCGTGAATACAAGCTTTATGCCAAGTTCAAGAAATGCGAATTCGCTTCGAGGAAGTAGCATTCCTTGGGCACGTAGTATCAAGTCATGGAATATCCGCTGACCCAAAGAAAGATCAAGCAATTCAAAGTCGGGAGCAACCTAAATCGCTGATCAAGCACGTAGCTTTTTGCTTTAATGGGTTATTATCTGAGATTCGTGGAAGGATTTTCTAATCGCTACTCCATCGACTCAAACCGACTTTAAAAGATACAAAGTTTCATGGAGCGAAGAATGTGAGAAGAGTTTTCAAGAACTCAAGAGGAGACTCATTTCAAAGACTGCTCGACAATACCATCCGCCTTGAGGGATTTGTCATCTACAGTGATGCTTCGCAAAGGGTGGGATGTGTTCTCATGCAACATGGAAAAGTCATAGTTTATGCCTCAAGACAACTCAAAGAATATGAGAGGAATTATCCTACTCATGATCTAGAGTTGGCAAAATGTTGTCTTCTTCGCACTAAAGATTTGGAGGCATTACTCAGATGGGGAGAAGGTGGAGATCTTTACTTGATCATAAAAGCCTCAAATATTTTTTTACTCAAAAGGAACTCAACATGCGACAACGACGCTGGGTTTGAACTATTGAAAGATTATGATCATACCATCCAATACCATCCCGAAAAGTTTAACGTGGTAGCCGACGACGATCGAAAGAAGAAGATCATATGCAAGCACGAAAAGCGATATTGTCAACGCAAAGGCCCATTTTGTGTGACTTGCAAAGGATGGAGATAGAGTTAAAGACTCAGGACCCATGTGATGATGCGTAATATACGAAAGTAGAACCGATTTTAATCGATAAAGTTAAAGTCGCCAAGTTATGCACCTGGAGCCGATGCGATGAGGAAGAAAGCAAGCAAGAAGGTGCTACGCCAAGCAAGAATCGATGAAGAAGGAATACTTCGAGTCAACTCCTGCACTTTGTGTTCCTAACGACCTCGATTTAAAGTATAAAATCATGATGGAGGCGCACAACACACCGCTTGTAATCCATCTCGGGAGTACCAAATGTATCATGATATTCGCCATACATTTTGGTGGAGCAATATAAAGAGAGAGATAGCGTTGTTTATCTCAAGGTGTCTAACTTGTCAACGAAGTTAAAGCGGAGCATCAAGTACCAAAAGGTCCATCGCAACCACTTGAAATTTCCAGAATGGAAGTGGGAGCACATTACCATGGATTTCAAGCATCGGCCTTCCTAAGGTTTCTCAAGGCATAGATGCGATTTGGGTCATTGTTGATAGATCGACCAAGTCCGCTTCATTTCTTACCGACACGAGAAACTTATACACTTGAACGCCTTGCTCAGATGCATACATAAACGAGATTGTAAGATCGCATGGTATGCCTAAGATCCATAGTTTTCGATCGAGACCCAAGATTCACTTCACGATTTTGGGTTAGTTTGCAAAAAGCTATGGGCATGCATTTCACGATTTAGCTTTCTAAGATATCATCCCTCGATCGGACGGACAAATGAGAGGACTATTCAAACTCTCAAGATCTATTAAGACTCGTGGTCCTTGATTTCAAGGAAGTTGGGACAAGTTCTTACCATTGGTGGAGTTTTCCCACAACAACAGCTTATCAAGCAAGTATCGCATGGCTCCATTCAAGCGCCAGATGGAAGAAAGTGTCGCTCTCCAAGATGTCGGGATGAGGTGGGTGAAGCAACGTTGTTGGGACCGAGTTGGTACGTATGACTACTTTTAAAAGATTCAAACGATCCGACAACGATAAAAACCTCACAAGATCGATAAAAGAGTTATGCCGATCTTCATCGAAAGGACGTGGAATTCGATATAGAGATCATGTGTTGTTGCGTGTTGCTCCATGGAAAGGAGTTACTTAGATTTGGAAAGAGAGGAAAACTCAATCCTCGATTCATCTACCATTTTTAATCCTCGATCGAGTAGGAACTCGGGCCTATAGACTCGCTTTTACCGCCAAGTATGTCTCGTGTTCATAACGCTTTTCACATATCCATGTTACGTAAATATGTGAAAGACCCAACCACATTATCGAAGTTAGAACCGGATGAAATAGCGGAAGATTTGACGATGAAGAGGTTCCTGCTCAAATCTTGATAAGAAGGAACATATTCTACGCCCAAGGTTATACCTCAAGTCAAAGTTTTGTGGAGAAACCACGATGTTGAGGAAATGACTGGGAGTTAGAATCAAATGAAATCAAGGTATCCTTACCTCTTCGACATACCGTGTAACGCATTCTAATTTCGAGGGCTTAAATTTCATGTTAAGGGAGGTTGTAAGACCCCAACTTTTATAAATAAAGATGAATTTTCTATAAATATTATTTTTGAATATTATGGAGTAAATTTGATATAATGTTATAGTTGTGGGTAATATTTATAAATTTTGCAAAGTAAGCAAGTTGTTATAAAATATTCATTTGGTCTGGGAATATTCTTTTTTTTGGGAATATTCAGACGACCAAGACAATCATTGGTGGACCCCCACAACTAATTATTCATTTGATCGAGAAAACGACAAAAATATTTTTTTATGAAAATAACTATGAGGTGTTACCGTTAAAACCGTTGAACTACCTAAGTAGTAAAAGTACAAAGAATACGCTATGGTTGCATAAGAAGACACCAGATTGATTATCGATGCTTACGTGAGAGAAGTCACTCACTATACTCAATTATTGCTACAAAGAATTGTCGTGATCATATCTCTTATATTATTGATTCAATTATTGTCACAAAGATCATCTCAGATAATATGTTATATTATTAAATCAATAATTGAGATTTACAAGTTATAAATGATTAATAATTGTTGAAAGATTAAATATGTGTTGATTAAAAATAAAATGATTTGTGGTAATATTTATTCAATCCTTGATGTATATAAAGAGTCTATTATGAGACGCTTGTGGTAAGTTTGGTTATTTTATGGGGGGCCCATATGTCATCATCTAAGAGTCTCTTCGTCAATAGTAATTACCTTCATCAATAGTAATTACCTTTCAATAGTAATCACAATACCTTTCATCAATAGTAATTACCTTCATCAATAGTAATTACCTTATCGCCAAAACCAGTAACTACCTTTAAACCGCCAAACCACTTGTCGCTTCATATTACAAAAGGCCAAACCAATTGTCGTTTCACATTACAAAAGGCCAAACCACTTTTCTTTTCACATCACCACCGCCAAGCCACTTGCCTTTTCACATTTCAAGTGCTAAGCTAGAAATCTTCTATAAATAGAGGCCTAGTGCTTCATTATTTTCACTTAATTCATTCAAGCTTATAGAGAGAGAAAGTATAGAGAGAATAAGAGAGAAAGAAGAAGAGTATTCTGTTACTACACTACCGCAAAGATTCAATCTACTACTAATGTAAGGGGTGTTATTCTTTCTTATTCATGAAGAGAACTCGTTGTTATTCCATCGCTTATTATTCGTTGAATAACTCAGATACGCTGGTTTATCCTATACTTGGTGACATTCTTATTATTATTCGTTGGAACATCCCGTCTGTGTGTTTTACATCGACCGGGTTCCGCTTTTTTATTATTATTATTATTCTCGTTGGAACATCCGTTCCGCCTTTTTATTATTGTTTTACATCCTTTCACGATTCGGTTCCGCCTTTTTTATTATTATTCGCTGGAACATCCCGTCTGTGTGTGTTTTACACCGACCGGTTCCGCTTTTTTATTATTCTCGTTGGAACATCCCGCTTGCAAAAATTTTGCCTCGACTCGGTTCCGTTATTATTATTCTCGTTGAATAACTCGCCTCATGCAAGTACCGCATTTATGGTGATTTCTTTTGTTATTCCATTCTTTATTATACTCAATTGGTTAAAGTTTTGACTTCTATACTCCATGAAATTAGTAGAATATCCTCGATATTTGCGCTTCATCCAAAGATCTTTTCATGGAAATATTCTTCCGATCATTCTTGAATTTTACTCTACAAAGCAAAGATCATGTCGATAATTTGGACATTATTAGTTCCTCGGATAAATTAATTTTGAACTTGTTTTATTGAATTCTTATATCATTGTCATCATCCTCATGTTTATATTATGTTGAAAGTCATCTGTGGGTATTCAGTATAGGTATAGATGGACTTGGTATGATTATGACTGTGGATTATTCTAATGTAATCATGACCGTAATGTTACAAATGATGTGGTAAAAGTTATCATTGGTCCGTAGTGCATTGATGGATGCTTGTTGGCATGATCATGACCATTAATGAATACACGAATGTCTCGGGTCAGAAGTGCATGGATAATTTGTGGTCGTGATACTAAAGAATATCCTCGCCGTAGAAAGTGCATGGGTGATTCGATGATGTGGATTATTTATTTGTCGAGTCCCAAGCCGATAAAAGTCATGAAAACCTTTAAATCATAAAAGATAGTAGATTTTATTCTCTACTTGACTCTTTTAATGGATTGCTTGTTCTCACCGCAGCTTAAACTTGATGTTGTTATATTTTATCGCTTAACATCGTTGAAGGCTAACGATAATTTATTCTCGCATTATCTTAGTCATAATATTTTTCGGGCTAGTTGAGCTCACCCTTTCTTTCACCGTTTCTTCGTGAAATGAGAACATAGCAGGACTAGCTCTGGGGAACTGAGTGATTATCCAGAGGATAAGATTAGTAGTCCTCACTATTCGTGAAATAGTGTGTTAATAATTGTAATGAGGACTCCTTTTGAGTTTGTATAATCTCTAAGTAGACAATAATTGTATTCAAACTCACAGTTTATGTTTTGTCAGATTGTACACCTACAAGCTTGTATTAGTAAGTTGTATTTGAATTTTGTACCATGTATCCGACGCACCCAAGATGGGTGATGTATACCTAATTTTGGGGTTTAGTTTTGCATGTTTAATGTAGTTGTTTTAATTTTGCATAAGTTGTCATGTTTGTTTAGTTTAGGATTATTATATGTTTGCATTCATGTAGTTTAAGTGCATAATTGTTTGCATAGTAGAGTAGTTGTAATTAATTTTTATTTATGTTTGGAAAAAAAATCAAAAATATTAGTTAGTTACTATGTTCATTTGCATGAATCCAGTTGTTAGATAGTTTAAGTTTATTTTGGTCAACGATGAGATTGGAATTAGGTAGACAAGTATAGTACTAATTATTAGAGTTTTGACATGATTTTTTTTGTTATGAATTGGATCTTTTCATGTTTGAAACTGGTATAATCAAGGTTAGCACGTTAGAGACAACTTTGTTGACTGATTACGTTTAAATTAATACATAATTGACTTCTTAAGGATAATACTAGTTTGAATGAATGAAAGACATGAAAAGGTTGAAATGACTAAATTTAGACAAAAAATTAAGTTTGGGGGATAAATTTGGGATATATAAGCTTCAAAAAGGAAAAATAAGAAACGAAAAGAAAAAAAATGAACAAAAAATACCCTGGCTAGTTTTGTTTCGGGGCCTTTGTTACTTGAGCAAGTACGCCTGAGGGAGTGTCTTTACACCTAGCGCCCTAAGGTCTTATATGGTCTGGGAGTCGTTGGTCGAAAGCTCGCTAAGGGGTAGCACTATTAGCCTAATGGAATAAGACATTGCACAGTCATGGTTAAAAAAAACAATAAAACGGGAAAAGAGCAAAAAGCCCCCGTAATGAAAAGTAAAGCATAAGTATCCTAGATTGGACTCTTGAACTTGGTGGATGTTTGAATTTTGTTGGATTTAGCTTGTTCGTGAATTTTGTGAGTTTTCACTGTATGATGCATTTAAAGAGATCTATTATGTGTTGTATTTAGCATTATATAAGTTAGCATGGATGTTGACCACACACACACTATATTAGTAATAACGGTTTAAGATTTGATGATTGATTGAGAAATTACTAATGAGTTTTGATATGATGTATTATCATGTTTACTTGAGTTTACAAAGGCCGGTTGAATAGTGTGACGCCCCCAAAATAGGTATACATCACCCATCTTGAGTCGTCAAATACATGGTACAAAATTCAAATACAACTTAATTATACAACAGTCGTGTAAAATATGACTAAACATATGCTGTGAGTTTTAATACAAATATTGTCATCTAGACAATATACAAACTCAATGGGGTCCTCATTACATTTATTATCACACTATTTCATAGAATAATGAGGACTACTAATGCACCATCTAGTACCATCACTGCTCCCGACTAGTCCCCTCGCTACGCTCTCATTTCCTGAAGAGAACAATGAAAGCAAAAGGGTGAGCTCAACTAGCCCAAGAAGAAATATTATGACTAAGATAATGCGTAATAATTTATCGTTAGTCTTCAAATCTGTTAAACTGATAAAATATAATAAACATCAAGTTTAGCTCACGCAATGAACAAGCAATCCATTAGAAGAGTCAAGTAGAGAATAAAATCTACTATCTTCTATAATTTAAAAGGTGTTTCATTACTTTTTATCACGAGACTCGACTTTTAATAAATAATCCACATCATCCCTTGCACTACTACCAAGGATATTCATTAAGTATCACGACAACAAATTATCCATGCACTACGGGCCAAGGATATTCGTGTATTCATCAATGGTCATGATAATGCCAACAACTGTGCATCAATGCATCACAACCCAATGAGAATTTTTACCACATCATTTGTAACATTACGGTCATGATTATACCGAATAATCCTTGGCCTAATCAAACCAAATCCATCCAAGCACTTACAGGCCACAGATGACTTTCAACATATTATAAACATGAGGATGATGACAATTCAATAAAACAAGTTCAAGAATAAATTTTAAGGATTTATAAGTTAATTTACCCGAACTCAATAACGCCCAAATTGTCAACATGATATCGCCAGGAGTAAAATTCAAGAATTCTCGAAGAATATTTCCATGAAAAGATATTGGATGAAGCGAAATATCAAGCATATTCCACTAATTTCATGGAGTATAGAAGTCAAAACTTTAACCAACCGAGTATAATAAAGAATGGAATAACAAAAGAAATCACCAAGCATGCGATAGATCGCATGCACATAAAGTTATTCCAAATGTAATAATAAATAACAGTAATCCGTGTCATGCGATAACGCACGCATCGGATATTTCAATAGAATAATAAATAATGGAATCCGAAGTCATGCGTAAACGCATCGGCTGTGATGTTCCAATGTAATAATAAAGAATGGAACTAGGTCATGCATAAACGCATGCATGTGATGTTCCAAATGTAATAATAAAGAATGGAATAATGTAAGAATTTCACCATGTATGCAGATTGTGATAAACAAAGTTATTCCAACATAATGATAAAGAAAGGAATAATGTAAATTCTCTTTATGAAGACGAACAAAATAATACCCTTTACGAAAGTACAACAAATAATATCCCTTACCAGTAAAAAGAAGAGTATTTCACCCCAGTAGGACGAGGATATTCTTGAAGAAAACTTGCACTAATTTCTATGCTCAAAGCTTTCTTAAACTCTAAAGAAATACGCTCAAGATTATAGAAGGAGAATTCTCTGAACTTCTGGTGTGATTTTCAATTCTAAATAAGCATCCTATTTATAGAATAATGGAAAGGATACTATGCTGCACTATGCAATAAAATATAATATATTCTATTTATAATCAAATAAAACAAAACTTTATAAAAAGTATTCTGTTTTATTTAAAAAGTTTTTACTATGCAAACACTATGCAGACACTATGCAACACTATGCAACACTATGCATAATAAAATATAATATATTTTATTTATAGTCTAATAAAACAAATAACTTTATAAAAGTATTCTGTTTTATATAAAAAGATTTTACTATGCAAAATACTATGCATAATAGAATATAATATATTCTATTTATAGTCTAATAAAATGTATAACTTTATAAAAGTATTCTCGCTTTGTATAAAAAGATTTTTTTCTTTTATTACATTAATAATACTAATAAAACAAAATTTATCATCATTATTATAATTCACAATATTAATCGACCAGGTCGTTCCCAGGAAAAAGGGGGCTATCCAATAAGGATTTCTCCTCATTGGCCGCAATTAGTTGACCAAACCTCTCCTCGATGTAACTTCTAGACATCGTTAATATTACAAAAATAATAATATTAATAACTTTTTCATCTCAATTATTGATTATAAAATATTGACAATAATTGAATCAAATAACGTGAGATACTATGCAGGAATTACTATAACAATAATTGAACAAAACTGAGTGACTTCTCACGTAAGCATCAATAATCAATATCGTTGTGTTACTATGCAACCACCAGACATCGCATTCTTTTAACACCGTGTTTCAACAGCTTAACTCAGAAAACTTCGCTAAAATTTTCATAAAGTATTTTTGTCGTTTTCTCAATCCGACAATAATTACATTGTGGGGTCCACCAATGATTGTGCCGTGGTTATATTTAATATTCTCTCGTTAAAACGAATTTTCCCGACCAATCAAATATTATATAACAACTCACGTGCATTTTGCAAAATTTATAAATATTACCCACAACTATAACATTATATCAAATTCATTCCATAATATTCAAAAATGATATTTATAGAAAATTCATCTTTATTTATAAAAGTTGGGGTCTTACAACCTCCCCTTCTTATAAATTTTGCCCTCGAAATTAGGGTACGTACCTGGTATGTCGAAGAGGTAAGGATACCTTGATTTCACCTCAGATTCTAACTCCCAGGTCATTTCTTCAACATCGTGGTTCCTCCACAAAACTTTGACTTGAGGTATAACCTTGGAGAGTAAAACATGTTCCTTCTTATGTGACGCCCCCAAAATCGGTATACATCACCCATCTTGAGTCGTCAAATACATGGTACAAAATTCAAATACAAACTTAATTATACAACAGTCGTGTAAAATACGACAAAACATATGCTGTGAGTTTTAAAACAAATATTGTCATCTAGACAATATACAAACTCAATGGGGTCCTCATTACATTTATTATCACACTATTTCACTGTAATAGTGAGGACTACTAATGCACCATCTAGGACCATCACTGCTTTTCCCCGACTAGTCCCCTCGCCACGTTCTCATTTCTCAAGAGAAGAATGAAAGCAAAAGGGTGAGCTCAACTAGCCCAGTAAGAAATATTATGACTAAGATAATGCAGAATAAATTATCGTTAGCCTTCAACGGTGTTAAACTGATAAAATATAATAAACATCAAGTTTAATCTGCAATGAACAAGAAATCCATTAGAAGAGTCAAGTAGAGAATAAAATCTACTATCTTCTATGATTTAAAAGGTTATTCATCACTTTTATCTCTCGAAACTCATTTCAATAAACAATCCACATCATCAAATCATCCATGCACCATGTGCCAAGGATATTCTTTAAGAGTATCACGACCACTAATTATCCATGCACTACGGCCAAAGATAATCGTGTTTTCATCAACTGATCCCGATCATGCCATAAAACAATTCATCTTTGCACCTTGGTCAAGAGAATCCATAGCCATAATCATACTAAAAGCGCCCATCAATGCACTACGGGCCAATGAGGACTTTTTTTTTTCCACATCATTTGTAACATTATGGTCATGATTATACCGAATAATCCCTGGTCATAATCATACCAAGTCCATCTATGCACTATAGGCCACAGATGACTTTCAACATAATATAAACATGAGGATGATGACAATGATATAAGAATTCAATAAAACAAGTTCAAGAATAAATTTTAAAGATTTATAAGTTAATTTATCCTGAACTCAATAACATCCAAATTGTCAACATGATATTGGTTTGTGCAGTAAAATTCAAGAATGCTCAGAAGAATATTTCCATGAAAAGATACAAGATGAAGCGCAAATATCAAGGATATTCCACTAATTTCATGGAGTATAGAAGTCAAAACTTTAACCAACTAAGTATAATAAAGAATGGAATAACAAAAGAAATCACCATGCATGCGATAGATCGCATGCAAAAGTTATTCCAATTAAATAATAAATAACGGAACCAGTCCCACAGTAAAATGCATGCAGTGTATGTGATATTCCAATGTAATAATAAATAACGGAACTGAGTCCGGGCAGTAAAACGCATTGCACAGGATATTCGGACGTAATAATAAATAATGGAACTGTGTCCCGTGAAACGCACGAGATGGGATATTTCGACGTAATAATAAATAATGAAATATTAGAAGAATTTCACCATGTATGCGGTGATTTGATAAATAGGTTATTCCAATGTAATAATAAGAATAGAATAACAAGAGAATTTCACCATGTATGTATGCGGTGCCAGATAGGCAAAGTTATTCCAACATAATAATAAAGAATGGAATAATGTAAGAATTTCACCAAGTATAGGGTAGACAGCATGATACAAAGTTATTCCAATGAGAATAATAAAGAATGGAATAATGTAAGTTCTCTTCACTTAATAAGAAAGAAAGAATACCCCTTACGAAAGTACAACAAATAATATCCATTACCTTAGACAAACAGTAATAATTGGAGTAGTGAAGTAGCAAAATACTTTTCTTCTTTCTCTCTATAGTTTTCTCTAGAGTTTCAAATTGAATTCGTAAGAAATAATGAAGGAATGAACTTCTATTTATAGGAGAATGGGTGAATAGTAACTAATTCATGAACGGTCCAGATTGATTTACTATTAAAACTTAAAGCATTCATTCATATTGATTTACTATTAAAACTTTAAACCAGCGATCCATATTGATTTACTATTAGAACTTTCCACCAGTGGTCCATATTGATTTACTATTATATCTTCAACCAACGGTCTGAAAAATTAGCACATCTCCTCATGAAATAATATTGTACCCAAAAATGATTTAGACCGAAAAGAAGTATATTTTTTGGGTGAATAGTACCACGTGAATAGTACTTTGAGAATAGTACCCTGTGAATAGTACCCCGACACAAAAAGTGTCCCAAATACTCAAGTGAAGAATACTAGAGTGAATAGTAATCAGGTGAATAGTAACCCATGAATAGTAATTTATGAATAGTACTCTGACACAAAAAATACCCCAAATACCCGAGTGAATAATATTCGGATGAATAGTAATTTAGGTGAATAGTAACCCGTGAATAGTACTCCGATACAAAAAGTGCCCCAAATACTCAAGTGAACAATACTAGAGTAAAGTAACATGGAATTTTATGACAACTTGTCTACTTTGAAAAATTTTCACATATCACCCTTAACTTTAAACTTTTATCAATTTAACTATTCACCAAAATAGAAAAATTGAATACTTTTATTTCATAAAATTCGGGGTCTCACATCTTATCCAAGATTTTAACAGGAACCTCTTCATACGTTAAATCTTTCGCTATTTCGTCCGGTTCTAACTCAATAATGTGGTGCGGGTCTTTCACATATTTACGTAATATAGATATGTGAAAAACGTTATGAACACGAGAGATATTTGGCGGAAAGGCGTAGTCTATAGGCCACGTTCCTACCGATCGAGGATTAAAATGGGCCAATGAATCGAGGATTGAGCTTTCTCTCTTTCAAAATCTCGTAACTCCTTTCCATGGAGCAACACGTAACAACACATGATCTCCAATATCGAATTCTCGATCCTTTCGATGAAGATCAAAGATAATTCTTTTGTCGATCTTGTGAGGTTTTTATCGTTTCTGATCGTTTGAATTTTTTCCGTAGTCATACGCATTCAACTCCCGGTCCCAACAACGTTGCTTCACCCACCTCATCCCAAAGATAATTGGAGAGCGACACTTTCTCTTCTATACAATGCCTCAAATGGAGCCATGCCAATACTTGCTTGATAACTGTTGTTGTAGGAAAACTCCACCAATGGTAAGAACTTATCCCAACTTCCCTTGAAGTCAAGGACACAGAGTCTTCATAAATCCTCAAGAGTTTGAATAGTCCTCTCCGAACGCCTCCGTCAAATCCCGAGGATGATATGCCGAAAGCTAAATCGTAATCTGTGCCCATGGCTTGCTGCAAACTAACCCAAAATTATGAAGTGAATCTTGGGTCTCGATCAGAAACTATGGATACTGGCATACCATGCAGTCTTACAATCTCGTTTATGTACCTACGAGCAAGACGTTCAAGTGTATAAGTTTCTTGTATCGGTAAGAAATGAGCAGACTTGGTCAATCTATAAACAATTACCCAAATCGCATGTATGCCTTGAGAAACCTTAGGAAGACCAGTAATGAAATCCATGGTAATGTGCTCCCACTTCTATTCTAGAATTTCAAGTGGTTGCAATGGACCTTTTGGTACTTGATGCTCCGCCTTAACTCGTTGACAAGTTAGACACCTTGAGATAAGCTGCGCTATCTCTCTCTTCATAATGCTCCACCAAAATGTATGACGAAGATCACGATACATTTTGGTACTCCCAGGATGGATTGCAAACGGTGGTTGTGCGCCTCCATCATGATTTTATACTTTAAATCAAGGTCATTAGGAACACAAAGTCTGGAGTTGACTCGAAGTATTCCTTCTTCATCGACTCTTGCTTCCGGCATAGCACTTTCTTCCTCATACGCATCAGTTCTAGGTCTGTAGCTTGAGTAACTTTAACTTTATCGATTAAAGTCGGTTCTACTAGTATATTCACCAGCATCACATGGGTCCCCGGAGTCTTTAACTCTATCTCCATCCTTTGAAAGTTACACAAAATGGGCCTTTGAGTTGATAATATCGCACTCGTACCCGCATATAATCTTCTATTCAATGCGTCAGCTACCACATTCGCTTTTCCAGGATGGTATTAGATGGTATGATCATAATCTTTCAACAATTCAATTCAACGTCGTTGCCGCATGTTGAGTTCCTTTTAGGTGAAGAAATATTTGAGGCTTTTATGATCCGTAAAGATCTCCACTTTCTCCCCATACAAGTAATGCCTCCAAATTTTAAGTGCAAAGACAACAGCTGCCAACTCTAGATTATGAGTAGGATAATTCCTCTCATATTATTTGAGTTGCCGAGAGGCATATGGTATCACTTCCCCATGTTACATGAGAACACATCCTAACCCTTTGCCCGAAGCATCACTGTAGATGACAAATCCCTTCGAGCCAGATGGTATTGTCAGAACAGGTACTGAAATGAGTCTCCTCTTGAGTTCTTGAAAACTCTTCTCACATTCCACGCTCCAACCAATTTTTTATCTTTCCGAGTCAACTGAGTTAATGGAGTAGCGATTCGAGAAAACCCTTCCACGAATCTCCGATAATAACCAGCTAATACGAGAAAGCTACAAACTTCGGTCACTGATTTAGGTTGCTCCCAGCTTTGAATAGCTTCAATCTTTGCCGGGTCAATAGATATTCCATGACTTGATACTACGTGCCCAAGGAATGTTACTTTCTCAAGCCAGAACTCACATTTCTTCAAGTTGGCATAAAGCTTGTTTTCACGAAGCTTTTGGAGTATCAGCCTCAAGTGTTACTCATGATCTTCACGGCTTTTGGAATATATGAGGATGTCATCAATAAAGACGACCACAAAATGATCCAAATATTCCTTGAATACTCGGTTCATCATATCCATGAAGGCAGCAGGAGCATTAGTCAATCCAAAAGACATGACTAAAAATTCATAGTGCCCGTACTGAGTTCTGAATACAATCTTTGGAATATCCTCAGTTTTAACCTTCAGCTGATGATATCTAGAATGAAGATCGATCTTTGAAAAGAATTGTGCTCGTTGCAACTGGTCAAACAGGTCATCAATGCGAGGTAACGGATACCTATTCTTGATGGTGACATGGTTAAATTCCCGGTAGTCAATACAAAGTCGCATACTCCCATCTTTCTTCTTCACGAATAGAAAAGGAGCACCCCAAGGAGACGTACTAGGACGAATGAAACCAATGTCTAACAATTCCTTCAATTGGGTCTTTAACACCTGAAGTTCAATAGGAGCCATTCGATATGGGGCTTTGGAAATGGGTTTTGTCTTAGGGTTCCGTGTCGATACAAAATTCAATTTCACGCCGGGGTAGGCCAGGAAGTTCTTCAGGGAATACGTCAGGAAATTTATTAACAATAGAAATATCATTCAAATCTGACGTATTTTTGTTTAAATCAGTGACATGAGCTAAGAAAGCTTGACATCTATTTTTCAATAAACAATTAGCTTTATGGCTTGAGATGACAGTGATTGATTTTAATGGTTTGGTTGCTTGAATTCGCATAATAGGTTGGTTAGGAATATGAAAGCTAACAACCTTACGAAAATAATCTATTTTTGCATGATGAGTAGTTAACCAATCAATCCCTAGAATCACATCAAATGCAAGTATTTTTAATGAAATAAGATCGACATGTAATGTGAGGGTACCGATTTTAACCAAACAAGACTTATAAACAGCGGATGTAATGAAGGTTTCTCCCAACGAAGTTTCCACAGATAAGTCAAAGTCTAATTTCTTCGGAGTGAAATTTAATCGTTGAGCGCAAGTAGGAGAAATAAAAGAATGGGTAGAACCGGTATCAAATAAGGTATAGACTTCGCTAGAGTTTATGATAAGCTTACCCGTGATGACCTTGTTTGGGTTCCTTGCTTTCTAGGAGGTCACAACAAAAGCACTCCCTTGAACTACCGGTTTTGACTTGTCTGGGATGGTATTTTGTGTCACCATTCCAACTGGACTTATCTTCGGTGCACGACAAAATTGGGCTAGGTGACCTTCTCTTCCATAATTATAACACGCTTTAGATGGCATCGCTAGCTTTGACCGATATGTCCCTCCCTCCGCATTTGAAGCATATGATAGTTGGTCGTTCTCCTTCCTTAACCACTTGTGTCGGGTGTTGATCTACGACGTCTTTCCATCATTGTTGAATCTCTCTTCTTGAAATGTCCATTCTTATTGTCTTGGCTATGATTACCAATCAAGTGGTTACCATTTCGCATGTTGATTCCTCCACGTTTGTTGTCACCGCTTCGATGACTGCTACCACTGGTATTATCATTTTGCAGGCTGCTTTCTCTTGGTTGAGTTGACTTGTTATCGCGCTCCAATAACTAAGCCCTATTTACAACATCTGAATACAAACACAGTTTATGAAAAATTAGATATTGACGTATCTTGGGTTTCAAACCTCTTAGAAACATCCGCGTCATTCTTTCCTTATTATCAACCAATTGAGACGTAAACTGGGACAACTCGGCAAACTTAGCTTTGTACTGCGATACGGTCATATTATTCTGCTCCAACTTGATGAACTCTACCTCTTTCATGTGACGAATACTTTCGGGAAAGTACTTGTCGTTGAATAGTTCTTGGAACTTCTCCCAAGACATCTTCAG
Organism: Panax ginseng; assembly: GCA_020205605.1. Lineage (NCBI taxonomy): Eukaryota > Viridiplantae > Streptophyta > Magnoliopsida > Apiales > Araliaceae > Panax > Panax ginseng. Next base: position 43,841,703 of record CM035136.1, read on the forward strand.
TGCGGCAGGTTGAGTACGCTTTACCGATTCCCACCAGTAATCTACCTCTCCTCGTAACATAAAGGTGGCAAAGGGAACCTTTTGCTCCTCAGAGCATCCCAAGACATCAAATATCTTGGTGATCTGCTTTATCCACATCTCCGCCTTAAGTGGTTTTGGCTCTCCAATAAACTCTAGTGGTCCCAGCTCCTTGAACTGTTTAGCGGTGACCGTCCGAGAGTTTCTAGTGTTTCCACCTACATTTTGGACAGGAGCCGCTCTCGCCTGATTTCGCATGAATTGTATAAAGCCTCTTAACATTCCATCATTCATCATTTGGTCAGTGTTGTTGTTTGCATGAGGATTGTCGCCTTCCTGATGAACATTCTCCTGATTATTGACATGTGGAGACTCAACAGTCTCCTGTGCTCAATTGCTATTCTTAACATTCTTGGATGTCATTTTCAGATACTGCCACAAAATAAGGGTTAGTTATCATATCACATATTATCCCTATACTCTGACCGACCAATTAAATACCAAATAAACTTAGGTAGGTCATACTAGCGAAGGAATTCCTGCCTCTCCCTCCTAGTTCTTGTCTCACATCTCAGCCAGAGATCATATCCCTAAGCTTTGATACCAACTGTGATGCCCCCAAAATAGGTATACATCACCCATCTTGAGTCGCCAAATACATGGTACAAAATTCAAATACAACATAATTATACAACAGTTGTGTAAAATACGACTAAACATATGAGGTGAGTTTTAATACAAATATTGTCATCTAGACAATATACAAACTCAATGGGGTCCTCATTACATTTATTATTACACTATTTCACAGAATAATGAGGACTACTAATGCACCATCAAGGACTATCACTCTGTTCCCCAACTAGTCCCTGCTACGTTCTCATTTCCTGAAGAGAACAATGAAAGCAAAAGGGTGAGCTCAACTAGCCCAGTAAGAAATATTATGACTAAGATAATGCAGAATAATTTATCGTTAGCCTTCAATGGTGTTAAACTGATAAAATATAATAAACATCAAGTTTAACTGCAGTGGAACAAGCAATCCATTAGAAGAGTCGAGTAGAGAATAAAATCTACTATCTCCTATGATTTAAAAGGTTTTTCATTACTTTTATCACTGAGACTCAGCGTAATAAATAATCAACATCATCCACACTTTACGACCAAGGATATTCATTAGTATCGACCACAAATTATCCATACACTATGGGCCAAGGATATTCGTGTATTCATCAATGGTCATGATAATGCCAACAATCGGCCCATCAATGCACTACTACCAATGAGGATTTTTACCACATCATTTGTAACATTACGGTCATGATTATACCGAATAATCCCTGGTCATAATCATACCAAGTCCATCTATGCACTACAGGCCACAGATGACTTTCAACATATTATAAACATGAGGATAATGACAATTCAATAAAACAAGTTCAAGAATAAATTTTAAGGATTTATAAGTTAATTTATCCTGAACTCAATAACGTCCAAATTGTCAACATGATACTGCTTTGTGGAGTAAAATTCAAGAATGCTCAGTAGAATATTTCCATGAAAAGATATTGGATGAAGCGTAAATATCAAGGATATTCCACTAATTTCATGGAGTATAGAAGTCAAAACTTTAACCAGCTGAGTATAATAAAGAATGGAATAACAAAAGAAATCACCAAGCATGCGATAGACCGCGCAGACAGGTTATTCCAACATAATAATAAATAACGGAACCCGTGTCATGCGTGAAGCTTGCATGATGAGGATATTCAATAGAATAATAAATAATGGAACCAGTCATCCAGTAAACGCACCGGATGGGATGTTCCAATGTAATAATAAACAACGGAACCAAAGTCATGCGTAAACGCATGCGAGACGTGATGTTCCAGCGAATAATAAAGAATGGAATAATGAAGAATTTCACCATGTATGCAGACTCAGCATAAACAAAGTTATTCAACATAATGATAAAGAATGGAATAATAGAAGTTCTCTTTATGAAGATGAACAAAATAATACCCCTTACGAGTACAACAAATAATATCCCTACTAGTAAAAAGAAGAGTATTTCACGACTAAGTAGACGAGGATATTCTTGAAGAAAACTTGCACTAATTTCTATGCTCAAAGCTTTCTTAAACTCTAAAGAAATACGCTCAAGATTATAGAAGGAGAATTCTCTGAACTTCTAGTGTGATTTTCAATTCTAACTAAGCATCTTATTTATAGAAGAATGGAAAGGATACTATGTTGCACTATGCAATAAAATATAATATATTCTATTTATAATCAAATAAAACAAAACTTTATAAAAAGTATTCTATTTTATATAAAAAGTTTTTACTATGCAGTGCACTATGCAAAGACTATGCATAATAAAATATAATATATTTTATTTATAGTCTAATAAAATAAATAACTTTATAAAAGTATTTTGTTTTATATAAAAAGATTTTATTATACAAAACACTATGCATAATAGAATATAATATATTCTATTTATAGTCTAATAAAACATATAACTTTATAAAAGTATTCTATTTTATATAAAAATATTTTCTGTTTTATTACATTAATAATACTAATAAAACAAAATTTATCATCATTATTATAATTCACAATATTAATCGACTCAGTCGTTCCTGTGAAAGAGAGGGCTTTCAATAAGGATTTCTCCGCATTTTTGCGGCGCAATTAGGTGACCAAACCTCTCCTTGATGTAACTTCTAGACATCGTTAATATTGCAAATAATAATATTAATAACTTTGTCATCTCAATTATTGATTATAAAATATTGACAATAATTGAATCAAATAACGTGAGATACTATGCAGCAATTACTATAACAATAATTGAACAAAACTGAGTTACTTCTCACGTAAACATCAATTGTTGGGTTTTGGCACAGAAACGCACAGCGAAAATTAAAATTTTAAAGCAATTTCTGAAACCCTAAAACAGGATCCATGCGAAAAATAATTAATTCAGTGGTTAGATATTATACTGATTATAGAATTTTCTGAAACGCTCCGAATCTCCAACGCAATTCCTCACGGTACTATGTCTCTACGGTATCCACACGAATGCACATAAACCGTCGCACGATTTCGCAATAAAAGGAGCTGCGGTACTAGCCACCAAAGAAACAAGATTTTTAAACTTTTCTCTAGTCTCTCTCTAAGAGCGGCTAGGATTTGTGAGTTTATGATCGTTCCTTAAAATGGCTGCTATATATCATATATATAGTAGTTAATAGGAATTAATCAAAACCATAATCCAATTAAAATAAAATCCAATATATATATATATATATATATATATATATATATATATATATATCTTAATTAAGTCTTACTTAATTAATATACCTATATATAAATTATCCTAATAATTTAAATTAAGTAATTTAAAATTCTATCAATCATATTGACATATTTAAATCTTTACAATTTAAATTAATTTCCTTTTAATTACGTTCTTTGTGTGTGACCCTATAAGGTTATTATTACGTTGACAATAATTTTAAAATCATATTATAAAATTATAAGCAAAGTGAGCGCATCTAGTAACGCATCACCGCTACCCAAGTAATAATAAGATCGATGATTCGATGCAACCTTTTGTGACCAATGTTTCAATGTAATTTAATCCTTTTAACCTTGACATCCTAGATTAAACTCGAGTCATGGAATATGTCATACTCTTCATAATTTAATCTGAGTTTTCTTGATCGATGAGTAGACTATATGAAATAAATCACTATTTGAGCATGGCCATGCATTTCATAGTCCTACTCAATCAAGAGGCCTATGGATATCACCCCTAATATATAGGATGGTTAAATTCCATCTAGATCACTCATATTCCTCACACGATTCATGATGTACCCAATAAACTCCTTTATAGTCCACCCTATTAAAGGTGATATTTGATGATATCAAAGTACATAAATTCTCGTGTAGAAATATAGTGATTTCAGGTCGGAGGACCATTACATCATTGTCACTATGAGAATCGCTAATGACACTTCGATGCTCCACATAGAATTCTCATGGTGGGTCTGTCCAGTACATCGTTCACTAACACATACCTATGCATTGACTTAATATCTCATATATTTATGACCAATGAGATTTGGTCATCAGTCAATCCACATACTAGTCTCAATGCATCATTGTTGTCATATCAACAATGGTACTCGACTAGGGACATTTAAGAGCAATGATACTACTTGTAATTATATAATCTCATGTTCAAGTCACATACTTGAAACTATATAAATTGTATCACTATTCTAAGAAATTTTATTATGTTAACATTTATATAACGCAGTAAATAAAACCATAATAAAATCATTCATTTATTTAATCAAATATAATATCAAAATGTTAAGCAATTATATCAAATAATTGGCCTCTAGGGCATAAACTCTAACATCAATAATCAATATCGTGTGCTACTATACAACCATGCGTATTACTGTACTTTTAACACTGGGTGTTTCAACAGTTAACGGTAAAACTTCCGCCGTTATTTTCATAAAGTATTTTTGTCGTTTTCTCAATCCGACAATAATTCCGTTATGAGGTCCACCAATGATTGTTAATAGTTATGAATATTTTTCTGTTAAAATGAATATTCCCCGACCAATTGAATATTATATAACAACTTGCGTACTTTGAAAAATTTATAAATATTACCCACAACTATAACATTATATCAAATACATTCCATAATATTCAAAAATGATATTTATAGAAAATTCATCTTTATTCATAAAAGTTAGGGTCTTACAAATAGACTTGTTTCTGTCATTACTGCTAGATTCATAGGAATGTAGATTAGTTGCATTGCATAGCATTATTGATTTGTGTTTTTGCTTGAGGACAAACAAAGATTTAAGTTTGGGGGTATTTGATAAGTAGGTTTTATACCTACTTATCCGGTATCTATTACTTGAATTATTTGCTTAATCTCATGTTTCTTAGTTACTTTTCATGCATTTTGTGTTCATTTTGTAGATTATATGTTTGGGAGTTGAAATCGCAAAGAATTGGTATGAAATCGCAAAGAAAAGAAATCCGGACATCGTTTGGGCTTTCATTTTCATTTCATGTTCTAGGCTTTCAACTTGGATTACATTGCAGAGCTTCTTCTTAGCTTTCCGGAACATCTTGAATCATTCCAATCGAAGTTCGGATACAAGAGTTATGATCTTTGTACCAACGGACGTCGAACGTCACTATTTTGGGTGGCCATTTGCATAGCAGTCACTTCCAGCCCAATTTCGACCTTCATTTGTTCGTTATTTCCCAAATCTCAGAGAATGAAAGTTGTAGAGCTCGTCAATATCTTCGATTTGATAGGTGGAAAGCCTCGTAACTCTTCCCAGATCAAAAGTAATGGCCGATTTCCCAAAGGATGTCAGAGCAGAAAATATTCCTTCACAAAAACCCCGCCGGGGATGGTATACATGCTACAAAATAGGCCCCTAGCCCGTGGGGCGGGCCCTTTACAAGCCTAGATCCCCGCCGGGGCGGAGGTATGCCCAAAAAATATGAATTTTAGTCAAATATGAGTCCGGAAAGGATTGTTTTGATCCGATTGACTCAAGGACTTCCAAGAGGACTTAAAGACATATGAAGAGAATTATAAAAGGAGGAGAATCACAAGGATTAGAGGAGATTAGAGGAGAGAGATCATTCCATTAGATTAGATTAGAGTAGAATAGGACCAAAACCCTAGTTCTAATGAGTTTTGGAGAATGAAGCAACTTGGAGACCATTGAAGATTCAAAGTAGGAGCAAGGAGGGAGCATCAAATCTACAGACAATAGATTCTATCTTCTTATCTTCTTCTATCTTTATCTTTTAATGATTATTCAATTGTGGATTCTTAGTTTTAATTCAATAAACATGAACTAATTCTTTGTTTGAGATTACGATGGATCTTTTTGTGTAGTTTATTTTAATATGCTTCGCTATCCATTATTATGTTCTATTGTGAGGATTGTCTATTGTGATTTAGACTTAATTGCTTAATTGCCTAGCTAACAATTACCATGATAATCTATATGAACTCGAGAGATGAAGTATAGATTTAGATCTGATCATGATAGCATGTGTTTGTGATTTTTACATAGATGGAATTCATGATTCGTGTTTAGGATAGAGATATGCATTTACGCCATATGTAATCTTATAGAGAACTTGTGCTTTAAATCCTTTTTAATTATAATTCACATAGAGATATAGTGGATTAGTTAATTAGGGTGTCTTGTTTAATTCTATCATCTGTGGATTTTAGTGAATATGTGTATTATCCATCGAGAGGTGGTTTTATCTGTTTTAGTGTTCTTGATTAACAATTCAGGATAGAGAATAAGTGATGAGAAGTGTGTTAACTTAAATGAAGCAATACGTGAAGTTGTAATCTTAAATCTCCGTAATCTAATTTTTAACTAGTGGTAATTAGAATTAGTTTATTTATAAATTGAAATTCATTCGTTTAAATAAGATTGAGTTGGTTACGAGTTAGTACTTGGTGATTTTTATTAAATAATTCCTCGTGGAAACGATACTCTACTTTCACTTTATTACTTGTTGACCGCGTATACTTGCATATTGTGCGTAATTAAATTTTACCCAACACACCTCCATGGGGGATTGAAAATGTAAATAAAGTAGTAAAAACCAATCAACCACTACGAAGTAAACTTCAGGCGAGACTAAATATAAAGAAAGCAGTAAAAGGCCATGAAGTAAACTCCAGGCCTGACATAAATGTAAATATATATATATATATAAGCAATAAATGCACTAGATATATGTCAATCCAGGCTCGATTTGTTACTTCGAGTTCGAAAATATATATATATAAAAGCGAGAAACGCACCGGATGTGTAATCCAGGCTCAATCAAACAGAGTTTAATGACAACAACATATATATATAAGTACTTATATATATATATAAAAGCAATAAACGCTCCAAATGTAAATCCAGGCTCAATCGAGGCATAAATCAATAATGTTGGTATATATATATATATATATATATGTGTGTGTGTGTGTGTGTGTGTGTGTGTGTGTGTGTGTGTGTATACAAAAGAAATAAAAAGCCACGGACCGAAGTCCGGGCACACACACATAACACGACTCTCAACGTGAATAACAATGTGTGCAGGAAGTGTAGAAAAGGCTTTAAATGATGTAAGAAGACTTCAATAGCTTTAAATGGATGAACACTCGGCTCCCGCCGGTAAAAAAGTAGCCAAATATAAGATCGCAAGTGTTTGAATTGAGAAAGCACTCAATTTATAGTGTGTACAGAGCAAATTGGACAGCGCTTCCTCGCCTTTTTTATTCTTCAAATGACTACCCCAAGCCCTCTATTTATAGAGGGGGGAGCCGCAGGTATACCTACGGCAGCCGTAGGTGCACCTGCAGCTGCCCGGGATGCCTCGAGATTTGCGGGTCCCGCCGTCTCGAAGTACGTACATGCGTGCAACGTGTTGTCCGCTCGAACTTTTAGAACTTCAATCCGGGCATCCGGTCGAGGTGTATAAGACCCTTTACGGCATGCTTTTGTTGAGAGCTACATAATGACATGGGATAAGAGGTTGTAAGAAGTTGGGAAGATGGGACCATGCCCAGGTCTTCAAGCTTCAAATTCCATCCGGTGTGCTGTCTTGTGTAGTTGTCACTCGGAATTGGAGCCATTGGTTCTTGTAGAACATTTTTGTGTATAATGTATGTTGAGATATTTGTTGAGACAGCACGATGGGGGATCGAGGTGGCAAAAAGGACGATTTTGTCCCTCATCGGGGTTATCTCTGGTTCTAGCCTGATTTAGTAGTCGTTGCTCAAGGTTATCTCTAAGATTGGACTGCTGCAAGTGTCGAGCATCCTCAGGGTTGTCTCTGAGGTATGTCTGACCTCCCGGGGTTGTCTCCGAGTTTTGGGGATGAGTGTCTCGGGACTATCACCGAGTGTTGAAGTTGATTGCTGGGATTTGAAACAAGCATTTCCGGAGTTATCTCCGGAACTGCAACTGCACTCCTCGGGGTTATCTCCGAGGTTGGGTCTGAAACTCTCGGGGTTATCTCCGGGACTGGAACTGAATATCTTGGGGTTGTCTCCGAGATGGCAAACTTCTCCGATGTTATCTCCGGAACTAGAACTGTATTCCTCGGAATTATCTCCGAGGTTGAAACTGAATATCCCGGGGTTGCCTCCGGGACTATAACTAAATATCTTGGGGTTGTCTCCGGGACTGTGCTGATTTGACTTCTAGGGTTATCTCTGGAAGACAATTTTGCCCTTCTGCAAGGTTAGTAACAGGAATGCAAAATTTTGAGTGTCTACAATAGCTATTTGAAGAGCTTCCTTCTGAACATTTAATGCGTCAGATATTCTGAGATCTTTGACGTAGACCTACTGGATTGATGTGACAACTCCTTTTTGACTTGCCTGACACATCTGTCTTGTGACGCCCCCAAAATTAGGTATACATCACCCATTCTGAGTCGCCAAATACATGGTACAAATTTAAATACAACTTCATTTATACAACTGTTGAGCTGTCGTATAGAATACGACCATAGTTAACTATGAGTTTTAATACAAATGTATGTAACTCTCATGGTGCCTCGACCACAACCTTACAATGGTACTTTACATAAAAGTATAGTCAAATACTATTTTAGAAACTAAAATCTTTGGGAAGTGCTCAAGGAAACCTTCGTACATGGGAGGTCATGCGTCTAGGTTATAATAGATATCATATCGCCACAAAATTATCCTTGGTTGACCCAATAGACCCCAAAGAAAAACGAGAAGATTACTATCATCTTATTTCCAATGGTGAGTCTTCTCTTGACATATAACTATCTCCACTGTCTCCAAGTGAATATTATAGTTTAAATCAACTCCAAGATCATATAGGTAGTGCTCAGTAAATATACTCAAAGAAGTGGATGCACACAACCTACATCTTATGATAACACGAGGTTGTATGTCATTAGACATCTTGTATGATAGTGACAAAACACCCTTCCAAAGTTGGGTTCACCTCACCCTATTTGATTCACCAAATATAACTACTAAATTTTGTATAGAATACAACACACTTTTCTATACTATTTAAGGAGAACCTCCACAGCTAGAGACCACTATTCTATTCCCTTGTTATCCCACTTTCACCCTTAATACTCTTTACGACAACACTCTTATTACACGAAAGGAATTGTGAAGCGAGAAAGGGTGAGTACAACTAGCCCAAAGAAGGAATATCATGACTAAAGATAATTAAATTATCAATAGCTTTCATCAATAATAAATCAGAGATTTAGAACATATGGTAGATGATAAAACTTTGCAACCATAGTTGCAGCGGAACGAGCAATCCATTAGAAGTGCAAATAGACTATCAGATCTATTATCTTCTCTATGTTAAAAGTCCACCAATAATATTTTATTCCTGTAACATCAATCAACAATTCCTGTCCACAATCATATGAATAACTCATAATCATAATTGTGATTCTAAATTCCTCTTCGCACCCAGGACGAAGATAATTTTCATCACCTATCTTCACCTGAAACATCAAAAATCATGGTTATACCAAATCACAATTCTTGTTCACAATCATACTAATAAATTCATCTTTACACTACGGCCAAAGATATTCATTAACAATTCATATTTGCACTACAAGCCAAAGACATACAACTATATTTTAGAAGAGTCAAGTAGAGCATGATATCTACTATCTTCTACAAATTAAAAGTGTATAACCAATATTTTATCGCTGAGACTCAGCTTAAATAATCCACATCAATGAATTATCCATGCACTACGGCCAAGGATATTCGTTAGTATCACATCCATGAATTAATATTTCATCGCTGAGACTCAGCTCAATAATTAATCCACATCATATAATCATCCATGCACTACAGGCCAAGGATATTCATCCTGATCATGCCATAAAACAATTCATCTTTGCACCCTTGGCCGAAGAGAATCCAAAGCCATAATCATACCAAAAACTGTCCATCAATGCACTACGGGCCAATGTGGACTTTTTCCACATCATTTGTAACATTACAACCATGATTATACCGAATAATCCTCGGTCATAATCATACCAAGTCCATCTATACTACTACCAAAGATGACTTTCAACACAATATAAGCATGAGGATGATGACAATGATATAAGAATCAATCAAATGAGATAAATGATAAATATTAAACATTTATAATACAATTTATCCAAATATTCAATAATAACCAAATGTTATCAATCACTTAACAATCTCATAATCTAATATCATTAATATTATAACAATATTTTAATCATTTCTTAAACTTATAAACAATTTATTTCAATTGTTTACACTTTATCAAATAATGCATTTAATCATTCAAAAATGCCATACTAATAAGATTTCATCATCAATGATCAAATCCCTCATCAAAATCTGCATATACCCTATATAGGATTCTCAAGCCATAAAATCCTATTTTCCAATTTTATTACTTCACATAACATATTTAATTCATTTACTCATAACTAGTTCATTTTTATGAAAAATACCAAATTAATCCCAAAAATATTTCTTTTCTAAGATTTAGCAGAATATAGCCCCATCTTTAACATATATTTTTCTTAGAATTTTTAAAATTCATTTACTATTTTTCATATGGCTAAAACTGCCGAATAGTTAGACATTTATCATAAATTATACTTTTGTCCAAAAATTCTGAAATTTACAGGGTATACTCCTGTTATATACATGTACGCCCAATAACAATTTCACCAATTTTGGAGTTAACCACAAAGAGTTATAAGGGTTTACTTTTAAAATAGTCTTTTCCCATAAAATCCATAACTCTTAATCTATACATCCAAAAAATCGTCATTTTTGGACACAATTTAGAAAACTCATTAAATTATCATTTCAAATTTTTCCAGAATTTTTGAGGGTCAGAAAAATTATGAATCCCCTGGCAGAAACCCCTTTTTAATTAAAATACTATTCGTATGAATACGAAGGGTCATTCACCATGCATGTGGTAATCCAAATAGATAAGTTATTCCAACAGAATAATAAAGAATGGAATAACTGAAGGATTCACCATGTAATGCGATAGGATCGCACTTAAACGAGTTATTCCCAATGTAATAATAAATAATGATACAGTCCCAAGTAAACGCACAAATAGGATATTCGACATAATAATAAATAATGGAACCCGGTCCCACAGAACGCGCACGAGATGGGATATTAGATAGAATAATAAATAATGGAACCAGTCCAAGATAAACGCATGCATGTGATATTAAGCGAGGATAATAAAGAATGAAATATTAGAAGAATTTCACCATGTATGCGATACTTGATAAACAAAGTTATTCTAACATAATAATAAAGAATGGAATAATGTAAGAATTTCACCAAGTATAGGGTAGTCGCGTGATACAAAGTTATTCCAGCGAATAATAAATAATAATAATATCCTTTACGAGTACGACTGTAAGACCCCGAATTTTATGAAATAAAAGTATTCAATTTTTCTTATAATTACAATTCAGTAAATGGTTAAATTGATAAAAAGTTAAAGTTAATGTTGATATATGAATTTTTTTTCAAAATACGCAAGTGCTTATAAAATATTCATTGTTGTCGGGCAATATTCGTTTAGTTATAGAATATTCTTTCTGTCGGGGAATATTCTTTATACAAGATACTGGCGTTATTGCATTAATTTACCAGAGATTACAAAGATTTTTGAAATTATTGATTCTTATGTAAGAAGACACTACTCAATAATTGTTACAGTAATTACTGTTCAATATTTTATTTTATTGGTTTAATAATTGCTGCGTTGATATTTTATATTATTGTTATTTCAATAATTGTCACTGCACAGTATCTCCATTATCAGATCAATAATTCATATTATTTGAATAATATTATTAGATAGCATTATTGGCAATGTCTAGAAAGTTCACAAGGAGAGGTTTGGACACCTAATTGCTGCATGATGGAGAAATCCTTATCGGAAAGCCCTCTTTCCTCGGAACCTGGTTGTCATTATTGTGATTATGTAATATTATTTGTGAATAATTAATTATTGATTTATATGATAATAAAATATTTATTTGATGTGGATATAAATGTTGGATATATTTATTGTGGTTAAAAATGAAGGAATTAATGTTGAGGTATTTTATTAGTATTTTGTAGGATTGGAGGTATTAAAAGATTAAATCAGTGTTCTTACATCTTTATTGTGTGAGTTATAATTTTTAATCTGACCGTTGGATCGTTGTGATTTTTGGATATGTTATACATATATAAGTTGAGTATATCTTCACAAATTTTGAACCGTTAAAAATGAACGTATGATTTGTTATGAATTTTAAGAGGCTAACCGATTCGAAATTAGGTTTATAAATGATTTTGGTGGAAAATTCTAGAAATGGGGTGGGCCCCACTTTTGGTTGTTGGTGAAGATGGCTGATTTTTGGTGGGTGGAATAGTAGCAGGAAAAGCCATCGTAAAAGCAAGTCAAGTGCGCTTGGCGTCTTTAACATTTTCCTATAAATAGAGGGCTAAGTTAGAATTGAAAATCACACCAGAATTCATAAGTTTTCTCTCTTTTTCTGTTTAGATTATCGAGTGTATTTTGTGAGTATTTAGATACTTGGTGAGTTGCTATTCATCAGTGCAAGTTTCTTTCAGCGTCATATCCGATATCAAGTCAGAAATACTGCTCTTTGAGGTAAGGGATAGTAAGGGATATTAAGGGATGTTATATTCTTCATAATGATGTTATTCTTTCAATATCATTATACTGACATATTGGTATGGATCTTATTGTGGAATTTCTACCTTTTTGAGTCAGGGTTACTATTCACGTATACGACACTATTCACGTATATGGCACTATTCATGTATATGGCACTATTTATGTATATGACATTATTTACGTATACGGTACTATGTAAGAATACAGAGTACTATTCATGAGTTACTATTCACGAGTTACTATTCATGAGTTACTATTTACGAGTTACAATTCACGGGTACTATTCACGACAAAAATTGGTTTCTTTTTCTGACCAAATTATCGTTGATTTATGATTGTTGCTCTTGAAAATAAATGCAGTTATAGATCATATTATTCTTATTATCATATATAACATTTTTATAACCTTGGTGATGGAATTTCTCTTTGACTTGAATGTAAAGATGGGTAGATTATTGGTTCTCTTTGGCCAGTAGTGCAAAGTTGAATTGTGACTGGTATGATCATGACCATTGAATTTACAATTGAATATTTTTATCTTAAGTGCCAAGGTGAATTGATCAACATGGTTATAATTATTGTTATATAAATTCTGAAATGATTATGTATTTCTTTGATATATTAATATCTTTGGCCTTTAGTGCAAAGATGAATTATTCATGAATATCTTTGGCCCGTAGTACAAAGATGACATGTTGTTGAATATCTTTGGCATGTAGTGCAAAGATGATCTGTTGTTGAATATCTTTGGCCCGTAGTGCAAAGATGAATTGTTAATGAATATTTTGGCCCATAGTGCAAAGATGAATTTATTAGTATGATTATGAACAGGAACAGGAACTGTGATTTGGTATAACCATGATCTTTGATGTTTCAGGTGATGAAAATTATCTCTGTCTTGGATGAGAAGAGGAATTTAGAACTACAATTACGATTATGAGTTATATATGTGATTGTGGACAGGAATTGTTGATTGATGTTACAGGGATAAAACATTGTTGGTGGACTTTTAACATGGAGAAGATAATATATTTTATGGTCTATTTGACTCTTCTAATGGATTGCTTCGTTCCGCAACTATGGTTGAAAAGTTTTATCATCTACCATATGTTCTAAATCTCTGATTTATTATTGATGAAGGCTATTGATAATTTAATTATCTTTAGTCATGGTATTCTTTTTTGGGCTAGTTGTGCTTTCACCTTTTGCTTCACAATTCCTTTTCGTGTAATAAAGAGTGTAGTTGGAATTGCGAGGTAAACGGGGAAATAGAGCAAGTGGTCTCTAGTCGTGGAGGTTCTCCTAAGCAATATAGAAAGGTGTTGTATACATCATTTATTAGTTATATTTGGTGAATCAAATAAGGTGAGGCGAACCCAACGTTGGAAGGGTGTTTTGCCACTATCATACAAGATGTCTAATGACATACAACCTCATGTCATCATAAGACAGGGTTGTGCTCATCCACTTGCTGAGTATATCTACAAGCACTACCTATATAATCTTGGTGTTTGGTAAAAGTATAACTATCAATTAGAGACAGTGGAGATAATGATATGTCAAGAGAAGACTCACCATTGGAAAGAATATGATAATAATCTTCTCGTTTTTCTTTGGGGTCTATTGGGTCAACCAAGGATAATTCTGTGGCCATATGATATCTATCATAACCTAGACGCATGGCCTCCCATGTACGAAGGTTTCCTTGAGAACTTCCCAAAGATTTTAATTTCTAAAACAGTTTTTGACTATACCTTTATGTAAGGTGCCATTGTGACGTGCTATCCAAGGTTGGGATGAGAGTCACAGTTAGTATATATTTGTATCAAAACTCACAGCATTTGTTTTGTTGTATTTTGCACGACAATTGTAGTAATAAAGTTGTAGTTATTTTCTTTACCATGTATTTGGCGACTCAGAATAGGTTGGATGGATTGGACCTATTTTGGGATTGTCACATTTGGTATCAGATCTTAGGGATATGGTCTCTGGCGGAGATCGGGTAATAGAACTAGGAGGGGAGAGATGAGTAAATCATTCGCTAGTGTGTCCTACCTAGCTTATTTTTTGGTCAGTCATAATATCGGGATATTATGTGATATATTAATTTGTTCAATTAACCCTTGTTTTGAAGCTATATTCTAGAATGATATCTGAAATACAGGAGATGAGCAATGAAGAAATCATGAGGACAGTGAAGATGGAATCTGAAATGAAAGAAAGGTATTCTCAACTCTTTGAAATACCAGGTACGTAAATTTCGGGTACGAAATTTCATAGGGAGGGGAGATTGTAAGACCCCTAATTTTATGAAATAAAAGTATTCAATTTTTCTTATAATTACAATTCAGTAAATGGTTAAATTGATAAAAAGTTAAAGTTAATGGTGATATATGATTTTTTTTTTCAAAATACACAAGTGGTTATAAAATATTCATTGTTGTCGGGGAATATTCGTTTAGTCGTAGAATATTTTTTCTGTTAGGGAATATTCGTACGATGGCGCAGTAATTTGTAGGCCCTATAACAGAATAACTATCGGATGAAAAAAATGATAAATTTGAGTTTTTATAAATAACTACGTAATGGTTAGTTCTAATTAACCTTCGTTGGAATACCCTTGTGGTTAAAATACAATGAATACGCGTTATTGCACAAGAGTGATTACCAGATTGCAGACAAAGATTTTGAAATTATTGATTCTTACGTAGAAGGCACTACTCAATAATTATTACAGTAATTCATTGCTCAATATTTTATTTTATTGGTTCAATAATTCTTTGCGTTGATATTTTATATTATTGTTGTTTCAATAATTGTCCTTTGACTGAAGATCTCCATTATCAGATCAATAATTCATATTATTTGAATAATATTATTAGATAGCATTATTGGCAACGTCTAGAAAGTTCTATCAAGGAGAGGTTTGGTCACCTAATTGCGCGCCAGTAAGGAGAAATCCTTATCGGAAAGCCCCCTCTTTCCTGGGAACTGTGTGGTTGTCATTATTGTGATTCTGTAATATTATTTGTGAATAATTAATTATTGATTTATATGATAATGAAATATTTATTTGATGTGGATATAAATGTTGGATATATTTATTGTGGTTAAAAATGATATTTTATCGGATTGGAGGTATTAAAAGATCAAATCAGTGTTCTTACAGCTTTATTGTGTAAGTTATAATTTTTAATCTGACCGTTGGATCGTTGTGATTTTTGGATATGTTATACATATATAAGTTGAGTATATCTTCACAAATTTTGAACCGTTAAAAATGAACGTATGATTTGTTATGAATTTTAAGAGGCGAGTGATTCGGAAATTAGGTTTATAAATGATTTTGGTGGAAAATTTTAGAAATGGGTGGGCCCCACTTTTGGTTGTTGGGGAAGATGGTTGATTTTTGGTGGGTGGAATAGTAGCAGGTAAAGCCATCAGGTAGCAGGTCAAGTCTGCTTCGGCGTGCTAACATTTTCCTATAAATAGAGGGCTAAGTTAGAATTGAAAATCACACCAAAATTCATAAGTTTTCTCTCTTTTTCTCTCTAGATTATCGAGTGTATTTTGTGAGTATTGAGATACTTGGTGAGTTTTTATTCATCAATGCAAGTTTCCTTCAGCGTCATATCCGATATCCAGTCAGAAATACTGCTCTTTGAGGTAAGGGATAGTAAGGAATATTAAGGGATGTTATATTCTTTATAATGATGTTCTTCTTTCAATATCATTATACTGACATATTGGTATGGATCTTATTGTGGAATTTCTACCTTTTTGAGTCGAGATTACTATTCACGTATACGGCACTATTCATGTATATGGCACTATTTACGTATATGACATTATTTACGTATATGGTACTATGTATGAATACGGAGTACTATTCACGAGTTACTATTCATGAGTTACTATTCACGAGTTACTATTCACGAATTACTATTCACGGGTACTATTCATGACAAAAATTGGTTTCTTTTTCTGACCAAATTTTCGTTGATTTATGATTGTTTCTTTTGAAAATAAATGTAGTTGTTGATCATATTGTTTTTATTATCATATATAACATTTTTATAACCTTGGTGATGGAATTTCTCTTTGACTTGAGTGTAAAGATGGATAGATTATTGGTATGATCGTGACTATGGGTTCTCTTTGGCCAGTAGTGCAAAGTTGAATTATGACTGGTATGATCATGACCATTGAATTTACAATTGAATATTTTTAGCTTAAGTGCAAAGGTGAATTGATCAACATGGTTATAATTATTGTTATATAAATTTTGAAATGATTTTGTATTTCTTTGATATATTAATATCTTTGGCCTGTAGTGAAAAGATGAATTATTGGAGAATATCTTTGGCCCGTAGTGCAAAGATGACATGTTGTTGAATATCTTTGGCATGTATGAACTGTTAATGAATATCTTTGGCCCGTAGTGCAAAGATGAATTTATTAGTATGATTATGAGCACGAACTGGGATTTGGTATAACCATGATCTTTGATGTTTCAGGTGATGAAAATTATCTTTGTCCTGGATGAGAAGAGGAATTTAGAACTACAATTACGATTATGAGTTATACATGTGATTGTGGATAGGAATTGTTGATTGATGTTACAGGGATAAAACATTGTTGGTGGACTTTTAACATGGAGAAGATAATATATTTTATGGTCTATTTGACTCTTCTAATGGATTGCTTTCGTTCACTACGCAACTATGGTTGAAAAGTTTTATCATCTACCATATGTTCTAAATCTCTGATTTATTATTGATGAAGGCTATTGATAATTTAATTATCTTTAGTCATGATATTCTTTACTGGGCTAGTTGTGCTCACCCTTTTGCTTCACAATTCCTTTTCAGGTAATAAGAGTGTAGCCGGGTTTGAAGTTTAGGTAACGGGGAAATAGAGCGGTGGTCTCTAGTCGTGGGAGGTTCTCCTAAGCAAAGATAGAAAGGTGTTGTATACATCATTTAATAGTTATATTTGGTGAATCAAATAGGGTGAAGCGAACCCAACGTTGGAAGGGTGTTTTGCCACTATCATACAAGATGTCTAATGACATACAACCTCGTGTCATCATAAGACAGGGTTGTGCTCATCCACTTGCTGAGTATATCTACGAGCACTACCTATATAATCTTGGTGTTTGGTTGAAGTATAACTCTCAAATAGACACAGTGGAGATAATGATATGTCAAGAGAAGACTCACAATTGGAAAGAATATAATAGTAATCTTCTCATTTTTCTTTGGGGTCTATTGGGTCAACCAAGGATAATTCTGTGGCCATATGATATCTATCATAACCTAGACGCATGGCCTCCCATGTACGAAGGTTTCCTTTAGCACTTCCCAAAGATTTTAATTTCTAAAACAGTTTTTGACTATACCTTTATGTAAGGTGTCATTGGGACGTGCTATCCAAGGTTGGGATGAGAGTCATAGTTGGTATATATTTGTATTAAAACTCACAGCATATGTGTTGTTGTATTTTGCACGACAATTGTAGTAATAAAGTTGTAGTTGTTTTCTGTACCATGTATTTGGCGACTCAGAATAGGTTGGATGGATTGGACCTATTTTAGGGTTGTCACATTTTGTATTAGAGCTTAGGGATATGGTCTCTGGCGGAGATCGGAGAATAGAACTAGGAGGGGAGAGATGAGTAAATCCTTCGCTAGTGTGTCCTACCTAGCTTATTTTTTGGTCAGTCATAATATCGGATATTATGTGATATGTTAATTTGTTCAATTAACCCTTGTTTTGAAGCTATATTCTAGAATGATATCTGAAATACAGGAGATGAGCAATGGAGAAATCATGAGGACAGTGAAGATGGAATCTGAAATGAAAGCAAGGTATTCTCAACTCTTTAAAATACCAGGTAAGTAAATTTCAGGGACGAAATTTCATAAGGAGGGGAGATTGGAAGACCCTGAATTTTATGAAATAAAACTATTCAATTTTTCTTATAATTACAATTCAGTAAATGGTTAAATTGATAAAAAGTTAAAGTTAATGGTGATATATGATTTTTTTTTTTAAATACGCAAGTGGTTATAAAATATTCATTATTTTCGGGGAATATTCGTTTAGTCGTAGAATATTCTTTCTGTTGGGGAATATTCGTACGATGGCGCAGTCATTTGTGGGCCCCATAACAGAATAACTGTCGGAAGAAGAAAACGACAAATTTGAGTTTTTATAAATAATAACAGTAATGGTTACAATTAATAATCATTGGAATACCCATTGGTTAAAAATATAATGTCTGAGTTATTGCACGAAGCATTGCACAAGATTGCACAATATTTTTAAATTATTGATTCTCTACGTAAGAAGGCACTACTCAATAATTGTTACAAAGTAATTATTATTCAATATTTTATTTTATTGGTTCAATAATTACTGCGCTGATATTTTATATTATTGTTGTTTCAATAATTGTCACTGCACAGTATCTCCATTATCAGATAGATAATTCATATTATTTGAATAATATTATTAGATAGCATTATTGGCAATGTCTAGAAAGTTATGTCAAGGAGATGTTTGGTCACCTAATTGCGCGCCAATAAGGAGAAATCCTTATCAGAAAGCCCCCTCTTTCCTGGGAACTGCCTAGTTGTCATTATTGTGATTCTGTAATATTATTTGTGAATAATTAATTATTGATTTATATGATAATGAAATATTTATTTGATGTGGATATAAATGTTGGATATATTTATTGTGGTTAAAAATGAAGGAATTAATGTTGAGGTATTTTATCAGTATTTTGTCGGATTGGAGGTATTAAAAGATCAAATCAGTGTTCTTACAGCTTTATTGTGTGAGTTATAATTTTTAATCTGACCGTTGGATCGTTGTGATTTTTGGATATGTTATACATATATAAGTTGAGTATATGTTCACAAATTTTGAACCGTTAAAAATGAACGTATGATTTGTTATGAATTTTAAGAGGCGAGTGATTCAGAAATTAGGTTTATAAATGATTTTGGTGGAAAATTCTAGAAATGGGTTGTCCCCACTTTTGGTTGTTGGTGAAGATGGCTGATTTTTGGTGGGTGGAATAGTAGCAGGTAAAGCCATCGGGTAGCAGGTCAAGTCTGCTTTGGCGTGCTAACATTTTCCTATAAATAGAGGGCTAAGTTAGAAATTAAAATCACACTAGAATTCATAAGTTTTCTCTCTTTTTCTCTCTAGATTATCGAGTGTATTTTGTGATTATTGAGATACTTGGTGAGTTGTTATTCATCAGTGTAAGTTTTCTTCAGCGTCATATCCGATATCTAGTCAGAAATACTGCTCCTTGAGGTAAGGGATAGTAAGGGATATTAAGGGATGTTATATTCTTTATAATGATGTTATTCTTTCAATATCATTATACTGACATATTTGTATGGATCTTATTGTGGAATTTCTACCTTTTTGAGTCAGGGTTAATATTCACGTATACGACACTATTCACATATATGGCACTATTCATGTATATGGCATTATTTACATATATGACATTATTTCCTTATATGATACTATGTACGAATACAGAGTACTATTCACGAGTTACTATTCATGAGTTACTATTTATGAGTTACTATTCACGAGTTACTATTCACGAGTACTATTCACGATAAAAATTTGTTTCTTTTTCTGACCAAATTATCGTTGATTTATGATTGTTTCTCTTGAAAATAAATGCAGTTGTCGATCATATTATTATTATTATCATATATAACGTTTTTATAACCTTGGTGATGGAATTTCTCTTTGACTTGAGTGTAAAGATGGGTAGATTATTGGTATGATCGTGACTATGGGTTCTCTTTGGCCAGTAGTGCAAAGTTAAATTGTGACTGGTATGATCATGACCATTGAATTTATAATTGAATATTTTTAGCTTAAGTGCAAAGGTGAATTGATCAACATGGTTATAATTATTGTTATATAAATTCTGAAATGATTATGTATTTGTTTGATATATTAATATCTTTGGCATGTAGTGCAAAGATGAATTATTGATGAATATCGTTGGCCCGTAGTGCAAAGATGACCTGTTGTTGAATATCTTTGGCCCGTAGTGCAAAGATGAACTGTTAATGAATATCTTTGGCCCATAGTGCAAAGATGAATTTATTAGTATGATTATGAACAGGAACTGGGATTTGGTATAACCATGATCTTTGATGTTTCAAGTGATGAAAATTATCTTTGTCCTGGATGAGAAGAGGAATTTAGAACTATAATTAGGATTATGAGTTATACATGTGATTGTGGACAGGAATTGTTGATTGATGTTACAGGGATAAAACATTGTTGGTGGACTTTTAACATGGAGAAGATAATATATTTTATGGTCTATTTGACTCTTCTAATGGATTGCTCGTTCCGCTGCAACTATGGTTGAAAAGTTTTATCATCTACCATATGTTCTAAATCTCTGATTTATTATTGATGAAGGCTATTGATAATTTAATTATCTTTAGTCATGGTATTCTTTACTGGGCTAGTTGTGCTCACCCTTTTGCTTCACAATTCCTTTTCAGGTAATAAGAGTGTAGCTGGGTCGAAGCGAGGGTAACGGGGAAATAGAACGGTGGTCTCTAGCTGTGGAGGTTCTCCCTAAGCAATATAGAAAGGTGTTGTATACATCATTTATTAGTTATATTTGGTGAATCAAATAAGGTGAGGCGAACCCAACGTTGGAAGGGTGTTTTGCCACTATCATACAAGATGTCTAATGACATACAACCTCATGTCATCATAAGACAGGGTTGTGCTCATCCACTTGCTGAGTATATCTACAAGCACTACCTATATAATCTTGGTGTTTGGTAAAAGTATAACTATCAATTAGAGACAGTGGAGATAATGATATGTCAAGAGAAGACTCACCATTGGAAAGAATATGATAATAATCTTCTCATTTTTCTTTGGGGTCTATTGGGTTAACCAAGGATAATTCTGTGGCCATATGATATCTATCATAACCTAGACGCATGGCCTCCCATGTACGAAGGTTTTCTTGAGCACTTCCCAAAGATTTTAATTTCTAAAACAGTTTTTGACTATACTTTTATGTAAGGTGCCATTGTGACGTGCTATGAGAGTCACAGTTGGTATATATTTGTATCAAAACTCACAGCATATGTGTTGTTGTATTTTGCACGATAATTGTAGTAATAAAGTTGTAGTTGTTTTCAGTACTATGTATTTGGCGACTCATAATAGGTTGGATGGATTGGACCTATTTTGGGGTTGTCACATTTGGTATCAGAGTTTAGGGATATGGTCTCTGGAGGAGATCGGGGAATAGAACTAGGAGGGGAGAGATAAGTAAATCCTTCGCTAGTGTGTCCTACCTAGCTTATTTTTTGGTCAGTCATAGTATCGGGATATTATGTGATATGTTAATTTGTTCAATTAACCCTTGTTTTGAAGCTATATTCTAGAATGATACCTGAAATATAGGAGATGAGCAATGGAGAAATCATGAGGACAGTGAAGATGGAATCTGAAATGAAAGCAAGGTATTCTCAACTCTTTGAAATACCAGGTACGTAAATTTCGGGGACGAAATTTCATAAGGAGGGGAGATTGTAAGACCCTGAATTTTATGAAATAAAAGTATAACTCTCAATTAGAGACAGTGGAGATAATGATATGTCAAGAGAAGACTCACCATTGGAAAGAATGTGATAGTAATCTTCTCGTTTTCCTATGGGGTCTATTGGGTCAACCAAGGATAATTCAGTGGCCTTATGATATCTATCGTAACCTAGACGCATGGCCTCCCATGTACGAAGGTTTCCTTGAGTACTTCCCAAAGATTTTAATTTCTAAAATAGTTTTTGACTATACCTTTATGTAAGGTGCCATTGTGACGTGCTATCCAAGGTTGGGATGAGAGTCACAGTTGGTATATATTTGTATCAAAACTCACAGCATATGTGTTATTGTATTTTGCACGACAATTGTAGTAATAGAGTTGTAGTTGTTTTCTGTACCATGTATTTGGCGACTCAAAATAGGTTGGATGGATTGGACCTATTTTGGGGTTGTCACAACGACAATTATATCCCCTACCTTAAAAAGAAAAGTATTCCATTGGTAGGTATGGAATATATGAAGAAAACTTGCACTACGCTTCAAAGCTTTCTTAAATTCTAAAGAAATACACTCAAGATTATAGAAGAAGAACTCTCTCTATAGTTTCTCTCTCTAGAGTTTCAAATTGAATTCGTAAGAAATAATGAAGGAATGAGCTTCATTTATAGAAAAATAAATTTGATAAGAAGTAACTAACTCATGAGCAGTCCAGATTGATTTAGTTTAATCGG
This sequence comes from Panax ginseng, assembly GCA_020205605.1. Taxonomy (NCBI): domain Eukaryota; kingdom Viridiplantae; phylum Streptophyta; class Magnoliopsida; order Apiales; family Araliaceae; genus Panax; species Panax ginseng. Next base: position 43,864,899 of record CM035136.1, read on the forward strand.
CGGTCCATATTTAAAGCAAAATCTTTTAAATAAAATATAATATATTCTATTTATAATCTAATAAAAGCGAATAACTTTATAAAATATTTTACTATGCAAATACTATGCATAATAAAATATAATATATTCTAATTATTGCCTAATAAAAAGATAACTTTATAAAAGTATTACATTTTATATAAAAAAGATTTTACTATGCAAAACTATGCACAATAGAATATAATATATTCTATTTATAGAATAACTTTATAAAAGTATTACATTTTTATATAAAAAGCTTTTACGTTTTATTACATTAATAATACCAATAAAACAAAAGCGAGTGACTTATCATCACATAAGCATCAATAATCAATCTGTGCTATTTACCAAAATAGAAAAAAAAAATTGAATACTTTTATTTCATAAAATTCGGGGTCTCACAATAACCCCTCCTTATGAAATTTTTCCCTCGAAATTTATGTACGTACCTGATATTCGAAGATATGAGAATACCTTGTTTTTTTTTCGGATTGTACCTTCCCGGTTATATCCTCTGTATTATGATTTTTCCATTGCTCATCTCCTGTATTTCAGATATCATTCTAGAATATATCTTCAAAACAAAGGTTAATAGACATATCACAATTTGTCAAACTTATCAAGTAAACAATTTTAGCTTAGGTAAGTCACACACTAGCGAAGTATATAACTCGTTTCTCCCCTCCTAGTTCTAAACTCTTATCTCCGCCAACGACCATATCCCTAAGCTCTGATACCAAATGTGACGCCCCCAAAATTAAGTATACATCACTCATTCTGAGTTGACAGATACATGGTACAAAATTTAAATACAACTTCATTTATACAACTGTTGAGTATGTCAGTGTAGAATACTTACCACGATTAACTGTGAGTTTTAATACAAATGTATGTAACTCTCATAGTGCCTCGACCACAACCTTACAATGGTACTTTACATAAAAGTATAGTCAAATATTGTTTTAGAAACTAAAATCCTTGGGAAGTGCTCAAGAAAACCTTCGTACATGGGAGGCCATGCGTCTAGGTTATAATAGATATCATATGGCCACAGAATTATCCTTAGTTGACCTAATAGACCCCAAAGAAAAACGAGAAGATTATTATCATCTTCTTTCCAATGGTGAGTCTTCCCTTAACATATAACTATCCCCACTATCTCCAAGTGAATATTATATTTTAAATCAACTCCAAGATCATATAGGTAGTGCCCGTAAATATACTCAGCAAGTGGATGCGCACAACCCTGTCTTATGATAACACGAGGTTGTATGTCATTAGACATCTTGTATGATAGTGACAAAATTTTGATGTGACGCCCCCAAAATAGGTATACAACACCCATTCTGAGTCGTCAAAATACATGGTACAGAAACAACTACAACTTTATTAATACAACATAAAAAACTGTGAGTTTAAATACAAATATTATCATCTAGACAATATACACACTCAAATAAGTCATCATTACAATTATTAATATACTATTTTACAGAATAGTGAGGACTACTAGAACCACTTCTCGAACTATCATTCCACACCCCGACTAGTACTCGCTACATTCTCGCCTCCTGAGAAGAAAAATGGAACAACAAGGAAAAGGGTGAGCTCAACTAGCCCAGTAAAGAATATTATGAATAATATAACATAGAACAAATTATTGTTAGTCTTCAACAGGAAAAATTTAATAGAATCCAATAGACAACCAGTTTTAAATCAATATTCGCAGCGGAAATAATAATTCATTAGAAGAGTTAATTAGAGAATGAAATCAACTATCTTCTATATATGAATATAAAAGTTCATCGTCTATCTTTTATCCCTGTAACATCAATCAATATATATCTGGAATCAATATTCATCTTTTCACTACAGGCCAAAGATATTCATCGGTTGGTCTGTTCATCTAAACACTGTTCATCTTTGCCTCATCGCCAAAGATATTCATCGAAATCATTCATCTTTACCTAAAGCCAAAGATATTGATTTATATCATCATTTAGGATGAGGATGATGAAAAAAATATTTTAAAGAAAAGCGAATCCGATTGAAACAAAAGAATAAATATTAAGGATTCAGATTTCAAACCTATTCCATGTCCAAAAATACCTCATAAATAATCATAGTGGAGTAAAATTCAATAATGATCAAAACATGGATACAATCAAAGCTAGTATCCATAATAGATATTTTGGACAAAAAGAAGAAAATTTCATTTTTCGGTGAATAGTGTCGTATTCGTGAATAGTGTCGTATACGTGAATAATAACCACGACACAAAAAGTTCTAAATTTGATAAAAAGTTCAGATCAATACTTCGGCATAATGATATTGAAGAAAATAATATCATTTAAGAAGAAAATAACATCCCTTACCTCAAAAGGATAGTATTTTTGAAAGGAATACTGGATATAGTGCTGAAAGAACTTGCACCGTATAGCAATACTCAAGTACTAAAATACTCACAAAATACGCTCGATATTATAAAGAGAGAAAGAGAGAGAAATCTTTAGTTTCTGGTGTGATTTTTAATTCTAACCTAAGCACCCTATTTATAGGAAAATACTTAGAACACCAAAGTAGAAAATTTTATATAATATTAATATATATATATATATATATATATTAAATTCCTACGCACCCTCTTCTTTGGTCAACAAATCAGCCACACATGTACCAAAGACAAACGTTTCTGTTAATTAAAACAATTAAAACTTCCAAAAATTAATTATTTCAGAATTTCAGAACTTCAATAATTCATAATAAATAGCCCTTTTGTCAAAATAATTTGAACCACATGTCTTTTTCATAGGAAATTTCATTATCTACAACTTTGCAGAAGAAAGTTTTTCCAAATTCCAAATATAAATTGACTGAAATTCACAAATGGGCGATTTTACAGGCTATAATCAAATTTCAGTCAAGAAATGGGTCCACCAACATGTTTAACATGTTTTAAACAATTTTTGCAACAAAAATACTCTTCCTCCTCATATACTCATATATCCCACATTCATTGTAAAAATATCACCATTATTATATTATAATAATATAATAAAATATTATTTTATCAGAAAAGATAAAATATCGATTTTTAACAATTATCACTTTAAAACTTTTCTCCATCTATATCCACATAAAATGAATATTTTCCTCATCATATAAATCAATAATTAATTATTCACAAATAATATTACAGAATCACAATACTGAAAACCAGGCAATTTCCAAGAAAGAGAGGGCTTTCCAATAAGGATTTCTCCTTATTGGCGCGTAATTAGGTGACCAGACCTCTCCTTAGACAGAACTTTCTAGACATTGCCAATAATGTTATCTAATAATATTATTCAGATAATATAAATTATTGCTCCAATAATGGAAAATATTGTGTAGTGACAATTATTGAAACAACAGTAATATAAAATATCAACGCAACAATTATTGAATCAATAAAATAAAATCTTCGAGCAATAATTCTTTGTAAAAATTATTGAGTAGTGCCTTCACGTAAGAATCAATAATTGGTGCAATACCGAGTATTAACTCTTGTGCAACAACGGCGTATTCATCGTGTTTTAACCACGGGTATTCCAACAAGATAATTGCAGTAATAACTACGCCATTATTTATAAATAACTTATACTTGTCATTTTCTTTATCCAATCGCTTTTTAGTTATGGGGCCCACAAAAGCTGCACTGGCCGTCATACGAATATTTCAAGCAAAAGAAGAATATTCCACGACCAAACTAATATTCCCCATAACAATAATGAATATTTTATAACCAATTTTTATTTTAAAATATTTGCGTATTTTACCCATAACTAACCACATTAATCCAATTAACCCTTACTATTTCAAAATAATAAATAAAAGAAATTCAATTTTATTTATAATAAGTTGGGGTCTTACAACCTCCCCTCCTTATGAAATTTCGTCCTCGAAATTGACGTACGTACCTGGTGTTTCGAAAAGATGAGGATACCTCACTTTCATTTCCGTTTCCAACTCCCAGGTCATTTCTTCAATAGCATGGTTCCTCCACAAAACCTTAACTTGTGGTATAACCTTTGTGCGTAGGACATGCTCTTTCCTATCCAAGATCTTGATAGGTATCTCCTCGTACATTAAATCTTCGGCTATCTCGTCTGGTTCTAACTCAATAATGTGGTTCGGGTCTTTCACATATTTACGAAGCACGGATACGTGAAAAACATTATGAACACGGGACATACTTGGAGGTAACGCGAGTCTATAGGCCACTTTTCCTACTCGGTCAAGAATCTGAAATGGACCAATAAATCGTGGATTGAGCTTTCCTCTCTTCCCGAATCTTGTAACTCCATTCCATGGAGCCACACGCAACAATACATGATCCCCAATACTAAACTCCACGTCCTTTCGATGAAGATCCGTATAACTCTTTTGTCGATCCTGTGCCATTTGTATACGTTGTCGAATCATTTGGATCTTTTCTATAGTAATACGTACCAACTCTGGTCCCATCAATGTTGCTTCACCTACCTCATCCCAACACACTGGAGAGCGACACTTCCGTCCATATAATGCTTCAAATGGAGCCACATCTATACTTGCCTGATAACTATTGTTGTAGGAAAATTCCACCAATGGTAAATACTTATCCCAACTCCCTTTGAAGTCTAGGACACAGAGTCTTAATAGATCTTCAAGAGTTTGAATAGTCATCTCTGATTGTCCATCCGTTTGAGGATGGTATGCCGAACTAAATCATAAATCTGTGCCCATAGCTTTTTGTAAGCTAACCCAAAATCTTGAAGTGAATCTTGGGTCATGATCCGAAACTATGGATACTGGCATGCCATCCAACCTCATAATCTCAGTCACGTACATACTAGCAAGATGTTCAAGGGAATAAGTCTCCCGTATCGGTAAGAAATGAGCAGACTTGGTTAATCTATCAATAATAACCCAAATAGCATTTATGCCTTGAGAAACCGTGGGAAGACCCGTAACGAAATCCATGGTAATGTGTTCCCACTTCCATTTCAGAATCTCAAGTAGTTGCAATGGACCCTTTGGCACTTGATGCTCCGCCTTTACACGTTGACAAGTTAAACACCTCGAGATAAACTTTGCAATCTCTCTCTTCATATTGTTCCACCAAAATGTATGTCGAAGATCATGATACATTTTGGTACTCCCAGGATGGATTGCAAATGGTGTGTTGTGTGCCTCCATCATGATTCTATGCTTCAAGTCAAAATCGTTAGGAACACAAAGTCTGGAGTGGACTCGAAGTATTCCTTCTTCATCGATTCTTGCTTCTGGAATAATACCTTCTTGTACTTTCTTTTTCATACGCATCAGCTCCGGATTTGTGGCTTGAGCAACTTTAACTTTTTCGATTAAAGTCGGTTCTATACGTATACTTGACATCATTGCATGGGTCCCTGGAGTCTTGAATTCTATCTTCATCTTTTGTAAATCACACAAAATGGGCCTTTGTTTTAACAACATCGCATTTGTTCCCGCGTATGATCTTCTAACTTTATCAATTAAAGTCGGTTCTACTCGTATATTCGCCATCATCATATGGGTCTCTGGAGTCTTTAACTCTATCTCCATCCTTTGCAAGTCACACAAAATGGGCCTTTGTGTTGACAATATCGCACTCGTACTTGCATATGATCTTCTACTCAATGCGTCAGCTACCACGTTTGCTTTTCCAGGATGGTATTGAATGGTGTAGTCGTAGTCTTTCAATAGCTCGAGCCAACGTTGTTGCCGCATGTTAAGTTCCTTTTGGGTGAAGAAATATTTGAGGCTTTTATGGTCTGAATATATCTCCACTTTTTCCCCATATAGATAGTGCCTCCGGATCTTTAATAGCAAAACGATTAACGCTAACTCTAGATCATGAGTAGGATAATTCCTCTCATATTCTTTAAATTGTCACGAGGCATAGGCTATGACTTTCCCACATTGTATGAGAACACATCCTAACCCTTTGCCTAAAGCATCGCTGTAAATAACAAATCCATCTGTACCAGATGGTATTGTCAGAACAGGTGCCGAAATGAGTCTCCTCTTGAGATCTTGGAAACTCTTCTCGCATTCCTCGCTCCATATGCAATTTTGTATCTTTCTGAGTCGGTGAGTTTAGCAGATAGCGATTCTAGAAAATCCTTCCACAAATCTCCGATAATAACCAGCTAAGCCCAAAAAGCTACGTACTTCGGTCACCGATTTCGGTTGCTCCCAACTTTGTATTGCTTAAATCTTCACCAAGTCAACAGATACTCCATGTTTTGACACCACGTACCCAAGGAATACTACTTCCTCAAGCCAGAACTCGCATTTCTTTAGCTTGACATATAGCGTGTTATCACGAAGCCTTTGCAGTACCAGCTTCAGATGGTGCTCATGATCTTCATGGCTTTTGGAATAGATGAGGATGTCATCAATAAAGACAACAACAAACTGATCCAAATATTCCTTGAATAATCGGTTCATCATATCCATGAAAGTAGTTGGAGCATTAGTCAATCCAAAAGACATGACTAAGAATTCATAATGCACTGCTTAGGAGTTTGAAAAGGTCTTTGGAATATCCTCGATTCTAACCTTCGGTGATGATATCCAGAGCGAAAATCGATCTTTGAAAAGAATTGCGCTCCTTGTAACTGGTCAAACAAGTCATCAATACGAGGTAGCGGATACCTATTCTTGATGGTGACATGGTTCAATTCTCGATAGTCAATACAAAGTCGCATACTCCGTCTTTCTTCTTTACAAATAAAATAGGAGGACCCCAAGGAGATGTACTGGGGCGAATGAAAGCGATGTCCAACAAATCTCGTAGTTGGACCTTTAACTCCACGAAGTTTAATAGAGCCATTCGATATGGGGTTTTAGAAATGGGCTTTGTACGGGTTCAAGATCAATAAAGAATTCAACTTCACGTTTTGGGGTAGGCGGGAAGTTCTTGAAATCGCCAAGAAAGTCAATAACAACGGGAATATTATTCAAATCGGCGTGTCTTTATTCAAATCCATAACATGGGCTAAGAAAGCTTGACATCCGTTTTTCAATAAACGAATAGCTTTATGACTTGATATGACAGTGATTGATTTTAATGGTTTAGTTGCTTTAATTCGAACAATAGGTTGATTAGGAATATGAAAACTAACAACCTTACAAAAACAATTAATTTTGGCATGATGAGTAGTTAACCAATCAATCCCTAAAATCACATCAAAAGCAAGTATCTTTAAAGAGATAAGGTCAATAGGTAATGTGATGGTGCCAACTTGGATCAAACAAGATTTATAAAGCAGTGGATGTGATGAAAGTTTCTCTAACGGAGTTTCCACGAGATAGGTCAAAGTCTAATTCTCTCGAGTCAAGTTTAAACGTTGAGAACAAGCAGGAGAAATAAATGAATGGGTAGCACCGGTATCTAGTAATGTATAAACTTCGCATGAATTTATGATTAGCTTACCCGTGATCACCTCGTTTGGGTTCCTCACATGTTGACCAGTCACGACAAATGCTCTTCCAGGAACTGTTGACTTTGACTTTTTTAGGACAGCCTTTTGAGTCACCATCCCCACTAGACTTGGTTTCGCTACCGTACAATCTCGAGCGATATGTCCTTCCTTTCCACAATTATAGCATACCTTGAACTGTTGTGGACAGTTTGGGCTGATATGTCCCTCTTTTCCACATTTATAGCATCGATAGGTGGTCGTTCTCCTCCATAAAACCAATTGTTCTTTGGTCTTTGACGTCTTCGTATTGTCATTTTTAAATCTCCTCTTTTTAAAATCTCCCCCTGACTCGCTTCTTCTATTTTCATGGCCACGATTACCACCAGAGTGGTTACCGCTTTTATCTGAATGTTTTCCTCCCATTTGGTTTTCATTGTCTCAGATGATCGCCGCCTTATAGGGTATGACCACAGTTACGGTCCCTTGGTTAAACGTACTCGCTATCTCGCTCTAATAATTGAGCCCTGTTGACAACATCTGAATATAAAGAAAATTTATGAGAGATAAGATATTGTCGAATCTCGAGTTTTAAACCTCTCAGAAACATCCTCATCATTCGTTCTTCATTCTCTACCAAATGAGGTGCAAACCTGGATAACTCTGTGAACTTCGCCTCGTATTGGGACACCATCATGTTGTTTTGTTCTAGTCTAATAAACTCTACCTCCTTCATATGGCGAATACTTTTAGGAAACTATTTTTCGTTGAAAAGTTTCTGAAACGTTTCCTAAGACATCTTTGAAAAGGCGTGAAGTGGGTCCGTTTCACAGACTCCCACCACTAGTCTGCCTCGCCACGAAACATAAAGGTGGCGAATGGAACCTTCTGTTCCTCCGTGCATCCCAAAACATCGAATATCTTGGTAATTTGTTTGACCCACGTTTCCGCCATGATCGGATCTGGCTTTCCCTTAAATTCTGGTGGTCCCAACTCTTTAAACTGCTTGGCTATGACAAGTAAGCGGCGTTCTTATCATTTCCACCAGTATTTTGTACACGAGTCTCCTAAATGCGGTTTTGCATGAAGCGCAAAAGCTCTAAACATCCAAATCGTTCATTATCCGTCGGTGGTGTTGTTTACAGGAGGAACATTGCCAGCCTGTTGCACGTCTCCTCGTTGGTGAGTAAAGACGTCTCCACGGTCTCATTAATTCCACCGTTAATATTCTCAATTTATATTCTTAAATCTTTGTCATAAAACAAGGGTTAATTAAACAATTTAACAAATCACATAATACCCCTATATTATGACCAACCAACAAATAAGCTTAGGTAGGACACACTAGCGAAGGATTTACTCGTCTCTCCCCTCCTAGTTCTATTCCCCGATCTCCGCTAAAGATCATATCCCTAAGCTCTGATACCAACTGTGATGCCCCCAAAATAGGTATACAACACCCATTCTGAGTCGTCAAAATACATGGTACAGAAACAACTACAACTTTATTAATACAACATAAAAAACTGTGAGTTTAAATACAAATATTGTCATCTAGACAATATCCACACTCAAATAAGTCCTCATTACAATTATTAATACACTATTTTACAAAATAGTGAGGACTACTAGAACTATCATTCAACACCCCGACTAGTACTCGCTACATTCTCGCCTCCTGAGAAGAAAAATGGAACAACAAAGAAAAGGGTGAGCTCAACTAGTCCAGTAAAGAATATTATGACTAAGATAACATAGAATAAATTATCGTTAGTCTTCAACAGGGAAAATTTAATAGAATACAATAGACAACCAGTTTTAAATCAATATTCGCAGCGAAAATAATAATTCATTAGAAGAGTTAAGTAGTGAAATCTACTATCTTCTATATATGAATATAAAAGTTCATCGTCTATCTTTTATCCCTGTAACATCAATCAATATAAATGAGGAATCAATATTCATCTTTGCACTATAGGCCAAAGATATTCATCAGTTGGTCATGTTCATCTAAACACATGTTCATCTTTGCACTACTGGCCAAAGATATTCATCATAAATCATTCATCTTTGCACTACAGGCCAAAGATATTCAGTTATATCATCATTTAGGACAGAGGATGATGAAAAAAAATATTTTAAAGAAAACGAATCCAGTGAAACAAAAGAATAAATATTAAGGATTAAGTATTTAATTTATTCCATGTCCAAAATACCTCATAAATAATCATAGTGGAGTAAAATTCAAGAATGATCAAAACATGGATACAATCAAAGCTAGTATCCATAATAGATATTTTGGACAAAAAAGAAGAAAATTTTATTTTTTTATTGAATAATAGTGTAAATATCGTGAATAGTCTTAGTATACGTGAATAGTATTTCCAAACACAAAAAGTTCCAAATTTGATAAAAAGTTCAGAACAATACTTCGGCATAATGATATTGAAGAAAATAATATCATTTAAGAAGAAAATAACATCCCTTACCTCAAAAGGATAGTATTTCTGACTGGAATACTGGATATAGTGCTGAAAGAACTTGCACCGTATAGCAATACTCAAGTACTAAATACTCACAAAAATACGCTCGATATTATAGAGAGAGAAAGAGAGAGAAATCTTTAGTTTCTAGTGTGATTTTCAATTCTAACCTAAACACCCTATTTATAGGAAACTGCTTAGAACACCAAAGCAAAAAATTTAATATAATATTAATATATATATATATATATATATATATTAAATTCCTACGCACCCTCTTCTTTGGTCAACAAATTAGCCACACATGTTCTAAAGACAACAAAAACGTTTTTGTTAATTAAAACAATTAAAACTTTCAAAAATCAATTATTCCAGAATTTTAGAACTTCAATAATTCATAATAAATAGCCCTTTTGTCAGAAAAATTCGAACCACATGTCTTTTTCATAGGAAATTTCATTATCTACAATTTTACAGAAGAAAGTTTTTCCAAATTCCAAATATAAATTGACCGAAATTCACAAATGGTCAATTTTACAGGCTATAATCAAATTTCAGTCAAGAAATGGGTCCACCAACATGTTGAACATGTTTTAAACAACTTTTGCAACAAAAATACTCTTCCTCCTCATATACTCATATATCCCACATTCATTGTAAAAATATCACCATTATTATATTATAATAATATAATAAAATATTATTTTATCAGAAAAGATAAAATATCGATTTTTAACAATTGTCACTTTAAAAATTTTCTCCATCTATATCCACATAAAATGAATATTTTCTCATCATATAAATCAATAATTAATTATTCACAAATAATATTACGAGAATCACAATATCGACAACCGGTAGGTTCAGGGAAGAGGGGCTTTCAATAAGGATTTCTCCTTCTTGGGCGCGCAATTAGGTGACCAAACCTCTCCTTGACAGAACTTTCTAGACATTACCAATAATGTTATCTAATAATATTATTAGGATAATATGAATTATTGCTCCGATAATGGAAAATATTGTGTAGTGACAATTATTGAAATAATAAAATAAAATATCTTGAGCGATAATTCTTCGCAACAATTATGGAGTAGTGCCTTCTACGTAAGAATCAATAATTCTTTGCAATCTGAGTAATCATCTTGTGCAACAATGCGTAGACATCGTATTTTTAACCTTTGGGTATTCCAACAAGATGATATTAGTAATAACTACGCCATTATTTATAAATAACTTATACTTGTCGTTTTTTCTTCATCCAATCGCTTTCAGTTATGGGGCCCAAAAAAGCTGACAAGTGTGGCCGTACGAATATTCCCCAAAGCAAGAATATTCCACGACTAAAAAGAATATTCCCAAACAATAATGAATATTTTATAACCACCTGCTTATTTTAAAATAATTTGCGCATTTTACTCGTAACTAACCACATTAATCCAATTAACCCTTACTATTTCAAAATAATAAATAAAAGAAATTCAATATTATTTATAATAAGTTGGGGTCTTACATGTGACGCCCCCAAAATTAGGTATACATCACCCATCTTGAGTCGCATGGATCGTAGTGCGTAATTCAAATACAACTGATAATACAATTTTATCGTATACAACACGACAAAACATAAGCCGTGAGTTTGAATACAAATATTGTCTACTAGAGTATACAAACTCAAAAGGAGTCCTTATTATAATTATTATCACAAAGTATTTCACGGAATAGTGAGGACTACTAATGCACCATCTAGGACCATCACTCGGTTTCCCAGGCTCGTCCCCGCCTATATTCTCATTTCAAGAGAACAAGTGAAAGAAAGGGTGAGCTCAACTAGCCCAAGAAGAAATATTATGACTAAGATAATGTAGAATAAATTATCATTAGCCTTAAGCAGTGTTAAGCGATATAATATAACAAACATCAAGTTTAAGCTGCGTGAAAACAAGCAATCCATTAAAAGAGTCAAGTAGAGAATAAAATCTACTATCTTTTATGATTTAAAAGGTTTATCATCACTTTTATCATTTGGGACTCGACTTAATAAATAATCCACATCATCGAATAACCCCGCACTACGAGCAAGGATATTCTTTAGTATCACGACCATAATTATCCATACACTACGGGCCAAGAATATTTGTGTATTCATTAATGGTCATGATCATGCCAACAAGCATCCATCAATTCACTACGGGCCAATAAGGACTTTTACCACATCATTTGTAACATTACGGTCATGATTGCAATCAATAATCCTGGTCATAATCATACCAAGTCCATCTATGCACTCACTGGGCCACGGATGACTTTCAAAAAAATATAAATATGAGGATGATGACAATGATATAAGGATTGATAAAAAAGTTCAAGAATTAATTTGTCCAAGAACTAATATTGTTCAAATTGTCAACATGATACTGCTTTGTAGAGTAAAATTCAAGAATGCTCAGAAGAATATTTCCATGAAAAGAGACTGGATGAAGCGCAAATATCAAGGATATTCCACTAATTTCATGGAGTATAGAAGTCAAAACTTTAACCAACCAAGTATAATAAAGAATGGAATAACAAAAAAAAATCACCATGCATGCGGTACTTGTGCATAGACAAGTTATTCGAGAATACTAAATAACGGAACGAGTCAAAGGCGAAATTAAATGCAAGCGAGGATGTTCCAATGAGAATAATAAAGAATGGAATAGCGAAATCACCATACATGCGGTACTTAGCATAGGCGAGTTATTCCAGCAGAATACTAATAAGGGCGGAATCGGTCGGTGTAAAATGCATGACAGGATATTCCAAATGTAATAATAATAAAGCGGAACGGTCCGGCGTAAAAGCGCATGTGAACGAGGATATTTCAACGAGAATAATAAAGACGGAATCGAGTTAGGCGAAAAAGCGCATGAGTGAGGATATTCAGCAGAATAATAATAAAGGCGGAATAATATAAGAATGTCACCAAGTATAGGGTAGCTCAGCGTATCTGAGTTATTCAAAAGAATAATAAAGAATGGAATAACAGAAGTTTTCTTCATGAGTACAAAAGAAATAATACTCCCTACCTTAAGAAGAAGAGTACTGGATATATAAGTAGTGAAGTAACAGAATACTTTCTTATTTCTCTCTATAGTTTATCTCTCTAGAGTTTCAGTGATCGTAAGAAAATAATGAAGGAATGAGCTTCTATTTATAGAAAAATGGACTGCATAGTAACTAACTCATGAACGGTCCAGATTGATTTACTTTAATCTGACGGTCCATATTTAAAGCAAAATCTTTTAAATAAAATATAATATATTCTATTTATAATCTAATAAAACGAATAACTTTATAAAAGTATTCTGTTTTATATAAAAAGATTTTACTATGCAAAACACTACTATGTAGGCACTTTATCTGACCTTTGCATAATAGAATATAATATATTCTATTTATAGAATAACTTTATAAAATATATTTTGTTTTATATAAAAGATTTTTACGTATTATTACATTAATAATACCAACAAAATGAGTGACTTATCATGTAAGCATCAATAATTAATACAGTGTACTACTATGCAACGTATCATGGCGTATTCTTTGTACTTTTAACATCGAGGTGTTTCAACGATTAACAGTAAAACTTTCGTAGTTATTTTCATAAAATATTTTTATTATTTTCTCAATCAAATAATAATTAGTTGTGGGGTCCACCAATGATTGTATTAGTCATACGGATATTCTCAAACAAAAGAATATTCCCGATCAATCGAATATTATACAACAACTTGCATACTTCTCAAAATTTATAAATACTACCCACAACTATAACACACACCATAATATTAAAAAATTATTTCGAGAAAATTAAATATTTATTCATAAAATTTGGGGTCTCACAAAAACACCCTTCCAAAGTTGGGTTCACCTCACCCTATTTGATTCACCAAATATAACAACTAAATGTTGTATAGAATACAACACACTTTTCTATACTGTTTAAGGAGAACCTGCATAGCTAGAGACCACTGTTCTATTCCCCTGTTATCCCCGCTCGACCCGATAATACTCTTACGGCAACACTCTTATTACCTAAAAGGAATTGTGAAGTAGAAAGGGTGAGCACAACTAGCCCAGTAAGGAATATCAAGACTAAAGATAATTAAATTATCAATAGCTTTCATCAATAATAAATCAGAGATTTAGAACATATGGTAGATGTTAAAACTTTTCAACCATAGTTGCAGCGGAACGAGCAATCCATTAGAAGAGTCAAATAGACCATCAGATCTATTATATTCTCTATGTTAAAAGTCCACCAATAATGTTTTATTCCTGTAACATCAATCAACAATTCCTGTCCACAATCATACGAATAACTCATAATCATAATTGTGATTCTAAATTCCTCTTCGCACCCAGGACGAAGATAATTTTCATCACCTATCTTCACTTGAAACATCAAAAATCATGGTTATACCAAATCACAATTCTTGTTCACAATCATACTAATAAATTCATCTTTGCACTACGGCCAAAGATATTCATTAACAATTCATTTTTGCACTACAAGTCAAAGACATACAACTATATTTTAGAAGAGTCAAGTAGAGCATGATATCTACTATCTTCTACAAATTAAAAGTGTATAACCAATATTTTATCGCTGAGATTCAGCTTAAATAATCAACTTCATCGAATTATCCATGCACTACGGCCAAGAATATTCGTTAGTATCACATCCATGAATTATCCATGCACTACGGCCAAAGATATTCATTATTATCACATCCATGAATTAATATTTCATCGCTGAGACTCAGTTCAATAATTAATCCACATCATCGAATCATCCATGCACTACAGGCCAAGGATATTCATTAGTATCACGACCACGAATTATCCATGCACTACGGGCCAAAGATAATCGTGTTTTTATCAACGGTCCTGATCATGCCATAAAATAATTCATCTTTGCACCCTTGGCCGAAGAGAATCCATAGTCATAATCATACCAAAAATTGTCCATCAATGCACTACGGGCCAATGTGGACTTTTTTAACATCATTTGTAACATTACGATCATGATTATACCGAATAATCCCTGGTCATAATCATACCAAGTCCATCTATGCACTACGACCAAAGATGACTTTCAACACAATATAAGCATGAGGATGATGACAATGATATAAGAATCAATCAAATGAGATAAATGATAAATATTAAACATTTATAATATAATTTATCCAGCGTTCAATAATAACCAAATGTTATCAATCACTTAACAATCTCATAATCTAATATCATTAATATTATAACAATATTTTAGTCATTTCTTAAACTTATAAACAATTTATTTCAATTGTTTACACTTTATCAAATAATGAATTTAATCATTCAAAAATGTCATACTCATAAGATTTCATCATCAATGATCAAATCCCTCATCAAAATTTGCATATATCCTATATAGGATTCTCAAGCCATAAAATCCTATTTTCCAATTTTATTACTTCACATAACATATTTAATTCATTTACTCATAACTAGTTCATTTTTATGAAAAATACCAAATCAGTCCCAAAAATATTTCTTTTCTGGCATTTAGCAGAATATAGTCCCATCTTGAACATATATTTTTCTCAGAATTTTTAAAATTCATTTACTATTTTTCATATGGCTAAAACTGCCGAATAGTTAGACATTTATCATAAATTGTACTTTTGTCCAAAAATTCCAAAATTTATAGGGTATACTCCTGTTATATACATGTACTTCCAATAAAAATTTCACCAATTTTGGAGTTAACCATAAGGAGTTATAAGGGTTTACTTTTAAAATAGTCTTTTCCCATAAAATCCATAACTCTTAATCTATACATCCAAAAATCGCCATTTTTGGTCACAATTTAGAAAACTCATTAAATTATCATTTCAAATTTTTCCAGAATTTTTGAGGGTCAGAAAAATTACGAATCTGCCCCTGGCAGAAACCCCTTTGTAATGAAAATACTATTCGTATGAATACGAATGATCATTCACCATGCATGTGGTAATCCACATAGAGCGAGGTTATTCAATGAATAATAAAGAATGGAATAATGAAGGATTCACCATGCGTGTGATAGACTACTGCAAAGGTTTTTCCCAATAGGATAATAAATAATGGAACCGAATTAAAGGCGTAGAAGCATTGCAGACGAGGATATTCAAACGAGAATACTAAATAATGAAACTAGGTAAAGGCGTAAGTAAACGCATGACGGGATATTTTGATGAGAATAATAAATAATGGAACCAGGTCCGGCATAAACGCACAGACAAGATATTCCAACAGGATAATAAAGAACGGAATATTAGAAGAATTTCACCATGTATGCGGTACTTCGCATAAACAGGTTATTCCACCATAATAATAAAGAATAGAATAACAGAAGAATTTCACCAAGTATAGGGTAGTCCGCGTATACAGGTTAGTCCAACAGAATAATAAATAATAATAATAATAATATCCTTTACGAGTACGACAATTATATCTCCTACCTTAAAAAGAAAAGTATTCAGACTGGTAGGGCGGGAATATACATGAAGAAAACTTGCACTACGCTCAAAACTTTCTTAAATTCTAAAGAAATACACTCAAGATTATAGAAGAAGAACTTTCTCTATAGTTTCTCTCTCTAGAGTTTCAGTGAATTCGTAAGAAATAATGAAGGAATGAGCTTCTATTTATAGAAAAATGGACGCATAGTAACTAACTCATGAACGGTCAGATTGATTTACTTTAATCGACAGTCCATATTTAAAGCAAAATCTTTTAAATAAAATATAATATATTCTATTTATAATCTAATAAAACGAATAACTTTATAAAAGATTTTACTATGTAAACACTATGCAGAGCCTTTATGCAAATACTATGCATAATAAAATATAATATATTCTAATTATTATCTAATAAAAGCAGATAACTTTATAAAAGTATTCTATTTTATATAAAAAGATTTTACTATGCAAAACACTATGCACAATAGAATATAATATATTTTATTTATAGAATAACTTTATAAAAGTATTACATTTTATATAAAAAGTTTTTACATTTTATTACATTAATAATACCAATAAAACAAAACCGGTGACTTATCACATAAGCATCAATAATCAATACCGTGCTATTTACCAAAATAGAAAAAAAAATTGAATACTTTTATTTCATAAAATTCGGGGTCTCATAAGTCTGCTTTTTCACCTAACACTTCTGAAACATCACTTTCAGCAGACTAGTAGGTAATCACCTTTCTTTTTCCTTTTGGCTCTTCAATTTAAGTCAAGGATGTTGGTGAGAGCATATCGAGATCCTCAATTCACAATGTTCGAATGTCAGTCTTCTTTGTTTAGACATTCTCACTAATCAGAAAAATGCCCTCTTCGATTTTGATGTTGACCTTCATGAACTCTATGATTACTTGGTCGAAGCTTGTATATGAAAATCACAGGGTGACTTGACCTTGACATCTCTTATGATTTCGAGAGTGCTCAACGTTGTACCATCTTGTAATTAGCTCTCGCAGTTTGATCTTCGATCATGCTTGGCTTGCCTTGCTTCAGGAACTGGTAAGTTGACTAACTGCTTTGACACTTTGGTTTGCATGTCCCTTTTTATTAGTCATGCTCAGCTTCCTTAACTTTCAGCCTTATGATCTCTTGATCATACTTCATGGTGAGGTTGAGTATTGACATCCTCCTTGTTTGTCCTCTGCTTACTCTATGACATGTTTACCATTATCTTTGTAGTTGTTTTATCATATTCTTCTACTGATTATTAAACACTATGATCGTTGTCTTCTGATGAGACTCTTTCTGAATGGCTTTTCACTTCTCCATTAGCCTTGCTGTAGAGTTAGTGCTTTGATCTTCTGTTTGCTTGCAGACCATTCAGAGAATGCTTTCTGACACTCTTCAAGTAGATTGCATTCTAAAACTTGATTACACATATCAGAGGATGAGATCTATGTATGCACTTTAGGATTGTTCATCTGTTGAGAATCGTAGAGCGCTCTACGATTCTACTTTAGCATTGCGAGCACTTGACTGACTACGATTTTCATTGGTAACGATTTGTAGACTCCATGATTTTGAGCGAAGCCTGCGATTCTTGACTTGGCTCGGAAGATTGTCTTTACTATTTCGAGAGTGACTTTATTTGACAGACTGCGATTCCGCCTTGGCTTCTGCAATTTCTTAGATGGCTCGCCAAACTACGATTCTGACTTATAGACTCCATGATTTCGAGTGAGGCTTATGATTCTTGTTGTAACTCGGTAGACGCTCGGCAAACAGCTTTTATGATTCCAAGTGTAGTCTATGATTCTACCTTGATAGACTACAATTCTACCTTAACTCTCTTGGCAGACTATGATGGTTGGCAAAGTGCTTTTCGATCAGACAAACGTATCTATTACACTTTATAAAATTAACCTAACAAGTTTGATCTTTCTATTCACAGTCCTTGTGCATTATGATCTTTTGAAGGACTTCACAAAGTTATTCATTCATATCAGATCAACCTAACACATTAGATCTTTTCAATCTAAGTCCTTGTCCATATTGTCTATCATCTATTAAGGACTTTAAAACTTTTATCAATGCAAACATATTTACATATTCATTTATCATTTTCATCATCAAATTATATAATTAAAGAATAGTATTCAAATGCATATTCCTGACATTATGATTAGTTCAAGTTTTCTTTATTTAGTTTCAACAAAAAAATTAGTTAAAATCCTTTCCCGCTGGAAAAAATTCCTGGATCCGCCCCTGACCCTAATATTAGGAGAATTTTAATTGGTAATGTCCGACAAAACACAAGGGAGTGTAAAAAATAAACGCATATAGTCGTTTGAGCTTGATAGGTTATGCATAATATATGGTACGATAGGTTTGTTGGAAAAACTCCTCCAATTATAACTGTCTTTGATAAATTAAATAAATCACGCCAACAATTAATGCAATTCCACCAAATAAATTATAACCACAGAAAATAATAATACGAAAAATAAACCAATCGCAAGACACCAAAACTTACGTGGAAAACCCTCTAAAACTAAGAGTTAAAAACCACGGGCCAAACTCCAAAAATTCCACTATAATCAATTGTGAATACAAAAGTCCTTCCAAGTTTTATAACTAAAAACTAGAAATATTAAGAAATTGAGAAAATACAAGAATATCTCAATTTGAGTGAAAATTCAAATTTTCTCACCACCAAAAAAAAACCTCCGAATTAATTAAAGTCTTCCAGCAATTAATTGATCCGAAAAGATGATGATAACACGTGAATAAACCTTCACAAAAAACCCTCTCAATTTACTACACCTTTTTTCTTTTGCACTCACCGATTTTTCTCTCTATTCCGTGTATTCCTTTCAAAAACAGAGCACTCGAAATTTTTGGATCTCTAATCATGCCTTCACAGAACACACACACACACACACACACACACACACACACACACACACACACACACACACACACACACACACACATATATATATATATATATATATATATTTCCTGACTCCTAATCTACTTTTGAAAAACAATTCACACTCCTTGTAGGATTCAGCCAAAACTGCTCACGTGTTTGACCAAATCAAAGTACAATTCCAAGTCCAACTTGGTTTAGAGAAAAATAATCAATCCAATTTAAAACACTCCTAATTTAAATAGGATAATCTCATGGGTTTGGACCCCACAAACCCAACAATCTCCCCCTCCAAATCCATGAGAGGAAGCTTCCAACGTGACCCCGTCACTTGGAGTCCATCCCGACCAATTCCTTGCAAAACTCCAGTTTGTCGCGAGTTACAACTTTTGTCAACATGTCTGAGGGGTTCTCGTCGGTATGACCTTTCTTTACTTTCATCAATTCCTTTTCCATCACTTCTCGAAGCCAGTGATACTTGAACATCGATGTGTTTGAATGCGATTATGATACGTGGCGTTCTTGGTTAAGTCAATTGCACTTTGAATATCACAATAAACCACATACTCATCCTGTGTCAAACCTAACTCTTGAAGAAACCGTTTCAACCATAATGTAAGACCCCAACTTTTTTAATAAGGATTAAATTTTCTCGAAATATATTTTTGAATATTATGGGTGGATTTGATATAATGTTATAGTTGTGGGTAATATTTATAAATTTTGAAAAGTACGCAAGTTGTTATATAATATTCGATTGGTCGGGGAATATTCATTTTAACAGGGAATATTTGTACAACGGCACAATCATTGGTAGACCCCCACAACGGAATTATTGTCGGATTGAGAAAATGACAAAAATACTTTATAAAAATAACGGCGGAAGTTTTACCGTTAACTATTGAACTACCATTAGTAAAAGTACGATGAATGGCGTGGTTGCATAGTAGCACACCAGTATTGATTATTGATGCTTACGTGAGAAGTCACTTTCGATTATACTCAATTATTGCTACTGATAATTCTTTGCATCATATCTATCATATTATTGATTCAATTATTGTCATAATATCATCTCGCATAAAATATTTTTTTATTAAATCAATACTTGAGACGACAAATTTATTCATATTATAAATTTTAATATTTACAATGTCTAGAAGTTACATCTAATGAGAGGTTTGGTCACCTAATTGCGCATGATAGGGAGAAATCCTTATTAGAAAGCCCCCTCTTTCCTGGGAACGAACTGGGTTGATAAATATTTGGAGTTAAATTTTTAATGATGATTGTTTTTGGAGTTGAATTTGGAGACGCGGACGTGATATTTGAGTCCGGAACATTGAAATTAGTAAAATAGTCTATAAACACAAAATTTTAAAGGATTCACTATTTTGGTGAAAAAGTCAACGATTGACTTTTTTGGGAAAAGTCAAACTTCGAAATTTTAAAATTTATATTTTTGATAAAAATAGTTTCATTATGTTGGAATTGTTTGTGTTAGTGAAAATCGACATTTATTCCGGATGATAATTGATGTCTAGGGGTTATATTGATAACCCAGTAATTTATTTATCGGATAAATGAGCAATTAATTGCTAGTAATTCACATGCTTATATAACTATTTGTTCAAATATGTGTACTATTGAATCACATTATTTACTATTAGGGGAGTTGGTGCAAGATTGATAGTACTTGCATGACTAAGTTAAAAATGGAGGTATAGATGGATGTACTATACTGTAATTCGTATTTTTCACATGATTATACTATTGATTCACATAATTGAACTATTGATTCACATTATTTACTATTATGGGAGTTGGTGCAAGATTGATAATACTTGCAGGACTAAAGTAAAAATAAAGGAAAAGTTGGAGGTATTGTACTGTAATTTTTCGAGCCCCAAAACGTGCAATTATCGAAACTATATTTTTCTATAAATAGAAGCTCATTCTTCCTTCATTTCTCACCAATTCACAAAAGCTTTAGAGCGATTATTATAGAGAGAAATTATAGAAAGAAGAAGAGAAGTCTGCTACCTCACTATTCTAGTATCCAATTTTTCTAAGGTAGGGAGTATCATTTCTTTCTTATCTATGAAGAGAACTTCTGTTTTTCCATTCTTTATTATTACATTGGAATAACTTTCAGATACGCAAGCTACCCTATACTTGGTGAAATTCTTCTATTGTTCCATTCTTTATCATTACATTGGAACATCACATGCTGTATGCGTTCTCACGCAGGACTGGTTCCGTCTTTATTATTACATTGGAATATCACATGCATGCGCTTTTAGCCGGACCGATTTCGTCTTTATCATTACATTGGAATATCCTGCATGTGTTCTACGGGACCGATACATCTTTATTATTCTTGTTGGAATATCAGTATGTCATGCGTTTTCGCCTGGGACGATTCCGTTATTTATTATTCTGTTGGAATAACCTGCCTGTGCGGTCTATCGCATGCCTGGTGATTTCTTTTGTTTTTCCATTCCTTATTATACTCAGTTGGTTAAAGTTTTGACTTTTATACTCCATGAAATTAGTGGAATATCCTTGATATTTGTGCTTCATCCAGTATCTTTTCATGGAAATATTCTTTTGAGCATTCTTGAATTTTACTCTACAAAGAAGTATCATGTTGACAATTTGGACGTTATTAGTTCCTGAATAAATTAATTCTTGAACTTGTTTTATTGAATTCTTATATCATTATCATCATCCTCATGTTTATATTTTGTTGAAAGTCATCTGTGGCCTATAGTGCATAGATGGACTTGGTATGATTATGACCAGGGATTATTCGGTGTAATCATGACCGTAATGTTACAAATGATGTGGTAAAAGTCCTCATTGGCCGGTAGTGCATTGATGGATAGTTGTTGGCATGATCATGACCATTATTGAATACACAAATATTCTTGGCCCGTAGTGCATGGATAATTGTGGTCGTGATACTAAAGAATATCCTTGGCCATAGTGCAGGGGTGATTCGATGATGTGGATTATTTATTAAGCTGAGTCCCAGCGATAAAAGTGATGAAAAACCTTTTAAATCATAAAAGATAGTAGATTTTATTCTCTACTTGACTCTTTTAATGGATTGTTTGTTCCACAGCAGATTAAACTTGATGGTTGTTATATTGTATCGGTTTAACATTTGTTGAAGGCTAACGATAATATATTTCGCATTATCTTAGTCATAATATTTTCATCGGGCTAGTTGAGCTCACCTTTTACTTTTATTATTCTCTTCAGAAATGAGAACGTAGGGGACTAGTCGAGAAAGCGGAGTAGCGGACGGAGATGATAGCATTAGTAGTCCTCACTATTCGGTGAAATAGTGGAAAATAAATGTAATAATATTGAATTTGAGTTTGAATATTATGCAGACGACAATATTTATATTAAAAACTCATGACTTATGTTTTGTCATACTTTACATGACGGTTGTATAATTAAGTTGTATTTGTATTTCAGACCATGTATTTGACGACTCAGAATAGGTGATGTATACCTATTTTGGGGGCGTCACAGTTGGTATCGAAGCTTAGGGATATGATCCTTGGCTAAGATGTGAGACTAGAACTAGGAGGGGAGGGACGGGGAATTCCTTCCCTAGTATGACCTACCTAATTTTTTGGTATTTAATTGGTTGGTCATAGTATAGAGATAATATGTTGCATGTCAATTAACCCTTGTTTTATGGCAGTATTTGAAAATGGCATCCGAGAATATTGAGAACATCAATGGAGCTGTGGAGACCGCTTGAGTCTCCATGATCAATAACCGAGGACAATGTGCATCAGGAAGGCGACAATCCTCATGCAAATAACAACACTGACCAAATGATGAACGATGGAATGTTCTGAGGCTTCATGCAATTCATGCACATCAGGCGAGAGCGGCTCCTGTCCAAAATGTAGGTGGAAACACTGGAAACTCTCGGACGGTTAATGCTAAACAGTTCAAGGAGCTGGGACCACCGGAGTTTATTGGAGAGCCAAAACCACTTAAGGCTGAAGCATGGATAAAGCAGATCACCAAGATATTTGATGTCTTGGGATGCTCAGAGGAGCAAAGGTTCCCTTCGCCACCTTCATGTTGCGTGAAGAGGCGAGATTATTGGTGGGAATCAGTAAAAGCGTACTTGACTGGCCGACTCAAGATGTCTTGGGAGAAGTTCCAAGAGCTATTCAACGACAAGTACTTTCCCGAAAGTATTCGTCACATGAAAGAGGCGGAGTTTATCAAGTTCGAACAAAATAATATGACCGTGTCGCAATACGAGGCTAAATTTACGGAGTTATCCCGGTTTGCATCCCATTTGGTCGATAAAGAGGAGCGAATGACGCGAATGTTTTTTAAGAGGTTTGAAACTGGAGATACGTCAATATATTATTTCTCATAAACTGTGTTTGTAGTCAGATGTTGTAAATAGGGCTCAGTTATTGGAGTGCGATAACGAGTCAACGCAACCAAGGGAAAATAGCTGGCAACATGAAAATACCGAAGGGTAATGATCCATCAAAACGGTGACAACAAGCGTGGAGGGAATCAACATGCCGAAATGGTAACCACCCGGTGGTAATCATGGCCAAGACAAGGTAAAATGGACATTTCAAGAAAAGGAGATTCAACAATGATGAAAAGACGTCGACACCGACAATAGTGGTTAAGGAAGGAGAACGGCCACCTATCATATACTTCTTCATGCGGAGGGAGGGACATATCGGTCAAAGCTGGCGATGCCATCAAAGCGTGTTATAATTGAGGAAGAGAAGGTCACTAGCCCGATTTTGTCGTTCACCAGAAGACAAGTTCAAAGACTAGGATGGAGGCACCAAAGGTCAGTCCCGAGAAAAGTCAAAGCCGGTGGTGGTGAGGAGGCGTTTGTTGTGACCTCCCGAGAAAGCAAGGAATCCGAATGAGGTCATCACGGGTAAGCTTATCATAAACTCTAGCGAAGTCTATACCTTATTTGATACCGATTCTACCCATTCTTTTATTTCTCCTACTTGCGCTCAACGATTAAATTTGACTCAGGAGAAATTAGACTTTGACTTATCTCTGTTGAAACTCCATTAGGAGAAACCTTCATTACATCCATTGCTTATAAGTCTTGTTTGATTCAAATCGGAATCGCACGTTACACCGTCGATCTTATCTCCTTAAAATACTTGTATTTGAGCGTGATTCTAGGGATTGATTGGTTAACTACTCATCATGCTAAAATTGATTGTTTTCGTAAGGTTGTTAGCTTTCATATTCATAATAAACCTATTATGCAAATTCAAGCGACCAAACCATTAAAATCAATCACGGTCATCTCAAGCCATAAACCTATTCGTTTATTGAAAAACGGATGTCAAGCTTTCTTAGCTCATGTCACGGATTTAAACAAAAATACGTTAGATTTGAAGGATATTTCTATTATTAATAAATTTCCTGACGTATTCCTTGAAGAACTTCCTGGCCTACCCCCAGAACGTGAAGTTGAATTTTGTATCGACCTTGAACCCGGTACAAAACCCATTTCCAAAGCCCCATATCGAATGGCTCCTATTGAACTTCAGGAGTTAAAGACCCAATTGCAGGAATTGTTAGACATTGGTTTCATTCGTCCTAGTACGTCCCCTTGGGGTGCTCCTGTTCTGTTCGTGAAAAAGAAAGATGGGAGTATGCGACTTTGTATTGATTATCGGGAGTTGAATCATGTCACCATCAAAAATAGGTATCCATTGCCACATATCGATGACCTGTTTGATCAGTTACAAGGAGAACAATTTTTTTTAAAGATCGATCTTCGTTCTGGATATGATCAGCTGAAGGTTAAAACTGAGGATATTCCAAAGACTGCCTTCAGAACTCGGTACGGGCATTATGAATTCTTAGTCATGTCCTTTGGATTGACTAATGCTCCTGCTGCCTTCATGGATATGATGAACCGAATATTCAAGGAATATTTGGATCACTTTGTGGTCGTCTTTATTGATGACATCCTCATATATTCCAAAACCCGTGAAGATCATGAGCAACACTTGAGGCTGACACTCCAAAAGCTTCGTGAATATAAGCTTTATGCCAAGTTGAAGAAATGCGAGTTTTGGCTTGAGGAAGTAGCATTCCTTGGGCACATGGTATCAAGTCATGGAATATTTGTTGACCCAGCAAAGATTGAAGCTATTCAAAGCTGGGAGCAACCTAAATCAGTGACCGAAGTACGTAGCTTTCTCGGTTTAGCTAGTTATTATCGGAGATTCGTGGAAGGATTTTCTCAAATCGCTACTCCATTGACTCAGCTGACTCGGAAAGATACAAAGTTTGGTTGGAGCGAAGAATGTGAGAAGAGTTTTCAAGAACTCAAGAGGAGACTCATTTCAACACCTGTTCTGACAATACCATCTGGCTCGGAGGGATTTGTCATCTACAGTGTTGCTTCGGGCAAAGGGTTGGGATGTGTTCTCATGCAACATGGAAAAGTCATAGCCTATGCCTTGCGACAACTCAAAGAATATGAGACGAATTATCCTACTCATGATCTAGAGTTGGCAGCTGTTGTCTTTGCACTTAAAATTTGGAGGCATTACTTGTATGGGGAGAAAGTGGAGATCTTTACGGATCATAAAAGCCTTAAATATTTCTTCACTCAAAAGGAACTCAACATGCGACAATGACGTTGGCTTGAACTGTTAAAAGATTATGATCATACCATCTAATACCATCCTCGAAAAGCTTAACGTGGTGGCGGCGCATTGAGTAGAAGATCATATGCAAGTACGTGTGCGATATTGTCAACGTAAAGGCCCATTTTGTGTGACTTACAAAGGATGGAGATAGAGTTAAACACTCCATGGACCCATGTGATGATGGCGAATATACGTGTAGAACTGACTTTAATTAATAAAGTTAAAGTTGCTCAAGCTACAGACCTGGAGCTGATGCGTATGAGAAAGAAAGTGCAAGAAGGTTCGATGCCGAAAGCAAGAATCGATGATGAAGGAATACTTCAAGTCAACTCCAGAATTTGTGTTCCTAACGATCCTGAGTTAAAATATAAAATCATGATGGAGGCGCACAACACACCGTTTGCAATCCATCCTGGGAGTACCAAAATGTATCGTGATCTTAAATCATACATTTTGGTGGAGCAATATGAAGAGAGATAGCGCTGTTTATCTCAAGGTGTCTAACTTGTCAACGAGTCAAGGCAGAGCATCAAGTACCAAAAGGTCCATTGCAACCGCTTGAAATTCCAGAATGGAAGTGGGAGCACATTACCATGGATTTCGTTACTGGTCTTCCCAAGTTTTCTCAAGGCATTGATGCGATTTGGGTCTTTGTTGATAGATTGACCAAGTCTGCTCATTTTGATACGAGAAACTTATACACTTGAACGTCTTGCTCGTATATACATAAACGAGGTTGTAAGATTGCATGGTATGCCAGTATCCATAGTTTCTGATCGAGACCCAAGATTCACTTCAAGATTTTGGGTTAGTGTACAAAAAGCTATGGGCACGGATTTACGATTTAGCTCGGCATATCATTGTAAGACCCCAACTTATTATAAATAAAATCGAATTTCCTCTAATTATATTTGTGAATAATAAGGTATTAATTTGATATAATTCTCTGGTTATGGGTGAAATTTGAAAATTTTGCAAAATATGCAAGTGGTTATAAAATAATCATTTTTGTCGGGAATATTCGTTTGGTCGTGGAATATTCTTGTTGTCAGGGGAATATTAGTATGCGCCAGAGCGATCATTTGTGCCCATGCGAATAATAACCGGATGAAGAAAATGACAAGTTTGAGTTTTTTTATAAATAACGGCAGTAGTTGTTTCAAGATTAACACTTGTTGGAATACCAAATTGGTTAAAATACGAGAATATGCGTGGATGCAAAGATTGATGAATTATTGATCCTTACGTAAGAAGGCACTACTAATAATTATTACGTGATTATTGCTCAATATTTTATTTTATTGATTCAATAATTGATGCGTTGATATTTTATATTATTGTTGTTTCAATAATTGTCAACGACAAGATTTCCCATTATCGCATCAATAATTCATATTATTTGAATAATATTATTAGATAGCATTATTGGCAATGTCTAGAAATTTCGTCAAGGAGAGGTTTGGTCACCTAATTGCGCGCCAATAAGGAGAAATTCTTATTGGAAAGCCCCTCTTCCTGGGAACTACTGGTTGTCATAAATGTGATTCTGTAATATTATTTGTGAATAATTAATTATTGATTCATATGATAATGAAATATTTATTTTATGTGGATATAAATGTTGGATATATTTATTGTGGTTAAAAATGAAGGAGTTAATGTTGAGGTGTTTTATCAATTATTTTTGCCGGAATGAAGGTATTAAAAATTAAACCAAAGAGTTTTTGAGATATATTGTGTGAGTTATAATTTTTAATCCGAATCATTGGATCGTTGTAATTTTTGGATATGTTATACATATATAAGTTGAGTATATGTCCACAAATTTTGAACCGTTAAAATGAACGTATGATTTGTTATGAATTTTAAGAGGTGTGATTCGTAAATTAGGTTTATAAATGATTTTGGTGGAAAATTCTAGAATTGAGTGGGCCCCACTTGTGGTTGGTGAAGAAATGTCTTGAATTTATTTCAAATGTGGTGGGTGGGAATAGTAGCGAGTAAAGCCATCGGTCAAGTTGCGAGTCAAGTCTGCTAACATTTTCCTATAAATAGAGGGCTAAGTTAGAATTGAAAATCACACCGTAAACAAGTTTTCTCTCTTTCTCTCTAGATTATCGAGTGTATTTTGTGAGTATTTAGATACTTTGTGAGTTTCTATTCATCGGTGCAAGTTTCCTTCATCCTTATCCGATATTCCGATCAAGTAATCGATATTTTGAGGTAAGGATGTTATTTTCTTCATATATGATATTATTTCTTTAATATCATTACGCCAAGTATTGATCTGAATTTTTATCAAATTTGGAACTTTTGTGTTGGGGTTACTATTCACGATATACTAAGACTATTCATTAGAAAAATGAAATTTTCTTCTTTTGTCCAAGATGTCTATTATGGTTACTATCTTTGATTGTATCCATGTTTTGATCTTTATTTTTAAATTTCGCTTCAAAATTGGTATTTATGAAGTATTATTGATCTTGGATAAACCTGTTATACTAATCCCTATTATTTGTCCTTCCGCTTCAATCGGATTCGCTTTTCTTTAAAATATTTTCATCATCCTCACCATAAATGATGATATTACTAAATATCTTGACCAGAAAAGAAAAAGATAAATGATTAAGTGATGAATATCTTTGGCCCAGTAGTGCAAAGATGAGCAGTGTTGAGATGAACATGACCAATTTGGTGATACAAATGAATATCTTTGGCATGCAGTGCAAAGATGAATATTTGATTAAAGATGTATATTGATTGTTGTTACAAGGATAAAATATTGATGATGGACTTTTAAATCTTAGAAGATAGTAGAACTCATTCTCTACTTGACTCTTCTAATGGATTGTTGTGTTTCTTCGCAGATTGTTGATCTAAAACTTGTTGGCTATTATATTTTATCGATTTTCTCTCGTTGAAGACTAACGATAATTTGTTGTATATTATCTTAGTCATAATATTTTTCTTGGGCTAGTTGAGCTCACCCTTTTCCTTTTTGTTCTATTTTTCTCGGGAGGTGAGAACATAGCAGAACTAGTCAAGGTATGGAGTGATGGTTCTAGAAAGATGTTTTAGCGTAGGCCCTCACTATTTTCAGTAAAATAGTGTTTGAATAATTGTAATGAGGACTTATTTGAGTGTGGATATTGTTTAGAAGACAATATTTGTATTTAAACTCACGGAAGATGTGTTGTCGTATTTTGCACGACAATTGTATTATGAAGTTGTAGTTTGCTTTATGTACCATGTATTTGGCGACTCGAATGGGTGTTGTATACCTATTTTGGGGCATCACAGTTGGTATCGAGCTTAGGGATATGGTCTCCAAGCGAGATCTGGGAATAGAACTAGGAGGGAGAGATGAGTAAATCCTTCGCTAGTGTGTCTTATCTAAGCTTATTTGTTTTATGGGTCATAATATAGGGATATTTTGTGATATGTTAATTTGTTTAATTAACCCTTGTTTTATGGCAGTATTTAAGAATGGCCACTAATAACGTTAACAATGGAGTGTATGAGACTGTGGAACAACCTTTAGTTACAAACCAGGAGAACGTGAAACAGAAAGGCAATATTCCTCCTGTAAACAACACTACCGAGCAAACGATGAATGATGGAATGTTTAAGAGCTTTTTGCAGTTCATGCAAAACCAGACGAGGGAGACTCGTGCACAAAATACGGGTGGAAATGATAGCAATGCGCGGCTTATCACAGCCAAGCAGTTCAAGGAGTTGGGACCACCAGAATTTAAGGGAAAGCCGGATCCGATCATGGCGGAAACGTGGGTCAAGCAAATTACCAAGATATTCGATGTCTTGGGATGCACAGAGGAACAGAAGGTTCCATTCGCCACCTTTATGTTCCATGTGAGGCGTAGACTCACCGTGGGAGTCTCTGTGAAGCATACCCACCACCAAGACTCAAAGATGTCTTGGGAAACATTTGAAACTATTCAATGACAAGTACTTTCCGAAAGTATTCAATATATGTAAGGAGGTGGAGTTTATCGACTAGAATAAAACAACATGACGCGGTGTCCCAAAGACGAGGCTTAAGTTTGCAGAGTTATCCAAAGTTTGCACCTCATTTGGTCGAAAAATGAGGAACGAATGACGAGGATATTTTGAAAGGTCTAAAGCCCGAGATTCTATAATATCTTATATCTCATAAATTTTCTTTATATTAGGATGTTGTAAAATGTGGCTCAATTATTAGAGAGAGATAATGAGTATGTTCAACCGAGGACCACAACTGTGGTCATACTCTATGATGCTAGATCATCGAGCGATGATAACCAACGAGGAGGAAAAAATTTAACAAAGGCCAGAACCACTCGGGTGGTCATCGCGGGCCATAATAATAGGAGAGGTGAGTCAAGTGGAAATTTCGTAAAGAGGAGATTCAACAATGACGGAAGACATCAACAAGCACACAGGACCAATAACAAATTCTAGGGGAGAGAGAACGACCTTGATTAGATGTTACAAATGCGGAAAGATGGACATATCACCAAACCGCCCACAACAATCAAGGTATGTTACAACCTGTGGAAAGGAATGCCACATAGCTCGGGATTGTTCACATAGCAAAACCAAGTTCAACGGGATGGTGACTCGAAAGGGGTCGCCCCAGATAAGTCGAAATCACCGGTTTCGGAAGAGCGTTTTGTCGGATCGCCAAAACGCGAGGAACCCGAACGAGGTGATTATGGGTAAGCTAATCTTGAACTCTTGCGAAGTTTATACCTTACTAGATAACGGTTCTACCCATTCTTTTATCTCTCCTACTTGTGCTCAACGTTTAAACTTGACTCCGGAGAAATTGGACTTTGACTTATCTATTGAAACTCCGTTGTGTGAAACCTTCGTTACATCTACAATTTATAAATCTTGCATGATCCAAGTTGGCACTATCACATTACCTGTTGATCTTATATCTTTAAAGATACTTGATTTTGATGTGATTTTAGGAATTGATTGGTTAACCACTCATCATGCCAAAATTGATTGTTTTCGTAAGGTTGTTAGTTTTCATATTCCTAACCAACCTGTCATACAAATTCAAATAACTAAACCACTAAAATCAGTCACTATCATATCAAGCCATAAAGCTATTCATTTATTGAAAAACGGATGTCAAGATTTCTTAGCCAATGTTATGGATTTGAACAAAGACAAGTCAGATTTGAATAATATTTCTGTTATTAGAGAATTTTCTGATGTATTTCCTGAAGAACTTCCGGTGGCCCACCCTCGTAACGTGATGTTGAATTCTTTATCGACCTTGGTAAGGGTACAAAACCCATTTCTAAAACCTCATATCGAATGGCTCCTATTGAACTTCAGGAGTTAAAAGTCCAACTACAGGAATTGTTAGACATAGGTTTCATTCATCCTAGTACATCTCCTTGGGGTGCTCCTATTTTATTCGTAAAGAAGAAAGACGGGAGTATGCGACTTTGTATTGACTACCGAGAATTAAACCATGTCACCATCAAGAATAGGTATCCGCTACCTCGCATTGATGACATGTTTGACCAGTTGCAAGGAGAACAATTCTTTTCAAAGATCGATCTTCGTTTTAGATATCATTAGCTGAAGATTAAAACTGAGGATATTCCGAAGACTGCCTTTAGAACTCGGTACGGGCATTATGAATTCTTAGTCATGTCTTTTGGATTGACTAATGCTCTAGCTGCTTTCATGGATATGATGAACCGAGTATTCAAGAAATATTTGGATTAGTTCGTTGTTGTCTTTATTGATGACATCCTCATTTATTCTAAAAGCCGTGAAGATCATGAGCACCATTTGAAGCTGATACTTTAAAGGCTTCGTGAAAACAAACTTTATGCCAAGCTGAAGAAATGCGAGTTCTGGCTTGAGGAAGTAGCATTACTTGGGCACGTGGTTTCAAAACATAGAGTATCTGTTGACCCGGTGAAGATTGAAGTAGTACAAAGTTGGGAGCAACCAAAGTCGGTGACCGAAGTGCGTAGCTTTCTGGGCTTAGCTGGTTATTATCGGAGATTCGTGGAAGGATTTTCTCGAATCGCTACTCCGTTAACTCAATTGACTCGGAAAGATACAAAATTTGTATGGAGCGAGGAATGAGAGAAGAGTTTCCAAGAGCTCAAGAGGAGATTCATTTCGGCACCTGTTCTTGCAATACCATCTGGTTCGGATGGATTTGTTATATACAACGATGCTTCAGGCAAAGGGTTAGGATGCGTTCTCATGCAACATGGGAAAGTCATAGCCTATGCCTCACGACAACTCAAAGAATATGAGAGGAATTATCCTACTCATGATCTAGAGTCAGCGTGAAATGATTCGTTGAAAATTTGGAGACACTACTTGTATGGGGAGAAAGTGGAGATTTATACGAACATAAAAGCCTCAAATATTTATTCACCCAAAAAGAACTCAACATGCAAGAACGACGTTGGCTTGAACTATTGAAAGATTACGATCACACTATTCAATATCATCCTCGAAAAGTTTAACGTAGTGGTAATTTATTGAGTAGAAGATCATATGCGAGTCTGAGTGCGATATTGTTAATGGAAAGGCCCATTTCGTATGACTTGCAAAAGATGGAGGTAGAATTAAAGACTCGAGGGACCCACATGATGATGGCGTAATATACGAGTAGAACCGAGCTTTAATCGATAAAGTTAAAGTCGCCAAGCTACGGACTGGAGTCGATCATTATGAAGAAGAAAGTGTAAGAAGGAGCTATTCCAGAAGCGAGAATCGATGAAGAAGGAATACTTAGATTCAACTCCAGACTTTGTGTTCCTAACGATTTTGAATTGAAGCATAGAATCATGATGGAGGCACACAACACCCCGTTTGCAATCCATCCTGGGAGTACCAAAATGTATCATGATATTCGACATACATTTTGGTGGAACAATATGAAGAGAGAGATCGCGGAGTTTATCTCGAGGTGTTTAACTTGTCAACGTGTAAAGGCGGAGCATCAAGTACCAAAGGGTCCATTACAACCACTTGAGATTCCGAAATGGAAGTGGGAACACATTACTATGGATTTCAATTCTGTGTCTTCCCAAAGTTTCTCAAGGCATAGATGCGATTTGGGTTATTGTTGATAGATTAACCAAGTTTGCCCATTTCTTACCGATACGTGAGACTTATTCCCTTGAACGTCTTGCTCGCATGTACGTGAATGAGATTGTGAGATTGCATGGCATGCCAATATCCATAGTTTCGGATCGTGACCCAAGATTCACTTCACGATTTTGGGTTAGCTTGTAGAAAGCTATGGGCACGGATTTATAATTCAGTTCGGCATACCATCCTCAAACGGACGAACAATCAGAGAGGACTATTCAAACCCTTGAAGATCTATTAAGACTTTGTGTCCTAGATTTTAAAGGAAGTTGGGATAAGTACTTGCCACTGGTGGAATTCTCCTACAACAACAGTTATCAAGCAAGTATAGGCATGGCTTCATTTAAGGCGTTATATGGACGAAAGTGTCATTCTCTAGTATGCTGGGACGAGGTGGGAGAAGCAATGTTGTTGGGACCAGAATTAGTACGCATGACTACAGAAAAGATCCAAATGATTCGACAACGTATACAAACGGCACAAGATCGACAAAAGAGTTATGCGGATCTTCATCGAAAAGACGTGGAATTTAATATTGGGGATCATGTATTGTTACTTGTTTCACCATAGAAGGGAGTTACAAGATTTGGAAAGAGAGGAAAGCTCAATCCACGATTTGTTGGTCCATTTGAGATTCTTGACCGAATAGGAAATGTGGCCTATAGACTCGCATTACCTCCAAGTATGTCTCGTGTTCATAATGTTTTTCACATATCCATGCTTCGTAAATGTGTGAAAGACCTGAACCATATTATTGCGTTAGAACCAGACGAGATAGCCGAAGATTTAACGTACGAAGAAGTACCTGTTAAGATCTTGAATAGGAAAGAGCATGTCCTACGCACCAAGGTTATACCACAAGTTAAGGTTTTATGGAGAAACCATGCTATTGAAGAAATGACCTGGGAGTTGGAATCAGAAATGAAAGCGAGGTATCCTCACCTTTTTGAAACACCAGGTACGTATGTCAATTTCGAGGACGAAATTTCATAAGGAGGGGAGGTTGTAAGACCCCAACTTATTATAAATAAAATCGAATTTCCTCTAATTATATTTGTGAATAATAAGGTATTAATTTGATATAATTCTTTGGTTATGGGTGAAATGTGCAAATTTTGCAAAATATGCAAGTGGTTATAAAATAATCATTGTTGTCGGGGAATATTCGTTTGTTCGTGGAATATTCTTGTTGTCGGGGAATATTCGTACGATGGCGCAATCATTTGTGGGACCCATAACAGAATAACTGTCGGATGAAGAAAATGACAAGTTTGAGTTTTTATAAATAACTACAGTAGTTGTTACCAATTAACATTGTTGGAATACCTATTGGTTAAAATACTGAATCTGGCGTGGATGCATTGATTGATGAATTATTGATCCTTACGTAAGAAGGCACTACTCAATAATTGTTACAAAGAGTTTCTTGCTCAATATTTTATTTTATTGATTCAATAATTGTCGCGTTGATATTTTATATTATTGTTGTTTCAATAATTGTCATCGACTGAGATTTCCCATTATCGGATCAATAATTCATATTATTTGAATAATATTATTAGATAGCATTATTCGCAATGTCTAAAAAGTTCACATCAAGGAGAGGTTTGGTCACCTAATTGCGGCGCCAATAAGGAGAAATTCTTATTGGAAAGCCCCTCTTTCCAGGAACTACCGTGGTTGTCATAAATGTGATTACGTAATATTATTTGTGAATAATTAATTATTGATTCATATGATAAGGAAATATTTATTTTATGTGGATATAAATGTTGGATAAATTTATTGTGGTTAAAAAATGAAGGAGTTAATGTTGAGGTGTTTTATCAAGATTTTTGTTTGAATGAAGGTATTAAAAATTAAACCGGTGTTTTTGAGATATATGTGTGAGTTATAATTTTAATCCAAATAGTTGGATCGTTGTAATTTTTGGATATGTTATACATATATAAATTGAGTATATGTCAACAAATTTTGAACCATTAAAATGAGCGTATGATTTGTTATGAATTTTAAGAGGTGTTGATTCGTAAATTAGGTTTATAAATGATTTTGGTGGAAAATTCTAGAATTGAGTGGGCCCCACTTGTGGTTGGTGAAGAAATGTGCTGAATTTATTTCAAATGTGGTGGGTGGGAATAGTAGCAGTAAAGCCATCAAAGTTTGTGTCAAGTCTCGCTAACATTTTCCTATAAATAGAGGGCTAAGTTAGAATTGAAAATCACACCGTAAAACAAGTTTTCTCTCTTTCTCTCTAGATTATTGAGTGTATTTTGTGAATATTTAGATACTTTTGTGAGTTTCTATTCATCGGTGCAAGTTTCCTTGACTTTATACCGATATTCCGATCAAAAGTAATTGATATTTTGAGGTAAGGATGTTATTTTCTTCATATATGATATTATTTCTTCAATATCATTATGTCAAGTATTGATTTGAATTTTTATCAAATTTGGAACTTTTTGTTCCAAGGTTCTTATTCACGTATACAAAGATTATTCACATATACTGACTATTCATTTAATACTAAGACTATTCATAGAAAAATAAAATTTTCTTCTTTTTGTCCAAGATGTCTATTATGGTTACTATCTTTGATTGTATCCATGTTTTGATCTTTATTTTTAAATTCTATTTCAAAATTGGCATTTATGAAGTATTATTGATCTTGGATAAACTGTTATACTAATCCCTACTATTTGTCCTTCCGTTTCACTGGATTCGTTTTCTTTAAAATATTTTTCATCATCCTCAGTCCCAAATGATGATATTACAAAATATCTCCGACCTGTAGTACAAAGATAAATGATTAACTGATTAATATCTTTGGCCCGTAGTGCAAAGATGAACAGGTGTTGAGATGAATATGACCAACTGGTGATACAAATTAATATCTTTGGCCTGTAGTGCAAAGATGAATATTTGATTAAAGATGTATATTCATTGTTGTTACAGGGATAAAATATTGATGATGGACTTTTAAATCTTAGAAGATAGTAGAACTCATTCTCTACTTGACTCTTCTAATGGATTGTTGTTTCCGTTGCAGTTGTTGATCTAAAACTTGTTGGCTATTATATTTTATCATATTTTTCCCTGTTGAAGACTAACGATAATTTGTTGTATATTATCTTAGTCATAATATTTTTTACTGGGCTAGTTGAGCTCACACTTTCCTTTTTGTTCCATTTTTCTCAAGAGGTGAGAACATAGCAGGAACTAGTCGGGGTATGGAGTGATAGTTCTAGAAAGATGTTTTAGCAGTCCTCACTATTTCTGTAAAATAGTGTTTGAATAATTGTAATGAGGACTTATTTGAGTGTGGATATTGTACAGAAGACAATATTTATATTTAAACTCACGGTAGATGTTGTCAGTATTTTGTTACGACAATTGTATTATTGAAGTTGTAGTTTGCTTTCTGCACCATGTATTTGGCGACTCGGAATGGGTGTTGTATACCTATTTTGGGGCGCCACAATCATCTAAAGACAGACGGCAAGAGAAGAGGGCGATTCACACTCTTGAAGATCTATTAAGACTCTGTGTCCTTGACTTCAAGGAAGTTGGGACAAGTTCTTACCATTGGTGGAGTTTTTCGATAACAACAGCTTATCAAGCAAGTATTCGCATGGCTCCATTCGAGGCGTTGTATGGAAGAAAGTGTCGTTCTCTAGTATGCTGGGATGTGGTGGGTGAAACAATATTGTTGGGACCAGAGTTGATACGTATGACTACGGAAAAGATTCAAATGATCCGACAACGTATAAAAATCTCACAAGATCGACAAAAGAGTTATGCTGATCTTCATCGAAAGGACGTAGAATTCGATATTGGAGATCATGTGTTGTTACGTGTTGTTCCATGGAAAGGAGTTACAAGATTTGGAAAGAGAGGAAAGCTCAATCCTCAATTCATTGGCCTATTTTTAATCCTCGATCGAGTAGGAACTGTGGCCTATAGACTTGCATTACCACCAAGTATGTCTCGTGTTCATAACGTTTTTCACATATCCATGTTACGTAAATATATGAAAGACCCGAACCACATTATTGAATTAGAACCAGACGAGATAGAGTAAGATTTAATGTATGAAGAGTTACCTATTAAAATCTTGGATAAAAAGGATCATATTCTACGCTCCAAGGTTATACCTCAAGTCAAAGTTTTATGGAGAAACCACGATGTGGAAGAAATGACCTGGGAGTTAGAATCTGAGATGAAATCAAGATATCCTTACCTCTTTGACATACAGTGCGCGCACCCTAATTTCGAGAATGAAATTTCATAAGAAGGGGAGGTTGTAAGACCCCAACTTTTTGAATAAAGATTAAATTTTCTCGAAATATATTTTTGAATATTATGAGTGGATTTGATATAATGTTATAGTTGTGGGTAATATTTACAAATTTTGTAAATTACGCAAGTTGTTATATAATATTCGATTGGTCGGGGAATATTCGTTTTAACAGGGAATATTCGTACAATGGCACAATCATTGGTGGACCCCCACAACGAAATTATTATCGGATTGAGAAAACGACAAAAATACTTTATAAAAATAACGGCGGAAGTTTTACCGTTAACTATTGAACTACCCGGTAGTAAAAGTACAAGATGTCTGGCATGTGGTTGCATAGTAGCAGATACCAGTATTGATTATTGATGCTTACGTGAGAAGTCACTCGGTTATACTCAATTATTGCTACGATGAATTCTTTGCATCATATCTATCATATTATTGATTCAATTATTGTCACAATATCATCCGCATAAAATGTTTTTTTATTAAATCAATACTTGAGATGACAAAGTTATTCATATTATAAATTTCAATATTTACAATGTCTAGAAGTTCTGTCAAGGAGAGGTTTGGTCACCTAATTGTGGCGCTTAATAGGAGAAAACCTTATGGAAAGCCCTCTTTCACGGGAGCGCTTTGGTTGATAAATATTGTTAGTTATAATATTAATGATGAATGTTATTCGGAGTTGAATTTGGAGACGCGGACGTGATATTTGAGTCCGGAACGACGAAATTAGTAAAAATAGTTTATAAACACAAAATTTTCCAGGATTCACTATTTTGGTCAAAAAGTCAATAGTACTTTTTCGGGAAAAGTCAAACTTATAAATTTCAATATTTATATTTTTGATAAAAATAGTTTCATTATGTTGGAATTGTTTGTGTTAGTGAAAATCGACATTTATTCCAATGATAATTGATGTCTAGGGGTTATATCGATAAATCGGGTAATTTATCAGATAAATGAGCAATTAATTGCTAGTAATTCACATGCTTATATAACTATTTGTTCACATATGTGTACTATTGAATCACATTATTTACTATTAGGGGAGTTGGTGTAAGATTGATAGTACTTACATGACTAAGTTAAAAATGGAGGTATAGATGGAGGTAATATACTGTAATTCGTATTTTTCACATGATTATACTATTGTTCACATAATTGAACTATTGATTCACATTATTTACTATTAGGGGAGTTGGTGCAAGATTTATAATACTTGCAGGACTAAAGTAAAAATAAAGAAAAAGTTGGAGGTATTATACTGTAATTTTTCGAGCCCAAAAACGTGCAATTATCGAAACTATATTTTTTTATAAATAGAAGTTCATTCTTCCTTCATTTCTCACCAATTCACAAAAAGCTTTAGAGCGATTATTATAGAGAGAAATTATAGAAAGAAGAAAAGAAGTCTGCTACCTCACTATTCCAAAGATCAGCTTTTCTAAGGTAGGAGTATTATTTCTTTCTTATCTATGAAGAGAACTTATGTTATTCCATTCTTTATTATTACATTGGAATAACTCAGATTGTGTCTGCAAGTTACCCTATACTTGGTGAAATTCTTCATTGTTCCATTCTTTATCATTACGTTGGAACATCTGCTCTCACAAGCGTTTCACGTCGGACTCGGTTCGTCTTTATTATTCATTGGAATATCCTGTCATGCATTTCTGTAGGACTGATTCCGTCTTTATTATTCATTGGAATATCACATGCATGCGTTCACGCTGAGACTGATTAAATCTTTATTATTATTCCATTGGAATATATCGTATGCATGCGTTTTACGCCTTTTTGATTAATTATTTATTATTCTGTTAGAATAACTTACTGCTGTCTTGATCTATCGCATGCCTCTTGATTCTTTTTGTTATTCCATTCCTTATTATACTCGGTTGGTTAAAGTTTTAACATCTATACTCCATGAAATTAGTGGAATATCCTTGATATTTGCGCTTCATCCAAAGATCTTTTCATGGAAATATTCTTCCGAGCATTCTTGAATTTTACTTTACAAAGCAAAGATCATGTTGACAATTTGGACGTTATTAGTTCCTGGATAAAAAAAATTCTTGAACTTGTTTTATTGAATTCTTATATCATTGTCATCATCCTCATGTTTATATTTTGTTGAAAGTCATCTCGTGGCCTATAGTGCATAGATGGACTTGGTATGATTATGACCAGGGGATTATTCTTGTAATCATGACCGTAATGTTACAAATGATGTGGTAAAATTCCTCATTGGTCTGTAGTGCATTGATGGACAGTTGTTGGTATGATCATGACCATTATTGAATACACAAATATCCTTGGCCGTAGAAGTGGGGTGATTCGATGATGTGGATTATTTATTAAAATTGAGTCCCAATGATAAAAGTGATGAAAACCTTTTAAATCATAAAAGATAGTAGATTTTATTCTCTACTTGACTCTTTTAATGGATTGCTTATTTCCGCAGATTAAACTTGATGGTTGTTATATTGTATCGGTTTAACTTTGTTGAAGGCTAACGATAATATATTACGCATTATCTTAGTCATAATATTTTCTATTGGGCTAGTTGAGCTCACCTTTTACTTTTATTGTTCTCTTGTGAAATGAGAACGTAGCAGGGACTAGTCGGGAAATGGAGTGACGGACTAGATGATAACATTAGTAGTCCTCACTATTCAGTGAAATAGTGGAAAATAAATGTAATAATATTGAATTTGAGTTTGAATATTGTCTAGACGACAATATTTGTATTAAAACTCACAGCTTATGTTTTGTCGTACTTTACACGACAATTGTATAATTAAGTTGTATTTGTATTTTGTACCATGTATTTGACGTCTCAGAATAGGTGATGTATACCTATTTTGGGGGCGTCACAGTTGGTATCAAAGCTTAGGAATATGATCCCTGGCTAAGATGTGAGACTAGAACTAGG
The DNA here is from genome assembly GCA_020205605.1 of Panax ginseng. Classification (NCBI taxonomy): domain Eukaryota; kingdom Viridiplantae; phylum Streptophyta; class Magnoliopsida; order Apiales; family Araliaceae; genus Panax; species Panax ginseng. The sequence goes on from CM035136.1 coordinate 43,905,431, forward strand.
AGGGGAGAGACGGGGAATTCCTTCGCTAATATGACCTACCTAATTTTTTGGTATTTAATTGGTTGGTCAGAGTATAGAGATAATATGTTGCATGTCAATTAACCCTTGTTTTGTGGAAGTATTTGAAAATGGCATCCGAGAATATTGAGAACATCAATGGAGCACAGGAGACCGTTGAGTCTCCACAGATCAATAACCAGGACAATGTGCATCAGGAAGACGACAATCCTCATGCAAACAACAACACTGACCAAATGATGAACGATGGAATGTTCCGAGGCTTCATGCAATTCATGCAACATCAGGCGAGAGCGGCTCCTGTCCAAAATATAGATGGAAACACTGGAAACTCTCGGACGGTTACCGCTAAACAATTCAAGGAGCTGGGACCACCGGAGTTTATTGGAGAGCCAAAACCACTTAAGGCTGAAGCATGGATAAAGCAGATCACCAAGATATTTGATGTCTTGGGATGGTCCAAGGAGCAAAAGGTTCCCTTCACCACCTTCATATTGCGTGAAGAGGCAGATTACTGGTGGAAATCTGTAAAACATACCCAGCCTGACACACTCAAGATGTCTTGGGAGAAGTTCCAAGAGCTATTCAACGACAAATACTTTCCCGAAAGTATTCGTCACATTAAAGAGGTGGAGTTTATCAAGTTGGAACAAAACAATATGACCGTGTCGCAATACGAGGCTAAATTTGCGGAGTTATCCTGGTTTGCATCCCATTTGGTCGATAATGAGGAGCGAATGACGCGAATGTTTTTAAGAGGTTTGAAACCGGAGATACGTCAATATCTTATTTTTCATAAACTGTGTTTGTACTCAGATGTTGTAAATAGGGCTCAGTTATTGGAGCGCGAGAACGCAGTCAACGCAACTAAGGGAAAAAAAATTTAAGAAGATGAAAATGCCAGTGGTAACAGTCATCGAAACAGTGACAACAAGTGTGGAGGGAATCAACATGCCAGAAATGGTAACCACTTCGGTGGTAATCATGGCCAAGACAGTAAAAATGGACATTTCAAGAAAAGGAGATTTAACAATGATAGAAAGACGTCAGCACCAGCAACCGTGGTTAAGGAAGGAGAACGACCACCTATCATATAACGACTCAGAATAGGTGATGTATACCTATTTTTGGGGCGTCACACATAACATCTCCTTGCCTGCTTCCGTAGCTGATAAGTGGGTTTTATACCTACTTATGGAATATCAATTCACACGAACTATGCCCATCTCAAGTATCTTAGTGTGTTTTAGTTGCATTTCATGTTATTTTGCAGTGCATATACTTAAAACTCTTTTTGGTGAAAAAGTGCAGGAAACGGCCTAATTTGGTGGAATTAGAAGGCAAGAGGCGAATGGACGCATGAAGCGAGGCACAAGCTAGGATATACATGGCATGAGGATCAAGTGGAGCAGAAGACTAAGCGTGGATGGACAAAGGTCTGAGCGGTAGATGAATCGATTCTGTGAGAGTAACAGTAACCCGTAATTGCGAAGCCACGTGGCCGGACAAGCTTGGGAGCATACCGCCATGAAAGCACCCGTACTGGACAACATTACCTATTGCAAGTTGCGCGTCCGCACAAGTATTACACTTGGGGAGCGCACGTCCGCGCGCGACGTTGACTGCAACTGCTGACTTTATTTTATTTGAAGCGTAACTGAGAAGGGGGTTCAACTAGGGCTTATATATATTAGACGTATATCAGATGTAAAGGATATTCCACCCCTTGGGGGCTAGAGCTCTTATTATTTTCTTTTCTTCTCTTTCTTTTTAGTTTAGAACCCTAGATTAGATTAGAGTTGAAGATTGAAGCAATTGAAGAGCATAGAAAATTCAGAATTGGAGCAAGAGGAGAATCTCAGATTTGCTATTCTTAATCCCTAACTCTCTTACTTCTATTTGTATCTTTCAATGTATTTTCAATTGTGGATCGTGGATTCTAATTCAACTATGAGTTAAATTCTATTTTGGGATTGCAATGGAATCTATTGCCTAGTTTATTTTGACATACTTAATTATTAGTCTTATTGATTGCTATGGGATTGTCTATTAAGATTCATGCTTATTTGCTTAGTTGATTGGCCATCAATTACTGGGATAACCCATATGAACTTGAAAGACGGAGTATGGGTTTAGATTTGATCTTGATAGCTTGTGTTTGTATGTTCTACATGGTGATGGAATATATGATCCGTGCTTAGGATAGACATATATACCCAAGCACATGGCTAAGTAGTCAATTGAGAACTTGGGCTTAAACCCCTAATTATTTGTAAATCACATAGACATGTAGTGGTTTAGGTAATTTGGGTGTTCATGTGTATTCTTTCAACTGGGGATTATATTTGATATGGGTATGGTACATCGAGAGATGGCTATATTTCACTTTTGTGTTCTCAACTAGAAATCCAGTGCAAGTAATTTGGCTTAACAGGGAGTGCGATGATTTAAATTATTCAATAGATGAAATTGTAATCTCAAGTCTTCATTATCTAGTCTCACTCTAGAAATAGTTAGGTTTATTTAATTTCATAGGTTAAAAATAAAATATAATATCATTCGTTTAAATAAGACTGAAATGGTTATGGGCTAGTGCTTGGTGAATTTTATTAGTTAATTCTCCGTGGGAACGATACTTTACTTACTATTTATTACTTGTTGACCACGTATACATGCGTGTTGTGCGTAACTAGAATTTACCGAACAGTAGCGGCGATGTATTCTGACTGAGTTGTAGACAAAGCAACACATTTCTGCAATTTGGACTGCCATGATACAGCTCCCCCTGCAAAAGTAAACAAATATCCCGAAGTAGACTTCTTCTCTTCAGAACCTGCCATGTCTATATCTGTGAAACCCTCTAAGATTGGACTTGAACCACCAAACCCCAAACACAAACTGGAAGTAGCTTTCAAGTATCTGAGAATCCACTTAACTGCTTCCCAATGTTCTCTACCAGGATTTGACAAATACCTGCTCACAACACCAACTGCATGAGCAATATCTGGCCGTGTACAAACCATCGCATATATAAGACTCCCTACAGCAGAGGAGTATGGAACTGTTGCCATATAATCTCTCCCTTCCTTAGTTGAAGGACACATGCGCTTTGTCAACTTAATATGATTGGCCAGTGGTGTGCAAACTGGCTTAGCATCACCCATGTTGAACCTTGCAAGCACCCATTCAACATACTTCTCTTGTGACAACCACAACCTTTTAGCTTTCCTGTCATGAACAATCTTCATGCCCAGAATCTATTTAGCCGGGCCTAAGTCCTTCATATCAAAAGACTTAAACAACTCTTTCTTAAGCATGCGAATCATGTTAACATCTTGCCCAACTATCAACATATCATCTACATATAGCAATAAGATAATGAAGTTACCATCCGGGAACTTTTTGACATACACACAATGATCTGCAACTGTTCTATTATATCCTTGATCCATCATGAATGAATCAAATTTCATGTACCACTGCCTTGGAGCTTGTTTCAGGCCGTACAAAATTTTCTTCAACCTACAAACCAAGTGCTCTCTCCCTTTAACTTCAAATCCCTTTGGTTGCTCCATGTAGATTTCCTCCTTCAAATCACCATGAAGGAATGCAGTTTTCACATCTAGCTGTTCAAGCTCAAGATCCATACTAGCTACTAACCCCAACATTGCTCGAATAGAAGTCATCTTCACAACCGGAGAAAAAAATCTCATCGAAGTCAATACCTTGTTTTTGAGCAAAACCCTTGACAACCAACCGAGCCTTGTACTTCACTAGTTTTTTACCATCCTTTTTCAGCTTGAACACCCATTTATTCTTCAATGCTTTCCTACCCTTTGGAAGTGTAGTAAGCTCATAAGTGTGATTCTTATGCAACGAATCCATCTCTTCCTGCATAGCTCTCAACCAATTGCTCTTCTCCTTATGAGTCTTAACTTCCTGAAAATTTTCTGGCTCCCCCTCCTCAACAACTAAAAGATATTCGGATTAAGGATACCTGACTAATGGCACACATTCTCTCATGGATCTTCTTAGCTGAGGTTCTTCAATATCAAGATGAGGGGGTTTCTCCCCCTGCTCAACACCCTCTACATCTGACCCATCACAAACGTGCAAATCTGTATCAGTCACATCTTTATTCTGACCTCCTTCTCCAACTGTGGCATTCTGTAATGGCGAAGGAGCTCCACTGAGGTCTGGAACACTATTATCTACGGGTCACGTATAGCGTTATCAAAATCCTCATAATTTTGGTGTTCATGAAACATCACATCTCTGCTTCTGAATAATTTTCTCTGAACTGGATCCCATAACCTGTACCCAAACTCTGCATCTCCATAGCCAACAAACACACATGGAGTAGATTTGTCATCAAATTTCAATCTTTGTTCCTTGGGGATATGTGCAAAAGCCTCGCACCCAAATACCCTCAAATAAGAATAGGACACATCCTTACCACTCCAAATCTTCTCTGGAATCTGAAAATCCAACGGTGCTGATGGAGATCTGTTAATCAGGTAACAAGCAGTACGAACAGCTTCACTCCAGAATGACTTAGGCAGCTTAGCCATTCTCAACAAGCATCGAACTCGCTCAATAATAGTGCGGTTCATTCTCTCAGCCACACCATTATGTTGTGGGTGGTGTGAAAGCGTCTGCTCATGATTTAATACCGTGTTTACCACAATATGCTGCAAACTCCTTTGAAGTGTATTCCCCTCCGTTGTCACTGCGAAGACACTTCAATAATTTTTCAGTCTCTCTTTCAACCATAGCATGGAAACTCTGAAAATGCTGGAATACCTGGTCTTTTGTTTTCAACAAAAACACCCACACGTTACGTGAATCATCATCAATAAAAGTAAAAAAATATCTATTGCCACCTAATGACTCAACCTCAATAGGACCACATACATTAGAATATACTCTCTCAAGTAACTTAGATTTTCTTTTAGAGGAACTACTAAAAGAAACTCTATTCTGCTTACCAAACAAACAATAATCACAAGGGTTTAGTACAATACCTTTAGCAAAAGGAATGAGAGAACTCTTTGCTAATATCTGCAACCCTTTCTTACTCATGTGCCCAAGTCTTTTATGCCACAGATTCGGTGAAGTTTCATCTTCAATTGCATTCAACTCGCTAAAAAATACCTTCACATGAGTTTTGTATAACGAGCAACAAGCAGTACCTCTAGCGACTACCATCGAACCCTTGGTAAGCTTCCACTTTCTGCTACCGAAGTGATTCTCATAACCTTCCCTGTCCAAGGCCATACCAGAAATCAAATTGAGGCATAAATCTGGGACATGTCTAACATCCCTCAAAGTAATAGTGCAACCTACATCTGTCTATATGCAAACATCACCAATTCCAACAATCTTGGACTGATTAGTGTTACCCATTCACACAAACCCAAAGTCTCCAGCTTTGTACGTAGTATAGAATTCTCTTTTGGGAGTAACGTGATACGAAGCACCTGTATCAATAAAGTGACGCCCCCAAAATAGGTATACATCACCTATTCTGAGTCGCCAAATATATGGTACAGAATACAAATACAATCTTTAATATACAACAAGAGAGTGAGTTTTAATACAAATCATCTTCTAGACAATATCCACTCTCAAAATAAGTCTTCATTACATTTATTGTCACACTATTTAACAGAATAGTGAGGACTACTAATACTATCATCTGGTCCATCACTCCGTTCCCCGACTCGTCCCAACTATATTCTCATTTCCTGAAGAGAACGGTGAAAGAAAGGGTGAGCTCAACTAGCCCAAGAAGAAATATTATGACTAAGATAATGCGAATAAATTATCATTAGCCTTCAACAAAGATGTTAAACCGATAAAATATAACAAACATCAAGTTTAAGCTGCATGAATGAACAAGCAATCCATTAGAAGAGTCAAGTAGAGAATAAAATCTACTATCTTCTATGATTTAAAAGGTTTTTCATGACTTTTATCGCTGAGACTCATCTTAATAAATAATCCACATCATCCCTGCACTATGGCCAAGGATATTCATTAGTATCACAACCACAAATTATCCATGCACCACAGCCAAGGATATTCGTGTATTCATCAATGGTCATGATCATGCCAACAACTGTCCATCAATGCACTACGGGTTAATGAGGACTTTTTCCACATCATTTGTAATATTACGGTCATGATTTACGAATAATCCTCGCCATAATCATACCAAGCCCATCTATGCACTCACAGCCACGAGATGACTTTCAACATAATATAAACATGAGGATGATGACAATGATATAAGAATTCAATAAAACAAGTTCAAGAATTAATTTATCCAGGAACTAATAACGCCCAAATTGTCAACATGATACTTCTTTGTAGAGTAAAATTCAAGAATGCTCAGAAGAATATTTCCATGAAAAGATACTGGATGAAGCGCAAATATCAAGGATATTCCACTAATTTCACGGAGTATAGAAGTCAAAGTTTTAACCAACTGAGTATAATAAAGAATGGAATAACAAAAGAAATCACCAAGCATGCGATAGACCGCAAAGGCAGTTTATTCCTACAGAATAATAAATAACGGAACCAGGTTCGGCGTAAAATGCATAGATGGATATTCCAATGAGAATAATAAAGAATGGAACCAGTCCCAGGCAAACGCATGCACGAGGATATTCCAATGTAATAATAAAGATGGAACGGTCCCGTGAAACGCATGCACGGGATATTCAAATAGAATAATAAAGAATGGAACCGGTCCACAAAGCGTAAGCAGACGGGATGTTCCAATGAATAATAAATAATGAAATAATGAAGAATTTCTCACCAAGTATAGGGTATCCAGTATACAAAAGTTATTCCAATGTAATAATAAAGAATGGAATAACAAAAGAATTTCACCAATAAGAAAGAAGAAATACCCTAACGAGTACAACAAATAATATCCCTTACCAGTAAAAGAAACCGAATATAAGAGTAGGGAGGGCGGAGAATACTTTTCTATAGCTTCTCTATAATTTCTCTCTCTAGAGTTTTGGTGAATTCGTAAGAAATAATGAAGGAATGAGCTTCTATTTATAGAAAATGGAACTATAAGTAACTAACTCATGAACGGTCCAGATTAATTTACTTTAATCGATGGTCCATATTTAAAGCAAAATATTTTAAATAAAATATAATATATTCTATTGATAATCTAATAAACCTAGAATAACATTTATAAGATTTTACTATACAAACACTACGCAGTACTATGCAAACACTATGCATAATAAAATATAATATATTCTAATTATTGTCTAATAAAGCAGATAACTTTATAAAAGTATTACATTTTTATATAAAAAGGTTTTATTATTAGCCTAATAAAAAGCGAATAACTTTATAAAAGTATTACATTTTTATATAAAAAGCTTTTACATTTTATTACATTAATAATACCAATAAAACAAACGATGAGTGACTTATCACATAAGCATCAATAATCAATACTGCAGTGCTCATTCTGAAACTACGCCAGATATCGTATTTTTTAACAAGGGTGTTTCAGCAGGTTAATGGTAAAACTTCCGTCGTTATTTTTATAAAGTATTTTTTGTCGTTTTCTCAATCCAACAATAATTTTGTTGTGGGGTCCACCAATGATTCTGCCGTTGTATGAATATTCCCTGTTAAAATGAATATTCCCCGACCAATCGAATATTATATAACAACTTGTGTACTTTGCAAAATTTATAAATATTACCCACAACTATAACATTATATCAATTTCACTCAATAATATTCAAAAATAATATTTATAGAAAATTTATCTTTATTCAAAAAGTTGGGGTTTTACAATCTCCCCTTCTTATGAAATTTCTCCTTCAAAATTAGGGTACGTACCTGGTATATCGAAGAGGTAAGGTTATCTTGATTTCATTTCAGATTCTAACTCCCAAGTCATTTCCTCAACATCGTGGTTTCTCCACAAAACTTTGACTTGAGGTATAACCTTGGAGTGTAGAATATGTTTCTTCTTATCCAAGATTTGAACAGGAACCTCTTCATATGTCAAATCTTCCGCTATTTTGTCCGGTTCAAACTCAATAATGTGGTTCGGGTCTTCCACATATTTACGTAACATGGATATGTGAAAAACGTTATGAACACGAGACATACTTGGCGGTAAAGCGAGTCTATAGGCCACAGTTCCTACTCGATCGAGGATTAAAAATGGGCCAATAAATCGAGGATTGAGCTTTCCTCTCTTTCCAAATCTCGTAACTCCTTTCCATGGAGCAACACGTAATAACACATGATCTCCTATATCGAATTCCACATCCTTTCGATGAAGATCAAAGATAACTCTTTTGTCGATCTTATGAGGTTTTTTATACGTTCTTAGGATCGTTTGAATCTTTTACGTAGTCACATGCGTACAACTCCCGGTCCCAACAACGCTTTCTTCACCCACCTCATCCCAAAGATACCGGAGAACGACACTTTCTTCCATACAACGCTTGAATGGAGCCATGCTTATACTTGCTTGATAAGCGTTGTTGTAGGAAAACTCCACCAATGGTAAGAACTTGTCCCAACTTCCCTTGAAAACAAGGACACAGAGTCTTAATAGATCTCCAATACGCGTGGTTGTATAATAACACACGATATTAATTATTGATGCTTACGTGATAAGTCACTTAATTTTGTTGGTATTATTAATGTAATAATACAGAAAATCTTTTTATATAAAACAGAATACTTTTATAAAGTTATTCTATAAATAGAATATATTATATTCTATTATGCATAGTGTTGCATAGTGTCTGCATAGTGTTTTGCATAGTAAAATCTTTTTATATAAAACGGAATACTTTTATAAATTTATCTGTTTTATTAGACAATAATTAGAATATATTATATTTTATTATGCATAGTGCTTGCTTAGTGTTTGCATAGTAAAATCTTTTATAAAGTTATTCGTTTTATTAGATTATAAATAGAATATATTATATTTTATTTAAAAGATTTTGCTTTAAATATGGACCGTCAGATTAAAGTAAATCAATCTGGACCGTTTATGAGTTAGTTACAATGCATACCATTTTTCTATAAATAGAAGCTCATTCCTTCATTATTTTCTTACGAATTCACTGAAACTCTAGAGAGATAAACTATAGAGAGAAAGAAGAAAGTATTCGCTACTTCACTACTTATATATCCAAAGATTCTTCTTCTTAAGGTAGGAAATATTATTTGTTGTACTCGTAAGGGTGTTATTCTTTTTTGTATTCATGAAGAGAACTTATGTTATTCCATTCTTTATTATTCGATGGAATAACCTCAGATCACGCCAAGCTACCCTATACTTGGTGAAATTCTTCTATTATTCCGTCTTTATTATTACTGTTGGAATATCATGTCTCATGTGTTTTACGCCGGACCTAATTCCGTCTTTTTATTATTCTCAGGAATATCCCGTCTCAAGGCTTTTCTGTGGGACACAGTTCTATCTTTTTATTATTATTCGTTGGAATATCCCATCTATGCGTTTCTGTAGGACCGATTCATCCTTATTAGTATTCTCGTTGAATAACCTATCTATGCTAAGTACACGCATGCATAGTGATTTCGTTGTTATTGCATTCTTTATTATTCTCGTTGGAACATCCCGCTTGGCAAGCGAATTTACGCCGACTCGGTTCCGTTATTTAGTATTCATTTGAATAAACTGTTCATGCGGGCACCGCATGCATGGTGATTTCTTTTGTTATTCCATTCTTTATTATATTCAGTTAGTTAAAGTTTTGACTTCTATACTCCATAAAATTAGTGGAATATCCTTGATATGTGCGCTTCATCCAGTATCTTTTCATGGAAATATTTTTCTGAGCATTCTTGAAATTTACTCTACAAAGCAGTATCATGTTGACAATTTGGACATTATTAGTTCCTGGATAAATTAATTCCTAAACTTGTTTTATTGAATTCTTATATCATTGTCATCATCCTCATGTTTATATTATTTTTTAAAGTCATCTGTGGCCTGTAGTGCATAGATGGACTTGGTATGATTATAACCAGGGATTATTCGGTGTAATCATGACCGTAATGTTGCAAATGATGTGGTAAAAGTCCTCATTGGCTCAGAGTGCATTGATGGACAGCTTGTTGGCATGATCATGACCATTAATGAATACACAAATATTCTTGCCCGTAGTTCATGGATAATTGTGGTCGTGATACTAAAGAATATCCTCGACGTAGTAGTGCAGGGTGATTCGATGATGTGGATTATTTATTGTCGAGTCCCCGATAAAAATCATGAAAACCTTTTAAATCATAGAAGATAGTAGATTTTATTCTCTACTTGACTCTTCTAATGGATCGCTTGTTCCGCTGTGCTTAAACTTGATGTTTGTTATATTTTATCAATTTAACATCTGTTGAAGGCTAATGATAATTTATTCGCATTATCTTAGTCATAATATTTCTTATCGGGCTAGTTGAGCTCACCCTTTCTTTCACCGTTTTCTCGTGAAATGAGAATATAGTGGGGACGAGAGTGGGAACCAGAGTGATGGACCAGATGATAGTATTAGTAGTCCCTCACTATTCTGTTAAATAAAGTGCGACAATAAATGTAATGAGGAATTATTCGAGAGTGGATATTGTCTGTAAGACGTTGTTTGTATTAAAACTCACAACTCTCTTATTGTATATTAAAGATTGTATTTGTATTCGCACTCATGTATTTGGCGACTCAAGATGGGTGATGTATACCTTATTTTGGGGGCGCCACGGTTGGTATCAAAGCTTAGGATATGATCCCTGCTAAGATGTGAGACTAGAACTAGGAGGGGAGAGACGGGAAATTCCTTCGTTAGTATGACCTACTTAAATTTATTTTGTATTTAAATTGGTTGGTCAGAGTTTAGAGATAATATGTTACATGTCAACTAACCCTTGTTTTGTGGCAAGATCTTGAAAATGACATCCGAGAATGTTGAGAATAAGAATGGAGCACAAGAGACCGCTGAGTCTCCACATATTAATAATCGGGAGAATGTGCATCGAAGGCGATAATCCTCATACAAACAACAACACCGACCAAAGGATGAATGATGGATTGTTTAGGAGGCTTTACGCAATTCATGCAACATCAGCAGAGGCGGCTCCCATGTCCAAAATGTAGGTGGAAACACTCGAAACTTTCGTAAGGTCACCGCTAAACAGTTCAAGGAGCTAGGAGCACCAGAGTTTATTGGAGAGCCAAAACCACTTAAGGAAGAAGCATGGATAAAGCAGATCACCAAGATATTTGATGTCTTGGGATGCTCCGAGGAGCAAAAGGTTCCCTTCGCCACCTTCATGTTGCGTGAAAAGGCGGACATCGTCGAAATCAGAAAAAAGCGTACCCGACGCCTTTTCAAGATGTCTTCGGAGAAGTTCCAAGAGCTATTCAACGACAAGTACTTTCCCGAGAGTATTCGTCATATGAAAGAGGTGGATTTTATCAAGTTGGAACAAAACAATATGACCGTGTCGCAATACGAGGCTAAATTTGCGGAGTTATCCCGGTTTGCATCCCATTTTATCGATAATGAGGAGCGAATGACGCAAATGTTTTTAAGAGGTTTGAAACCGGAGATACGTCAATATCTTATTTCTCATAAACTGTGTTTGTACTCAGATGTTGTAAATAGGGCTCAATTATTGGAGCGCGGTAACGAGTCAACGCAACCAAGAGAAAGCAGTCGGCAGCATGAAAATACCAATGGTATCAGTCTTAAGAGCAGTGACAACAAACGTGGAGGGAATCAACATGCCAGAAATGGTAATCACTTCAGTGGTAATCATGGCCAAGACAGTAAAAATGGACATTTCAAGAAAAGGAGATTCAACAATGATGAAAAGACGTCAGCTCCAGCAACCGTGGTTAAGGAAGAAGAACGACCACCTATCATATGCTTCAAATGCGGAGGGAGGACATATCACCCAAGCTGCGCGATGCCATCCAAAACGTGTTATAATTATGGAAGAGAAGGTCACCTAGCCCGATTTTGTCGTTCATCGAAGACAAGTTCAGCTAGGATAGAGGCACCAAATGCCGTCCCAGAAAAGTTAAAGTCGGTGCAAGCAAGGAGAGCATTTGTCGTGACCTCCCGTAAAAGTAAGGAACCCGAATGAGGTCATCACGGGTAAGCTTATCATAAACTCTAAATAAGTCTATACCTTATTTGATACCGGTTCTACCCATTCTTTTATTTCTCCTACTTCCACTCAACGCTTAAATTTAACTCAGGAGAAATTAGACTTTGACTTATCTCTGTTGAAACTCCGTTGGGAGAAACCTTCATTACATCAATCGTTTATAAGTCTTGTTTGGTTCAAATCAATTTGCCCTCACATTACCTGTTGATCTTATTTCATTGAAAATACTTGCATTTGATGTGATTCTAGGGATTGATTGGTTAACTACTCATCATGCTAAAATTGATTATTTTTGTAAGGTTGTTACCTTTCATATTCCTAATCAACCTATTATGAAAATTCAAGCGACCAAACCATTAAAATCAATCACGGTCATCTCAAGCCATAAAGCTATTCGTTTATTAAAAAATGGATGTCAAGCTTTCTTAGCCCACGCCACGATCTAAATATAAACACGTCCGCTTTTTGAATGATATTTCTATTGTTAATGAATTTCCGACGTATTCCTCAAGAACTTCCGGCCTACCCCCAGAGCGTGAAATTAAATTTTGTATCGACCTTGAACTCGGTACAAAACCCATTTCCAAAGCCCCATATCGAATGGCTCCTATTGAACTTCGTGGAGTTAAAGACTCAACTACGTGAATTGTTAGACATGGCTTTATTCGTCTAAGTACTTCTCCTTGGGGTGCTCTGTTCTATTCGTGAAAAGAAAGATGGGAGTATGCGACTTTGTATTGATTATCGGAGTTGAATCATGTCACCATCAAAAATAGGTACCCATTGCCACGTATTGGTGACCTGTTTGACAGTTAGTAAGGAGCCAAATTCTTTTCAAAGATTGATTCTTACGTTAGGATATCACCAATTGAAGATTAGAACCGATGACATTCCAAAGACGGCCAGAACTCCTGCAGACGGGCATTATGAATTCTAGTCATGTCCTTTGGATTGACTAATGCTCTGTTGCCTTCATGGATATAATGAACCCGAGTATTCAAGGAATATTTGGATCACTTTGTGGTCGTCTTTATTGATGACATCCTTATTTATTCCAAAAGCCGTGAAGATCATGAAGCAACACTCGAGGTCGATACTCCAAAAACTTTGTGAATACAAGATTTATGCCAAGTTAAAGAAATGTGAGTTCTGGCTTGAGGAAGTAGCATTCCTTGGGCACGTGGTATCAAGTCATGGAATATTTGTTGACCCAGCAAAGATTGAAGCTATTCAGAAGCTCTATTTATAGGAAAATGCTTAGAACATCAAAGCAGAAAATTTAATAAAATATTATTATATTTATATAAATTTCCTACGTACACCAAGAATCTGAATTCAGCATGCATTCAACACCAGTGGGGCCCACTAACAATATAAAAAACGTTTTTCTTAATAAAAATTATTAAAACTTCAAAACTTAATTATTCCGGAACTTCGGAACTTCAATAATTCATAATAAATAGCCCTTTTATTAGAAAATTCGAATCTCGTGAATTTTTATAGGAAATTCAATTCTCTACAACTTTACAGAAGAAAGTTTTTCCAAATTCCAAATAGAAATTGACCGAAATCCATAAACGGACGATTTTACAGGCTATAATCAAATTTCAGTCAAGAAATGGACCCACAGACATGTTTAACATGTTTTAAACAACTTTTGCAACAAAAATACTCTTCCTCTTCATATACTCATATATACCACATTCATTATAAAACTATCACTATGATTATATTATTAAAATATAATAATAAATTATTTTATCAAAAAAGATAAAATATCATTTTTCAACAATTGTCACTTTAAAAATTTTCTCCATCTATATTTACATAAAATGAATATTTTCCTCATCATATAAATCAATAATTAATTATTCACAAATAATATTATAGAATCACAATACTAACAACCAGACAGTTCCCAAGAAAGAGGGGGCTTTCTAATAAGGATTTCTCCTTCTTGGCAATTAATTAGGTGACCAAACTTCTCCCAGATGCGAGAACTTTCTAGACATTGCCAATAATGTTATCTAATAATATTATTCAGATAATATGAATTATTGCTCCGATAATGGAAAATACTGTGTAGTGACAATTATTGAGCAACAATAATATAAAATATCAACGCAACAATTATTGAATCAATAAAATAAAATATTGAGCAAGTAATTCATCGTAACAATTATTGAGTAGTGCCTTCTTACGTAAGAATCAATAATTGGTGCAATATCGTGTGCTACTATACAACAACGCGTATTCCTGTATTTTAACCAACGGGTATTCCAACAAGATAATTGCAGAATAACTACGTCGTTATTTATAAACAACTTATACTTGTCGCTTTTCTTCCTCCAATCGCTTTCACATTATGGGGCCCACAAAAGATCGCTACTGTCAGCATTTAATATTCCTCGGCGTGGAAGAATATTCCACGACCAAACGAATATTCCCCGACAACAATGAGTATTTTATAACCACTTGCTTATTTAAAATAATTACATATATCACCCTTCACTTTAACCTTTTATCAATTTAACCATTTACTGAATAGTAATTATAAGAACAATTGAATACTTTTATTTCATAAAATTCGGGGTCTTACAATCTCCCCTCCTTATGAAATTTCGTCCTCGAAATTTATGTATCTAGTATTTCAAAGAGTTGAGAATACCTTGCTTTCATTTCAGATTCCATCTTTCCTGTCATCATGATTTGTCCATTGCTCATCTCCTCAGATTTTTGGATATTATTCTAGAATACACTTCAAAAAACAAAGGTTAATTTAACAAATTAACATATCACATAATATCCCGATATTATGATCGACCAACAAATAAGCTTAGGTAGGACACACTAAGCGAAGGATTTACTCATCTCTCCTCCTAGTTCTAATCCCGATCTCCGCCAGAGATCATATCCTAAGCTCGATACCAACCTGTGACGACCCCAAAATAGGTCTATTCCATCCAACCCATTACGAGTCGCCAAATACATGGTACGTAAAATAACTACAACTTCATTACAACAATTGTCGTGCAAAATACAACAACACACATGATGTGAGTTTGATACAAATATATACCAACCGTAACTCTGGACACCAACTTTGGATAAAGACGTCACAATGACACCTTACATAAAGGTATAGTCAAAACTGCTTTTAGAAATTAGAATCTTTGGGAAGTGCTCAAAGAAACCTTTCGATACATGGGAGGCCATGCTTCAGGTAATGGTAGATATCATATGGCCACGTAAATATCCTTGGTCAATCTAATAGACCCCAAAGAAAAACGAGAAGATTACTATCATATTCTTCCCAATGGTGATTCTTCTCTTGACATATCATTATCTCCACTGTCTCTAATTGGGTATTATACTCCAAACAAACACCAAGATTATATAGGTAGTGCTTGTAAATATACTTAACAAGTGGATGAGCACAACCCTATCTTATGATGACACGAGGTTGTATGTCATTAGACATCTTATATGATAGTGACAAAACACCCTTCCAAGTTAAATTCACTCTCACCTCAACATCTATAGACCAATTTCTATTCCTTGTTATATCCTCGCCGACCCGGCTACACCTTTATTAATCGAAAGGAATTGTGAAGCAAAAGGGTGAGCACAACTAGCTCAAGATAAAGAATATCATGACTAAAGATAAATAAATTATCAATAGCCTTCAACAAAGAATAAATCGTAGATTTAGAACATATGGTAGATGATAAAACTTTTCAACCATAGTTTAATGTGAACGAGCAATCCATTAGAAGAGTCAAATAGACTATAAAGTCTATTATCTTCTCCATGTTAAAAGTCGACCAACAATGTTTTATCCCTGTAACATCAATCAACAATTCTCGCCCACAATCACACGTATAATTCATAATCGTAATTGTGGTTCTAAATTCTCTTCTCATCCAAGACAAAGATAATTTTCATCATTGCCTTTACCTCAAACATCAAAGATCATGGTTATACCAAATCACAGTTCATGTTCATAATCATACTAATAAATTCATCTTTGCACCACGCGCCAAAGATATTCATCAATGCACCATCTTTGCACTACATGCCAAAGATATTCATCGTAAATCATTCATCTTTGCACTACACGGCCAAAGATATTCATCAATAAGTCATCTTTGCCAAAGATATGTATCTCAAAGAAATATATAATCATTTCAGAATTTATATAAACAATAATTATAACCATGTTGATCAATTCACCTTTGCACTTAAGCTAAAGATATTCAATTATAAATTTAATGGTCATGATCATACCAAATACAATTCAACTTTTCACTCATCGCCAAAAAGAACCCTAGTCATGATCATACCAATAATTTACCCATCTTTACACTCCAGTGAAAGAGAATTTCAACATCAGGGTTATAAAAATGTTATATATGATAATAAAATCAATATAATCAATATATAGTTTTAATCTCCAGAGTAATATTCATAAATCAACTATAATTTGGTTAGAAAAAGAAACCAATTTTGTAGTGAATAGTACCCGTGAATAGTAACTCGTGAATATTAACTCGTGAATAGTAACTCATGAATAGTAACCCGTCATGAATAGTAACTCATGAATAGTAAATTGTTAATAGTAACTCGTGAATAGTAACTCATGAATAGTAACTCGTGAATAGTAAGTCATAAATAGTAACTCATGAATAGTAACCCCGACATGAAAAAGTTCCAAATTTGATAAAAAGTTCAAAACAATATTTTAACATAATGATATTGAAGAAATAATATCACTTACGAAGAAAATAACATCCCTTTCAATCCCTTAAAATCACTTACTATCCCTTACCTCAAAAGAGCAGTACTTCTGACTGGAATAATGCTGAACATACTTGCACCGTATAGCAACACTCAAGATATCAAAATACTCACAAGAATACACTCGATAATATAGAGAAAGAAATAGAGAGAAAACTTGGTTTACCGTGTGATTTTCAATTCTAACCCAAGACCCTATTTATAGGAAAATGCTTAGAACGACCAAAAGTTAAAAATTTAATAAAATATTATTATATTTATATAAATTTCCGCATACAAGAATCTGAATTCAGCATGCATTCAACACCGTGGGGCCCACCAACAATATAAAAACGTTTTTCTTAATAAAAATTATTAAAACTTCAAAAATCAATTATTTCAGAACTTCGGAACTTCAATAATTAATAATAAATAGCCCTTTTATCAGAAAATTCGAATCTCGCGACTTTTTATAGGAAATTCAATTCTCTACAACTTTGCAGAAGAAAGTTTTTCCAAATTCCAAACAAAAATTGACCGAAATCCATAAACGGGCGATTTTACAGGCTATAATCAAATTTCAGTCAAGAAATGGGCCCACGGACATGTTAAACATGTTTTAAACAACTTATGCAACAAAAATACTCTTCCTCTTCATATACTCATATATACCACATTCATTATAAAACTATCACCATTATTATATTATTAAAATATAATAATAAATTATTTTATCAGAAAAGATAAAATATCATTTTTCAACAATTGTCACTTTAAAAATTTTCTCCATCTATATCCATATAAAATGAATATTTTCCTCATCATATAAATCAATAATTAATTATTCACAAATAATATTACGTAATCACAATATCGACAACCAAAAGGTTCCTAAGAAAGAGGGGCTTTCAATAAGGATTTCTCCTTCATCTGGTGCGCAATTAGGTGACCAAACTTCTCCTTAGCATGTAACTTTCTAGACATTGCCAATAATGTTATCTAATAATATTATTCAGATAATATGAATTATTTCTCCGATAATGGAAAATACTGTGTAGTGACAATTATTGAGCAACAATAATATAAAATATCAACGCAACAATTATTGAATCAATAAAATAAAATATTGAACAATAATTACTGTAACAATTATTGAGTAGTGCCTTCTTACGTAAGAATCAATAATTGGTGCAATACCATGTGCTACTATACAACAACGCCAGACATCGTATTTTAACCAACGGGTATTCCAACAAGATAATCTGTGAACAACTACTGCTAGATTATTTATAAACAACTTATACTTGTCGCTTTCTTCCTCCAATCGCTTTCATTATGGGGCCCATAAAAGATCGCGTGGCGCGTCATACGCATTTAATATTCCTCGGCGGCGGAAGAATATTCCACGACCAAACGAATATTCCCCGACAACAATGAGTATTTTATAATCACTTGCTTATTTAAAATAATTACATATATCACCCTTCACTTTAACCTTTTATCAATTTAACCATTTACTGAATAGTAATTATAAGAACAATTGAATACTTTTATTTCATAAAATTCGGGGTCTTACACATTACTTATATGGGGAGAAAGTGGAGATCTTTACGAATCATAAAAGCCTCAAATATTTCTTCACTCAAAAAGAACTCAACATGCGACAACGACGTTGGCTTGAACTGTTGAAAGATTATGATCATACCATCCAATACCATCCCGAAAAGCAAACACGGTAGTCGACGATTGAGTAGAAGATCATATGCGAGCACGAAGTGCAATATTGTCAACGCAAAGGCCCATTTGTATGACTTGCAAATGATGGAGATAGAGATAAAGACTCCAGGGACCCACATAATGATGGCGAATATACGAGTAGAACCGACCTTAATTGATAAAATTAAAGCCGCTCAAGTTAAAGATCCAAAGTCGATGCGCGTATGAGGAAGAAAGTGCAAGAAGGCAATACGATCTTAAGCAAGAATCGATGATGAAGGAATACTTGAAGTCAACTCCGCACTTTGTGTTCTAACGATCCACGAAGTTAAAGTATAAAATCATGATGGGAGGCGCACAACACACCGTTTGTAATCCATCTCGGGGAGTACCAAAATGTATTATGATCTTCGTCATACATTTTGGTGGGAGTAATATGAAAGAGAGAGCTGTTGTTTATCTCAAGGTGTCTAACTTGTCAACGAGTCATAGTGAGCATCAAGTACCAAAAGGTCCATTGCAACCACTTGAAATTCCGTGAATGGAAGTGGGAGCACATTACCATGGATTTCAACATCTTGGTCTTCCCAAGGTTTCTCAAGGCATTGATGCAATTTGGGTCATTGTTGATAGATTGACCAAGTCTGCTCATTTCTTACCAATACGAGAAACTTATACACTTGAACGTCTTGCTCGTATGTACATAAACGAGGTTATAAGATTGCATGGTATGCCAGTATCCATAGTTTTTGATCAAGACCCAAGATTAACTTCAAAATTTTGGGTTAGTTTACAAAAAGCTATGGGCACGGATTTACGATTTAGCTTGTCATATCATCCTCAGATGGACGGGCAGTCGGAGAGGACGATTCAAACTCTTGAAGATCTATTAAGACTCTGTGTCCTTGACTTCAAGGGAAGTTGGGACAAGTTCTTACCATTGGTGGAGTTTTCCTACAACAACAGTTATTAAGCAAGTATTGGCATGGCTCCATTCGAGGCGTTGTATGGAAAAAAGTGTCGTTCTCCAGTATGTTGGGATGAGGTGGATGAAGCAACGTTGGACCGGAGTTGGTACGTATAACTACGGAAAAGATTAAAACAATCCGACAACGTATAAAAACCTCACAAGATCGACAAAAGAGTTATGCTGATCTTCATCGAAAGGACGTGGAATTCGATATAGGAGATCATGTGTTGTTACGTGTTACTCCATGGAAAGGAGTTACGAGATTTGGAAAGAGAGAAAGCTCAATCCTCGATTCATCCTACCATTTTAATCCGTGATTGAGTAGGAATGTGGCCTATAGACTCGCTTTACCGCCAAGTATGTCTCGTGTTCATAACGTTTTTCATATATCCATGTTATGTAAATATGTGGAAGACCCGAACCATATTGAGTTAGAACCAGACGAAATAGCGGAAGATTTGATGTATGAAGAGGTTCTTGTTCAAATTTTGGATAAGAATGAACATATTCTACGCTCCAAGGTTACCTCAAGTCAAAGTTTTGTGGAGAAACCACGATGTTGAGGAAATGACTTGGGAGTTAGAATCTGAAATGAAATCAAGGTATCCTTACCTCTTCGATATACCAGGTACGTACCCTAATTTCGAATGTGAAATTTCATAAGAAGGGGAGATTGTAAATCCCCAACTTTTTGAATAAAGATGAATTTTCTATAAATATTATTTTTGAATATTAAGGAGTGAAATTGATATAATGTTATAGTTGTGGGTAATATTTATAAATTTTACAAAAGCACGCAAGTTGTTATATAATATTCGATTGGCTGGGAATATTCGTTTTAACGAGGAATATTCGTATAACTGGCAGCACAATCATTGGTGCTCCCCACAACGGAATTATTGTCGGATTGAGAAACGACAAAAAATACATTATGAAAATATAACGCCGGAAGTTTTATCGTTAATCTGTTGAAACACCCTTGTTAAAAGTACAAGATAATATGCGTGGTTGCATAGTAGCATGCGGTATTAATTATTGATGCTTACGTGATAAGTCACTCGCTTTTGTTGGTATTATTAATGTAATAATACAGAAAATCTTTTTATATAAAAATGTAATACTTTTATAAAGTTATTCTATAAATAGAATATATTATATTCTATTTGCATAGTGTTGCATAGTGTTTTGTATAGTAAAATCTTTTTTATATAAAAATGTAATACTTTTATAAAGTTATCATTTTATTAGACAATAATTAGAATATATTATATTTTATTATGCATAGTGTTTGCATAGTAAAATCTTTTATAAAGTTATTCGTTTTTTTATTAGATTATAAATAAAATATATTATATTTTATTTAAAAGATTTTGCTTTAAATATGGACCGCCGATTAAAGTAAATCAATGGACCGCGTTTATGAGTTAGTTACAATGCATACCATTTTTCTATAAATAAGCTCATTCCTTCATTATTTTCTTACGAATTCACCTTTGAAACTCTAGAGAGATAAACTATAGAGAGAGAAGAAGAAAGTATTCGCTACTTCACTACTTATATATCCAAAGACTCTTCTTCTTAAGGTAGGAAATATTATTTGTTGTACTCGTAAGGGTGTTATTCTTTTTGTATTCATGAAGAGAACTTATATTATTCCATTCTTTATTATTCGATGGAATAACTCAGATATCTGTGAGCTACCCTATACTTGGTGAAATTCTTCTATTATTCCGCCTTTATTATTCCGCTGAATATCATGTTCAGGTGTTTTACGCCGGACCTAATTCCGCTCTTTATTATTCTCAGCAGAATATCCCGTCTTTGCGTTTTCTTGTGGGACACAGTTCTATCTTTATTATTATTACGTTGGAATATCCCGCTCTATGCGTTTCATGGGACACGATTCCGCCCTTATTAGTATTCGTTGAATAACCTATCTATGCGGGCACCGCATGCATAGTGATTTCGTTGTTATTGCATTCTTTATTATTACATTGGAACATCCCGCTTGGCGGTGTAATTTTACTTTGACTTCGGTTCCGTTATTTAGTATTCTGTTGGAATAAACTGTCTATGCGAAGTACCGCATGCATGGTGATTTCTTTTGTTATTCCATTCTTTATTATACTCAATTAGTTAAAGTTTTGACTTCTATACTCCATAAAATTAGTGGAATATCCTTGATATGTGCGCTTCATCCAGTATCTTTTCATGGAAATATTTTTCTAAGCATTCTTGAAATTTACTCTACAAAGAAGTATCATGTTGACAATTTGGACATTATTAGTTCCTGGATAAATTAATTCCTAAACTTGTTTTATTGAATTCTTATATCATTGTCATCATCCTCATGTTTATATTATTTTTTAAAGTCATCTGTGGCCTGTAGTGCATAGATGGACTTGGTATGATTATAACTGTGGGATTATTGATTGTAATCATGTACCGTAATGTTACAAATGATGTGGTAAAAGTCCTCATTGGCCTTGTAGTGCATTGATGGACGATTGTTGGCATGATCATGACCATTAATGAATACACAAATATTCTTGGCCCGTAGTACATGGATAATTGTGGTCGTGATACTAAAGAATATCCTTGACCGTAGTGCAGGGGTGATTTGATGATGTGGATTATTTATTAAGCTGAGTCCCAGCGACAAAAGTCATGAAAAACCTTTTAAATCATAGAAGATAGTAGATTTTATTCTCTACTTGACTCTTCTAATGGATTGCTTGTTCCGCTGCAATTAAACTTGATGTTTGTTATATTTTATCAGTTTAACACTGTTGAAGGCTAATGATAATTTATTCTGCATTATCTTAGTCATAATATTTCTTACTGGGCTAGTTGAGCTCACCCTTTCTTTCATTGTTCTCTTCAGGAAATGAGAATATAGCTGGGACGAGTCGGGAAACAGAGTGATGGACCAGATGAAAGTATTAGTAGTCCTCACTATTCTGTTAAATAGTGTGATAATAAGTGTAATGAGGAATTATTCTGAGAGTGGATATTGTCTAGAAGACAGTATTTGTATTAAAACTCACAGCTATCTTGTTGTATATTAAAGATTGTATTTGTATTTTATACCATGTATTTGGCGACTCAAGATGGGTGATGTATACCTTATTTTGGGGGCGTCACAATAAATCCCTCTGAGCCAGATGGTATTGTCAGAACAGGTGCTAAAATGAGTCTCCTCTTGAATTCTTGAAAACTCTTTTCACATTCTTCGCTCCAACCGAACTTTGTATCTTTCCGAGTCAGCTGATATAATGGAGTAGCTATTCGAGAAAATCCTTCCACGAATCTCCGATAATAACCAGCTAAGCCGAGAAAACTACGTGACTTCGATCATCGATTTAGGTTTTCTCCACTTTGAATTGCTTCAATCTTTGCCGGGTCAACTGATATTCCATGACTTGATACTACGTGCCCAAGGAATACTACTTCCTCAAGCCAGAACTCACATTTCTTCAACTTGGCATAAATTTTGTATTCACGAAGCTTTTGGATTGTCAGCCTCAAGTGTTGCTCATGATCTTCACGGCTTTTGGAATAAATAAGGATGTCATCAATAAAGACGACCACAAAGTGATCCAAATATTCCTTGAATACTCGGTTCATCATTTCCATGAAGGCAGCAGGAGCATTAATCAATCCAAAGGACATAACTAGGAATTCATAATGTCCGCATCAGAGTTCAAAAGCGAATCTTTGAAATGTCATCTGTTCTAATCTTCAATTGGTGATATCCGAACGTAAGATCAATCTTTGAAAAGAATTTGGCTCCTTGTGAATCGGGTCAAACAGGTCATCAATACGTGGGCAATGGGAACCTATTTTGATGGTGACATGATTCAACTCCCGATAATCAATACAAAGTCGCATACTCCCATCTTTCTTTTTCACGAATAGAACAGGAGCACCCCAAGGAGAAGTACTAGGACGAATAAAGCCAATGTCTAACAATTCTTGTAGTTGGGTCTTTAACTCCTGAGGGTCAATAGGAGCCATTCGATATGGGGCTTTGGAAATGGGTTTTGTACCGGGTTCAAGGTCGATATAAAATTTAATTTCACGCTCTAGGGGTAGGCCAGGAAGTTCTTCAGGGAATACGTCAGGAAATTTATTAACAATAGAAATATCATTCAAAACTGACATATTTTTGTTTAGATCTGTGATGTGGGCTGAAAGCTTGACATCCATTTTTCAATAAACGAATAGCTTTATGGCTTAAGATGACCGTGATTAATTTTAATGGTTGGGTCGCTTGAATTCGCATAATAGGTTGATTAGGAATATGAAAGCTAACAACCTTACGAAAACAATCAATTTTAATACGATGAGTAGTTAACCAATCAATCCCTAGAATCACGTCAAATGCAAGTATTTTCAATGAAATAAGATCGACGTGTAATGTGAGGGCACCGATTTGAACCAAACAAGACTTATAAGCAATGGATGTAATGAAGGTTTCTCCCAACGGAGTTTCCACAGATAAGTCAAAGTCTAATTTTAGAGTCAAATTTAATCGTTGAGCGCAAGTAGGAGAAATAAAAGAATGGGTAGAACCCAGATCAAATAAAGTATAGACTTCATTAGAGTTTATGATAAGCTTACCCGTGATGACCTCATTCGGGTTCTTTTACTTTCGGGAGGTCACAACAAACGCCTCCTCAGACTAATGCTTTGACTTTTCTAGGACGGCCTTTGGTGCCTCCATCCTAGCTGAACTTTTCTTCGGTGAATGACAAAATCGGGCTAAGTGACCTTCTCTTCCACAATTATAGCATGCTTTGGATGGCATCGCATAGTTTCGACTGATGTGTCCCTCCCCTCCGCATTTGAAGCATATGATAAGTGGTCGTTCTCCTTCCTTAACAACAGTCTTGGTGCTGACGTCTTTCCATCATTATTGAATCTCCTCTTCTTGAAATGTCCATTCTTATTGCTTTGGCTCGATTACCGCCAAGTGGTTACCATTTCGCTTGTTGATTCCTCCACGCTTGTTGTCACCGCTCGATTTGATCGCCTCACCGGTATTATCATTTTCTGCAATTTGCTCTCTTTTGATTCGTTGATCGATTATCGCGCTCCACTAATCGGAGCCCTATTTACAACATCCTGAATACAAACACGCTTTTATGAGAAATAAGATGTTGACGTATCTCCCGCTTCAAACCTCTTAAAATATCGCGTCATTTCTCTTCATTATCCACCAAGTGGGGATTTAAAACCGGATAACTCAAGAAACTGAGCGTTTTCATCTTTGCGATACGGCCATATTATTCGCTCAACTTAATGAACTCCACCTCCTTCATGTGATGAATACTTTCGGGAAAGTACTTGTCGTTGAATAGTTCTTGGAACTTCTCCCAAGACATTTTTAGTGCGGCAGGTTGAGTACGCTTTACTGATTCCCACCAATAATCTGCCTCTTCTCGCAACATAAAGGCGGCAAAGGGAACCTTTTGCTCCTCAGAGCATCCCAAGACATCAAATATCTTGGTGATCTGCTTTATCCATGCTTCCGCCTTAAGTGGTTTTGGCTCTCCAATAAACTCCGATGGTCCCAGCTCCTTGAATCATTTAGCGGTGATCATTCGTCAGAGTTTCAGTGTTTCCACCTACATTTTGGATAGGAGTCGCTCTCGCCTACTATTACATGAATTGCATAAAGCCTCGGAACATTTCATCATTTGGTCAGTGTTGTTGTTTGCATGAGAATTTTTGCCTTCCTGATGCACATTATCCTGATTATTGATATGGTGAATCAACGGTCGCCTGTGCTCCATTGCTATTCTCAACATTCTCGGATGTTATTTTCAGATACTGCCACAAAACAAAATGTTAATTGACATGTAACATATTATCCCTATTATTCTGACCGACCAATTAAATACCAAAAAAACTTAGGTAGGTCATACTAGCGAAGGAATTTCGCTCTCCCTCCTAGTTCTAGTCTCACGTCTTAGCCAGGATCATATCCTAAGCTTTGATACTAACTTGTGGCGCCCCAAAATAGGTATACATCACCTCATTCTCGAGTCGCCAAATACATGGTAGTAATACAAATACAATCTTTAATATACAACAAGAGAGTTGTGAGTTTTAATACAAATATTGTCTTCTAGACAATATCCACTCTCAGAATAAGTCCTCATTACATTTATTATCACACTATTTAACAGAATAGTGAGGACTACTAATACTATCATCTGGTCCATCACTCCGTTCCCCGACTCTAAGCCCCGGCTATATTCTCATTTCACAAGAGAATAAAGTGAAAGAAAGGTGAGCTCAACTAGCCCAAGAAGAGATATTATGACTAAGATAATGCAGAATAAATTATCATTAGCCTTCAACAGTGTTAAACTGATAAAATATAATAAACATCAAGTTTAACTGCAGCGGAACAAGCAATCCATTAGAAGAGTCAAGTAGAGAATAAAATCTACTATCTTCTATGATTTAAAAGGTTTTTCATGACTTTTATCGCTGAGACTCATCTTAATAAATAATTCACATCATCCCTGCACTATGGCCAAGGATATTCATTAGTATCACAACCACAAATTATCCATGCACCACGTACCAAGGATATTCGTATTCATCAATGGTCATGATCATGCCAACAACTGTCCATCAATGCACTACGGGTTAATGAGGACTTTTTCCACATCATTTGTAACATTACGGTCATGATTACACCGAATAATCCCTGCTCATAATCATACCAAGCCCATCTATGCACTACAAGCCACAGATGACTTTCAACATAATATAAACATGAGGATGATGACAATGATATAAGAATTCAATAAAACAAGTTCAAGAATTAATTTATCCAGGAACTAATAACGCCCCAAATTGTCAACATGATACTTCTTTGTAGAGTAAAATTCAAGAATGCTCGTAAGAATATTTCCATGAAAAGATCTTTGGATGAAGCGCAAATATCAAGGATATTCCACTAATTTCACGAGATATAGAAGTCAAAGTTTTAACCAACCGAGTATAATAAAGAATGGAATAACAAAAGAAATCACCTGGGCATGCGATAGATCCAGACAGCGGTTTATTCCCTGTAATAATAAATAACGGAACCAGTCCTGCGTAAGAAACGACAGATGTGATATTCCAAATGTAATAATAAAGAATGGAACTGTGTGGCGCGCCAAACGCATGCATGTGATATTTCAATGTAATAATAAAGATGGAACCCAGTCCGCCAAAAACGCATGCATGTGATATTCCACAGTAATAATAAAGAATGGAACTGTGTCGGCGTAAAACGCATTGCATGTGATGTTCCAATGTAATAATAAATAATGAAATAATGTGAAGAATTTCACCAAGTATAGGTTATCCACAGATATACAAAGTTATTCCAACGAGTAATAATAAAGAATGGAATAACAAAAGGATTTCACCAATAAGAAAGAAGAAATACCCCTAACGAGTACAACATATAATATCCCTACCGTAAAAGAAAGCTGAATATAAGAGTAGGAGGAGGAGAATACTTTTCTATAAGCCTTCTCTATAATTTCTCTCTAGAGTTTGGTGAATTCGTAAGAAATAATGAAGGAATGAGCTTCTATTTATAGAAAAATGGACCAAGATAGTAATTAACTCATGAACAGTCAGATTGATTTACTTTAATCTGACGGTCCATATTTAAAGCAAAATCTTTTAAATAAAATATAATATATTCTATTTATAATCTAATAAACTGAATAACTTTATTAAAGATTTTACTATGCAAATATTATGCAGGCACTATGCAAATACTATGCATAATAAAATATAATATATTCTAATTATTGTCTAATAAAATAGATAACTTTATAAAAGTATTCATTTTTATATAAAAAGGTTTTACTATTAGCCTAATAAAATGAATAATTTTATAAAAGTATTATGTTTTATATAAAAAGATTTTCTATTTTATTACATTAATAATACCAATAAAACAAAACTAAGTGACTTATCACATAAGCATCAATAATCAATACCGTATTACTCAGTAAATCAACTACGCTGGCGTATTCATGTACTTTTAACAATGGGTGTTTCAACAGTTAATCAGTAAAACTTCCGCCATTATTTTCATAAAGTATTTTTTTGTCGCTTTCTCAATCCGATAATAATTTCGTCATGGGGTCCACCAATGATTGTGCCGTCATTTAATATTTCTGTTAAAATGAATATTTCCGACCAATCGAATATTATATAACAACTTGCGTGACTTTTGCAAAATTTATAAATATTACCCACAACTATAACATTATATCAAATTCATTCCATAATATTCAAAAATGATATTTATAGAAAATTCATCTTTATTCATAAAAGTTGGGGTCTTACAAATAACCCAATTAATCTTCTGATCAACAACATATAAGCATTCTTCTTCCTCGAATGAAAGAAGCACAACATCCTCAGTAACTGTAGCTGCAGTATTCTTCTCCTCAACCCTCCCTTGCTCACCAGTTTTCTTCTTGTCTAACTAGATCTTGCAATTTCTTTTGAAGTGACCTTCCTAGTTACAATGAAAACACCTGTATGTAACACCTTCTCTGGTCTTTGATTTGCTCCTATGATTTTTGAAATTTTTGCTTTTACTGCGATTCATGTTTCCCTTGTGAGATCCTCTGAAGTTACTTCTACCCCTGTTCTCTACCACAAGTGTTTGTGTTTCAAAATTCAAACCCTGCTCCTTTCGCCTTGTTTCCTCATTGTGTATGTTGTCCTTGACCATATGCATGGTTATCTTTCCTTCCAGAGATGAATTGCTTAGTGACACAACCAAAGTTTCCCAACTATTAGGCAACGAACTGAGAAACAACAATGCCTGAATCTCGTCCTCAAGATTTAACTTCATGATAGACAACTGGTTCACTAATCCCTGGAGCTCGCTCATATTCTCGGATACACTGCTACCATCTTTATACTTCAGGTTCACAATCTTTCGAATCACAAATGTCTTATTCTGAGCATTCTTCTTCTCGTACATGGACTCTAATGTAGTCCAAAGTGTATAAGCATCCGTTTCCTGCGAAACATGGTGGAACACACCCTAATCGATCCACTGTCGGATGTGACCGATCGTCTTCCTGTTCATCTTTTTCCAATCAGCCTCAGTCTTGTCCGCTGGCTTTTCCCCCTTAAGCTCCAATGGATCATACAAATCCTTACAGTAAAGGATGTCTTCCATTCTAGGCTTCCAAATCGAAAAATTAGATGAAATTAATTTAATCATGGCACCGCTTGATTCCTCCATTTAATTTATCAAAAAAACAACTGGGCAAAGAACCTTGCTCTTGATACCACTTTGTTGGAAAAACTCCTCCAATTATAACTGTCTTTGATAAATTAAATAAATCACGCCAACAATTAATGCAATTCCACCAAATAAATTATAACCACAGAAAATAATAATACGAAAAATAAACCAACCGCAAAACACCAAAACTTACGTGGAAAATCCTCTAAAACTAAGAAGTAAAAATCACGGGCCAAACTCCGAAAATTCCACTATAATCAATTGTGAATACTGATAAGTTGATTTTATATACACTTATCCGGTATCTTTTACTTGAATTAGTTGCTTATATTTATGTGTCTTAGTTACTTTTTATGCATTTTGTGTTTATTTTGTAGGTTATACGTTTTGGAGCGGTGTGAGCGATTATTGGTATGAAAAAGCAAAAGAAAATGCAAAGAAAAGGCAATCCGGACATCATTTGGGCTTTCATATTACTTCATGTTCTTGGCTTGGAACTTGGACTACATTGTAGAGCATCTTCTTAGCTTTTCGGAACATCTTGAATCGCTCTAATCGGAGTTCGGATGCAAGAGTAATGATCGTTGTACCAACGGACGTCAAACTTCGCTGTTTTGGTTAGCCATTTTCATAGCAGTCCCTTCCAGATCGATTTCAACCTTCATCCGGCCAGAATTTCTCAATCATCAAAGAATGAAAGTTGTAGAGCTCATCGATATCTTCGATTTGATAGGTGGCAGGTCCCGTAACTCTTCCCGGATCAAACGTTATGACCATTTTACCAGAGCAGACTGTAGCAGAAAATCACCCGCGCGTGGGCGCACGAATTCTACGCGGCCGCGAGACTTACAGTAGCAAAAATACTCGATTTTCGACCAGACGGGCGCCACGTAACTCAGTTAATTCTGCGGCCACAAGAACTCCCAGTGTTGACCAAAGATGACTTTTCACTAAACAGAGCAGTTGAAGCGTAATTGAGAGGGGGATTCAATTAGGGCTTATATATTAGACATATTCTCATCATGTAAACATTATTCCACCCCTTGGGGGCTGAAGCTATTGTCTTCTTCTCTCTTTAATTTCAATAATAGAATAGAGTAGATTAGTGTAGGTATTTTCTAGAGTTGATTGGATTGGAGACTTGAAGCAATTGGAAATCATTAGAGATTCAACCTTGGCTCAAGAGAACAGATTTACACTACAATTCTCTATCCTTATTCTCTCTTTGATTGCTTATTGTATCTCATGATGTGTCTTCTATATGTGGATAATAGCATTAATTCAATTATGACTTAACTTCTATTCTGAGATTGCAATGGATTCTATGGATTAGTTATTTCTAATATGTTTCATTGTTAGCCTTATTGATTTCTATGGATTTGTCTATTAAGATTCATGCTTAATTGTTTAGTTGATTGGCCATCAATTACTGTGATAACCCATATGAACTTGAAAGATGAAGTATGGATTTAGATCTGATCTTGATAGCTTGTGATTGTATATTCTACGTTGTGATGGGATGTATGATTTGTTCTTAGGATAGACATATACCGAAGCACCACTCCGTAGTCAATTGAGAACTTGGAATTAAACCCTAATTATTTGTAAATCACATGACATATAGTGATTTAGGTAATGTGGAGTGTTCATGTGTATTCTATCAATTGTGGATTATATGTGATATGGGTATGGTGCATTGAAAGATGGCTATACTTTACTTTAGTGTTCTCACTAACAAACCTAAGCATAATTAGTTTGGCTTAACATGAAATGTATGGATTTAAATGAATCAATAGATGAAATTGTAATCTCAGGTTTTTATTATCTAGTCTCGCTCTAGGAATAGTTAGGTTTATTTAATTTAATAGTTTAAATATCAAATATAATATCATTCGTTTAAATAAGACTGAGAGGGTTATGGGTTAATGCTTGGTGAACTTTGTTAGTTAATTCTCCGTGGGAACGATACTTTACTTACTCTTTATTACTTGTTGACCACGTATACTTGCGTATTGTGCGTAACTAGAATTTACCCAACAAATACAAAAGTCCTTCCAAGTTTTATAACTAAAAACTTGAAATATTAAGAAATAGAGAAAATACAAGAATACCTCAATTTGAGTGAAAATTCAAATTTTCTCACCACCAAAAAAAAACCTCCAAATTAATTAAAGTCTTCCAACAATTAATTGATCCGAAAAGATGATGATAACACTATTATTATTATTACATTATTATTATTATTATTATTATTATTATTATTATTATTATTATTATTATTATTATTATTATTATTATTATTTTTATTATTATTATTATTATTATTATTACTATTATTATTATTATTATTATTATTATTATTATTATTATTATTATTATTATTATTATTATTATTATATATATATTTAAGGATTGGATTTATCCATCAACTGCATCATTGAGTTTTGGCCAGGAAATTGTATATACGAAATTTACATATTTATTGAAGTTATATATAGTATTTTGAATTAATTTTACCGACATAAGTATAAAAGTTTTTAATAATAAATTTAATAGTATTATGTTATTAATGATTGGATTATAATAAAATCTTATTAATTATTTAGATTGAACGGAGAGAGTTTAAACGAGTTTTTGGAATATACTTTGGGTATTACATTGCTTAATCCAGGTACGGATTTCGTGCCCTTTCAGCGAGACTCTTTTGTTTTTGATTTGTTCGTTTCATTATTCGTTTTGAAATATAGAATTGCCTCTTATAATTATTTCTTGTCAATTTATTGTGATAGTTGTTTTGACGTTTATATTAAAACTCCTATTTGTACTCTTTAGACTAGTGTATCATGTCTATAAATTTATTTTGATATTGTAGAAAGTACATGTTAATATTTTTGGAGACTTTGAGTTGATGATTCATTTCAGTTTAACATGTACATATTAGAAACCCTTTTTATTGATATTATGCCGCATGTGTTGTGACATAGTATCCTTGTTAGAATACCGTAGGGTATACCTGAGCTATAACCACCTGTGGGGGTACCACAAGCATGTCCTTTTGGCACCGAGGCATGACACCTTCCGTGGCGGTGTGATCAGTCCATGATGTCTCCAATTTGTGCTCCAGAGGGAGTTGGCCATTTGGTGTTTGTTGTGGGAGGCGTGATGGGTGAATTCTAGTTTTCTATTCTCGTTTCGCATTCATGGATTGGTGATGTTTGTGCTAAACACGCCTTCCGATTTTGCACTTGTCTCCGATCATGCATGATCAGTGTGATTGCCTTTGTGACATTATTTGACTTGCATGTGTGGCAAGGTATATTACTATTTATTCTGAGCTCGGTATGAAATAACACCCAGCCATTTGATTCAGCCTATTATTTTGTTGTGTTAGTTTTGTTCGTTTCGTTTCATTTCATTTAATTGAGTTAGTTATTTCGGTTCATTATTTGTATTCTATATCCGTACTTGGCATTTGGCTCATGCTGTGTTTTTCTTCCGGCAGGTAATCAAGGGAATCAAGGGCAAGTGTGATGAGAGCTCCATTCATTCCAATGATTTAGAAATATTCTGTGTTAGACTTCATGTGTCAGTTTACTTGGAATTGTAATAATTATTTTAGATTGTGGTTTGAGACAGTTTGAGATTTATTTTGGTTGACTTATGGTATTTATCAGTTATTAAGACTATTTTTTGTGGCTTTGAGCCTTGTTATTAAATTCATCAGTTTTGTTATATTTTGAGTAACCTCTCTTTCTATTTTAAGAAGGGGTGTTCTGAGTTAGTATCGAGCCAAGTTCATTCTTGTAGAAAACCTATTTAGGTTTGACACATGTGAGTTATGGGTAGACTTCAGGTTAGGGTTTTTGTTACATTTGACCTTACATTTCAAATGCATTATCATATCCGCTATATTCGAATTTGTCTCTAATCTGCTTTGTTATCTATTCGTTGATCTCGTAGATCCGTCAGAGTTACTGGGAGGCGAGGCAACAATAGGAGAAGAGGTGAGGGTCAGCCCAATGAGCAACCTAATAATCAGATAAATGCTCAGTTGGCTTCCTTGGTGAATCAGGTAGTGCATCAGGCGTTACCTCAGTTAGTGGCACACAGTCAGACAGCAATGCAAGTTGTACCGGTACACCGTTGGAAATTCCCTGGCGAGGAGAACCCGAGAAATAATGGTCCACAGGCAAACGAAGAGGAAGGGAATGCAGATGGTATTGATCAACAGGTGGTTCCAATGTATGTGTGGTTGGAAAGGTTTCAAAAGCAGAAACCACAGGCATTCAGTTCAGCTCCAACTCCAATTGATGCAAAGAATTGGATTGCCCACCTGGAGAAGATTTTTGATGTGTTAGGTTGTTCAGATAATCAGATAGTCTTGCTTGCGCCATAAGTCGGAAGGGATACATAGAGAGGTAAAAGCGATGAAAGTAACAAAGGGTGATGGTTATGTTGAGGCACTTAGTTGGGCAGAGTTTTTTGAGGTCTTTTATTAGCGAGATTCCCAATCATTAACGATAAAGAGGCCTATGCTAGAGAGTATCTGTCGATTCGGTAGAAAGATGATGAGTCCATCACGGACTTCATGACGAGGTTTACTAGGTTGACAGGCTTTGCGGGAACCTCACCAGGGACTGCAATAGAACAGGCAGAGAAGTTTAAGTGGAGGATTCATTATAGGTATCGACAACATCTCATTAATAACAAGTTTGCAGATGTGTCGGCTGTGGCAAATGCGGCCAAAAATATTGAGATGGAGCGACAGGACTTTCGGTCTTCTAAACCGGATGGGAGTCGAAAGAGGGACAGAGATGACCAGCAGGGTCAAACTTCAGTTCAGCATGGGAGAAATTAGGGTGGTCAGTTGAATAGGAATCGTGGTGGCCAACAGGGGCAGTGGCGTGGTCAGAATCAAAATAGGGGTTATCAGCAGATGCCTCAAAGAAGGGCGTAATCGTCGATTGCAAAGAACCTTGGAATGGTCAATTGTCGCGTGGCGCGGAATCATCAATGAGGATGTAATCGGTCGTTATCCCGGGACCACCGGTGGGGTAACCCAAATCTTATCCCGATAGCTCCTTGTGCTACTTGTGGGACTATTCATCCGGGGAGGCAGTGTCATAGACTCACAGGTCCATGATTCTTGTGTGGACAGATGGGTCATATTGCTAGGGATTGTACCGGTCCACGTGGTAATGGTGGAGGTGGTGATAATAGTGGCAATGGAGGTCGTCGTGGTGGTCGAGTGTTTGCCTTGACATATAACCAGCGACAGTGTGCACCGTGTCATCGCTTTCGGTACTCTTTTAGTTGCAATCGTGAGGCATCTATTTTGTTTGATACGGGTTCTACTCATTCAGTTGTTGCTCGTCTTTTGTTCTAAGACCTGGGTGTGTCATCTCGATCTTTAGATTCTCGTTATGTCTATTCTACTACCGATGGGGACTTCATTGTTATTTTTGATTTGTACGAGGGTGTCCGATTAGTTTTGGGGATAAGCTCCAGTAGCATTAATCTTCTTCCCGATGTGTACGATTTTGATGTCATTCTTGGGATGGGTGGTTGGATAAACACCAAGCCACTATTGATTGTCAGGCAAAGAAGGTTATATTTGGAGATGTGAAGTCTCCGGAGTTTGTATTTCAGGGTTCACAACCGAGTAGAGTGGTGAAGTTGATTTCAGCTTTGAAGGCTGGAAAGTTGATGGCAAAGGGTTGTGAGGGGTATTTGGCATTTGTTAAAGATACCTCTAAGGGTGAGTCTCGTATTGAGGATGTTCCGATTGTTCGTGACTTTTTCGATGTGTTTCCTGAGGAGTTGTCAGGGTTGCCACCACAGCGGGAAGTAGAATTTTTTATTGAGCTTGTTCCTGGTGCGAAGCCTATCTCTAAGGCGCCGTATCGGATGGCACCGTTGGAGTTGCAAGAATTGAAAGAGCAGTTACAGGAATTGTTAGATCGTGGTGTGATTCGACCTAGTGTATCACCGTGAGGTGCTCCAGTCTTGTTTGTGAAGAAGAAGGATGGGTCTATGAGACTGTGTATAGACTATAGGGAGTTGAACAAGATTACCATCGTGAATCTCCAGATCCATCATCGAGGATTGATGACTTGTTTGACCAACTTCAGGGGCAAAATATTTTTGAAAATAGACTTGAGTCGTCGCTATCATCGGTTGAGGGTGAGGGATGAGGATATCCCTAAGACGACACAGTACTCGATATGGGCATTACGAGTTTTTGGTGATGCCATTCGGGTTGACTAACGCTCCGGCGGTGTTTATGGATTTGATGAATCGGGTGTTCAAGGAGTATTTAGACCAATTTGTTATTGTCTTTATTGATGACATATTGGTTTACTCCAAGTCTAAGGAAGAACATGAGGAGCATCTTCGCACAGTGTTGGGGATTTTGCAGAAAGAGAAATTATATGCTAAATTCTCTAAATGCGAGTTTTGGTTGGAGCAGGTTGCATTTTTGGGTCATGTTGTGTCTGCTGAGGGCATTAAGGTGGATCCTGCGAAGGTTGAGACTATCACTAAATGGTCGAGACCTACTACGGTGACAGAGATAAGGAGTTTCTTGGGTTTGGCAGGGTATTATAGGCGGTTTGTGGAAGGGTTTTCCTTGCTTGCCTTGTCATTGACTCAGTTGATGAGAAAGGGCGTCAAGTTTGTGTGGAATGAGGAGCGTGAGAAAAGTTTTGAGGAGTTGAAGAAACGGCTTGTGACAGCTCCTATACTTGCATTGCCGTCGGGGACGGGAGGTTACCAGATTTATAGTGATGCTTCTAAGAAGGGCTTGGGATGTGTTTTGATGCAACACAGTAAGGTGATTGCTTATGCTTTTAGGCAGCTTAAACCTTACGAGGTGAATTACCCCACACATGATTTGGAGTTGGCAGCGGTGATCTTCGCCTTAAAGATTTGGAGGCATTATTTGTATGGAGAGACTTGTGATATCTTCACCGATCACAAAAGTCTTAAATACATTTTCACTCAGAAGGAGCTTAATATGAGGCAGAGGCGTTGGTTGGAGCTTCTAAAGGATTATGATGAGAGAATTCAGTATCACCCGAGGAAGGCAAATGTGGTTGCAAATGCTCTTAGCCGAAAGAGTTCTGGGAGTGTCGCAACCCTCATTACACAACATCATCTTATTTCAGATATGGAGCGGCTCGAGTTGGAGTTGTATGTACGAGGTTCAGATGGGCATTTGGCGGGTATGAGAGTGGAGCCCTCTTTTATCTCGCGGGTCAAAGAAGCTCAAAAGGAAGATGGGGAATTGTGGAGTATGACGCAGAATCTAGAGGAGGGCAAGCAGTCTGAGTTTCGTATTGATGACCATGGTGTGCTTTTGTTGGGTGAACAGTTGTGTGTACCATCGAATCCAATCATTCTGTGTTGGCTGAGGCTCATAGTTCGCCATTTTCTATTCATCCTGGTTCTACAAAGATGTATAGGGATTTGAAGAAGAATTTTTGGTGCAATGGGATGAAACGAGACGTGGCTGAATATGTTGGGAAGTGTCTTACTTGTCAACAAGTAAAGATAGAACATCAACGAGCTAGTGGTTTGCTGCAACAGTTTAACATTCCAGTGTGGAAATGGGAGGATATCACGATGGATTTTGTAACTGGTTTGCCGAAGACTTTCAGGAAGAATGATGCCATTTGGGTAGTGGTGGACCGATTGACCAAATTGGCACACTTTTTGGCTATCCATAAGGGTTACTCGATGGATAGGTTGGCACATATCTTTCAGCAGGAGATTGTTAGACTTCATGGTACTCCGGTGTCTATTGTTTCAGATTGGGACCCACAATTCACTTCACAGTTTTGGAAAGGATTTCAACGAGCTTGGGGTACTCGGCTTAACTTTAGTACTTCTTTTTATCCGCAAACTGATGGGCAATCCGAACGGACTATTCAAACATTAGAGGACATGTTGAGGTCTTGTGCACTTGAGTGGTCGGGTAATTGGGATGATTACTTGAGCCTAGTTGAGTTTGCTTATAACAACAGCTGGCATGCAAGTATTGGAATGGCTCCGTTTGAGGCACTGTATGGTAGAAAGTGTCGAGCACCAACTTGTTGGGATGAGGTTGGCGAAAGGGACATAGAAGGGCCTAAGTTAGTTCAAATCACTACGGAGAAGGTAGCGGTGGCTAAGGAAAAATTGAAGTCGGCTCGATCACGGCAGAAGTGTTATGCTGATAAGCATAGGAGGACTTTAGAGTTTGAACCTGGTGAGCACATGTTTCTAAAAGTTTCTCCTTGGAAGGGAATTCGGCGATTTGGGTTGAAAGGGAAACTTAGTCCGCGTTATATTAGACCATTTGAGATTCTGGAGAGGGTTGGTGAGGTTGCATATCGATTAGCTTTGCCTCCATAGCTAGCGCATGTGCACAATGTATTTCATGTGTCGGCGTTGAGGAGTTATCATTATCATCCGTTGCATGTGGTGCAATATCTGTTCGATAAGATTCGGGAGGATCTTACTTGTGAAGAACAAGCCGAGGCGATTTTGGATCGATAAGAGCAGATTATGAGGAGGAAGACTATTCTGTTTGTTAAGGTTCTGTGGAGAAATCATTCGGAGTGGGAGGCTACATGGGAGATGGAGGAGTCTATTCGAGCGGAGTATCCGCATCTCTTTGAAAATTTAGGTGCGTTCCATTCTTTTGATTCCGGGGACAGAATCCTTTTTAAGGGGTAGGTGATGTAATACCCAATAAAATAAATAAATATTAAATAATAAAAATTGTTTTGTTTTAAACATATTAATTGGACTGTCTTTTATTTTGGGTCAAAATAGTCATTTAATTTTTTGTGGGCTAATGTATTAATAAGTATTGGGTAAATTAAATGGGTAAAATTTGGCTTTAAATTAAGTAGGTCTAATTTTTTTATTGTGTAATTTTTAAAATCCTTTTAAAATTTGGAGAGTTAATAAATATATTAATTAATAAAATCTATTCTTTTAAGTGAATAAATAACTAAACCTAATTTTATTTTTCTTTCTTATACAATCGAGGAGAGAGAGAAGTCAAGCGGTTTGGTTATTCTTTGTCAGAATCGAATGCATCACTTGTTGTGATTGTGTTTGTGTTTGTGAGAGAGAATTGTATCAGGTTTTTTTTTCTTTTACTGCTTTCGGTTATAAAATTTTCTTGGCGATTTGATTTATAGAGATGAATAGTGATGGCAGTCAAGTTTTGGCGTTTTATAAATTCTTTTACTGCTTCTGACAATTTATATATATATGATATACATATAGAGTTTGGTTACAAGCATTATTCTATATATATAATATATGTATATTTACCTAATTCTTTATAAACAATCATTACATTATTATTATTATTATTATTATTATTATTATTATTATTATTATTATTATTATTATTATTATTATTATTATTTATTATTATTATTATTATTATTATTATTATTATTATTATTATTATTATTATTATTATTATATATATATTTAAGGATTGGATTTATCCATCAATTTGCATCATTGAAGTTTTGGCGAGAAATTGTATATACTGAAATTTACATATTTATTGAAGTTATATATAGTATTTTGAATTAATTTACCGAAACATAAGTATAAAAGTTTTTTAATAATAAATTTAATAGTATTATGTTATTAATGATTGGATTATAATAAAATCTTATTAATTATTTAGATTGAACGGAGAGAGTTTAAACGAGTTTTTGGAATATACTTTGGGTATTACATTGCTTAATCCAGGTACGGATTCCGTACCCTTTCAGCGAGACTCTTTTGTTTTTGATTTGTTCGTTTCATTATTCGTTTTGAAATATAGAATTGCCTCTTATAATTATTTCTTGTCAATTTATTGTGATAGTTGTTTTGACGTTTATATTAGAACTCCTATTTGTACTCTTTAGACTAGTGTATCATGTCTATAAATTTATTTTGATATTGTAGAAAGTACATGTTAATATTTTTGGAGACTTTGAGTTGATGATTCATTTCAGTTTAACATGTACATATTAGAAACCTTTTTTGTTGATATTATGCCGCATGTGTTGTGACATAGTATCCTTGTTAGAATACCGTAGGGTATACCTGAGCTATAACCACCTATGGGGGTACCACAAGCATGTCCTCTTGGCACCGAGGCATGACACCTTCCGTGGCGGTGTGATCTGTCCATGACGTCTCCAATTTGTGCTCCGGAGGGAGTTGGCCATTTGGTGTTTGTTGTGGGAGGCGTATGGGTCGACCCTAGTTTTCTATTCTGTTCTGTTCTGCGGATTGGTGATGTTTATGCCAAACACGCCTTTCGATTTTGCACGCATCTGGATTGCGCAGTCCGATGTGTGATTGCCTTTGTGGCATTATTTGACTTGCATGTGTGGCAAGGTATATTACTATTTATTCTGAGCTCGGTATGAAATAACACCCAGCCATTTGATTGAGCCTATTATTTCGTTTTGTTAGTTTTGTTCGTTTCGTTTCATTTCATTTAATTGAGTTAGTTATTTCGGTTCATTATTTGTAATCTATATCCGTCTTTGGGCATTTGACTTCATCTTGTGTTTTCTTAGGTAGAGTAATCAAGGGAATCAAGGGCAAGTGTGATGAGAGCTCCATTCATTCCAATGATTTAGAAATATTCTGTGTTAGACTTCATGTGTCAGTTTACTTGGAATTGTAATAATTATTTTAGATTGTGGTTTGAGACAGTTTGAGATTTATTATGGTTGACTTATGGTATTTATCAGTTATTAAGACTATTTTTTGTGGCTTTGAGCCTTGTTATTAAATTCATCAGTTTTGTTATGTTTTGAGTAACCTCTTTTTCTATTTCGGAAAGGGGGTGTTACACACACACACACACACACACACACACACACACACACACACACACACACACACACACACACACACACACACATATATATATATATATATATATATATATATATATATATTTCCTGACTCCTAATCTACTTTTGAAAAACAATTCACACTCCTTGTAGGATTCAGCCAAAACTGCTCACGTGTTTGACCAAATCAAAGTACAATTACAAGTCCAACTTGGTTTAGAGAAAAATAATCAATCCAATTTAAAACACTCCTAATTTAAATAGGATAATCTCATGGGTTTGGACCCCACAAACCAAACAAGGTTGATCCTCTAGAGTACTTGCGGAGAATTTTTTTAGTTTTTGTTGCTAAATATTCTATCGATTTACGATAAAACAAAATTGTTTAAAAAGAAAAGTTTAAGGTCTTGATGACCGCTCATCATGGGGGTTAAAGGTGTTTAGGGTGAAGGAAAATTTTTATTCATATTTATTCAAAGTACTTCACAATTATTGTTCAATTATCGAATATTTGAAAGAAGGTGATTCTATTCATGATGCTTGTTGTTTATTCAACTGTTATTATTTGTTGAGCAATCAAATGCTCACTCTTGCTTAAAATAAATATTTTTAGCTAAGCTGAGCATACCGAAGAATTCGGTGAAGTCCAAGTAAATAATCAAGTATACGATTAGAAGATTATATACTAGTTTAAATGTATCTGTTGTGGTGGATGAAAGTCATATATATATTAATTAAATGATGTAATATTTATTATTTGTATGTTTTGAAGATATAAAGGTAATAAAACATGAGATTAGAAGGTGACATTATAATAATATTGAGATTATATTTATGACTTAAGATTATATGAGTGTATGTGTTGGGTTTAAATGATATACGGATTTGGGGGCATCACACATATAGAGCAGATAATTCGATTGTTGTAATCTTGAAAACTTGATGGCAAATCCGGTAGCACCATAGGTTAGCACTTTATGTAAAAAAAAAAAATTAATTAACACAATTTGTTTGTTTTTTTATAAAAAAAATTTTGAAGAACAATTTTACGCAACTAATATAATTATAAGAAGACATATATTAAAAAATCAATTTAGAAAATACTTTTACAAAATATAACAAATGAGAGGGTGAGTTTACAATTTAGTCCTTATGCAATATGTACTTGCGCCAATTATATAATCAGATGGATAAAGAAGACAGAGAAAGCGCTAGCACTGACATGGCTTGTGCTCTCACCACCCTCACAACATTCTGCTATGCGTTCTCTTCAAAACTTTCAAATCCGTTTCTAGTTTCGCATATTTCATCCCTTTCATTACCTAAAACTTTCCATGATTTGAAACTCAAGCATCTGCCCAGAGCATATTCTGAAGGTCTGTTTCCCCTATCCATTTTTTTAATATATAATTTAAACACACACCCAACCTTTTCCGCTGTACACAAGAGATGGGGTAACCATTGGGCCAAGACCGTTTGGTTAATTGAGCGATTTAGCAGATGGGTTTCTTTCTGAATTAATTCTTACAGTTCTTAGCATCCCTCTATATGTGTGTATGTATATATATATATATATATATATTTGAATTTGGAATTACTATGAGATTGATATTTCTACTAGTAAATTTTGACACAAACTCACTCTCACATAAGTGACCAACCATTTTAAAATGGGTTAAAAAAATTTCTAAGAACTAATTGAGCTGTAAATTTGAAATTTGGTTAAGTTTATAAATTTGTGGTTGTAAAAGATGAAATTCAGGCAAAATAAAATATATGTTGGAGAACCTAATGAGTAGTGCAGTAATAGAACAGAGTGGTCTGGTAATTTGGTAGTTTTTCTTTCTAATAGTAATACTAGATATTCATAGTGTTAGAAATTTAAAGAACGGCATAGGATATTTTAGGGGATCTAACATGTAATTTGTGCATAATTGATTAGCTAGGGGGCAAATGATATGCCTTATTTGCCTCAAAATTATCTTTTGGTTTTGGTAATTTGATTTCCGTGCAAAAGCACCTTTGGAGGAAAGCGCTCTAGTTGAAAACTAGAGTATAGCCATTTTGAAGCTGCTTTTTTTCCTAGAAGAATTATTGACTGTAGAAGGACATTGGGAATTCTGCAATCTGCATTACATTCTTTAAATTTTAGTGATATCTTTTGGTATTACTGGTGCTCATTATTCATTGGTCTGCTTGTTGAAGAAAATTGCATATTAAATACAGATAGACCTATTTGCAGTTATTTTTGTGCAGTTTTTTGTATTAAATGTTTTTATGCTAACATGCCCTCACCCAAAAGGGAAGTATAAAGCTAGGGGGGTGAGGGCTGGGAAAAGGGGTTTATGGACTAAAGAATCTGTCATATCAAGTTCCTTTTAATTTTGATAATGTGTGAAAGCCAATTTGACAAATGATTATGTTTCTTTTAAAACATTCTATAGTTTCAAGGTTCTTTTACTTCTTTTTTTTTGAGTGCAAACAAGGTTTGTTTTACAAGTGATAACATTTGAAACAAATTTTGTTATGTAATTAATGTTTTGTATGAATTTTCCTTTTGTTGTTGTATACTACAGAACTTCCCAATGAGTTGATTGAAGATTCAAAGTTTGTTCCTTTAAATGCTGATGATTGTCCATATGGTCCACCTGTAAGTTCTGGTTAGTTCTTTTCCGGTCTTCATCAATGTTTTCTGCCAATCTGATTAGGTTAATTTTCTCCTCCATGAAAACATACCATCTCTAGTTACTGCATTAGAATGCACAATTCCCTTGTTCACTAGAAGTCTCTCTTCGTATCTGGTTTATCTTTTATGTTTTAAGTGGTGCTTTTATAAAAGGAATTATCAATATATACATGTTATGCTACATTAGCACTTCATATCTTGGTAATGTGCAAAACTTGCAAAATTGATACTTTGCCAGTTTTGTGTCGGTTTTTGTGTCCTAGAATGTAGGAGACAGACAAGTACAGTACTCATATATGGACCTTCACCTAATTTGTGAAGCTGACAATGTAACAATGTTTCTGAAGACATAACATGGAAGTATTATTAGGTTGAATATACTTAATTCTTCGAATTTCCAAAATTTACAGATTACTTTAACGTTATGGATTTGTTAAAGAATATTCACTTTGAAATATGGTTGGTTGATTTGCTCTCTAAAGAATATAAATTGCTCTAGTTCAAAGTCACGTTGAAGCAACTTTAGAACTCATTAATAATGATGAAGATCAAGTAGTGTTTTTATGCCGGTATATAGCATAATATTTTCATAGAGTATAATCCAAATGGATTACTTTTTTATTGTGATTTGTTTTGCAGGCGTTATTATTGTTGGGATTTGAAGTGGAAGATTTGGTGAAGGTAACTTCTAGTATCAATCTCCTTATCAATTTACATCAATAATAAAGATTAATTTATTAAACTATTATTGTCTATGAGAAAGAGAGAAAGACCTATCTTCTGCATTAGTTGTGAATCAAATTTGAATTTCTTCATAATCATTCTCATTAGAGCTCTTCTATGCGGACATAATGGGGTCAAAATACAAATATGTGAAATTGTAAAGCACTCATGTCCAATTATTATGTCCATATAAAGTTTTTCTTCTCATTATTTTCTTCTTCCTGGTTTGACCCTTTTTCCTATATCCCTGATTGGTGGAGGGTTGGAATTGAAAGTACTTGGTTTTACGTGTTGAGCTACTGCAAACTACATGAAGATGACATATCTTAGTTTTTATACACATGCATTGTTCATGCATATTGCAGTGACACATAGCTTATCCTATATGATTCCGTAATTCTATAGTATAACTATGATATTATATATAATCATTCTTATGCTTACATACTGAATTACCCTCTGATTGGAAATGATGCTGGTGTTTAAACATAAGTGATAACTGAAATGTAAGGGGGTTTATGAAGGATGCTTACTTGCTGGCATGCAGCATCATCTTATTCTTCTTGGGAGGTTCGGTAATGCACTTATATTCATGGATTTTCTTCATATGTAAATTATAAATAATGGATATCTGGGTTTGTGTGTCTATCCCTGTATCATTGAAAAGATTCTAAGATTATTGAGAATCACTTACTCCAATGTCCAAGAAAAAGGGGTTACTTGTCCGCCTAAATAGTCCTT
Source organism: Panax ginseng (assembly GCA_020205605.1). Lineage (NCBI taxonomy): Eukaryota > Viridiplantae > Streptophyta > Magnoliopsida > Apiales > Araliaceae > Panax > Panax ginseng. The sequence continues at coordinate 43,949,416 of CM035136.1, forward strand.
AATGTGTTCATCTTCTTTCAGGTACGGCAGCTACTGAAAGAGTTGGAAGGTGAATTTCTAGAGGTATTGCTTCTAGATTTAAGCTTACTGTTCATCCCTATGTGGTGTTGTTATTTATTCTGCAGTTTCACCTGAAAGCATATTTTGGGAAATCAGAAGTTCTGAATGTTTAAAAGTTCAGCATTCATTAATTAGGATACCCTAGAAAGATTAAAAATTACTTCTCTTTTTCGAAACTCGACCAATAAGACATTAGCTTTACATTATTATACATGATTCAAATAATAAAAAGTGCATACCTGAACAGCTTCCATCAACTAAAATATAGAAATGAAACATTACTTAGATTATTTATCGGAACTCTTTTCTTTCTACTTATCGATGTCAATCAAGTGCCCCGCTTTTCCCTAAAAGAAAAATATATATTTTTTCTTTCTGAAATGTCTTTGTGTTATTTTCTTTCTATTCACAACATGCTATTTTGGTGATTTTCCCTATTTGTAACTTTGCCTCACAGGTGGTCAATATTAACAATGCTTGGATGAGTATTTCAGAACTTTTTCAGAAACAAATGTTCATATAAATATAAATATTTTTTTTAATGCAATTCTATTACAGGTTATTGTTGGCACCGAAGACATGATTAATCAATCACTTTGGGATGCCATGAATACAAAACAATCCAATTTAGAAGCTGTGAAGGTTATATTTCTATATTCCCTGAAGTCTGGCATGTTCCATTGATCATAAAATTTGCATTTCATTTGTGGATGCAAAACATATAAATCTTTGAAAACTAGTTATTTGTTGTTCAAATAGACTTTGCGCGTTTTCTTGCTACACTGATATGTTGGTTTTGCTGTTAACTCTATGGTAATATGCGAGGAATATACAGCTATTGACAGTTTTTACTGATTTTAATTTCCATGAAGCATGAAACTCCAAATTCTTAAAGGTCTCCATTAATTTCAAGGTGTAAAATTTTATCAAAGAGACCTTCAGTTTAAGCATTTCAGCGGTTTGAAGGGAGGACGAGACAGTTAAGTTTATAATTTCAATTTTGCATCCAAAAATTATGTTGACAAACACAGTTGAGTAAATGCCTACACAGAAGATAATACCACCTGTAAATTCTAGGATTATTTTGGCTAAAGTTACCAGCAGGTAGGATACAGTTTTCTATACGGTAGCAAAATTGTTGTTGAACTGTGGAGAACCGCTGAGAAAGAAGTAGAATAGTCTTGGAAGGGGCTGCATATTTTTATGCATGAGATGCCTCCATTTGACACGCTTTATGTTCCCATTAGCTGATCCATGAACATTATATTGAAATATTGTTTAGATGGAATGATGTGAATGTAAAGTCACTATTGCTTCTTTCCTGGTCTTTTGAGCATGGTGTCTTCTAGAGAGCTTTAAGAGAAAGGGTGTTGGAGCAGACATTTGTAATTTGAGACCAATTATCATGGCGGGTTGCGTCTTGAATAAAGTGCTTTCCGCAAGGAGGGCTGATAATGAGTATTACGTTCGTCCTGTAAAGAATGTCACTTTTGAATTTTATTTTTGTCTCAAAAATGATTGCAAAATAGCTCTTTATATTGAGTTGTTACCCTCAAAATGATTTTGTATGTGTCCTTACACTACGAAAAATACAATCATTTTGAGACAAATAAAACTCAAAAGTGGCATTCTTTGTAGGACGGAGGGAGTATCATTTATCCAAGGACACCTTGTTTTGGGAACGCTGATTGTCCCTCCAGTTTTTAGTGGTGGAAGGCCTCTACATGATAATTAGACAATGAATAGGTTGGAATTTGGATTAAAGAAGATTGGCCTTTGAGGCGTGAATTGTCATTATCCTTAAAATGATATTGTCCTCGCTAGCACTACATAATTTTTTGCAATTCACTTCGGGATTCACAGAAATTTCACAACTCTTCATAAAAACACGTAAAATATATCTCAAACCTGGAAAAGATTTATTTATTTACAGTAAACAAATGCAATGGTTTAAAACTGATTTTATACTAAAATAGACAACTTTTAAAAATTAGTTTCAACTCTTAAAACTAGCTTTTAGTGCAGTTGTGTAACATGGTTTCAGAGAGGAATATATAGGTTTGGGTTCAAGTCCTCCTTCTTGCAATTTGTTTCCCGTTATGTGTTGTGTAAATTTACTCTGTTTTGTTTGTGCATTAATGATGCATCTTGGTGTGCAAGTGGGGATTTGCACGTGAAGGGAGTGTTAAAGCATGACTTTAATTCATGGCTCCTCACTCTAAAGTTTTTAGAGTAGTGGTAGTTGGTAACATGATAGTAACAACATTGTTCTAAAAATCCATGATAGTAACAACAGTGTTCTAAAAATTCCCGCCTATGTCCGATTAATTCCCGCCTAGGCGCTAGGCGGTCCTCTACCGCCTTTATTTGACTAGGCGCCTAGGCCTCCACATGAGCAGAATCAGACCTCTACTTTGAAGCTCTACAATACTTAAATGAATTTGTCAAGCCTTAAAATATTATTTATTTGGTAATATTTCATGTAAAATTTTAAAAAATTACATATATGTTTTGTATAGTATTACAAATATATACAATAGAAAAATAAATAAATGAGATTGCCTAAGAAAACGCCTAGCCCGCCTAGGAAAACGCTTAGGCGTTCCCTCCGCCGTCTAAGTCCGCCTAATGATTTTTAGAACACTGAGTTATTTATAATTTGAATTAAAAGCACAAATAATGTCATACACAATCCAAGGCCCAAGTTGTCCAAAGTGCCAAATCAGAGACATTAAATATAGTGATATAGGACCACTAGGACCACTTTACCACTACCCAATAAGTTATACTCCTTCCGTCCAACCTTATGTTGCCACTTATTTTTGAGTATTTTTGGCACGAATTGTAAGACTTCCAAAAAAAGAAATTTATATTATATTTTTCAGGTGCTTTCAAATTCTCGTTATATATTTGTATATACATTATATTTTCAATGTTAGTAAAATCAGAAACAAAACGTAGAACATATATTCATGTCTTAAAATCCATGCCAAAAACACCTGAAAGAAAGTGTAGACATAAAGTTGGACGGAAGGAGTATTGAGGCAATTTGGTCTTTCCTTATTTAGTATCTCTGGGAAATGCCAGGCTCATACTCTGTCGTATTATCTGTGCAGTGTGTGTGCTAATTTTAGTTCTCGAGTAAGATGTGATAGCTTTCAGATCATTATACTAAGCTTAAATCTATTAGTGCTCGAGTAAGATGTGATGGCTTTATGTTTCTTTAATAATCATATAAATCATTTATTCTTATATATTGTTTGGTTTTCATATGTATGTATTGGCAGTTATAATTTATTTGATTACTAAACTAACAGAAGGGTATCAATTTTACTCGAGGACCAAAAAAATATGAGAGTTCATTAATTAGTGTGCACATAAACTTAGTAGGACTAGGACCTTTTTTGAGTAAGGGAAGCCTGGGATGTTTTGGGCTTGAAAGATATAGGACAGCATCTGAGTGGTAGAATATGCAAAATGGCAGGTTGACGAATATTAGAGCATTTCACTCAATTGTATGATTTGAAAATCAAAGTAGTAGTAAAATCAGTCTTTTGCTTGTAATTGAGAGGTGTTCTGTTGTATGCTTTTCGATTGATGTTATATAAATTGTATGCAATTAGGTTGCTTTGCACTTCCTATTTGGGGTGAAATTATTTTGATTTAGAATAGAAGGAAAACAGTATTTTCTCATTTGTCTGACTTAATAAGAATTATCCTATTTGTTCTTTTTTTTTCTTTGCAGATTGCAAATTCACTGCCACGAATTTGCTTTTTATCTGGTCTTACAGGGGAGGAGATGTTGATGTTCATTGACGCCTTTCCAGAATTTGGTAATAAATAATCTTCGATGTAATAGAACTGGTTATTTCCAAAATATAACTTAGTTTTAGTATGACGTGTCCACGTCATCTTTGGAATTGAAACTACATACCAATATCATCAAAGTAGTGAATCATAGATATGACTTAATTTCTTGGGAAGGACTAGGGTCAAACTAATTCAAAATTTTGCATTTTAAAAGTTCATGACAAGCTCAAGATGAGATGATGAAGTTTAGTTGATACTAGAACTTGTTTGGATAAATGGATTGAAATGAAGTTGAGTATCAAGTTCTCAAATTTCAAGAAGAATCAACTATTAAAGTAGGATTATGAGACGTAATAGCACGGATGTAAAAGAAACATGCATCACTTTTGATGCTTGTCTAAATAGAATCTTATTTGGTTGGCTTCCAAATAATTAAACTTACAGTACAGACATGTATCATTCTCAAGCTTATTCATTCATCATCTTGAAATCATCATTTAAGCTATTGAATATTAAATCGATACAACATTTCTAGTAATTAAGTTCAAATGCATCCTCGAATTATACCATCACCATCTGATTCTGATGTATGTAGACGCCTTCTAATGGTAAACTTTTTTGGGGCACCCCAAGTATAATATTGATTCGATTAACTTGAAAGGATTTTGAGTTTCCTAGTTTTTCTGAGGTTACAAATTCCTAAAAATTGTGGATGTCAAAGTGGTAAACTATGTTGTTTTCATTTTCATCATTCTTCTACCAAGAAAGGGCTCTTCCATTGGTGAACATTCTGCTGTTTGCTTTGTGGTTGTACATTGTTTAACAACTTCAGACAGTAAGATGGTAATATGCAGGTATAGAACCTCCTGTATTTGCAGCTCTTGTTCCTAATAGTGCTGATAAACCTTTACAAGAAGTGATGGAAGAGATCATGGGAGACCATGAAATTACGGTACATTCATGTCCCCTGCTGCTCGAATGTATGTCGTATCCTCAAACATCATTTATTTATTGCATTACTGATTATAGTTTCTTCTATTCTGTGTAGTCTGCAAGGCAGTTGGACTAGTATGAAGATTCAAGATTAAGACAGATAGAAGTTTGATTGTCCAAAATATTGTTTGTATTTATAGGGTTTTAGTCTCCCACTATTTGGAAATGGGAGCTGGGTTTTTTTTTTTTTGGGGGGGGTGGGGTTCGCTTCCCCCTGGTGAAATTATAGTTGGGTTTTTCTTAAATGTTTTGGTACTATATTTGTTACATATTTTAGTATATCTTTGTCTGAATATTGCATGTTTGGGGCACATAATTTACGCTGCATGCTCTAGCTTTCATGAAAATATGTAGTATGCATTATGCACCTCAATTAACTTGTGAGTTCAGTTTTGGTGCCACAATGGTTACAGAGAAAGCAGAGCACCTTCTCCTGCAAAATTTACTGCCCTAAGACTACTCCTTAATTGAGAAAGGGAGAACCGTCATATAAATTTGAAAGAATCTCCACTTTATTGTGGTACAATCAAAAAGTAGTGCATTTATAGGGCCGATTCTATGTTTTTGCTTGTGACATTTTCATCCTTGAGAATGTGTCAGCAAATAGCTACTATTTAGTTAAGTCTAGGAGTCACAAATTAATAAACTCTAGGGTCATGTTTGTTTATTAGGATAACCGAATAATTAATTTAAATGACTTAAAATGAAGAATTATTATAATTTCACCACGAGGGATTAAAAATTTTCGGATAAAATTAACCTTTACTTTTTCTAATATTAGCATTTAATAGCTATCAAATGAGCATGCTCGGTTAATAATCATTGTGTAATAATTTCATACGTGGAAAACACACTCAAATTTAAATGAAATTTTTTTAAATGGCAATTGAACTAATTAAAATTATTGCTAGATTTATAAATGTTAATGCAAGTGCTCTCCCAGATATATAATTTCATCTATATTTAATGCTAAAATTTACATAGTACTCTTTAAAAAATTTTGATTTCACTAATTTTACCGCTGTTAAATTTATTCATCTAAACACAACCAAGGTTGAGTATGCAAACTCAACACGACACATTTATCCATAATTAATTATTCTGATACTATTTATTTGTTAATTTATGTATTAATTTATGATAATTTGATTCTCAAATATTTCACATAGGAAACAATGTGAACTCACCAATTTATTTTAATAGTATTTAAAAGTTTTAAAAGTTTATATTTTAATTATTATAGGTTAAAATAATTGGTAAGGTATAATAGTCCAAAAAATATATTTTTTTTATCCAATCCTTTAATTAATCCAGAAAAAAAACAAACATAGCATGATATTATTTTAAGTTATCCCATAAATAATCTCATAAAAAAAACATGTGACTAGAACTATTTAATCCTAAGATTAATAGTTTTGAGATTATAATATTTGCAAACAAACATGATAGAAATTTCCATTTTAGTCTAGTATATCCAAATTAATAAACAGTTGGGAAAATTTTCATTTTAGTCTAGTATATCCCAAATTAATTTCGTTTTTTAGGAAGAGAGGAGGGGAGGGAGGGGGGGGGAAAGTAGGATGAGCAAAAAATAGATAAAATTGAATAAACGATCACAACTGATTTCTTTTAACCAAATTATTTCGGTTATTCAATTATTTTTATTAATTCAGTTATAACCATTTTAATATTTCGACATTCAGATATGAATAAGGGTATTGAAATATTATTATTCGGTTATAATAATAAATAAAGCCCTAAACTCTTTTAACTCTTAAGAGTTAAAAACTTTACTCTCACCATCTCTCAGATTTTCAATTTGGTTATTAACCGAAATTACCGATTTGAAAATTCATTTATTCGGTATTCGTTCGGTAATTCAGTTAATTATTCGAATAGTAAAATTTGAAAAAATTCGGCATTAGATTATATCGAATAAGCTATTCAGTTCGGATATAACCGAATTGCTCACCCCTAGGGGGAGGTGGTATTTACAGCACAACTTTTCTCTATGGAAAGCTATTCTTCATTTTAGTGAACATGGTATGACAAGTTAAAGTGAACAATATTCTTACAAATAAATGCAACTAGTATTGACATTGAAATCAAAACTTTAAACTGGGACATAGATTCATCATTGTATGCCTTATGGATACATAAGTTGTGGAATCATGAACAAGAAACAATATTACCCAACACCAGTCTAGCATCAGTTCTGGCATTATCTGACTTGTAATGTAGCATCAAGTTTAACTGCCAACTGACCAACAAAGATTCAAAATTGATCTCCCAATGCTTGCAGCACAAAGACCTTGTAAAACTGAAAAATCACCTGGAAAAAGTTATGCTATATTTTGTATAAACATCAAAATTGTCCCCTCAATGAATAGACTTTAAAGTTGAAAATAAAATTTGTTTTAACCATACTTTTCAATTAGTGATTGTGAAAAAATATGATATATATGGGACAGTTACATATGTATACAAGTGAAAAAAATATGATTATCAGCTCCTAGTCATCCTTTCTAAGCCCAGAACTTCCAAAATAGACTTAATAAAATAATCCAACCGTCATTTTTATTAAACTTAAAGAAGGAAGCAAATGGTGCAAAGCCACATTAGTGTTCTGGTAAAAGTATGCCAAAAAAATGGTGCAAAGTAATTAGTGTTCAAAGCATGCCAAAAAAAGTAAGTAATATCAGAAAGTAACAATAAAGTAGTCACCAACAATATTAGAAAGGGACAAGGGTAGACAAGTTTTTCATAGCATAGTAAAAAATATTCTGGAATCTTAAGAAAATAAATGACCCAGCACTTGAAATTCATAAAGAACAAGAAAACTTGGGTGGGGGCACATTAGTTTACTTAGAACATGGGTAAACCTACTAGTTCCTCAGTTAGAAAGACTTTCACATATATTTCACATATTGGCTCATCCGGAGTTGAGATAGGTCCTGAGAAGACGAAGTTTTCCCGGAATAGTAAACCCCAAAGTTGCTGACAGAGGTAAGCAGTTGCGCTAAACAACAAATCTGTAGTTCTAACTTCTAATGAGGATGAAGACCTTGACATCTCAAGATATATGTATAGCCGTGATACTTAGCATCGACTTCTGAGAATTGGCAAGCACGACAGAGCAATCAAATTTGGCCCCAGCAGAAAACATTCAAGAACAAAATCTGCCACAGGAAATAGCTTAACTCCCCCTTCTGAGCAGCCCTACTAAAGTAATGTTATGTAGAAACAGCATGCACATACTGACATACAAAGAAGAGCTTACAACAACTAATTCTGAAAATTATACTACAATTTATAATCCAAATCCAGGTTCCAAAAGATCAATTTTCCCCAGATAAATCTTGATTAGCTCAGGAAGATCATTCTTATACTTACTGACAAACCTATCCAAGAATCGCTTCTCAGGCTGCACTACAAAAGAAACTGGTTTCAAAGTTTTCTTTACCAAACCCTTGGACATCAGGACTTTAATCACACGGCATCTTGGGATAATCCTCTTCTCCAAATTATAAAAGAGAACTGAAGGAGTTCTGGCAATGACTGCAGCCTCCCAACCCATTTTATTAACAAGGACATCCATTGTCCTTGCTATATTCTCATCGGTAATATACATAAAAAAGGGATGCTTCCTAAATCCAAGTAAAATCTCCTCATCAGACAAACCCCAACTCCTATAAATCTACATTCTGCAATCCCAAGTATCTTTACTTAATCCACATTTCACATGCACTGCGAGGACAAATATAACTTGCAAAGGGTCAAACCCCATTTTGATAACATCCTCGACAGATCTCTTAAGCTTAACATGACTTTGATATGCTACACAGGGGAAATTCATAAGCATGAACAAAATACGAGATTGAGGCAACCCAACTCCTCTTAAAAATTCCACATTCAAATCAACAGTCCCCGTAGACTTAGCAACACCTTTTTCATTATCACAAAGTAAACTTTTGAGGATATTATAAACCGGGACTGTCTTTTTTTCTAGGATTCTCGACAACAGAATCGGAGTATATGAAATTACTGCTGGAATGTCAGTACCAGAGATGCCTATAGAGCTTAAAAATTCAATTTTGGGTAAAAGGGGTTTCTGGGTATTAGCTGATAGAACTTGAGGACTTGCTTTGACAATTTTGGAGATTTGAGTATCAGTAAATCCATGATTTCTTAGAAATGTCATAATCCTCCCTGATTTTTCTTGTTTTTTTCGCAGATGAGGAAAAATAGCAGGAAAAAAGACCGATTGTATGCGATTCATTTTGCAATTGGAAATTGTATGAACTACCCACAAGTCTTCTTCTACAAATAAAGATTAACATGATTTATGCAAATGGGGAAGTTTATAACGCAATGTATTTACTCACCGGTTCAGATTTCTCAGTTGGGTGTGTTATTCCCGTCGTTAGCTAAACGAAGCTCTCCTTCCTTCTAAATTCTCACTATCGCTCTCGCTCAGGCCCAAAGCCCTAGCCCTAATGTCATAGTAAAATTAATAGGATCCTTAACACTGAGATACAATAATAGAAAGTAATTACACTATTAATACATCCACAAAATAATTACAAAAATAATGTAATTCACATTAATAAAAAAATCTAAAATCAAGGAGAAATAATTGTCATAATTAATAATTTAAATTTAAATATCTGGGATCTAACAACAAAAATAAATTCAAAATAATAATTTTAATTCAAATATTCATCTCCCTCACAGTAGCCCTCTCATCCGCTACTCCGCCGCGAATCTACTTCTTCACAAGTTGTCCTCTCCTCCGCTACTCCGTCGTTACTCCATCGCGAATCTCCGTTGTCCAAAGCGCCAATGCGAAGAAGAAGAAAAAGATTCGCCCTACAAAAAATTTAAAAATAAATAGATGCAACTCATATTGTTCTAAATTTTTTTTATAACTATTTGGTTACCCACAAAAACTAAAATGGTTACCTTTGTATGAATGGTTGGCTACCAACTGCATCACATTCAGACTAAATTGGTAACTTAATAAAACTGAATTGGTTACCTTGGTCTGAAGGTTTGACAACGTCATCTTCCACATCCCCCTTCACCTGTGAGACAAAGCGAGAGTCAACCACAAAATGGTCGATGGGATGGAGAAAGGGGGTGGATATTTGATTTTTCATTATTTTTTCATGTCCAAAAATTCTAATTCCAATTTCATGTCCAAATGAAAATAAGAACACCGCATAGGAAAGAGAGAGATAAGAGAGTGATGTGTAATGTAATGTTGATAACCAAACATTCGTACCAAGGTAACCAAACTTTTATACCAAGGTAACCAAACCTTTATACCAAGGTAACCAATCTACCTCCACACCTGCAATATGAATTGGTTACATTGGTCTGAAAGTTTGGCAACCAACTGCATGAAGGTTTGGCTACCAACTGTATCACATTCAAAATAAATTGGTAACCTAATAACACTGAATTGGTTACCTTGGTATGAAGGTTTTGTTACCTTGGTATGAAGGTTTGGTTACCTTGGTGTGAATGTTTGGTTACCAACTGCACTATAAAAAAACTGAAGGTGTGGAGGTGGATTGATTACCTTGGTATAACAGTTTGGTTACCTTGGTATGAAGGTTTGGTTACCAACTGCACTACGAAAAAACTGCAGGTGTGGAGATGGATTGGTAACCTTGGTATGAAGGTTTGGTAACCTTATGAATGTTTGGTTACCTTGGTATGAATGTTTGGTTACCAATCTCTTCTATCAGTTGCTAATTTTATATTGACCATCGATGAGGGAGAATTACAACATAGAAGGACCTTGGCAGAAAGAAATGCCACGTGGCAAATGATGCAATTATCTTGTTCACCTCACATTAACCACATAAACTACATTACCCCAGTAGTAAGAAGAATAATGGACCCAAAGCTCATAAAGGCTCAAAATCTAAACTTCTTTATAACACCACCCAAAAGAGATCAGAATATCAACCACTTGTTTAGTGTCGATAACGGCGGCGATGGAGCTGAGGGCTATGAGAAATGTCAAACCCTCCAACTGTTTCCCCTTCGGAGCGAAGAATCCGATGAGGAGAAGGACACAGAGATATCAATGGCTTCCATGAACAATAACTTAACTCCTAGTCATTTTATTGAGTTCCTTCCACTTAAGAATTAATATGCAAAGTAGGAAAAAAGAGGATGAAGAAAAAAGAGAGAGAAACATGAATAGAGATAAAAAAAAATGGGCCTGCTGTGTTTGAATAACAAAATAATAGTTAACGGGAAGAGATAAGGAAGATAATCGTGGGCCACGATTAAAGGATACCCAAATATATTAATTTTGTAAACAAATATGGAAAAATGTACTACTTTTGTAAGTATTTTATCTATGTACCATTATTGTAATTATTTCTAAAAATGTACTAAAATATGTAATTAATCCAAATTATTATAGGTTGTAAAGTTATTTTATTATTATAAGGCTTAACTATCCTAAACTATTGGTCATATTCTACTTTGGTGATTCACCTTTCAAAATTTTCAATTAGATGAGTAAACTATTAATTTTTTCATTTTTGTCCAAATTCACTTGACACGTCAGAAATTGATGACGTGTCATCTTGAGTGGAGACATAGGAAGCTGATGTGTATTTAAATAATAATATTTCTATCATTTTATTCATTTAAATTATTTGGCAAGGTAAATTTGGCAAATCAATTTTTATTCTCCATTAAAACAAAACAAATCTGTACACAATCAAATCTCTGCAATCGACAATGGCAACCATGGCGGAGATCTCCCAACAATAAACACAAACCGAAAACTATGAATCTATATGACAATACTGTAAGACCCCAACTTTTATGAATAAAGATTAATTTTTCTTGAAATATATTTTTGAATATTATGGTGTGGATTTGATATAATGTTATATTTGTGGGTAATATTTATAAATTTTGCAAAGTAAGCAAGTTGTTATAAAATATTCGATTGGTCGGGGAATATTCGTTTTAACAGGGAATATTCGTACGATGGCACGATCATTGGTGGATGATGAGTAGGTTTTCAACCTATGATTTATGTTCGTTTAGCTTGTTATATTGTTAGTTTTTGGTACTTTCATGTTACTTTTGATGGGTTTTATGCTTGTTGTAGGATAATCAATGTGCCTATCAGAATGCTAGCATTGGAAGGAGATTTCAAGCAATTTCTGAACTTTCTGACTACATAAGCCGCGGACCGTATTTGAGATGCAGTGGAGTAAGCGCAGGATGCGTATTTGCACGTGGACTTCTCTGGTGTAGTAAGCTTGGGCATATTTGTCAAAGAATATTGTGTGAGTGTATGCTACCGTGTTTGGCAGACATCGATTTGTGCAGAAAGTAATTTTGTACTGGAAGATGGGCATTGTTGGGAGCTATTAATTCTTTATGTAATGTGATCTTAATAGGATTGTGGGATGGTTGTTATTTCATTTTGTGGGAGTCTTTGACTATTGACTTGTTGGTATTGAAAAGGATTTAGATTTCTACTTGACTTTCTATGGGAGGAGTTAGAGTTGGATTAGGAATGGTGGTATGAAGCTGAGTTCTTACTATTTTTATGTGAAGGGTTGGAGCTTGGAGAGATACATTGAGACACACTTCGAGAGTGAGATTGAAAGGCAAGAGCTTGGAGGAACGAAGAAGAAGAATAATTTCACGAAGATTCCAGATTTGAAGGACGAGAAGGGTGGTGTATTATTATTCTCCTTTTATTTCAAATTGTGTAATTGGGATGATGTTTTCTTTTATTTATTCAGTATTTAATTCATTATTTATGAACTAAATTACTTATTAGGCTTATAATGGATCTTTAAGTGGAACGATGATTATGTAATCCTTGTTTGTCAGTTTAATAAGCTATTATGCAGTTTATCTATATTAATTTGAGCTTGAATTTATGAATTGCTTGATCAACAATTTTATGTGGATTTGTATGAATTCGAGAGATGAAATATGAATCTAGACTTAATTAATATATCACGTGTTCTTGATTTATGTGAATGAACAGAATCTTGATGTATGTTGGGGTAGAGATATGCTTGACATCACATGTAATCATATGAAGAACTTGAACTTAAACCTTCTTTAATTGTAATTCACATAGAGATATAGTGAGTTAGTTAATTAAGGTGTTTAACACAATTCTATCTTAATTGTGGATTTGGGTTAATATGGTATTAGTACATCGAGAGGTGGTTAATACTATTTATGTGTTCTTGATTAATAAACTGGGATAGTGAATTAAACTGGAATAAAGTATAATAATCAGAGTGATGCTTAGAGTGAAGTTGTAAGCCTAATTCTCCAATATTTATTTAAAAATTCAGTTTTAGGGTTTGTTGGAATTTAGTTGATTTTTAATATTTTTATTTTTACTATAAACTGGAAATTTATTAGTTTAATAAAATTAGGATTAAAAGAAGATTGGTAATTCTAAAATTAATTTCTTGCTAAGTCTCTGAGGGAACGATACTCTACTTACTATTATATTACTTGTTGACCACGTATACTTGCGTGTTGTGCGTAACTAGATTTTACCAAACAAGTTTTTTGGTGCCGTTGCCGGAGACTTTAGTATAGATTTAATTATTTTGCAATATCAGTTTAATTAGTCCAGTTTTACTTAAACACTTTTTGTTTTTGTTTTGTTCTTCTTATTTCAGGTTTTTGACATTGGTTTATGCAAACTCGATCAAAAAGTCCAGACTTGCTTCCGTTTGAGGACGACATTGAGAGAAGATTTCAGAGGTTAAGTAAGTGGATCAAGGAAACAAGGAACGAATTCGAAAACTCTGACAACGAATAAACAATGGCTGCCGAAGACCAGAAAGCGTTGAGGGGCTTTGCAACACCTAAGGTGACTGAGCTGCAGTCGAGTATCACCAGGTCTGCAATAGCTGTGAATACTTTCGAAATTAAGCCTGGGACAATTTAGATGATACAGAACTCGGTTCAGTTTGGGGGACTTGCAAATGACAATCCTAACGAGCATTTGATCAGTTTTCTGGAGATATGCGACACTTTCAAGTACAATGGGGTGTCGGATGAGGCAGTTAGACTTCGCTTGTTCCCGTTCACCCTGCGGGTCAAGGCGAAGAGCTGGTTACACTCTCTACCAGCGGGTTTGATAACGACATGGGATGACTTGGCTCAGAAATTTTTAGCAAAATTCTTCCCGCCAGCGAAAACTGCAAAGATGAGGAACGAGATTACCAAGTTTGATCAGCAACATGGGGAATCATTGTATGAGGCATGTGAGAGATACAAAGAATTGCTCAGAAAATGCCCACATCACGGATTGCCTAAGTGGTTGCAGATGAATATATTTTACAACGGACTACATAGGAATCTTAGGACGAGTATTGATGCAGCATCGGGGGGAGCTTTTATGGCAAAGAACTATGAGGAGGCATATCAATTGATAGAGACGATGGCTGCTAACAACTATCAGTGGCCCACGACAAGAATGACACAACCTACAGTCGCTGGAGTGTTAGAGGTAGATGGAGTGACGGTAATAACAACACAGATTTCAGCACTCTCGACGAAGTTCGACGTTTGGTCAGGGGGACAGACACAACAAGTTGCAATTATTTGTGACTTGTGCGTGTGTGAACATTCGACGGATCAATGCGCAATCAACCCAGAGTCAGTACAATTCATGAGTAGCTACAACAGAATTCCTCAGAATACATATCAGAATGCATATAATCAGGGGAATAGGAATCATCCGAATTTGTCGTGGAATAATAATCAGAATCAGCAAGCTCCACGACCATCGTATCCCCCTGGATTTCAGAATTAGCAACAACCAGTTCAACATCAAGAGAGGAAATCAGATTTAGAGGATTTGTTGTCAAAATATATAACAAGTAATGAGGCAGCAATGAAAAACCAAGCAATGGCCATCAAGAATTTGGAAAATTAGATGGGACAAATTGCCTTAGCATTGAACAACAGACCACAAGGGACTCTACCGAGTGACACCGAAAGAAATCCAAAGGGAAATCATGAACAGTGTTAGGCAATTACCTTGAGGGGTGGAAAACATTTGGATGGAAAAGATGCAGAAAATTCAGCTATCTCGGATGAAAAGATTAATGACAACAAAGTGGTTGAAGAAAAACAGGGTGAGAATACGCAAATTGAGAAAACAAAGTTAGATGACAAGCCAGTTGTGTATCCTCCACTTCCGTTTAAGCAAAGAGTCCAAAAGCAGAAATTAGATAAGCAGTTTGTGAAGTTTTTGGAAGTTTTCAAGAAACTTCAGATTAACATCCCGTTCGCAGAAGCCCTAGAGCAAATGCCAAGTTATGCGAAATTCATGAAAGGGATCTTGTCCATGAAAAAATAGTTAGAAGATTTGAGAGCGAAAGGGCACTAACGAGAGGAGTGTAGAAGCGGTTTACTGATGAAAGTTGCCACCAAAGTTGAAAGATCCCGGGAGTTTCACCATTCCATGCATGATCGGGAACATGTCATTTAATAAATGTTTATGTGATTTAGGGCCAATGTGAACCTTATGCCGTTGTCAGTTTACACAGAATTGGGTTTGCCAGCTCCAAAGCCTACGAACATCTCCTTACAGTTGGCGGATAGATCAGTCATGTACCCGAGAGGCATTGTGGAGGACATATTGGTCAAGGTTGACAAGTTTATATTCCCCGCGGATTTCATCATTCTGGATTTTGAGGAAGATAAGAACATCCCGATTATCCTAGGGAGACCATTTTTGGCTACGGGCAGGACACTCATTGACGTACAAAAAGGTGAACTAACGATGAGGGTCCAAGATCAAGAAGTTAAGTTTAACGTTTTCAAAGCCATGAAATTTTCAACTGATGAAAAAGAGTGTTTTCGGATGGATATCATTGATCAAATAGTAAGTGAAGACATGGGGAAGAGTTTGATTAACGATCCATTGGAAACAACTTTATTGGGAGATAAAGAATCAGATGATCCAGAATTTGTGGACTACCTGCATATGCTAGACTCCTTGCCACGAGTCAACAGATTTAGAGTGCCATTAGAACCATTGCACATGGAGGAAAGATCAACAATCAAAATGAAACCGTCATTAGAGGAGCCACCAACTCTGGAACTTAAGCCACTCCCCAAATACCTCAGGTATGCGTATTTAGGAAATTCAAATTCTTTACCTATTATTATTTCTGCTGCACTTAACGATTTATAGGAAGAAAAGTTGCTGAGGGTGCTTAGGGAACATAAATCAGCAACCGGGTGGACGATCGCGGATATCAAGGGAATCAACCCTTCATTTTGCATGCACAAGATTCTGATGGAAGATGATGCAAAACCGACGGTGGAGCAACAACACCGACTTAACCTAATTATGAAGGAAGTGGTAAAGAAGGAAATTCTGAAATTGTTGGATGCCGGTATCATCTACTCGAATTCGATGAAGGTAAGTGGGGTTAGTCCGGATTCGATTGTGTCTTAGAAAAAAGGGGAATAGTAGTACAGAATGAGGATGACAAGTTAATTTCGACAAGAACAGTGACATATTGGAGGGTGTGCATGGATTATAGGAAGTTGAATAAGGCAACCCGAAAAGATCATTTTTCGCTACCCTTTATCGATCAAATATTGGACAGATTGGCGAGACATGAATACTACTGTTTATTGGATGGATACTCGGGCTATAAGCAAATCGTCGTCGCTCCTGAGGATTAAGAGAAGACTACATTTACGTGCCCTTACGGCACATTCGCGTTCAGGAGAATGTCATTCGGTTTGTGTAATGCACCTGCTACCTTTCAACGGTGTATGATGGTCATCTTCTTAGACATGGTGGAGAAAAACGTGGAAGTCTTCATGGATGACTTTTCTGTCTATAGAGACAATTTTGATACTTTTCTAGGGAATTTGGTAATGGTGTTACAGTGATGCAAAGATACGAACCTTGTACTTAACTGGGAAAAATGCCACTTCATGGTTGAGGAGGGCATAATTTTGGGCCACAAGGTATCGACTCAAGGACTGGAAGTTGACAAGGCTAAGCTGGAAACAATTGAGAAACTGCCTCCACCAAGCTCAGTAAAGGGAATTAGAAGTTTTCTGGGACATGCTTGGTTTTACAGAAGATTCATAAAGGACTTCTCTAAAATTGCAAAACCTTTGTGCAGTCTTTTAGAGAAGGACTCTGTGTTTAATTTTGATGAGGAATGTAAAGTCGACTTCGAGTTGTTGAAGAAGAAGTTAACTCTGACCCCCGTGATCGTCGCATCAGATTGGAATATGCCTTTCGAGCTGATGTGTGATGCAAACGACTATGCGGTTGGGGCTATTTTGGGACAACGCCGAGAGAAGGTATTTCACGCCATATATTATGCAAGCAAGACACTCACGGAGACTTAAATGAATTATACAACTATGGAAAAGGAATTGCTTGCAGTGGTGTATGCGTTTGATAAATTCTGGACATATTTGATCGGGACTAAGGTGATAGTCTACACGGATCATTCGGCTATTCGGTATCTAATTGCGAAAAAAGATGCTAAACCACGCCTTATCCGATGGATTCTCCTTCTTTAAGAGTTTGATCTAGAAATAAAGGATATAAAGGGGACGAAGAATCAAGTCGTCGATTATTTGTCTAGGCTGGAAAATCAAGAGAAATTGAAAGAGGACAAGTGTGAAATCAACGCATCATTCCCGGATGAGCAATTGTTTGGGATAAATGCAAAATTTCCTTGGTACGCGGATTATGCAAATTATCTAGTGAGCAATGTTCTTCCACCTGATCTCACAAGACAACAGAAAAAGAAGTTTCTTCATGACGTAAAATGGTACATGTGGGACGAACCTTATTTATTCAAGAAGTGCGTCGACAAAATGATTAGAAGGTGTGTGCCCTGCAGTGAAGTGAAGAACATACTTCATGAGTGCCACTCATCTGCGTATGGCGGACATTATGGTAGTGAGAGGACAGTAGTAAAGGGGCTTCAAGCCGGGTTCTATTGGCCTACACTATTTAAGGACGCCCACCAGTTTGTCAAAACATGTGATAGATGTCAATGGGTGGGCAACATTTTGAAAAGGAATGAGATGACTCTACAAACAATTATTGAAGTTGAAATTTTCGATGTATGAGGCATCGATTTCATGGGGCCATTCCCTTCGTCACTTAACAATCAGTACATTCTACTCGCAGTGGATTACGTATCAAAGTGGGTTGAAGCTGCAGCATTCCCATCTAATGATGCCAAGGTGGTTCTTAAATTCCTACAGAAGAACATTTTCACGAGGTTTGGCACGCCAAGAGCAATTATAAGTGACGAAGGTAGTCACTTTTGCAACAAATCATTTACAGCTCTATTGGCAAGGTATGGGGTCAACCACAAGGTAGCGACGGCTTATCATCCCCAAACCAGTGGGCAGGCTGAGGTGTCGAACAGGGAAGTCAAGAAAATTCTGGAAAAAGTGGTGAACCCGAATCGAAAGGATTGGTCGCTCCGGTTGGATGATGTATTATGGGCATATCGGACTGCGTATAAGACACCGATCGGGATGTCACTATATCAACTACTATACAGAAAGGCTTGTCACCTACCAGTCGAGCTACAGCACAAGGCCTATTGGGCCATTAAGAAACTGAACTTTGATCAAACAACTGTGAAAAGAGGTTACTCCAACTAAATGAGCTCGATGAATTCAGATTTCATGCATACGAGAATGCTAAATTATACAAGGAAAAAGTCAAGAAATGGCACGATAAAAAGATCATGCACCGAACGTTCGAGCTGGGGCAATCAATAATGTTGTTCAACTCACGATTGAGGTTGTTCCCAGGCAAGCTTAAGTCAAGGTGGTCGAGACCATTTACTATCAAAACAGTTTTCCCACATGGCGCCATCGAACTCTATAGTCGAAATCCATTGGAGACGCTAAAGGTCAATGGTCAACGGATAAAGCATTACTAGGGTGGTAATTCAAACTGGGACATCGTCAACATTACCCTCGCCGATGCACAGTGATACAAGAGGCACCGTCGGGCTTACGACGTTAAAACTAGCGCTACTTGGGAGGCAACCCAAGCTCTAAATTATTTCTCTTTTAATTTTTCTTATATTTTAGTTTATAATCTAGTAAATATGAAGCTGTCATAAAATTTTAACTTCATTTATGGATGATTCGCAGGTTGAAGGAGGAAATTAGAGCCAATAAGTCACTGACCCCATAAGCGGCAGGCCGTACACGCTTAATGCACATACCTAAATACTGGCGGTAGCTTATAACCCTAGTCCCTTTCTGCCATACCAGCGTGGGTCGCGTAATTAAATCGATTTGTAGAGAAATTTGGCGCCATACATATACACAAATTGGGCACGCCATACACTTTGTAGGTCAGCTATACTATACATGTGGTGAGGGTATTCTTTGTTCATCTTGCCATGACCCCTAGCGCGGATCATATTATCCAATCTTGCACGTTAGCTGTGTGGCGCTAAGACGCCAACACCTCCTGACCTCCTAGCGCGGGGCGCGTTATCTCCAGCTTATCCACGATGCGGGCCGCGCTGCTCGTAACACCCAGGCACGTACTTGCTTTAATTGCCGTGTCTTAAGCCATAACTTCCCCACTAGTCCTCTCCTTCGTACAATCAACTTCCCCACCTCTCCTACACCCTTCACACTTCCATAACTCCATAACTCCTATACTAATGCCACTACCCCATCACTCCTTCTCCTTTTTAACTTCTATTCACATTAAACCCATACACCTCCCATCTCCCAACCTACGTTGGTTTTCCATCCCTTATATGAACTCCAACTATACATATAATCCAATTCATATCATATATACACACTACACTCCAATCCTAGATCTACTTCATTCCTTGCACAAATTCTTTTAATTGGGGACATCGTTACAAAGAGGAAAACATAATTTATTCAAGGTAAGCACAACTCACTTCTTGCTCAATCTTCTTCTCTATTATTGATTGCAAGTAAGTAGAACACCTTGGATATTTGGTGCCCAAGGATTATGTGTTTGATTTCACATATTGGCTAGCAAAGTAACACCAAATAAGCTATTTTGGGGGAAAAACTCAGTCCGCTCGCCAACTGTTTGATAAAAGTCCTGAACAATTTTCGAGCCAACACATCATCAAAAACACCATGTCTTCCCACAAAAGACAATGCCCATCCACCTCTACTGCTCGGCCTCAATATGATCACACAAGGTTTGTTAGTGAAAGGGCCGCAGAACGATTCAAGTCATCCATTGACAAGAAAACTTTGGTGCTCGAACGTGGATTGAAGCCGGATGCTAATTTGGATGGCGACATGGCTTTGCAAATTATTGAGCATAATTGGTTTTAATAAATCGAACAACCACTTCCAGCGGCAATCAACATAGTGAAAGAGTTTTACGCCAATGCAATGGAACATGTCAATCACGTAGTCATGGTTCGGGGTAAACCGGTGGCATTTCATGCCGATGCTATCAACGAGTATTTTGGGTTAGAGGCACCACACACTGACCGATATGAAGATGGTTTGCCCGAGTTAGATAAGTTGATTGTCAGATTATGTAAACCAGGAACGCAATGGGTAATTCAAGCCGGAACGGATGAAAAGATAAGTTTTCCCAACTCCGCACTTAGTCTGTATGGAAAAGCTTGGTATGCATTTATGTGTGCCCGTTTAATGCCCACTCGCCACCAAAATGATGTAACTAAGGCACGAGCTCGACTATTGTATGGGATTGTTCATCACCATTTTTGTGTGAACAACTCCATTGCATTCTACAATGTTGATGTGGGGGAGTGTATTCAAGAGTCCATTGACCGGTTGTTACGTGAGAGTACTACGTGAGGTTTGCTGCATGGGTTCTTAATCACTGATTTATGCCAAAAAGCTGGAGTGCAGTGGCAACCTTCCGAGCCTTTCCAATAACCGATGGCTATTATCGATCATGCGATAATTAGGAGGTACAAGGCATGGGATGGGGCACGATCATATCCACGTAGAGAAGGCTATATTATGATTCGACAATCCTCACCACTAGTTGGAGCGGAACCAATACATGAGCAACCACCCCGTGCTTCACGGAATCAATTTATGTGGTTGGCCCAGCGTCAAGATTTAATGCATTAGTACAATGCCAATGCATTCAACACGCTTGTTGATGCGCTTTCCCGCTACAATCCTAGTGCACTTCTGGTGGTCATGCCTATTCCTCCGATTTTGCCAACATATCCTCTTTCGGACGACGAGCAGTGACTCTTTCTCAGGGAAGTCCTCATACTGTTATTTGATTTGTTCTGACATAATGAGGACATTACTTGAGTTAAGTTTGAGGGATTATGTTTCTGCTTGGTTAATTAGTACAAATTTTCAAGAATCATGTTAGTTAGTGTAGTTAATAAGTTGTTGAATCTTTATAATTGTTCGTATTTAAAAAAATTAAAAAGAATAAAAAATAAAAATAATATATATATATATATATATATATATATATATTTGCATGTAGTTTGCATGAATCAAGTTATTAGATTGTATACGTTGATTCTTGGCCAATGATGAGATTGAATTTATGTAGACAAGTACATTACTAAATATGAGAACCTTGATATAGTTTCTGTTATGATTTGGATCTTGTTCTGATTTGAAACTGGTATAATATGGGTAGCACGTTAATAACATCTGTGTTAATGGATTAGTTCAAATTGTTACATAAGGATTTTCTAAAGGATAATGCTAGTGTAAGCGAGAAAGTGACAAGGATAGGCAGGGAAAACGAAAATTAGGCAAGAACCTAAGTTTGGGGGAATTTATGGGGTATATAAGCTTTATAAATAATAATAATAATAATAAACACCATGACTAGTTTTGTTTCGGGGCCTTTGTTACTTGAGCAAGACGCACTGGTAAAGTGTCTTAACACCTAAGCGCCCTAAGGTCTTTTATAGTCCTGGGAGTCGTTGGTTGAAAGTTCGCTATGGGTAACCTTTGTTAGCCTAATGGAATAAGACACTGCACAGTCATATTTATAAAATAATATATATATATATATATATATATATATGGTGGATATGTGAAGCGGGAAAAGAGCAAAAGCCCCGTGTGAAAAACAAGCAAATATATATATATATATATATATATATATATATATATATATATATATATATATATATATAAAGTAGAAGTACCCTATGTGAACCCTGGATAGTGGAAATTGTTTAGTTTTAGATGGAACTTATCTGCCTTTGAACTTTTTGAGTTTGTGTTGTAAATTCCTTATAAGAAAATGGTTATGTATTGAATTTGAGTCGATATCATTTACATGGGTGTTGAACACATACACACTATACTAGTGATAACAGTTCAAGATGCAAGGAGTGATAAGGAATTGCGGAGTTGTTTTGTTATGAAGTATTAACTTGTTTACTTAATTTTTCTAAGGTCGTATGAGTAAACTATCTTTACTGTCTTAATACTGGATTCGTAGTTTTTAGTTGTTAGTGCATTGCATTGCATGTTGCTTGAGGACAAACAATGTTCAAGTTTGGGAGAATTTGATGAGTAGGTTTTCAACCTATGATTTATGTTCGTTTAGCTTGTTATATTGTTAGTTTTTGGTACTTTCATGTTACTTTTGATGGGTTTTATGTTTGTTGTAGGATAATCAATGTGCTTATCAGAATGCTAGCATTGGAAGGAGATTTCAAGCAATTTCTAAACTTTTTGACTACATAAGCGGACCGCTCGTATTTGAGATGCAAATAGTGGAGTAGGCATGAGGCACTTATTTGATACGTGGACTTCTCTGGTGCGATGGCGTGATAGGTCATATTGTCAAAGAGCATCTTGTAGTAGGCGGCTACTGCGTATGTATTTGACCGACTTTTGAAGGCGAAAATAATTTTATCTTGGAAGATGGGCATTGTTGGGAGCTATTAATTCTTTATATAATGTGATCTTAATAGGATTGTGGGATGGTTTTTATTTCATTTTGTGGGAGTCTTTGAATATTGACTTGTTGGTATTGAAAAGGATTTAGATTTCTACTTGACTTTTTATTGGAGGAGTTAGAGTTGGATTAGGAATGGTGGTATGAAGCTGAGTTGTTGCTATTTTTATGTGAAGGGTTGGAGCTTGGAGAGATACATTGAGACACACTTCGAGAACGAGATTGAAAGGCAAGAGCTTGGAGGAACGAAGAAGAAGAATAATTTCACGAAGATTCCGGATTTGAAGGACGAGAAGGGTGGTGTATTACTATTCTCCTTTTATTTCAAATTGTGTAATTTGGATGATGTTTTCTTTTATGTATTCAGTATTTAATTCATTAGTTATGAACTAAATTACTTATTAGGCTTATAATGGATCTTTAAGTGGAACGATGATTATGTAATCCTTGTTTTTCAGTTTAATAAGCTATTATGCAGTTTATCTATATTAATTTGAGCTTGAATTTATGAATTGCCTGATCAACAATTTTATGTGGATTTATATGAATTCGAGAAATGAAATATGAATCTAGACTTAATTAATATAGCATATGTCCTTGATTTATGTGAATGAACAGAATCTTGATGTATGTTGGGGTAGAGATATGCTTGACATCGCATGTAATCATATGAAGAACTTGAACCTTCTTTAATTGTAATTCGCATAGAGATATAGTGAGTTAGTTAATAAAGGTGTTTAACACAATTCTATCTTAATTGTGGATTTGGGTTAATACAATATTAGTACATCGAGAGGTGGTTAGTACTATTTATGTGTTCTTGATTAATAAACTGGGATAGTGAATTAAACTGGAATAAGGTATAATAATTAGAGTGATGCTTAGAGTGAAGTTGTAAGCCTAATTCTCCAATATTT
This sequence comes from Panax ginseng, assembly GCA_020205605.1. Lineage (NCBI taxonomy): Eukaryota > Viridiplantae > Streptophyta > Magnoliopsida > Apiales > Araliaceae > Panax > Panax ginseng. The sequence goes on from CM035136.1 coordinate 43,973,170, forward strand.
GTTTGAAATTTCAGTTTTAGGGTTTGTTGGAATTTAGTTGATTTTAAATATTTTAATTTTTACTATAAACTGGAAATTTATTAGTTTAATAAAATTAGGATTAATAGAAGATTGATAATTGTAAAATTAATTTCTTGCTAAGTCTATGAGGGAACGATACTCTACTTACTATTATATTACTTGTTGACCACGTATACTTGCGTGTTGTGCGTAACTAGATTTTACCCAACAGTGGACCCCACAACGAAAGTATTGTCGGAGTTAGAAAATGACGGAAATGTCTTTTTATAAAAATAACGGCGAAAGTTTTACCGTTAAACTGTTGAACTACCGATTGGTAAAATACGATGTCTGGCGTGGTTGCATAGTAGCACACTATATTGATTATTGATGTTTACGTGAGAAGTCACTCATTTATACTCAATTATTGCTACAGTAATGGCTGCATAATATCTCTCATATTATTGTCATAGTATCATCTGCATAATATTTTATATTTTTAAATCAATAATTGAGACGACAAAGTTATTAATTATATTATTTACCATATTGACGATGTCTAGAAAGTTCTGTCGAGGAAAGAGGTTTGGTCACCTAATTGCGCGCCAGTAGGGAGAAATCCTTATCGAAAAGCCCCCTCTTTCCTTGGAATGATCTGGTTGTTAAATATTATGAGTTATAATATTAATGATGAATAAGTTCGTGTTGATTAAAGATGAAATTGTTGATAAAAATATTTACATTGTGTTGAGATTATTTTTGTTAGTGGAAATCGACATTTATTTCGATAATAAGTGATTTCTGGATGTTAAATTGACCAATCGGATAATTAATCGGATAAATGAACAATTAATTGCTATTAGTTCACATGCATATAACTATTTACTCACATGAATGGAACTATTGGTTCACATGCATTACTATTAGGGGAGGTGGTGCAAGATTGATAATACTTGCAGGACTAAATTAAAAATGGAGGAAAAGATGAAGGTACTATACTGTAATAATTTGAGTCCCAAAATGTGCAATTATCAAAACTATATTTTCCTATAAATTGAAGTTCATTCTTATTTCATTCTCACTAATTCACTAAGACTCACAAGAGCAATTATAGAGAGAAAAGCTATAGAGAGGAAGAAGAAGAGTATTCTGCTACTTCGCTATTCCAGTATCCAGTCTTCTTCTAAGGTAAGGGATATTATTTTTGTTCAGTATTCGTAAGAAATAATATTTTGTTCCATACTCTGTAGTATGTGAGTAATATTATTTCGTTTCGTATTCCTAATTCTACACTCATTCTGTTAAAGTATTGCTTTTGTACTTCGTGAAATTAATAGAATATTCTTGATATTTGCGCTTCATCCAGTATCATTTCATGGAAATATTATTCTGAGCATTCTTGATAATTATTGATCTTTTCATGCCAGAATACTATTCACGGGGTACTATTCACAAAGTACTTTTCACGGGTACTATTCACAAATTACTATTCCCGGGTAATATTCACAAAGTACTATTCATGGGTACTATTCACTCAGGTACTATTCACCCGGGGAACTATTTATGATAAAAATTGATTTATTTGTTGACCAAATCATTTTTGATACAATATTATTTTTGAATTTTACTCCACAAAGCAGTATCATGTTGACAATTTGGACATTATTGAATTTTGGATAAATTAAATTATAAATCTTTAAAAATTTATCCTTTGTTTTTGTAATAACCCAATATTTTCAATATAATTAAATAAAAATTTTGCATATAATTTTTTTATATAAAGATGGGAATATGTACAAAGTAAAGTATATGTACATATGTGATAAATAAAATTTATTTATTACATGAATAATTTTAAATAATTTCTTTTTAAGAATTATTGATCATTATAGATTATATTCTTATAATAAATTAATTTTGTAATAAAATATTTATTATTTATTTTCCATGAAAATATAATTATTGTATATATGATATGATTATTAGGATTATTATGATAAGTGATGTAATACTCGAGAATTGTCACGTCTTATTAAATGAATATATTAATAGAAATAAATATTTATGTGAATATAGGTGTTAATGTTTTGTAAGTTGAATAATTCAAATTGATTCGTATTAGATTAATACGTATTGAGAAGTGTGGAAATGACAATGAGAATTGTGAAATGCCTTGTGTGGCATAATATGAAGTGAGGAAATTCACTAAGTAAGTTAAAAAGGGAATTAGGAAGATTAATCGTGCATGATCATGTGATCTCATATAAGTAAGGGATACACTCTTAAACTAGTAATATCACTCATGTGGACATTAATTCATGTCGTGTAAAACGAGTATGGCGATGGAGGTTGAAACTGGCTTGAAGCTAAGCTAGTTTGGCATTGCCAGGGTACGGCACGCAGCTGCGCCCTCCCAGCAGTACAAACTGGTGCAGTTGTGCCAATGGTTAGTTGGAGAAAAAAAATTATTTTTCTTCTGTAGAAATGAAATGGAACATTAATATTATGTGTAACATTAATAAAAATCATATGATAGGAGTACGTTTTAATGACATGAGGTATCAAGTAGTTCAATGATATCATATGTAATTGTAATGCATAAGTAAAAATAATTATGGAACTACCCGGACAATAATACATGACTGCGTTGTTTTATTGCCTGTATTTAATGTACATGGACTATATGACGTGAGTATATAAATAACCCCTAATTTCCTAACATGGTAACAATTGTACATTAATGGGAATTCAAATAACCAAACCAAGCCTTAGTTGATCAAATTATTGAGATTTTTCTCTTGTCCCAAATTAAGTGTCACAATAGTACATGAACAGTGGTCTAAAAACTAAGTTACATAACTTTCAAGCTGCTAAATCATAGGTGATCATGGCTAGCAAAATGGCTGGTATTGGGTTGTTAAACAACTCCTTAATAACCTTTGTTCCCTTCCATTACACTATGGATTCCAGCATTGTGTAATGCAAATGTTCAGTCTATATTTCCTTTATAAATAGAAGCTTGATTTTCAGTTTTGTGTTGCTAAGAGTTATCTGAGAAGTCTTAATTAGAGAGTTCTAAGTTGCTGAGCATTGTAGAAGCCTATTTAGTGTGTGAGGAGTCCAATTTAAGCTTAAGAAGGTATAATTTCTAATTATGTTCTTGAGATGGGTCTTATTTGATTCTTGGAATTACTTGATTTCTATGTTAAACAAGATAAATTAGCATACTATAAGATGTTTAAGGAGTTTACTTATACGTATGGACTCTTTAATGATGGTTTAGAATAAGTTCAAAATGATAGGAATCAAGTTGGTCTTTACCTGTAAAAAAAAATAGAGTCTCGCTCCCGAACCGTATATGGCGCAATTGTGCCTTAATTAAACTAGAAGCAGCATGACAATTTGCATTGCTACCCTCTGAAGTTCATTGAGCCTTCTATTTTAAAATCTGCTAAGTGTTGGTAAAGTACTATGACTTAAACTAACATGCAAGCATGTGTAATGTGTATACACAAATATATTAACCTAATGTGAACATGTTTAGATTAGCATACATGATGATCAAAAACATATAGTTTAGATGGAAATTAGGATTTTAGAAATGAACTTGATATGTATGTATGCCATGATTATATACTGACTTTGTAAACATGTAGGTATGGTTTAGAAATGCATGAATAAACCATTAACTTGTGTTTATGTGATTCGTAAGGAAGCATGAATATGTTGGACTTATTAGTAAACCTTACTAATGAAAATACGAACTTTGAATATGAATGTTAACATACTACCTTGAGAGTTAGAATCTGATATTGTGAACATATTTGATGATGCTCTTAGACTCACTCATGTATCATAAATAATATATATATATCATGCTTAAGTATTTTAATTCAAGGAAAGCAAAGCAAAGCATATTTCAAACCAAAAATGACGTTAATTACACATATGTGTTATGAACACTCACAAACATGCCTAATATGAGTTATATGACTACCTTGTATGTTTAGAAGGCAAGCATGTTAGACTTTGTGATTACATGACCTTGAATGACTTTAAATTGTTGAAATGTTCAACTTAGAACCATGTTATGAAAAAAGGAACCTAGATTGATTTGAGAAGTATGAAAATACCTTTAACATGACAAAATATATTATGTGTGAATGATGTGTTCATGTCGGACAGAAACCACAAGGCAACAATTTGAGTCTTGGTTGGCAGAGAGGGTCTGACAAATTGCGTCGTTACCTTAAAGCTTAGCCATAGTGTGCATGCAATTGCGCTGATCTGGAATCTGAGATCATGCAATCTGATTTTGGACAGTTAACTTGTATGATGCCTATATTGCTAAAAGTGGTTTAAACCCTACTGATACATGTATATATGTGATGATTAAGTAATATGATGGTGTTTGCCATGTATAATGAAAGTCCATGGGTAAAAAGGTTTTAACCTTAAGCATTATAAATTTGCTTATAAAGTAACTAGATACTTGATTTTATGATAAACCTATGAGCTGATTTTGTACCATATGTGCATATTTGAATTATGTCAAACTTGAATAAGGAATATGTTAGCTAATGAACATCTTGTGCTTATAATACGCTATAAATAGGATTCGAAAGTGTTGATTTACTAACATGGATAAACTACGCTTAAGGCAAGTATCTGAACTATCCTTTATATTATGCAAGTATCCTAAACCCTTGCATTACTTTATTCAATGGATATCGTAAGCAAGTATCTGAACCATCCTTTTTCATTGAGAAAGTATCCTACCCTTTGCATTTACTTTATGCAATGGACATGTGTAAGCCAGTTTCAAAACTATATTGTTATTGTTATTGTTTATGTATCTATACCTTTGTAGATATACCAGTTCTTGAATTATATCCGATCATTGTTTATCATTACAGTATTATTGTATAATCCAGATATATATTCTGTTCATAAATTTCTAAGATTAGTTATACAAGTGTCCTCACTTGGATAATTATTGAACATGTTGATACATACTTATTGATTTCCAATATGTATATCTTAATTAAAATTCGTCTAAGCTATTTTTCTCGGCTAGACACAGATTTAAAAATATCTTTGAATATGATAGAGCCTTATTGATATCCAACCAAATTATTTTGGTTCGGGTTCCCTACTAAGTGTGAACAGCTCGAACATGGGAAAATTTATGCGCCTAAGGCGGATAAGATGAACGAGAATATCGTTCTGGTATGTAGTATTGATCAATACATGGCATAACGGGCTGATCACCCCCGTGCCTGTAAGTTATAACGGTTTACAGATGAAGTTCTGTTAAACCTTTTCAAAAATTGAAAACAAAGTTCATAGTCTGTCAACTGCTCTCCATTTATAGTCAGTACGTAGTTTCAAAATTTGAAATAGAATTGTTATGTTGTTTAGTGTTGCTTCAGTTTAATTCACAACTATTGCTTCGTTGTAGAAGTGCCAGTCAAAGAAAACATTTAATACTTTTAGCTATTATTTATTGTTTGCTATTACTTGATGGGCACTCAAATGCTCATTCTTGCTTAATTTAAATATTTTCAGTTAAGTATGATCAACCAGAAGGCTCTGCCAAGAACAAAGGGAAAGGAAAGCTGACAGAATAAGTTTGTGTTATCTTATGTAATAGCTAGACTTAAATAAGATGATAATATTTATTATCTACCATGTAATGAAATGTTTTAAAGGTCGCGTACCTGGGATTTAGACTACTCTGATATGTAAATTAAGTTTGATATTTATGACATTATTATTATTATTATTCTGCTCAAAGAAATGGTATCATGAAGCACTGAATTCAGGTTTCAAGCACCTGAATTTGGGGGCGTCACAGTTTTTTTTAATTGAATTCTTATATCATTGTCATCATCCTCATGCTTATATTGTGATGAAAGTCATCTTTGGCTTACGTGCATAGATGGACTGTTGATTGGTATGCTTATGACCAGGGATCATTCGGTATAATCATGACCCGTAATGTTACAAATGATGTGGTAAAAGTCCTCATTTGCCCGTAGTGCATTGATGGACAGTTGTTAGCATGATCATGATCATTGGTGATTACACGAATATCTTTGGCCCGTAGTGCATGGATAATTTGTGGACGTGATACTAATGAATATCATTGGCCCGTAGTGCATGGATAATTCAGTGATGTGGATTATTTGTTAAGCTGAGTCTTAGCTATAAAGTTGATGATAAACTTTTTAAATCATAGAAGATAGTAGATATCATGCTCTACTTGACTCTTCTAATGGATTGCTTGTTCCATGATAAGTGGGCTTTATACCCGCGAATCAGTTCCTAATTCAAGCTTAATCAGTGTTAATGCCTTTTTTTTATGTTTTGTTTTTACTTATTTAGTGTTATTTTGTGTATAGGTTTGGTGGTGTTGTAATTGATCAAAAAGGGTGGACTTAAGGTGCATTGTGGCAAGCAAATGAGCAAAATAAGTCCAATTATAGAAGTTTACGTTCACGTAAAAAAAGGATGAAAGTTAACATCCACTTTGGCGGGGTCTTGAAGTCAAATAGAAGGAGCCATGCCCGCCGGAGTGGGCTGTTTTCAAAGCAATACCTCCGCCGAGGCGGGGGCTACGGGCAAAGCAGTTGTCTAATTGGTTTCTATTGCTGCAAACTTAAGAGATTAAGTGTTTGGGATGCCTTAGGATTCATAATGGCATGGATTTGCAGTCGGAATGCATGTCTTAGCTAGTTATATTACATCTAATAACAATATTTTACAGCAAAAGCATTGGAGTGAAAATTTTGAAGAGGATTTTCTTATCAATTGCAGATTAAGGCTAAAGTGAAGGGTGTTTTGAATTTTTTCTTATTCTCTAGTTTTATATTTGTAATTGGAAGGATGTTATCTTTGATTAATTCAGTTATTAATTCCATAATGATGAACTAAATTACTTTTTAGGCTTATGATGGATCTTTAAGTGGAATGATGATTGTGTAATCTTTGATTTTCAGTTTAATAAGCTATTATTCAGTTTATCTATATTAATTTATTCTTGAATTTATGAATTGCCTGATCAACAATTCTTTGTGGACTTGTATGGATTCGAGAGAGGAAATACGAGTCTAGACTTAGTTAATATATCATGTTTTCTTTAATTCTGTGAATGAATGGAATCTTGATGAATGTTAGGGTAGAGATATGCTTAACATCACATGTAATCGAATAGAGAACTTGATCTTGACCCTTCTTTGATTGTAATTCACATAGAGATATAGTGAGTTAATTAATTAAGGTATTTAACTTATTTCTAACTAAATTGTGGATTTGAGTTAATATGGTGTTAGTGCATCGAGAGGTGGCTAATTCTACTTTCGTGTTCTTGATTAATAAACTGGGATAATGAATTAAACTGGAATAAAGGTTAATAATCAGAGTGAAGCTTAGGGTGAAGTTGTAAGCCTAATTCTCCAATACTTGTTTGAAATTTTAGTTTTTGATATTAGTGATTGTTTTGTGAACTTAGTATTTTTCGTAATATTAGTTTTTAATAATTGTAAGCATTATTTTGAATAGTTTAATAAAATTAGGATTAATAGGAAGATGGAAATTGTGAGGATTAAATTCATACTAATTTTTCTGTGGGAACGATACTCTACTTACTATTATATTACTTGTTGACCATGTATACTTGCGTGTTGTGCGTAATTAGAAATTAACCAACAAGTTTTTGGCGCCGTTGCCGGGGATAATTAGTATAGATTTTAATATTTTGCGATATCAGTTTAATTAGTCCAGTTTTACTTAAATATTTTTATTTTTGTTTTGTTCGTCTTATTTCAGGTTTTTGAAGTTGGTTTATGTAAACTCGATCCAAAAATTCAGACTTGCTTCCTTTTGAGGACAACATAAAGAGACGTTTTCAAAGGTTAACTAAGTGGATTAAGGAGACAAAGGAAGACTTCGAAAGCTCTGAAAAAGAAGAAGCAATGGCTGCCGAAGACCAGAAAGCGTTGAGGGACTTTGCTACACCCAAGGTGACTGAGTTGCAATCGAGTATCACCAGGTCTGCTATAGCTGCGAACACATGTGAGATTAAACCTGAGACTATTCAGATGATCCAAAACTCGGTTCAGTTTGGGGGACTTGAAAATGATGACCCGAATGAACATTTGATCAGTTTTTTGGAGATATGTGACACTTTCAAATACAATGGGGTGTCGGATGACGCAGTCAGACTTCGCTTATTCCCATTCACTCTGCGGGACAATGCAAAGAGTTTGTTACACTCTCTACCGTCGAGTTCAATAACTACTTGGGATGACCTGGCTCAAAAGTTCCTAGCTAAATTTTTCCCGCCAGCGAAGACTTCAAAGATGAGAAACGAGATTACTATGTTTAAACAGCAACATAGGGAATCATTGTACGAGGCATGGGAGAGATACAAAGAGTTGCTCAAAAAATGCCCACATCACGGATTGCTTAAGTGGTTGCAGATGAACACATTTTATAATGGATTACATGGGAATCTCAGGACCAATATTGATGCAGCTTCGGGTGGAGCTTTTATGACAAATAATTATGAGGAGGCGTATGAATTGATAGAGACAATGGCAGCTAACAATTACCAGTGGCCCATGGGAAGAATGACATAGCCTAAGGCAGCTGGAGTGTTAGAGGTAGATGGAGTGACAACAATTGCAGCGCAGATTTCAGCGATATCTAAGAAGTTCGATGCTTTGTTAGGGGTACAGACACAACAAGTTGCAGTTATTTGTGAATTTTACGCGAGTGAACATCCTACAGATCAATGTGTAATCAACCTAGCATTAGTACAATTTGTGGGTAGCTACAACAGAATACCACAGAATACGTACCAAAATACATATAATCCGGGGAATAGGAATCATCCTAATTTTTCGTGGAGTAATAATCAGTATCAGCAAGCTCCACGACCATCTTATCCCCCAGGATTTTAGAATCAACAACAACAACCAGCTCAACATTAAGAGAGGAAATCAGATTTAGAGCAGTTGTTATCAAACAATTATATTGAGAAGTGGAAAACAGCTTGAGGGTCAGAAAATAGAAAATGGAAAATTTGGCTACAAAAGAAGATGATAAAGAAAGTGAAAATAAAGTGGTTGAGGACAGACAAGGGGAAGAAAAGCAAGTGGAAAAGAGCCAGACAGTTAACGAATTGGTTGTTTATCCCCCACCCCACCTTTTCAACAAAGAGTTGAAAAATAGAAATTAGATAAACAATTCGCTAAATTTTTAGAAGTTTTTAAGAAACTTCATATTAACATTCCGTTTGCTAAAGCCCTTGAGAAGATGCCAAGTTATGCTAAATTCATGAAAGGGATTTTGTCCAGGAAAAAGAAATTGGAAGATTTTGAAATGGTGGCATTAACCGAGGAGTGTAGTGCAGTTTTACAGTGAAAGATGCCACCAAAGTTAAAAGATCCGGGGAGTTTTACTATTCCGTGTACAATTGGGGACATGGCGTTCAACAAGTGTTTATGTGATTTGGGGGCAAATGTGAACCTTATGCCATTATCAATTTATACAGAATTCGGTTTGCTAGCTCCAAAGCCTACGAACATTTCTATCATAGGCGGATAAAGTCGATTACGCACTCCAAGAGGCATTGTGGAGGATATTTTGGTTAAGGTTGACAAATTTATATTCCCCATGGACTTCATAATTCTGGATTTTGAGGAAGATAAGAACATCTCAATCATCCTAGGGAGACCGTTCTTGGCTACGGGAAGGACTCTCATCGATGTACAAAAAGGTGAACTAACTATGAGGGTCCAAGATCAGGAAGTAAAGTTCAATGTTTTCAAAGCCATGAAATTCCCCACAGATGAAGAGGAGTATGTCAGGATGGATGCCATTGATTAGATAATCAATGAAGAAATGGTTAAAAGTTTGGCTAATGTTCTATTGGAAACAACATTATTGGGAGATGAAGATTTAGATGATCCGGAATTTGTGGATTACTTGCAAATGCTGGATTCCTTGCCACGAGTTAGCAGATTCAAAGCACCCATTGAACCATTGCATACAGAGGAAAGAGCCACAACAAGGATGAAACCTTCATTGGAAGAGCCACCTACTCTTGAACTTAAGCCACTCCCTAAACACCTCAGGTATGCATATTTAGGCAATTCTAATTCTTTACCTATTATTATTTCTGTTGTACTTAACGAATTGCTGGAAAATAAGTTGCTGGGAGTGCTTAGAGAACACAAATCGGCTATAGGATGGACAATTACAGATATCAAGGGAATCAGCCCATCCTTTTACATGCACAAAATTATGATGGAAGAAGATGCAAATCCGATAGTGGAGCAACAGAGACGGCTCAACCCAATCATTAAAGAAGTAGTGAAGAAAGAAATCCTGAAATGGTTGGATGCGGGAATCATCTACCCAATTTCGCATGAAAGAAAGGGTCGTCCGGTTCATATATGTGAAAAAGGAGGAATGACGTAGTAGTATAAAATGATGACAATGAGCTAATTCCAACAAGGACAGTGACTAGATAAAGGGTTTACATGGACTACAGGAAGTTGAATAAGGCGACCCGCAAAGAACACTTTCACTTCGCTTTTATCGATCGGATGTTGATGATTAAGCGGGACACGAGTACTCACCGCTTATCGATGGGTATTCGGATATAATCGGATAGTCATTACATGAAGATCAAGAAAATACTACTTTCACGCGTGCCCATACGGCACATTCGCATTCGAGGAGAATGTCCTTCGGCTTGTGTAATGTACCCGCTACCTTCCAACGGTGTATGATGGCCATCTTCTTGGACATGGTGGAGAAAAATGTGAAAGTCTTCATGGATGACTCTTCTGTCTATGGGGATGATTTTGATGCTTGTCTAGAGAATTTGGTGATGGTTTTACAGAGATGCACAAAAACAAATTTGGTACTTAACTGGGAAAAGTGCCATTTCATGGTTGAAGAAGGAATAATTTTGGGCCACAAGGTCTCGGCTAAAGGATTAGAGGTTGATAAAGCAAAGCTGGAAACGATTGAAAAGCTTCCACCACCAACTTCAGTTAAGGGAATCCGCAGCTTTCTGGGACATGCCGGGTTCTACAGGAGATTTATAAAAGACTTCTCTAAAATTGCAAAACCATTGTGCAGTCTTTTAGAGAAGGATTCAGTTTTTAAGTTTGATGAGGATTATAAGTTGGCATTCGAGCTATTGAAGAAGAAATTGACTACAGCTCTAGTCATCGTCGCACCGGATTGGAATATGCTTTTCGAGTTAATGTGTGATGTAAGCGACTATACGGTTGGGGCTGTCTTGGGTCAACGTCGAGATAAGGTATTCCATGCTATTTACTATGCAAGTAAGACACTTACGGAGACCCAAATGAATTACATAACTATGGAAAAGGAATTACTTGCAGTAGTATATGCATTCGATAAATTTTGGTCATATTTAATTGGGACAAAGGTTGTGGTTTATATGGATCACTCGGCCATTCGATACCTAATCTCGAAGAAAGATGCTAAGCCATGACTTATCAAGTGGATACTTCTCCTACAAGAATTCGATTTGGAAATAAAAGAAAGAAAGGGTACGGAGAATCAAGTAGCGAATCATTTATCGAGGCTGGAAAATTAGGGGAAAAAGGAAGAGGACAAATGTGTAATTAATGAGTCATTTTCGGATGAGCAGCTATTTGGGATCAATACGGAATTTCCATGGTACACGGATTTTGCTAACTATCTAGTGAGAAACATCCTTCCACCAGATCTTACACGACAGCAGAAAAAGAAATTCCTATATGACGTCAAGTGGTACATGTGGGATGAGCCATACCTATTCAAACAATGCGCCGATAAGATGATTAGAAGGTGTGTGCCCTACAGCGGAGTGAAGAACATATTGCACGAATGTCACTCATCTGCATATGGGGGACATTATGGTAGTGAGAGAACAGTGGCAAAAGTGCTTTAAGCCAAAAGCTATTTAAGAGGGAGATTATTGATCAAGGACAAACAGAGTTTGAGACAGAGGCTTGAGATGGGACTTGAAGATTGCAAGGGAGCACACAAGGATTTCAGATTGGAGATTGAAAACTGGAGACAATTATTGAGTTTTTATTCTTATTCTCTATTTGTAACTTATTTATGATGTTTTCTATGGGATTTTTGGTTTTAATTTTCAATATGAACTAATTTACTAATTAAAGCTACAATTGAACCTTTTATGCTTATGAATTAATTATCTATATTAATCCAATTATTTATTCAAATTGAGTTGTCTATCATATTCTGTGCTTATTGATTAATTGTTTGGCCAACGATTACCGTGTTGCACTAGATGAATTCGGGAGATAAAATCTAGGGTTAGACCTGAATGTGATAGCATGTATTCTTAGTTATTTACATGAGATGAATAATTAGGGTTGTGAATTGAATAAGGATATCTATTTTCACTGCATGTAATAATTGAGAATTGGTGGTTAATGATTTTGATTTTTTTGTTTTGCATAGGAATATTGCATAAATAATTGAATTGAATAATTTTATTTGATTACTTGGAAAAGGGCTTATAAATGCTTTGAATTCCTGTTAAACACTCAAGTGGATTTAATAAGGGGATAAAATAGGTACTTGATTTATAGTGCATAATTGGGGATATTGTAGTCTTAAGCCATTATCATCTGAATCAATTCTTCGTGTTAAGATTAGCATTAGTTACTTTAACTTTGTTTTTAATTAATCATCACAAAATTCAGTTGTTTAAATAAAATTGGATTGATATAAAACTAGTAGTTGGAATTTGTTAAATAAGGGTTCATGTGGGTTCGACACTCGATTTTATCACTTAATTAGTTGATTGACCGCGTGTATACTTGCGCATATTTGTCATTACGAAAGCGAACAACAAGTTTTTGGGGTCGTTGTCAGGGAACTCTATACTTAATATTTAATTCCATATTAGTTATAATCAATTCAATTTTAATTTAAATGTTTTTCTTTTATTTTAATTATTTAATTCTTCTTGCAGGTTTCTCATCTGTGTATGCACACTAGATCAAAGGGTAAGAAGGAACTTTTGCCATACACCAAAGATATCGAAAGAAAGTTTCAAAAATTGAGGAGAACTAGTGAGGAAATACGCACAGAAGAAGAATTGTAAGGGGACGTAGAAAATCATTTAGACATAGATGCAGATGATCAAAGGTCACTTAGGGATTTCACCATGCTGACAGTGAAAGACATTCAATCTAGCATTCTACGACCTACAATCAGTGCGAATAGTTTCGAGATCGAAGCAGGGACTATTTAAATGTTACAGAACTCTGTACAGTTTAGGGGTGGTCTGAATGATGATCCTAATGAATACATTATGAGCTTCTTGGAAATCTGGGATATGTTCAAATTTATTGGGGTTACCGAGGAGGCATTAAGGTTGAGACTTTTCCCGTTTACACTCCGTGATAAAGCGAAAAGTTGGTTGCACTCTTTACCATCAGGTTCAATCACCGCTTGGGACGATTTAGTTCAAAAATTCCTTGCTAAATTTTTCCCACCTGTAATAATGACAAAGATGAGGAATGACATTACCACATTCAGTCAGCTTGATTCAGAGACATTTTATGAGGCATGGGAAAGGTTTAAGGACTTGCTCCGTAATTGCCCACATCACGGGGTCCCAAAATGGTCGCAGGTACAATCGTTTTATGATGGATTGCATGGACCAACTAGGACTACTATTGACATAGCAGCTGGAGGTGCTCTTATGGGGAAGAGTTTTGATCACACTTACCAGTTATTAGAAACTATGGCAAACAATAACTATCATCGGCCTACGATAAGGTCTCATCAGCCAAAAATAGCAAGGAAGTTAGAATTTGACGCAGTTACAATATTATTTGCACAGGTAGCGACATTGACTAAGAAAATTGAGACTTAGGGACCACAAGAAAATGCACAGGTAGTAATGGTTTATGGATTATGTGTTGGAAATCATTTTACTGATCAGTGCGCTATCCGTACAAAGTTCGTATAGTTTTTGGGGAGTTATAATCGACCGCAACAACCCTACTAGAATGCCTATAATTCGGGGTGGAGGAATCATCCAGGTTTCTCTTGGAGTAATAATCAGGCTCAAACGCAAGATCCAAGGCCATAATATCCACTCGGGTTCCAAAATCTTGTTCCACAATAGGCAGAGAGGAAACCGAGCTTAGAAGAAGCATTGAAAAAATTCATTACCGTTTCATAGAAGAGAATGAATGATTAGGATAAGCTGCTAAATTAGGTTGATTTGAATGTGAAAAGCCAAGCGGTGTCAATCAAGAATTTAGAGAATCAAATGGGTCAGTTAGCTCACGTGTTGAATAGTTTCCCGCAAGGAACACTACTGAGCGACACTGAGGTTAATCCAAGAAGAGATGGAAAGGAACACTGTAAAGCTGTGACTTTAAGAAGCGAAAAAGAACTGTCTGATTCGGTTAAAGGAGATACAAAGCCAGACACAATAGTTATGGAGGAAGAAGAGGAAGAAGAGGAGAAAGATGAGGTTAAGAATACCCATAAGGCGGAGGATACAGATTTAGAGGATAAAACTAACTTGAACAAACAAAAGAGTATATTACCTCCCTTTCCTTTTCCTCAAAGATTTCAAAAATCAAAATTAGACAAGCAGTTCTCCAAATTTTTAGATGTCTTCAAAGAGTTTCACATCAAAATACCATTTGGGGAAGCTCTGAAATAAATGACCATTTATGCCAAATTTATGAAGGAGGTTTTGTCTAAGAAACGAAGATTGGGTGAATTCGAGACGGTGGCATTAATCAAATATTGCAGTGCTATCTTACAAAATAAATTACCGTAAAAGTTGAAGGATCGAAGGAGTTTTACTATTCCATGCGTGATCGGTAATCAGTTTTTTGGAAGGGCATTGTGTGATTTGGGGGCTAGTATCAATTTAATGCCGCTATCAATTTACACTCAATTGGGATTAAAGGCACTAAAACCGATAAATTTCAGCAAAAACTTGGCAGACAGGTCAGTAACATATCCGAGGGGGATTTTGGAAGATATTTTGGTCAAGGTTGATAAATTTATTTTTCCAGCAGACTTCATCATTCTGGATTATGAGGAAGATAAGGAAATTCCAATCATTCTTGGTCATCCATTCTTAGTGATAGGGAGAACTTTGATTGATGTTCATAAAGGTGAATTGACAATGAGAGTTTAAGATCAGTAAGTTACTTTCAATGTTTTCAAATCAATAAAGTTTCCTAAAGAAGACGATGAGTGTTTGCGGATAGACATAGTTGATGGAGTAGTGAATGAGAAAATCAACAACAGTTACATAGAGGATCCATTAGAAGTTACTTTGGTTGGTGTATCTACATTCGATGATTTGAAAGATATGGATTACGTCACGTGGTTAGATGCATTACCAGTATCTCAGAAATTCAGCAAGCAGTTTGATACTTTTGACCATCCCGGAGGAGGAGAAAAGAGGTCCAAAATATCATTAGAAGAGCCATCGGTGCTTGAACTAAAACCTCTTCCTTCTCATTTACGATACGCCTATTTGGTAAATTCAGAAACTCTGCCAGTTACCGTGTCTTCTAATTTAAATGAGACTTAAAAAGAAAAGTTTTTAAGGGTGTTACGGGAATACAAAATGACAATTGGGTGGACCATAACATATATTAAAAGGGACCAGTCCATCATTTTACATGCATAAAATTCTCCTTGAGACGGAGCAAAATCGAGCATTGAACAAAAAAGAAGATTAAATTCAATCATGAAGGAAGTGGTAAGGAAATAAATCATGACATGGTTGGACACCGATATTATCTATCAAATTTTAGACAGTTCTTGGATAAGTTATGTGCAGTATGTACCAAAAAAAAAGGGAATGATTGTGGTTGAAAATGAGAATAATGAACTCATTCCTACAAGAACAGTTATAGGTTGGAGAGTTTGCATGGATTACCGCAAGTTGAACAAAGCCACTTGCAAGAATCACTTTCACTTGCCATTCATTGATCAAATGTTGGATAAGTTGTCAGGTCATCAGTTCTACTGTCTTCTTGATGGATATTCGAGATATAACCAGATTGCAATAGCTCTAGAGGAACAAGAGAGAACTACATTTGCGTGTCCCTATGGAACTTTTGCATTCCAGCGAATGTCTTTTGGACTTTGCAACGCTCCGGCTACCTTTCAGAGATGTATGATGGAAATCTTCTCGGGTATGGTTGAGCAGAACATAGAAGTCTTCATGGATGGTTTCTCTATTTTTAGGGATAGTTTTGACTTATGCCTCGATAATCTGATTGGTTTTGAAACGTTGTGTGAAGACAAATCTGGTACTTAATTGGGAGAAGTGACACTTCATGGTACAAAAAGGAATAATTTTGGGTCACAAGGATTCCGCAGCCGGCTCAGAGGTAGATAAAGCGAAGATTAAAACTATTGATAAACTACCTCCGCCAACATCTGTGAAGGAAATAAGAAGTTTTCTCGGACACGCGGGTTTTTACCGACGCTTCATCAAGGATTTTCTAAAATTTCAAAACCCTTGTGTTTGCTCCTTGAAAAAGATGTATCATTTAAAACGGATAAGTTGTGCATTAACGCCTAGTGATTACAATGTTAGGGCAACGTAGAGATAAGGTCATCCACACCATCTACTACCCAAGCAAAACATTGACGGATTAATTACACCACCACTCAAAAAGAGTTACTAGCGGAAGTGTTTGCTTTCAACAATTTTCGAGCTTATCTAATTGGGACTAAGGTAATTTTCTACACTGATCACTCTGCCATAAAATATTTGATTGCAAAGAAGGATGTAAAATCAAGGTTGATTATATAGGTCCTTCAACTGTAAGATTTCAATTTGGAGATTCGACGAGATAGAAAGGGTACCTAAAATTAGGTGGTTAGTCATATTTCCAGATTGGAAAATTTAGAAACTCAGAAAAAGGATGAAGTAGTGATTAATGAGTCATTTCCGGATGAGCAAATTTTCAGAATAATTATGGAAATAATTTGGTATACGGACTACGTGAACTAACTAGTAAGTAATATACTTCTACCGGATTTGAATTCTCAAAACAAAAAAAAGTTCATCCATGATGTCAAGCAGCATTTTTGGGATGAACCATTTATGTTCAAAACTTATGTGTGTCAAATGATACGAAAGTGTGTGTCATGTGAAGAGATGGAAAGCATACTGAGTCATTGGTACTCATTAGATTATGGGGGACATTACGGAGGAGATAGAACAATGGAAAAAGTGTTAGAATCAAGGTTTTTATGACCTACATTGTTCATAGATGCCCACTTCTTTGTTCTTAAGTGCTACCGATGCCAATGAGTGGACAATATTTTAAAACGTCATAAGATGCCTCTCAATAATATTTTTAAAGTTGAGCTCTGGGGCCATTTCCATCATTATTCAATAACCAATATATTCTATTGGAAGTGGAGTATGAGTCAAAATGGGTAAAAGCAGTTGCGTTACCCACAAACGATGCCAAAGTAGTGTTGCGGTTCTTTAGGAAGAATATATTCGCCCAATTTGGAACACCAAGGGGCCATTTTCAGTGACGAGGGCACTCATTTTTGCAAAAAACACTTCACCAAACTGTTAGCCAAATATGGGGTTAGACACAAGATTGTTACGACCTATCATCCACTAACTAGTGGCCAAGCGGAAGTCTCGAATCGAGAGATTAAACGAATCTTGGAAAAAGTTATGAATCCATCTCGTAAGGATTGGGCAATGAGATTAGACGATGCTTTATAGGCGTATCGAATGACTTACAAGAATCCTATCAGAATGTCACATTACCGGATGGTTTAAGGAAAAGCGTTTCATTTACCGGTAGAGCTTGAACATAATGCGTATTGGGCCATTCGGAAGTTGAACTTTGACTTACAAGCATCAGGAGAGAAAAGGTTTCTTCAATTAAATGAGATGGAGGAATTCCAACACCAAGCATATGAGAACGCCAAGTACGCCAGTATAAAGAAAAAGTCAATAAATGACATGACAAGAGGATTCTCGATCGAAAATTCAAATAAGGTCAAGCTATGTTGATACTCAACTCCAACTTGCAGCTCTTCCCTGGCAAATTGAAATCTAGGTGGTTTGGACCATTTGTGGTTACATTTGTTGCTGCACATAGAGCAATTGAGGTTGAAGAACCTAACTCCAAGCGTACATTCAAGGTCAATGATCAAAGATTAAAACATTATTGGGGTAGTGATATTGATCGACATCCAGATCAATTGATCTAATGAACACAGTTGATACTTGAGCACAACAGGAAAGTCGGACTAACGACTATAAACCAAACACTATTGGGAGGCAGCCCAAAATTTTATTTTATTTTATTTAGTCAATTCCCAGTTCCATTTAATTTAATTTCTACGATAGAGTAGTTTCAAGTTTATACATCTTCATAT
Source organism: Panax ginseng (assembly GCA_020205605.1). Taxonomy (NCBI): domain Eukaryota; kingdom Viridiplantae; phylum Streptophyta; class Magnoliopsida; order Apiales; family Araliaceae; genus Panax; species Panax ginseng. The sequence continues at coordinate 43,991,641 of CM035136.1, forward strand.
TAGCCTTTTATTGAACCTCTCAATCTCTGCAACAGGTTATTGGTATAAAAATGGAAGTCCGATAGAATTTTTATTATTGATCAGGAAAGGCTGCAGTGGCCCGGCGCTAAAGAGAACAAAGAAACCAACGCCCTGATGCTATCAACCCGGGAATCGAAACATATGCAGTGTCCCAGTGATCCGATTGCATACATCTTTAGCGCCCTGATGCTAGGCAAAACCTCATTCCATGTTGTGCAGAGCCCCAACGCTCTTCTAAATCACAATCTCAGCGCCCCGTCACTTGGTATCAGGTATTAAAAAAAATAAAGGGCTTAAGCATGTTTCAGGTAAGTGCCTTCCCCACTTATCCTAATTCATCTCAACCTCTATCACACCCACGTCTCCCTCTCCTTATCAAACAACCAACACGATTCCTACTCACGAACTATACACCTATTCACCACCTACTTCTTCACATATCACTGTTATGAATTTGTAAGGACCGCCAAACAATCTCAATTCTTTCCTCTTTATTGCTTACTGTCAGGAATAAGCATGTGAATGCTATTCCTGTTTATATATGATTTGATTATGATATATATGTATATGGATGAATAATATGCAAGTATGCTTGCATTAAGAAAAGCTGTAAAGTCCTTTGATAGATAATTGAAATATATGTACAAGGACTTAGAATGAATTGATCAAATATGTTAGGTTGATCCTACATGAGCAAAACAACTTTGTAAAGTCCTTAAAAAGAAATGATGTACAAGGACTATAAATATAGAAAGATCAAGCTTGTTAGGTTGATCTTATGATGTAATAGATAAAGCTAGTCCGATCGTCGAGCACCGCACTGTAAGTCGAATAGTCCGGGTGAGTCAAGGTTAACTCGGGAGCTATCGAGGCGTAATAAGAGTATGCAAGATAGTAGATCTCTGGAGTTTAAGACCGCCAGGGAAACGAAGAAGGATCATAGTGTATCGAGAAGAGCTTCCTCGGGATCGTAGTGTGCTGAGGAAGTCATGTTCAGAATCGTAGAGACAGCCTGCCTAAGAGCCGAACGATCATCTGCCAAAGCCAAGTCCGAAACGTAGACTACACTCAGAGTCGTAGAGCCTAGTAATGCCGAAGCTAAGTCAAGGATCGTAGACTACACTCTGAGTTCGTAGAGTCCATTGAGTGCATACAGAGATCGTAGTCGGGCAAGATCAGATGAAGACAACAAGCACAAGGAAAAAATCGTAGAGTGTCAAGGTCTGATCTCAGGATCGTAGTGTCTGCACAGCCAAAGCTGAATCATAGAGTACAGAACTACGACTCCAACAGAAGTGCTCACAATGCCAAGTCAGAATCGTAGAGCATATACGGTTCTCAAAGAATGAGCACTCCCAGAATATCCAAAGGTACGAAGCCTCTGGTTGGCACTGCAAAGATGCAATCCACAGTAAGGGAACCAGAAAGCACTCAACGAATGGCATGCAAGCTAGCAGAAGAACTAAGCACCAATCCAATCAGCATCAAGATTGAGTTGAAAGGCCATTCGTGATGAAGTCTTCCACAAGATGATTTAAAGAAGACTTGATGGGCGACTAAGGAAAAGTCGCCTAATGCGATTCATGTCGAGAGCAGAAGACAATGATCTTGGAAGCAACCAGGATCGTAGTGTTTGTCAGTCAAAGAAATAACTGATGGAAGGTGAACCAAGATACTGGTCAGATTCTGAAGAGCAAGGCTAAAGTGATTAAGTGCAGGGTCAGTTCATTGATGATAAGTGAGCAGAAGATCACCAGGAGAAAGCAAGCTAGACGCGCCACAAATCTGAAGTGTCTTGATATTCAGAAGGGGACCAGAGCAAGGAATTAGGCCATCAGTATCTGAGAATAGTCGAAGAAAACAGAAGTATTGAAGCACTGCACAATACAAAGAAGAGGTGTTCTACATTAAAGATCCAATCAACACTCTTCAGGATCGTAGTGTTAACTCTACTATGTCAACGAGCAACACTCAGCAAGACACTACGATCAGGTCCTTGAAGACGTGCATCAGAATCGTAGAGTTCGGTTACCTGAAGACTGAAGCATTGGCAACGGTTCAATCTATAGGGTAATATTCGGACAAGTGCTTATTGAGAGCATCGATGCAAAAGGATAACCTCTGATCAAGATATCAGAAGAAATAAAGTCTTCAACCTGCCCAAGATAGTAAAGTGATACATCTGACAGGGTAGGTGAAACAGTAGACTGCAGAGTCAGAAAATGTATGACATGTCACATCAAGCAGTCTACCTTAATCAACTCGAGATCTGTGAAGACATTTGAATAGCTTTCAATGGCTACTTTCCAACGGAAGGATTGGGAAGATGTATAAATGTAGAAGAGCTTCAAAGATCAAAGGCTGCTGGAGTTGTGTATTCCTGGAGAAAAGGTGGACTGATCCAACCGAGTAATAGTGAGTCCGAAGGCTCACTCTACGATCCACCAAGAACACTCAGAAGTTAGATCAAGAAAGAAGTAGAAGTGTGAGTTCTACTATGTAGAAGTGAGAGTTCTACTACATGAAGAGTGTTCTGAACTGCCGAGAGAAAGAAGAGTATAATATCATCTGGATGTCCATCATGGGAAGACTCTAAGTACAATAGAGAAGAGCTTACGGTCATCTTAAAGAAGTCCATCATGGGAAGGCATCGAGTAGCGAAGAAGGAGATCACAAAAGCCATCTTGGTGTCAAGCATGAGAAAGCTTTTAAGTACCTTACAGAAGAGCTTACAGTCATCTTAGAAGCCTCTCATGTTTAGCCATCAAGTATCAAGGAGAATGATCTTCAAGGCAGTTCATCAAGGGATCATCCGGAGTAGTTGAGCAACATAAGAAGCTGAGCATCATGCAATACTCAACTGCTCCTCAAGGATGATCAAGCCAAGCTGCTAAGGATAGAAGATGTTCAGAGCGTGAAGACATCTTAGCAGCTCAGCACCGACTCCAATAACAACAAACAAACAATTCAACGAAGCCAGGGCTTGAGGGGTCCTTGTCCAGAGGGACTAAATGAAGCAGGGCCAAAGGGTCCTTGTCCGGAGGGACTAAACAAAGAAGGGCAAAAGGGTCCTTGTCCAGAGGGACTAAACGAAGTTCCAAGCCTGCTGGGCTTGAAGAGTTCCAAGGGAACTAGAAGAGTCCCAAGGCTGCTGGCCTTGAAGAGTTCTTAGTGAACTGAAGTTCCAAGGCTGCTGGCCTTGAAGGTATCGTAGAGATTCAGGGTGCTGCCCTTTCTTAGTGGAAATCCTTCTAGTTGAAAGCAGAAGAGTGGATTAGGAGCTTGAGTCTCTGAACCACTTAAAACCTCTTGTGTCTTTTACATTATGTCTATAACTGCTATAACTGCTTACAACTAAACTAACTCAACGAACAATGTGCGTATGATTATGAATATATCAATGAAGGGGAATCTTTTACTTATTCCGCTGTGCTTGAAAAGATTCTTATGTTTGTCATATACTCTAATATGAACAATACATCATAAACCAGAAAAGTATTTGAAATAAAAAGGATCTATTCAACCCCCCCTTCTAGATCTATTGTGCTCTCTGGGAACTAACACTTACTTACTTTGCTTCGAACTAAGGTCAAATCAATGAAATCTAAGAGATGCGTAGGTGAAGGTTCATCATCCACCCTAGCTAAACCATTCGACAGTAGGCAATTTGTTAATGTGGATGCTCTAAGACAGATATAACTGAATGGTGCCAAAAACATTAATTCTTGAGAGGGTATTGAGACCTAGCCAAACTAAAGATGGAGAGATAACAATAATGATAGTGGAGAGGGGCATGTTTAACTTCATCGAACAACCAGATCTAGTTGTTATTGCGTTGTGGTGAAAGAGTTCTACACTAATGCTAAGGTTCACCAAGATTACAAAATCTATATAAGGGGCGAGATGGTATCTTTCTTGAGCACTTATATAAAAAGATATTATAATGTGGCCGCTGAAGGTGAAGATACCGCGTATACATCTTTTGTTAGTAATGGACCAAACTATGAGCAAATTATTGAACAATTGTGTCAACCAGGCACGCCATGGAGATTGTATGAGCGAGGTAGTCCGACATTTCCCCATTCAGCGCTCAACAGGTATGGAAAGGCTTGGTATTCCTTTATCTGCGCAAAATTGATGCCATGTACACACGTTAGCGATGTGACAAAGGAAAGAGTTATCTTGTTATACTGCTTAGTGAAAGGGAAACAGATGGATGTCGGCTATATCATTAAGCGTTCTATTATATGTGCTTTAGAGGGGGTACTACAGGTGGACTGCCACATCCTTCTCTTATTTGTGCCTTATATGATAAAGCTGGAGTCAAATGGAAAAATGATGAAATGATTCAGTAGCCCATGCCTATGCACGACCACAAGATGATAATGCACTATAAGGTGTGGAATGGGGGCGAGTCAGATTCGTGTTGATTAGGGTTCATAATTGCATAGTCAGATCCGCAACAACTATCTAATCATATGGCTTCGGGTTCTTTTCCCGCCACACATAGCTGATTAGTTTCAAAGGAGGTACAACAAGAGGTAAATGGTTGGCTATACAATCTGGAAGCACAGAATGTCCGTTTGGTTGAGCACCAAGACACGATATTTGCGTACAATGCCTCTTTCAATAATACCTTGGTGGACATGTTTTCCTATCTAAATCCTACTGTGGACCCCAGCCAGTTTCCTGGAGTGCCTATTTTGCCCATTTTTCCCCGTTCGATCAAGATAAAGAGAGAGAACAAGAGGTTGATCACGACAATTGACCAAATCATGGAAGTTCTCTATTTTAAATTTCTTTATTTTTTGCATGAGGACATTTCTCTACTAAGTTTAGAGGTAATTTTTATTAGGTTTGCATATTGTAACAACTCGATATTTTCTATATAAATGAATCAGAAATTTTGCATATAAATTTTTTTATTTATTTTAAGGATGAGGATTTGTACAAGATAATAGGTGTATGTAATTATGTAATAACTAAAAATATATTTATTACATGAATGTTTACAAATAATTTTATTTTAGAATTATTGATTATTATAAATTATATTCTCATAATAATTACTTTTATAGCAGTAAATATTTTTATTAATTATTTTCCATGAAAATATAATTATATATTATTTAAATAATATATGAAATGATTATTAGAATTATTATAATAATTAATCTATTTTAATTATATGAATTTATGTTAGATTAAATAAGTTAATTATTTTAACTTAATTAATAATGTTATATATGAAGAATAAATCGGATATGGAATCCAAACCCTAATTTTGGATTTTTATCAATGGATAAGAATAATAATATAATAATATTATATTTTAATTTTTTAGTGCTATAGATATGTACTGTATATGTGTGAACTATTAAGGGTCTGTCAATTTTAGTGTATCATGACCAAACCCTAGCATTAATTTGTTTCACCATATTCTGAAATTCAAATAGGAAATTCGAGACTGTGTTGTAACTGTGTAATGTGAATTATGTCGTGTATTACAGAATTTAAAGTAATTAGGTAAAGCCCTAATTATATTTATAAAACCTTAATTAATAGTTAGAAACCCTAATTTCTAAAATTAGAAATCCAATTTGTTAATTAGTAACCCTAATTATCCAATTGGAGCCTTAATTGCTAAATTAGTAATCTTAATGATAATTAATAAAATATTAAATCTAATTTTTAAAGTCTATGAAATTAGATAATTTATGTTAATTAAGGAAACCCTAAATTTTCATTTTTGAAACTAATGTTTTTCCATAATAACCCTAATTGTCAAATTAGTAACCCTAATTTGTTAATTTGTTAACCCTAAATTATTAATTGTAAGCTAAATGCTAATTAGTGGACACTAAAACACTAATGTTCATGTATAGTATAATTAGAAAATTAATCATAATTAGAAAACCCTAATTTAAAAATTTAAGAAACTAAATTTTTTTATTATTATTATTTTGTGCAAACCCTAATTGCTAAATCCTACAAATGCTATGTACTAAACCTTAGGGTTAAACCCTAAGGGTTTGCCAAATGACAATAATACCATTAAATTAGAAATACAAATGACCAAATTGCCCCTCTATGTATTATTGAGGCTAGCAAATAGGTTTTGACAATAGGAGGGGTTGGTGACCTAATGCAACAACTCTCTTGACTTAAAATTGACAGCACTCAGCCTCTAATTCAGCCAAATGCATTGTATATTAGTAGTATATATAGATTTGAGAGAGAGAAAGTGTCATTTGCTCACTTATTATACACAACTCTCATCCTTGACTCTCTCAAGCTCTCACCTTCGAATTTCAGTAGCATATCAATCCCATATCAAAGCCCCACGAACACCATAACCAAATCAGAAGCCCAAATTCCAGAAATCAAAGCTTAAAGGTATAAACCCTAGTTGAAAAATTCGACCTTGATCTTCTGTTAGAAGTTATGTTTAGGTGTAGTAATATGTTCTATGTAGTGTCTATAAGTGATCTGGGTTGCTGGAAAAAAGTCATTTTGTTGTCTGACAGTGAATGTCAGTCCTTGTAGATCCATGTATGTTATGTGGTTTTGTTGTTTAAATGTTTGAAGTTGTAGTATGTTATGATATCTTTGATCTGGAACTGGAATCAGGGTCAGGAGATGAATAGATTTCATGTTATTCGTGGTCAAACTCGGTTGATCGAACATGAATAGGTAGATTTTGGGTAACCTGTAAATCATTTTCCGATGTCTCGGACATGCTTTTTAAGGCTCCGGATCATCGTGTTTTGTGGATTTGTTATTGTTCTTGCCTTCATGTTGTAGTAGATGTTAGATGGACTCTAGATCCATGTCTTTATACCCTTCATAACATAAATATATCGATCCGAGTGAGTGGTCAAAGTAGACCACTCTGTCACCGATTAAGCATTTCGGAAAACCCGTAAACCAGGATGCACAAGTTTTCGACGATACCATTAATCGATCAAGATCTTGCTTTAGTGTTTTGTTGTTTATGGTTATGTGTTGTATTAGATATGTAATATTACATGCTATCTACAATCTAGATGTCTTAAATCACATGAAAGTTACCAAAGATTTCAAGTTATGGAGATCTAAAGTAGTACCTTGATCTTGTTCTTCATTTATAGAAAACCCAGAAATGAAGAACAGCGTCTGACAATGGTTTTGAGAGATAAAATCTCTTTGTTGTTTAATGATTTGACCATGTAATCAGTTTGTAGTTATAGTGATGCATGAGGACTACAATATCTAATCGATCTCAGCCCGTAAAACACTTTATATTGGATTTTATAAGTGGTCAAAACTAGACACCCTACACAACAAATCGATGAATTTCAGGTTTGATGAAGAACAACACTCAAGAACACCTATAGCGATAGGTTTCGTCAGCTATGAGGTCCTTAATGACGATTTATTTCCTAAATTATTTATTTTTACGAAATAAATAGGAAAAATTAGTTTTTAATTATTAAAAATACAAAATAAATTATTAAAAATTATTTTAAAATTCAAAAATTAGTTTTTAATTATTTTAAATATATTTCATAAATATTTTATATTTTGGAATATTTAAAGTATTTAATTTATTTAATTATAATATTAAATAAATTATTTAAAAATAATTTTAATACATGAAAATTATTTAAAATTATATTATGGTATAAGAAAATAATTGAAGTTATTTTGATAACTTTTAATATTTTGTGATGAATTTCATTAATTAATTAATATTAATGGTAATTAAAGTTATTTAATAAATGTATTAAATAAATTATGAAAAATAGAATTAATGATTTAAAAATTCTATAATAATTATATAAAGGTTATAAAAATATTTTAAGTTATAAAATATAACTTTTAATATTTTATCATGAAAAATATTAATAATTTAATATTAATGATATTAGATTTATTTAATACTTATATTAAATAAATTAGTTTAAAAATGATTTTAATATTAGAAAAATCATTTTAAATGAAAATAAAGATTTTAAAAGTATTTTAAGTTATAAAATATAACTTTTAATATTTAAAGATAAAACTCATTAATTATTTACTATTAATGATGTTAAAGTTATTTAATAATTATATTAAATAGTTTAGTTTAAAAATGATTTTAATATTATAATAATCATTTTAAATGAAAATAAAGTGTTTAAAGATATTTTAAGTTATAAATTATAACTTTTAATATTTAAAGGATAATTTCATTAATAAATGATATTAATTTAATATTATTGGTATTAAATTTATTTAATAATTATATTAAATAAATAATTTAAAAATGGTTTTATTTATTTAAAATCATTTAAAAAGGATATAATTGAATTAAAAATATTTTAAGTTATGGTTAAGGACTTTTAATATTTTGATAAGTAATACATTAATACATTAATATTAATGATAATTATTTAAAATGATTTTAATTTTTTAAAAAAATCATTTAGTGTAATATTAACACTTTAAAAGTATTTTGAGTTATTATAAATAACTTTAATATTTTGGCAATGGTTTCATTAATAGATTAATATTAATTAAATATTAATGATAATAGAATTATTCGATAGTTAAATCATTTAATAATGATTCGTGTTTGAAAATTTATGATAAATGATAATAAATGTTTAAAAATTATTATAAGTCATTTAAAAAAAATAACATACCGATACTTACATATGTTGTGAGACCCCAAATTTTATGAAATAAAATTATTCAATTTTCTATTTTGGTAAATAGTTAAATTGATAAAAGTTTAAAGTTAAGGGTGATATGTGAAAATTTTTCAAAGTAGACAAGTTCTCATAAAATACCTAGTTACTATTCACTCTAGTATTGTTCACTCGAGTATTTGGGGCATTTTTTATGTCAGAGTACTATTCATGAGTTACTATTCATGGGTTACTATTCACACGAATATTATTCACTCTGTATTTGGGGTATTTTTGTGTTTGAGTACTATTCATGTGGTCTTATTCTCAAGTACTATTCACTTGGTACTATTCAATTAGAAAAATATATTTCTTATCGGTCAAATTATTTTTGGGTACAATATTATTCCATGAGGAGATGTCTTTAATTTTTTGACCAGTTGGTTGAAATTATAATAGTAAATAAATATGGATCGTTGATTTAAAGTTTTAATAGTAACTTGTCCTTGAGTTTTCCAAGAGTTATTTGTCCCTTGCTTTTCAAGAGTTATTTGTCCTTGGTTTTCAAGAGTTATTTGCCTTGATTGTTTCAAGAGTTATTTGCCCCTTGATTGTCAAGAGTTAATTGTCCCTTTGTAAATAGTAGTTGTCTCTTCAATATTACCAAGAGTCATTTTGACCTTTCGTTAAGACCAAGAGCCACTTTCCATTTTTCTATAAATAGAAGCTCATTCCTTCATTATTTTTACGAATTCTTTGAAACTCTAGAGAGAGAAACTATAGAGAGAAAGAAGAAAAGTGTTCTGCTACTTCACTGTTCCAATATCCAGTTTCTTCTAAGGTAAGGGATATTATTTGTTGTACTCGTAAGGGGTTTTATTTCTTTCTTATTCGTGAAGAGAACTTCTGTTATTCCATTCTTTATTATTCTGTTGGAATAACCTGTATACGTGGGATATCCTATACTTGGTGAAATTCTTCTGTTACTCCATTATTTATTATTATGTTGGAATAACCTGTATATGCGAAATACCGTATATATGGTGAAATTATTCTGTTATTCCATTTTTTATTATTATGTTGGAATGACCTGTATATGCAAAGTACTGCATACATGGTGAAATTCTTCTATTATTCCATTCTTTACTATTCGGCTGGAATATCATCATGCAATGCTTTTCTTTTGGACACGGTTCCATTATTTATTATTCTGTCGGAATATCATGTATGTGCATTTACGCCGGACCTGGTTCCATTATTTATTATTCTGTTGGAATATCTCGTCGGTGCGTATCACGCCTACCTGGTTCCGTCTTTATTATTCTGTGGGGAATAACCTGTTTGTGCGGTCTCTATCGCATGCATGGTGAATCCTTCTGTTATTCCATTCTTTATTATTCTGTTGAAATAACCTGTCTATGTGGATTACCACATGCATGGTGAATGATCCTTTGTATTTCATTCCTTGTTAAATTGTGGAAATGATCTGTTTACGTGAATTATGATGAAAGTCATAATAAAAGCATTGGACTAATGAAAATCATGGGTATATGTGGTATTAGTAAGTGTTATGATGAGTTATGTTGGTTATTATGTGAAAACAGGAAAGTTTCTTAGAAATCACAAAGGGTTGAAAATCAGATTTTGGTGAAAATGGAACATGAAATTCAATTGACCATATCTCCTATTATATTTTGAATTTTTGAGTGTGGTCAAGTTCTAGAGTTCGATCTATGAGTTTCCTAACTTATCCAAGTAGAATCACTGGAAAAGGTATTGTAGATTTTCTTGTGGACTGATTTTAGCGAATGAGTCAAAAACTGAAAAGTGCCAAAAAGCTACTACCAGAAATTTAAAAGGGCATTTTCGGCCACTTAATTTGTGAGAAAAATTTTGGCCTTTTGGGACATGAAAGTATATGGTATAAAGTACCTCCTGTCCAAAAATGAGCTCATTCCGACTTAAAATGAGCAAGTTATGACCATTTCAATATTTAGGTTTTTCGAATGAAAAATGCTATAACCTAGAGTTCTATAACTCGATGACCATGAAATTTAAACCGGAAGCTCACGTTAACATGTGTAAGATCCTGCTAAGATTTGGGAATTTCTGGAGTTAAACTTAAGGTAGCTAATTTCTTAAGGAATTAATTAGAAATTGATTTTTGAAAAATAGTAAATGAATTTTAAAAATTTCGAGAAAAATATATGTTCAATATGGGACTATATTATGCTTAATCCGTAAAAGAATAATTTTGGGACTGATTTGGTATTTTTATGAAAATAATCTAATTCTGAGTAAATGAGACGTTATTAGTTCTTGGTTAAATTAATTCTTGAACTTGTTTTATTGAATTCTTATATCATTGTCATCATCCTCATATTTATATTTTGTTGAAAGTCATACGTGGCACTGTGGTGCATAGATGGACTTGGTATGATTATGACCTGTGGATTATTCGGTATAATCATGGTAGTAATGTTACAAATGACGTGGTAAAAGTCCTCATTGGCTGTAGTAGTGCATTGATGGACGCTTTTTTGTATGATTATGGCTATGGATTCTCTTGGCCAAGGGTGCAAAGATGAATTGTTTTATAGCACGATTAGGATCGTTGATAAAAATACGATTATCTTTGCCCGAGAAGTCATCAGATAATTTGTGATTGTGATCTTTTAATGAAAAAGTCCTCATTGGCCGTAGTGCATTGATGGATAGTTTTGGTATGATTATGGCTATGGATTCTCTTGCCGAGGGTGCAAAGATGAATTGTTTTATGGCATGATCAGGACCGTTGAAGAAAACTCGATTATCTTTGGCCCGTAGTGCATGGATAATTCGTGGTCGTGATACTAAAGAATATCCTTGGCCTGTAGTGCAGGGATGATTTGATGATGTGGATTAATTATTGAAATTTGAGTCTCGTAATGAAATATTAATTCATGGATGTGATAATAATGAATATCCTTGGCCGTAATGCATGGATAATTCATGGATGTGATATTAACAAATATCTTTGACCGTAGTGCAGGGGTGATTCGATGATGTGGATTGTTTGTTAAGCTGAGTCTCAACATTATTGATTTTATAGTTGTATATCTTTGGCCTGTAGTGCAAAGATGAATTTATTAGTATGATTACTGACGTTAGGAATTGTGATTTGGTATAACCATGATTTGTGATATTTCAGGTGAAAAAGGTTGATAAGAATCATTTTTGTCCTGGGTGCGAAAAGGGAATTCAGAATCACAATTATGATTATGAGTTATTCATATGCTTGTGGACAGGAATTGTTGATTGATGTTACGAGGATAAAACATTATTGGTGGACTTTTAACATGAGAAGATAATAGGCACGATGGTCTATTTGACTCTTTAATGGATCGCTCATTCACGTTGACTATGGTTGAAAAGTTTTATCATCTACCATATGTTCTAAATCTCTGATTTAATATTGATGAAAGCTATTGATAATTTAATTATCTTTAGTCATGATATTCTTTACTGGGCTAGTTTTGCTCACCCTTTCTTTCACTGTTCTCTTCAGGAAATGAGAACGTAGCTGGGACTAGTCGGGGAACGGAGTGACGGTTCAGATGATAGCATTAGTAGTCCTCACTATTCTGTGAAATAGTGTGATAATAAATATAATGAGGACTCCATTGAGTGTGGATATTGTCTAGATGACAATATCCTTATTAAAACTCCCAGCTTATGTTCTGTCGTATTTTACACGACAGTTGTATAAATGAAGTTGTATCTGAATTTTGTACCATGTATCTGGCGACTCAGAATGGGTGATGTATACCTATTTTGGGGGCGTCACAAATGTGGAATTATATGACAGAGTCTTAGACTCGATAATTACCCGATAAGGTTGTCGGTACACCGACATATTTCAGAAATTGATCTGGACTTAAATAATTTGATTAGATATGTGTTTATTTGTGATTCAATGGTTGTGGAACATATGTGACAATGTGATTAGGTTATGTCTTTGATCGCAATAAGCGGTCTTATGTGTTATAATATGTTATTCTAATCGATCAAATGATCTTATTAATGATAGGTGTTATATAAAGATAGAACTAAGTTTCTGAATTGTAAGCGATTGCATCAAAAGTATCTTACCTTTGCATTTCCTTTACGCAAATGGACATGAGTAAGAAGTTTGAGAATTATATTATTATTATGCTATATTATTAACCCTATTGTGATATATTCTATATCCAATCATTTTTATCAACATGTTAGTATATGATAATTCGGATATATATATTACATTCGTTAATTTCTATATATGGTTATACAAGTGTCCCCACTTGGATAATCATTGTATTTAATCACATGTTGATATATATATATATATATATATATATATATATATATATATATATATATAAGCCATCTAAGCTACTTGATGATAACTGACACATATTCGTAAATATCGTTGAATAAGTTAAAACTTTTGTATCCAATCAAATTGTTTTGGTTTGGATTCCATCTGAAAATATGAACATCCCGATCACGGAAAACTTTTTATCGCGCTTGGTATGACAGAGTGAAACGATCCTATCGTTCTAGCAATATAGTATTGATCAATCACAGGCCCACGGGAAGTACAACCTAAAGCCCAGTAAGTTATGACGGTTTATGAGATGAAGTTCGCTAAACCTTATCAAAATTTAAAACAATGTTCATAGTATGTCGACTACCTATATATATAGTCTATCGTAGTTTCAAAAATTTGAGATAGAATTGTTATGTTATTATTATTTGGTCAGCTTTTACTTCACAACTATAAATTCGTTGTAGAAGTGATGTACAAAGAAAATATTTATTTTTTCAACTACTTATATTTCTAATTGTTATTACTTGCTGGGCACCCAAATGCTCATCCTTGCTTAAATTTAAATGTTTTCAGCTAGGCATGAACAACTCGAAGGTTCAGACAAGAACAAGTGAAAAGGAAAGCAAACAGAACATGTTTAATGGTATCTTTTGTAATAGTTAGACAATATATAGACAATGATATGTATTATATATCATGTAAAGAATTATAGTAAAGGTTGCGTAATTGGGATTAGACTCTGATAAATGTAAGATAAGTTTGATATTTATATTATTGTTATTATTATTATTTATTATTATTCCGCTCATAGAAATGGTATCGTGAAGCACTTGAGAGTTAGGGTTTCAAGCATGCAGAGTTTGGGGGCTTGACAAGTTGGTATCGAGCTTTAGGGTTAAAAACCTTAGGTGGGTTAGACCTTAGGCTATAACCTTGGAACAGAGGGAAACGTTGAAAATACAAATAACTCATATAGAGTTTAAAAAGGAGATTAATTGAATTAGTTCATCGTCAAACAAAATAAAAGATAACTTGTATAAAGCTATTATTTGCTGTGTGTATATATTAGTTGATAATTAGGATAATTTAAGTGTGTAAATGACAGATAGCAAAGGATTAGGATACCCTCATATCGTAAAGTAGAAGTCAACCTCCATAACCGAGCCAATATCAAAGCCAATAGCTGAAATAGAGGCTCACATTGAAAGCTACCTCAAAGAGGTGGTTATTTTGAAAAGTATAGTACGGGACCCATAAACGATAGTATAATGGATAGGTAAAGTATAGTTAAAGAAAATGTGGTCAATGTCGATTTCTTAAACTCATATATTTGTGATGAGTTCTTAAACTCATAATGTATGGTAAGTTGTACGAACTAGGTGTAGTTAGGTGTGAATGGATTATTGAGGATAATGGGAATAGACAGATTTCTAAGCAATTGATCCTTAGTGGAGGCGTAAGAAATAAGTAGTACTAATATTACTATGTATGATTCTATGTTGTGTATATGATAGGTATGTCTGTATAAGGTAATATTCTTAACTTTTATATAAGTTGTGGCAGCGATTCCCGACTTTTGAGTCACAAAGGGATAGTAGATGATTAAAGCAATATATGCTAAGGCATGTCAAGTGATATGAGTATGAATTTATATGAGATTAATGAAATAATTTGGTATAAAGATAGTAGTTAATTATATGAGTACTGGTTAATGCAGAAAACCAAAATTTCAAAATCTAATATTTTGAGATACATGATTATTGGAATAGAAAGTTTTGTGTTATATGATTATACGTATAGGATAAGGCTTAAAATGTAAGAATAAATTATGAAAATGCCGCCAAGACGAAAACGAAACCAAGGACATAAGAACATGTCAACAAAGTTGGAAGACAACCAGACCCGATACAGAATTTTGCGAATATGGACGATCAAGCTTTGCAGAACGAAATACCAGTCACGGGAAGATCAGCCAGATAATCGAACGACAAACGTCAAAGATTTCAAGGCGTTCAGTCTTTGCCGAGATTTAGAGGATCGGTGACACCAGAGTAACGTTAGTGATAGCTAGGATAACGAAGGGGCAAAAGATAGTTTTATCACCTATATGATAAAAGGAAAGAAGATAAAGGGTAAGTCTGTGTGTTTTAAGTGTGAATCAATGAAGTATAAGGTGGAAGACTGTCCAAGAAGGAGATGGGAGACAATGAATGCTAATACGGGAAAAGGCAGCAGGACATTGGCGACGACTGGACCAACATCAACAATCAAACCACAACGAAATCAACCGCAAGCGTCTTCAACATAACCGTTCAAGAAACTGTAGCAGCCGGGGATGCAACTCCAAGTATTGTTCTAATCAATTTTATTTTTTTATATATTATTTTCTTATATATAGTAAAATTATTTTATAAATTATTTTGAAGGAGGAAATTGAGTTCTATTAGAAATCAATTTTCCGTATAAGCAGATAGATAAGCTTTATGCTGAATAGTTAAAGATCAGTTCGATCAATTTTGATCGAGATCTACTCGCAATGATTGTGTATGCTATGTACCCTGGTATTATAGGTTTTAAAACGGTGATTCCGGGGACGGAATCTTTATAAGGGAGGGTGAATGTAACAACCCGATATTTTCTATATAAATGAATCAGAAATTTTGCATATAATTTATTTATTTATTTTAAGGATGAAGATTTGTACAAGATAATATGTGTATGTAATTATGTAATAAATAAAAATATATTTATTACATGAATGTTTACAAATAATTTTATTTTAGAATTATTGATTATTATAAATTATATTCTCATAATAATTACTTTTATAGCAGAAATATTTTTATTAATTATTTTCCATGAAAATATAATTATATATTATTTAAATAATATATAAAATGATTATTAGAATTATTATAATAATTAATCTATTTTAATTATATGAATTTATGTTAGATTAATTAAGTTAATTATTTTAACTTAATTAATAATGTTATATATGAAGAATAAATCAGATTGGAATCCAAACCCTAATTTTGGATTTTTTTCAATGGATAAGAATAATAATATAATAATATTATATTTTAATTTGTTAGTGTTATAGATATGTACTGTATATGTATGAACTATTAAGGGTCGGTCAATTTTAGTGTATCATGACCAAACCCTAGCATTAATTTGTTTCACCATATTCTAAAATTAAAATGGGAAATTCGAGACTGTGTTGTAACTGTGTAATGTGAATTATGTCGTGTATTACAGAATTTAAAGTAATTAGGTAAAGCCCTAATTATATTTATAAAACCTTAATTAATAGTTAGAAACCCTAATTTCTAAAATTAAAAATCCAATTTGTTAATTAGTAACCCTAATTATCCAATTGGAGCCTTAATTGCTAAATTAGTAATCTTAATGATAATTAATAAAACATTAAATCTAATTTTTAAAGTCTATGAAATTAGATAATTTATGTTAATTAAGGAAACCCTAAATTTTCATTTTTGAAACTAATGTTTTTCCATAATAACCCTAATTGTCAAATTAGTAACCCTAATTTGTTAATTTGTTAACCCTAAATTATTAATTGTAAGCTAAATGCTAATTAGTGGACACTAAAATACTAATGTTCATGTATAGTATAATTAGAAAATTAATCATAATTAGGAAACCCTAATTTAAAAATTTAAGAAACTAAATTTTTTTTTTATTATTATTTTGTGCAAACCCTAATTGCTAAATCCTATAAATGCTATGTACTAAACCTTAGGGTTAAACCCTAAGGGTTTGCCAAATGACAATAATACCATTAAATTAGAAATACAAATGACCAAATTGCCTCTATGTATTATTCGAGGCTAGAAATAGGTTTTTGACAATAGGAGGGTTGGTGACCTAATGCAACAACTCTCTCGACTTAAAATCGACAAAGACTCACCTCTAATTCACCCAAATGCATTGTATATTAGTAGTATATATAGATTTGAGAGAGAGAAAGTGTCATTTGCTCACTTATTATACACAACTCTCATCCTTGACTCTCTCAAGCTCTCACCTCTGAATTTCAGTAGCATATCAATCCCATATCAAAGCCCCACGAACACCATAACCAAATCAGAAGCCCAAATTCCAGAAATCAAAGCTTAAAGGTATACACCCTAGTTGAAAATTTTGACCTTGATCTTCTGTTAGAAGTTATGTTTAGGTGTAGTAATATGTTCTATGTAGTGTCTATAAGTGATCTGGGTTGCTGGAAAAAAGTCATTTTGTTGTCTGACAGTGAATGTCAGTCCTTGTAGATCCATGTATGTTATGTGGTTTTGTTGTTTAAATGTTTGAAGTTGTAGTATGTTATGATATCTTTGATCTGGAACTGGAATCAGGGTCAGGAGATGAATAGATTTCATGTTATTCGTGGTCAAACTCGGTTGATCGAACATGACCGGTAGATTTTTGGGTAACCCAGAAATCATTTTCCAGTGTCTGACAAGCTTTTTAAGGCTCCAGATCTGTCAGGTTTTTGTGGATTTGTTATTGTTCTTGCCTTCATGTTGTAGTATGTTAGATGGACTCTAGATCCATGTCTTTATACCCTTCATAACATAAATATATCGATCTGAGTGAGTGGTCAAAGTAGACCACTCGTCACCGATCAACATTTCGAAAACCCAGAAACCGGATGCACAAGTTTTCTGACAGCCATTGACCGATCAAGATCTTGCTAGTGTTTTGTTGTTATGGTTATGTGTTGTATTAGATATGTAATATTACATGCTATCTACAATCTAGATGTCTTAAATCACATGAAAGTTACCGAGATTTCAAGTTATGGAGATCTAAAGTAGGTACCTTTCAGATCGTTCTTCATTTATAGAAACCCGGAAAAATGAAGAACAGCGTCTGACAATGGTTTTGAGAGATAAAATCTCTTTGTTGTTTAATGATTTGACCATGTAATCAGTTTGTAGTTATAGTGATGCATGAGGACTACAATATCTAATCGATCTCTAGCCCAGAAACACTTTATATTGGATTTTATAAGTGGTCAAACTAGACACCCTACACACTGTCGATGAATTTCTGGGTTTGATGAAGAACACTCAAGAACACCTATAGCGACAGTTTAAATCAAGCTCTGAGGTCCTTTAATGACAGTTTATTTCCTAAATTATTTATTTTTACTGAAATAAATAGGAAAAATTAGTTTTAATTATTAAAAATACAAAATAAATTATTAAAAATTATTTTAAAATTCAAAAATTAGTTTTAATTATTTTAAATATATTTCATAAATATTTTATATTTTGGAATATTTAAAAGTATTTAATTTATTTAATTATAATATTAAATAAATTATTTAAAAATAATTTTAATACATGAAAAATTATTTAAAATTATATTATGGTATAAGAAAATAATTGAAGTTATTTTGATAACTTTTAATATTTTGTGATGAATTTCATTAATTAATTAATATTAATGGTAATTAAAGTTATTTAATAAATGTATTAAATAAATTATGAAAAATAGAATTAATGATTTAAAAATTCTATAATAATTATATAAAGGTTATAAAAATATTTTAAGTTATACAATATAACTTTTAATATTTTATCATGAAAAATATTAATAATTTAATATTAATGATATTAGATTTATTTAATACTTATATTAAATAAATTAGTTTAAAATGATTTTAATATTAGAAAAATCATTTTAAATGAAAATAAAGATTTTAAAAGTATTTTAAGTTATAAAATATAACTTTTAATATTTAAAGATAAAACTTATTAATTATTTACTATTAATGATGTTAAAGTTATTTAATAATTATATTAAATAGTTTAGTTTAAAATGATTTTAATATTATAATAATCATTTTAAATGAAAATAAAGTGTTTAAAGATATTTTAAGTTATAAATTATAACTTTTAATATTTAAAGGATAATTTCATTAATAAATGATATTAATTTAATATTATTGGTATTAAATTTATTTAATAATTATATTAAATAAATAGTTTAAAAATGGTTTTATTTATTTAAAAATCATTTAAAAAGGATATAATTGAATTAAAAATATTTTAAGTTATGGTTAAGGACTTTTAATATTTTGATAAGTAATACATTAATACTTTAATATTAATGATAATTATTTAAAATGATTTTAATTTTTTTAAAAAAATCATTTAGTGTAATATTAACACTTTAAAAGTATTTTGAGTTATTATAAATAACTTTAATATTTTGGCAATGGTTTCATTAATAGATTAATATTAATTAAATATTAATGATAATAGAATTATTCGATAGTTAAATCATTTAATAATGATTCGGGTGTTTGAAAATTTATGATAAATGATAATAAATGTTTAAAAATTATTATAAGTCATTTAAAAATAACATGACTGATACTTACATATGTTGTGAGACCCCAAATTTTATGAAATAAAATTATTCAATTTTTCTATTTTGGTAAATAGTTAAATTGATAAAAGTTTAAAGTTAAGGGTGATATGTGAAAATTTTTCAAAGTAGACAAGTTCTCATAAAATACCTAGTTACTATTCACTCTAGTATTGTTCACTCGAGTATTTGGGGCATTTTTTATGTCAGAGTACTATTCATGAGTTACTATTCATGGGTTACTATTCACACGAATATTATTCACTCGGGTATTTGGGGTATTTTTGTGTCGGAGTACTATTCACAGGGTACTATTCCCGAAGTACTATTCACGGGGTACTATTCACCCGAAAAATATATTTCTTATCGGTCCAAATTATTTTTGGGTACAATATTATTCCATGAGGAGATGTCTTTAATTTTTTGAATAGTTGGTTGAAATTATAATAGTAAATAAATATGGATCGTTGATTTAAAGTTTTAATAGTAACTTGTCCCTTGGGTTTTCAAGAGTTATTTGTCCCTTGGTTTTCAAGAGTTATTTGTCCCTTGAGTTTTCAAGAGTTATTTGCCCCTTGATTGTTTTTGAGAGTTATTTTTGCCTTGATTGTTTCAAGAGTTAATTGTCCCTTTGTAAATAGTAGTTGTCTCTTCAATATTACCAAGAGTCATTTTGACCTTTCGTTAAGACCAAGAGCCACTTTCCATTTTTCTATAAATAGAAGCTCATTCCTTCATTATTTCTTACGAATTCACTGAAACTCTAGAGAGAGAAACTATAGAGAGAAAGAAGAAAAGTGTTCTGCTACTTCACTGTTCCAATATCCAGTTTCTTCTAAGGTAAGGGATATTATTTGTTGTACTCGTAAGGGGTTTTATTTCTTTCTTATTCGTGAAGAGAACTTCTGTTATTCCATTCTTTATTATTCTGTTGGAATAACCTGTATACGTGGGATATCCTATACTTGGTGAAATTCTTCTGTTACTCCATTATTTATTATTATGTTGGAATAACCTGTATATGCGAAATACCGTATATATGGTGAAATTATTCTGTTATTCCATTTTTTATTATTATGTTGGAATGACCTGTATATGCAAAGTACTGCATACATGGTGAAATTCTTCTATTATTCCATTCTTTACTATTCTGTCGGAATATCACATGCATGCGCTTTTCGCATTTGGACTGGTTCCATTATTTATTATTCGTTAGGAATATCATGTATGTGCATTTACGCCGGACCTGGTTCCATTATTTATTATTCTGTTGGAATATCTCGTCGGTGCGTATCACGCCTACCTGGTTCCGTCTTTATTATTCTGTGGGGAATAACCTGTTTGTGCGGTCTCTATCGCATGCATGGTGAATCCTTCTATTATTCCATTCTTTATTATTACATTGAAATAACTCATCATGTGGATTACCACATGCATGGTGAATGATCCTTTGTATTTCATTCCTTGTTAAATTGTGGAAATGATCATTTACGTGAATTATGATGAAAGTCATAATAAAAGCATTGGACTAATGAAAATCATGGGTATATGTGGTATTAGTAAGTGTTATGATGAGTTATGTTGGTTATTATGTGAAAGCAGGAAAGTTTCTTAGAAATCACAAAGGGTTGAAAATCAGATTTTGGTGAAAATGGA
Organism: Panax ginseng; assembly: GCA_020205605.1. Lineage (NCBI taxonomy): Eukaryota > Viridiplantae > Streptophyta > Magnoliopsida > Apiales > Araliaceae > Panax > Panax ginseng. The sequence continues at coordinate 44,012,722 of CM035136.1, forward strand.
ACATGAAATTCAATTGACCATATCTCCTATTATATTTTGAATTTTTGAGTGTGGTCAAGTTCTAGAGTTCGATCTATGAGTTTCCTAACTTATCCAAGTAGAATCACTGGAAAAGGTATTGTAGATTTTTTCGTATTGGTGATTTTAGCGAATGAGTCAAAAACTGAAAAGTGCCAAAAAGCTACTACCAGAAATTTAAAAGGGCATTTTCGGCCACTTAATTTGTGAGAAAAATTTTGGCCTTTTGGGACATGAAAGTATATGGTATAAAGTACCTCCTGTCCAAAAATGAGCTCATTCCGACTTAAAATGAGCAAGTTATGACCATTTCAATATTTAGGTTTTTCTGACGAAAAATGCTATAACCGGAGTTCTATAACTCCGATGACCATGAAATTTAAACTGGAAGCTCACGTTAACATGTGTAAGATCCTGCTAAGATTTGGGAATTTTTGGAGTTAAACTTAAGGTAGCTAATTTCTTAAGGAATTAATTAGAAATTGATTTTGAAAAATAGTAAATGAATTTTAAAAATTTCGAGAAAAATATATGTTCAATATGGGACTATATTATGCTTAATCCCGAGAAGAAAAGAATAATTTTGGGACTGATTTGGTATTTTTATGAAAATAATCTAATTACTGAGTAAATGAGACGTTATTAGTTCTTGGTTAAATTAATTCTTGAACTTGTTTTATTGAATTCTTATATCATTGTCATCATCCTCATATTTATATTTTGTTGAAAGTCATCTCGTGGCTGTGGTGCATAGATGGACTTGGTATGATTATGACCGACTGGGGATTATTCGGTATAATCATGGTAGTAATGTTACAAATGACGTGGTAAAAGTCCTCATTGGCCCGTAGTGCATTGATGGACAGTTTTTTGTATGATTATGGCTATGGATTCTCTTCGGCCAAGGGTGCAAAGATGAATTGTTTTATAGCACGATTAGGATCGTTGATAAAAATACGATTATCTTTGGCCCGTAGTGCATGGATAATTTGTGATTGTGATACTAATGAAAAAGTCCTCATTGGCCCGTAGTGCATTGATGGATAGTTTTTGGTATGATTATGGCTATGGATTCTCTTCGGCCAAGGGTGCAAAGATGAATTGTTTTATGGCATGATCAGGACCGTTGAAGAAAACTCGATTATCTTTGGCCCGTAGTGCATGGATAATTCGTGGTCGTGATACTAAAGAATATCCTTGGCCTGTAGTGCAGGGATGATTTGATGATGTGGATTAATTATTGAGCTGAGTCTCAGCAATGAAATATTAATTCATGGATGTGATAATAATGAATATCCTTGGCCGTAATGCATGGATAATTCATGGATGTGATATTAACAAATATCTTTGACCGTAGTGCAGGGGTGATTCGATGATGTGGATTGTTTGTTAAGCTGAGTCTCAACATTATTGATTTTATAGTTGTATATCTTTGGCCTGTAGTGCAAAGATGAATTTATTAGTATGATTACGAGCAGGAATTGTGATTTGGTATAACCATGATTTGTGATATTTCAGGTGAAGATAGGTGATGAGAATCATCTTTGTCCTGGGTGCGAAAAGGGAATTCAGAATCACAATTATGATTATGAGTTATTCATATGCTTGTGGACAGGAATTGTTGATTGATGTTACAGGGATAAAACATTATTGGTGGACTTTTAACATGGAGAAGATAATAGACCTGATGGTCTATTTGACTCTTTTAATGGATTGCTCATTCCGCTGCAACTATGGTTGAAAAGTTTTATCATCTACCATATGTTCTAAATCTCTGATTTAATATTGATGAAAGCTATTGATAATTTAATTATCTTTAGTCATGATATTCTTTACTGGGCTAGTTTTGCTCACCCTTTCTTTTCTTTGTTCTCTTGAAATGAGAGCGTAAATGGGACTAGTCGGGGAGCGGAGTGGCTGGTTCGAGATGATAGCATTAGTAGTCCTCACTATCTCGTGAAATAGTGTGATAATAAATATAATGAGGACTCCATTGAGTGTGGATATTGTCTAGATGACAATATCCTTATTAAAACTCCCAGCTTATGTTCTGTCGTATTTTACACGACAGTTGTATAAATGAAGTTGTATCTGAATTTTGTACCATGTATCTGGCGACTCAGAATGGGTGATGTATACCTATTTTGGGGGCGTCACAAATGTGGAATTATATGACTGAGTCTTAGACTCGATAATTACCCGATAAGGTTGTTTCGGTACACCGACATATTTCAGAAATTGATCTGGACTTAAATAATTTGATTAGATATGTGTTTATTTGTGATTGATGGTTGTGGAACATATGTGACAATGTGATTAGGTTATGTCTTTAATCGCAATAAGCGGTCTTTATGTGTTATAATATGTTATTCTAATCGATCAAATGATCTTATTCTTGATAGGTGTTATATAAAGATAGTAACTAAAGTTACGAATTGTAAGCGATTGCATCGTGCAAGTATCTTACCTTTGCATTTCCTTTATCTGAATGGACATGAGTAAGAAGTTTGTAATTATATTATTATTATGCTATATTATTAACCCTATTGTGATATATTCTATATCCAATCATTTTTTATCAACATGTTAGTATATGATAATTCGGATATATATATTACATTCGTTAATTTCTATATATGGTTATACAAGTGTCCCACTTGGATAATCATTATATTTAATCACATGTTGATATATATATATATATATATATATATATATATATATATATATATAAGCCATCTAAGCTACTTGATCGACTAGACACATATTAGTAAATATCGTTGAATAAGTTAAAACTTTTTGTATCCAATCAAATTGTTTTGGTTTGGATTCCCGATCTAAATATGAACATCCCGATCACGGAAAACTTTTATGCACCCAAGCATGATGAGTGAACGATCCTATCGTTCTACTATGATGTAGTATTGATCAATCACAGGGCCCATAGGAAGTACATCCTAAAGCCTCAGTAAGTTATGATGAGTTTTGCGAGATGAAGTTACGCTAAACCTTATCAAAAATTTAAAACAATGTTCATATATGTCGACTACCTATATATATAGTCTATCGTAGTTTCAAAAATTTGAGATAGAATTGTTATGTTATTATTATCGGTTCAGTTTACTTCACAACTATAAATTCGTTGTAGAAGTGATGTACAAAGAAAATATTTATTTTTTTCAACTACTTATATTTCTAATTGTTATTACTTGCTGGGCACCCAAATGCTCACCCTTGCTTAAATTTAAATGTTTTCAGCTAGGCGTGAACAACTCGAAGGTTCAGACAAGAACAAGTGAAAAGGAAAGCAAACAAAACATGTTTAATGGTATCTTTTGTAATAGTTAGACAATATATAGACAATGATATGTATTATATATCATGTAAAGAATTATAGTAAAGGTTGCGTAATTGGGATTAGACTCTGATAAATGTAAGATAAGTTTGATATTTATATTATTGTTATTATTATTAGTATTATTCCGCTCATAGAAATGGTATCGTGAAGCATCGAGTTCGGGTTTCAAGTACCCGATTTTGGGGGCTTGACACATATCGTGTTAGGTTGTTTGCATCTACAATGTGTTAGTTTGTATTGTGTTAGTATAGAACTTGAGCATGATGAAATATGAACCTTGTTGATAGCCGATGATAAAAATATTGTGAACTGAATGACAATTTGAAGATGAATGGGAAAATGATAGCTTAGTTTAACTTGAGGATATTGTTAACTTGATTTATTGAAGAAAACCCTGAGTTTCATTGCACAATGTCAGTATGTTGATTTAGCCATGAATTAGTTGAACTGAAAGAATTTGTGGCTTCGGACAAATATAGATCACCCTCTATGGTTTAGTTTATTTCGTGTTTTGAAAATTATTTATTAAAAAATAAAAAATGGAAAAGCTAAAAAAGAATAAATTTTGACTAGTTGTCTTTATGACCTCTGTTACTCGAATAAGTAAACCCTTAGAAGCGTCTCTACACTCAGCGCTCTAAAACCAAATGGTTTGGGAGTTGTTAGTCGAAAGTTCACTACAAGGGTAACTTTGAAGAGCCTAATAAAGATTAAAATTGCACAAGTCAAAATAAATAAATATGAATAATCACTTAACTAGTTTAGTTTTGGGGCCTTTTCTATTTAGGTTTTTAGATTCGTAGGGGTGTCTTAACACCTAGTACCCTAAAGCCGACTGGTTTAGGAGTATTGGTTGAAAGCTAATTACATGGGTAGCATTGAAAAGCCTAAGAAAACTAGACATTGCACTAGTCGAGTTTGAAAAGAAAAGTGTATAATTAAAGATTTTTGAAATAAGGGGTATCTCATCTATAGAGGAGTAATGAATTTCTTATACCTTAAAATATTTGTCTTTGAGCCTTATGAATTTTCAAGTTTGAATAATTTGTGGTGAGATTAAATGTTGATACACACATTGTAGGTTGAAGATAAATTGAATTGATGATATTTTGAGTTTACCTAAAGTTTGATTTGAGTTTAATACGAATATTGTCTTCTAGATAATATACAAACTCAAATTCAATATTATTACATTTATTATCACACTATTTCATAGAATAGTGAGGACTACTAAAAGTCATTTATCACGGACCATCACTCCGTTCCCAGGCTAGTCGCATTTCTACGTTCTCATTTCTGAAGAGAACAATGAAAGCAAAGGGTGAGCTCAACTAGCCCCGGTAAGAAATATTATGACTAAGATAATGTAGAATAAATTATCATTAGCCTTCAACAATGTTAAAGCGATAAAATATAACAAACATCAAGTTTAAGCTGCGGTGGAACAAGCAATCCATTAAAGAGTCAGTAGAGAATAAAATCTACTATCTTTTATGATTTAAAAGTTTTTCATCACTTTTATCATTTGAGACTCGACAATAAATAAACCACATCATCCATGCTTTTACTGACCGAGGATATTCATTAGTATCACGACCACAAATTATCCATGCACTACGGACCGAGGATATTCGTGTATTCATCAATGGTCATGATCATGCCAACAAGCTGTCCATCGATGCACTACGGGCAAATGAGGACTTTTACCACATCATTTGTAACATTACGGTCATGATTATACCGATTAATCTCTAGTCATAATCATACCAAGTCCATCTATGCACTCTCTGAGCCACGAGATGACTTTCAACATAATATAAACATGAGGATGATGACAATGATATAAGAATTCAATAAAACAAGTTCAAAAATTAATTTATCCGAGGAACCGATAACGTCCAAATTGTCGACATGATACTTCTTTGTGGAGTAAAATTCAAGAATGCTCGGAAGAATATTTCCATGAAAAGATCTTTGGATGAAGTACAAATATTAAGGATATTCCACTAATTTCATGGAGTATAGAAGTCAAAGCTTTAACCAACTAAGTATAAGAGAATATATGAAAGCTGCAAATGGATTTTCATCGCCATGCGATAATCCACTTGAACGAGATCATTTCCACAATTTAATAAGGAATGAATACAAATGATCATTCACCGAATGTGATAATCCACATAGATAGGTTATTCCAAGCGAGAATAATAAAGAATGAAATAATAGAAGAAATCAACATTCAGAGAATAAATGCGATAGGCCGCTATGCAGAGCGAGTTATTCCAGCGAGAATAATAAAGAATGGAACCGGTCATGCGTAATACGCATGCAACGAGGATATTCCAACGGAATAATAAAGAAGCGGAACTAGGTCATGCGTAAGCCGCGCCAGAAGCGAGGATGTTCAGCAGAATAATAAAGAATAATGAGAAGAATTTCACCATGTATGCGTGTGTGAAGAATGCAACATAATAATAAAGAATGGAAGAAGAATTTTCCAAATGAGAATAATCAAATAAAGAATGGAATAACGAGAAGAATTTCACCATGTATGCGGTGCTTAGCATGATGCAGTTATTCAACATAATAATAAAGAATGGAATAATGAAGTTCTCTTCATGAAGGCGAAAGAAATAATAAGTTCTCTTACGAATACAACAAATAATATCCCTTACCTTAGAAAAAGCTGGATATAGGAGTAGTGAAGTAGCGAGAATACTTTTCTTCTTTCTCTCTAGTTTCTCTCTAGAGTTTAAATTGAATTAGTAATGAAATAATGAAGGAATGAGCTTATTTATAGGAGAATGGGTTTGAATAGTAACTAATTCATGAGCGATCAGATTGATTTACTTTTTAAGCAGACGGTCCATATTGATTTACTATGCAATTATTAATAAAATATTCTAATAAAACAAAATCTTTTAAATAAAATATAATATATTCTATTTATAATCTAATAAAAGCGAATAACTTTATAAAAAGTATTACATTTTATATAAAAAGATTTTTTACTATACAAAACTTATCACGAGCTTTATGCAAAACACTTATGCATAATAGAATATTATATATTCTATTTATATTCTAATAAAACAAATAACTTTATAAAAGTATTACATTTTATATAAAAATATTTTACTATGCAAACACTATATCGAACTTTATGCAAACACTATGCATAATAGAATATTATATATTCTATTTATAGTCTAATAAAACAAATAACTTTATAAAAGTATTACATTTTATATAAAAAGATTTTATCTATATGCAAACACTATGCATAATAGAATATAATATATTCTATTTATAATAGAATATCATATAATTTTATTTATAGTATAATAATATAAAAAACTTTATAAAAGTATTACATTTTTATAAAAAGTTTTACATTTTATTACATTTATAATAATAATAAAATAAAACTTATCACCTTTATTATAATTCACAATATTAATCGATCGAATGGTTTCCCGGAAAGAAGAGGGCTTTCGATAAGGATTTTCTCCTATTGGTAGCGTAATTAGGTGACCAAACCTCTCCTTGCAGAACTTCTAGACATCGTTAATATTGCAAATAATAATATTAATAACTTTGTCATCTCAATTATTGATTTAATAATATATAAAATATCGACAATAATTGAATCAAATAACGTGAGATCTTATGCGACAATTCTTGTAGCAATAATTGAACAAAAGCGAGTGACTTCTCACGTAAGCATCAATAATCAATCTGGTATACTCTCTTATGCGACCACAGCGTATTCTTGTACTTTTAAACACAAGGTGTTTCAGCGGTTAACGGTAAAACTTCGTAGTTATTTTCATAAAAATATTTTTGTCGTTTTCTCGATCAAATAATAATTCCATTTGTAGGGTCCACTGATGATTGTGCCGTTGTACGAATATTCCCTGTTAAAGCGAATATTCCCCGAGCCAATCGAATATTATATAACAACTTGCGTACTTTTGCAAAATTTATAAATATTACCCATAACTATAACATTATATCAAATCCACACCATAATATTTAAAAAAAATATTTTGAGAAATTTAAATCTTTATTCATAAAATTTGGGGTCTTCTGATCTCTCCCTCCTTATGAAATTTAGCCCTCGAAATTTACGTGCACGTACACAGTATCTTAGAAGAGATGAGGATACCTTGACTTCATTTGATTCTAACTCTTGAGGTATAACCTTTGAGTGTTGAATATGATCCTTCTTATCTAAGAGATTTTAACACGTATCTCCTCATACGTTAAATCTTACGCTATCTCGTCTAGTTCTAATTTAATAATGTGGTTGGGTCATCCACATATTTACGTAACATCGATCGTGAAAAAAGCGTTATGAACGCGACATACTTGGCGGTAAAAGCGAGTCTATAGGCCACGATTCTACTCGATCGAGGATTTCAAATGGGCGATAAAATCGAGGGTTGAGATTTCCTCTCTTTCATCGATTCTTGCTTCTAGAATAGCGCCCTCTTGAACCTTCTTCTTCACATTCATCGACTCACGAATCTGTAGTTGAGCGACTTTAACTTTATCGATTAAAGTCGATTCTACTCGTATATTTGTTATCTTCACGTGGGTCCCTAGAGTCTTTAACTCTATCTTCATCATTTATAAGTTATCTGAAATGGGTTTTGTGTTAACAACATCGCTTTTCATAAGCAGCATCGATCTTCTACTCAGCGCGTCGGCTACCACGTTTCTTTCTTCCACGATGATATTGAATGGTATGATCGTAATCTTCAACATGACTCGAGCCAGCGTCTTTGGCGCATTATCGTTCATTTTGGTTGAAGAAATATTTGAGGGTTTTAGAAATGGGTTTTGTCTTTGAAATTGATACAAAATTCGATTTCACGCTCTAGGGGTAGGCTAAGAAGTCTTCAAGAATACATCGGAAATTTATTAACAATAGAAATATCATTCAAAGCTGTGACCCTCATCCAAGACTTGGATAACACGTCACATTGATACTATCAACTTGTCGCCGTTATTCACGACGTCCCTACGGATATTAAAGCGGTGCATTCCACACAAGGAAGTCGACAAATGAAAGGCTCGGGGCTCTTTCTTTATGGCTTGATATGACAATGATTGACTTTAGTGGTTTGGTTGCTTGAATTCGCATAATAGGTTGGTTAGGAATATGAAAGCTAACAACCTTACGAAAAAAGCTTGAGCATGATGAGTAGTTAACCAATCGATTCCTAAAATCACATCAAAGGCAAGTATTTTCAAAGAGATAAGATCGACGAAGTAGCGTGAAAGTGTCGATTTGAATCAAACAAGATTTATAAGCAGTGGAGGTAACGAAGGTTTCTCTTAGCGAAGTTTCAACCGATAAGTCAAAGTCTAACTTCTCTAGGAGTTAAATTTAAGCGTTGGCGCAAGCAAAGAGATAAAAGAATGGGTAGGCCGGGTCTAATAAGGTATAGACTTTGTAAGAATTTATAATTAACTAACCCGTGCTAACCGTTTGGGTTACTCGCTCTTTGAGAAGTCACGAAAAATGCTCTCCACTGAAACCACAGGACTTTGTTTTGTCAGTATCCATCCTTTGGTGCCTTAGTCCCAATTTGGACTTGACTTTGGTGCACGACAAAATCGAAGCTGGTGACCTTCTTTTCCACAATTATAACATGCTTTGGATTTTGCATCGCATCTGGTTTGGGTGATGTGTCCCTCCCTCGCATTTGAAACATCTGATGGGTGGTCGTTCTCCTTCCTTAACAATAGGTGTTGGTCTTTGACGTCTTTCCATCATTATTGAATCTTCTCTTCTTGAAATTTCACTTCTATTATCTTGGCCATGATTACCACCAAAGTGGTTACCATTCTTGGCATGATAATTTCCTCCACGATGGTTATCATTGTTCGATGGTCGTTGCCATAGAAATGCGATTATTATCGTGTTGTTGTTCGTTATCCTTTTGGTTGTCTTTGACTCATTATCGCGCTCTCAATAAGCGAGCCCTATTCACAACATCTGAATATAAACAAAGTTTGTGAGAAATGAGGTATTGGCGTATATCGGGTTTCAAACCTCTTAGAAACATTGGCGTCATTAAGCTCCTCATTATCGACCAAATGGGATCTGGCCGGGATAACTCCGCAAATTTAGCCTCGTCTTTGCGACACGGTCGTATTGTTTTGCTCGACTTGATAAACTCCACCTCCTTTATGTGATGAATACTTTCGGGGAAAGTACTTGTCGTTGAACAACTCTTGGAACTTCTCCCAAGACATCTTGAGTCGTCGGTTGAGTGCGTTTCTGATTTCCACGATGTCTGCCTCTTTCACGCAACATAAAGGTGGCAAAGGAACCTTTTGCTCCTCGGAGCATCCCAAGACATCAAATATCTTGGTGATCTGCTTTAACCACGTCTCGCCTTAAGTGGTTTTGGCTTTCCAAAAACTCGGTGGTCCCGGCTCCTTGAAGCGCTTAGCGGTGACCGGCCAGTGGGTTGCCATTATTTCCACCTATATTTTGAAGCAGGAGTCTCTCTTAGCGATGTTGCATGAATTGCATAAAGCCTCTACGAACATCCCATCGTTCATCATTTGATCGGTGTTGTTATTTACACGAGGAGGATTATTGTCTTCTGTTGCACATTATCACAGGTATTGATCTGTGGTGACTCAGCGGTCTCATGTGCTTCATTTCTTATCTCAACATTTTCGGATGCCATTTTCAAATATGCCACAAAACAAGGGTTAATTAACATATCACATATTATCCCTATACTACGTGAGCCAATTAAATACCAAATAAACTTAGGTAGGTCATACTAGCGAAGAATTTCCGTCTCTCCCCTCCTAGTTCTTGTCTCACATCTCGGCCGGGGATCATATCCCTAAGCTTTGATACTAATTGTGGCGCCCCCAAAATAGGTATACATCACCCATCTTGAGTAGCCAAATACATGGTACAAAATTCAAATACAATAATTATCTTATCTGTAAATGTAAATACGACATGATATATCTTATGAGTTTTAATACAAATATTGTCTTCTAGACAATATTCAAACTCAAAATAAGTCCTCAATACATTTATTATCACACTATTTCATAGAATAGTGAGGACTACTAAAAGCTATCATCACGGACCATCACTCCAGGTTCCCAGACTAGTCCCTGCTACGTTCTCATTTCTGAAGAGAACAATGAAAGAAAAAGGGTGAGCTCAACTAGCCCGATAAGAAATATTATGACTAAGATAATGCGAGAATAAATTATCATTAGCCTTCAATAGATGTTAAAGCGATAAAATATAACAAACATCAAGTTTAAGCTGCGGCGGAACAAGCAATCCATTAAAAGTCAAGTAGAGAATAAAATCTACTATCTTTATGATTTAAAGGTTTTCATCACTTTTATCATTTGAGACTCGACAATAAATAAACCACATCATCCACACTACTCTGACGAGGATATTCATTAGTATCACGACCACAAATTATCCATGCACTACGGGCCGAGGATATTCGTGTATTCATCGATGGTCATGATCATACCAACAATTTGTCCATCGATACACTACGACCCAATGAGGACTTTTACCACATCATTTGTAACATTACGGTCATGATTATACTGAATAATCTCTGGTCATAATCATACCAAGTCCATCTATATACTACAGGCCACAGATGACTTTCAACATAATATAAACATGAGGATGATGACAATGATATAAGAATTCAATAAAACAAGTTCAAGAATTAATTTATCCGAGGAACGATAACGTCCAAATTGTCGACATGATACTTCTTTGTGGAGTAAAATTCAAGAATGCTCGGAAGAATATTTCCATGAAAAGATCTTTGGATGAAGCGCAAATATCGAGGATATTCCACTAATTTCATGGAGTATAGAAGTCAAAACTTTAACCAACTGAGTATAATAGAGAATATATGAAGCGCAAATGGATTTTTTCGTCCGCCATGCGATAATCCACTTAGGCAGATCATTTCCATAATTTAATAAGGAATGAATACAAAGGATCATTCACCATGCATGTGATAATCCACATAGGCGAGTTATTCCACGAGAATAATAAAGAATGGAATAATGAAGAAATCACCATGCATCGATAGACTATGCGAACGAGGTTATTTCAACGAGAATAATAAATAATGGAACCGGTCATGCGTAATCCGCACTTGCAGACGAGGATATTCAACGGAATAATAAAGAAGCGGAACCGGTCATGCGTAAATCGCCTTACAGACGAGGATATTCAACGAAGAATAATAAAAGAAAGAATGCGAGGATATTAATACGGAAGAATTTCACCATGTATGCGGTACTTGGCGAGGAGGTTATTCAACATAATAATAAAGAATGGAATAACGAAGAAAGAATTTCACCATGTATAAAGAATGGAATACGGAGGCATAGGGTAGCGGAGTTATTCAACATAATAATAAAGAATGGAATAATGAAGTTCTCTTCATGAATAAAGAAAGAAATAATACCCCTTACGAGTACAACAAATAATATTCCTTACCTTAGAAGAAAGCTGGATATAGGAGTAGTGAAGTAGCGAGAATACTTTTCTTCTTTCTCTCTATAGTTTCTCTCTCAGAGTTTCGATTGAATTAAGTGAAATAATGAAGGAATGAGCTTTTATTTATAGGAGAATGGGTGAATAGTAACTAATTCATGAGCGGTCAGATTGATTTACTTTTTAAGCGAGACGGTCCATATTGATTCTACTATGCATTATTAATAAAATATTCTAATAAAACAAAATCTTTTAAATAAAATATAATATATTCTATTTATAATCTAATAAAACGAATAACTTTATAAAAGTATTACATTTTATATAAAATAATTTTACTATCTGAAATACTATACGAGCCTTATGCAAAACACTATGCATAATAGAATATTATATATTCTATTTATAGTCTAATAAAATAAATAACTTTATAAAAAGTATTACATTTTATATAAAAAGATTTTACTATGCAAACATTATCGATTATTATGAGCATAATATAATAGAATATATTCTATTTATAATCTAATAAAACAAATAACTTTATAAAAGTATTCTATTTTATATAAAAATTTTTTTACTATGCTAATAAATACTATGCACACTATGCTAAAAAACTATGCATAATAAATATCATATATTCTATTTATAGTCTAATAAAAAAATAACTTTATAAAAGTATTACATTTTTATATAAAAAGTTTTACATTTTATTACATTTATAATAATAATAAAACAAAACTTATCACCTTTATTATAATTCACAATATTAATCGATCGGTCGTTCCCGAGGAAAGAGGGGGGCTTTCAATAAGGATTTCTTCCTATTTGGCGCTTTGATTAGGTGACCAAACCTCTCCTTGGTGAGAACTTCTAAACATCGTTAATATTATAAATAATAATATTAATAACTTTGTCATCTCAATTATTGATTTAATAATATATAAAATATCGACAATAATTGAATCAAATAACGTGAGATCTTATGCAACAATTCTTTGTAGCAATAATTGAACAAAAGCGGTGACTTCTCACGTAAGCATCAATAATCAATCAGGTAACTCTTATGCGACCCCGCGTATTCTTTGTACTTTTAACAAGGGTGTTTCAGCAGTTAACGGTAAAACTTCCATAGTTATTTTCATAAAATATTTTTGTCGTTTTCTCAATCAGAAATAATAATTCCATTGCCATTATAGGGTCCTAAAATGAATATTCTCCCACCAATGATTGTATAACAATTCGTACGAATATTACCTGACTAAACATGAATATTCCCACACCAATGAGAATATTATATAACAACTTGCAAATACTTTGCAAAATTTACCCATAAATATTACCCACAGACTTATAACATTATATCAAATCCACACCATAATATTTGAAAAAAATATTTCAAGGGAGAAATTTAAATCTTTATTCATAAAATTTGGGGTCTCGAAGTCAAGAAGTGTTTCTCGAATTTTGTGTCAGGAAAGGAAAAGACAACAGATTTCTACTCTGAATAGGATTTCTATGAAGGCTGACCTAGATAATGCCAAAACCTATATATAGGAGGGAGATTATTGATCAAGGACACACAGAGTTTGAGACAGAGGTTGGAGATTAGACTTGGAGATTGCAAGGGAGCACACAAGGATATCATATTGGAGATTGAAAACTTGAGACAATTACTGTAAGACCCCAACTTTTTATGAATAAAGATTTAATTTCTCTAATTATTATTTTGAATAATAAGATGTTGATTTGATATAATGCTTGAGGAAATTTTTGCAATGTTAAGCAGAATACTTTGTTTTTCCTCCTAGATTACGCTATAAATAGGGGGGTAACCCTCCTTCCTAAACACACCTTCAATATCAGAAATTCTTATTCTATAGTATTGTGAGTATTTCTCTTGAGTATAGGGATACTTTGAGTGTAGCTTTTTGTGCAAGATTTTCTCAAAATAATATTCAATATTCCAATCAAATCCAGTTTCTACTAAGCTAAAGGATATTATTTTATTTCAATACAAGTAAGAAATATTATTTTCTTTCATACTCCATATTATGAAAGTGAAATTATTTTATTTCATATTCCTAAATTTAAACTTACTATGGTAAGTATTGCTTCTATAATTCCTGAAATGATTAAAAATTCCTTAGGTTTTGCGCTTCATCTAATATCATTTCACTGGAATATTGGTATGAACTTTCTTATTAAATTTTAAACTTTTCATGTCTGGGTACTATTCATACGGTACTATTCATACATACGATACTATTCATGAGTACTATTCACAAAAGAATTTAATTTTCTTTTTTATCCAAATTATTTTTGATACATAAATATCATTCTTAAATTTTACTTCACAAATAGTTATCACGTTGACAATTTGGACATATTTGAACTCTGGATAAATTGAATTAGAATTTTCTAATATTTATCATTTATCTTACTTGATTGAATCTTTATATCATTGTTATCATCCTCATGCTTATATTGGAAGTCATCTTCGCCCGTAGTAAGGCAAAAGAGATGGTACATTGGGTATTATTATGACCAGGAATTATGTATTTGTATAATCATAACCTTTAATGTTACAGATAAGGTTTGTGGTGAAAGTCCTCTTTGTCTAGTTGCATAGATAGACAGGTGTTTGGCATGGTCATGACCACTGGTGATACTAACGAATATCTTTGGCCCGTAGTGTATGGATAATTTGTTGATTTGAAATATTTATTGAATATTGTTACAGGGTTAAAATATTGATGATGAACTTTTAAATCATAGAAGATAGTAGATATCATGCTCTACTTGACTCTTCTAATGGATTGATGTTTTCGTTGCAGTTGTATTCTAAAACTTGTTGTCTATTGTATTCTATCAGATTTTTTCCTGTTAAAGACTAATGATAATTTGTTCTATATTATCTTAGTCATAATATTCTTTACTTGGCTAGTTGAGCTCATCCTTTTCTTTTTTGTTCCATTACTCTTCTCAGGAGGCGAGAATATAGTTGGGACTAGTCGGGTGTGTAGTGATGGCTCAAAACAGTTATCATAATAGTCATCACTATTTTGTAAAATAGTGTATCAATCATTATAATGAGGATTTTATTTGAGTTTGGATATTGTCTACAAGATAATATTTGTATTAAAACTCACAACATATGTGATGTCGTATTTTGCACGACAGTTGTATTAATGAAGTTTGTATTTGATTTCTGTACTATATATTTGGCGACTCGGAATGGGTTGTGTGGACCTATTTTGGGGGCATCACAATTACTGAGTTTTTATTCTTCTTCTCTATTTGTAACTTAATTGTGATGTTTTCCATGAGATTTTTTGTTTTAATTTTCAATATGAACTAATTTACTAATTAAGACTACAATTGAACATTTATGCTTATAAATTGATTATCTATATTAATCCAATTATTTATTCAAATTGAGTTGTCTATCATATTTTGTGCTTATTAATTAATTGTTTGACCAACGATTACCGTGTTACACTAGATGAATTCGGTGGAATATTGTTAGAGTTTATGCCCTAGAGACCAATTATTTGATATAATTGCTCAATATTTTGATATTATATTTGATTGAATAAATGAATGATTTTATTATGGTTTTATTTACAGCGTTATATAAATGTTAACATAATAAAATTCCTTAGAATAGTGATACAAATTATATAGTTTCAAGTATGTGACTTGAACATGAGATTATATAATTACAATTAGTATCATTGCTCTTAAATGTCCCTAGTCGAGTATCATTGTTGATAGGACACCAATAATGCATTGAGACTAGTATGTGGATTGACTGATGACCAAATCTCATTGGTCATAAATATATGAGATATTAAGTCGATGCATAGGTATGTGTTAAAGAACGGTGTACTGGACAGACCCACCATGAGAATTCTATGTGGAGTATCGAAGTGTCATTAGCGATTCTCATAGTGACATTGATGTAATGGTCCTCCGACCTGAAATCACTATATTACTACACGAGAATTTATGTACTTTGATATCATCAAAGGTCACCTTTAATAGGGTGGACTATAAATGTGACGCCCCCAGAATAGGTATACATCACCCATTCTGAGTCGTCAAATACATGGTATAAAAATAAATACAACTTCAGTAATACAATTGTCGTGTGCAAAATACTTAATAACATATAATGTGAGTTTGAATACAACTATTGTCTAATATAGAGTATACAAACTCAAAAAGGATCCTCATTACAATTATTGATACACTATTTTACAAAATAGGGAGGACTACTAATACAACTATCCCGAACCATCACTCCATACCCGGCTAGTTCTCTATGTTCTCTCACCTCCTTAGAAAAAAAATGGAACAAAAGGAAAAGGGTGAGCTCAACTAGCCCAAAGAAAGAATATTATGACTAAGATAATATACAATAATTTATCATTAGTCTTCAACAGGAAAAAATCGATAAAATATAATAGAAACAAGTTTTAGATCAACAACCGCAGCAGTAACAAATGAATCCATTAAAACAATCAAGTAGAGAAAGAATTCTACTATCTTCTAAGATTTAAAAGTCCATCATCAATATTTTATCCTCGTAACATCAATCAATATACATCTTGAATCAAATATTCATCTTTGCACTTTCTGAGCCAAAGATATTTATTTGTATCACCACCGATTTGTTCGTGTTCATCTCAACACTGTTCATCTTTGCACTCACGCCAAAGATATTCATTAGGTAATCATTCATCAGACTACAAGCCAAAGATATTTAGTAATATCATCATTTAGGACCTGAGGACGATGAAAATATCTTTAAAAAAAGAATCCATTGAGATAAAAGATCAAAGATTAGGGATTCGTACTTTTAGTTTATCCAAGTTCAAAATACCTTATAATAATCAATGTGGAGCAAAATTCAAGAATAATGATCAAAACATGGATACAATCAAAGATAGTAACCATAATAGACATCTTAGACAAAAAGGAGAAAATTTCTTTTTTTGGTGAATAGTGTCGTATTTCTGAATAGTGTCGTATACGTGAATAGTAACCCTGACGCAAAAAGGTAGAAATTCCACAATAAAATTCATTCCAATATTTCGGTATAATGATATTGAAAGAATCACATCATTAGGAAGAAAATAACATCTCTTACCTCAAAATAACAGTACTTCTGATCGGAATATCGGTATAAGGCTGAAGGAAACTTTCACTGATGAATAACAACTCACAAAGTATCTAAATACTCACAAAATACACTCGATAATATAGAGAGAGAAAGAGAGAAAACTTGTTTCTGGTGTGATTTTCAATTCTAACTAACACCCTATTTATAAGAAAATGCTTAGAACGCCATAGCAGACTAACATGCTACCTGATGGCTTTATCTGTTACTATTCAAGCCCACCACTTTTGAAAATAAATTCTAGCACATTTTATTTCTCAGCAACCAAAAGTGAGGCCCACCATATTTTTAATAAAAATAATTATTTTTGAAACTTCAATAATTCATAATAAATAACCCTTTTATTAGAAAAAATCGAATCTCATGTCTATTCCATAGGAAATTAAATTCTCTACAACTTTGTAAGTTTACGTTTTTCCAAATGAAAAATGAAAAATGACTGAAATCTACATACAGACGATTTTCAAAACTTCCATTCCGACAAAATACTGATAAAACACCTCAACAATAAATCATTCATTTATAACCATAATAAATATATCCATCATTTATATCCACATAAAATAAATATTTTCTTATCATATAAATCAATAATTAATTATTCACAAATAATATTACAGAATCACAATTATGACAACCAGGTTGTTCCCAGGAAAGAGTGGGCTTTCCGATAAGGATTTCTCCTTATTGGCGCGCAATTAGGTGACCAAACCCCTTTCCTAAACAGAACTTCCTTGGACATTGCCAATAATGTTATCTAATAATATTATTCAAATAATATGAATTATTGATCTGATAATGAGAAATATTGTGAAATGACAATTATTGAAATAATAATAATATAAAATATCAATGTAGCAATTATTGAATCAATAAAATAAAATATTGAATAAAGAATTATCGTAATAATTATCGAGTAAAGGCTCTTCTTCACGTAAGAATCAATAATTCAAAAATACTATGCTGTAACTGGTGCGTGCTACATGCGTGCAACCACGCCAGACATCGTATTTTAACCCATCGGGTATTCCAACAAAGGTTAATTGATGAATCTGAAAGTAAGATGCACACAAGCTTCAATCATGTTTGATGATAAAGCATATACTTTGTAACAATCTTATTCATTTATTAATAAAAAGTATTAATTTATTAAAGGCTTTTAATTATCTACATGATGTTGTTTTATAATATGTGATAAACCCATAGTTTTAAGCAATGCTTTTAGAATAATGATGATGATCATTCTAATGAGATCTAAATTCTTAGAAAGCTTAAAACTAAAATAGTTCCCAATCGTTGGATTACTAAATTGGGGATTGGTGAATCCGGATAGATTGGTACATACGCTGCTAAGCGCTCATTGGATGAGGATGATTGATCTCATGATCATTTGTGTGGAGACACTAAAGCAAGTATGAGGTGCTTATTAGAGAATAAGTTCATCGAAGCGTAGCTCGCTAAGGAATACCTAATGGAGTTTTACTTGCTTGTCAATAGGAATTTCTCAGTAGTGATAGTAGACAAGTGATCCTTCGACTTGAGATCATCATAAGTATCTTGTGTATGATGAGTTATACTTTGACTTATTCCTTAAGACCCTTAGGGTATATCAAAGGGCATGCTTGGGTATAATAAGTTGTACATTGATTGCGTCCATGAATATTACAAACCTAACAGTGGCATCAGAGTCAAACCTTTATGCGAATTATTAATTATTTTAATTTGATATGTATATTGATATGTGTTTAGAATAATTTAATTGGGCATAATTTTGTTGTATAAAATTAATTAAAAAAAAAACCGCGTGGCCACGTACATGATATGATCTTGCACGCTAATTCGTGAAACTTGTTGAAATTCCATGTTTTGTTTCTTTTTTTTTAAACTGATACATAGCAGGATAACAAGTATCACTTAGTATTACTAATATATATGGACATCCTGTTTTAACGTGATATGTATCAAGGGAACAGGTGTCACGGATTTCCTATAATGCATATACATAAAAGGGATTCATGATTCTCATTCACATGGTATATATATTATATTAGGTTTATATATATATATATATATATATATATATATATATATATATATATTAATCTTATTTATTTTAATTTTAAAATAAAAGTTTATTTTAATCTTAAAATAAAAGGTTTATTTTAATTTTAAAATTAGATTTCATGCTAACTAATTAGAGTTGGAATTGAATTCCATGATAACTAATTGGAGTTGAAATTGGATTCCATATTTCCTTAAATAAAGGAGTTTATTTAGATATGAAATAAGATTTCATATTATTCAAAATAAAAGAGTTTATTTGTGAATAGGAAAGAGAATTCTAATTTTCTTAAATAAAAGAGTTTATTTAGATATGAAATAAGATTTCATATTATTCAAAATAAAGGAGTTTGTTTGTGAATAGGAAAGAGAATCCGTATTTCCTTAAATAAAGGAGTTTATTTAGATATAGAATAGGATTTCATATTATTCAAAATGAAGGAGTTTATTTGTGAATAGAAAAAAGAATCCGGGTTTCCTTTAATAAAGTTTTTTTTCCCCATGGAATTGGATTCCATAATTAATTGAAATAAAGAAGTTTATTTTGATTAAAGATTTTGAGTAAAATAAAATAATTTATTTTATTCAAAATTGGATAAATTAAAATAAAATAATTTTATTTTGATTTAAATTTGGATTAAAATAAAAGAGTTTATTTTGATTCAAAATTAGATTTTATACTAACTAAATTTGTCCATTAAATGATATCAATATATATATTAAATGTTTATTATTCATGAGATGAATGTTATTTATTGATGCATATGGTGATGTGTATGATAATAAATGTGATTGATTATGGACTATTGACGATGTGATTGGATTTTATTTTAGTTGGATGCATGAATGTATGAGTTTTATTAAATGGGGAATTCTGCGTACCTCGTCTTCTCTAATTTTTTTTAATGTAAATTCTATCTCCTCTATGTACTTCCCTTATTTCTTGATCAAGGTTTCTATTTATTTTAAATAGTTTTGTAATAGGAATAGTTAGAATTAATTTTGAAAAATTGGAGATCGAGAAAAAGGAAGCTTGAAGACCGTTTGTAATGGAGCCAGGGTTTAAATGTAATAGTTATATTTAAATATTAATTCTTGCACCCCTAGGGTTTGACCTTTTGGTTCACTTGGTGGCTCTAGTGAACAAACTAGAATAAAAGTTCATAATCAATCAAGGGTAGAATATAGTATTCTATATATGCATTCTAGTATATATATATATATATATATATATATATATATATGCAAACATGCTTAGCATATTAATTAATATACGCGTATATATATATATATATATATATATATATATATATATATATATATATATATATATATATATGTGTGTGTGTGTGTGTGTGTGTGTGTGTGTGTAATGCGCTAAACAAGATGAGACAAATTAATAACAAACCCCTCAAATATTTTATATTAAGTTGTAGCGTTCAAAGATATTTGGAATATCGAGCGTCGCCTTACAGCATGATAGAAACAATAGAGTATTGAATATTTAATATGAGTTTGTTGTGCACACACAAGGCAAGTATTAAATATTTAAGATATTATTTTATTACATATATGATGTTTATAAGGAATTGAACATTACTACTTTGTTGTGCACACACAAGGGTTGTGTAGTTTTCTCTTCACTTATATGGAAATCTTTGGTGCGACTTAACTTAAATCATTTTAGTTAGGATGTGCACACATTTGACCATTATAATTTAAGAGGCAAAATACAAGGAGTTACATAGTTGATGTAATTGAAAAGAGTTGTCTACCTATTTATTTATATATAGTTTGTTGTGCACACACAAGGCTATATACATTTGAAATGGGATCCTTATTCTCACTAGCAAATCTTTAATTAGATTTTATGAACTATATATATAAGTGAGGTAATATAGTTTGAAGAAAATAGTGGGAGATACCAATTTAAAACAAGACCTAATTTATTTTGGTAATTAATAAAAGAATGTATGCTAAAATGTTGTTAATTACAAATTCATTTACGAGAATTTTACAATGTCTAAATTACTATCAACTGCGAAACATATTAGATGCTAAATTAATGGACCAAAATTAAGCGGATTGGTTAAGGAATTTGAGAATAGTTCTCTGCAATTTGAAAAAGCTATCTTATGTCATAATCGCCTATCCTGCAATGGTTGCGAGACAATGCCTCTACGAGGAAGAGATTGCTACTTTTAGAAAGTGGCAAGATGATGATGTGATTGGCTCGATGCATCATGCTCGCATCCATGAGTAATGAGCTTGCGTCGACATGAAACTATGGATGCTCCTACTATATTCCTGCACATCAAGTAGTTGATGGTGAGGAAAAAGTAGGGACTGATAGATATCGAGATATCTAAGGAGCTCTTAGATCTAGAATGACCAGAGTGACACTCTGATCTGAGATAAAAGTCCTTAACATAATCAATTTGATTGATCAATTAGGACAATAGGTTTTTGTCATGGATGGAGAGTTGAGCTAAGATTTGATCTTGCACTCACTCCGGACTCCTTTCACAATTGTTGTGAATTTTTCATATGAACAAGCTAGATATCGACCTCATTGATTTGCTTAACATGTTGAAAAATGTTGAGAGTCACTTTCAACCAAGAAAGACCATGTCTTCTTGGTAGGGGCCAAAGGATCTTACGAAAGAAGAAGCGATTCAAAGAAGGTAAATAGAAAAGGCAAAAACAAAGGATAATAAGAACAAAAGCGTCACGGATAGCAAAGGAGTTTGCTTCCCTTGCAATAAGCTGGACCTTTGGAAAGAAAGCTGCGAGAAGCATCTTGCGAGAGGCTAACGAGAAGAAGCTTAGTGAAGTTTGATTTACAAATACAAATTTGTTCATGATTTAAAATAAATTTTTCTTTAAGTCGAGGTTCTACTTGGGTATTGGATCTGACTTTGGTTATCATAAATATAGATTTATGAAGGGACCAAGCAGTAGAAAGCTAAACAAATATAAGTAATCTATGTGTGGGAAATGAAGCAAAGGTTGCCACATTAGCCATAGAAACTTATAGTTTAGCAATGCCTACGAGGCAAATCTATTAAGTCGATAAGTTGTTATTGTATTCGAGTTCTTGTTAGAAACATTATTTCCATTTTATTGTTGGACAATGAAATCTTTGGTATTATATTTAAGAACAATTGTTGTTCTATTTATAATAATAATGTTTTTGTATAGAAATGAAATATTACTTAATGGATTTTGTGTACTTGACTTACGTGAAAATATATTTTGCAAATTGAACAAACTAGTATAAGAAAAGGAGATGATCATTCAAAAGAGTTGAAATGTGTATTTATTGAAATACATGTATGAATTATTTGAAAGGTTCAAAAGAATTGAAGTGAAACAAATTGGCAAAGTATTAAGATTCTTTGATTAGATCGAGGAATAAATACTTGTCTGATAAGTTTCTAGATCATCTCAAATGGTTTTTTCTAATGGGGGCCTCTCGATACATGATAATTGATTGATGTATCTCGAAAGGAAAAATCATACCTTGTTGGACATAGTGCGGTCCATAATGATTTTCTCGACATTCGGTATATCTTACAGGGTAATGTCCTAGAAATGGTTGCATATCTCTGAAAAGGTAACCTCAAAATCCACCCCAAGACTCCATAAAAGTTATGGACAGGAGGATTCTAATCTTAAGTATGTTAAGATAAGGGGTTGTCAACTTATGTGAAAAGGTTTCAAAAGGATAAGCTTGGGACAAGATTTGACAAATATCTGATTTGTGGGACATCTAAAAAAGTAAGTTTAGGGTATATGTTCTATAATCCTACTTAGCAAAAAGGTGTTTGTTGCGAAACACGCTTACCTTCTAAGATAAAGGTGTTTATCATTGAAAGGGGCTAGTGGGAGGATAATAGATCTTGAAGAGTTCAAGAACCATAAAAAACACTATAAGTCGAATAAGAGGAACTTTGTAGATAGACTATTGTACCACAATGAATCGTAAATACGGAATAGTCTAGAAGATACAGGAGGTATGGATTCATCATGGATGATGATGATGAGAGTGCACATCATAGAAGATGATGATCGATTACATCTGATGAGGTAAGAGTTGTAGACACTCGGAGAAATGGATTGAAAGCAAGCTTCTCAAATATGGAACATTCATTTTGATGAGACAATCAAAAGAGTTTGATTTTATCAAAAACAAGAATGAACCTAGTGTGTACAAAAGAATTCGATTGGGGCGTCGTGACATTCCTAGTATTATATGTTGATATACTACGGATAAGGAATGACATACCAATGCTACAATCGGTAAAGATAAAGTTGTCTAAACATTCCTCCATGAATGATTTGGGAAGAGTATCTTAATTGGGGATACAAATCTATATAGATAGATTTAAAAGGATGCTCGACTTAACCCGAGAGCATATATTCATTTGATGCTAAAGTCGTTTAGCATGGCAAACTCAAGAGATGTCTCATGTTGATGAGCCACAGGTGTATCTCTCTTAATAGTCCCCATAGACTCTAAAAGAGAGATCGCATGAGTAACTATCATGTATGCAATGAAATATCACGAGACATGATGTTGATCGTCATATTACGGAGAAGTTCACTATGAGTCGGTGAAAAACATCTTAAAAAGTACTTAGCGGCACTAAGGATGTGATCATATTCATGGTGGGTCTAAATTAAAACTAGAGGGCTTAACAGGACTCAAGTTTTTTTAGACGAGACCAAGGCGACGAGAAAATCCACTTTAAGGTAAAGCGTTACCTTGAGCGGTGGTGCGATGAATTGGAAAGGTTTCAAATAGCAAAAGTTGTTGGTTTAGTGATAAAGACAAAGTATATAGCTATAAATGAAGGCTGCTGAAGTTGATTGTTTGGATGAAAAGTTCATTCTGAGAACTAGGAATAGTTCTAAGTCTCATCTTGGATCTAAACATGTGTTGTGGCACTTTCATTTGATTATAGGAATCATTGAAAGATGGGAAATCACTATAGAGATAGTGGACTCTCAAGAACAACATTACATATCCATTAACTAAAGCTTATCAACGGCGGGATAATCGTCACTTAGAGAAGAAGGGTATGAGATACCATGGCGATTGGCTTTAGTGCAAGTGGGAGATTGAAAGTAGTATGCACACAAGCCCGATCATGTTTGATGATAAAGCATATACTTTGTAACAATCTTATTCATTTATTAATAAAAAGTATTAATTTATTAAAAGGTTTTAATTATCTACATGATCTTTGTTTTATAATATGTGATAAACCCATAGTTTTAAGCAATGCTTTTAGAATAATGATGATGATCATTCTAATGAGATCTAAATTCTTAGAAAGCTTAAAACTAAAATAGTTCCCAATCGTTGGATTACTAAATTGGGGATTAGTGAATCCAGGATAGATTGGTACATCGTTGCTTGCTCATTGGATGAGGATGATTGATCTCATGATCATTTTGTGTGGAACACTAAAGCAAGTATGTAGGTGCTTATTAGAGAATAAGTTCCTTTGAGCGTGGCTCGCTAAGGAATACCTAATGGAGTTTTACTTTTTGTCGATAGGAATTCTGTAGTGATAGTAGTACAAGTGATCCTTGGACTTGAGATCATCATAGTATCTTGTGTATGATGAGTTATACTTTGACTTATTCCTTAAGACCCTTAGGGTATATCAAAGGGTATGCTTGGGTATAATAAGTTGTACATGGAGATAATGTATGATCGATAAAGAATCTACCACTTCTAGTAAAGAAGAGAAATGTCTATGTGATTAGATAAATGACAACCCGATGTAGTCCTTGGCAAAGCGAGAATGAAATTAGAAAGGAGTTTCTAATTTGCATTATTTGGAGTTGTGCATTTAAGAGTCGAAATACATATAATTAAATAAAATAAGACTTGTGCGGTAATTCCATGTCTTATATTTAATTGGGACATTGTATGGTGGAAGGATTGAATTATGCGGTAACTATTTACTCGAAAGGTTCTTTTATGATTAATGTTGAAATCTATATTATCTGGAAAGTTAGATTTGATCATTAGGGAGGCTTATCCTATTGTAGAATAAATATTATTTATTTAAATAAATTAATAGTTTAATTTATTTATTTAAATAAGATTAGAATTATTCTAATTGATTTATTCACAATAGGTTTAATATGGAGAACCTAAAGGGTCACACCATAAAAGGAAGAATAATTATTTAAGAAGTTAATGGCATAATCGTAATAATAAGTTAAGTATATTTAATTTAATCTATGGTGATAGAATAAATTAAATAGCTTAATATTATTATTTAATATTTTAGAAATATTAAATATAAATTAATAAGAGAGAGTCTTATTATTATTATTATTATTATTTAATTTCTAAAGGAGTTTGGGAATTAATTAATAAAAGTACTCTCATTATATTCTAATAAGATTAGGAGGCTAATTAATTAAAAGTTTAATTAATTATTCCTAATAAGATTAGGAGCCTAATTAATTAAAGAGTTTAATTAATTAAAATAAAACTCAATTCTTAATTGTTAAGGAGGGTTGCCTACATCTATAAATAAGAGAGTCTTATTATGGGTGGGTGAGTAGTGGTTGTTGACTTTTTTCACAGACATGAACGTAATTCCAATAGTTGGAGAAATACGCTCCTTTTTATGAGAGATAGAAAACTAGGGTTTTGCCAAACACCCATCTTCTTGAATCTTTCTTCTTTCTTGGTGGATCACCTCTAGAGGCCCAAACACTTGGGTGGCTAACGTTGATCGAAGGAAGGAACCAAACCGGTGGATTCAAGTTGAGCGAAAAGGATTGGAGGTGAACTTGTACACGAGGAAGCTCGAATCTTCAAGGGTATGATTCTTGTTCTTTTCTTTTTCGTTTAATTAATAATTGTGCATAAAGGATGATCCGGGTATATGGTTTGTAAAATTTTAAAACTCTAATTTTCACGTTTAAGCTTTTTTTGTGCAATTTGATTGCGTTCATGAATATTACAAATAATTGTTGCGTTGATATTTTATATTCTTTGTTGTTTCAATAATTGTCATTACTACGGTATTTTTCATTATCGAAGTAATAATTTATATTATCTGAATAATATTATTAGATAACATTATTGGCAATGTCTAGAAAGTTACATCTAAGGAGAGGTTTGGTCACCTAATTAATTTATGCGTGATGAGGAGAAATCCTTATTGGAAAGCCCCCTTTCTTTCTGAAGCGCATGCTGTTATCAATATTGTGATTACTGTAATATTATTTGTGAATAATTAATTATTGATTTATATGATGAGGAAAATATTCATTTTATGTGGATATAGATGGAGAAAATTTTTAAAGTGACAATTGTTGAAAATCGATATTTTATCTTTTACGATAAAATAATATTTTATTATATTATTATAATATAATAATGATGATATTTTACAATGAATGTGGAATATATGAGTATATGAGGAGGAAGAGTATTTTTGTTGCATTAAATGATTAACACATTTTTTGTGTCGGTGGACCCCATTTCTTGTTGAAATTTGATTATAGCTTTTGTAAAATCGCTTCTGGTTTGTGGATTTTGGTCAATTTACATTTGGAATTTGGAAAAACTTTCTTACGTAAAATTGTAGATAATGAAATTTCCTATGAAAAAAGACATAAGGTTCAATTTTTTACGACAAAAGGGCTATTTATTATGAATTATTTATTGAAGTTTCAAAATAATTGATTTTGGAAGTTTTAATTATTTTTATTAATAAAAATGTTTTTTACATTTTGTGGGCATCATTAACATGTGTAAATGAAATTTGATTCGGTTGGCAAAAAAGTGTGCGTAGGAATTTGGTTAATAAATATTATTATTTTATTAAATTTTCTACTTTGGTGTTCTAAGTATTTTCTATAAATAGGGTGCTTGGGTTAGAATTGAAAATCACACGAAACTAAAGTTTTCTCTCTCTCTCTCTCGATATATTGAGTGTATTCTTGTGAGTATTTTGATACTTTGAGTGTTGTTATCTGGTGCAAGTTCCTTGACACTATATATTTAGTATTCGGATTAAAATCTTATTCTTTTCGAGGTAAGGGATGTTATTTTCTTCTTAAATGATATTATTTTCTTCAATATCATTATCTTAGAAATATTGGTTTGAACTTTTTATCAAATTTGAAACTTTTTGTGTAGGAGTTAATATTCACGTATACTTATTTTATTCACGATATCGACCTTTATTCACGAATCGGCCTTTATTCACGGAAAAATTAAATTTTAGTTTTTCGTCCAAAATATCTATTATGGATACTAGCTTTGATTGTATCCATATTTTTGATCATTCTTGAATTTTACTCCACTATGATTATTTATGAGGTATTTTTGGACATGGAATATTTGAAATCTGAATCCTTAATATTTATTCTTTTGTTTCACTTTGGATGGTTTTTTTCTTTAAAATATTTTTCATCATCCTCAGTCCTAAATGATGATATTACTAAATATCTTTGGTCTGTAGTGCAAAGATGAATGATTTCTGATGAATATCTTTGGCCCGTAGTGCAAAGATGAGCAGTGTTTAGATGAACATGACCCGGTGATGAATATCTTTTGCTTTTGTAGTGCAAAGATGAATATTTGATTCGAGATATATATTGATTGATGTTACGAGGATAAAATATCGACGATAAACTTTTAAATTCATATATAGAAGATAGTAGATTTCATTCTCTACTTAACTCTTCTAATGAATTATTATTTCGCAATGTGAATATTGATAAAACTTGTTGTCTATTGTATTTTATCAAATTTTTCCCTGTTGAAGACTAACGATAATTTGTTATATATTATCTTAGTCATAATATTCTTTACTTGGCTAGTTGAGCTCACCCTTTTCCTTTTTGTTCCATTTTTCTTCTCAGGAGGCGAGAATGTAGCGAGTACTAGTCGGGGTATGGAATGAAGGTTCTAGAAAGTTGTTTTAGTAGTCCTCACCATTTTTATAAAATAATGTATCAATAATTGTAATGAGGACTTAGTTGGGTATGAATATTGTCTAGATGGCAATATTTGTATTTAAACTCACAGTTTTTATGTTGTATCAATAAAGTTGTAGTTGTTTCTGTACCATGTATTTTGACAACTCAAAATGAGTGTTGTATACCTATTTTGGGGGTGTCACAGTTGGTATCAGAGCTTAGGGATATGATCTCTGGCGGAGATCGGGGAATAGAACTAGGAGGGGAGAGACGAGTAAATCTTTCGCTAGTGTGTCCTACCTAACTTATTTGTTGGTCGGTCTAATATAGGGGTATTATGTGATTTGTTAATTTGTTTAATTAACCCTTGTTTTATGGTAGTATTTAAGAATGGCAGCTGAGAATGTTAACAGTGGAGTAAATGAAACCGTGGAGACACCTGTACTCACCAACGAGGAGAACGTGCAACAGGCTGGCAATGTTCCTCCTGTGAACAACACCACTGAGGAGATGATGAGCGATGGGATATTTAGAAGCTTTTTGCAGTTCATGCAAAATCAGACGAGGGAGACTCGTGTTCAAAATACAAGAGGAAATGATAACAATTCACGGTTTGTCACACCAAGCGATTCGAGGAGTTGGGACCACGAGTGCAGGGAAAAGCGGATCCGATTAAAGCGAAGGCGTGGGTCAAACAAATTACCAAGATATTCGATGTCTTGGGATGCCGCGAGAGAAACGAAGGTTCCATTCGCCACCTTTATGTTCCGTAATGAGGAAGATTCTTGGTGGGAATCGTGAAAGCGTACTCCAACCACCGCACTTAGCATGTCTTGGGAAACATTTCAGAAGCTGTTCAATGACAAGTACTTTCTGAAAGCATTCATCATATGAAGGAGGTAGAGTTTATTAGATTGGGCAGAATAACATGGCGGTGTCGAAGACGAGGCAAAGTTAAGCGAGTTGTCGAGTTTGCACCTCATTTGGTAGAGAATGAGGAGCATTATGGCGGATGTTTCGAGAGGTTTGAAAACCGGCAGATACGCCAATATCTCATTTCACATAAATTTTCTCTCTATTCGGATGTAGTCAACGAGGGCACAATTATTAGGCGAGATAACGAGTCACGTTCAACCAGGGGACCACAACCAGGATCATCTGGTGATGGTAATCATCGAACAACGATAACCAACGGAGAAAGAAAAAAATACGGACAAGGCGGCAACCACTCTGGTGGTAATCATGGCCATGAGAATAGAATAAGCGAGTCGGGATGAGATTTTAAAAGAGGAGATTCAATAATGACAATCTGAAGGCGTCAAGACCAAAGAAGAATTGGTTCGAGGGAGGAGAAGAACGACCACCGGTCATATCTTTATAAGTCATGAAAAAGAAGGACATATCACCAAACTATCCCACAACAATTTAAGGTATGTTATAATTGTGGAAAGGAAGGACATATCGCTCGAGATTACCAGAATAAGCGAAACCAAGTCCGGCAGGATGGTGACTCAAAAAACATCCCGGAAAAGTCAAAGTCAGCTGTTCACGGAAGAGAGTTTATGCGTGATCGGTCAACACGCGAGGAACCCAAGCGAGGTGATCACGGGTAAGATAATCATAAATTCATGTGAAGTTTATACCTTACTAGATACCGGTGCTACCCATTCATTTACTTCTCCTGCTTGTGCTCAACGTTTAAACTTGACTCCGGAGAAATTAGACTTTGATTTATCTGTAGAGACTCCGTTAGGAGAAACTTTCATCACATCCACTGTTTATAAATCTTGTTTGATCCAAGTTGGCACCATCACATTACCTGTTAACCTTATCTCTTTAAATATACTTGCATTTGACGTGATTTTAGGGATTGATTGGTTAACTACTCATCATGCCAAAATTGATTGTTTTCGTAAGGTGGTTAGTTTTCATATTCCTAACCAACCTGTTGTTCAAATTCAAGCAACTAAGCTATTAAAATCAATCACTGTTATATTAAGTCATAAAGCTATTCGTTTATTAAAAAACGGATGTCAAGCTTTCTTAGCCCATGTTATGGATTTGAATAAAGACACGTCATATTTGAATAATATTCTGTTGTTATTGACTTTCGGACGTATTTCTGAAGAACTTCTCGGTCTACCCCGAGCGTGAAGTTGAATTCTTTATTGATCTGAACACGGTACAAAGCCCATTTCTAAAACCCCATATCGAATGGCTCTATTGAACTTCAGGAGTTAAAGGTCCAACTACAGGAGTTGTTGGACATCGGTTTCATTCGTCCTAGTACATCTCCTTGGGGTGCTCCTGTTTTATTCATAAAGAAGAAAGACGGGAGTATGCGACTTTGTATCAACTACCGGGAATTAAACCATGTCACTATCAAGAATAGGTATCCGCTACCACATATTGATGACCTGTTTGACCAGTTACAAGGAGCACAATTCTTTTCAAAAATCGATCTTCGTTCTGGATATCATCAGCTGAAGATTAGAACTGAGGATATTCAAAGGCGCCTTTAGAACTCGATGCGGGCATTATGAATTCTTAGTCATGTCTTTTGGATTGACTAATGCTCCTGCGACTTTCATGGATATGATGAACCGAGTATTCAAGGAATATTTGGATCAGTTCGTTGTTGTCTTTATTAATGACATCCTCATATATTCCAAAAGTCGTGAAGATCATGAGCACCATTTGAAGCTGGTACTCCAAAGTCTTCGTGAAAACAAGTTATATGCCAAGTTAAAGAAATGCGAGTTCTGGCTTGAGGAAGTAGCATTCCTTGGGCACGTGGTGTCAAAACATGGAGTATCTGTTGACCCGACGAAGATTGAAGCAATACAAAGTTGGGAACAACTGAAGTCGGTGACCGAAATACGTAGCTTTCTGGGCTTAGCTGGTTATTATCGGAGATTCGTGGAAGGATTTTCTCGAATTGCTACTCCATTAACTCAGCTGACTCGGAAAGATATCAAATTCGTATGGAGCGAGGAATGCGAGAAGAGTTTCCAAGAGCTTAAGAGGAGACTCATTCCGGCACCTGTTTTGACCATACCATCTGGTTCGGATGGATTTGTTATCCACAGCGATGATTCAGGCAAAGGGCTAGGATGTATTCTCATGCAACGTGGGAAAGTTATAGCCTATGCCTCACGACAACTTAAAGAATATGAGAGGAATTATCCTACTCATGATCTAGAGTTAGTAGCAATGATCGTTTTCGCTTAAAGATCCGGAGGCACTATCTATATGGGGAGAAAGTGGAGATATATTCGGACCATAAAAGCCTCAAATATTTCTTCACCCAAAAAAGAACTCAACATGCTGGCAATGACATTGGCTCGAAGTACATTGAAAGATTACGACCATACCATTCAATACCATCCTGGAAAAAGCGAGCGTGGTAGCCGACGCATTGAGTAGAAGATCATACGCGGGAACGAGTGCGATGTTGTCAACACAAAGGCCCATTTGGTGTGATTTATAAAAGATGAAGATAGAATTCAAGACTCCGGGGACCCATGCAATGATATCAAGTATACGTATAGAACCAATTTTAATCGAAAAAGTTAAAGTTGCTCAAGCCACAGACCCGGAGCTGATGCGTATGAAGAAGAAAGTACAAGAAGGTGCTATTCCAGAAGCAAGAATCGATGAAGAAGGAATACTTCGAGTCCACTCCAGACTTTGTGTTCCTAATGATTTTGATTTGAAGTACAAGATCATAATGGAGGCACACAATACACCATTTGCAATCCATCCTGGAAGTACCAAAATGTATCGTGATCTTTGACATACATTTTGGTGGAACAATATGAAAAGAGAGATTGCAAAGTTTATCTCGAGGTGTTTAACTTGTCAACGTGTAAAAGCGAGACATCAAGTGCCTAAGGGCCCATTGCAACCACTTGAGATTCAGAAATGGAAGTGGGAGCACATTACCATGGATTTTGTTATGGGTCTTCCCACG
This sequence comes from Panax ginseng, assembly GCA_020205605.1. Classification (NCBI taxonomy): domain Eukaryota; kingdom Viridiplantae; phylum Streptophyta; class Magnoliopsida; order Apiales; family Araliaceae; genus Panax; species Panax ginseng. Next base: position 44,044,808 of record CM035136.1, read on the forward strand.
GTTTCTCAAGGCATAAATGTTATTTGGGTTATTGTTGATAGATTAACCAAGTCTGCTCATTTATTGCCAATATGGGAGACTTATTCCTTGAGCGTCTTGCTTTCAGTATGACGTAGATTAGATTGTGAGATTGCATGGCATGCCAAGTATCCATAGTTTTGGATCGTGACCCAAGATTCACTTCAAGATTTTGGGTTAGCTTGCAAAAAGCTATGAGCGCGGATTTTTACGATTCGAGTTAGATACCATCCTCAAGCAGACGGAGCAATCGAGAGGACTATTCAAACTCTTGAAGATCTATTAAGACTCTGTGTCCTAAACTTCAAAGGCAGTTGGGATAAGTATTTACCATTGGTGGAATTCTCCTACAACAACAGTTATCAGGCAAGTATAGGTGTAGCTCCATTCAAATCATTGTATGGATGAAAGTGTCGCTCTCCAATATGTTGGGATGAGGTGGGTGAAGCAACATTGTTGGGACCCAAGTTGGTACGTATGACTACATAAAAGATCCAAATGATTCGATAACGTATACAAACGGCACAGGATCGACAAAAGAGTTATGCGAATCTTCATCGAAAGGATGTGGAATTTAGTATTGGGGATCATGTATTGTTGCGTGTTGCTCCATGGAAGGAGTTACAAGATTTGGGAAGAGGAAAGCTCGATCCACGATTGGTCCATTTGATTCTTGACCGAAGTAGGAAATGTGGCCTATAGACTCGCGTTACCTCCAAGTATCTCGTGTTCATAATGTTTTCATATATATGTGCTACGTAAATATGTGAAAGACCCAAACCACGTTATTGAGTTAGAGCCAGGGACGAGATAGCCAAGACTTAACGTCTGAAGAGTTACTGTCAAGATCTTGGATAGAAAAGAGCATGTCCCACTTACGAAGGTCATACCACAAGTTAAAGTTTTTGGAGAAACCATGCTTATAGAGAAAATGACACGGGAGTTGGAAAGCGGAAATGAAAGCGAGGTACCCTCATCTTTTGAAACACCAGTATCGTCACGTCGATTTCGAGGGACGAAATTTCATAAGGAGGGATGTGCAAAATATTTTAAATAAGCAAGTGTTTATAAAATATTCATTTTATCGGAGAATATTCGTTTGGTCGTGGAATATTCTTACCGTCGAGGAATATTAAATGCGGCCAAGTAGCGACCTTGTGAGCCCATAACTAAAAGCGATTGGATGAAGAAAAGCGACAAGTATAAGTTGTTTATAAATAATGACGAAGTTATTCACAATTATCATTGTTGGAATACCCGGTGGTTAAAACACGATGTCTGGCGTTGTTACACTGATAGCACACAGTATTGCACCAATTATTGATTCTTTACGTGAAGGCTTTACTCAATAATTGTTACATAATGAATTATTCAAAGATTTTATTTTATTGATTCAATAATTGTTTAGTTGATATATTATACGGCACTATTCACAGAAAAATTAAATTTTTGTTTTTCGTCCAAAATATCTATTATGGATACTAGCTTTGATTGTATCCATATTTTGATCATTCTTGAATTTTACTCCACTATGATTATTTATGAGGTATTTTTGGACATGGAATAGTTGAAATACAAATCCTTAATATTTATTCTTTTGTTTCACTGGGTTCGTTTTCTTTAAAATATTTTTCATCATCCTCAGTCCTAAATAATGATATTACTAAATATCTTTGGTCTATAGTGCAAAGATGAATGATTTCTAATGAATATCTTTGGCCCGTAGTGCAAAGATGAACAGGTGTTTAGATGAACATGACCAACTGATGAATATCTTTGGCCTGTAGTGCAAAGATGAATATTTGATTCCAGATATATATTGATTGATGTTACAGGGATAAAATATCGACGATAAACTTTTAAATTCATATATAGAGATAGTAGATTTCATTCTCTACTTAACTCTTCTAATGAATTATTATTTCCGCTGCGAATATTGATCTGAAACTTGTTGTCTATTGTATTTTATCAAATTTTTCCCAGTTGAAGACTAACGATAATTTGTTCTATATTATCTTAGTCATAATATTCTTTACTAGGCTAGTTGAGCTCACCCTTTTCCTTTTTGCTCCATTTTTTTTCTCAGGAGGCGAGAATGTAACGAGTACTAGTTGGGGTATGGAATGAAGGTTCTAGAAAGTCGTTTTAGTAGTCCTCACCATTTTTGTAAAATAATGTATCAATAATTGTAATGAGGACTTATTTGGGTATGAATATTGTCTAGATGGCAATATTTGTATTTAAACTCACAGTTTTTATGTTGTATCAATAAAGTTGTAGTTGTTTCTGTATCACGTATTTTGATGACTCAGAATGGGTGTTGTATACCTATTTTGGGGGTGTCACACCCTTCCATGGAGCGATACGTAACAATACATGATCCCTAATATTAAATTTCACGTCCTTTCGATGAAGATCCGCATAATTCTTTTGTCGATCCTGTGCCGTTTGTATACGTTGTCGAATCGTTTGGATCTTTTCTGTAGTTATACGTACCAATTCTGGTCCCAACAACGTTGCTTCACCCACCTCGTCCCAGCATACTGGAGAACAACATTTTCATCCATATAATGCTTCAAATGGAGCCATGCCTATACTTGCTTGATAACTGTTGTTGTAGGAGAATTCCACCAATGGTAGGTACTTATCCCAACTCCCTTTGAAATCTAGGACACAGAGTCTTAATAGATCTTCAAGAGTTTGAATAATCCTCTCTGATTGTCCGTCCGTTTGAGGATGGTTTGCCGAACTGAATCGTAAATCCGTGCCTATAGCTTTCTGCAAGCTAACCCAAAATCGTGAAGTAAATCTTGGGTCACGATCCAAAACTATGGATACTAGCATGCCATGCAATCTCACAATCTCATCTACGTACATACGAGCAAGACATTCAAGGGAATAAGTCTCCCGTATAGGCAAGAAATGGGCAGACTTGGTTAATCTATCAACATTGACCCAAATCGCATTTATGCCTTAAGAAACCTTGGGAAGACCCGTAACGAAATCCATAGTAATGTGTTCCCACTTCCATTTTGGAATCTCAAGTGGTTGCAATAGACCCTTTGGCACTTGATGCTCTGCCTTTACACATTGACAAGTTAAACACCTCGAGATAAACTCCGCGATCTCTCTCTTCATATTGTTCCACCAAAATGTATGTCAAAGATCATGATACATTTTGGTACTACCAGGATGGATTGAAAACGGTGTGTTGTGTGCCTCCATCATGATTCTATGCTTCAAGTCAGAATCGTTAGGAACACAAAGTCTGGAGTTGACTCGAAGTATTCCTTCTTCATCGATTCTTGCTTCTGGAATAGCATCTTCTTGCACTTTCTTCTTCATACGCATCAGCTCCATATCTGTAGCTTGAGCAGTTTTAACTTTATCGATTAAAGTCAGTTCTACTCGTATGCTAGATATCATTAGGTGGGTACTTGGAGCCTTTACCTCTATCTCCATCCATTGCAAGTCATACAAAATGGACCTTTGTGTTAACAACATTGCACTCGTACCCGCATATGATCTTCTACTCAATGTGTCAACTACCATGTTTTCTTTTCCAAGATGATATTGGATGGTATGGTCATAATCTTTCAACAACTCGAGCCAATGTCGTTGCCGCATGTTGAGTTCCTTTTGGGTGAAGAAATATTTGAGGCTTTTATGATCTGTATAGATCTCCACTTTCTCCCCATACAGGTAGTGTCTCCAGATCTTCAATGCGAAAATGACTCCTGCCAACTCCAAATCATGAGTAGGATAATTCCTCGCATATTCTTTGAGTTGTCGTGAGGCATAGGCTATGACTTTCCCATGTTGCATGAGAACACATCCTAACCCTTTGCCTAAAGCATCGCTGTAGATAACAAATCCATCCGAACCAGATGGTATTTTCAGAACAGGTGCCGAAATGAGTCTCTTCTTGAGTTCTTGAAAACTCTTGTCACAATCCTCGTTCCAACCAAATTTTGTATCTTTACGAGTCAGCTGAGTTAACGGAGTAGCGATTCGAGAAAATCCTTCCACGAATCTCCGATAGTAACCAGCTAAACCCAGAAAGCTACGTACTTCGGTCACCGACTTTGGTTGCTCCCAACTTTGTATTGCTTCAATCTTCACCGGGTCGACAGATACTCCATGTTTTGACACCACGTGCCCAAGGAATGCTACTTCTTCAAGCCAGAACTCACATTTCTTCAACTTGGCATATAGCTTGTTATCACGAAGCCTTTGCAGTACCAGCTTCAAATGGTGCTCATGATCTTCACGGCTTTTGGAATAGATGAGGATGTCATCAATAAAGACAACAATTTAATCGATCCAAATATTCTTTGAACACACGGTTCATCATATCCATAAAAGCAACAAGAGCATTAGTCAATCCAAAAGACATGACTAAGAATTCATAATGCCCGTACCGAGTTCTGAAGGCAGACTTTGGAATATCCTCAGTTTTAATCTTCAGCTGATGATATCCAGAACGAATATCTATCTTTGAAAAGAATTGTGCTCCTTACAACTAGTCGAACAAGTCATCAATGCGAGGTACCGGATACCTATTCTTGATGGTGACATGGTTCAATTCTCGGTAGTTAATATAAAGTCTCATACTCCTGTCTTTCTTCTTTACGAATAACACAGGAACACCCCAAGGAGATGAACTAGGACGAATGAAACTGATGTTCAACAACTCCTGAAGTTGGACCTTTAACTCCTGAAGTTCAATAGGAGCCATTCGATATGGGATTTTAGAAATGGGCTTTAAATGCGGCTCAAGGTCAATAAAGAATTCAACTTCATGTTCGGGGGGAGACAGGAAGTTCTTCAGAAAATACGTCAGGAAATTCACTAACAATAGAAATATTATTCAAATCTGACGTGTTTTTGTTCAAGTCCGTGACATGGGCTAAGAAAGGTTGACATCCGTTTTTCAATAAACGAATAGCTCTATGGCTTGATATGACAGTGATTGACTTTAGTGGTTTGGTTGTTTGAATTCGCATAATAGGTTGGTTAGGAATATGAAAACTAACAACCTTACGAAAACAATCAATTTTAGCATGATGCGTGGTTAACCAATCAATCCCTAAAATCACATCAAATACAAGAATTTTCAACGAAATAAGATTTGCAGGTAATGTGATGGTACCAACTTGAATCAAGCAAGATTTATAAACAGTAGATGTAATGAAAGTTTCTCCTAACGGAGTCTCAACAGATAAGTCAAGGTCTAATTTCTAGAGTCAAGTTTAAACATCGAGCACAAGCAGGAGAGATAAAAGAATAGTGTAGATCCCAGATCTCAATAAGGTATAAACTTGCAAGAGTTTATGATTAGCTTACCCGTGATCACCTCGTTTGGGTTCCTCACATTTTGACAATCCACAACAAACGCCCTCCGGAACCACCGAGCTTTGACTTGTCAGGATAGCCTTTGGAGTCACCATCCCCGTTGAACTTGGTTTTTGCAACTAGACAATCTCTAGCTATACGACCTTCCTTTCCACAGTTATAATGGACCTTGGATTGTTGTGGGCGATTTAAGGTGATGTGTCCCTCTTCCCGTGATTTATAACAAACGACCGGTGCTCGCTTCTCTCCCTAGAAAGCAGTTGATGTTTCAGGTCGACGTCTTCATGTTATCATTGTTGTACCTTCTCTTCTTGAAATCTCCTCCCGACTCGCTTCTTCTATTTTCATGGCCACGATTACCACCAGAGTGGTTACCGCTTTTGTCCGAATGTTTTCCTCCCCGGTGGTTGGCACTGCTTCGATGACCGCTGCCACCGGTATGACATTGTTTGTGGTCCCTCGGTTGAACATACTGATTATCTCGCTCTAATAATTGAGCCATGTTTACAACATCTGAATATAAAGAAAATTTATGAGAGATAAGATATTGCTGAATCTCGGGTTTTAGACCTCTCAGAAACATCTGCGTCATTCGTTCCTCATTCTCCATCAAATGAGGTGCAAACCTAGATAACTCTGCGAACTTCGCCTCATACTGGGACACCATCATGTTGTTTTGTTCTAGTCTGATAAACTCTACCTCCTTTATATGACGAATACTTTTAGGAAATTACTTATAATTGAACAGCTTCTGAAATGTTTCCCAAGACATGTTGAATGAGGCAGGCTGGGTACGCTTCACAGACTCCCACTAGTAGTCTACCTCACCATGGAACATAAAGGTGGCGAAAGGAACCTTCTGTTCCTCCGTGAATCCCAAGACATCGAATATCTTGGTAATTTGTTTGACCAACGCTTCGCCTTTAATCGGATCGGTTTACCGTAAATTCAGTGGTCCCAACTCCTTGAACTGCTTGGTTGTGACAAGCCACGCATTCTTATCATTTCCACCAGTATTTTGTGCACGAGTCTCCCAAATGCGATTTTGCATGAACTGCAAAAAGCTTCTAAACATCCCATCATTCATCATTTGTTCGGTAGTGTTGTTTACGGGAGGAATATTGCCTTCCTGTTGCAAGTTCCCTCGTGGTGATTAAAGGTGTCTCCCATGATCGATTCACTCCATTGTTAATATTTCGGTGCCATTCTCAACATCGCCACAAAACAAGGGTTAATTGACATGTCACATATTATCCCTATACTTCAATCCGACCAAATAAATACCAAATAAACTTAGTCAGGTCATACTAGTGAAGGAATTCCCCGTCTCTCCCCTTTTAGTTCTTGTCTCACATCTCAACCAGGGATCATATCCCTAAGCTTTGATACCAACTGTGATGCTTCCAAAATAGGTATACATCACTCATTCTGAGTCGCCAAATGCATGGTACAGAAACAAATACAACTTCAGAAATACAATTGTCGTGCAAAATACGACAACACATATACTGTGAGTTTGAATACAACTATTGTCTAATAGAGAGTATACAAACTCAAAAGGAGTTCTCATTACAATTATTAATACACTATTTTACAAAATAGTGAGGACTACTAATACAACTATCCTGAACCATCACTTCATACCCCGACTAGTTCCTGCTATGTTCTCACCTCTCCCGAGAAGAAAAATAGAACAAAAAGGAAAAGGGTGAGCTCAACTCAACTAGCCCAAAGAAAGAATATTATGACTAAGATAATATACAATAATTTATCATTAGTCTTCAACAAGGAAAAAATCGATAAAATATAATAGACAATAAGTTTTAGATCAACAAGCAATGAACGGCAATCCATTAGAAGAGCCAAGAGAGAAAGAATTCTACTATCTTCTAAGATTTAAAAGTCCATCATCAATATTTTATTCCCGTAATAAACAATCAATATACATCTTGAATCAAATATTCATCTTTGCACTTCTGAAGCCAAAGATATTCATTTGTATCACCGGTTAGTCATGTTCATCTCAACACCTATTCATCTTTTGCATTCTACGGGCCAAGATATTCATTAGGTAATCATTCATCTTTGCACTACAGGCCAAAGATATTTAGTAATATCATCATTTAGGACTGAGGATAATGAAAAATATCTTAAAGAAAACGAATCCAGTGAGATAAAAGATCAAAGATTAGGGATTCGTACTTTAGTTTATCCAAGTTCAAAAATACCTTATAATAATCAATTGTGGAGCAAAATTCAAGAATAATGATCAAAACATGGATACAATCAAAGATAGTAACCATAATAGACATCTTAGACAAAAATGAGAAAATTTCTTTTTTTGGTGAATAGTGTCGTATTTCTGAATAGTGTCGTATACGTGAATAGTAACCCCGACGCAAAAAGGTAGAAATTCCACAATAAAATTTATTCCAATATTTCGGTATAATGATATTGAAAGAATCACATCATTAGGAAGAAAATAACATCTCTTACCTCAAAATAATAAAGATACTTACGATCGGAATATCAGATAAGGTCAAGAAAAAATTTGATGAATAACAACTCACAAAGTATCAAAATACTCACAAAATACGCTCGATAATATAGAGAGAGAAAGAGAGAAAACTTGTTTCTGGTATGATTTTCAATTCTAACTAAGCACCCTATTTATAGGAAAATGCTTAGAACGTCATAGCAGACTAACCTGCTACCTGATGGCTTTATCTGTTACTATTCAAGCCCGCCACTTTTGAAAATAAATTCCAGCATATTTTATTTCTCAGCAACCAAAAGTGGGGCCCGCCATATTTTTAATAAAAATATTTATTTCTAAAACTTTAATAATTCATAATAAATAACCCTTTTATCAAAAAAATTTGAATCTCATGTCTATTCCATAGGAAATTAAATTCTCTACAACTTTTTAAGTTTACGTTTTTCCAAATTCTAAATGAAAAATGACTGAAATCCACATACGAACGATTTTCAAAACATCCATTCCGACAAAATACTGATAAAACACCTCAGCAATAAATCCTTCATTTATAACCGCAATAAATATATCCATCATTTATATCCACATAGAATAAATATTTTCTTATCATATAAATCAATAATTAATTATTCACAAATAATATTACAGAATCACAATTATGACAACCAGGTCGTTCCCAGGAAAGAGAGGGCTTTCCGATAAGGATTTTTCCTTATAGACGCACAATTAGGTGACCAAACCCCTTTCCTGTAGCAGTAACTTTCTTAGACATCGCCAATAATGCTATCTAATAATATTATTCAAATAATATGAATTATTAACTGATAATGGGAAATACTTATGCGTTGACAATTATTGAAACAACAATAATATAAAATATGAATGTAGCAATTATTGAATCAATAAAATAAAATATTAAGCAGTAATTATCTTGTAACAATTATCGAAGTAAAGGCTTCTTACGTAAGAATCAATAATTGATATCATGTGTAATACCGCGTGTCTTCATTGTGTAACCACGCCAGACATCGTATTTTAACCACCGTATTCCAACAATGTTAACGGTAACAACTACGCCGTTATTTATAAAAACTCAAACTTGTCATTTTCTTCATCCGACCGTTTTCCGTTATGGGGCCCACAAATGGAAGCATGGCCTCCCATGTACGAAGCATGGTCTCCCATGTACGAAGGTTTCCTTGAGCACTTTTCAAAGATTCTAATTTTTAAAACAGTTTTTGACTATACCTTTATGTAGGTATCACTGTGAGGTGCTGTCCACTGATGGGACATTTGTCACATTACGGTTGAGACACGAGTCACTGTTGGTATATATTTGTATCCAAACTCACAGCATATGTGTTGTTGTATTTTGTACTACAATTGTTGTAATAAATTTGTAGTTGTTTTCAGTACCATGTATTTGGCGACTCAGAATAGGTTGGGTGAAATAGACTTATTTTGGGGTTGTCATATTTGGTATCAGAGCTTAGGGATATGGTCTCTGGCGGGATCGGGGAATATAACTAGGAGGGGAGAGATGAGTAAATCCTTCGCTAGTGTGTCCTACCTAAGCTTATTTGTTGGTCAGTCATAATATCGGGATATTATGTGATATGTTAATTTGTTTAATTAACCCTTGTTTTATGGCAGTATTTGAGAATGGCTGCTAAGAATGTTAATAATGGAGTGAATGAGACCGTGAGGATACCTCTAATCACCAACCAGGATAATGTGATGTCAAAGTAAGAAGGAATTAGAGAAATCCATGTGGTGAGTGAAGAATTGATAGTCAGACCTTTAGATGGTCGCAGAGGTAACAATTGGTGAGAGTGAGGAAGAAGAGGAAAACGAGGTACCTGAGGAGAATTTATTAGAGGTATTATATGATCAAAATGTAGAATTGCAAAATCGTATTCATTAGTTAGAAGAGCAGGCTGAAGAACGACAGGCGGTCGTGGAGCAAAAGGATGTAACAATTCAAGCTTGTGTTACCCGATATGTGATGCTTGAACAAAAGCATTCTTTGGAAGAGTATAAGATGATAAAACTGGAATCTGAGCTGAAAGAAGAAAAAACTGAACGAGTAAGAGTGAGTGATGCATGGGAAAAAGCCATGACGATTTATTGATATTGTGGAAAGAGATGTCCGATCTAAGAAGGCTAAAATAGATGATATGTATTTCTCTTTTTGGACAACAATTGGGAGAACCCAACATCGAAGTTTTGAATTACCTGTACAGGAAGCGGTCAACTGAATTCGATATGGATCAAGATTGATGATTCGGATCATAAATCGAGAGTCTGATGAAAGCGATTGAAGGTGGAATATGCCTTATAGAAAAGTATATTCCAACGGTAGTGATGACACCAAATGCTGCCCCAGACAAGTCAAAGCTGAGTAGTCAAGGGATAGCGGTTGTCATGACTTCCCAACAACTGAGGAACCCAAATGAAGTTATCACAGGAGATGAGCAATGGAGAAATCATGGTGACCAGGGAGATAGAATCTGGAATGAAAGCAAGGTATTCTCAACTTTTCGAAATACCAGGTACATAAATTTCGGGGACGAAATTTCATAATGAGGGGAGATTGTAAGACCCCGAATTTTATGAAATAAAAGTATTCAATTTTTCTTATAATTACTATTCAGTAAATGGTTAAATTGATAAACGTTAAAGTTAAGGGTGATATATGAAAAAAAAAAATTCAAAATACGCAAGTGGTTATAAAATATTCATTATTGTCGGGGAATATTCGTTTAGTCGTGGTATATTCTTTTACGTCGGGGAATATTAAATGCGACGATGCGACCATTTGTGGGCCCATAATGAATAATCATTAACCGGATGAAGAAAGCGACAAATTTGAGTTTTTATAAATAACTACGTAGTTATTACTGAATTAACTTTGTTGGAATACACGGTGGTTAAAATACGATGAATACGTAGTTACACGAAAGCACACGGTATTGCGACGTAAAGATTTTTTTAATTATTGATTCTTACGTGAAAGCCACTACTCAATAATTATTATGATAATTCATTGTTCAATATTTTATTTTATTGAATCAATAATTATTTGCGTTGATATTTTATATTATTGTTGTTTCAATAATTATCAATCGCGACAAAGATATCTCCATTATCAGATCAATAATTCATATTATTTGAATAATATTATTAGATAGCATTATTGGCAATGTCTAGAAAGTTCTGTCAATGAGAGGTTTAGTCACCTAATTGCGCGCCAGTAAGGAGAAATCCTTATCGGAAAGCCCCTTCTTTCCTGGGAACTGCCTGGTTGTCATTATTGTGATTCTATAATATTATTTGTGAATAATTAATTATTGATTTATATTATAATGAAATATTTATTTGATGTGGATATAAACGATTGATTTATTTATGTGGTTATAAATGAAGGAATCAATGTTGAGGTATTTTATCAGTATTTTGTCAAATTGGAGGTATTAAAAGATCAAATTAGTGTTCTTACAGCTTTATTGTGTGAGTTATAATTTTTAATCTGACCGTTGGATCGTTGTGATTTTTGGATATGTTATACATATATAAGTTGAGTATATGTTCACAAATTTTGAACCGTTAAAAATGAATGAATGATTTGTTATCAATTTTAAGATGTGGCTCATTCGGAAATTAGGTTTCTAAATGATTTTGGTGAAAAATTCTAGAAATGGGTGGGCCCCATTTTTGGTTGTTTGGGAAGATGGCTGATTTTTGGTGGGTGGAATAGTAGAGAGTAAAAGCCATCGCAATTAGCAAGTCAAGTCTGCTTGGCGTCTTAACATTTTCCTATAAATAGAGAAATTTAAGTTAGAATTGAAAATCACACCGAGAATTCATAAGTTTTCTCTCTTTCTCTCTAGATTATCGAGTGTATTTTGTGAGTATTTAGATACTTGGTGAGTTTGCTATTCATCGCTGCAAGTTTCTTCAAATATCAGATATCGATATCCAAAGTCTTTCGCTCTTTTTGAGGTAAGGGATAGTAAGAAATTTTAAGGGTTGTTATGTTTTTCGGCCGTAATTTTTCCGAGCTTCAAAAATTCAGGAAAATTTGAAATGATAATTTGATGAGTTTTCTTGATTGTGTCCAAAAAATGGCGATTTTTGGATGTATAGATTAAGAGTTGTGAATTTTATGAGAAAATACTATTTTAAAATTAACCGCTTATAACTTCTTGTGGTTAACTCCAAAATTAGTAAAATTTTTATTGGGAGTACATGTATATGATAGAAGTATACTCTGTAAATTTCAGAATTTTTGGATAAAAGTACAATTTTTGATAAATATCTAAATATTAAATTTGTTTTGGCCATATAAAAAATAGTAAATGATTTTTAAAAATTCTCAGAAAAATATATGTTCAATATGGGACTATATTCTACTAAATCTCAGAAAAGAAAATTTGTTTGTACTGATTCGGTATTTTTCATGAAAATGGACTAGTTATGAGTAAATGAATTAAATATGTTATGTGACGTAAGAAAATTGGAAAATAGGATTTTATGACTTGAGAATCCTATTTGAGGTATATGCAGATTTTGATGAGGGTTTTGGTTATTGGTGATAAAATCTTATGAGTTTGGAATTTTAAGATGATTAAATGCATTATTTAGTAAAGTGTAAACAATTAAAATAAATTGTTTATAAGTTTAAGAAATGTTATTTCAATATCATTATACCGAAATATTGGTATGGATTTTATTGTGAAATTTTTGCCTTTTTGTGTCGAATTTACTATTCATGAGTTACTATTCATGAGTTACTATTTACGAAGTTACTATTCATGGGTTACTATTCACGAGTTACTATTCATGACAAAATTGATTTCTTTTTTCTAACCAAATTATAGTTGATTTATGAATATTACTCTTGAGATTAAATCTAGATGTTTTGATTATATTGATTTTACTATTATATATAACATTTTATAACCCTAATGATGATATTTCTCTTTGACTTGAGTGTAAAGATGGGTAGATTTTTGGTATTATCATGACTATGGGTTCCCTTTAGGCCGATGGTGTGCAAAGTTGAATTGTTGACTGGTATGATCATGACCATTGAATTTATATTTGAATATCTTTAGCTTAAGTGCAAAGGTGAAATGATCAACATGGTTATAATTATTGCTTATATAAATTCTGAAATGATTATATATTTCTTTGAGATATTAATATATTTGGCCTGTAGTGCAAATATGAACTGTTGATAAATATATTTGGCCTGTAGTGCAAATATGAACTGTTGAGGAATATCTTTGGCCTATAGTGCAAAGATAAATTGTTGATGAATATCTTTGGCCCGTAGTGCAAAGATGACCTGTTGTTGAATATCTTTGGCATGTAGTGCAAAGATGGTCTGTTGATGAATATCTTTGGCCGTAGTGCAAAGATGAAATTGTTAGTATGATTATAAGCAGGAACTGTGATTTGGTATAACCATGATCTTTGATGTTTCAGGTAAAGACATGTGATGAAAATTATCTTCGTCCTGGATGCGAAGAGTAATTTAGAATTACAATTATGATTATGAGTTATTCATATAATTGTGGAAAGGAACTGTTGATTAATGTTACAGGGATAAAACATTGTTGGTGGACTTTTAATGTGAAGAAGATAATAGACTTTATGGTCTATTTAACTCTTCTAATGGATTGCTCGTTCCGCTGCAACTATGGTTGAAAAATTTTATCATCTACCATATGTTCTAAATCTCTGATTTATTACTGTTGAAGGCTATTGATAATTTATTTATCTTTAGAGTCATGATATTCTTTCTTTCGAGCTAGTTGTGCTCACCCTTACATTTCAAAATTGCTTTCGTGTAATACTGAGTGTAGGTCGAAGCGGGGGGTATGAGGGAATAGAACGGTGGTCATCATTTAGTAGTTATATTTGATGAATCCGATAGGGTAAGGCGAACCCAACGTTGGAAGGGTGTTTTGCCACTATCATACAAGATGTCTAATGTCATACAACCTCGTGTCATTATAAGACAGGGTTATGCACATCCACTTGCTGAGTATATTTACGAGCACTACCTATATAATCTTGGTGTTTGTTTGAAGTATAATTCACGATTAGAGACAATGGAGATAATGATATGTCAAGAGAAGACTCACCATTAGAAAGAATATGATAGTAATCTTCTTGTTTTTCTTTGGGGTCTATTAGGTCAACCAAGGATAATTCTGTGGACATATGATATATATCATAACCTGGAAGCATGGCCTCCCATGTACGAAGGTTTCCTTGAGCACTTTCCAAAGATTCTAATTTCTAAAACAGTTTTTGACTATACCTTTATGTAGGTATCACCGTGTGGTGTGTCGTCCATCGATGGGACATTTGTCACAAAGACGATTGGGACACGAGTCACAGTTGGTATATATTTGTATCCAAACTGACAGCATATGTGTTGTTGTATTTTGTACGACAATTGTTGTAATAAATTTGTAGTTGTTTTCAGTACCATGTATTTGGCGACTCAGAATAGGTTGGGTGAAATGGACCTATTTTGGGGTTGTCATATTTGGTATCAGAGCTTAGGGATATGGTCTCTGGCGGGATCGGGGAATATAACTAGGAGGGGAGAGATGAGTAAATCCTTCGCTAGTGTGTCCTACCTAAGCTTATTTGTTGGTCGATCATAATATCTGGATATTATGTGATATATGTTAATTTGTTTAATTAACCCTTGTTTTATGGCGATTTGAGAATGGCTCACGAGAATGTTAATAATGGAGTGAATGAGACAGGTGGGGATACCTCTAATCACCAACCGTGATAATGTGATGTGATGTCGAAGAAGAAGAATTAGAGAAATCCATGTGGTGAGTGAAGAATTGATAGTTGACCTAGAGATGGTCGCAGAGGTAATAAATGTGAGAGTGAGGAAGAAGAGAGGAAGAAGAGGTACACGAGGAGAATTTATTAGAGGTATTATATGATCAAAATGTAGAATTGCAAAATCGATATTCATGAGTTAGAAGAAGAAGGTTGAAAACGACGGAAGTGATGCGTGGAGCAAAAGGATGCAACAATTCAAGCTTGTGTTACCCGATATGTGATGCTTGAACGAAGCATTCTTTGGCGAGTATAAGATGATAAAATTTGGAATCTGAAAGTTGAAAGAAGAAAAAAGATTGTAAGACCCCGAATTTTATGAAATAAAAGTATTTAATTTTTCTTATAATTACTATTAGGTAAATGGTTAAATTGATAAAAGTTAAAGTTAAGGGTGATATATGAATTTTTTTTTCAAAATACGCAAGTGGTTATAAAATATTATTCATTGTTGTGGGGAATATTCGTTTAGTCGTGGAATATTCTTTTTGCGTCGGGGAATATTAAATATGACAGTAGCGACCATTTGTGGGCCCATATGTAATAAGCGTCGGATGAAGAAAAGCGACAAATTTGAGTTTTTATAAATAACTTGGCGTAGTTATTCTGAATTAACCTTTGTTGGAATACACGGTGGTTAAAATACGATGTCTGGCGTGGTTCTTGCGATGCTTACGGTATTGCACGATATTTTTCAATTATTGATTCTTACGTGAGAAGGCACTACTCAATAATTATTCTGATAATTCTTATTCAATATTTTATTTTATTGAATCAATAATTTTTGCGTTGATATTTTATATTATTGTTGTTTAATAATTATCTTTGCACTGATATCTCCATTATCGGATCAATAATTCATATTATTTGAATAATATTATTAGATAGCATTATTGGCAATGTCTAGAAAGTTACATCGAGGAGAGGTTTGGTCACCTAATTGCTTGATAAGGAGAAATCCTTATCGGAAAAGCCCCTCTTTCACAGGAGCTGCGCAGTTGTCATTATTGTGATTCTATAATATTATTTGTGAATAATTAATTATTGATTTATATGATAATGAAATATTTATTTGATGTGGATATAAATGATGGATTTATTTATGTGGTTATAAATGAAGGAATTAATGTTGAGGTATTTTATCGGTATTTTTGTCGGATTGGAGGTATTAAAAGATCAAATCGGTGTTCTTTCTGACTTTATTGTGTGAGTTATAATTTTTAATCGTAGTTGGATCGTTGTGATTTTTGGATATGTTATACATATATAAGTTGAGTATATGTTCACAAATTTTGAACCGTTAAAATGAGCGAATGATTTGTTATGAATTTTAAGATGTGTGATTAGGAAATTAGGTTTATAAATGATTTTGGTGGAAAATTCTAGAAATGGGTGGGCCCCATTTTTTGGTTGTTTGGGGAAGATGGCTGATTTTTGGTGGGTGGAATAGTAGCGAGGTAAAGCCATCACCATCAGGTGGCAGTCGAAAGTGTCTGCTTGAGCGTCTTAACATTTTTCTATAAATAGGGCTAAGTTAGAATTGAAAATCACACCAGAATTCATAAGTTTTCTCTCTTTTTCTCTCTAGATTATCGAGTGTATTTTGTGAGTATTTAGATACTTGGTGAGTTCTTTATTCATCGGTGCAAGTTTCCTTGACGTCATATCAGATATCGATCGGAAAGTCTTTGCTCTTTTGAGGTAAGGGATAGTAAGGGATTTTAAGGGTTGTTATGTTTTTCAGTTTCGTAATTTTTCCGACCTTCAAAAATTCTGGAAAAATTTGAAATGATAATTTGATGAGTTTTCTTGATTGTGTCCAAAAATGGCGATTTTTGGATGTATAGATTAAGAGTTATGAATTTTATGAAAAGACTATTTTAAAATTAAACCCTTATAACTCCTTGTGGTTAACTCCAAAATTAGTAAAATTTTTATTGGGAGTACATCTATATATGATAGAAGTATACTCTGTAAATTTTTAGAATTTTTGGATAAAAGTACAATTTTTGATAAATATCTAAATATTAAATTTGTTTTGGCCATATGAAAAATAGTAAATGATTTTTTAAAATTACGAGAAAAATATATATTCAATATGGGACTATATTCTACTAAATCTCGAGAGAAAAGAAAATTTGTTTTGTCTTGATTTGGTATTTTTCATGAAAATGGACTAGTTATGAGTAAATGAATTAAATATGTTATGTGAAGTAAGAAAATTGGAAAATAGGATTTTATGGCTTGAGAATCCTATATGAGGTATATCTGATTTTTGATGAGGGTTTTGGTTATTGGTGATGAAATCTTATGAGTTTGGAATTTTAGGATGATTAAATGCATTATTTAGTAAAGTGTAAACAATTAAAATAAATTGTTTATAAGTTTAAAAAATGTTATTTTAATATCATTATCTAGAAATATTGGTATGGATTTTATTGTGGAATTTCTACCTTTTTGTGTCGGGTTTACTATTTATGAGTTACTATTCACGAGTTCTTATTTATGAATTACTATTTACAAAGTTACTTATTCATGAGTTCTTATTCACGAGTTCTTATTCATGACAAAATTGGTTTTTTTTCTAACCAAATTATAGTTGATTTATGAATATTACTCTTGAGATTAAATCTAGATGTTTTGATTATATTGATTTTATTATTATATATAACATTTTATAACC
Source organism: Panax ginseng (assembly GCA_020205605.1). Lineage (NCBI taxonomy): Eukaryota > Viridiplantae > Streptophyta > Magnoliopsida > Apiales > Araliaceae > Panax > Panax ginseng. The sequence goes on from CM035136.1 coordinate 44,062,237, forward strand.
CTAATGATGATATTTCTCTTTGACTTGAGTGTAAAGATGGGTAGATTTTTGGTATGATCATGACTATGGGTTCTCTTTGGCGATGGTGCAAAGTTGAATTGTTGGTTGGTATGATCATGACCATTGAATTTATAATTGAATATCTTTAGCTTAAGTGCAAAGGTGAAATGATCAACATGGTTATAATTATTGTTTATATAAATTACGAAATGATTATATATTTCTTTGAGATATTAATATATTTGGCTGTAGTGCAAATATGAGCTGTTGATGAATATATTTGGCATGGTGCAAATATGAAGCTGTTGATGAATATATTTGGCTTGTAGTAAATAAATATGAGCTGTTGAGGAATATCTTTGGCTTATAGTACAAAGATGAATTGTTGATGAATATCTTTGGCCGTAGTGCAAAAGATGATCACTTGTTATTGAATATCTTTGGCATGTAGTGCAAAGATGGTGCATTGATGAATATCTTTGGTAGTAGTGCAAAGATGAAATTATTAGTATGATTATAAGCAGAGAAATGTGATTTGGTATAACCATGATCTTTGATGTTTCGGAGGTAAAGACATGTGATGAAAATTATCTTCGTCACGGATGCGAAGAGAATTTAGAATTACAATTATGATTATGAGTTATTCATATAATTGTGGAAAAGGCTGTTGATTAATGTTACAGGGATAAAACATTGTTGGTGGACTTTTAATGTGGAGAAGATAATAGACTTTATGGTCTATTTGACTCTTCTAATGGATTGCTCGTTCCGCTGCAACTATGGTTGAAATTTTTTATCATCTACCATATGTTCTAAATCTCTGATTTATTATTGATGAAGGCTATTGATAATTTAATTATCTTTAGTCATGATATTCTTTCTTGAGCTAGTTGTGCTCACCCTTACATTTCAAAATTCCTTTCGGGTAATAAGAGTGTGTATTTGGGTTGGCGGGGGTATGAGGGGAATAGAGCGGTGGTCATCATTTAGTAGTTATATTTGGTGAATCAAATAGGGTGAAGGCGAACCCAACGTTGGAAGGGTGTTTTGCCACTATCATATAAGATGTCTAATGACATACAACCTCGTGTCATTATAAAAGCGCAGGGTTGTGCACATCCACTTCTTGAGTATATCTCTGAGCACTACTATATAATCTTGGTGTTTGTTTGAAGTATAATTCTCGATTAGAGGCGAGTGGAGATAATGATATGTGAGAGAAGACTCACCATTGGAAAGAATATGATAGTAATCTTCTCGTTTTTTCTTTGGGGTCTATTAGATTGACCGAGGATAATTCTGTGGACATATGATATCTATCATAACCTGGAAGCATGGCCTCCCATGTATACGAAGGTTTCTTGAGCACTTTCCAAAGATTCTAATTTCTAAAGCGGTTTTTTATACCTATACCTTTATGTAAGGTGTCATTGTGATTGGACATTTGTCACAAAGATCGAGGTTGGGACGAGAGTCGCGATTGATATATATTTGTATCAAACTCACGACATATGTGTTGTTGTATTTTGTACGACAATTGTTGTAATAAAGTTGTAGTTTTTTTACGTACCATGTATTTGGCGACTCGAGAATAGGTTGGGTGAAATGGACCTATTTTGGGGTTGTGTCAGTTATTTGGTATCGAGCTTAGGGATATGGTCTCTGGCGGGATCGGGGGAATATAACTAGGAGGGAGAGATGAGTAAATCCTTGCTAGTGTGTCCTACTAAGCTTATTTGTTGGTCGGTCGTAATATCGGGATATTATGTGATATGTTAATTTGTTTAATTAACCCTTGTTTTATGGCGATATTTGAGAATGGCTAATTTGAGAATGTTAACAATGGAGTGAATGAGGCAGTGGGGATACCTCTAATCACCAACCATGATAATGTGATGTCGGTGAAGAAGGAATTAGAGAAATCCATGTGGTGAGTGAAGAATTGATAGTTACTTTTTAGAGATGGTCATGAGAGGTAATGGTGAGTGAGTGAGGAAGAAGAAGAAGAAGAAGAGGTACACGAGGAGAATTTATTAGAGGTATTATATGATCAAAATGTAGAATTGCAAAATCGTATTCATGAGTTAGAAGAAGCGAAATTTTGAAGAGCGGTGATGATCGTGGAGCAAAAGGATGCAACAATTCAAGCTTGTGTTATCCGATATGTGATGCTTGAGCGAAGCATTCTTTGGCGAGTATAAGATGATAAAGATGGAATCTGAAATTTGAAAGAAGAAAAAAAAAGCTGAGCAGTAAGAGTGAGTGATGCATGGGAAAAAAGCCATACGACGCGTTGATATTGTGGAAAGAGATGTCGAACCCAAATGAAGTTATCACGGGAGATGAGCAATGGAGAAATCATGGTGGCCAGGGAGATAGAATCTGGAATGAAAGCAAGGTATTCTCAACTTTTGAAATATCAGTACGTAAATTTAGGGGACGAAATTTCATAAGGAGGAGATTGTAAGACCCAATTTTATTAAATAAAAGTATTCAATTTTTCTTATAATTATTATTAGGTAAATGGTTAAATTGATAAAAGTTAAAGTTAAGGGTGATATATGAATTTTTTTTTTTTCAAAATACATGAAGTGGTTATAAAATATTATTCATTGTTGTCGGGGAATATTCGTTTTAGTCGTGGAATATTCTTTTACGTGGGGAATATTAAATGCTGACAGTATGACCATTTGTGGGCCCATAATGAGAATAGCTGTCGGATGAAAAAAGCGACAAATTTGAGTTTTTATAAATAACAGCGTAGTTATTCTGAATTAACAACTTTGTTGGAATACACGGTGGTTAAAATACGATGTCTGGCGTGGTTACTTGCGATAGCTTGCGGTATTGCACGATATTTTTTCAATTATTGATTCTTACGTGAGAAGGCACTACTCGATAATTATTACGATAATTCTTATTCAATATTTTATTTTATTGAATCGATAATTCTTTGCGTTGATATTTTATATTATTGTTGTTTGATAATTGTCCTACCGCACGATATCTCCATTATCGGATCAATAATTCATATTATTTGAATAATATTATTAGATAGCATTATTGGCAATGTCTAGAAAGTTACATCGAGGAGAGGTTTGGTCACTAATTGCGCGCGATAAGGAGAAATCCTTATCGGAAAGCCCCTCTTTCACAGGGGCGCTTTGGTTGTCATTATTGTGATTACATAATATTATTTGTGAATAATTAATTATTGATTTATATGATAATGAAATATTTATTTGATGTGGATATAAATGATGGATTTATTTATGTGGTTATAAATGAAGGAATTAATGTTGAGGTATTTTATCGATATATTTTTGTCGGATTGGAGGTATTAAAAGATCAAATCGGTGTTCTACTGACTTTATTGTGTGAGTTATAATTTTTTTTAATCGTAGTTGGATCGTTGTGATTTTTGGATATGTTATACATATATAAGTTGAGTATATGTTCACAAATTTTGAGCAATTAAAAATGAGCGAATGATTTGTTATGAATTTTAAGAGGTGGTGATTAGGAAATTAGGTTTATAAATGATTTTGGTGGAAAATTCTAGAAATGGGTGGGCCCCACTTTTTGGTTGTTGGGGAAGATGGCTGATTTTTTGGTGGGTGGAATAGTAGCGGTAAAAGCCATCGGTGCTTGCGGTCAAGTCTGCCTTGGCGTCTTAACATTTTCCTATAAATAGAGGCTAAGTTAGAATTGAAAATCACACGAGAATTCATAAGTTTTCTCTCTTTTTCTCTCTAGATTATCGAGTGTATTTTGTGAGTATTTAGATACTTGGTGAGTTCTTTATTCATCGGTGCAAGTTTCCTTGACGTCATATCAGATATCCGATCGGAAGTCTTTGCTCTTTTTTGAGGTAAGGGATAGTAAGGGATTTTAAGGGTTTTTGTTTTTCAGGTTTCGTAATTTTTCGACCTTCAAAATTTTGGAAAAATTTGAAATGATAATTTGATGAGTTTTCTTGATTGTGTCCAAAAATGGCGATTTTGGATGTATAGATTAAGAGTTATGAATTTTATGAGAAAAAACTATTTTAAAAGTAAACCCTTATAACTCCTTGTGGTTAACTCAAAATTGGTGAAATTTTTATTGGGAGTACATGTATATGATAGAAGTATACTACTCTGTAAATTTTGAATTTTTGGATAAAAGTACAATTTTTGATAAATATCTAAATATTAATTTGTTTTGGCCGTATGAAAAATAGTAAATGAATTTTTTAAAAATTAAGAGAAAATATATATTGATATGGGACTATATTACTACTAAATCTCGGAAAAGAAAATTTTTTTGTCTTGATTTGGTATTTTTCATGAAAATGGACTAGTTATGAGTAAATGAATTAAATATGTTATGTGAAGTAAGAAAATTGGAAAATAGGATTTTATGGCTTGAGAATCTATATGAGGGTATATCTGATTTTTGATGAGGGTTTTGGTTATTGGTGATGAAATCTTATGAGTTTGGAATTTTAGGATGATTAAATGCATTATTTAGTAAAGTGTAAACAATTAAAATAAATTGTTTATAAGTTTAAGAAATGTTATTTTCAATATCATTATCTTAGAAATATTGGTATGGATTTTATTGTGGAATTTCTACCTTTTTGTGTCGGGTTTCTTATTCATGAGTTCTTATTCACGAGTTACTTATTCATGAGTTCTTATTCATGAAGTTCTTATTCATGAGTTCTTATTCACGATTCTTATTCATGACAAAATTGGTTTCTTTTTTAACCAAATTATAGTTGATTTATGAATATTACTCTTGAGATTAAATCTAGATATTTTGATTATATTGATTTTATTATTATATATAACATTTTTATAACCTAATGATGATATTTCTCTTTGACTTGAGTGTAAAGATGGGTAGATTTTTGGTATGATCATGACTATGGGTTCTCTTTGGCGATGGTGCAAAGTTGAATTGTTATTTGGTATGATCATGACCATTGAATTTATAATTGAATATCTTTAGCTTAAGTGCAAAGGTGAAATGATCGACATGGTTATAATTATTGTTTATATAAATTACGAAATGATTATATATTTCTTTGAGATATTAATATATTTGGCATTTGGTAGTGCAAATATGAGCTGTTGATGAATATATTTGGCTGTAGTGCAAATATGAGCTGTTGATGAATATCTTTTGGCTGTGTAGTGCAAAGATGATTGTTGTTGATGAATATCTTTGGCCGTAGTGCAAAGATGATTTTGTTGTTGTTGAATATCTTTGGCGTAGTGCAAAGATAGTGCATTGATGAATATCTTTGGTAGTAGTGCAAAGATGAAATTATTAGTATGATTATAAGCGAGCTGTGATTTGGTATAACCATGATCTTTGATGTTTGAGGTAAAGACATGTGATGAAAATTATCTTAAATCTGGATGCGAAGAGAATTTAGAATTACAATTATGATTATGAGTTATTCATATAATTGTGGAAAAGGCTGTTGATTGATGTTACTGGGGATAAAACATTGTTGGTGGACTTTTAATGTGGAGAAGATAATAGACTTTATGGTCTATTTGACTCTTTAATGGATTGCTCGTTCATTTGCAACTATGGTTGAAATTTTTATCATCTACCATATGTTCTAAATCTACGATTTATTATTGATGATGAAAGGCTATTGATAATTTAATTATCTTTAGTCATGATATTCTTTCTTGAGCTAGTTGTGCTCACCCTTTTTTCATTCCTTTACATTTCAAAATTCCTTTCGGGTAATAAGTGTAGAATGGGTGGGCCGGGGGTATGAGGGGAATAGAGCGGTGGTCATCATTTAGTAGTTATATTTGGTGAATCAAAGGGTGGTGGCGAACCCAGCGTTGGAAGGGTGTTTTGCCACTATCATACAAGATGTCTAATGACATCTGACCTCGTGTCATTATAAAGGCGAGGTTGTGCACATCCACTTCTTTGAGTATATCTCTGAGCACTACTATATAATCTTGGTGTTTGTTTGAAGTATAATTCTCGATTAGAGGCAGTGGAGATAATGATATGTCGAGAAGACTCACCATTGGAAAGAATATGATAGTAATCTTCTCTTTTTTTCTTTGGGGTCTATTAAATTGACGAGGATAATTACGTGGACATATGATATCTATCATAACCTAGGAAGCATGGCCTCCCATATACGAAGGTTTCTTGAGCACTTCCCAAAGATTCTAATTTCTAAAAGCAGTTTTTGACTATACCTTTATGTAGGTGTCATTGTGACGTGTTATCCGAGATGGGACATTTGTCACGACGGTTGGGACCATGAGTCATAGTTGGTATATATTTGTATCAAACTCACTGACATATGTGTTGTTGTATTTTGTACGACAATTGTTGTAATAAAGTTGTAGTTGTTTTTACGTACCATGTATTTGGCGACTTCGAGAATAGGTTGGGTGGAAATGGACCTATTTTGGGGTTGTCACATTTGGTATCGTGTGTCTACCTAAGCTTATTTGTTGGTCGGTCATAATATCGGGATATTATGTGATATGTTAATTTGTTTAATTAACCCTTGTTTTATGGCGATATTTGAGAATGGCTCATTTGAGAATGTTAACAATGGAGTGAATGAGGCCGTGGGGATACCTCTAATCACCAACCGAGGATAATGTGATGTCGGTGAAGAAGGAATTAGAGAAATCCATGTGGTGAGTGAAGAATTGATAGTTGCACTTTGAGATGGTCGAGAGGTAAAAAGTTGAGAGTGAGGAAGAAGAGGAAGAAGAGGTACCTGAGGAGAATTTATTAGAGGTATTATATGATCAAAATGTAGAATTGCAAAATCGTATTCATGAGTTAGAAGAAGCGAAATTTGAAGAACGACGGTGATCGTGGAGCAAAAGGATGCAACAATTCAAGCTTGTGTTATCAGATATGTGATGCTTGAGCGAAGCATTCTTTGGCGAGTATAAGATGATAAAATTTGGAATCGAGTTGAAAAGAAGAAAAAAGCTGAGCAGTAAGAGTGAGTGATGCATGGGAAAAAAAGTCATACGACGCATTGATATTGTGGAAAGAGATGTCCGATCTAAGAAGGCTAAAATAGATGATATGTATTTCTCTTTTTGGAATGACAATTGGGAGAACCCAACATCGAGTTTTGAATTACCCCTATGCATGAGGCGGTCAACCTGAATTCGATATGGATCGAAGATTGATGATTGAGATCATGAATCGAGAGTCTGACGAAGCGATTGAAGGTGGAATATGCCCTATAGAAAAGTATATTCAACGGTAGTGATGACACCAAATCTTTGCCCCAGACAAGTCAAAGCCGAGTAGTTCGAGGATAGCGGTTGTCATGACTTCCCAACAAGTGAGGAACCCAAATGAAGTTATCACGGGAGATGAGCGATGGAGAAATCATGGTGGCCAGGGAGATAGAATCGGAATGAAAGCAAGGTATTCTCAACTTTTGAAATACGGTACGTAAATTTAGGGGGACGAAATTTCATAAGGAGGGAGATTGTAAGACCCGAATTTTAAAAAATAAAAGTATTCAATTTTTCTTATAATTACTATTAGGTAAATGGTTAAATTGATAAAAGTTAAAGTTAAGGGTGATATATGAATTTTTTTTCAAAATCATGAGTGGTTATAAAATATTCATTGTTGTCGGGAATATTCGTTTAGTCGTGGAATATTCTTTACGTAGGGGAATATTAAAAATAGTGACGCAAGCCATGACCATTTATGGGCCCCATAACAGAATAAGCGTCGGATGAAAAAAGCGACAAATTTGAGTTTTTATAAATAACGGCGTAGTTATTACAGAATTAACAACTTTGTTGGAATACAGTGGTTAAAATACGATGTCTGGCGTGGTTTGCGCGATAGCACACGGTATTGCACAATATTTTTTCAATTATTGATTCTTACGTGAGAAGGCACTACTCAATAATTATTACGATAATTCTTATTCAATATTTTATTTTATTGAATCAATAATTCTTTGCGTTGATATTTTATATTATTGTTGTTTCAATAATTATCTTTGCACTGATATCTCCATTATCGGATCAATAATTCATATTATTTGAATAATATTATTAGATAGCATTATTGGCAATGTCTAGAAAGTTACATCGAGGAGAGGTTTGGTCACCTAATTGCGCGCGATGAGGAGAAATCCTTATCGAAAAGCCCCTCTTTCACAGGGCTGCACTGGTTGTCATTATTGTGATTACATAATATTATTTGTGAATAATTAATTATTGATTTATATGATAATGAAATATTTATTTGATGTGGATATAAATGATGGATTTATTTATGTGGTTATAAATGAAGGAATTAATGTTGAGGTATTTTATCGGTATTTTTTGTCGGATTGGAGGTATTAAAAGATCAAATCGGTGTTCTTACTGACTTTATTGTGTGAGTTATAATTTTTAATCGATAGTTGGATCGTTGTGATTTTTGGATATGTTATACATATATAAGTTGAGTATATATTTCACAAATTTTGAATCGTTAAAAATGAGCGAATGATTTGTTATGAATTTTAAGAGGTGGTGATTGAAAATTAGGTTTATAAATGATTTTGGTGGAAAATTCTAAAAATGGGTGGGCCCCACTTTTTGGTTGTTGGGGAAGATGGCTGATTTTTGGTGGGTGGAATAGTAGCAGGTAAAGCCATCGGGTAGAGGTCAAATCTGCTTCGGCGTGCTAACATTTTCCTATAAATAGAGGGCTAAGTTAGAATTGAAAATCACACAGAATTCATAAGTTTTCTCTCTTTTCTCTCTAGATTATCGAGTGTATTTTGTGAGTATTTAGATACTTGGTGAGTTTTTTTATTCATCGGTGCAAGTTTCCTTAAGCGTCATATCTGATATCCGATCGGAAGTCTTTGCTCTTTTGAGGTAAGGGATAGTAAGGGATTTTAAGGGTTGTTATATTTTTCGGTTTCATAATTTTTCGACCTTCAAAAATTTTGGAAAAATTTGAAATGATAATTTGATGAGTTTTCTTGATTGTGTCCAAAAATGGCGATTTTTGGATGTATAGATTAAGAGTTATGAATTTTATGAGAAAATACTATTTTAAAAGTAAACCCTTATAACTCCTTGTGGTTAACTCCAAAATTGGTGAAATTTTTATTGGGAGTACATGTATATGATAGAAGTATACTCTGTAAATTTGAATTTTTGGATAAAAGTACAATTTTTGATAAATATCTAAATATTAAATTTGTTTTGGCCATATGAAAAATAGTAAATGATTTTTAAAAATTCGAGAAAAATATATATTCAATATGGGACTATATTCTACTAAATCTCGAGAAAAGAAAATTTTTTTGTCTTGATTTGGTATTTTTCATGAAAATGGACTAGTTATGAGTAAATGAATTAAATATGTTATGTGAAGTAAGAAAATTGGAAAAATAGGATTTTATGGCTTGAGAATCCTATATGAGGTATATCTGATTTTTGATGAGGGTTTTGGTTATTGGTGATGAAATCTTATGAGTTTGGAATTTTAGGATGATTAAATGCATTATTTAGTAAAGTGTAAACAATTAAAATAAATTGTTTATAAGTTTAAGAAATGTTATTTTAATATCATTATACCGAAATATTGGTATGGATTTTATTGTGGAATTTCTACCTTTTTGTGTCGGATTTACTATTCATGAGTTACTATTCACGAGTTACTATTTATGAGTTACTATTTACAAAGTTACTATTCATGGGTTACTATTCACGAGTTACTATTCATGACAAAATTGATTTCTTTTTTCTAACCAAATTATAGTTAATTTATGAATATTACTCTTGAGATTAAATCTAGATGTTTTGATTATATTGATTTTACTATTATATATAACATTTTTATAACCCTAATGATGATATTTCTCTTTGACTTGAGTGTAAAGATGGGTAGATTTTTGGTATGATCATGACTATGGGTTCCCTTTGGCGATGGTGCAAAGTTGAATTGTTGGTGGTATGATCATGACCATTGAATTTATAATTGAATATCTTTAGCTTAAGTGCAAAAGGTGAAATGATCAACATGGTTATAATTATTGTTTATATAAATTCGAAATGATTATATATTTCTTTGAGATATTAATATATTTGGCTGTAGTGCAAATATGAGCTGTTGATGAATATATTTGGCATGTAGTGCAAATATGATGGCTCATTGAGGAATATCTTTGGCCTGTAGTGCAAAGATGAATTGTTGATGAATATCTTTGGCCCGTAGTGCAAGAAGATGATGTTGTTGAATATCTTTGGCTGTAGTGCAAAGATGGTGCATTGATGAATATCTTTGGTAGTAGTGCAAAGATGAAATTATTAATATGATTATAAGCGAGGAGGCTGTGATTTGGTATAACCATGATCTTTGATGTTTGAGGTAAAGACATGTGATGAAAATTATCTTAAATCACGGATGCGAAGAGAATTTAGAATTACAATTATGATTATGAGTTATTCATATAATTGTGGAAAGGCTGTTGATTAATGTTACTGGGGATAAAACATTGTTGGTGGACTTTTAATGTGGAGAAGATAATAGACTTTATGGTCTATTTGACTCTTCTAATGGATTGCTTTCGTTCATTTGCAACTATGGTTGAAATTTTTTATCATCTACCATATGTTCTAAATCTACGATTTATTATTGATTGTTGGCTATTGATAATTTATTTATCTTTAGTCATGATATTCTTTTTCTTGAGCTAGTTGTGCTCACCCTTACATTTCAAAATTCCTTTCGGAGTAATCTGAGTGTAGTTGGGTTGGCCGGGGGAGTAACGAGGGGAATAGAGCGGTGGTCATCATTTAGTAGTTATATTTGATGAATCCAATAGGGTGAAGCGAACCCAGCGTTGGAAAGTGTTTTGCCACTATCATACAAGATGTCTAATGTCATCTGACCTCGTGTCATTATAAAACGAGGTTGTGCACATCCACTTCTTTGAGTATATTCTGAGCACTACCTATATAATCTTGGTGTTTGTTTGAAGTATAATTCACGATTAGAGGCGAGTGGAGATAATGATATGTCGAGAGAAGACTCACCATTGGAAAAGAATATGATAGTAATCTTCTTGTTTTTCTTTGGGGTCTATTAGGTGACCGAGGATAATTACTATGGACATATGATATCTATCATAACCTGGAAGCATGGCCTCCCATGTACGAAGGTTTCCTTGAGCACTTTCCAAAGATTCTAATTTCTAAAATAGTTTTTGACTATACCTTTATGTAGGTATCATTGTGAGGTCTTTGTCCTTGATGGGACATTTGTCACATTACGGTTGGGACATCTGAGTCACGGTTGGTATATATTTGTATCCAAACTCATGACATATGTGTTGTTGTATTTTGTACGATAATTGTTGTAATAAAGTTGTAGTTGTTTTCTGTACCATGTATTTGGCGACTCAAAATAGGTTGGGTGAAATGGACTTATTTTGGGGTTGTCACATTAGCATTTGTTCCTTTAACTTCGTTTTTAATTAATCATCACAAAATTCAGTTGTTTAAATAAAATTTGATTGATATAAAACTAGTAGTTTAAATTTGTTAAATAAGGGTTCATGTGGGTTCAACACTAGATTTTATCACTTTATTACTTGACCATGTATACTTGCACATATTTGTCATTACGAAAGCGGACAACATCCTCCTCTCCCACTTCTCTCATCTTCATTGATTCCCTCCATAAATTTTATCAAACTCCTCTGTCCTTCTTACTTGTTATCCATTCTTCCCTCATCTCCCTCTCTCTAACGACTCTTTTAATCTCGTATTCTTCCTCTTACTTAGTACTCGATTTTTTTCTCTCCATCATTCTCAATATCATTCTTGCTATTTAAATCATTATCTCCCTCTCTAGATCTTTTTCTTTCCTTCCCTTTCACTCTTCCTCTCCCCTCTTTTTATTATTTCTTTCACTACCTCATCTTCGTCTCTCTCGCCTCTCACTCTCTTCTCACATTCTCAATCGCTATCACTCTACCCTCAATCTCTTTATCTCTCAAGCTTTGTCACTTTTCTTCCTTCCCTTTTTTTTCTCTGTTCTCCTAATGTGTATTACCAATCTCTTTTTTCTCGATATATCCTTTAAATCACTCTCAATATATTTTTCCTTGGACCCACTCAATTAATATCACTCCCGATTTCTTTTGGTTCTTTCTAATATCTACCTCCATCTCGTACGAGATCTTTGTCTTTTTTTTACTTCTCTGCATTCTTCTCTCTCTCCTCTTTGTCCTTCTCTCTCCATCACTCCCCTTCTCACTCTCTTTATATCTTGTAATTAATATATATAAAAGCGGGAGGGAGACTTGGTCTCTCACTCTATGTTGGTCTATTTTATGATAAAATTAAAAAATTGTTATATTTTAGTTAAATTATCTATTCACAACGATAAACTAATAACAACCTCACTCAACTCACATATTATCATTAGTTTCTTTTCTTTCTCCCACTTGTTATCCCTATTTTCTCTCATATCTTTTCTCATCCATGTTTTTTTAGATTTTTTTTAAAATATTTTAATTTTTCTCTTAATTGCACACGCATAATGTGTGCCACATAATCTAGTGTAATTAATGTCTCCCTAGCTCTCCATCTCTTATCTCACTCTTTTTTAATCTTCCCTCCTCCATCCTCCATCCTCCATCCTCCATCCTCCATCCATCTTTATATTACAATCTTTTTCTCTCCCCCTTCTCTATCACCCCTTTTCAATATCTCTCACCCTTTTCCTCTCCCTCACACTCGCCGTCTCTTCTTCTACTACGTTTCTCCAGTCTCTACCTCTTTTAGTCTCTGCTCAAAATCATTCCCAATCTCTTTTTCCTCCCTCCATATATCCCCCCATCATTCTCCCTTCTTATTTCCCTCCTTCATTTCCTTATCCCTCTCTCGTTCACCCTCTCTTCTCCAACCCCTCACTTTTTGTGTATCTTAATTAATATCTTTCTCACATTTAATCTCTTCCTCCCTCCCTCCCTCCTTCCCTCCTTCCTCCCTCCTTCCTCCTTCCTCCTTCCTCCTTCCTCCTTTCTTTCTCTCTGTATTGATCAATTTCTCTGTCTCTCACTTTAACCTTCTCATATCTTTTCCTCGCACCTCTATTCACTGCTTGTAGCGGAATTGTACGATCCATCCCACATCAATTCATCACTTAGTAGCGCACACCTGTGTAGACGGGCCCAATAAGTATACATCACTTAGTAGCGCACACTAGTGTAGACGGGCCCAATAAGTATATTGGACCACCTCTTTACCTAAAAGGTTAACCTATTAGGTTGAGGCTCTAACATACTTATTAACCCATCTACACTCTTGAATTTATCCGATATGAGATTCATGTGAAATATCTCAACAATCTCCACCTTTCACTTGAATACCCATCACAAGTATCATACTTGAGTATTCTCATCATTAAGCACACCTTCTTTGAATCCTTCAAGAGCTCTGCTCGACTCTAATACTACTCCACCACGCCAGCAGCAAACGTGTCTCAGCAGTTTTCCTAGAGCCATCCGAGTCCTGCTCCACCCGATTCAAATACTTCACCTTTGAGTCCTTCAAGAGCTTTGCTTGACTCTAATATTACTCCACCACGTCCGGAGCAAACGTGTCTCAGTAACTTCTCAGAGCCTTCCTAAGCCCGCTCCACCCGACTCAAATCATCCCGTGCTCCACCCACGAGGCCTTGCGAATTTACCCTCGCACCTTGGAGTTGTTCTTGGGCCCATCGAACCGTGAGCTCTGATACCATTTTGTAGCGAAATTGTACGATCCATCCCACATCAATTCATCACTTAGTAGCGCACACATGTGTAGACGGGCCCAATAAATATATTGGACCACCTCTTTACCTAAAAGGCTTAGGAAGGCTCTAGGGAAGTTACTGAGACACGTTTGCCCCGGACGTGGTGGAGTAATATTAGAGTCAAGCAAAGCTCTCAAGGACTCAAAGGTGAAGTATTTGAATCGGGTGGAGCAGGCTCTGATGGCTCTAGAAAACGGGCCGAGACACGCTTTGTCGTCAAGGTGGTGTAGTATTAGAGTCGAAAGTAGAGCTCTCAAGGATTCAAAGAAGGTGTGCTTAATGATGAGAATACTCAAGTATAATACTTGTGATGGGTATTCAAGTGAAAGGTGGAGATTGTTGGGATATTTCACATGAATCCCACATCGGATAAATTCAAGAGTGTAGATGGGTTAATAAGTATGGTAGAGCCTCAACCTAATAGGTTAACCTTTTAGGTAAGGAGGTGGTCCAACATACGATTGGGTCTGCTTACACATTGTGCGTATACCGCTAGTGATGAATTGATGTGGGATGGATCGTACAATTCCGCTACACTGCTATATCTCATACTCTCTCTTCTTCCTTTCCCTCTTTTTTCATCTCTCCCCTACTAAGAGAATGATTTGGAATAGGGAGAGGAATATGTTTCTTATCTACTTAGACGGGGGATTAGTCATGCTCCCTCCGTTCCTTAATATAGGTCGTTTTAGAAAAATATTTTTGTTCCTAAATATAAGTAATAAATATAACTTTAGTTCTTTCACTATTTTTTGTCCAATAAATAACACTATTTTTTTAATACAAGGGCAATATAGACAATTGATAGTATATTTAATGTTTTATAATCAATTTTTTAATACTTATGCACCACTCTAAAACGACCTATATTAAGAAACGGATGGAGTATTATTTATTGTATTAGATGGCCCATTAATCAAACCACCACTGGGAATTGGTTATTCATTAATCTACTAGTCGGGTAGAGGATACCAATCCCAACCACTCATTAGTGAAGGAAATGCTTTCATCCTAACTTTCTTTCGGATTTGAGTGGAGCAAAAAGAGTGTGAATGAAGGGTGTGATCGGTTTCATGAAAAGAGTATAGCCCTTCCGGGACAAGAAACCCATATCCCTCTAATAGTAGCACATTGTGAAGAAGTCCATCCCTCAAATAGTATCTCTCACCCCCTCTCTCTTACTTTTAATCTCCCCCATCTTTAAGGATTTAGGTTTTTGTAGGGTTTATCAAATTTGAAGAAACTTTGGTTGATTGGTGAGTGAAGAAGTGGCCACCAAGGAACCCTAAGATTTTAAACTTAAACTTCAATTTTGACATTGGTTCATTAGTGAAGTTGTATATTTAAGTTAATTGCTAAAGTAAATTATTTTATTCTAGTAAATTATTAAAGTTAATTATTTATTTAAGCTAATTAATGGGACTAATTATTTATTTATAGTAATGTGTATTGAGTTTTATTTATTTTGTACATTATACTTTAGTTGAATTATATTTATTCAAGAAGTTACACTTAAAGGACTTCAAATACAATCAAATATGTTAAGGAAAATTATTAAAACTGCATTCAATCCTCCTTCGATCATAATTCTATCAAAAAAATTGTGATACAATCAAATACGTTAAAAAAATATTATAACTGCAATCAATCCTTTTTCTTCTTTGGATCATGATTCTATCAAAAAAATTCGAGTACTTGTTATTACACCAGGCATTCCGGTAACTTGGCCGGAATATATTTGGGGAAACCTTCTTGTTATTAATTTTTGTAGCTTAGGATTGATTTTGTATGTTCACGATGTTCCTCTTCATTCTCTAACCCAGAACTATTGGTGCCCTCTTCCATCATTAACGGAGTTTTTTCCCTATTTGTTACGCTCTCTTACCAATACGTTTAGAACTAGAAAAAAACTCTAGAAAAATGAAATGAAATTATGATATTTAATTTAGCAAAAAAAAATTTTTTAAATGAAATGAAATCTAGTCGAAAGCGCCTACTTGTCGCATTCTGCATCGCCGCCCGTGAAAATGAAATTTCTTGCACTGTTTCCCATTTCCATGCACCTAAACACCAAAAGGCAACAACAACAAAGTATTAAATATTGCTTATCCTTCAAAGTTTCATCATCAATCTGTTTTACAAATGAATGGATAAAACAACGAAAGAGTAAATAATCAAAGTTTCTGCGACAGAACTCAGCCATCTATTGTTACAACATGATGTCTACTTGTTGATCACTAAAACTCGGCAACATCAACAACTACTTTGAGGACATGAACATCTAATCCTTTAGGCTTGAACAAGTGTGTTCAAGGCCTTTCCAGATGTACAAGTTATGAGTTAGATGAATCGGTTAAAGAATTGAATGTCGACTGATGTTGGTAAACTGAAGGTGTAGATTTGCATTTCCTTCTACTGCTACCTAAATTGCAAACTACAAATGACAATCTAATCAAACAACCCTTCGTCATGCCAAATATCAACTAAAAAATCTACCATCTCCTGCAAAATATCAGTCAATTCAAATTAGCAATATTCCCAGAAAAAAAAATACAGAATAATCTGAAACTATAATTCTTAATACCGACAAAATCATTAATTTTATATTAGATGCACAAATCCGTGATAAGTTTAAGTAAATAGGAAAATAAATAAAATGAGTTAGTTATGTGTTTCTTCTTTTTTTCTTTCCATTATAGATGTATCTATTTTCTTCCATGATGGTTATTTAATGCTTTTTACTTGATTTCCTTTCACAATTTTCAATGTTAGGATGCTAGAGGCGAAATGGCGGGTAGAAATTAAAGGATGCCTTATTAAACATGGATTTTCTCTTTAAAAGAGAGAATAGATATCGAATTAGCATACACAACTTTTATACAATTAGATAATCCTTTAATCTGGTCATATAAGTTCCCCACTATATATGAAGCGCAATCACTCAAAGAAACAGAGCCATCATGACAAGACAGTAAGCTGAGACAACGACATTTATATAGGGGAAACGACACATTTACCCCCTCGTGTTTTACCTCAACAACAAAGAATATTCATGTGGTTCATAAACAGTATTATAACTTCCATGCATTCTAGACTGTTGGGTGTGGTCCTCACCCATGAAAGGAATTCAAGTTGAAAAATGATTTACTTGCTAGTTTGGTTGGTGATCAAGACAAGTAATGTGAACCCTAATTTGATTAGAATAATAAATTATTTCCAATCCATAATAGGAATGGATTAGGAAAAGTACTATACTATAAATAAGACTATGAGGAAGTCTTATTATTATGAGAGAAACTCGGTAGCAAGAATGTGCCGAGAGAATAAATTAAGAAGATTACAATTTGTTGATAGTGGGATTTCGCCGCCATCTCCGTTCAATTGAAAGCTTGCAGACTTTATTGCTTGGACATGCTTGTCAAGTCGTCGACTAGTCGTCGCCTAGGCGACGACTAGGCGTCAAGTCGGTAAAAAATTTCGAGGCGGTGGGACGACTTGGTGGGAAAGCGTAGCGGCTAACGCATAATCAAATTCGGATGCACCCCAAAAAAAAAACCTAATCGATCACTCTCGGAACTTCAGTTATCAATCATCAGAGGAGAAGGAGAAACGAAAAGAGAAAAACAGAGATTACGTCGACCCAAACGTCGATCGCAAGTCGCAACTGACTCCAAACAATCGCAAGTCGCAAACGAGTGAGAGAGAGAGAAACGAACCCGCTTTGCAAGTAACGACGATTGACTGGGTATGACGATCGACTTTGGCGGCGACGATCGACTCCGACACGGCGACGACTAACTCCTACACATGACGACGTGACAGTTTACATGTATGGAGCTATTCTCAGTTCTTCTCTTCTTCTTCTACCCTGCTTCTCGTCAAACCCATCCTCTGATTTAAGATAAATAAACTTCTAGATTTTGTTTTATTTATTTCCTACTTTTGTTCAAATTGAAGAGGGAGTGAGAGTCGTCATTGCATGTAAAAGTTAATATTTGGAGAAACAAAAAGTGAAGCAAAGTTATTGATTATGTATTAAGTTAACTACGATTCTTTTTGCAAGTGTCAAGCAACAATTTAATATTTTATTTTAATTTTTTAAAAATAGTACTTTTTGATCACAAATTAAGTTGAGGGATTGATTGATCAATTAGGATTGTGTTTTATTACTATGTTGTAAAATGTCATGCACTCTGGTAATATAAAGCAAAAAAGAGAAGTTATCAACTAGGATTACATATTAGTCCTTTTTCTTTTGTAGTTCT
This sequence comes from Panax ginseng, assembly GCA_020205605.1. Lineage (NCBI taxonomy): Eukaryota > Viridiplantae > Streptophyta > Magnoliopsida > Apiales > Araliaceae > Panax > Panax ginseng. The sequence goes on from CM035136.1 coordinate 44,080,335, forward strand.
TGATTATAAATAAATTTATGATGTCATCTATGTTTAGTTGTTTACTTGTTTTGTTATTACAATTTTACAAATTACAATGTCTTGTTTGTTTGTTTAATTGTATTTTGTAGAATTATAGATATTTTCATTATGAATTTTTACGACTTTGTTTTCATTTCTATATTATGTTTGTTTTTGGCAATGTCACAATGAACATGTCTTTATCTTATAAAGGATGGTTGTCTAATTTTATGATATGATATCATTATTATATGCTTGTATATACCTTTATTTTAACAATACTTGTTTACTTGTTTTATCATAAATTATTGAATTCTTAGTATTGAAATTTATATAATTTTATATGTATAAAATTTACATTGTTAACGACTTGTCGACTTGCGGACGACTAGTCGAGCGCTTTGTCGACTAAGCGCTTAAGCTCCCGGCTACCGCTTTGCCTCGACTTAACGCCTTGATAACTATGGCTTGGAGTGTTTTGGGTGGTAAAGTTAATTAGATTTCTCAACCTAATTAAAGGTAAATTTGTACTTTCTCAATTTATTGTGCCGAGAGAATAAATTGAGAGGATTACAGCTTGTTGCTAGTGAGATTTCACCGCCATTTCCGTTTAATTGAAAGCTTGAAGACTTTATTGCAGACTTTATTACTTAAGAGTGTTTTGGGTGGTGAAGTTAATTAGATTTCTCAATCTAATTAATGTGGTCTTTCTAATTTGGGCAATTAAACATCGCAACAGATGGCGCAAGATGGGTTGACTGGAACATGATCCATAGCCAGCGGTGGCTATGGATCATCTCTCTCTCTCTCTCTCTATATATATATATATATAGATATATATATATATATGTGTGTGTGTGTGTGTGTGTATGGATCATGTCTCTCTCTCTCTATATATATATATATACGTGTGTGTGTGTGTGTGTTTGTATGCGTCTGTAAGTGAGTCTGTGTGAATATGTATGTTAAGGTACAATGCTTTGTAAAAATATCTTACAGTTAAAGGGATTGGCTCACTGAAAGGATCACAAGTTGAGAGCAAGTCTTCATAAGTCATTGACCAGCTGCACGCAAAAAGATTGTGGCAGTTATCTTTCACTGATAGATTATGAGTTCAAACAAATGTTGGAGTATAAATAGTCAGTAAAGTTAGTGTTAAAAACCTCACTTCCAAGAATGTGTGTTTGGCAAGGCACCAATGAACTTTGTTTTCTTGGGAAATTTCGCCCTATTGTATTTTAACAAGACCCAATTATCTAAGCAGAGTATCAACTTAAATGCTCAACTAAAAAATGTTTCTGACTTTTGAGAAGTGCATCTTTGACTTTAGAGGCTGTAAGAAGCAGAGATGCCTATGTTGTCCATAGCTGCATAAAACACATCTGAATCTCTCTCCAGACAAGTAGAGCATGGCTTAGAGTCCACTGACAAAATGCAACACTCAACTTTTGTAGCAACCCGTACAAGTTACAGGCTAAAGTTCAGGGAGATCCTTAAAGTTTCTCCATAATTTGGAGCCACAACTTGAACCCATAATATGGAATCAAATGTTCAAAAATTGTCCCTATTTTCTCTGAAGATACAAAAGCACATTAAAAGTATTCTATTTTTTCTATTTTCTCCAGAAATAAATTTGAAATACTGTAGCGAATAACTTTGAATTTGCGCAGTAAAAATGCAATTTTTACATTGATATTCAAAAGATGGGAGATAAGATAATTCCCCAAATTTTATTTGGGTTGAATGTATGAGTCTAAATCATAACCAACTACCCATAAGACTATTTCATAATTTGGATAAACTTGTTTCATTAAAACTCTTGCCACACAAATTCCCCAAACTAGCTCAATTTCTTGAGAAAATGGTAATATTAGTGGAGGTTCAACATGAGTAATTAAATCCAATGAGACGCACATGGTTCATGGAAATAATATGCTCAACTTGGGTACAAAAGATTAATGTCCAAACAAAATACCAAATCATATACTGAACCTCAAATTACTAGAGTCGTGCTTAAATGATGTATTTGTAGGTACCTTGGATTTACAGAATATTTTTGAAACAATCCAAAATCCTAGAATTTAGCAACAGGGGAACAGAAACACATCCATGTCAAAGTAACACACACATACACATGCATATCCAGAGGCGAAGCCATGTAATAAATGTGGGGTCAATTGACCCCACTCAAATTTTGGTACCACTTACAAATTTTTTTGATACAAAGCAGTTAGCCTTTTTTTGACACAATTTTGACCCCACATAATAGTTAAATTTTTTTAATATTATACAAAGCAGTCAACAACTCAACATGACAACACCTACCGCCTAAAAGAGAGAGAGAACTTTAGTCTGATAGTGATAGACAGATAGAGCGATAGCCGATAGTCTCTCGAGAAGGGCAAACCGGCATTAACAAAGAGAGAAAGAGAGAACTTTAGGCTACGATTGACGAAGACTGGAAGTGGAAGACGAAGAGTCGAAGACCCGTGCAGCTTGCAAGTGATCATGATCTGGCTCGATCTGTTGGCAACGCCTCGAGCCACGAGACTAACTCGCCATTCTTGATTCTTCACTCTCAGGTCCGGAACTCCCTCTCCTCTCTAATTATTGCAGATAATTCGTCATTAATTGATGATTTGATGTTCTATTTGGAGCTTTCTCATGGGAATACTTCTAGATCTATATATTTTCGTTATCCTCGAATTTCTTGTCATTTCCTTGCATACTTATTCTTCACTAATAGGAGTACTGAGTACAAAAGTTCAGTTCATGAAATTGGCAATTTGGCACAACTTTATTTTTTTGTTGTAATTAAGTTCATAATATCTTTAATTCTTTAAATGTACCAATATGGACAAATTTGTATTCGTAAAAGCTTCAGATTTGAAGAATCGTGTTCTAATAAAAATCGTAAAAAGAATGATGATAAAGTAGATTTGGGAAATCTTTCAAGGCACTCGGGTCATAAAGAAAATATCAAAGTATCATCCTAATATTCAAGATGAAGTAAGAAGAGCATTCATGCTAAAGGGTCCTCATACCTCTCAAACATAACTTCCCCATGACTCAAATTGGGGGATACTTACGAGATTTAATCCTCTTGGTTTAAAGAATATGGAAATTGGTTGGAGTATAAGATAGCTATTGATGCAAACATTTTGCTTATGTTGCTATCTATTTAGTAGAAGTAATCGAAAAAACAAGTGGGTCGTGATTCTTTCAATACTAACGGCTTCACAACATGAAACAAGAAAGAGAGATTTGATATTCATGTTGGAGGGCCTAATAGTGCTCATAATCAAGTTTGGAGTAAATGTCAAGATTTGATGAAACCAAAGCAAAACATTCAGAATGTTTTTATTAAACAATCTGAACAAACGAGACTTGAATATCGAATTCGCTTAAATGCATCACTTGATTGCATAAGATTTCTTTTGCATCAAGGGTTATCCTTTCGTGGTCATGATGAAGATGAGGATTCAAGTAATAGAGGAAATTTCTTACAGCTTCTACAATTTCTTGCTAATCACAATGAAAGTATCAACAATGTTGTGTTGCAAAATGCTCCAAAAAATCTGAAATTGGTGTCAAGTGATATTCAGAAAGATATTATAAATTGTGTTGCAATAGAAACTACCATTGCTATCATTAGTGATATTGGAGATGATATGTTTGCAATATTAGTTGATGAGTCTAGTGATATTTCAATCAAAGAACAGATGGCCATAGCTTTACGCTATGTGGATAGAAAGGGATGTGTTGTTGAACGTTTTGTTGGTATAGTTCATGTTACTAGTACCACTGCTTCATTACTTAAAGAAGCAATTGAGACCTTTTTCTCAAGTCACGGACTAAGTTTATCAAGAATATGTGGTCAAGGGTACGATGGAGCCAGTAACATGCGAGGTGAATTTAATGGTCTCAAAACCTTAATCATGAATGAGAATCCTTTTGCATTTTATGTTCATTGTTTTGCTCATCAACTCCAATTAACTATTGTAGCTGTTGCTAGTAAGCATAAACACATTGCTTGGTTTTTTAACAAGGTTTCTGAGTTGTTAAATGTGGTTGGAGCATCATGCAAGCGTCGAGATAGTCTTCGAGAGAAAGAAGCTTCTAGAGTCGGGAAAGCATTGATTAATAATGAACTTCAAAGTGGGAAAGGCTTGCATCAAGAAACTAGTCTTAAACGGGCAGGTGACACACGTTGGGGATCACATTATGAGACACTTTTGAACTTGATTCTTATGTTCTCCTCAGTGATTGATGTACTTGAGGAGGTTTCAGATGATGGTTTGGTATACCAACAAAAAGGTATTGTTTTTGGTTTATTAGAGTCGTTGCAATCATTTGGTTTTGCATTTGATCTAATATTGATGAGAAAGATATTGGGAATTACAAATGAATTATCACAAGCATGCAAAGAAAGGATCAAGATATTGTAAATACTATGGAATTAGTTAAAGTGTCTAAGCAACTATTGAAGGTTATGAGAGATGAGGGACGGGAGAAACTACTTGATGAAGTTTTTTTATTTTGCAACAAACACAAAATTGACATTATAGATATGAATGCTCTATTTCATGGGAGATCAAGTCAAAATCTCAAGGTATTACAAATTTTCACCATTATTATGTTGAGATATTTTGTACTGTTTTGGATTGGCAACTTCAAGAATTAAATGATCGTTTTACGAAAGCAAGTAATCGACTTGTTTTTATCGCTGGCATGCTTAAATCCTAGTGATTGTTTCGCTCATTTTGATAAGGACAAATTGATTCATCTCGCTAGCATTTATTCAAATGACTTTTCTCCAATGGATCTTATGAAACTTGATAGTCAACTAGATAATTACATTTCTAATATGCGGACAAATCAAGAGTTTTTGGAAGTTCAAGGGATTAGCTGTCTTGCAAGAAAGCTCGTAGGTACTAAGAAACATATTGTATTTCCTTTAGTATATGGGCTTCTAAAGTTGGCATTAATCTTACCCGTCATGATCGCCATCGTTGAAAGAGCTTTTTCTGCGATGAAGATAATTAAGAGTAGGTTGCGCAATTCTATGGCAGATCAACTGATGAATGATTGCTTAATTACATACATCAAGAAGGATGCATTTGATTGCATTGACAATGAAAGTAATATGCAACGATTTCAACGAATGAAAACACGCAGAGGGAAATTGTAATTATTATATTCTAATTCTACTAGTTATTTTTGTGGATAAGTTTGATGGATACAACAATGACATATTATATTTTTGTGGCTATATATTTGAGTCGTTTTTTGTTACTATAATTATCAATTTTAATTTATCATTCGATACTCTAATTATCGAATTTAACGCCAATCAATCCTCGGCTTTCACATCATGCATATCATATCAAATACTGCTCCATCGTCAGAAACTTAAGTTTTCTCCAACCTAACTCCATACTTTAAATTGGATAGAGTTAACATCTTACTACAATATCAAGAGTTTAATAGTTAATACGAACTATATAAGATTAAGGAAATTAGTATATATTCGTCATTTGATTGACATCCTTCTATTGGACCAAGTGGAATCTTCTTTCCGGATAACTACCTCTAACGCAAGTTTGTAAGCCAATTCCTTGTATAAGAGATTGGTTATTAGAAAACTCCTCTTCATCAGTAAAATCAACCTTAGCCATCATTTTGGTTCAAGATTACTTTTACATTATTAAGCGCTTGAAGATGATATGTATATAGATGAAATTAATTGTAAATACAAGGGATGCATTTTCTAAAGACATAAATGTGTTTTTATATGTGTCCATAAGAGAGAGAAAGATTAAGGAACTGTTTTTGGTTGGAAATGAAAAAAAAAATCTCGACAAGTGGTCCACGATGAAACATATGTTTGAAGTTTATTTTAAATTCAAGGTTTCAATCTTTATCATCAAATACAAAAGACTAACTAGAGTGTGTGTGTGAGAGAGAGAGAGACAAATAGATGCAGCAGTTCCCCTTTAACCAGGTTCTCCACCTAGTTACTGTGACAAGTGATCACCCAAGATCTCTCCTAAACTCCTTTGTAGAGTTTCTGATATACTTCTTTCCTTTAGGCTTTACATAAGAAAATATTTCACATTGAGTGTGTTGAATATTGGCTCCCATTTTGGTTTCAGTGGGAGCCCCAATAAATGCATGTACATCAAAGTCTTGGAATAAGGAGATTTCACAGTCTTCTTGTCAAAGCAAATCTTCTTAATTTGTGAAATCTCCTATGGGATCCACCTATCAGCAAAGTTTTCAAACTTTGCTCCTTAATTTAAGGGAGTGTGTCTCCTGAGTTTGTTCTATAAATAGAATGCTCTGATGAGCAACTAAAATACACCATCAGTTGAGGAGCAAAGCATCCAAGTGAGTAGAAAAGCTCAGTTAGAGCATTCTGAGTGTGAGGGTGTAGAGAGTTTATTTTTCAATTGAGAGTTTGTAATCTCCATATTATTTTCATAATGATTTTCTGAGATCTCTCTCCGTGGTTTTTTCCAGTTAAGTTTCCACGTATAATTCTGGTGTTATTATTTTATATCTCATACAGGAGTGTGTTTATGTTTATCTTATTGTATTTGTGTGAGCATGATTTCTAAACAATTGGTATCAAAGCTTTTGGTTCACGTCGTTGGTGTCTAGGAAAGTGGTTCAAAAGACAACGCTTTTAAGAAAGGTTGTTATTTAATTAGTCACCGTTGCAAAAGCACGGAGAGACTCCCACCCGACTTACACTTACCCGGCCAACTGGTACCATCTGTTTATTGAAAAAACTCGCATGTCATAAATACAAAGACGACAAACACAAGTATGAGACACCATGTTGAACCATTTGATGGAAAGTCAAATTTCAGTATTTGATAGAGTACGGTCAAAGATGTATTGGTTCTGACAAAGGCACTAGAAGGGAATGAGAAGAAACCAACAAATATGACAGAAGAAAAATGGGCAAAACTTGAAGCAAAGGTCGTGGCAACAATCAAATTGAGTTTGGCGCCACAGATCAAATATCGGGTTTTAACATAAACCTCTCTGAAGAGCTTGTGGGAGAAACTTGAGAAAGTTTACAAGTCGAAGTATCTGTCAAATCGATTATATTTGAAGAAAAAATTGTACCGGCTTCGAACGGAAGAAGGTTCAGATTTGACAAATCATATTAATGAGTTTAATAGATTGGTGACCCAGCTGACCAGATGTGAAGCTGGACGAAGAAGATAAAGTCTTATTACTTCTTGTCTCTTTACCATATTCATACTCAACTCTCCATAATACTCTCCTTGTAGGGAAAGAAAAGCTTGCAGTTGACGATGTGATGTCAGCAATCCTGGACAAGAATAAGTTCGCAAACATTACTTCCAGAAATCAAGGAGACAGTCTTCTTGTATTTTCATATGGGCGTGGAAAGGGTCCTAATCGGAAGAAGAATTCCGACAAGGAACGAGGAAGGTCTCAGTCGAGACCAGACAAGAAGGATAAATCTCAAATTGAGTGTATCATTGCCACGAAAAAGGGCACTACAAAAATCAGTGTCCATTGTTGAAGAAAGAAAACAAGAAGAAAGGTAAGTAGATTGATAATTCTGCTAATGTTGCTGAGCAATGTGTGCAGCGATGGAGAGCTATACACAGTAACAGAAAATGAAGCTTCACAAGGTGATCTCTTATCTAACAGTAGCAACCTTATATATTGGTACATAGATTCCGGTTGTTCTTTTCATATGTCCCCTCACAGGGATTGGTTTGATACTTTTGCATCCTGCAATGGCGGTACATTTCTATTGGTTAACAATGCAACCTGCAAAGCTGCTGGGATAGGCACCATTGAAATTAAAATGTTTGACGGTGTCGTCAGAATATTAGGTGATGTAAGATATATTCCAAAATTGAAGAAGAGTTTGCTATCGGTTGAAGTACTTGACTCTATAGGCTGTAGTATTTCAGTCAGAGATGGTGTCATGAAAATTTCCAAAGGTTCAATGGTAATTATGAAAGGCCAAAAAAAGGGCACCCTCTATAAGTTGATAGGAGACACAGTTACTGGTGGAGCAGCAATTTCTGTACAGGATAATTCCAACAGTGATGGCACATAATTATGGTACATACGACTTGGTCATTTGAGTGAAGGTGGAATAAAAAAACTTCACAAAAGGCAGTTGTTGAAAGGTGTCAAAACGTGCAGTTTAGAATTTTGCAAGTTTTGCATGTACGGCAAACAACAAAGGGTAAGCTTCAAGGCAAGAGCACATACCAGTAAGAATGTACTTGATTATGTACATTCAAATGTTTGGGGCCCGATCAAGCATACATCAATGGGTGGAGCCCATTATTTTGTCAGCTTCATAGATGACTACTCCAGAAAGGTGTAGGGTGTATTTTATGAAGCAGAAGTCTGAGGTTTTCAGAATCTTTAAGCAGTGAAAAACTAAAGTAAAAAATCAGACCGAAAATATGCTAAAGTATTTTAGATCAGATAATTATGGAATACAAGGACATGTCATTCCTATAGATTCTCAGACGCGCTTAAAAGAAGATGAAGGTATCACTAGACACTTCTCGAATTTCGGGTTAAAAGAACTCCAATTGAGAAAAAAGAACAAATTCAAACTTGATCCAAGGTCAAAGGAATGTATTTTAGAGGATGGCAAGAAGAAGGTTGTCATCAAAGATGTGGTGTCGAATGAATGTGCGAGAACTCTATTGGAACGTGGACTCAAGAGTATGATATATAAGGTTGAATCAAGAAACCAGCTGCAGAGACATGGGTGTTTGCCTTTCGACATTTGGTATGGAGATCCAAAGAATGTTTTTGGGTTGAGGCACTCATGCACTGGAGTTTTGTTATATGATAAATCGATTTCAAAGTTAATCAAAGGATTCTCTTCACCGGGCCAGAAACACACGTCGATTCATTGATCTTATCTATCGTAACATCACGGATATGGAGTTATAAGGAATTGATTACAAAATCCTCAAGAGGTATGGATGTTGTAGCGAAGAAAGAGGAAGTCGATATTAAAGTTGAAGAATTTGTTGAAGCAATGAATTTGATTTTTTTGTGATGAAAATCTTTGGTTGTCAATGCTAAAGTTATGTTATCTTCATCTCGTCTCTACGGCCGAGGAGACATGGCAAATCCAGGAAAGAGTATCAAACTTACGATCTTATGACATGAAGATGTATACGATTGATTATGTTGGAGACCTAGATCCAAGGAGATCTACTTTCCTTTAGGCTTTACATAAAGGGAAGAAAATATTTCACATCGAGTAGTGTTGAATATCGACAAGATTCCCATTTTGGTTTTTCAGATATGCTCACAAAGAGTGGAACCCCAATAAATGCATGTACATCAAAGTCTTGGAATAAGGAGATTTCACAGTCTTCTTGTCAAAGCAAATATTCTTAATTTGTTCCATGAAATCTCCTATGGGAGCCACCTTATCAGCAAAGTTTTCAAACTTTGCTCCTTAATTTAAGGGAGTATGTCTCCTGAGTTTGTTCTATAAATAGAATGCTCTGATGAGCAACTAAAATACACCATCAGTTGAGGAGCAAAGAATCCGAGAGAGTAGAAAAGCTCAGTTAGAGTTGAGAGTTTGTAATCTCCATATTATTTTCTTAGTGATTTTATGAGATCTCTCCCCGTGGTTTTTTTCAGTTGGGTTTCCACGTAAAATTCTGATATTATTAATTTATATCTCATACAGTAGTCTGTTTGTGTTTATCATATTGTATTTGTGTGAGCCTGATTTCTCAACAGTGTATTACATTCCCCAGCTAATTCCTAGTTAAAATCTCCATTCTGAACTCTCTTATGGTAATAAACCAAGCTAACCGTGCTTCCAAACTATTACAGATTATAGCTCCCCACTCTATGATATACCAACAGTAATTCAATTATTTCTGAATCTATATATAGAAAACCTATTCTTTGGAGGAAGTTTATTGCTGCAATGATATAGAAACTTGGGCTGACAAGAGTTACATGGATTCAAGCAAGCAACACCTTTATGCAAATAATACTGTCTTCCAGTACTTCACATTTGTTGTACCACACTGCATAATGGCAGCTTTCTATTATTTTTTGTAACCTATATAACTATACAAATCGTTATTGTGAATGCAACTGGTTCCATCAGGAAGTGGAAAGTATTCAGGAAACAGGGCATAGTACAACTACAGCAAGGAGATGTATATTATATTTCAAACAAATATAAAACATCACTGCATCAAAAAAAAATTATACATCAAATTAAAATTAGTGGCACTAAGAAAATGTTGTTGGCTAAAGGTGTGTACCTTATAATTGGATCTTTTGATGTCCTCTGCGATCTTTGAGATGGATCTCCAATCCATTTTCTTCTGCTCTCATGCCAAGCAATTACAGCTACGTAATACATTTCACAGATTACTATTATGCTGTATTATTTTTAGAGGTCACGTAAAAGCTTAAAAGTAACTAAATATCTATATGCAAATTTGTTTCTCCTATCATTCTGTAATTACCACAATATCTGGCCAAATTCGTAGCCATTGCAAACAATATTAGACTTCCAAAGTCTCTTGTATTGGTCCAACCATGTTGCGCGAGATTGTCCAATATCAATTACTTTACCCTCAAAACTCAAAAGTACTTAGGTGGGTCCACTAATTTTAAGAAGAAAAATGATTCACTATTGCACTTATGTGGGGTCCACTATGGGTAAAAATGGAACTTAACTTCTACTCTCTCATCTACTTTAAGTTTCTTAATTTGTGTTGAAAGTGTATTTAAAACAATTTTTTGTGGAACACAGGGAGTAATTGACAATCTAAGATGACAAGGAGAAAGTTCTCAATGAAAGCTGCAAATATAGTCCCAACCCTCTAATACAAAGCTGAAAATGTTGCAGCATGGCATCCTAACATTCACTTTGTCATCTCTTACGCAATGTCTCTGCGATGACACCACCAAAATAATTCATCATTAAACATTTCACAAAAAAACTTTGTTCAGGATGACCAAGCACGTAGTTCGCTTTGCAGGAAAGTGGAGAAGAGAGATAAATAGGAAGGGGAACGAGATTGGATACATCAGTAATCATCCAGTTTTCTATAGTCAATTTTCCCGGAATTTACGAGGCAAACAGAAAATGTTACTGGCAATTGAATTCGTGTTGGGAGGGTGTAATGATGGTAATTTGGCAAAAAGATCTTGTTGCTTTTATAGGAAAAATCTTGAGGAAAGCAAACTAAATATGATCATGGAAGTCTAGTAAGAGAGCGGTTGATAAGTCCATGAAATCTGATCTGTTATGCAAGTACATTACTGCAAAATCTTAGCAACTTTAACTCAAATACGCCAAATAAATTAGCTTTGATGATTCTTTAATGCAATTATCGAAACAGGGAAAATCTTATGCTGTGATACTACTATTTTATCTAACAATTATTACCATGATTAATAAACACAGGACTGCTTCCACCATTATCTGCAGGATTTTTCGATTCGTTTCTCAGTGTGGTACATCCCACAGGTCGCTTCTCGTTGGATCGTGAACTTCCTGTATCGACTTCCGTCATATTTAGACTAAACATATCAATAGAAGTTTCTTGTTAGAAGTACTTTAAATCTTGTTTATTCAATAAATGTGAAATGTGGATAGATCTTGAAGAGAACATCTGCTCTTCGCAAAATACATTCTCTGAGATACACTGATGAAAGATGGTGGAAAACTAATCAAAGTGAATAATTGTATTGTTCACTTGTACCAAAACCAACTGCTACTTGTTCACATATTTTGAATGTTATCAAAAATCACACAAACAAGTATGGGAAAAAATAACCTTGGATGATTCTGGGCGCAAAAAAAATTATGGGGAAGAACAAGAGCGCTAGACTATTAGTCATGACTCCAGCTTCCTTAAGGACAATCAATGCAAGAGATATTTTCTAACAACACCACAATTTTTAGCATAATTGTTTGGTAATCACCCTCATTACCATGACATATAATCTTGTTAATAGTCATCTATTATATTGGAAGATTGTACAATTGCAAGGCATTCTTCATTATAATATATTTAAGAGCCTTTAATTGCTTTCTTTTGATAGTACCAACCACCAAACACTCAATTTTGACCATGATCCCTTTTCTGTGAATCCATATTTGATTAAAAGAAATAAACTTTTGGAAGTTGACCCCAATTTTTTCGTTAAAAATCAAACCCTGCACAATACAGTGTCAACCACTTCATAGACTCAAAGGCAATGTTAAATAAACTCAATTCAACAATGCATTTTAATATTTTATCCAAAACTAGTTGGAGTACAGGCTAATTCAAAGATAATATTTACATTACAACTCTTAAGAATCATGTCTTTCAATACCCATCTTTTCACATGTATTAGCATTAATCTAAACTAAACTTGTCAATAGAAATAAATAAATAATCTTCACTGTAACATCACATTAGCAGGTTAACAACAAAACTCAACAGATACTTAGAAAAATTACTTAATTAATTTTCAATATTAATAATTTAAACTTAAATAAACATAGGTTCTGCAAAAATGAGAAAGAAAATCAAAATCAATCAAATTCTTGATAAATTCTAAATGAAAGAAAAACCCCATTAAAACCCACAAATCCTTTTGCCCAAACCTGGCAATGCATTAACAATTAAGAACAATATATAATTTATGAAGACACAAAAAAAGAAAAAGAAAAAAGAAAGAGACATACCTTATTGTGGGTATTTCTTTGAAGAAGCAGAGATACAAATAGAAGAAAGATTAAGATGGAGGATTAGAGAGAATATATAGCAGCCAGAATCCTTTGGAATTATTTGAAGTCATTTTCTTTGTAAGTTTCTTGGTTTGTTCGCTACAAGTTTTCATTGTGATTGATTTCTTATTAATCTAAACTGAAAGCGGTATTTTCTATAGCTGACGTGGATGAGAAAGGTTAATAAGTGGATAAGCTCTCTCCTCATGTTTGTGATGACAGAAATACCCCTACCTAATCCAAAAAAATCCAAGATCCACATTAAATGTGGAAAATGACTATGGAATAATGGGAAATGAGAAATTATAACTCGGAGTAATATTTTTGGGTATTTCTAACAACTTGAATTTAATATATGAGGAACATAAAACACATATTCTTATTTCAGGGGTCTCATTTATAAAATTTATAAACTTATCTTTAATCTTCTTATAACTTTGATGAATTATGGCATTTTGTCAAGGTTAGACTCAAATATGTAACCTTAGTAAAATTTGAAGGCTAAGTAAACTAGTTTACAGATTTAGCTCAAAAAACATGCATGAAATAGAATTTTTGTCAAGCACCACAAATCTTAAATGTGAGGATCCGGGTATGGATGTGATTTTAAAAAATTCCGAGGACGAAATTTTTATAAGAAGACAAGTGTGATAACCCGAGTAAAATCGAATTGTCCAGAATTTAAGTTTAAAGAATTAGTTATTAATAAAATAATTTTTTGTTAATACTATTATATGCTATGTGTTTATTAATCGTTCTAGAACCTAAGATGATTATAAGTAGGGAGAATTCTGGCTACGAGCTAGACTGAACGAATAAGAATTTTCAAGATGAAAATAAAAAATTTCCGAAAATAAATATTTTTCTGGAAAAAAAGACGAAATAAGCACTATTCACCCGACGAAATCTAAGGGTTAGGGTTTGAATAACCTAAGCCTTTCCGAGAGTTCGATATGTCGAAATGACATTCTGTCAAAAGATTTGACGATAATATATCGTGAAAAGGTAAGTAAGCTGATAAAAGTTTTTCTCAAAAAACGCACAGAAATCGGACGAAATAAAAATGTCGAAAAGTATTGTTATGTACTTTTCATTCGTTTAACTACGTTAGGGGAAATCGTGAAGGAAAACTGTGACGCCCCCAAAATTAGGTATACATCACCCATCTTGAGTCGCTGGATTACATGGTATGTAATTCAAATACAACTTAATAATACAACCTGCTATGTATAACAATACGACAAAACATAAATCGTGAGTTTGAATACAAATATTGTCTATTAGAGAGTATACAAACTCAAAAGGAGTCCTCATTACAATTATTATCACACTATTTCATAGAATAGTGAGGACTACTAATGCACCATCTAGGACCATCACTCCGCTTCCCGACTGCTCCAAATTTATATTCTCATTTTCAAGAGAATAAAGTGAAAGAAAGGGTGAGCTCAACTAGCCCAAGAAGAAATATTATGACTAAGATAATGCAGAATAAATTATCATTAGCCTTAAAAAGTTGTTAAACCGATACAATATAACAAAAATCAAGTTTAATCGCGCAATGAACAAGCAATCCATTAAAAGAGTCAAGTAGAGAATAAAATCTACTATCTTCTATGATTTAAAAAGGTTTTCATCACTTTTATCATTGGGACTCATTTTTAATAAATAATCCACATCATCGAATCACCCTCGCACTACTATGGCCAAGGATATTCTTTAGTATCACAACCACAATTATCTATGCACTACGGGCCAAGATTATTTGTGTATTCATAAATGGTCATGATCATGCCAACAAGCGTCCATCAATGCACTACGCCAAATGATGACTTTTACCACATCATTTGTAACATTACTGGCCATGATTACAACCGAATAATCCTCGGTCATAATCATACCAAGTCCATCTATGCACTAAAAGCCACAGATGACTTTTCAAAAAATATAAATATGAGGATGATGACAATGATATAAGAATTCAATAAAACAAGTTCAAGAATTAATTTGTCTAAGAACCAATAACGTCCAAATTGTCAACATGATCATCGCTTTTGTAGAGTAAAATTCAAGAATGCTCAAGAATATTTTTATGAAAAGATATCGGATGAAGCGCAATTATCAAGGATATTCCACTAATTTCATGGAGTATATAAGTCAAAACTTTAACCAACTCGAGTATAATAAAGAATGGAATAACAAAAGAAATCACCATGCATGTGATATATCAGACAGATAAAAGTTATTCCAATGTAATATTAAATAACGGAACGAAGTCAAAGTAAATTCAAGACCGACAGGTGGATGTTCCAACAAAATAATAAAAAATGGAATAACAAATGAAATCACCATGCATGCAGATTGCAGATGACAAAAGTTATTCCAAAGTAATACTAATAAGGATGTAATCAGTCCCACAGAAATGCATGTAGAGAGGATATTCCAAATGTAATAATAATAAAGACGGAATTGAGTTCGTACAGTAAAAACGCATGCATGTGATATTTCAAATGTAATAATAAAGAGGCGGAATCAGTCCAAAGGCAGAAAAACGCATGCATGTGATATTCCAATGTAATAGTAAAGACGGAATAATAGAAGAATGTCACCAAGTATAGGTAACTGCACAGATACAAAAGTTATTCAAATGTAATAATAAAGAATGGAATAACATAAGTTCTCTTCATAAATACAAAAGAAATAATACACCTTACCGTAAAAGAAACTCGGATATAAGAGTAGGAAAGTAGCGAGTAATACTTTTCTATAGTTTTCTATAATTTCTCTCTCTAGAGTTTTAGTGAATTCGTAAGAAATAATGAAGGAATGAGCTTCTATTTATAGAAGAATGGACCGCATAGTAACTAATTCATGAAAAATCTGCATTGATTTACTTTTAAATGTATCGGTCCGTATTGATTTAATAAAATATTCTAATAAAATAAAATCTTTTTAAATATAATATATATTATATATTATATAAATCAAATGGCTAAAAAAAATGTCACGGGATGATTCCCCGTGAATTACACATGTTCATTCCACTTAATCATATATATATATATATATATAGGATTCATGAGAATCCTGTGGATTCACGGAAAATGGGGATTATATACAGGATAGGTATATATAATATATAATATATATACTTGTTATATATATATATATATATATCCATCTGACAAATAATTTGTTGTTGGGAATAATTTTTTTGGCCAAAATTGCAAACTGTACATAGCTTAAAAAAAAAAAAATTTATCTAAAAGGCCTAAGATAACAGTTGTATTTGGGCCAAAAGGGGTTGCTCCTCAACAACCTAGGATTCTTGTGGATGGAATCCCATATATATATATATATATATATATATATATATATATATATATATCTTGAATAACTTTCTACCAATTATTTTGAAAAATGGGTGAATGAGGGGTCCATAAATTCAACAAAAATCTTTGTAGTAATAATTGAACAAAACCGAGTGACTTCTCACATAAGCATCAATAATCAATACAGTGTGTGCTACTATGCAACCACGCGTATTTATCAGCATACTTTTAACACGGGTGTTTCAACGATTAACGGTAAAACTTCCGCCGTTATTTTCATAAAAAGATATTTTGTCATTTTCTCAATCCGATAATAATTCCGTTGTGGGGACCATTAATGATTGTGTTAGTGCATTTAATATTCCTCGTTAAAAGGAATATTCCCCGACCAAACGAATATTATATAACAACTTGCGTACTTTGCAAAATTTATAAATATTACCCATAACTATAACATTATATCAATTTCATTCCATAATATTTAAAAATGATATTTATAGAAAATTCATTTTTATTTCTAAAAGTTGGGGTCTTACAATCTCTCCTTCTTATGAAATTTTGCCCTCGAAATTAGGGTACATACCTGGTATGACGAAGAGGTGAGGATACCTTGATTTCATTTTAGATTCTAACTCCCAGGTCATTTCCTCAACATCGTGGTTTCTCCACAAAACTTTGACTTGAGGTATAACCTTGGAGCATAGAATATGTTCCTTCTTATCCAAGATTTGAACAGGAACCTCTTCATAAGTTAAATCTTCCGCTATTTCATCCGGTTCTAACTCAATAATGTGGTTTGGATCTTCCACATATTTACGTAACATGGATATGTGAAAAACGTTATGAACACGAGACATACTGGGCGGAAAGCGAGTCTATAGCTACAGTTCCTACTCGATCGAGGATTAAAATGGGCCAATGAATCGAGGATTGAGCTTTCCTCTCTTTCCAAATCTCAGAACTCCTTTCCATGGAGCAACACGTAATAACACATGATCTCCTATATCAATTCCACGCCCTTTCGATGAAGATCAAGATAACTCTTTTGTCGATCTTGTGAGTTTTTATACGTTTCGGATCGTTTGAATCTTTTCCGTAGTCATACGTACTAACTCCGGTCCCAACAACGTTGCTTCACCCACCTCATCCCAAAGATACCGAGAAACGACACTTTCTTCCATACAACGCTTGAATGGAGCCATGCCAATACTTGCTTGATAACTCGTTATTGTAGGAAAACTCCACCAATGGTAAGAACTTGTCCCAACTTCCTTGAAGTCAAGAGGACAGAGTCTTAATAGATCTTCAAGAGTTTGAATCGCCCTCTCCGACCGCCCGTCCGTCTCGAGGATGATATGCCGAAGCTAAATCGTAAATGCGTGCCCATAGCTTTTTTGCAAACTAACCCAAAATCTTGAAGTGAATCTTGGGTCTCGATCGTAAACTATGGATCTTGGCATACCATGCAATCTTACAACCTCGTTTATGTACATACTGAGCAAGACGCTCAAGTGTATAAGTTTCAGATTCGGTAAGAAATGAGCAGACTTGGTCAATCTATCAACAATGACCCAAATCGCATCTATGCCTTGAGAAACTTTGGGAAGACCCGGTAACAAAATCCATGGTAATGTGCTCCCACTTCCATTCGGAATTTCAAGTAGTTGCAATGGACCTTTTGGTACTTGATGTCCGCTTTGACTCGTTGACAAGTTAGACACCTTGACATAAACAAATATTCTCTCTCTTCATATTGCTCCACCAAAATGTACGATTTAAGATCATGATACATTTTGGTACTCCTGTGATGGATTGCAAACGGTGTGTTGTGCGCCTCCATAATGATTTTATACTTTAACTCGGGATCGTTAGGAACACAAAGTCCGGAGTTGACTCGAAGTATTCCTTCATCATCGATTCTTGCTTCCTAAGATCGCACCTTCTTGTAATTTCTTCCTCATACGCATCACCCGGATCTCAGAACTTGAGCATCTTTAATTTTATCAATTAAAGTCGGTTCTACTCGTATATTCGTCATCATCACATGGGTCCCTGGAGTCTTTATCTCTATCTTCATCCTTTGCAAGTCATACAAAATGGGCCTTTGCGTTGATAATATTGCACTTGTACCCGCATATGATATCTTACTTAATGCGTCAGCTACCACGTTCGCTTTTCCAGGATGGTATTGGATGGTATGATCATAATCTTTCAACAGTTCAAGCCAACGTCGTTGTTGCATGTTGAGTTCCTTTTGAGTGAAGAAATGTTTGAGGCTTTTATGATCCGTAAAGATCTCCACTTTCTCCCCATACAAGTAATGCCTCCAAATCTTTAGTGCGAAGACAACAACTGCCAACTCTAGATCATGAGTAGGATAATTCCTCTCATATTCTTTGAGTTGTCGTGAGGCATAGGCTATGACTTTTCCATGTTGTATGAGAACACATCCTAACCCTTTGCCCGAAGCATCACTGTAGATGACAAATCCCTCCGAACCAGATGGTATTGTCAGAACAGGTGCTGAAATGAGTCTCCTCTTGAGTTCTTGAAAACTCTTATCACATTCCTCACTCCAACCGAACTTTGTATCTTTCTCAGTCAGCTGAGTTAGTGGAGTAGCGATTCGAGAAAACCCTTCTACGAATCTCTGATAATAACCAGCTAAGCCGAGAAAGCTACATACTTCGGTCACTGATTTAGGTTGCTCCCAGCTTTGAATAGATTTAATCTTTGCTGGGTCAACAGATATTCCATGATTTGATACCACGTGCCCAAGGAATGCTACTTCCTCAAGCCGTAACTCGCATTTTTCAACTTGGCATAAAGCTTATATTCACGAAGCTTTTGGAGTATCATTTCAAGTGTTGCTTTCATGATCTTCATGGGTTTTGGAATATATGAGGATGTCATCAATAAAGACGACCACAAAGTGATCCAAATATTCCTTGAATACCTTGGTTCATCATATCCATGAAGGCAAAGAGGAGCATTAGTCAATCCAAAGGACATGACTAGGAATTCATAATGCCCGCATCGAAGTTCGAAAGCCAGTCTTTGGAATGTCATCTGGTTCTAATCTTTAATTGGTGATATCCCAAACGAAGATCAATCTTTGAAAGAATTTTGCTCCTTGCAACCGGGTCAAACAGTCATCAATACGTGGCAATGGGTACCTATTTTGATGGTGACATGATTCAACTCCCGATAATCAATACAAAGTCGCATACTCCCATCTTTCTTCTTCACACAAATAGAACAGAGCACCCCAAGGAGAAGTACTAGATTTAATAAAGCCAATGTCTAATAATTCCTTCAGTTGAGTCTTTAACTCTCAAGTTCAATAGAGCCATTCGATATGGGGCTTTGGAAATGTGTTTTGTACTGGGTTCAAGGTCGATACAAAATTCAATTTCACACTCTGAGGGGGGTAGGCCAGAAGTTCTTCGTGGAATACATCAGAAATTCATTAACAATAGAAATATCATTCAAAACCGACGTATTTTTTTTAGATCCGTGACATGAGCTAAGAAAGCTTGACATCCGCTTTTTCAATAAACGAATAGATTTATAGCTTGAGATGACAAAGTGAATGATTTTAATGGTTTGGTGGCTTGAATTTAGCATAATGTATGGTTAGGAATATGAAAGCTAACAATCTTACTTAAAACAATCAATTTTTGCATGATGAGTAGTTAACCAATCAATCCCTAGAATTAAATCAAATGCAAGTATTTTTAATGAAATAAGATC
The DNA here is from genome assembly GCA_020205605.1 of Panax ginseng. NCBI lineage: Eukaryota > Viridiplantae > Streptophyta > Magnoliopsida > Apiales > Araliaceae > Panax > Panax ginseng. The sequence continues at coordinate 44,100,207 of CM035136.1, forward strand.
GACGGTGTAATGTGAGGGTACCGATTTGAACCAAACAATACTTATAAACTTTGGATGTAATGAAGGTTTCTCCCAACGGAGTTTCTACAGATAAGTCAAAGTCTAATTTCTCCTAGAGTCAAATTTAATCGTTGAGCGGAAGTAGGAGAAATAAAAGAATGGGTAGAACCCAGTATCAAATAAGGTATAGACTTCGCTAGAGTTTATGATAAGCTTACCCGTGATGACCTCATTCGGGTTCCTTACTTTTCCGGAAGGTCACAACAAACGCCTCCTCACAGACACCGGCTTTGACTTTTTCGATGACCTTTGGTGCCTCCAACTGGGTGAACTTGTCTTCTTGGTGAATGACAAAATCGGGCTAAGTGACCTTCTCTTCCACAATACTAACATGCTTTTGACTGATCACGCATGCGCTTTGACCGATGTGTCCCTCCCTCCGCATTTGAAGCATATGATGATAGGTGGTCGTTCTCCTTCCTTAACAACGGTCTTTGGTGCCGACGCCCTTCCATCATTGTTGAATCTCTTTTCTTGAAATATCCATTTTACTTGTCTTGGCCATGATTACCACCAAGTGGTTACCATTTTCGCATGTTGATTCCTCCACGCTTGTTGTCACCGTTCGATGGTCGATACCACCGGTATTTTCATGTTGCCGGCTACTTTCTCTTGGTTGCGTTGACTCGCTATCAAGGCTCCAATAATCGACCCCTATTTACAACATCTAAGTACAAAACACGCTTTATGAGAAATAAGATATCGACGTATCTGGGTTTCAAACCACTTAAAAACATTCAGCGTCATTCACTCCTCATTATTGACTAAATGGGATAACTCGCAAATTTAGCCTCGTATCGTATTGCATATAGTTATATTGTTTTGTTCCAATTTGATAAACTCCACTTCTTTCATGTGACGAATACTCGGGAAAGTACTTGTCGTTGAATAGCTCTTGGAACTTCTCCCAAGACATCTTGAAAAGGCCGTCGGGTAGTGCTTTTTCTGATTCTCACTAGTAATCTGCCTTTTCACGCAACATGAAGGTGGCGAAGGGAACCTTTTGCTCCTCAGAGCATCACAAGACATCAAATATCTTGGTAATCTGCTTTATCCATGCTTCCGACTTAAGTGGTTTTGGCTCTCCAATAAACTCTGGTGGTCCCAACTCCTTGAACTGTTTAGCGGTGACCGTCCGAGAGTTTTCAGTGTTTCCACCTATATTTCGGACAGGAGCCGCTCTCGCCTGATGTTGCATGAATTGCATAAACCCTCTGAACAATCCATCATTCATCATCTGGTCCGTGTTGTTGTTTGCATGAGGATTGTCAGCCCCGATGCACATTATCCCGATTATTGATATGTGGAGACTCAACGGTCTCTTGGCTCCATTGCTATTCTCAACATTCTCGGATGTCATTTTCAGACATCGCCACAAAACAAGGGTTAGTTGACATGTAACATATTATCTCTAAACTCGACCAACCAATTTAAATACAAAATAAATTTAAGTAGGTCATACTAGCGAAGGAATTCCCCGCTCTCCCTCCTAATTCTAGTCTCACATCTTAGCTGTGGATCATATCCCTAAGCTTTGATACCAACCGTGACGCCCCAAAATTAGGTATACATCACCCATCTTGAGTCGCCAGATACATGGTATGTAATTCAAATACAACTTAATAATACAACTATCAAGGTACAATAGGACAAAACATAAACCGTGAGTTTGAATACAAATATTGTCTACTAGAGAGTATACAAACTCAAAAGGAGTCCTCATTACAATTATTATCAAACTATTTCACGTAATAATGAGGACTACTAATGCACCATCTAGACCATCACTCCGCTCCTCGACTCTGCTTCGCCTATATTCTCATTTCTCAAGAGAATAAAGGAAAGAAAGGGTGAGCTCAACTAGCCCAAGAAGAAATATTATGACTAAGATAATGCGTAATAAATTATCATTAGCCTTAAAAAAGTTGTTAAACTGATACAATATAACAAAAATCTAGTTTAACTGCAGTGGAACAAGCAATCCATTAAAAGAGTCAAGTAAAGAAAAAAATCTACTATCTTTTATGATTTAAAAGGTTTTTCATCACTTTTATCACTGGGACTCAAATTTTAATAAATAATCCACATCATCGAATCACCCCCGCACTCACTACCAAGGATATTCTTTAGTATCACAACCATAATTATCCATGCACTACGGGCCAAGAATATTTGTGTATTCATTAATGGTCATGATCATGCCAACAACTCGGCCCATCAATGCACTACGCCAATGAGGAATTTTACCACATTATTTGTAACATTACGGTTATGATTACACGTAATAATCCTCGGTCATAATCATACCAAGTCCATCTATGCACTAATGTGCACAGATGACTTTCAAAAATATAAATATGAGAATGATGACAATGATATAAGAATTCAATAAAACAAGTTCAAGAATTAATTTGTCCAAGAACCAATAACGCCCAAATTGTCAACATGATATCGCTTTTTGTAGTAGAGTAAAATTCAAGAATGCTCAAGAATATTTTTATGAAAAGATATTGGATGAAGCGCAATTATCAAGGATATTCCACTAATTTCATGGAGTATAGAAGTCAAAACTTTAACCAACCGAGTATAATAAAGAATGGAATAACAAAAGAAATCACCATGCATGTGGTACTTCGACAGATAGTTTATTCCAATGTAATATTAAATAATCGGAAACTGTCAAAGTCAAAGTAAATTGCACCGGCTGGATGTTCCAATGTAATAATAAAGAATGGAATAACAACAGAAATCACCATGCATGCGATTTGACAGACAGGCAGTTTATTCCAAATGTAATACTAATAAGGATTTTGAATCAGTCCCCGTGAAACGCATGCATGTGATATTCCAACAAAATAATAATAAAGATTTAAACCAGTCCCAACAGAAACACACGTAGTACATGATATTCCAAATGTAATAATAAAGACGGAATCGTGTCCAGTCAAAAACGCATGTACATGCAGGTGATATTCCAAATGTAATAAGAAAGACTTTTAATAATAGAAGAATGTCACCAAGTATAGGTAGCTCAGATATACAAAAGTTATTCCAATGTAATAATAAAGAATGGAATAACATAAGTTCTCTTCATGAATACAAAAGAAATAATACCCCTTACCGTAAAAGAAACCGGATATAAGAGTAGGAAGTAGCGAATACTTTTTTATATTTTTTCTATAATTTTCTCTCTAGAGTTTTAGTGAATTCGTAAGAAATAATGAAGGAATGAGCTTTATTTATAGAAGAATGGACCTACGCATAAGTAACTAATTCATGAACGGTCCAGATTGATTTAATTTTAAACGGATGGTCCGGATTGATTTAATAAAATTTTCTAATAAAACAAAATTTTTTAAATATAATATATATTATATATTATATAAATCACATGGCTAAAAAAAATGTCACGGGATGATTCCCCGTGAATTACACCTGCTCACTCCACTTAATCATATATATATATATATATATATATATATATATATATATATATATATATATATATATATATATATATATCTTGAATAACTTTCTATCGATTATTTTAAAAATGGGTAAATGGGGGTCCATAAATTCAACAAATACTATAGCAATAATTGAACAAAAACCGAGTGACTTCTCACGTAAGCATCAATAATCAATACTGCAGTGCTACTTACGCAATCACGTGTATATCGCATTTTTAACACCGGGTGTTTCAACAGATTAACGGTAAAACTTCCGCCGTTATTTTCATAAAAGATATTTTTGTCGTTTTCTCAATCGATAATAATTCCGTTGTAGGGTCCACAATGATTGTAGTCGTCGCATTTAATATTCCCTCGTTAAAAGGAATATTCCCCACCAAACGAATATTATATAACAACTGCGTACTTTTGCAAAATTTATAAATATTACCCACAACTATAACATTATATCAATTTCATTCCATAATATTTAAAAATGATATTTATAGAAAATTCATTTTTATTTTTAAAAGTTGGGGTCTTACAAAAATGCTTATCAGTTTTTCGGAGTTCCGAAGAATGCGTAAAAGTTAAACTGTAGAGGAAAGACGAAATATTCAAAAAATATTTGGATTCCGAGAATCGCAGTTTTTCAAACTGTCGGACGAATTCCGCTAGACGGAAGCACGAAGCTTCCAAGTGACTTTGGGGGCAAAATGACTATTTTGCCCCTAGCCTTGAAAATCTACAAAAGGAAGCTTATTTTCATTTGTTGGTGATTTTCAAAATCACCAACACTTTTGAGAGAGAGAGATTTTGGATGAGGAGGAAAAGGAAGAGGAAAAGTTAGCCCGAGTGCACGCTTTTTCCGACGGGAGAAGATTAAAGAAGAGAGGTAATCCGAAACCTAACCATAAGTAAATTTTCTTTAAGTTTTCTATGTTTAAAACATAGCTTAACGAGAATAAGAAGTAAAAGATGTTAATAATGATTTCATATGGTTGAAATCATGAGAAAATGAAGAAATAAGAATTAGAAGTTTAGTTTATAAAATTCTTAAGAAAGTATAAGATTCGTAATGAATTAGGACGATCCGAATGAATCATATAAATGATTCGGTGAAATTAGTAAGGAATGGTGTTTTATAACACCAAATTCCAAGGAAAAGTGAAATCGTAATCAAAATATCGATTAAAAAAAAGAAAGAGACGGGAACTTGTTTGTTGGTTGTTTGTGGGAAACCACTCAGAGTACCATATGGACTGCTAGTAGAGACACAATGTGTACTGAGTCCTAGAAAGGTTATAAGAAGAAGATAATAATGTAAATCATCAAAGATGATGATCGTATGAGTAAGATATCTCCGTATGTCATGAAGCCGTAAAACAGTAGAAGAAAGATGGTAGCGTAAACTTAGATTACAAGAACGTGAACCCTAAGAAGTAAAGTTAAGTTTAAACCAATGAGTAAGTCAAGTATATGACTAATTGGTGTATGTGTTATTTCCTTATGTATTATATAGAAATTGGAATGAGCAGTTCAGCATAAACTGTAGCTGTGCGTAAGGCAAGTTTCCTAACTTCATTCATTTTATATGAATGCTAGTTTCTTAAACTTCTCAGATGTTGAACTTGAGAAGTCTTGTCTATGTACAAATTTGCGATATTTTTACAAGGTGGTAGAATGTATGAGGCCTTGAGCCATAATTTGAACACTTCGGTGTTTCTATGAGATGAAATGTTCTGTGATTGAACAGTTCAATATGTGTATGTTCTGTTTATACATGAACCGTTATTGTTAAGTCTGTGCTAATGATTCTAGCCAGACATGATGTGTATGGAAAAGGTAGAAGAATGAAAGTATTTCAAAGTGTAGGTGACTAATGTTTTAAAATGATAGGAATCGAGATGTATTCCTATTGTTCAAGCTGTTTCATAACTTTGTTCGGTTATGGAAGTCTTAAAAGAATGTTTAAATTCTTGAAGTTGTTTGTTCAAATGTTATGACTTGCTAAGCAATTGAATGCTCACACTTGCTTTAAATAAAAACATTTTCAGCGAACGATGTTAGAAAGAACTTAAGGATCCCGTAAAGATAAAGCTGACCGGTATCCAGACGAAGTGCCATTCAGTATGTGAATAAGCTAGAGAAGATCAAGCCAAGACTTGTAATGTAGAATAGTGTAATTGAACTATAGATTAGTTTAATAAACTGATATGTATCCTTGGTGGCGGATGAAAGTCACTCTTGTAAGATGTAAAGAATAATGTAATTATTATTATTTGTAATGAATAAGGTTATAAGGTATTAGAACCTGGGATTTGAGAATGTATGTTGTTATATTTAGCTATATAATAATGTATGTTTGGAATGAGATGGAATCGTGACGTACGAAATTTGAGTGTGAAGATAGACCGGATTTCGGGGCGTTACATTAAATGACCTAAACATTATTTATATATTGAGCACATAGAAAAATACTATGTCCGTCAAATTTTAATTGTCCTAGTTTAAAAGTCACGCTTGTTGACGCTGGGAAACAAAAAATAATTTCAACAATGTTACTATCACATAAAAAAAGCTCAAATAATGCTCACATATACACACATGCATACTGTGGATCCCCGCCTGACATGTGGGGCCCACAAATATGCATGTGTATGTACGTGAGCATTATGTGAGTCTTTTTTTGTGATAGTAACATTATTTAAATAATTTTAATCCTCTTTCAGATTGTTGTTTTCTTTATCTTATGTCTTTTTTTTTCTTACCCTTTCTATTTTGATTTGATTAAAGGGTGAGATTTTAGGAAAAGACCGACATTTAGTCGAATTATTTTACCAAAATTTAATTTTTATGATTGGACCGAATGAGACAGTCGCCAGTTGATATGGTTTAAATGGATGTACCAACTCATCCGGATTTGAAATTTTCGCAATATAACCCAATATGTAACTCCGTAGCATTGGTGAAAGTTTTATTGGAAAATTGTTTTGGATGATCATGTATGCAATAAAGCGCCAAAAAGAGGTCAGATCATCATCGGGCATGGAAGTTATCTCGATGAATCCGTCACAAAATGATTTTCACTATCATGGGATCTTAAATACGAATTCTTGGGACGAACCCCTCAAGCTCATTTTAAGATCCAATATTACATGTACAGCAATTTGCAATATTTAAACATTACATTTAAACCAAAAGGTCCATTATGGGAATCTACATAAGATCTATTCAGTAGATCTCAACCTGAGGATTCCTAGGCTCATATTGATATGCTTATATATATATATATATATATATATATATATATATATATAAACAACATCCTAGACTTGATATTATGTGATTTCATCGGTTAAAATTCCTATATCTAGCCATTAGGATCTCCTCACCTCTAGATATAGATCTAGGGCTCTATAGAGTGACTGGGACTGATTAAAAGCAGTAAAACATCTAGATCTACCATAGATCTAAACCAATCTAGTATATGGGTTAGAGAATCATACTTCATAACCGCTCAAAATGTTAGATTTGGCTAAATGTAGGTAGATCTAGTCAAATAACTGATTTACAACTGATATGCACAATATAACCGGTAGAAACTCAGTATACGATATATATATATATATGTAAAACAACAAATTTAACCGGTATAAAATGTTATATCTACATAAAAACTGGTATTTATAACAACAGTTATAAAGAAAGTGGCTAAAATGAGTGTTTTTTACTTTGGGGTCTCGTGAACCAGCTTCTTTTGGCTTGGATTCAACTTATATCACTCAAAACTTACAATATGTATATGATATGAGATTAAACAACGAAAATGTGATATAGAAATGCTAATCCGAAGCTCTTTCTTTAGCTTTCTATTCTTTTTTTGTGTTATGTGGATTATGAGCTTCTGTTGCTGCTTATGCCAACCGAAGTCAATCGCAGGTGTACATGAGACTGGAGTAGGTACACCTGAGACTGGGCCCCACAGGTCCCGTTGTCTCAAAATTTGTCTTTTGGTTCCGGTCCGATAAAAGTTGAGCTACGTACCCAAAAATCCTAGAAAGTTTTTGCGGAAGGCTACGAAATGCAGTTGATTCTGACTGATTAGGAGTCCGGGAAGATGATGCAAGTAGCTAAAAAGGTATCTTTCGTCTCCTGAGAGTCATCAATCGTCTCGTCTTCGATAGCTCGCGGTTCAATAGTTACTGCGGTGACATCTTATGATTACATCCTAAGCTTTACAATCCTCCTTTGATTCGCTCTGTGTCTAGGCATCGTTGCACCTTGATCTCTCCTCGGGGTTTTCACCGGGGTGAAATGATGCTTTTACCATACCTCGGGGTTATCTTTGAAGTGAAATGACACTTTTGCCCTTCTGTAGGGCACATCCTCAGCTTTGCAATCCTCGTTCGGTTCGCTCCGTGTCTGGACATTATTACACCTTGATCTCTATTCGGGGTTGTCACCGGGGTGAAATGATACTTTTGCCCTACCTTGGGGTTGTCTCAGAAGTGAAATGACGCTTTTGCCCTCCTGTAGGGTTAATCCAAGGAAAGCGAAATTTCGAGTGTTTACAACGCTTATTAAGAAAAAAAATTATTTTCAAATTAACCCATCTTAACTATTTTATTATAATCATTTTTTGTTTTACTTAATCTCCTAACTGTTTCTTGGAATAATAAATAAATGAGAGAGAGGAGGAAAAAGAGTGTGATTGTGTTTCTAATGTAAAAATTAATAATGCTAATTTTTCAATGTATGTCATTTTATTTTTATTGAACTTTTTTTAAAAATTAAACGAGGATAGTATTAAAAAAATAAGATAAAAATAATATTAAAAAAGAAAAAGGACAAATTAATTTAAACAAACTAAAAAACAATAGGATAAATAAACTTAGAAGGAGGGAGTATCATTTAATTGCATTCAACGAAGATAATCATACTCTTATAAATACGCACTAAAGTACTAAGATAAGTGAAAATGAAACTCTATATATTTTTGAGTAATTTTCTCTTTTTTCAATTTGTTGCCATATTTCATTATTGACAACATTATCTTTCAAAATAAAATATTATCATATAATTATATACACCAAATTCCATTATAACTAACATATAATCTTAACTATATACTCCCTGCATTAACTATATACTCCCTGCATCTTTGAATTAAATGATATTAAATGTATAATTTTTTTCTCTTTAAAAATGAGATAAAATATATAAAATAAAATGTAATTAATTCATTTAATGAGGTTCAATTAATATAAAAAATAAAAATATTTATCACTTTATATAATAATTTTGTGAAATCACGAAAAATAAATTTAATTTTTTTTATTCTCTATTTTTTTATATGTATATAATTATACTTTAGTTTTTGAGGATAAATGACTATAATCATGCTAACAATGTAACTTCTAAATAAGTTAACAATTTGAGACATTAAAAGAAAGGAGAATAGTAAATTAGTTCTTTACCTTTAAAAAAAATAAGAATAAGGAAAAAGATGATGTGTATTACCAACTTTACAAGCCAAGTTGCTTGATACCTGCACTACAATATTACAATACATATTCTCTTTATGTAACAATCATAGGAGGTTTTAAAAGATTATCGTTTAAGGTTTATACACATGAATTAAAAAAAATACTCCCACCATCCCTAAATAACTGACGTTTTGAAGGTTTTCAGACTTATTAAGGAAATCATTTATTACTCTAATTTTGTCATTAAGATTGATATGTATTACCACAATTATCCTTGCTTTAATTAAGAAAAGATGTACTCCATATAGTTGTCTAGATAAATGAAATACTCCATATAGTTGAGGGCAATAGAGGAAAAATTATAATTAATGCTTTCTAGAAACTTAATAACGTCAAATATATTGAGAAATTTTAAACTCCCTATAACGTCAATTATTTAGGGATGGAGGGAGTACCATTTATCAAGTAAAATTTGTTTGACATTCCATCACTACCACTTTATGGGAAGTTGAAAACTATTAATACAAAGAAGAGAATTTCTTGGGACAATGAGAGAAGGTATGGGTAATATAGAAAAATAAATAATTTATTTTCCTCGAAAGTTGTAAACGATAAATATTTTGGAACAAATTTTTTCTTCTAAAACGACAATCTTTTAGGAATGGAGGGAGTAATTTATCAGTTTTGGAATAAACAATCAACATCTTAAATGTTTTTTTAAAAAAATAATCTTGTTCGTTGTTCCCTTTTGATTGTTTCGATCAGTTTATGATCGAAATTTGTCATTTGTCAAATTTATAGGACTCCAATACAATTGTCTACGTATTAACTTTTCTTATATGTTATATGAGCAAAATATATATACTGTTGGGTGTGGGTCCTTACCCATGAGATAGAATTCAAGATAGAAAAGAATTGATTTTTTTGTGAGCAAGTAAGTGGGTTTACTTGATATTAATCTAATTAGAAATTGGGTTAATGGAAGCAATATTGGAATTGGAGATTCTATGAAATGAATCCAAGTTGAAAAAGGATTTACTTGTTAGATTGGTTAGTGACCAAGACAAGGAGATGTGATCCCTAATTTGATTAGGAGAATAAATTGTTTCTAATCCATAATAGGAATGGATTAAGAAGAGTACTATAAATAAGACTATGAGGGAGTCTTATTTGATACATGAGATAAGCTTGGTAATAAGAAGATATCAAAAGAATAAATTGAGAGCATTATAGTTTGTTGTTCGTGGGTATCCGCCGCCATCTCCGTTCAATTGAAAGCTTGAAGACTTTATTACTTGAGGTATTTTTGGGTGGTGAAGTTAATTAGGTTTCTCAATCTAATTAAAGGTAAATTTGTACTATCTCAATTTATTGTGTAACCTCAAGTTTTAGGGCATAAAACTTGAGAGGATTATTGTAAGCCCGTTATTAGTGATATAGTGGAGATTCGGAGTTTGACCCGTGATTTTTACTTCTTAATTTTGGAGAATTTTCCACGTAAATTTGGTGTCTTGCTTGTGGATGGTTATTTGTTATTTTTGTTCTCATAATTGGCTTTGTTGATTTCATATTTAATTGCACAAAGACGGAAAGGTAATTCCTGGGATATAGATTATTTTTGGCGTACTTTTCCCAACAGTGGTATCAGAGCTTGGTTATTTTTGTGGTTTTCTTGTGCGAAATAAATGGAGGGTTGGACAACAGGTTGCATGATTAATCTCAAGGCTACAAATTATGCAATTTGGAAGCCAGGAATGGAGGATTTTTTATCGCAAGGATTTGTAATGGCCAACTTGAGAGCGATGGAGTTAAGCCCACAAACAAGAGTGACCTTGCCAAAGGAACAAGATGAACAAGAATACTATTGGTCTGATCAGATCGTGGATTGATCAAAGTGTGTTTCATCATGTTGCCACAAAAACTAAAGCCTATGCTCTCTAGCAAAAATTGGAGTCCATGTATGAAAGGAAGACGACACAAAATAAAGCTTTTTGATTAGGAAGAAGCTTACAATTCTAAATTCAAGGATGGAAACTCCGTTGCGAGAACACTTGAGTGATTTTGAGTTTGATAAATCAGTTTGAGTACGATGAAGATGGTAATTGACGATGAGATGCGTGCTTTGTTGTTGTTGAGCTCTTTGCACGATATTTGGGAGATCTTTGGTTGTATCGTTGAGTAACTCGCTTCCTAATGACAAGTGACTATGGATACTGATTAAGGATAGTTTGTTTAACGAAGAACAGAGGCAAAAGATACTATGGTGATTAGTCTTTGATTCACAAGTTTTTTTCGCATTGCAGTAGGGGCAAAACAAAGGGAGAAACTCTTGAAGATGACAAATCCAGGGAAGGTCAAGAGATAAAAGAAGTAATTTGTTTTCACCGCCGTAAGCCGGGTCACATAAGACGAGAGTGCGGATTTTTTTAAAGAAGGAGCAGTCTAAGGAAAAAGATGAGGATAAAGATTCGATTGTGTATCTATCCGACGTCGATGTAGCTATTGTTTGTAATGATAAACCCAAGTGTCATGTTAATGATTGGATTATTGATTCGGGTGCTTCGTTCCATGCTACTTCACGTGGTGAAATCTTCACATCCTACAGTAGTGGTAATTTTGGCCATGTGCGGATGGGAAACAAAAGTGCATCCAAGATTATAGGCATTGGAGATATTTGTTTGGAAACTAACAGTGGTTACAAGTTGATGCTGAGAGAAGTCAGACATGTTTCAGATATTCATTTTAATTTGATCTCTGCCGGTAAGCTTGATGAGAATGGTTATAAAAGTTACTTTGGTGAAGGTCAATGGAAGCTCACCAAAGGGTCTCTAGTGGTCACTAGAGGTAAGAAGTTTGACACTCTTTACACGATGCGGGCGCATGTGAGAGGTGTTGAAGATGGGGGAGTTAGGCAGAAAAAGATATGGTACAAAGCCGTGCGAGATGGGAGGAAAGTCTTGCATGAGAACCACAAGAAGAAAGCTCTTCGCTTTAAATAGCTACCAAAAGTGAAGAAGGAAAGTGATAGCTCGCAGCCAGGGTACAAACCTGTTGTGAATGAATTTGGCAAGCAAACATTTTTCAAGTTTGAGTTAGATCCTCCCATTGAGAAGAACCATGCCGATGAGACAAAGCCGTACATGAAGATATTTGAAAATTCTAAGAAGCTTGAGTTGAGCTAAGACATCGTTGGAATTAACTCCGAGTAAGGAGTTGTGGTTGGTGATCCCTTTTCTCATGGGTTCAGAGGGGGAGATTGTTGGGTGTGAGTCCTCACCCATGAGATAGAATCCAAGATAGAAAAGAATTGATTTTTTTGTGAGCAAGTAAGTGGGTTTACTTGATATTAATCCAATTAGAAATTGGGTTAATGGAAGCAATATTGCAATTGGAGATTCCATGAAAGGAATCCAAGTTGAAAAATGATTTACTTGTTAGATTGGTTAGTGACCAAGACAAAGAGATGTGATCCCTAATTTGATTAGGAGAATAAATTATTTCTAATCCATAATAGGAATGGATTAGGAAGAGTACTATAAATAAGGCTATGAGAGAGTCTTATTTGATACATGAGATAAGCTTGGTTGTGACGCCCCCAAAATTAGGTATACATCACCCATCTTGGGTCGTCAGATACATGGTACAAAATTCAAATACAACTTACTAATACAACTGTCGTATACAATACGACAAAACATAATTATGAGTTTGAATACAATTATTGTCTACTAGAGATTATACAAACTCAAAAGGAGTCCTCATTAAATTATTAACACACTATTTCACAGAATAGTGAGGACTACTAATGTTATCCTCTGGATCGTCACTCCGTTCCCCGACTAGTCCCTGCTATGTTCTCATTTCCTGAAGAGAACAATGAAAGAAAGGGTGAGCTCAACTAGCCCAGTAAGAAATATTATGACTAAGATAATGCAGAATAAATTATCATTAGTCTCCAACAATGTTAAACTCATAAAATATAATAGACATCAAGTTTAACTGCAGGTAGAACAAGCAATCCATTAAAAGAGTCAAGTAGAAAATAAAATCTACTATCTTTTATGATTAAAAAGGTTTTTTCATCATTATTATTTGAGACTCGAATTTTAATAAATATTTCACATCATCGAATCACCCACGCACTACTACCAATGATATTCTTTAGTATCACGCACCACAATTATCCATGCACTACGGCCAAGAATATTTGTGTATTCATTAATGGTCGTGGTCATGATCATGCCAACAATTGCATCCATCAATGCACTACGGGCCAATGAGAACTTTTACCATATCATTTGTAACATTACGGCCATGATTACAACCGAATAATCCTCATGGTCATAATCATACCAAGTCCATCTATGTACCACTCAGTGCCACAGATGACTTTCAACAAAATATAAACATGAGGATGATGACAATGATGTAAGAATTCAATAAAACAAGTTCAAGAATTATTTTATCCGGGGAATTATTAACGTCCAAATTGTCAACATGATCTTTATTTTTGTAGAGTAAAATTCAAGAATGATCGAGAAGAATATTTCCATGAAAATATCTTTGGATGAAGCGCAAATATCAATGATATTCTACTAATTTCATGGAGTATAGAAGTCAAAACTTTAACCAATCGAGTATAATAAAGAATGGAATAACAAAAGAAATCACCATGCATGCGGTACTTCAGCATGACAAAAGTTATTCAATAGAATAATAATAACGGAACCGGTCGAGGCAAAATTTGCACCGAGGATGTTCAAAAGAATAATAAAAAGCGGAACCCGGTCGGGTGTAAAACACACAGACATGATGTTCCAACAGAATAATAATAAGACGAAACCAGGTCCGGTGTAAAACACACAGAGAGGATGTTCCAACGGAATAATAATAAAGACGGAACCAGGTCCGGTGTAAAACACACAGACAGGATGTTCCAACAGAATAATAGAAGAATGTCACCAAGTATAGGGTAGGCCACGAGATACAAAGTTATTCCAACAGAATAATAAAAATGGAATAAATGAGTTCTCTTCATGAATAAGAAAGAATAACACCCTTACAAGTAAAAAAAATGAATATAAAAGTAGTTAAATAATAGAATACTTTTCTTCTATCTCTATAGTCTCTCTCTATAGTTTCTCTCTAGAGTTTAGTGAATCGTAAGAAAATAATGAAGGAATGAGCTTCTATTTATAGGAAAATGGAATGCATAGTAACTAATCCATGAACGGTCCAGATTGATTTATTTTAATCTGACGGTCCCTATTTAAAGCAAAATCTTTTAAATAAAATATATTATATATTATATATTATATATTATATATTATATACATATACATATAAGTGCACGGGTTATCACTCCCGTGACTTTTCTTAAATCCTGTCTGCTAATTATCCAACCTACATATATATATAATACATATATTACATATATTACACCCACCATCTATATATATATATATATATATATATATATATATATATATATATATAATATACCCATCACTCCACCATTTTCCCCACTTACGGTTGAAAATACTTCCACCCAAATCATTCATCGCACTTTCCCCCAAAACCCACTATCACACACACACACACATGTCAAATATATATATATATATATATATATATATATACTTTCTAACTTCCTTCCGATAATTTTGAAAAATGAGTTAGTGGGAATCTAAATAATAAGTAACAAAATACCTCATAAAATTACCTCAATATTTTTAATAACAATTATCATTATTATTATAATTCACAATATTAATCGACCAGGTCGTTCCCAGGAAAGAGAGGGTTTTCCAATAAGGATTTCTCCCTATTGGCGCGCAATTAGGTGACCAAACCTCTCCTTGGCAGAACTTCTAGACATCGTTAACATTGAAAATAATAATATTAATAACTCTGTCATCTCAATTATTGATTTAATAATATATAAAATATCGACAATAATTGAATAAAACTGAATGACTTCTCACGTATACATCAATAATTAATACCAGTGTCTTCTTATGCAACCACGCCAGACATCGTTCTTTTTAACACCTGGGTGTTTCAACAGATTAACAGTAAAACTTTCGCCGTTATTTTCATAAAGTATTTTTGTAGTTTTCTCAATCTGACAATAATTCCATTGTGGGGTCCACCAATGATTGTGTCGTTGTACTAATATTCCCTGTTAAAACGAATATTCCCCGACCAATCGAATATTATATAACAACTTGCGTACTTTGCAAAATTTATAAATACTACGCATAACTATAACATTATATCAATATAAAAATGATAATTTATAAAAATTCATTTTTTATTCATAAAAGTTGGGGTCTTACATTGGTAGTAAGAATATACCAAAAGAATAAATTGAGAGAATTATAGTTTGTTGTTCGTGGGTATCCGCTGCCATCTCCGTTCAATTGAAAGCTTGAAGACTTTATTGCTTGAGGTATTTTTGGGTGCTGAAGTTAATTAGGTTTCTCAACCTAATTAAAGATAAATTTGTACTATCTCAATTTATTGTGTAACATCAAGTTTTAAGGCATAAAACTTGAGAGGATTATTGTAAGCCCATTATTAATAATATAGTGGAGATTCAGAGTTTGACCCGTGATTTTTACCTCTTAATTTTAGAGGGTTTTCTACGTAAATTTGGTGTCTTGCTTGTGGATGGTTATTTGTTATTTTTGTTCTCATAATTGGTTTTGTTGATTTCATATTTAATTGCACAAAGACGGAAAAGTAATTCCTGGAATATAGATTATTTTTGGCGTACTTTTCCTAACATATACTTCTCGAAATAAAATGTATTTATTTTTCAACAAAATTCAAGGAAAAACCAATAAAAAATGAGATTTTTTTTTACCACTTCTAACAAAATATAAAAATTATTTTTAATCATAATGTGAAAAACATGTTAAAAAAATAAGTAACAAAAAAATTAATTAAAAGAGACCAAAAGAACACAACGAAGAAACAAATATTTTAGAAGAAATTTAGTACTACTATTTCTTAAAGTTGTCAACTTCTTCATTTTTAATTCATTGTGTTTTTCGTTGTGTTCTTTTAATTCATTTTTTGTCCCTTATTTTTTTACATGTTTTTCACATTATGATTAAAAATAATTCTTATATTTTTTTAGAAGTGATAAAAAATTTCTCGTTTTTTAAATTTTAATTTAATTTTTTTATTGGTTTTTTGTTGAAAAAAACAATACATGCTATTAAGAGAAGTATATATATTTTCCTCATATATACGTATAAGAAAAGTTAATACGTTGGAGTCATATAAATTTGATAAGTGACAAATTCCGATCATAAACTGATCGAAACGATCAAAAGTAAGGGTGTAAATGAATCGAGTCGATCCGAGTATTGAGTTGCTCAGATTTGGTTCACAAAATTTATCGAGTATAAAATAAGGTTTGATTGAAGCTCATTTAAATTTATCGAGTCGAAAGCACGATTAGAATCGGCTTCGAAGCAGTTTGGGCTTTTTTCAATCGAATATGATCCAAAGTATCAATAGAAAATTATAATTTGAGGAGGTTGAGTAATTTATCGAACTTTAAAATGTGTTCATATTTGATTCATTTATATTTCGAAATGAAATAGCATTTAATGTTCTCGAACCATTTCGCATTCATTTTTCAAAATTCTTTAAATCAAAAGGAACAAGATTGCTTTTTAAAAAAATCTTTGAGGGCCGGATTGATTGTTTATTTCCAAACTTATGGATTAAAATCGAAGAATTTGCTAACTTTAGGGAAAACTTATGTCATTATCCTATCATAGGAAGAAGACAAATGCATGACACTGACATCAAGAATCACGATTTACGCACTTTACTTTACCTAATACTAACAGTGTATATATTTTGTTTGCCTCGAGAATCACGTGCTCATAATTTCCCACCTTAATTTTGCCGACAGTTATTAGGTCATTTGTATTAATAAATTTTTATAAGTAAGTAGAAAAGCCCGACCTTAGCTCAGTTGGTAGAGCGGAGGACTGTAGTGTGCTCATGGCTATCCTTAGGTCGCTGGTTCGAATCCGGCAGGTCGGAATATTATTTTTCATAGTATTATTTTTATATTGAATTATTTTCTTTTATTATTTAAAATAAAACTTCTAAGGTGAGTTTACCATTTTGCCCTTTAAAAAAGTATAGCTCAGTCAGAAGATTGAAATGAACCAAAATTAATTGATTTTGGGCCACATTGAGAAATTGAGTGATAATTTGGAGGGAAAATTTTATAATTCTTCCATATAATTATGGGGATAAATTAATTTTTGGTATCTGTACTGAAACACGATTTATAATTTGGTACTCAAAGTGAAAAAATTTATAAACTGGTGATTGTACTCGAAAAATGTTACACTTCGTTAAATATTAGGGATACGACTTACAATTTGGTACCCGAAGTGAAAAAAGTTACAAACTGGTGATTGTACTCAAACAATTTTGTAATCTGGTGCTTGTACTTTCCACTTTTTAAATAATCGTTAAAATTGATCCTATAAAGAGAGAAGCGAAGTCGACGCGAAGAAGATCCTCGATGTTTTGTTCCATCTTTTCTTGTTTCCCACATTCGCACCATTGCTCCACAGTGGCACCGACTTGGAAACTCTGGTGTAATCCATTCATTTTTGTTGCATGAACTACAATCTTCTTCCCGATTTCATTTATGATTCCACTCCAAGACGAACTCATCCTTTCAATTAAACACTGAAAACCCTTTAATAAATATATGAGAACCAGTAATCAATAGAGAATCGAGACAAGAAGAATGAGAGAAGAAAAGAACTCTAGTTTTCAAACAGAATAAAGATGAAACCTCTTTATTTGAAAGTGTAATATTTTTAAAAGTACAATCACCGGTTTGTAATTTTTTCAGATGCACCAAATTGTAATTTGTGTCCCTAATGTTTAACGGAATGTAACATTTTTCGAGTACAATCACCGATTTGTAACTTTTTTCACTTCGAGTATTAAATTGTAAGTCGTGTCCCAGTACAGGTACCAAAAATTGATTTATCCCTATAATTATGTAGTAGAACCCGTGAGTCCGTGACCTAGGTATAGAGGTTGATTGCCTATATTTGACTTTCACCCTTAATATTATTCTCTATTTGCTCCTTCAGTGTAGCAGCATGCATGCTGCCGATAAACGGTTAGGTTTGTTTGTAAGAATAATATTATATAATTTAAAAATAAAATAATTCTTACAAATAAATATAATTTTGGTAATTTGTTTTCTTTCCCCTCCCTCCGCCTATAAATTGAGGCGATAAACCGAATGGATTGAATACACTGAAACCACAAAGAAAGAGGAAGTTCTATAGAAAATATTATTTTGAGAGTATAATAAAATAAGTGCATTCCAGTTCCAAATTATCAGTTGAGATGGTAATATTAATTTGTTTCCTTATATTTTTTTATATTATTGGTATGGCTTTGCCATCGCTCTGATTACTTTTAACTCCAAATTATTTGAACTGACTTTGTCATCTATTATTGTAATTTTTATTATTTTTAGTGGTATCATTTGTCTTAAGAGGACTAATCAAGATTTGGTGGGAATTTATTTGTCAATTATTATATTTTGCGAAGATAATCCAACCTGCACAGATTACATGCCTAGTAAATATTTATTGATTATTTGTCTAGAAACACATTGTTATTATTGTTTGTGAATATAATCTCTCTCATTACTTTAACATCAAATTATTTGAACTGGCTTTGTCGTCCATCGTCCATTATTATAATTTTTATTATTTCTAGCGGTATTATTATTTCTAGTGGTAACATATGTCTTAAGAGGACTAATCAAGACTTGGTGAGAACCTTATTTGTCAGTTATTATATCTTGCGAAAGATAATCTATCTACACGTACTAGTCATCATTGATTATTTGTTTAGAAACACTTTGTTATTGTTGTTTGTGAATATAATCTCTCTCATTACTATAACTCCAAATTATTCGAATGGACTTTGCTGCTTGTTAATGTCAAGATCCGTCCACGCGTTCCAATTATCAAAACGCGTCCAATCCTGCACAGAAACGAGTAAACACCAAAAGCTTAACAGCTTGGGTCGCCGGGGGATAGCTCTGGTGCGAGAACTGAAACAATATTAACAATGAAGGCTTAATGCTCTAGTGCTGGAAAGTAATAAATTGCATGTATCTTAGAGTTAGAGAAAAGCCTCATATTTATAATGTTCTCACCACCTTCATGCAATCCTTCCCCGAGTCAGATTAAGGTTCTCACCCAAACAACCAATCCTTAACATGATTGTATCGAATCTCCTAGAATTAAGGAAGTTGATTTACAATCCAACACTTCCCTCTTTACGTAGAGACCAAATAGAATTAGGAACCTTAGTTCACAAATCCCCCGTCTACCAAAACAACTCCTGGTCCAAACCTACACAACACCATAAGGACAACGACCCACTATAATTCACAGGCCCTAATATCCTAGGCCCAACATTGCCCCCCAGTCTTCCACCAAATAGAATATTTGATGGAAGAGTATTCAGAACAAAGCTCATCAACAAAAACGCCCAAGCAATGCCAAACAAAGCCCAAGGCCCATTCACCAAAACGCCTCAACACCGGATATCAAACCAACCCTTCAGATCCACCATCCAAAGATCATTAATGCGCCGCCCTCGAGATATGGGAATGACTGAAAGGACAACATTATAAAAATCTATTTCCCCCCAATTTAAACAGTTTAACCTGTTCATTTTAAATAAATAAAAACTTATCTTCTTCAACTTTCCAACTTTCCCTCTCCAAACTTGCAAAAATGGCTTCTCCCCAAAATAGTGATAACACTCTGCCGAAAAACTCCATCCCCATCTCCGTGACTCCCCTATCCAGCATCCCTGCTCCATCAAACACCACTTCCAACCTCCCTACAACCTCCCCTAACCCTAACACAAACACCATGCCAGAATTAAACCCTAACGCTACCATAACCTCCACCCAAAATCCATCAGAAACACTTCTCGAATACCTTAACGAGAATCTATTCCCTCACTTCAACACCCCCTCTCAAATCACAGAATCCGACCTCCTCGTAATTCGTGAACACTACCAAATTCCAAAAACCCATCATCTAAGAGCACCCTCACCCGTCGACTGTATGTATCACCGACCCAATGGCTGGACGACCATCCCCCTCACCCTTTTGGAAAAAAGAATCCGACTACCCCTCCACGCATTCATAGTCACCCTTCTAGGGTTTATGGGCATTGGTCTAGCCCAACTCTTACATTAACATCATCGCTTTCATCACCTTCTGTCATGAGATTGGAGTTCCACCTTCAATTGATTTCTTCTTCACCCTGTTCCAAATCGGTAATTCCCGCAAACGGGGTTTCAAAGTACTAACCTAACTCCAAATTTGACAAATGCCCCCTGATAGACACCAAGCAACAAAGGGTGGCATAAGGACTGGTTCTTCGTCAAAAGACCTGAAATTCCCAAAATCCCAGACTGGACCTCAAACAAACGCCCCTCTCTCGACTTCGGTGATGTAAGACCCCAACTTATTATAAATAAAATTGAGTTTTCTCTATTTATTATAATAAGGATTAATTTGATATAATGCTCTGGTTATGAGTGAAATGTGCAAATTTTACAAAATAAGCAAGTGGTTATAAAATAATCATTGTTGTCGGGGAATATTCGTTTGGTTGTGGAATATTCTTTTTATCGGGAATATTAAATGATGACGGTAGCGATCAATTGTGGGCCCATAATGAGAATAACGATTCGATGAAGAAAACGACAAGTTTTAGTTTTTATAAATAACTTGGCGTAATTATTACGAATTAACCTTTGTTGGATTACACGGTGGTTAAAATAAAGTAATACTGGCGTGGTTTGCCTGAAGGCACACGGTATTATTGCACATTATTTTTGAATTATTGATTCTTACGTGAAGCCCTTTACTCAATAATTGTTACAATAATTCTTATTCAATATTTTATTTTTTTGATTAAATAATTGATGCGTTGATATATTATATTATTGTCGTTTCAATAATTATCATTGCACAGTATTTCCCATTATCTGATCAATAATTCATATTATTTGAATAATATTATTAGATAACATTATTGAAAATGTCTAGAAAGTTCTGTCTAAAGAGAGGTTTGGTCACCTAATTACGCGCAAGAAGGAGAAATCCTTATCGGAAAGCCCTCTTTCTTGGGAAGCGGCACTGGTTGTCATAATTGTGATTTCGTAATATTATTTATGAATAATTAATTATTGATTTATATGATAAGAAAATATTTATTGATGGATATTTTTTTTTATGTGGATATAGTTGAAGGAATTCTGCAGGAATTATTTATTGAAAGTTGGTATTTTATCTTTTCTCCAATAATATTATTATAATATATATATATATATATATATTTATATATATATGCATGTGATTAAAGAAAAGGAGTGAGGAAATTGTATAGCTTGTCCGTTATTTTCCTAAGTTGGTTGGTGGTGGAGTATTGACTGCAAAGCAAACTTATTTTCAAAAGAAACACAGTAAGCTGTCCTTTTCTTTTTCTTCAGAGATGGCTTATTTTTCTTCCTACAAAACATTTTTCAAAGGGTGGCCCCTATTGTTGTTTTTTCTTTCCTGGTGGGTGGTAGGTTTTATGCTAAATCATTTCAAAATGTCGCCCCAACATATGAAAAATGTGAATTAGGCATGATATTCCTGCAAGCTAGTTTCAAAGGGTGGCCCTCACCCATTTGAAATATGAGAATGCATGTTAGGCCTTATTAGGTAGAGGAGGAAAAAAAAAATGTCAGGCGCTTTATCTGTTTCTTTTTCCTTCCTTCGTTGCTATAAATAGGAGGGCAACCCTCCATCCTAAATCACACCTTCATAATCAGAAAAAAAATTTCTATAGTATTGTGAGTATTTTCTTGAGTATAAGAATACTTTGAGCGTAGTTTTTCTGCAAGATTTTCTCAGAATAATATCCGATATTCCAGTCAAATCCAGTTTCTACCAAGGTAAAGGATATTATTTTATTGCAACACTCGTGAAAAATATTATTTTCTTTCATACTCCATATTACGAAAGCGATATTATTTCATCTTGTATTCTTAAATTTGAACTTACTATGGTAAGTATTGTTTTTATAATTCCCGAAATGATTAGAAATTTTGTTTCATCTAATATCATTTCATAGGATTATTTGGTATGAACTTTTATCAAATTTGGAACTTTTCATGACCGGTATTATTCACGGGGTACTTTTCACGTAGTCTATTCACGGTAATTGCATTCACGATTCATCATTCACTTGATCTTTGTTCACAAAAGAAAAAAAATATTTTTTTCTCTTCCAAGTTATCTGTTGTGACCCTTATTCTTGAAATTTAATCCATGTTTTGATCTTCATTCTTGAATTTTACTCCACTATAGTTTATTATGGAGTATTATTGAACTTGGATAAACTAAAATATGAATCCCTAATATTTGTCCTTCTATCTCACTGGATTCGTTCTTTAAAATATTTTTCATCATCCTGGGGTCCAAATGATGATATTACTGAATATATTTGGGCCGTAGTGCAAAGATGAATGATTAACTGATGAATATCTTTAGCCCGTAGTGCAAAGATGAACAGGTGTTGAGATGAACATGACCAACTGGTGATACAAATGAATATTTTTGGCCTGTAGTGCAAAGATGAATATTTGATTCAAAATGTATATTGATTGATGTTACATGGATAAATTATTGATGATGGACTTTTAAATCAGAAGATAGTAGAATTCTTTCTCTACTTGACTCTTCTAATGGATTGTTGTTTCCGTTGCAGTTGTTGATCTAAAACTTATTGTCTATTATATTTTTATCAGATTTTTCCCTGTTGAAGACTAATGATAAATTGTTGTATATTATCTTAGTCATAATATTCTTTACTGGGCTAGTTGAGCTCACCCTTTTCTTTTTTGTTCCATTTTTCTTCTCAGGAAGTGAAAACATAGCAGGAACTAGCCGGGGTATGGAGTGATGGTTTAGGATAGATGTATTAGTAGTCCTCACTATTTTTTAAAATAGTGTATCAATAATTGTAATGAGGACTCCTTTTGAGTTTGTATACTCTCTATTAGACTATATTTGTATTCAAACTCACTGTATATGTGTTGTCGTATTTTTCACGACAATTGTATTACTGAAGTTGTATTTGTTTCTGTACCATGTATTTGGCGACTCAGAATGGATGATTTATACCTATTTTGGGGGCGTCACAGTTGGTATTAGAGCTTAGGGATATGGTTTCTGACGGAGATCGGGGAATAGAACTTGGAGGGGAGAGATGAGTAAATCTTTCGCTAGTATGTCCTACCTAAGCTTATGTGTTGGTCGGTCATAATATAGGGATATTATGTGATATGTTAAATTGTTTAATTAACCCTTGATTTATGGTAGTATTTAAGAATGGCCGCTGAGAACGTTAACAATGGAGTGTATGAGACTGTGAAACAACCTTTAGTCACAAACCAGGAGAACATACAACAGGAAGGCAATATTCCTCCTGTAAACAACACTACCGAGCAAGTGATGAATGATGTAATGTTTAGGAGCTTTTTACAGTTCATGCAAAATCAGACGAGAGAGACTCGTGCACAGAATACGGGTGGAAATGATAGGAACGCGCGGCTTGCCACAACCAAGCAGTTCAAAGAGTTAGGACCACCAGAATTTATTGGAAAGCCGGATCCGATCAAGGCGGAAACGTGGGTCAAGCAAATTATCAAGATATTCGATGTCTTGGGATGCACGGAGGAATGAAGGTTCCATTCACCACCTTTATGTTTTAGCGGTGAGGCGATTCTTGGTGAGAATCGTGAAGCGTACTGACTGCCACACTCAATATGTCTTGGGAAACATTTGTAAAACTATTCAATGACAAGTACTTTCGAAAGTATTCTTATATGAAGGAAGTGGAGTTTATCGACTAGAACAAAACAATATATGAAAGTGTCCCGAAGATGAGGCGAAGTTTCAGAGTTATCGTGTTTGGACCTCATTTGGTCGAGAATGAGGAGCGAATGACGAGGATGTTTTTGAGAGGTCTAAAACCCGAGATTTAAGCAATATCTTATCTCTCATAAATTTTCTTTATATTTAGATGTTGTAAATGAGGCTCAATTATTAGAGCGAGATAATGAGTATGTGCAAACCGAGGGACCACAACAGAGTCATCTGGGTGGCGGTAGCCATCAGAGCAATGAAAACCAAAGAGAGGAAAACATTGGGGCAAAAGCGGTAACCACTCTGGTGGTAATCGTGGTCGTGATAATAGAAGGAGCGAGTCGGGAGGAGATTTCAAGAAGAGAAGGTACAACAATGATAACGTGAAGACGTCAGCACAAACATCAACTATTTCTAGGGGAGGAGAACGGGCACCGGTCGTTTGTTACAAATGCGAGAAAGAGGGACACATTAGCCCAAACTGCCCACAACAATCCAAGGTATGTTATAACTATGGAAAGGAGGGCCATATAGCTCGAGACTGTTCTGTAGCAAAACCAAGTTCAACAGGGATGGTAACTCTAAAGGCTGTCCCGGATAAGTCGAAATCAGCGGTTCCTGGAAGGGCGTTTGTTGTGACTGGACAAAATGCGAGAAACCCGAACAAGGTGATCACGGGTAAGCTTATCATAAACTCTTACGAAGTTTATACCTTATTAGATATCGGTTCTACCCATTCTTTTATCTCTCCTGCTTGTGCTCAACGTTTAAACTTGACTCCGGAGAAATTAGACTTTGATTTATCAATGGAGACTCCGTTAGGAGAAACTTTCGTTACGTCCACTGTTTATAAATCTTGCTTAATCCAAGTTGACACCATCACATTACCTGTGGATCTTATCTCTTTAAAGATACTTGCTTTTGATGTGATTTTAGGGATTGATTGGTTAACCACTCATCATGCTAAAATTGATTGTTTTCGTAAGGTTGTTAGTTTTCATATTCCTAACCAACCTATTATGAGAATCCAAACAACCAAACCATTAAAGTCAATCACTGTCATATCGAGCCATAAAGCTATTCATTTATTGAAAAATGGATGTCAAGCTTTCTTAGCCCATGTCACAGACTTGAACAAAAACACGCCAGATTTGAATAAAATTTCTATTGTTAGTGAATTTCCTGATGTATTTTGCTGAAGAACTTCTCGGTCTACCCCCAGAACGTGATGTTGAATTCTTTATTGACCTTGAACCGGGTACAAAACTCATTTCTAAAACCCCATATCAAATGGCTCCTATCAAACTTTAGGAGTTAAAAGTCCAACTACAGGAATTGTTAGACATCGGTTTCATTCGTCCTAGTACATCTCCTTGGGGTGCTCCTGTTTTATTCGTAAAGAAAAAGACGGGAGTATGCGACTTTGTATTGACTACCGAGAATTGAACCATGTCACCATCAAGAATAGGTATCCACTACCTCGCATTGATGACCTGTTTGACCAGTTGCAAGGAGCACAATTCTTTTCAAAGATCGACCTTCGTTCGGATATCATCAAATTTGATTAAAACCTAAGGATATTCCAAAGATTGCCTTCGTAACCCTAAGATGGGCATTATGAATTCTTAGTCATGTCTTTTGGATTGACTAATGCTCCCTACTACTTTCATGGATATGATGAACAAAGTATTCAAGGAATATTTGGATCAGTTCGTTGTTGTCTTTATTGATGACATCCTCATCTATTCCAAAAGCTGTGAAGATCATGAGCACCATTTGAAGCTGATACTAGAAAGGCTTCGTGAAAACAAGTTATATGCCAAGCTGAAGAAATGCAAGTTCTGGCTTGAGGAAGTAGAATTCCTTGGGCACGTGGTGTCAAAATATGGAGTATCATTGACGGGGAAGATTGAAGCAATACAAAGTTGGGAGCAACCGAAATCGGTGACCGAAGTGCGTAGCTTTCTGGGCTTAGCTAGTCATTATCGGAGATTCGTAGAAGGATTTTCTCGAATCGCTACTCCGTTAACTCAGTTGACTCGGAAGGATACAAAATTTGTATGGAGCGAGGAATGTGAGACGAGTTTCCAAGAGCTAAAGAGGAGACTCATTTTGGCACCTGTTCTGGCAATACCATCTGGTTCAGATGGATTTGTTATATACAGCGATGCTTCAGGCAAAGGGTTAGGATGTGTTCTCATGCAACATGGGAAAGTCATAGCCTATGCCTCGTGACAACTCAAAGAATATGAGAGGAATTATCCTACTCATGATCTAGAGTTGGCAGCAGTCGTTTTCGCGTTGAAAATCTGGAGACACTACCTGTATGGGGAGAAAGTGGAGATCTATACGGATCATAAAAGCCTCAAATACTTTTTTACCCAAAAAGAACTCAACATGCGGCAACGACGTTGGCTTGAACTATTGAAAGATTACGATCACACTATTCAATATCATCCCGAAAAGCGAAAGTAGTAGCGGCGCGATTGAGTAGAAGATCATATCTGATCACGAAAGTGCGATATTGTCAATGCAAAGGCCCATTCGTATGACTTGCAAAGGATGGAGGTAGAATTAAAGACTCCAGGACCCACATAATGATGGAGAATATACGAGTAGAACCGACTTTAATCGATAAAGTTAAAGTCGCTCAAGCTACGGACACAATACGTCACGTATGAAGAAGAAAGTGCAAGAAGGAGCTATTCGAAGCGAGAATCGATGAAGAAGGAATACTTAGATTCAACTCCAGACTTTGTGTTCCTAACGACTCTGATTTGAAGCATAGAATCATGATGGAGGCACACAACACACCGTTTGCAATCCATCCTGGGAGTACCAAAATGTATCATGATTCGACATACATTTTGGTGGAATAATATGAAGAGAGAGGTCGCAGAGTTTATCTAGAGGTGTTTAACATGTCAACGTGTAAAGGCGGAGCATCAAGTGCCAAAGGGTCCATTGCAACCACTTGAGATTCCGGAATGGAAGTGGAAACACATTACCATGGATTTCGTTACAGGTCTTCCCAAAGTTTCTCAAGGCATAGATGCGATTTGGGTTATTGTTGATAGATTAACCAAGTCTGCTCATTTCTTGCCTATACGTGAGACTTATTCCCTTGAACGTCTTGCTCGTATGTATATGAATGAGATTGTGAGATTGCATGGCATGCTAGTATCCATAGTTTCGGATCGTGACCCAAGATTCACTTCAAAATTTTGGGTTAGCTTGAAAAAAGCTATGGGTACGGATTTACGATTTAGTTCAGCATACCATCCTCAAACGGACGGATAATCGGAAAGGACTATTCAAACCCTTGAAGATCTATTAAGACTTCATGTCTTAGATTTCAAAGGAAGTTGGGATAAGTACTTGTCACTGGTGGAATTCTCCTACAACAACAGTTATCAAGCAAGTATAGGTATGGCTCTATTCGAGGCGTTTTATGGACGAAAGTTTCGTTCTCCAGTATGTTAGGACGAGGTGGGAGAAGCAACATTGTTGGGACTAGAATTAGTACACATGACTATAGAAAAGATCCAAATGATTCGACAACGTATTCAAACCTCACAAGATCGACAAAAGAGTTATGCTGATCTTCATCGAAAGGACGTGGAATTTAATATTGGAGATCATGTACTGTTACGTATTGCTCCATGGAAGGGAGTTACAAGATTTGGGAAGAGAGGAAAGCTCAATCCATGATTTGTTGGTCCATTTGAGATTTTTGACCGAATAGGAAATTTGGCCTATAGTGTAAGACCCCAACTTATTATAAAATTAAATTTTCCTTTATTCATTATTCTAAATTAATAAGGGTTAATTTGATATAATTCTTTGGTTATGGGTGAAATGTGCAAAGTTTACAAAATAAGCAAGTGGTTATAAAATATTCATTATTGTTGCTCTGGGAATATTCGTTTGGTCGTGGAATATTCTTTTTTTGGAAATCTCAAATCGATTTTGTAGCGATCATTGGTGGGCCCCATAACTTGAAAAGCGGTTGGATGAAAGAAAACGACAAAGATTGAGTTTTATAAATAACGGGCGTAAATTATGTTATTAACATAACACCGTTGGGTTACATGGTGGTTAAAATACGATAATATGCGTGGTTCGGTAAAGAAGTATTACCTGGTATTGTTGAAGATATTGAATTATCGATCCTTACGTAAGAAGGCACTACTCAATAATTGTTACAGTAGTTACTGTTCAATATTATATTGATTCAATAATTGCTGCGTTGATATTTTGTATCGCTGTTGTTTCAATAATTGTCATTACACGGTATTTTTCATTATCAAATCAATAATTCATATTATTTGAATAATATTATCAGATAACATTATTGGCAATGTCTAGAAAGTTCTGTCTAAGGAGAGGTTTGGTCACCTAATTGCGCACCAGTAAGGAGAAATCCTTATTGGAAAGCCCTCTCTCTGAGGGAAAACTACCGTCACAAGATCTTGTGATTCTGTAATATTATTTTTAAAATAATTAATTATTGATTATTATGATAAAGAAAATATTTATTTTATGTGGATATAGATGGAGAAAATTTTTAATATGACAATTGTTGAAAATTAATATTTTATCTTTCTCCGATAAAATAATTCATTTAAATATATTATTTTAATAGTATATTAACGGTGATATTTTTTATAATGAATGTGGGATATATGAGTATATGAGGAGGAAGAGTATTTTATGGCATTAAATATTTAACACATGTTTTGTGTGCTCTTGGACACAATTCTTGACCAAAATTGATTATGTAATTTGTAAAATCTCGGTAGTTTGTGGATTTTGGTCAATTTTGTTTGGAATTTGGGAAAACTTCCTTCCGCAAAGTTGTAGATAATGGAATTTCCTATGGAAAGTCTCGAGTTTCAATTTTTCGATAACCGAGCTATTTTTTTAGAATTGTTGAAGTTTTGGAAAATAAAATAATTTTTATTAAATTTATGGGGGACCCACTTTTGGTTGGTGGATACAACATGTGGGTCGTTGATTTTTGGGGTGGTCGGTCTTTGTTGTCAACTTAGGTTGCGTAGGAAGAAAATAAGAATATTATTATTATATTTATTTAGTCTCTTTCATGCTCTAATATTTTCCTATAAATAGAGGGCTAAGTTAGAATTGAAAATCACACGTAAACAAAGTTTCTCTCTTCTCTCTATATTATCGAAGCGTATTCTTGTGAGTATACTTTGAGTGTTGCTATACTGGTCATGAGTTTACAAGACTATATCCGAAAATTGAATGTAAATACGGTTATTTTGAGGTAAGGGATGTTATTTCTTTCATGAAATGATATTATTTTCTTCAATATCATTATGCCAAAATCTTTTGTTGAACTTTTTATCAAATTTGGAACTTGTTGTGTTTGAGGTTACTATTCACGATATCAAGACTATTCACGATACTCTGACTATTCATTCACGAATCAAGACTATTCAATAGAAAAATAAAAATTTTCCTTTTTGCCCAAAATATCTATTCTGGATACTAGCTTTGATTGTATCCATGTTTTGATCATTCTTGAATTTTACACCAATATGATTATTTTCGAGGTATTTTTGGACATGGGTAAAACAAAGTACGAATCTTTAATCCTTAATCCTTGTCATTTTGTTTCACTGGATTCGTTTCTTTAAAAATATTTTTCATCATCCTCAGTCTTAAATGATGATATAAATGAATATCTTTGGCTCAGAAAGTACAAAGATGAACGATTAACCGATGAATATCTTTGGCTCAGAGTGCAAAGATGAGCAAAGTGTTGAGATGAACATGACCAATTGGTGATTTAAATGAATATCTTTGGCACGTAGTAAAAAGATGAATATTGATTGTTATTCTGAGGATAAAATATTGATGATGGACTTTTAAACCTTAGAAGACAAGTAGAATTCTTTTCTACGTGACTCTTCTAATGGATTGTTGTTTCATTGCAATTATTGATCTAAAACTTGTTGTCTATTATAATTTATCGATTTTTTCTGTTGAAGACTAACGATAATTTGTTGTATATTATCTTAGTCATAATGTTCTTTCTTCGGGCTAATTGAGCTCACCCTTTTTCCTTTTGTTCCATTTTTCTTCTCGGAGGTGAGAAATATAGCGAGGATCGAAGTCGGGGTATGGAGTGATGGTTCTAGGAAGATGTTTTATTTGCCCTCACTATTTCGTAAAATAGTGTATGAATAATTATAATGAGGACTTACAGGTGTGTATATTGTCTAGAAGACAATATTTGTATTTAAACTCACAGTTTGTATTGTCGTATTCTACACGACATCGTATTATCAAAGTTGTAGTTTGCTTTTATACCATGTATTTTGGCGACTCGAGAATGGGTGTTGTATACCTATTTTGGGGCGTCACGATTGGTATCGAGCTTAGGGATATGATCTCTGGCGGAGATCGGGGAATAGAACTAGGAGGGAGAGACGAGTAAAATCCTGCGCTAGTGTGTCCTACCTAAGCTTATTTGTTGGTCGGTCATAATATAAGATATTATGTGATATGTTAATTTGTTTAATTAACCTTGTTTTATGGCAAGATTTAAGAAATGGGTCACGGAACGTTAACAATGGAGTTTATGAGACCGTGGAACAACCTTTAGTCGCAAACCGGAGAACGCATTATGTAAAGGCAATATTCCTCCTGTAAACAACACTACCGAGCAAACGATGAACGATGGAATGTTTTGGAGCTTTTGCGGTTCATGCAAATCGAGACGAGGAGACTCGTGTACAAAATACTGGTGGAAATGATGGCAACAGCGTGGTCCATCACGCCCAAGCGCTTCAAGGAGTTGGGACCACCAGATTTCCATGGAAAGCGGATCCGATCAAGGCGTAAACGTGGGTCAAGCAAATTACCAAGATATTCGATGTCTTTGGGTGCACGGAGGAATGTAAGGTTTCATTCGCCACCTTTTATGTTTCATGGTGAAGCTGACATTGGTGGGAATCGTGAAGCGTGCACAAACCAGATGCACTTAACATGTCTTAGGAAAGATTTCGTAAAGCGTTTCAATGACAAGTACTTTCCGGAAAGTATTCTTCATATATGAAGGAGGTAGAGTTTATTAGACTCGAAGGTAACAACACGGTGTCTCAAGACGAGGCAAAGTTCGCAGAGTTATCCGGTTTGCACCTCATTTGGTGGAGAATGAGGAACGAATGACGCGTATGTTTTCGAGAGGTCTAAAACCGAGATTCGTCAATACCTTATCTCTCATAAGTTTTCCTGTATTCGGATGTTGTCAATGGGGCTCGATTATTAGAGCGAGATAGTGAGTATACTCAACCGAGGGACCACAACCAGGGTAGTCATCAGAATGATGATAACTAGCAAGGAGGAAAGAATATGGACAAAGGCGGTAACCACTCAGGTGGTAATCGTGGACATGATAATAGGAAAGGTGACTCAACTGGAAATTTCAGAAAGAGAAGATTCAACAATGACGGGAAGACATCAACAAAATAAGACCAAAGACCAACAACAAATGCTAGGGGAGGAGAACGACCGCCAGGTTAGATGTTACAAACAAGGGAATGAGGGACATATCAGCCCAAACTGTCCACAACAATCCAAGGTATGTTACAACTGTGGAAAGGAAGGCCACATCACTCGAGATTGTACTATAGCGAAACCAAGTTCAGCGGGAGTGGTGATTCCAAGGGCTGTCCCGGATAAGTCGAAATCAGCGGTTCCTGGAAGAGCTTTTGTCGTGACTGGCCAAAACGTGAGGAACCCGAACGAGGTGATCACTGAGTAAGCTAATCTTGAATTCTTGCGAAGTTTATACCTTACTAGATACCGGTTCTACCAATTCTTTTATCTCTCCTGCTTGTGCTCAACGTTTAAACTTGACTCCGGAGAAATTAGATTTTGATTTATCTGTTGAAACTCCGTTGGGTGAAACCTTCGTTACATCTACTGATTTATAAATCTTGCATGATCCAAGTTGGCACTATCACATTACCGCTGATCTTATCTCTTTAAAGATACTTGCTTTTGATGTGATTTTAGGAATTGATTGGTTAACCACTCATCATGCCAAAATTGATTGTTTTTTCGTAAGGTGGTTAGTTTTCATATTCTAACCAACTGTCATCATACTAATTCAAACCACTAAACCACTAAAATCATCATTTGTCATATCAAGCCACAAAGCTATTCGTTTATTGAAAAAGCGGATGTCAAGCTTTCTTAGCCCATGTTATGGATTTGAATAAAGACAAGTCGATTTGAATAATATTTCGTGGTTAGAGAATTCCCCGATGTATTTCTCAAGAGCTTCCGGTTTACCCCCGTAGCGTGATGTTGAATTCTTTATCGACCTTGAACCGTACAAAACCCATTTCTAAAACCCCATATCGAATGGCTCCTATTGAACTTCAGAGTTAAAAGTCCAACTACAGAATTATTAGACATCGGTTTCATTCGTCCTAATCGTCTCCTTGGGGTGCTCTGTTTTATTCGCCAAGAAGAAAGAGCGGAGTATGCGATTTTGTATTGACTATCGAGAATTGAACCATGTCACCATCAAGAATAGGTATCCGCTACCTCGCATTGATGACCGCTCGACCGATTACAAGGAGCGTAATTCTTTTCAAAGATTGATCTTCGATTCGGATATCATCACCAAGATTAAAAGCGAGGATATTCCAAAGACGACATCTGTGACTCAATACGGGCATTATGAATTCTTGGTCATGTCTTTTGGATTGACTAATGCTCCCCGCCGCTTTCATGGATATGATGAACCGTGTATTCAAGGAATATTTGGATCGATTCGTTGTTGTCTTTATTGATGACATCCTCATCTATTCCAAAAGCCGTGAAGATCATGAGCACCATTTGAAGTCGGTACTACAAAGACTTCGTGAACACAAGCTTTATGCCAAGTCAAGAAATGCGAGTTCTGGCGAGGAAGTAGCATTCCTTGGGCACGTGGTGTCAAAACAAGGAGTATCTGATTGGTGAAGATTGAAGAAATACAAAGTTGGGAGACAAATCAAGTCGGTGATCAAGTATGTAGTTTTACGGGCTTAAATTGGTTATTATCGGAGATTCGTGGAAGGATTTTCTCGAATAGCTACTCCGTTAACTCAGCTGACTCGGAAAGATACAAAATTCATATGGAGCGGAGAATGTGAGAAGAGTTTCCAAGAGCTTAAGAGGAGACTCATTTCGGCACCTGTTCTAACAATACCATCTGGTTCGGATGGATTTGTTATCTACAACGATGCTTCTGGCAAGGGGTTAGGATGTGTTCTCATGCAACATGGGAAAGTCATAGCCTATGCCTCACGACAACTCAAAGAATATGAGAGGAATTATCCTACTCATGATCTAGAGTTAGCGTGATCGTATTCAAGCGTTGAAGATATGGAGACACTACTTGTATGGAGAGAAAGTGGAGATTTATACGGACATATAAAAGCCTCAAATATTTCTTCACCCAAAAGAACTCAATATGCTAAGAACGACGTTGGCTTGAGCTATTAAAAGATTACGATCACACTATTCAATATCATCCCGAAAAGCGAACGTAGTAGTGAAGCATTGAGTAGAAGATCATATGCAATCTGAAAGTGCAATATTGTCAACGTAAAGGCCCATTTTATACGACTTACAAAGGATGAAGATAGAATTAAAGACTCAGGGATCCCACATGATGATGGCGAATATACGAGTAGAACCGACTTTAATTGATAAAGTTAAAGCTGCTCAAGCTACGGACCTGGGGCTGATACAAATGAAGAAGAAAGTGCAAGAAGGTGCTATTCCAGAAGCAAGAATCGATGAAGAAGGAATACTTCGAGTCAATTCTAGACTTTGCGTTCCTAACGATTCTGACCTGAAACATAAAATCATGATGGAGGCACACAACACCCCATTTGCAATCCATCCTAGGAGTACCAAAATGTATCATGATATTCGACATACATTTTGGTGGAACAATATGAAGAGAGAGATTGCGGAGTTTATCTCAAGATGTTTAACCTGTCAACGTGTAAAGGCGGAGCATCAAGTGCCAAAAGGTCCATTGCAACCACTTGAGATTCCGGAATGGAAATGGGAACACATTACTATGGATTTTGTTCTGTGTCTTCCCAAAATTTCTCAAAGCGTAGATGCAATTTGGGTTATTGTTGATAGATTAACCAAGTCCGCCCATTTTTACCGTCACGCGAGACTTATTCCTTGAACGCCTTGCTCAGATTCACGTGAATGAGATTATACGATTGCATGGCATGCCAAGATCCATAGTTTCGGATCGTGACCCGAGATTCACTTCAAGATTTTGGGTTAGCTTGCGAGAAAGCTATGGGCACGGATTTATGATTGATTCAAAGATACCATCCTCAAACAGACGGACAATCGAGAGAGGACTATTCAAACCCTTGAAGATCTATTAAGACTCGTGTTCTAGATTTCAAAGGAAGTTGGGATAAGTACTTGCCATCGGTGGAATTCTCTTACAATATGATTATCAAGCAAGTATAGGCATGGCTCCATTTGAGGCGTTGTATGGGCGAAAATGTCGTTCTCCATATCTTTGACGGACGAGGTGGGAGAAGCAACATTGTTGGGACCGTAATTAGTACGCTGTGACTCTGAGAAAAGATCCAAATGATTCGACAACGTATTCAAACTTCACAAGATCGACAAAAAGAGTTATGCCGATCTTCATAGAAAGGACGTGGAGTTTAATATTGGAGATCATATATTGTTACGTATTGCTCCATGGAAAGGAGTTACAAGATTTGGGAAAAGAGGAAAGCTCAATCCAAGGTTTGTTGGTCCATTTGAGATTCTTCGACCGAATAGGAAACGTAGCCTATAGACTCGCGTTACCTCCAAGTATGTCTCGTGTTCACAATGTATTCCACATATCTATGCTTCAGAATATGTGAAAGACCCGAACCACATTATTGTGTTAGAACCGCAGACGAGATAGTCAAGATTTAACATACGAGGAGATACATGTTGAGATTTTGGATAGAAAAAGAGCATGTCTTACGCATTTACGAAGGTTATACCACAAGTTAAGGTTTTGTGGAGAAACCATGCAATTGAGGAAATGACATGGGAGTTGAATCGGAGATGAAAGCGAGGTACCCTCACCTTTTCGATACATTGTGCACGTGACGTTAATTTGAGGAGGATGAAATTTCATAAGGAGGGGAGGTTGTAAGACCCCAACTTATTATAAAATTTAATTTTCCTTTATTCATTATTCTAAATTAATAAGGGTTAATTTGATATAATTCTTTGGTTATGGGTGAAATGTGCAAAGTTTACAAAATAAAGCAAGTGGTTATAAAATATTCATTATTGTATTGGGAATATTCGTTTTGGTCGTGGAATATTCTTTTTGTCGGGAATCTCCGCATTTACTTGCGTAAGTCATTGGTGGGCCCCATAACGGAAAATGGTTGGATGAAAGAAAACGACAAAGATTGAGTTTTATAAATAATCTACGTAAATTGTTACCGTTAACCTTTTGTTGGGTTACACGGTGGTTAAAATACGTGAATATGCGTGGTTGCACAAAGAAGCTTTACCGGTATTGCATGCATGATTGTTGAATTATTGATCCTTACGTAAGAAGGCACTACTCAATAATTATTTACGAGTTAATTCTTGTTCAATATTATATTGATTCAATAATTCTTTGCGTTGATATTTTGTATCATTTGTTTCAATAATTGTCATTATAAAGATTTTTCATTATCAAATCAATAATTCATATTATTTGAATAATATTATCGATAACATTATTGGCAATGTCTAGAAAGTTCTATCTAAGGAGAGGTTTGGTCACCTAATTGCGGCTACCAAGAAAGAGAAATCCTTATTCGAAAGCCCTCTCTTCCGGGAACGGCACGGTTGTCGATCGCGTGATTACGTAATATTATTTTTAAAATAATTAATTATTGATTATTATGATAAAGAAAATATTTATTTTATGTGGATATAGATGGAGAAAATTTTTAATGTGACAATTGTTGAAAATTAATATTTTATCTTTTTCTGATAAAATAATTCATTTAAATATATTATTTTAATAATATATTAACGGTGATATTTTTATAATGAATGTGGGATATATGAGTATATGAGGAGGAAGAGTATTTTTATGGCATTAAATATTTAACACATGTTTTGTGTGTCGGTGGACACAATTCTTGACCGAAAATTGATTATAGACTGTAAAATCGGCCGTTTGTGGATTTTGGTCAATTTTTGTTTGGAATTTGGGAAAACTCCCTTCTTCAAAGTTGTAGATAATGGAATTTTCTATGGAAAGTCTCGAGTTTCGAATTTTCTGATAACCGAGCTATTTTTTTTAGAATTGTTGAAGTTTTGGAAAATAAAATAATTTTTATTAAATTTATGGGGGGACCCACTTTTTGGTTGGTGGATACAACATGTGGGCTGTTGATTTTTGGGGTGGCTGGTCTTTGTTGTCAACTTAGGTTGCGTAGGAAGAAAATAAGAATATTATTATTATATTTATTTAGTCTCCTTTGGCGTTCTAATATTTTCCTATAAATAGAGGGCTAAGTTAGAATTGAAAATCACACCAGAAACAAAGTTTTCTCTCTTTCTCTCTCTATATTATCGGCGTATTCTTGTGAGTATACTTTGAGTGTTGCTATATCTGGTATGAGTTTTCATCAAGACTATCTAGAAAATTGAATGGAAGTACGGTTATTTTGAGGTAAGAGATGTTATTTCTTTCCCAAATGATATTATTTTCTTCAATATCATTATGCCAAAATCTTTGTTGAACTTTTTATCAAATTTGGAACTTGTTGTGTTTGGGGTTACTATTCACGATTATACGACCTTATTCACGATATCTGACAATTATTCACGAATACTTGACTATTCAATTAGAAAAATAAAAATTTTCCTTTTTGCCCCAAAATATCTATTACGGATACTAGCTTTGATTGTATCCATGTTTTTGATCATTCTTGAATTTTACACCAATATGATTATTTTCGAGGTATTTTTGGACATGGGTAAAAACAAAAGTACGAATCTTTAATCCTTAATTCTTGTCATTTTTTTCATTGGATTCGTTTCTTTAAAAATATTTTTCATCATCCTCGGTCTTAAATGATGATATAAATGAATATCTTTGGCACAGTAGTGCAAAAGATGAACGATTAATCGATGAATATCTTTGGCACGTAGTGCAAAAGATGAACAGTGTGTTGAGATGAACATGACAACTGGTGATTTAAATGAATATCTTTTGGCACGTAGTGCAAAGATGAATATTGATTGTTATTACGGTGGATAAAATATTGATGATGGACTTTTAAACCTTAGAAGACAAGAGAATTCTTTCTCTACGTGATTTCTTAATGGATTGTTGTTCATTGCATTTATTGATCTAAAACTTGTTGTCTATTATAATTTATCGATTTTTCCTGTTGAAGACTAACGATAATTTGTTGTATATTATCTTAGTCATAATGTTCTTTTCTTGGGCTAGTTGAGCTCACCCTTTTTCTTTTTGTTCCATTTTTCTTCGGAGGTGAGAACATAGCGAGGATCGAGTCGGGTATGGAGTGATGGTTCTAGGAAGATGTTTTAGCTGTCCTCACTATTTCTGTAAAATAGTGTATGAATAATTATAATGAGGACTTATCTGGGTGTGTATATTGTCTAGAAGACAATATTTGTATTTAAACTCACAGTTTGTATTATCGTATTCTACACGACATCTGTATTATCAAAGTTGTAGTTTGCTTTCTATACCATGTATTTTGGCGACTCAGAATGGGTGTTGTATACCTATTTTGGGGGCGTCACATATAGACTCGCGTTACCTCCAAGCATGTATCGTGTTCATAATGTTTTTCACATATCTATGCTTTGTAAATATATGAAAGACCCGAACCATATTATTTCGTTAGAACCAAATGAGATAGCCAAAGATTTAACGTATGAAGAGGTACCTGTTAAGATCTTGCATAGATAGGAAAGAGCATGTCCTACGCAACAAGGTTATACCACAAGTTAAGGTTTTATGGAGAAACCATGCAATTGAGGAAATGACATGGGAGTTGGAATCAGAAATGAAAGCGAGGTACCCTCACCTTTTCGAAACACCAGGTACGTACGTCAATTTCGAGGACGAAATTTCATAAGGAGGGGAGGTTGTAAGACCCCAACTTATTATAGATAAAATTGAGTTTTCTCTATTTATTATAATAAGTATTAATTTGATATAATACTCTGGTTATGGGTGAATGTGCAAATTTTACAAAATAAGCAAGTGGTTATAAAATAATCATTGTTGTCGGGGAATATTCGTTTGGTCGTGAAATATTCTTTTTATCGGGAATATTAAATGCTGCAAGCTTGATCAATTATGGGCCCCATAACGTAATAGCTACTTGGATGATGAAAAACGACAAGTTTTAGTTTTTATAAATAACGGCGTAATTGTTACCGTTAACACTGTTGGATTACCTTGTGGTTAAAATAAAGTAATGTCTGGCGTGGTTGTTACAACATTAGCGCACCAGTATTGCATGATTATTTTTGAATTATTGATTCTTACGTGAAGCCACTACTCAATAATTGTTATAGTAGTTCTTTGTTCAATATTTTATTTTATTGATTCAATAATTTCTTTGCGTTGATATTTTATATTATTGTCGTTTCAATAATTATCATTGCATGATATTTTCCATTATCGATCAATAATTCATATTATTTGAATAATATTATTAGATAACATTATTGGCAATGTCTAGAAAGTTACATCTAAGGAGAGGTTTGGTCACCTAAATTATGCGCCAAGATGAGGAGAAATCCTTATCTGAAAGCCCCCTTTTTTTAAGGGCTACTTTGGTTGTCATAATTGTGATTACGTAATATTATTTGTGAATAATTAATTATTGATTTATATGATAAGGAAATATTTATTGATGGATATATTTTTTTATGTGGATATAGTTGAAGCAATTTGCAGGGGAATTATTTGTTGAAAGTTGGTATTTTATCTTTTCTCCAATAATATTATTATATATATATATATATATATATATATATTTATATATATATATATATTTATATATATATATATATATATATATTTATGCATGTGATTAAAGAAAAGGGTGAGCAAATTGTATAGCTTGTCAAGTTAGTTTTCTAAGTTGGTTGGTGGTGGAGTATTGGTACCTTAAAGCAAACTTATTT
This sequence comes from Panax ginseng, assembly GCA_020205605.1. Taxonomy (NCBI): domain Eukaryota; kingdom Viridiplantae; phylum Streptophyta; class Magnoliopsida; order Apiales; family Araliaceae; genus Panax; species Panax ginseng. The sequence goes on from CM035136.1 coordinate 44,139,480, forward strand.
TCAAAAGAAACACACGATGAGTATGTCTTTTCTTTTCTTCGAGGAGATGGCTTATTTTTCTTCCTACAAAACATTTTTCAAAAGGTTGCCCCTATTGTTGTTTTTTTCTTTCCTGGTGGGTGGTAGGTTTTATGCTAAATCATTTCAAAATGTTTCCCCAACATATGGAAAATGTGAATTAGGCATGATATTCCTGCAAGCTAGTTTCAAAGGGTGGCCCTCACCCATTTGAAATATGAGAATGCATGTTAGGCAGGATATTAGGTAGAGGAGGAAAAAAAAATGTCAGGCGCTTTATCTGTTTCTTTTTCCTTCCTCCGTTGCTATAAATAGGAGGGCAACCCTACATCCTAAATCACACCTTCATAATCAAAAAAAATTTTCTATAGTATTGTGAGTATTTTCTTGAGTATAAGAATACTTTGAGCGTAGTTTTTCTGCAAAATTTTTTCATAATAATATCCGATATTCCAGTCAAATCCAGTTTCTACCAAGGTAAATGATATTATTTTATTGCAACACTCGTGAAAAATATTATTTTCTTTCATACTCCATATTACGAAAGCGATATTATTTCATCTTGTATTCTTAAATTTGAACTTACTATGGTAAGTATTGTTTCTATAATTCCTGAAATGATTAGAAATTTTGTTTCATCTAATATCATTTCATAGGATTATTGGTATGAACTTTTTATCAAATTTAGAACTTTTTATGATGGCATCATTCATGTGTATTGTTCACTTAGTACTATTCATGGGTCTTTGTTCACGATTCTTCGTTCACGTCATCGTTTCACAAAAGAAAAAAAAATTATTTTTTTTTCTCTTCCAAGTTATCTGTTGTGACCCTTATTCTTGAAATTTAATCCATGTTTTAATCTTCATTCTTGAATTTTACTCCACTATAGTTTATTATGGAGTATTATTGAACTTGGATAAACTAAAATATGAATTCCTAATATTTGTCCTTCTATCTCACTGGATTCGTTCTTTAAAATATTTTTCATCATCCTCAGTCCTAAATGATGATATTACTGAATATCTTTGGCCCGTAGTGCAAAGATGAATGATTAACTGATGAATATCTTTGGGAAGTAGTGCAAAGATGAGCAGTGTTGAGATGAACATGACCAATTTGGTGATACAAATGAATATCTTTGGCACGTAGTGCAAAGATGAATATTTGATTCAAAATGTTTATTGATTGATGTTACAGGGATAAATTATTGATGATGGACTTTTAAATCTTAGAAGATAATAGAATTCTTTCTCTACTTGACTCTTTTAACGGATTGTTGTTTCCGCTGCAGTTGTTGATCTAAAACTTGTTGTCTATTATATTTTTATCAGATTTTTCCCTGTTGAAGACTAATGATAAATTGTTGTATATTATCTTAGTCATAATATTCTTTCTTTGGGCTAGTTGAGCTCACCCTTTTTCTTTTTGTTCCATTTTCTTCTCGGGAGGTGAGAACATAAAGCGAGAACTAGCAAAGGGGTATGGAGTGATGGTTGGGGATAGATGTATTAGTAGTCCTCACTATTTTGTAAAATAGTGTATCAATAATTGTAATGAGGACTCCTTTTGAGTTTGTATACTCTTTATTAGACTATATTTGTATTCAAACTCACAGTATATGTGTTGTCGTATTTTGCACGATAATTGTATTACTGAAGTTGTATTTGTTTCTGTACCATGTATTTGGCGACTCAGAATGGGTGATGTATACCTATTTTGGGGGCGTCACAAGTGACACCTCTCCCGAACGAGTGATGTTAATGGCAAAGCTACATGAGAAACTTCCCCTAAAGGAATAGAGCTTCGGCCTCTTGAGCAAATAGGCATGGTTGTACGATCATAAATGTAAGTTCCGAACTTGCTACTTGCATTATCTTTAAATTATCTTCAAACATTATTCTGAAAAAATCTCTTTACTTACTACAGTATCCCTTATTAAACCTACGTTGGCTGATCGAAAAGACCTTGAAGAATTCTTGTCCAACACTACAACTGAAACATCCACTTAACCACCAAACACTGAAGTCGAAGAAACCACCACTAAAGAATCTACCCTACCTCGACTGAAAAGAAGAACAACTAAAAAACCCAAAAACATCCATGTTCCCACTCTCACCGAAAGCCTCCTCAACATGCCCATCTCCGAAAGAACCCAAATCCTTTAAACAAAAAAGAAACGCGCCAAGATCACTGTAAGAACCCAATTTTTTATGAATAAATATTTAATTTTCTCTAAGTATTATTTTAAATAATAAGGTGTTGATTTGATATAATGCTATAGTTGTGGATGATATGTGCAAATTTTGCAAAGTAAGCAAGTTGTCATAAAATATTCGTTTGGTCGGAGAAATATTCTTTTTGTCTAGGAATATTCGTACGATGGCGAAATCATTGGTGGACCCCACAACGGAATAACTTTCGGATATAGAAAGCGAAAAAAATAACCTTTTCATAAAATAACGTCAAGACTTTTACCGTTAAACTGTTGAAATACCCGATGATAAAAGTACAGTAATATGCGTTGTTGCACAAAAGCACTCAATATTGCACAATATATGACGCCCCCAAAATAGGTCTACACAACCCATTCTGAGTCGCCAAATACATGGTACATAATTTAAATACAAACTTCATTTATACAACTATTGAACTATCGTGCAAAATACGACAAAACATAAACTGTGAGTTTTAATACAAATATTGTCTCGTAGACAATATCCAAACTCAAAATAAGTCTTCATTATAATTATTATCACACTATTTTATAGAATAGTGAGGACTACTATAGCCACCATCTTGGACCATCACTCTATTTCCCGACTAGTCCTAGCTATATTATCATTTTCTGAAGAGAAGAATGAAAGAAAATGGTGAGCTCAACTAGCCCAGTAAAGAATATTAAGACTAAGATAATGTAGAATAAATTATCCTTAATCTTCAACAGTGTAAAATCTGATAGAATACAATAGACAACAAGTTTAGATCAACAATAGCAACGGAACAAACAATCCATTAGAAGAGTCAAGTGGAGCATGGTGTCTACTATCTTCTATGATTTAAAAGTTCATCATCAATATTTTATCTCTGTAACACAACTCAATAAATATTTTACATCAACAAATTATCCATGCACTACGGGCCAAAGATATTCGTTAATTAGTATCACCAGTGGTCATGATCATGCCAAACAACTGTCTATTTATGCGCAACGGGCCAACGAGGACTTTCACCACATCATTTGTTTGTAACATTATAGGTCATGATTATATTAATACACAATTCCTGGTCATAATCATACCAATCAACAGACCATTTATGCACTACGGGCCAAAGATGACTTTCACCACAATATAAGCATGAGGATGATGTCAATGATATAAGAAATCAATCAAGTGAGATCAAGGATAAATATTAAAGATTTATAATTCAATTTATCCAGAGTTTAAGAATGTCCAAATTGTCAACATGATAATTAATTGTTGTGTAAAATTCAAGAATGATATTCATGTATCAAAAATAATTTGGACATAAAAAAAACAATTTTGTCGTGAATAGTACCTTGTGAACAGTACCCCGACATGAAAAGATTAAAATTTAATAAGAAAGTTCAAGAACATATTTCAGTGAAACGATACTAGATGAAGTACAAAATTCAAGGATATGTTACTAATTTCAGGGAGTATAGAAGCAATACTTATCAAAATAAGTGTAGATTTGAGAATATGAAACGAAATAATATTACTTACACACTATAAAGTATCGAAGAAAATAATATTTCTTACGAATATTGAACGAAAATAATATCCCTTACCTTAGTAGGAGAGTAATTCAGACTTGTATAGCGGAGATATTCTTGAAAAAACTTGCACTATTTGTTACACTCAAAGTATCCTTATACTAGAAAGAAATACGCACAATACTATAGAAGAAGAATTCTCTGATTTTGGTGTGATTTTCATTTCTTAACTAAGCATCCTATTTATAGGAGAATGACATGACACTATTTAAGAAAATAATCACGGACGACAAGAATAATTTTTACTGGTAGCGTAAATTTAACGAAAATCTGATTTTTACTATTCATTACTGTGCAATAAAATATTCTAATAAAACAAAAACTTTATATAAAATATAATATATTATATTTATAATCTAATAGAACAAATAACTTTATATATAATATAAAAAGTATTTTATTTTATATAAATTTTTTTATTTTTTTATTACTATTATAATAATAATAAAACAAAAAATAAATAACTTTCTACTGGCGATTCATGATTAGTAACACAAATACAAAATTTTAAATGTCTACAACAGGATATAGATATTCTCTAGTGGAATCTAATAGATTTAAAAATTACTTGCAAATTACTAGCTACTTCAAGTCTACTGACGTTAACTCATCACAAAAGTTTATTTTAAGTTTAGTTTATTTAATTTATAAACATTTTAAGTTTAATTTATAAATTTATTTTAAGTTTAATTTATTTAATTTATAAACACTTCTTCTAAAGACCAAAGGAAATGCACCAAAAAAAATGGTGTGATGCATTTAAACTGCCAAATCATGTACCAAATGGTACCACCCCAAACACACAAACAAATGTTAGTAACTAGACGAAGCCTAATTGTGCTACCTGTATTACTAAATCCGTGCAACTCACTGCTCCACAAAACAACTAAAATATTTAGAGTTTCTATATATTGAGCAAGTACTATATATACATATACTTAATTTTACGAAGCACCACAACAAGGAAACGAAAAAAGCTTTCTCATACAATATTCTTTATCACAATAATGTAGTTACCCTACACAAGGAGCGGAAATACACGCAAACAAGATACTTTAGGAGGTTTTTGTTGTAACGGCAGATACCATCGAGTTCATTCCACACATGCCATGCCCTCGGCAGAGGCGGTAGTATCCATGCTCTCCCCACTTCTCTCCCCAAGAGTTCTTGATAATCCAATAAGGTTTATAGCCAAGTCTAAGAATAGAGAAACCTTTCGAACCATATCCCACAAGTAGAACTGCATGGTTCACCCATTTCTTACCACATATAAGCGGACAAGAAACCCCACCAATGTAAGTTTGCATGAACACTGCGTTTATCCCAACTGTACAATATGGATGTTCAAGTAAATGAATTTCAGTAAGCAAATTTAAAAAATTATAATTAGTTTTGAGACTTACTGACCAAAATATAATCATTAAGTTTTTATCAACCAATAAAAAAACCAATAAACAAATTATTTTGTTCTAACCAAAACACTGAGCTTTCAAGCAATTGTTAATAATGCAAAAAATCTGACGAGCTTATATGTACATGTTAGTAGACATGTAATCTCATATGGACAAATTTTGGACATTTTGAAATTTCAATGGTTTCGGCCTAAAAAAATTATTTGTAAGCCTTTTACATAGTGACGAGAGAAACGATTTTTTTGGTTATTAAGTCTGTTTTGAGTTGGCCAATTTCCCAAACAGTGTCAAGCAATCAGTAGAAACAAAGACCAACAACAATATTCATAATTTCATGTGGAAATTAATCATACGAAATCATATGGATTATTCTTCCTTGCTATCAAAGTAGTTATAATTTGTGATTTACATAAAGGATAAGGTACTATCAGAATTACAATTGTAAAATGAAAATGGATGGTAAAATGAAGTTTACATTTTAATAATGGATAAGGCAAAATTAAATATGTAGAACATACATGTACAAACACTAGACCATTGACACCACTCCACAGAGGTCAGAGAAACAAACTAGAGAGCACGTATACGTGTCAAATTCTTGTGTCATAATTCGATTGTTGATATGACCCAAATTATTTTGTGCAGCGACATAAAAGTAAGAAAGATGAGGTTCAATATTGGTGATACCGAAGGACTGAGGTTGACATTCGTAGGCCACCACTATGGGGTTGCGGAGGCAAAGTCCCCACAATGTGGACCTATTATGTTATTGTTATATATATATATATATATATATATATATATATATATATATATATATATTTACCTAAGGTTTCGTGATTCTATTCTTTCATATATAGTTTTAGCCGTTTTCAGAACAAGAGAGATTTTTAGCAATTGTATTTTTCACACTTTGATATAATAATATCGTATGCCTCTGGTGGTTTTTCACAATTTGGGATTTCCACGTAGTTCGTGTCTTTATTTTCTATCGTTGCCATAGTTTGTTCTAACAACACGAAATAGGATTTTGAAAGAAATTAAAATACCTGCAAGAGGGCCATGATGAACTAAATTGAATGCAATTTGGTTCTCGTCATTGGGGACATTGGTGAAATTTGTGACTCTAACTGCAATCTTTTCAGGCTTGAACTTGCAATCACCACGCTTCCCTGTATAAGGATAAGCGACTCCTTCTTCAATGCCTCCAATCTTGATCAAATACTCGTAAGCATTCATCATAAGGCCTCCTAAACATCCATCATTACAAGCTTTCTTGTCTTTTCTGTCACACTTCACAAAGATATACAAATAAGTTAAACTGAACTCCAGAATAGTCATCTATCTATGAATTAAGGTTTATTTAATGGACTCTAACTTATTATGTAAAAGCTAACCGTTTGATCACAATCTACAAGTTGTTGCTCACTCAGGATGACAAGCTTTCCTGTTGCAATGAAATTGGCTCCTTCAATAGCTCCTGTGGTGCTAAAAGCCCAGCATGATCCACATGTGCCCTTCATTAAGAGAAAGAAGCTCATAAAAATAAACCACCACTAAGGTATGTCTAGAGGCTAGACTACTTCTTATGTTATTTCCGGCTATCAAATGGGAATGTATCAATAATAGTACCAGTGGTGGATGCATAAATTTTCAAAATTGAGGGCTAGCTTAATAATGGTTACTAATTTTATTCCCTTGATAAAATATTCAAAGTTAAAAAGTTAAAGTATTGTTGAAAAAGTCGGACAGAGGAAATATTCTGAACACAAGCATTGAAATAAAGTCAGACAGAGGATATGATCAACATGAAGAACTTAGTTCAGATACTACCATTATAAACTACTAATAAAAAAGAAGGAAGGTATAAGATTCCAATAAATTTTAAAAATATATCTTTAATGAATGAAAAGATAACAATTTAAACTCCAATAGCAAAACAGATTACTTATCAAAAAACAAGATGCACAATTGAAGAAACAACAAGTTTCCACGCAATATCAAGTTACCAGACCCATTTTAAGGGCAAACTTGCCTTTTCAAGGGCAAATTAACTCCCCAAAATATACTTTAATTTTCCTACAAAGACCAAAGATAAAAATGCAATAGCATAATCATAAATAAATTAAAAAATAAACAATTCATATCTATTCTTCATCTTCATCGATCCAACTTGAAGGGAAAAAGAACAAACCCTAACAACTTAATTCTCCAAATATCCCAACAAGATTAAACACTAATATAATCAAAATGACAAAGCTTCCGCATAATTAGTATTTAATCCTGTGGAATTTCAACATCTCTGTCATTAATCTCCTCTTGCAAATCCTTCAGTTCTAGAGTGAGGAGAGGAAGATAAAGAGGTAGATAGATCTCAAATTTGGGTGCCTCTGCTTATTTCCCCCGGCCTTATTTTCCAGAGGAAACTCCTTCTTTGCCACCACCCTCCTCCCCCCCCAACCTTTAACGCCTCCATTGTTTGCTCCTCTCAAGGGTATTTGGGTGAATTTATGTGAAATTTTCTGCCAATCGAACCCAGTACTACTATAACCTCCAAGTTGAAGTTCGTAAAGAGATCGTAAAGCAAGTTGAAGTTCGTAGAACAAATTGAAGATCCCCGTTCAACGTACCTAAACCCTATAAGACCTATCTCTTCTATAACCTCCTAACATCCTCCTATGCCTCTTCTTTCTAGAAATGGAAAACCAAAAACAAAGAAAAAAAGAAGAGAAAAGATATGGGGTTGTGGTGCCGGCTAGATCACAAGCAACAATAGCAGGCAACAATGGAAATCAAAGCAATTTTTTTTTATTGACAAAAATTATAAAGGTAAATACAATTACATAAATGCCCTTTAAAAAATGGGTTGGGTCAAATTTGCATAGAATTTAGGTGGAAATTGGGAATAGGAACAAAAATGACATCGATTTGCCACTTTAGGGACCCAAAAATTACATTGTTATTGGAAAAGGGAGATGATGCCTTGTAATGTCAAAAGGCGAGGAGAAAAGTATAAGTTAAACTTGGCCTTTGATCTTTTTTCTATTCGTACAAATGCATATATTTGATTTGATGATGATATAGTGTATATTTGTAACCAATAGCTTTTGTGAAGTTCTTAAAATGTAAATTATATAAAAGACTTAGAATAGGAGATCAGACTTGCTAGGTTGATCTATTTCGTTGAGCAAGTCAGATGTATAGACTATAAGAAATTAGACGATCGTAAAGCTAATTGGACGATCGTAGAGCATACTAGTCGAGTGCGCAAAGTCTGCTAAGAGATCGTAAGGCAAATTAAAGTTCGTAAAGTCTATTAAAAGATCGTAGAGTCTGCAAAGAGATCGTAAAGCAAGTTGAAGTTCGTAGAACAAATTGAAGATCACAGAGTCTAGTAAAGGATCGTAAAGCACATTGCAAGTCGCAAAGTCTACTGAAGATCGTAGAGCTAATGGAACATAGAGCTTAGCCTAGCCAGATACTCTATGACCACCATTAACTCTACGATTAGAAAAATCATAGAGTATATCAGTTCTGACAACGTCAAGACTCGTAGAGTGAAGATAACTGATCAGGAAAGTTACAAACAAAAATGATTACAGAAATTACAAGTACAAGTTCTAAAAAGATTATTCGTTCGGAGCACCGTCTTCGGCTTCAGATTCTTCATCCGAAGAGTCAAGGATGGAAACATCTAGACCAGCAATTATCATCTTCGCCCGAGCTTTATCCTTATAAGCCTTATAGCCTTCAGCAAATTTGTAAGACCCCGAATTTTATGAAATAAAAGTATTTAATTTTTCTTATAATTACAATTCAGTAAATGGTTAAATTGATAAAAAGTTAAAGTTAAGGGTGATATATGAATTTTTTCAAAAATACATGATGGTTATAAAATATTCATTGTTATTTGGGAATATTCGTTTGGTCGTGGAATATTCGTTCGCCGAAGGGAATATTCGTAAATACTGGCGCAACCATTTGTGGGCCCTATAATGAGAATAAGCGTAGGATGAAGAAAGCGACAAATTAAAGTTTTTATAAATAGCAGGCGTAATCGTTACTGATTAACCTTTGTTGGAATACACGTGGGTAAAGTAAAGTAATACGTGTTGTTGCTTGCGAGAAGCACACGGTATTGCACAATATTTTTGAATTATTGATTCTTACGTAAGAAGGCACTACTCAATAATTTTTACAAGATAATTTTATTCGGTATTTTATTTTATTGATTCAATAATTGCTGCGTTGATATTTTATATTACTATTGTTTCAATAATTATCACTACACAGTATTTTCCATTATCGAAGCAATAATTCATATTATTTGAATAATATTATTAGATAATTTTATTAGCAATGTCTAGAAAGTTCTGTCTAAGGAGAGGTTTGGTCACCTAATTGCGCGCCAGTAAGGAGAAATTCTTATTGGAAAGCCCACTCTTTCCTGGGAACTACCTAGTTGTCAGTATTGTGATTCTGTAATATTATTTGAGAATAATTAATTATTGATTTATATGATGAGGAAAATATTCATTTTATGTGGATATAGATGTAGAAAATTTTTAAAGTGACAATTGTTGAAAATTGATATTTTATCTTTTCTGATAAAATAATATTTTATTATATTATTATAATATAATAATGATGATATTTTTACAATGAATGTGGGATATATGAGTATATGAGGAAGAGTATTTTTGTTGTAAAAGTTGTTTAAAACATGTTAAACATGTTGGTGGACCCATTTTTTGATTGAAATTTGATTATAGTCTGTAAAATCGTCCGTTTATGAATTTCGGTCAATTTATGTTTGGAATTTGGAAAAAATTTCTTCTGCAAAGTTGTAGAGAATTGAATTTCCTATAACAAGTCGCGAGATTCGAATTTTCTGATAAAAGGGCTATTTATTATGAATTATTGAAGTTCCGAATTAATTGATTATCATTTTTTGAAGTTTTAAATATTTTTTGTTAGAAAAACGTTTTTATTGTTGGCCCATGTGTTGTTAGATGCTGAAATTCAGAAGTCAAGTGTGCGTAGGAATTTAATATATATATATATATATATATATATTAATATTTTATTAAATTTTCTACTTTGGTGTTCTAAGCATTTTCCTATAAATAGGGTGCTTAGGTTAGAATTGAAAATCACACCAGAAACTGAAGTTTTCTCTCTTTCTCTCATAAGTTAATATTGAGCGTATTTTGTGAGTATTTTAGTACTTTGAGTATTGCTATACGATGCAAGTTCTTTTCAAGACTATATCCAGATTCGGAAATCTCTTGTTTTTGCAAGATAAGGGGTGTTATTTTCTTCAAAAATGATATTATTTCTTCAATATCATTATGCCGAAATATTGGTTGGAATTTTTATCAAATTTGAAACTTTTTCATGTCGGGGTTACTATTCATAAGTTACTATTCATGAGTTACTATTCACGAGTTACTATTCATGAGTTACTATTCACGAGTTCTTATTCACGAGTACTATTCACGAGCATGATGATATTTTTTGTGAAATTTCTATCTTTTAGTGTAGGAGTTACTATTCACGTATCGACTTTATTCACGAATATGACCTTATTCACGAAAAAAATTAAATTTTCGTTTTTCGTCCAAAATATCTATTATGGATACTAGCTTTGATTGTATCCATGTTTTGATCATTCTTGAATTTTACTCCACTGGTTTTTTATGAAGTATTTTTTGAACTTGGATTGTTTAAAGTACGAATCCTTAATATTTGTTCTTTTGTTTCCTTTGGATTCATTTTTTTTTAAAATATTTTTCATCATCCTCGATCCTAAATGATGATATAATTGAATATCTTTGGCCCGTAGTGCAAAGACGAATGATTTTATGATGAATATCTTTGGCCTGTAGTGCAAAGATGAACAGGTGTTTAGATGAACATGACCAACTGGTGAATATCTTTGGCCTGTAGTGCAAAGATAAATATTTGATTTATGATGTATATTGATTGATGTTACAGGGATAAAATATCGATGATGGACTTTTAAAATCATAGATGATAGTAGATTTCATTCTCTACTTAACTCTTCTAATGAATTGTTTCCGCTGCAGTTGTTGATCTAAAACTTGTTGTCTATTGTATTCTATCAGATTTTTTCCTGTTGAAGACTAAGGATAATTTGTTGTACATTATCTTAGTCATAATAATCTTTACTGGGCTAGTTGAGCTCACCCTTTTCTTTTTTGTTCCATTTTTCTTCTCAAGAGACGAGAATATAGCGGGAACTAGTCGGGGTGTGGAGTAATGGTTCAAGACAATTGTTTTAGTAGTCCTCACTATTTTGTAAAATAGTGTATCAATAATTATAATGAGGACTTATTTGAGTGTGGATATTGTCTAGAAGACAATATTTGTATTTAAACTCACAGTTTATGTGTTGTCGTATTTTGCACGATAATTGTATTAATGAAATTATAGTTGTTTCTGTACCATGTATTTGGCGATTCAAAATGGGTGATGTATACCTGTTTTGGGGGCGTCACAAAATTGGGACATGACCTTGTCAGTCAGTTCGGGCGATTCTTCATTTTCTTTTATCGCTAGCTGTTTGGCCTCGACACATTCTTTCCCCAAGGAAGTATTTTCCCTCATCAGCGCTATAGTTTGGGCATACATGTTGGATACTTTACCTTCGAGAATTAGAATGGCATTCTGTTGATCCTTGTCTTTCTCCTTCAGAAGCGTCCTTTCCTCGAGGAGTTGTTTGGTAGTTGTCGAGACCAACGTACTCCTTTTGAAGTGTATAGTGTTGTTTTTGAAGTTCGTTGGCTTGACGTTCAAATTTGGTTAACTTGTTTCGGGTATCGGCATGAAGATCTTTTTCTTTCTTCAGACCCGATTCCAGGCTTTTGACCTCAGCCTCGAGCGACTCCACTTTAAATTTTAACTGCGCCTCTTTTTTGGTGGTTTTGGCCAGAGGAAGAATGGCTCGGGCGAGAACAACATTGGCCTGTAATAAGTAAAGATATATATAAGGCATGGCAGGGACAGGTTACTAGTGAGTTGTTATTGGTTATTGTATTTACCTGACACTAGAGCTTGACGAACTCGACGAGGTAGTCCTCGAAAGTATATCCTTTGAACCGCTCGTCATCTCCAAGTAGTCTGAAGTGCTCCAGCTGGTCAAAAGGGAATACCTCCGAAGGGCTCTTCAGCCAGAATGTTGAAGGTGTTCCTTGGGACGGCCCAACATTAGATGTATGTTGGGTTGAAGGGGTCGGTTCTATTGAAGGGACAGTTTCTATTATTTGCAGATCGGGCTCTTCAGTTTAGTGTAGCCTCTTGGAGCGAGGTTCGAGAGTTTCCTCTTCGGTTTCCTCATGATCTTCATTATGTTCTTTTTGGTAGGATCGGCGTTTGTCAAAGTTGGGGGAACTACGTCCGAAGTAGAACTGATGGAAAGCTCAGATATAGGTATGGTATCTTTTTCGGGGGACTCGTCGGTGATAGGTTTCCAAATTGATTCGAGCTTGTTGGGTAGAGGAGCGAAGGTTTCTTCTACTCCTTCGGGCTTGAAAATTGTTACTGCAAAAAAATAAACAAGTTAGAAGGTTGATTCGGAAAGCCAATTGAAGAATGAAATTAAAGATTGAATGGGTTCGGGGTAAAGGACTTACATCCGTGTTTGTATAGCCAAGTCTCATTAGACAAGACGTTCAGGCCCCATTCGGTCTTCTTCAGCCTTTGGTAGAGCTCTTTGAAGGCATCCTGACGATCCTTCGGGAATTTGGACACCTTGACAATTGGAGAAGTTTGAGGTCAGTTCCCTTGACGAAGATCCATTGTGGGTGCCAACCTTTGTTGCTGGAGGGGGTTTTGCTGAAGGTGGCTCGACTGGGTTGTCGGTTCAGCTGTCGAAGCCCAGGTTCCTTGGATCTACCGATACTGAACAGAACGAAGAAGAAGTCGAGTTCGGTAGAAATTCTTAACTCTTGGCATAAAGCAATGAAGCTTATGAGGTGAATATACGAGTTTGGCACAAGTTGTGCGAACCCGATCCCCACGAAGCAGAGGAAGGAAGAAATGAACTCGTGTAAGGGGAATCAGACCCCATATTTTAGGGCCCAGAGAGGAACGACGACCCATTCACCTTTGGGGTGCCATAACATTCTTTTATTTGACTCTGGCACCCGAAGCTTGTATTCTTTTGGGATGTTGAATAGGGTTCGGATATCAGAGATTTGAGAGGGGAGAATGGAGGATTTGGTGTTGATGTGGGAGAAATCGCCATCTGATGCATAAACGATTCGTATTCTCGTCTCTATGTTGTCAGTGGTTGTAGATGTTGAAGGGGTGGCAGTATCAGACGGTGGAGTCGATAAATCGACCGGAACCAAATCGGTGGTGATGATGGTGTTGGGTTTGGGGATGGTGTCGTTTATTGGATTTTGCTCAGTGTTTGAGGAGGACGGGAGGCTAGAATCTGCCATTGAAGCTTGAATGGCAGAAATGTGATGATTGGTGGACAAAAAGTTCTAAATCGAAGAAAATTGGTGGGGATGGATTCTCGCCGAAAAACGTATTTGCAGAGTACTGAGAGAGAGAGATGAGATAGAAAATTTTTGAAAAGAGTGAGTCGTGTGTTGGGTGGGGGTTTTATATTTGGGTGTGGCACGAATCCTTAAGGTGGCTAATGATGACGAATGGGGCCCCTTTTTTAGGTAACATGTGCTGTTTAAAAAGACCATTTGGATTCCCCATGCTACACTATAAAGTCTCATTATAAATTTTTTATAACAAGTGACTGGGGGGCAATGTTCGGGTGTGATCTTCCGATCCTTATATAGGCCGAAGGCCTTGGCTGTGTTCGACTTGTCGAGCTCGTTGGGCCGACGCTAGTAAGGGGTTTGGTGGTGTTCAGGGTCGGGCGACCGAGTCCTTTGGGGCGGAGTCCTGATCTGATTGGTGATGTTTGGGTTCGGGCGACCGAGTCCTTTAGGCCGGAGTCCAGATCAGTTTATGGGGGTTCGGGTGATTTGGGTCCATATAGATGGTTATTCCTCGTATGGAGTCTGGTGTGATAAGGAGTTTGAGTGGTTAAATATTCTAATCCTAACCATATTTAAATACCAACTCCAAAATGAGGTGTTAGGATTATATCCAACTTTCACCTTTTAAGGAGATTGAGTTTGACCCATAGGTAGCTGCCATGTTTGGGAGTCCTAATCCAATTCAGAAATCAGCTATAAGGTGATGAGATCAGTTATAAATACGAGGCTTAACTTCCATTAACATGTAATTCACTTTTGAGCACTAAACACTAAAGCCTCCATTGTTAAACATTGTTCAGCCTGTACTCATTCTCACACCGAAGCTATCACTCGGCGGCATACGCCGTCAAGCTTCCTGTGTGATTTCGTTACTGTGCAGGTCTAAGCGCGTGGATTTGGTGATTGGACGCGCATGCGAAACTTGACGTTAACACCACCCAATATAATTTTGACTTTATTTTCTACATCCTTCTATCCATGTAAGACTATAGACGAACTAATCTCCACAAATTGATATTGAATTTCTCAAAATTTCAAAAAGTTAGCAATTAGATGCAAAATTATAGTACTCCCTCTGTCTGTAATTACTTACCCCCTCAATCTAAAGGAAAGAAAGTCTCACTACTGAAAATACAAACTAACAAAACAACATTGAATGCTTCAATCTTGTCCTCACTATAAGAACTGTAAGTGCAAAACTATTACTCCCTCCGTCCCACGATAAAAGTCCTGATGGACTTTTCACGCATATTAAGAAGATGAATGAAATGACAAAATTGCTTATAATAATGTCATTAAATATGGAGAGAGAATTAGAATAAGAAAAGTATGAGATATTTAATATTACGGGTATAATAAGAAAATATGTGTAGAAGTTTGGTTATTAAAGGAAAATAGCTACTCAAAATAATAATAAGAATTTTTATCATGGGATGGAGTATAATATTTGTATATAAATAATTTATAACATGATCAATATATTTGGGAGAACCAAAAAAGGAAAGAGGGCAGAGTAATTTAGGACGGAGGGCGAACCTAAGTAATTAAACTTTATAGACCAAAGGTGATAGTCATCACAAGTTTGAGTCTACCCCAACAAGAATTCAACATGCGCTACAAAATTTTTCCTACAAAAGATTAAAAGGATAAATTTTCCCTACGTTCCCCCCTTATATAGATTCCTATATAGTTTCCCCGTTGACCCTTCCAGACTCTCCCAATTCGAAGTCCTAAAATGAAATGTATTCTTAGATTTGAATTGTAATAATATAGATTCTAAAAAAAATATATAAAAATAAAACTTTGTTATTATTTATGCAATCATAATCAATTAATTCAGTAAAATTTGAACTTAAACAAACCAACCTGCAAAATTTAATTTTAAGGAACCATAAGAGTACTAGCTATACTACTAATTAATATTAAAATATTACTCCGTTCTCATTCGATTATTTTCCTAGTCAATTTACAAAATCTAAAACTCATTATTAATGTGAATTTATTTAACTTTACTTAATGTATTAGTTATAATTTATAAATACCTATAAATGTAAATTAAGTAGGATCAAATTCAAAAATGTTTTCAAAAAATATTGTTACTAGTAAAATTCTCACCTGCATCTTCACCTCAGTAACAGCACCTTTCTCTCTCCAATCAAAACTCTTCGGCAAACCACTTACCTCTATCACCGGCGCCACTGCACCGGCACCACGATCCAACGGGGTCTCAGTTCCACCAACATCACCACCACCCTTCACACCCAAAAACATGGTCTCAAACTCCTCCTCCGTCAGATCAGAAAACTGTGTAACCCCATGCATCGCCGTCGGATCCAAAGCCTGGTGCTGCGCCGCCCGGACAAGATTCCGGACGAAGATCCCGAGGCGGTGCATGTACTCCTCTCTCGTAGAGTATTCTTTCTCGTACTTCTCGATGAAGGAATTGAAGTGGTGCTCGGCGGCGGTGCCGAGAATGTGGTGGTTGGTGGTGGTAGGATCGTCTGTGACTCGGCGTATGGTAAGGTCTTCTGGGCTTGCATGTAGAAAGCTTATGGAGATGGTGAGTGCGTAGGTTAGCAGAACGACGCCCACCGTGTAATTTTGAGCTCCTCCCATTTTCATATTCTCTGCCGGTGATCTTCTTACGGTGGATGTTGAAAGGTAAAGTACTGGGAGAACTGGTAACGTTCGCATATGTAATATGTCTGCTTTACTAATGCAATTACATTTCTGCCCTCTGGTGGGGCCCACAGAAGTAAGATGCTCAACTTTTTGATTTTAATCTTTTTGCCTTTTCGGTTGTTTTACGTATAGCAAATGCTTATTATAGGGAGCAAATATATTTTTGATCCTTAATATAAAAATTAGGCAGTCTATTTTAAAAAAATAAATATTAATTCAATTGATTAATATTTTTAAATTTGAATGGTTAATTTTTTGTCTGAATTATCAAAAATATGTTTATAAACTTAATGGAATTTTGGCTGATAATATAGTCTAGCATGACTTTGTAACACAAAAAGCTTAACAAAATATATGGTTCCTTAGGTAAGAAAAATTAAAACGAGAGGAAAAAAATTATTAGAAAAGAGAAAGGAAGGGAAAGGGAAAGGGAAAGGGAAAGGGTAAAGGCGGAATTAAGATCTGGCAAAGGCTTCGTGAAACATATATATTGGCCATGCAGCACGTGGACACCAGTCTCATCAGCTTTCACCACGTAGAGGCATGCTGCATGCGGAGCCGCTAAACATCTGACGTGGCGAGGTTGCTTCTTTTATTACTCATTATAAACTCACTGCGGAGGCTTTCGTGATTTTGTACGAGGCTTGATTTTTTTTTTTATTCATATAACAAGTATATTATTATTTTAATTTTAATTTTTATTTAATTTTCCAAATTTTATAAATATTTAATTTTTTATATATAATTTATAAATACAACACGTGTGTCACATATGATAGTTTCTCATTAAAAAATGAGTACTTCTTCTGTCCTAAAAAAAATTATCTTAATTTAACTTTTCAAGTCAAATTAATTATTTTTAAATTAATAATCAAACACATTTATTTAAAAATTTTGAAGTTGATAATAAATTGTTTGTAGATTTTTATGATTATTTTTTTTAGGCCCAGTAATAGGGTGGGTATGGTCTGGGGGACCCCTTCTCATCAGTGGCGGAACCAGAACAAAATTTGAGGGGGTCAAAATTTGAGGCGGATTCTGGGAGGTCGAGCAATGACGTGTAGGTTAAGTTGCAATGGTGAGGAGGCGGAGTTAAGGTCATTGAGTTTGATTTTGACCCAGATTGAAAAAAATGGAATGTATATTAGCGGCCCAACAAAAAATCAATTAATTGAAAGAACTCTAACATCCAATAGTAGCTACTTTGCGATTTTCTATCTTTCAAACCGTACATCCAATATAAACCAACTTTTAATATGTTGTAGAAGGCATATCATACTATTTTTAAAAAAATATAAACCTACTAAAACAAGCATCTTAGATAGGTTTTATAAGAATTTAAAACTGCCTAGCTGAAATAGTTTTTCAACCGAGCCTAACTCATTCAATTCTTACAAACTTGTTTTGGCTCACCCAACCAAAACAAGTTGGCCCGCGGGCTTCTTCCTTTTCTTTTTTTTTTTTGCAAAATCTTGATACACCAAAAATAGTAATAATAATAAATATTAAAAATAATAAAATAGTTTATAATAAACAATAATTTTAATTACTTACATTAACTACATATCTCAATCAATTAAAATTTTAATAGTATTATAATTTTAGATATTATTCTAAATGCATGATTTGGGATAATGATTGATTTACTTTCCAAATAAGTAGGGGAAATGCATAATTAAGGGATAATGATTGATTTACTTTCCAAATGTACTACAATAAGTAGGGGGATTGCATAATTAAGGGATAAAATTATCTATATTATTGTGTTACAGATTTTGGACTTACAATCTAAAAAATTAGTGGTTGATTCGGATTATATATTGTTAGTAATTTAAAGTATATATAATCTGTTATTTCCCAGAGGGTACAATAGATCTAGAAGGGGGGGGGGGGGTTGAATAGATCCTTTTTATTTCAAATACTTTTCTGATTTATTTTATATAGCTATTAAATTAGCATATGACAAACATAAGAATTTTTTCAAGCACAGCGGAATAAGTAAAAGATCCTCTTCATTGATATATTCATAATCATACATACATTGTTCGAAGAGTAAATTTAGTTGTAAGCAGTTAAAACATACATAGCAGTTATAGTAGTTATAGTACATAATGTAAATGACATAATATAAAAGACACAAGGGGTTTTAAGTGGTTCATAGACTCAAGCTCTAATCCACTCTTCCGCTTTCAACTAGCGAGATTTCCACTAAGGAATGGCAAAGACTCACGAATCACTAAGATTCCTTGAGGCAATGACACTTGGGACTTGATTCACTAAGAACTCTTTAAGGCCGCTGACCTTGGAACTCCTCTAGTTTCCTAGGAACTCTTCAAGCCCAAAGAGGGCTTGGAACTTCGTTTAGTCCTCCGGACAAGGACCCTCAGCCTCACAGGGTGTTGAGTTATTTGTTTGTTGTTGTTGGAGTCGGTCTTTGATTTTGCTAAGATGTCTTCATGCTCGAACATCTTCTATACTTAGCGACTTGGCTTGATCATCCTTGAAGTGCAAATTGAGTGTTGCATGATGCTCGGCTTCTTGAGTTGCTCAACCACTTTGGATGACCCTTTATGAAGCGCCTTGAAGATCCTTCTCCTTGGTACTTGATGGCACATGATGATAGGCTTCTAAGATGGTGTAAGATCTTCTATTAGATACTTAGAAGCTTTCTCATGCTTGACACCAAGATGGCTTTTGTGATCTCCTTTCTTGCTACTTGATGTCTTCCCATGATGGACATCAAGATGACATGATGCTCTTCTTTCCCTCGGCAATTCAGAACACTCTTCATGTAGTAGAACTCTCACTTCTACATAGTAGAACTCACACTTCTACTTCTTTCTTTGTCTGTCTTCTGAGTGTTCTTGGTTGATCGTAGAGTGAGCCTTCGGACTCACTATCTCACATGGTTTAGATCAGTCCACCATCTCTCCAAGCTCGGCAACTCCAGCAACCTTCGATCTTTGAAGCTCTTCTAGATTTATACTCCTTTCCAATCCTTCCGTTGGAAAGTAGCCGTTGAAGGCTATTCAAATATCTTTACCGATCTTGAGTTTCTTGAGGTAGACTGCTTGATGTGACATGTCATACTTTTTTACGATCTTTGTCAGTCTCTTGTTTTACCTACCCGCCGGATGTATCACTTTAATGTCTTGGGCGGGGTTGAAGACTTTATTTCCTCTTTCCGATTTCTCGATCGAGGTTGTCCTATTGCATCGATGCTCTCAATAAGCACTTGTCAAGAATATTACCCTTGATTGAACCTTTGCGATGCTTTGGTCTTGACTATTCGAACTCTACGATTACGATGCACGTCTTGAGGACTCGATCGTAGTGTCTTGTTGAAGTGTTGCTCATTGGTGGTAGAGTTAACTTTATGATCTTGAAGAGTGTTGATTGGATCTTCAATGTAGAACACCTCTTCCTTGTATTGTGAAGTGCTTGATACTTCGTTTTGCTTGATCGTTTCGAGAGATCGATGGCCTAATTCCTTGCTCTGGACCCCTTCTGAATATCAAGACACTTCAGATTTATGGCGCGTCCAGCTTGCTTTCTCCTTGTGATCTCCCGTTCACTTATCATCAATGAACTGACCCTGCACTTAATCACTTTAGCCTTGCTCTTCAGAGGCTGACCAGTATCTCGGTTCATCTTCCATCATTTCCTTCTTTGTTTGGCAAACACTACGATCTTGGTTGCTTCCATGATCGTTGTCTTCTGTTCACTTGATAGCTACTGCATTAGCTAACTTTCCTTAGTCAGCTTCTGAAGTTTTCTTTGGATCTCCTTGTGGAAGACTTCATCACGAATGGCCTTACAACTCAATCTTGATGCTGATTGGGTTGGTGCTTAGATCTTCTGTTAGCCTGCATGCCATTTGTTGAGTGATCTCTGGTTTCCTTGGATGTAGCTTGCAGCTTGAACCAGAGGCTTCGTTCCTTTGGATATTCTGGGAGTGCTCATTTGTTGAGAATCGTATATGCTCTATGATTCATCCTTGGCATTGTGAGCACTTACGTTGAGGTCGTGAGTTACGCACTCTACGATTGACTTGACTTGCGAGACACTTATGATCCCGAGATCGAGATCTTGACACTCACGATTTACGCCTTGTGCTTGTTGTCTTCATCGATCTTTGCTTGACTACGATCTCTGCATGTAATCAATAGGCTCTACGAACTCAGAGTGTGATCTACGATCCTTGACTTGGCTTTAGCATTAGAAGACTCTACGACTCTGAGTGTAGTCTATATTTCTATCTTGGCTTCGGCAGATGATCGGTCTTCTCGTAGGCACGCTGTCTCTACGATTCTGAACATGACTTCCTCAGCACACTACGATCTCGAGGAAGCTCTACTTGATACACTACGATCCTTCTTCGTTTCCCTGGCGATCACTACGAACTCGAGATCTACTATCTTGCATACTTCTATTACCAAACCTCGATAGCTCTCGAGTTAACCTTGACTCTGGCAAGGACTACGACTTACAGTGCGGTGCTCGACGGTGATTGAACAAGCCTATCTATTATATAATAAGATCAACCTAACAAGCTTGATCTTTCTATATTTATAGTCCTTGTACATCATTTCTTTTTAAGGACTTTACAAAGCTATTTTGCTTATGTAGGATCGACCTAACATATTTGATCAATTCATTCTAAGTCCTTGTACATATATTTCTATTATCTATCAAAGGACTTTACAGTTTTTCTTAATGCAAACATACTTGCATATTCATTCATATATATATATATTTTTATATCATAATCAAATCATATATTTAATAGGAATATCATTTACATGTTTATTCCTGACAATCTCCCCCTATTTGATTATGACAAAAACATTAAGTGCATATGCATGTTATGAATGAATCTTATATACAGTGAGCAGCTGTATTTCTAAAACAGATAATCATGAATGTTATTTATATTGATATAGCAATTTATATATTCAGACATTCAACATCCTGGATCCAGAACATACCTAACAGGTTAGAGATGTACCTCCTTGGCTCCATGTATGTTTCCAGGATGCTTGTTGATCAGCTACTCATCTGTTTGTTCTTCTTGCTCTTGCTCCCCCTGGGATGATAACCTTCTGTCTTTGCTTGGTTCCCCTTCAGTATCTTTCTGATCATGCTCCCCCTCAGATGATGACTCTTTATCTGCAGCTGCTTTCTTCTTCTTTGACTTCTTCTCCCTTAACCCTTTGCTCTTCCTTTGGTGCCTCTTGCTCCTCTTCTTTCTATACCTCTTTTTCTCCCCCTTTTTTCATCAATCATTTGAGAGATTTGCTCCATGTTGGACATAAATTCGCTCCATCGGTAGGAGAGTTAGCAACTTCAAACTTGAGTTCCTCATTGTGCCCACTCAAGTTACCGAGAAAAAGCGCTTTAAGTCGTCAATCTTGTCAAAGAGGGCTTCGATCTTCTCTGCATTGGCCTTCTGAATTTGTAGAGCTTTTGCCTTCTGATCTTGTATGGCCTTCTGATAGATGTTATCTCTCTCTTGGAGTTTGAGCGATATCTCACCATAACAACTTGAAGTACATTTTGAAGAGTCATCCCCTTTTTCTTAACGTACGACCGTGACTTTTGCGGTGAGTAGAGATATCTTCCTACTTAATTCATCAGAGCTCTTTAGTAGTTCCTGCTCTAGAATAGTTTGATTCTCTTGTTGGGCAGCTTCGGGTTGAGCATTGGATTGGACTCTACGATTTTCATTCTTGGACAGATTTTTGAAGATTTGAATAATCTGAGCAATCATTGAGTACCAATTGCTTGTGGAGGATGAGGTAATGTCAGATAGTAATGCTTGAGCATAAGGAGGCTTCTAGTTTTGGGCTTGAACATCATCAGCAGTAGAGTGAACAGACTCTACGATCAGCTCCATGGTCATGACTCTTCGTCCTTCAGAATCCACTCTACGATCGTAGGGGATGTAGAGATTTCCAGCATGTCGATAGACCTTGAAGTGAGGCTGGTTTGTGATCATCTTTGTAGCATAGTTTTTCACCCTTGGGAAGTTTTGAGCTACCAGCTCCAGACTTGGAAACTGCTTGTAACACCAACTGAAGTAGCTTCCATCTCTTTCAGTGTGGGCTTTGAGCCATGGCATCCACTGGAAGAACCATCTCATTAGCATTTCATCAGGATTGTAGAGAATGGTTGTGCAGTAAATTTCCATGTTGTTCCAGTTCTTAAACACCTCAAACGCAATCATCTGTACCCTTGAGCTATTCATTTCCATGACTTACCCATCTTTCAGATGGTGTCTCTGATGGTTCATTTGGAACTTCTACCACTATTCTCCTGGTGAATCTGGCTGGCGAGAGGACATGATAAAATTCTAGCTCCCCTGATTCCTCATTTTCAGAGTTATAATCATCTTTCATCTCTTCTCCTTCGGAGCCTGAGCCATCTTGAACATTTTTAGCAGTGAATCCTTTTTGCTGCATTCCATTTCCAGAACCTTCTTCAGCAAGGATTTCTTCAGATTCATCTTCTTCATTCTTTGGTTTCATTTTCAAAGACTTTCTCCAGGGATCTGAGACTCATCATCACTCAATTCAATGATGGCATTTGATTGACCACTGATCCTTTTGGAGGCAAACTTGGCTTGCAGTCTGTAGCTTTTCCTTTTTCTTGGAGGTTCAAGTTTGGGAGAGTCAGACTCTTCTTCTTCTTCAGACTCTGACTTCTCGGTTCGGTAAGCAGAGACTTCTTTGAGTTTCTTTGCTTTGGCGAGATGGATCTTCTTCTGTCATCTCATCAACTTTTGATTCATCATGGGGGCTTTCTGGATTTGAGGAGGCATTCTCTTCTTCTCTTGGAACATCATTGTCTGACCCATTATCTGGGCTTATTGGGGCAGTTGCATTTGGGGATGCAATTTGGTCATCTTGAATTTCTTCTTCATCATCAGAGTGACTGCTCTGAGGATTAGCCATGGGGCTTGAGCATTCTTCTTTATCAGCAGATGCTGCAATTTCTTCCATCACATCAGCTTCACCTTTATTGCTGGATGTTGTTTGTGGGGACTGGGCCTTGACATCTATTTCTTTTTCTTCTGCTGACTCTACGTCCCTTTCTTTAGCAGATGTACTATTTTGGGAAGCTGAGGTTGGTTCAGTTTTCACCTTAGCTTTCTTGTTGACTGGCCCTTGAAGCAACCTGCTGCTTCTCCTCTTTGTTGTTTTAGCAATTAGGACTTTTTCTTCTTTGTCCTTATCCAAAGAGGAGACTCTTCTTGATGAGGTTTGAGCTTTCTTCACACCACCAGCTCTTTTCACACTTCTGGATTTCTTCTTGACTTGTGTGATTTCTGCTGGTACAGTGTCATTAGACTGAGAGCTTTCTACCTCTTCTGTTTTCCTCTTCTTTGCAGAGGCTCTGTTGCTGCTCCCAGCTGTCAGCCTTTTATTCTCCTTAGGGTTCTTCTTCTAGTTCACAAATAATTGTGGAGACATCACTTTGTGCACATTCAAAGTCTCTCCCTCATCATCCTTGATTTTCCCTCCTAGCTTCTTCTTTAGCACAATACTCAGCAATCTACCATGAAACACCTTAGTCAGAGGTTTTTCAGTGGATTTCTTCTTCTCAGCCTTCTCTACCCACTTGGAGATTTGATCGAACAAGATAGCTCCAAAGTCAATTTGTTTCTTCAGAACTATTGCTGACATTATCTTCAACTGTTGGTCAATCACCGTATCATGTGCAGTGTTCTTGCATAGTATGCATTTTCCAACTATTTTAGCAAGGAACTCATACTCTTCTGGAAACTCCTTCTTCTTCATGTCTTTCAGGCTAGGGTTTCTTTGGTACCCCATGAACTCCTTTGCTTGTTCAGTATTAACATCATCAAGGTTCTTCAGCCCTTGGTTAAGGAAAACCTAGGCATTGATTGAGGTCAGAAGATTTTAACTTCAGAGACTGACCTTTAACCTTGGTAGTAAAGGTTTCGGAGTTGATGGAGGCGTTTGAGTAGAACTCTTTAACCAGGTCGATGTAGACTTGAGTATTTGCCTCAAGGCATTCTAAGAATCCAGCTTTCTTCACAAGCTTGAGAATGTCCCTGAACTTCTTTTCGAATTTCTCAAACGATTTGGTTCCGAGCTGAATGCCAGTGATTACTTGCCAGTTTTCCATTTGAGTAGTTCGAAGAATGTGGGTATCTAATTTTGAGATATTTATAATAGATGGCTGAATGTGATTTGGTAAGGCTCTAGAGGGTTAACTGATTTTGGCTCTTGAGAGGATTCTAGGGTTTGAAAATGAGAGGGAGAAAGGTTCGATAGCTTTTGGTAACTGTCTGCAGATTTGAAATTGTCTTTAAGGCAGTTCCTTCTAACTCTGCATAATCAGTGATGTGTCAACCATCCATTGGTTGCACGTTGCCCAGTAATGAGTTGTAACTCCCCATAACTTTTTAGTTAGATGTTTCCTTTTAGAAGAGTAGTCGTTTAAACGACGTGGCTCTGACCGTTGACCTTTTGATTCGTAGATAGCATGATAAGGCAGCTATGGACTCTACGATTCCCTTTGTTGACTCAACGATCAACTTTTGAGAGATGCTGCAGTGGATGACTTTGTCTTTTATCCTTACTTTGATGCAGCATAGCTCAATCACTGATGTATTTGAACTTATCTCCTCAACTTGAATAGTTTAGCAAATGTCTCATTTTCCAAACTCCTTGTGAACAGGAGTACCCTTTGGTAGGATTACGATCGTCGAGTTGTATTCTACGATCGTTGAGGTCGTACTACGATCGTTGAGATAGCACTACGATCGTTGTGTTCTCTTCAAACTCGACTCTACGATCGTTGACTGACTTGGTCCTTGAGATGAACTTTATCAAGCATTCCTTCTGGGTCAAGGTAGTTCAGGAAGGTCCAACCTCTTAGAGTGAGCTAAGGATCAAGTTTGTCCCTGAGGTGCTTTCTAGATGAAATGTTATGGCAGTGATTTGCAATGACATCTCATTTGACCTTTTCTGATTGGGAGGTCTTCTACCAGCTTTAGACAACTACATTGTTGAAATCGTGGTGTCCTCCTGCTCTTACACTACGATCATATGTTTGATCGTAGGCACTTCACGATTATGGGTTGGGTGGCTGAAAGGTTATCAGTAGTACATTTTGAGACGTTCTTACTGACTATGGATCTTCATTTGGTTCCTCAACCACAAAGTTTTGGGACTCTGTAGCTGGTACAACTTTTCATAGTATATCTCAGTGTTGTTGTTCCTTAACAGATCACTGCTCCCCCATTGTTGATGCTGTCTTCCCAGATAGATGTGATTCCCTCTTCTTCAAATTCATTTGAAGGCATCCTTGCATATCTCCCTCTGATTGGAATCTCCATCATTACTTAGATCTCCTTGTATCGTAGAGATAAGTATTTTCAGGACTGATCACTCTACGATCATTTGACAGCACTACGAACGTAGTCTTCTTTGTCAGTCTTGAGTTTGGGAGGTTCTGCTTCTTAATGAACTCCTCTTGTCTGATGTTCGATGATCCTCTGATGTGAGCTTTCATGAGGATTCTTCTTATATAGCATTCTTTGCTAGCTTTTGAGAACATAAGACCCTTTTCATTTTCTGTTGCATGGCCTGCTCTCATATACAAATTTAGCAGCCATGTGAGCTCCATTCTGGTTAGTTCAGAAGGTCTTCAAGGACATGCTTGGACATATAGGAGCTTTATCAGACTCATCTTTGAACAGTCCTTAGCCTTCTGCTGATTGAGTCTTCTTGGCTGAAGTCTTCTGCTTCATCATTCCTTAGTGTGGTCAAGTTGACCAAGTACCTGCAGATTTGAATATATTTCTATTTTTGGTACCCATAATTAAATGGGTCCTGCTAAGTTAGTTTTCTAAACCCCTGTTCCTCTTATTTGGACAATCATCATATTTATCACCAACAGACATATTCATGCATGCAACTATCTTAAGATAATACATTTTGAGATGCATGATGGTGAGTGTGTGTAGGATATGGCATTTAATAACACACTCTCTATCTATGATGGTTTCATCATTTACTGGATTATTTTCACAATGTTTAAGTGTTCACAGAGTAGGAATCAACTCTACGATTTATGAGTATCTAGTTGATTCATGGAGGTGATCAGTTTCTACAAGTCAGCAGGATCCTCTTGTAAAACTGATCATACTCGGTGGGTTGTCAAACACTTAAAACATAGGTTTGTACACACATACTAACCCACCAGCAAAGATTACTTCACATAAAGTTCATTAGACCTGTGATACTCTTATGACCCATTTCAGATTTCCTTCAAGATGTCATCTTCAACCTAAAACTTGGATGGAGAGAAAGTTTATAGTCATTTGAGTTTCCATCCTCAGGTTACTTTCTCTCTTCACCTTTTTAGGTAGATTATGACTCCTTGACAGAATACTGTCATGGTTCATAAGATGGTGAAATTATGATGTATACATATATAATAGTGAGGAATCGTACCTTTTTACTGTCAGTTACTAAACAGTCATTTATCTTAGATATACTGAATTTAGGTATTGATGTGCATAACTTTAATTTTGCTCCTTACAGTTTATTGCTCTTGTTGGCCTATAATCAATCAGTCGTGGTCTTGAAGATGTAGGACAAGAGAATCTCAGCATTTAAGATCTTTGACATCCTTTAGCTGACAGAGTTTGCACCCAGCTGTTGGTTGGCCAGACATAAGTTTGAGAAGATCTTTTTTCTTCTCTCGATAAGCATTTCTTAGCATGTATGGCTTCTTCATCTTTTAGACTGGTGGGTGTTTGACTCTTTGTCATTGATGTCTCTTGAGTTCTCTTCGTCGGTCTTGATTTTCATAAGATTGATTGCAGTTGGGATTGATCTGGTTGATGTAACAGTAGAGACCATGGACCAATCTGAGCAGCTTCAGGTGTATATACACATTTAACCTATACACAATATTTCCAACATGTGAACTCATCTGCATATAACAAGTTACTTACTACTAAACTAAGTTTAGAACAATGTTAGTGCCTGGGATCAGACTCAAAGCGATTAGCTTTTGAATATAACATGAGAACCTGCTTTGATACCAATTGTTAGTTCCTAGAGGGCACAATTGATCTAGAAGGGGGGGTTGAATAGATCCTTTTTATTACAAATACTTTTCAGGTTTATTTTGTATAGCTATTAAATTAGCATATGGCAAACATAAGAATCTTTTCAAAACGCAATGAAATAAGTAAAAGATCCCTTCATTGATATATTCATAATCATACATACATTGTTCGTAGAGAGTAAGTTTAGTTTAAGCAGTTAAAACATACATAATGATTATAATGATTTATAGTACATAAAGTAAATGACATAATGTAAAAGACCTGAGGGGTTTTAAGTGGTTAGAAACTCAAGCTCTAATCCACTATTCGCGCTTTCAACTAGCGAGGATTTCCATTAAGGAAGGGTAGCACACAGAATCACTAAGATTCCTTGAGGCAAGTGACCTTGGGACTTTAGTTCACTAAGAACTCTTCAAGGCTAGCGACCTTGGAACTCCTCTAGTTCTTAGGAACTCTTCAAGCCAATGAGGCTTGGAACTTCGCTTAGTCCCCTCCCGGGATGAGGACCCTTCCGGCCTACTTCATTTAGTCCCTCGGGAGGATGAGGACCCTCGAATACAGGCTGTTGAGTTATTTGTTTGTTGTTGTTGGAGTCGGTCTTTTGAAAGTGCTAAGATGTCTTCATGCTCTGAACATCTTCTATACTTAGCAGCTTGGCTTGATCATCCTTGAAGTGCAGCTGAGTGTTGCATGATGCTCAGCTTCTTCAGTTGCTCAACCACTTCGGATGACCCCTTTATGAACTTCCTTGAAGATCCTTCTCCTTGGTACTTAATGGCTGCACATGATAGGCTTCTAAGATGACTGGAAGATCTTCTGTTAGATACTTAAAAGCTTTCTCATGCTTTACACCAAGATGGCTTTTGTGATCTCCTTTCTTGCTACTTGATGTCTTCTCATGATGGACTTGCTAAGATGATTGTAGGCTCTTCTCTATTGTACTTAGAGTCTTCCCATGATGGACATCAAGATGACATGATGCTCTTCTTTCTCTCGGCAGTTCAGAACACTCTTAATGTAGTAGAACTCTCACTTCTACATAGTAGAACTCACACTTCTACTTCTTTCTTTGTCTGTCTTCTGAGTGTTCTTGGTTGATCGTAGAGTGAGCCTTCGGACTCACTATCTCACATGGTTTAGATCAGTCCACCATCTCTCCAAGCTCGGCAACTCCAGCAACCTTCGATCTTTGAAGCTCTTCTAGATTTATACTCCTTTCCAATCCTTCCGTTGGAAAGTAGCCGTTGAAGGCTATTCAAATATCTTCACAGATCTCGAGTTTCTTGAGGTAGACTGCTTGATGTGACATGTCATACTTTTTTGATCTTTGCGATCTCTTGTTTCACCTACCTCGTCGGATGTATCACTTTAATGTCTTGGGCGGGGTTGAAGACTTTATTTTCTTTTCGATTTCTCGATCGGAGGTTGTCTATTGCATCGATGCTCTCAATAAGCACTTGTCAAGAATATTACCCTTGATTGAACCTTTGCCAATGCTTGGTCTTGACTATTCGAACTCTACGATTCTGATGCATGTCTTCAAGGACCTGATCGTAGTGTCTTGTTGAGTGTTGCTCATTGACTAGTAGAGTTAACACTACGATCTTGAAGAGTGTTGATTGGATCTTCAATGTAGAACACCTCTTCCTTGTATTGTGCAGTTCTTCAATACTTCTGTTTTCTTCGACTGTTCTCAGAGACTGATGGCCTAATTCCTTACTCTGGTCCCCTTTTGAATATAAAGACACTTCAGATTTGCGGCGCGTCCAACTTGTTTTCTCCTTGTGATCTCCCGTTCACTTATCATCAATGAACTGACCCTGCACTTAATCACTTTATCCTTGCTCTTCAGAGGCTGACCAGTATCTCGGTTCATCTTCCATCAGTTCCTTCTTTGTTTGGCAAACACTACGATCTTGGTTGCTTCCATGATCGTTGTCTTCTGTTCACTTGATAGCTACTGCATTAGCTGACTTTCCTTAGTCAGCTTCTGAAGTATTCTTTAGATCTCCTTGTGGAAGACTTCATCACGAATGGCCTTATAACTCAATCTTGATGCTGATTGGGTTGGTGCTTAGTTCTTCTGTTAGCCTGCATGCCATTCGTTGAGTGCTCTCTGGTTTCCTTGGATCTAGCTTGCAGCTTGAACCAGAGGCTTTGTTCCTTTGGATATTCTGGGAGTTCTCATTTGTTGAAAACCATATATGCTCTACGATTCATCATTGGCATTGTGAGCACTTCTGTTTTGGTCGTAGTTCTGCACTCTACGATTTAGCTTTGGCTTGTGCAGACACTACGATCCCAAGATCAGATCTTGACACTACGATTTCTGCCTTGTGCTTGTTGTCTTCATCTGATCTTGCTTGACTACTGATCTGCATGTAATCAATAGGCTCCCACTGAACTCGAGTGTGATCTACGATCTTTGACTTGGCCCGGTGATCGAAGACTCTATGACTCTGAGTGTAGTCTCGTTTTGTCTTTGCTTGGCAGATGATCGATCTTCCGTAGGGTGTCTCTCACGATTACGAACATGACTTCTCAAAGACACTACGATCCAGGAAGCTCTACTCGATACACTGATCCTTCTTTGTTTCTCTGGCGATTCTACGAACTCAAGAGATCTACTATCTTGTATACTTCTATTCAAACCTCGATAGCTCTCGAGTTAACCTTGACTCACCTGGTAGACTACGACTTCTGGTGCAGTGCTCGACGATCAGAAAAGCCTATCTATTACATCATAAGATCAACCTAACAAGCTTGATCTTTCTATATTTATAGTCCTTGTACATCATTTCTTTTTAAGGACTTTACAAAGCTGTTTTGCTTATGTAGGATCGACCTAACATATTTGATCAATTCATTCTAAGTCCTTGTACATATATTTCTATTATCTATCAAAGGACTTTACAACTTTTCTTAATGCAAGCATACTTGCATATTCATTCATATATATATATATATATATATATATATATATATATATCGAGAATCAAATCATATATTTAATAGGAATATCATTCACATGTTTATTCATGACATAATCAAATTTGATTCTTTAAAATTAATATAATTTATTTAACTTTTAAAAATAATTAATAATGTAATTAATACTAATATATAGATAATTTTAAATTTTATAATTATATTATCTAACTTAAACTAATAATTGTTAGTTTAATAGTTTTATACTTTGAAATTATTAACTACATATCTCAATCAATTAAAATTTTAATAGTATTATAAATTAGTATTATTAATTAATTACCTACATTAACTACATATCTTAATTATAATTTTCAATTATAGTTAAAATATATTGAAGATTGCATTAAAAACAAATAGTTGATGTAGCTCAGTTGGTTTGAACTCTTATTTATTTACTTACAAGTCTTGTGTTCAAGTCTCACAACCCACAAGTAGTAACATTTTATTTTATATAAAAAAAAAATTCATGGGAGGCGGTAGTAGGGTGAAAAACGACCAGAAGCCAAAATGGCTTCTAGGTTTTCACAGAGTTTAAAAATGCCGCCCAAAGCTTGAGTTTTTTTATGACAGACGGGATTGGCAGACATGGGCTTTCGACTTGGTTACCGGTCTACTTGAATCATTGTTATAAGGAAATCTTACTAATTTTTTTCAAAACATTAATTAACACCTTAAATATGTATAAATATTAATTATATTAAATAAAACAAATTAGCCATGCGCCTGACATGGGTTAAAATTAAAAAACTAATTTTATTTGAATAGTAATTTCAAACTCATTAAAAACATCATCATCATCACTTTCTATCTCCTCTCCATTATCTCCTAAAAATTTAAGTTATATTATTATATTTTCCTTTCCTAAACCAGCGACCACCATCTAAATTCAAAAGTTTTTGTCAAAATTTCCCACCGGAAGGCTCAAGCGATCGTGGTGGCTAATTTGGCAGCCCCTTGCCCTTGCCACCCTCGCCCTTGTAATCGCCCCTAGTTACGCCTCACTTTCTTCTTTGAGGCGGATGCCCCTCATCACCCCAGTAGTTCGCTTTATGCTTCTCATACCAGCGTCATTAATGTAGAACTATCCCCCAACCTGACATGCTCCCGAAAATAACCTTATACCCGCCTCGTTTACCCGATTACTCTTCTTCTTTTAAAATCAAATATCTCTAATTTTTTTAATATTGCTTTGTACAACTATTTTTAATTCAAAATCAGACAACATATATACAACATTTCTAATACTAGTAACATATTATATTACAAATGCTATAAATTTATAATTAAATAACATAAATAAGTACATAATTATACATATACAAAATGCTATTTTTTTAAAAAAATTACATATAATCTCGTTGAGTGTGGGAATGAGAAGGTATATCCTATAACCGACCCTAACCTTATAGGTAGGGGCGAAACCATGATTTTTTTCCCAACATAGCCGAATTTTAACTAATTTTTTTTGTTAAAATTAAATAAAGAAAACTTGAACTAATCATAATAATCTTTACAAATTCTAATAAATATTCATAATCTAAATTAAAAAAGAAATTTCAAATAAAAAATATTTAGATACAATTTAGAAATTTACTTCGGTTACTTGTCATAATTCAATTTGAATGATTCCCCAAATGCTTAAAACCTCAAACTAAATTTGCTTTTTATATTCAAATGAACTCATGAATTATTTTCAAAGCATAAACCAATTTTGATATCTTTTTATAAGTTTTAAATAAGTCTCAAGGTATCTTTTTTTATTATTCCATTTTGCGGGGTTTCTTTATGATAATATTTTATTTCTCCTAAAAAAGGTAAAAATGAGAGTAGTTATAAATCAGTACTATAATGATTTACAGTTGCTTCTTTTGGGGCTTATTGTTATGTAGATTGTGCTGCCTGAGCATTTAAGAAAAAATGATTGATATTTCATTTAACCACGTAGTTCTAATACTAACAGTCAAATTTGGAAAATCATAAAACTACAAGTATTGGAAGAAATCTTGAAAAAATAACATTGATCTAACTTTTTCCTAAATGACTGTAGGAAAAAAATGCATAGAGTTCTAATTTTTTTTATTCCAATGCCTTATCTTTATCTTTTTAGAGAACACAATTCTCATTGAAACTCACATAAAGGAAAGAGGCATAACTGCAAATAAAAACAATTTGACACACAAATCCAATTCTCGACACAGTTGCATCATTTCATTTGAACACTAAAACTACATGCTCATCCAATATTAAACAATAACAACCGTAAGACCCCAAATTTTATAAAATAAAAGTATTTAATTTTCTTATAATTATTATTCTATTTAGTAAATGGTTAAATTGATAAAAGGTTAAAGTTAAGAGTGATATGTGAAAATTTTACAAAGTAAGCAAGTTGATATAAAATATTCGTTGTGTCGGGGAATATTTGTTTGGTCGAGAAATATTCTTTTTATCGAAAAATATTCGTATGACGACACAATCATTGGTGGACCCCACAACAGAATAACTGTCAGATATAGAAAGCGACAGAAATAAACTTTTTATAAAAATAACGGCAAAACTTTTACCGTTAAACGGTTGAAATAGCTGGTGATAAAAGTAAAGTAATACGCGCTGTTGCACAGTTGCTGATAATCATATTATTTATATGTTTATTTCCTCATAAAATAAATTTATTAGTCCAATTTTATATTAATTTTATTTTAGTTGTAATTATTTATTTATTATGCAATCAGGTGCACAATAATGGACAAAGCCAATACAATCTAATTGGTTTAGGAGATGAGGAGCATGCGAGAATCAAGGAGAGAAATCAAGAGCATCCAAGCAGGGGTTTTAAAAAAACAGATAATCCTTTTATTTTCTTAGTAAAAAAAAATAAAATAAAAAATAAAACACGGAACAACAAGACAAGCATGAGGACTCCTTTTCCTTCCAGGATTTTGAATAAGAGAGGGGAGTAGCTGACTTGGGGGAGAGTTCAGTTTGTTTTAATTATTAATTTATTTTTCTTCCTTATCGTTATATACAAGCAGGAGGAGCTTCTTTTTCTGAAGAAGAGTTTTTGGTTGGTTATTAATATTTATTAATGTATTTTTTTTCTTCTCGTTTTTTACACAATAGGAGTACTGTTTAGTATTCCATGATTCCATTTTTTTTCTCTGTATTCAAGTAGTGAGGGATTAGCAATTTTTTTTTTCTCTGTATTCAAGTAGTGAGGGATTAGCAATTTATTAAAGGAGCAGCAACAAATACATGGAGGAATTTAATTTATTTTTTAATTAATTAGTACATTCAAGTAAGTACTCTGTTTATTTAATTATGTATTATTTAATTATATTTTGTGTTCCAATTTCAAGCATGTTAGGCTAGATTATTTTCTAGGGTTAAGGATGAATATAATTGATTAATTCCATTGCACATATTCATGCCAATTTATTCTACTAATTTAGTGTTTTCTCGTTAAAAATAATTCTTTTTATTGGATGCCTATTTTTGTTGATAAAAAAATAAGGTTGGATTCTCATTATTCTTTATTGGATTCAGTTTATAATTTGTTAAAAGCGGATATAAACTATGTTTTGATGGAAATAATGAGTGTTTTGATTTTATACATATGTTTGGCTATGAAAGAATTAACAATTTGATTTTACAAATTAATTGGACTTAATTGATTTTATTTTCCGCATTAGTAGTGTCGAGAGACCAAACTAGTGCGAGATATAGAGTAGAGTATTGGGCATGAATATTAGGAAAATGACATCAATTATATGACTCCGCCACCCTAGTATTTTGTCATTAATTATTTTATTTGCATATTTTTAGTTGATAAAAATTCCCTCAAAAATTTTAAGCTAGAGTAAGAGTTAATTAAAATTAGTGAGTGAGAAAAGCACGTTCCATTCGTCAAGTACTTAGGGTTCGACCTCGCACTTGTAGGCTATACTAGTATTCGATTCGTGCACTTGCGAGTAAATAAAACATTCACAACAAGTTTTTGGCGTCGTTGTCGGGGACTTGAATCTTTTTTCCACCAACTCACTAATTTAAATTATATATTTCCTTCTACTAGTTTCTTTAAAAAATTAAAAAAAATAACAATAAAAAAATTAAAAAATAGTAGAAGTTGAGTAGTGCATGATTGTTGTTTGGAAGCGTGGTGATAAGAGATTGACTAAAATAGAGAATTTAGAGCTGAATCTAGGGGTGGTCAAAAAATTCAATTTTTTCGGTTTTTACCGAATCAGGTTGAAACAGCAATCTTGCAAGTGATCGGGTTTTTTTCAGATCTTGTTTTTTGATTTTTTATACTTTTGATGCCGGTGGCGGTAATGAAAATTTTGAATTCGGTAAATACCGAAAATCCGAAAAAAACCGAATTGCTGAAAAGTTGAAAAGTTGAAGCTGACTATATGGGGCTTGGAAGGGTTTTGCTAACTACTTTTACTAGTCATGTGTCTCTTGTTGGTTCTAATTCGTGCCAAGGTGCCGATGTTCTCTTAAATATCTTGAAAATCAAAATTAATTGAGTGGCATTTCTGGCTAATTAGAAACCCATACTATAACTAGTATTTTACATGATTACCAAATTGAGGCCAGTAGTGCATCTAAAGGCAATCACGAGTCAGATATTTAAGAGAAAAAACTGAAACCTGTTTATGCCGACTATGTATAAGAACTTAATACCAATTAAAATATGATTTAATGCAAATAAGTTATAGTTTATTACTAACTCCACATTATTTTAAGACATATATTTGATAATCATTTGAATATATTATAACTACAATAATATTATTTTGTTGGTATAATATTATGTTATGGGTGTATCAATAAGGTTATTATCTTTATGAGACGTTAAGTAACTATCTTCGACATTAATTTAAATGGTATATTATTAATAAGTATTGATTTCATAGCAAGAAACATAATACTATTTGACCATGATATTTAAGAATTAGTTGATTTATCAGCATGTTCTATTAATTTGTATGTGACAACTTATGATAATTATTGCCACTAATAATTAATTAAATGTTAATTATTAATATTAACATTAGTCATGCGAGTATTAATATATGTGACATATTGTATACACTATCTTCTGATAGTGTATTTGACTAATGATTACTAGCATCGTAGATCTTTATTTAATTATTGCGATATAACCGAAAATCGAACCAAAAAAAATGGATGCAGATTTTGTCTTTGAAACCGTACCAAAATGGGTTATTAGATCTAGATTCTTGATTTTACGGGTTTTTCGATTCGATCTGCGGTTTAGTTTTTTGGGTATCAGTTCAGTTTTTTACCGATGAGCACCCCTAGCTGAATCCTCTATTTGAGAGAGAAACAATGGCTGAAGAACAAGAAGAAGAAAAAACTTTAAAAGAACTTTTCTCTCCTATCACAACCAACCCGCCATCAAGCATCGTGTTGCCTGCCACAACCGCGAACCATTTCGAGCCTAAACCACAAGTGATGCAACTTCTTCCTACTTTTCATGGAATCGATCAAGAAGATCCTTACCTCTATATTAAGGATTTTCTAGAAATTTGTGTCACTTTCAAATTTCAAAATTTTTCTGATGAATCGGTTCGCCTACGTTTATTTCCTTTCTTCTTGAAAGGGAAAGAAAATGCATGGCTTAACTCATTACCTTCTAGGTCCATCTTTGGTTGGGAGACTTTGGAATCCAAATTTCTAACTAAATTTTTCCCCATGTCAAAGACAAATGAACTTCGAAGACAAATATCTGATTTTTGTCAAGAGGATCATGAAAAATTCTATGAATCCTGGGAAAGGTTTAAGGACCTACTTTTGAGATGTCCCCACCATGATTTTGAGACATGGAGACTAGTCCAATATTTTTACAATAGGTTAACTCAAACCAACCGAAACATGATTGATTCCATGAACAGTGGCACTTTCCTTAGTCTCACAGAAGATGAAGCTTACAATTTCCTTGAGAATCTGTCTGAGAGCTCTCAACAATGGGATTTCTCCTCTCGTAGGAACTCATCTTCTCAAGTCAAGAAGGAAGTTAAGAAAGAAGGAATATATGAGCTAATCGAAGACGTAGAGACTAGAAGGCAGTTAGATAGTCTCTCAAAGAAACTTGAAGCATTAACTTTGCGGCTGAATAATAATTCGGTCAATCAAGTTCAAGCTGAAGGGTGCTCTGTGTGTTCTAGTCCTATGCATACATCGCAAACTTGCCCCTCTATGGTAGGATTCTCCGAATTCACACCACAACAAGTAAATGCGATGAATGATTACAAAAAGCAACCACCTCCCGGTTTTCGTCCACCAATCAATTCTTATCCACCATTTCAATCTACTCAATCATCCCATGTCACTCCACAACAATTCTCATCTTTGGAGGACACGTTAAAATAATTCATTCAAGTGACCACCCAAAATAACCAGACTTCAAGTCAAATTTTACAAGAAGTCAGGAACAATGGCCTCATGAACACTCATGCCATCATCAAATTAGAGAGTCAAATGGGTCAATTGGGTGAAAGAGAAAAGGGTAAATTTTCTAGTCAGCCAATTTTGAACCCTAAAGGTGTTTCATCAAGTGGGATAGCTCTTAACCTACCAATCCAAATGGACAAGTTCAAGCCATAACCACACTTAGGTCGGGAAAGGCAATTGATAGCGAAGAGGAAGATAAAGAAGAAGAAAAATATCCAGTTGAGCCTACACCTCAAGTTGTGAACCAAACTCCTCTTGCTAAGCAAACAAATGAAGATCTCTCGAGTAGGACCTTTGTTCCTAAAGCCCCATTTCCTCATAATCTAAAAGACAATAGGAAGGGTACTTAATTTGAAGAAATTTTGGAAGTGTTTAAGCAAGTTCAGATAAACATTCCATTACTTGATGCTATCAAACAAGTACCTTCCTATGCCAAGTTTCTCAAAGACATGGTCACTCAAAAGAGGAGAACAAATGTTCAAAAAAAGGCATTCTTAGCTGAACATGCAAGCTCCATTATTCAATGTAAGATCTCTGTCAAATTTAAGGACCCTGGATGTCCAATAATCTCATGCAAGATAGGAGATCATCATATTGAGCGAGCTTTGGTAGATTTGGGGGCTAGTATGAATTAACTGCCATATTATGTGTATATGCAGTTGCATTTAGGAGAGTTGAAGCCCACACCAATGACAATCCAACTTGCTGATAGGTCAGTGAAAATTCTTTGGGGTGTCATTAAAGATGTTCTGATCAAGGTAGATACTTTCTATTTTCCTGTTGACTTTGTTGTCCTTGATACTGAGCCTGTTCAAAACACAAGAGGCCAAATTCCTATGATTTTAGGGTGGCCATTTCTTGCTACATCCAACGCCTTCATCAGTTGTAGAAATGGAGTGATGAAAATTTCTTTTGGAAACCTTACAACTGAGCTAAATGTTTTTCACATTAGCAAGACCTCGATAGACACTGATGATAATGATTTCAGACAAGTCCATTTAATTAATAGTCTAATAGAGGAATCTTTCTTGCAAACTTGTAAAGAGGACCCATTAGAAGCTTGTTTGTCCAATTTTGGTTGTGATTTCGATATTGATGAATCTATAGAGCAAGTCAATGCACTTTTGGATTTAGTGCTCGTCGTGGGTACAAATTCTTTCCAACTAAAACCAGTGCCTCTAAATCTCTCATCGACTCCCTGACCTCCTTCTATTGAAGAACCACCGAAGTTGGACTTGAAACCATTGCCTAATAATCTGAAATATGCATTTTTAGGTCTAGCAGAGTCATTGCCTGTTATCATTTCTTTTAATCTCGATAATGCTCAAGAGAAAAAATTACTTGAAGTCTGTAAGACCCCAACTTTTTGAATAAAGATTAAATTTTCTCGAAATATATTTTTGAATATTATGGTGTGGATTTGATATAATGTTATAGTTGTGGGTAATATTTACAAATTTTGCAAAATATGCAAGTTGTTATATAATATTCGATTGGTAGGGAATATTAGTTTTAACGAGAGAATATTAAATAATGGCACAATCATTGGTGGACCCCACAACGAAATTTTTATCGGATTGAGAAAGCGACAAAAAATACTTTTTATGAAAATAACGGCGGAAGTTTCTACCGTTAACTTGTTGAAACACCCGGTGTTAAAAGTATAGTAATGTCGTGATGGTTGCATAGTAGCACACTCGGTATTGATTATTGATGCTTACGTGAGAAGTCACTTTCGGTTATACTCAATTATTACTCTGATAATTCACGCATCATATCTATCATATTATTGATTCAATTATTGTCACGATATCATCGCATAAAATGTTTTTTATTAAATCAATACTTGAGATGACAAAGTTATTCATATTATAAATTGCAATATTTATAATGTCTAGAAGTTCCCATCAAGGAGAGGTTTGGTCACCTAATTGCTTGCTACCAATAGGAGAAATCCTTATGGAAAGCCCCTCTTTCCTAAGAGCGACACTGGTTGATAAATATTGTGACTTATAATATTAATAATGAATGTTGTTCGGAGTTGAATTTGAGA
The DNA here is from genome assembly GCA_020205605.1 of Panax ginseng. Classification (NCBI taxonomy): domain Eukaryota; kingdom Viridiplantae; phylum Streptophyta; class Magnoliopsida; order Apiales; family Araliaceae; genus Panax; species Panax ginseng. The sequence goes on from CM035136.1 coordinate 44,178,550, forward strand.
CGCGGACGTGACATTTGAGTAAAGAACTGAAATTAGTAAAATAGTCTATAAACACAAAATTTTCAGGATTCACTATTTGGTGAAAAAGTTAACAGTTGACTTTTTTGGGAAAAGTCAAACTTCAAAATTTCAAAATTTATATATTTTGATAAAAATAGTTTCATTATGTTGGAATTGTTTGTGTTAGTAAAATTGACATTTATTAGATGATAATTGATGTTCAGGGGTTATATTGATAAATCGGGTAATTTATCGGATAAATGAGCAATTAATTGCTACTAATTCATATGCTTATATATCTATTTGTTCACATGATTGAACTATTGATTCACATTATTTACTATTAGGGGAGTTGGTGTAAGATTGATAATACTTGCAGGACTAAATTATAAATGAAAGAAAAGTTGGAGGTATTGTACTGTAATTTTCGAGCCCCAAAACGTGCAATTATCGAAACTATATTTTTCTATAAATAGAAGCTCATTCTTCCTTCATTTCTCACCAATTCACAAAAGCTTTAGAGTGATTATTATAGAGTTAAATTATAGAGGGAAAAAAGAAGAGAAATCTGCTACCTCACTATTCCAGTATCCAGTTTTTTCTAAGGTAGGGAGTATTATTTCTTTCTTATCTATGAAGAGAACTTCTGTTATTCCATTCTTTATTATCCTGTTGGAATAACCTGTATACGAGGGCTACCCTATACTTGGTGAAATTCTTCCGTTGTTCCATTCTTTATCATTCTGTTGGAACATCACATCATATGCGTTCTCATAGGACACGGTTAAATCTTTATTATCCTATTGGAATATCCTATCTCGTGCATTTCTGGGACTGATTCCATCTTTATTTATCTCATTTGGAATATCCATGCTCATGCGCTTTTTATGGGACGATTCCGTCTTTATTATTACATTGGAATATCCACGTCTGCATGCGTTTCTGCCGGACTGATTCAGATTATTTATTATTATGTTGGAATAACTCACTGCATGCGGTCTATCGCATGCCCGGTGATTTCTTTTGTTATTCCATTCCTTATTATACTCAGGTTGGTTAAAGTTTTGACTTCTATACTCCATGAAATTAGTGGAATATCCTCGATATTCAAGCGCTTCATCCAAAAAGAGCTTTTCATGGAAATATTCTTCCGAGCATTCTTGAATTTTACTCTACAAAGCAGTATCATGTTGACAATTTGGACGTTATTAGTTCCTGGATAAAATAATTCTTGAACTTGTTTTATTGAATTCTTATATCATTGTCATCATTGTGAGACCCCAGATTTTATGAATAAATATTTAATTTTCTTGAAATAATTTTTTGAATATTATGGTGTGGAGTTGAGATAATGTTATAGTTGTGGGTAGTATTTATAAATTTTGCAAAGTACGCAAGTTGTTGTATAATATTCGATTGGTCGGGGAATATTCTTTTTGTCGGGGAATATCCGTACGACGGTACAATCATTGGTGGACCGCACAACGGAATTATTGTCGGATTGAGAAAACGACAAAAATTTTATGGAAATAACGGCGAAAGTTTTACCGTTAACTGTTGAAACACCCGGTATTAAAAAAAGAATGATGTCTGGTCGCATTAGTTGCATAGTACTACGGTATTGATTATTAATGCTTATGTGAGAAGTCACTCAGTATTGTTCAATCGGGTATTCAGGACACTTTTTGTGTCAGAGTACTATTCATGAGTTATTATTCACGAGTTACTATTCACCTAAATTACTATTCACCCGAATAATATTCACTCGGGTATTTGGGGTATTTTTCGTGTCGGAGTACTATTCACGGGTTACTATTCACCCGATTACTATTCACTCTAGTATTGTTCACTCGAGTATTTGGGACACTTTTTGTGTCGGGGTACTATTCACAAGGTACTATTTCTGAATTACTATTCATGGGGTACTATTCACCCGAAAAATATATTTCTTTTCGGTCCAAATCATTTTTAAGTACAATATTATTCCATGAAGAGATGTGCTAATTTTTCAGACCGTTGGTTGAATTATAATAAAGGTGATAAGTTTTGTTTTATTGGTATTATTAATGTAATAATACAGAAATTTTTTTTATATAAAACAAAATACTTTTATAAAGTTATTCTATAAATAGAATATATTATATTCTATTATGCATAGTATTTTGCATAGTAATATCTTTTTATATAAAGCAGAATACTTTTATAATGTTATTTGTTTTATTAGACAATAATTAGAATATATTATATTTTATTATGCATAGTGTTTGCAGTAGGTGCTGTGATAGTGTTTGCATAGTAAAATCTTTTATAAAGTTATTCGTTTTATTAGATTATAAATAGAATATATTATATTTTATTTAAAAGATTTTGCTTTAAATATGGAATAGTCGATTAAAGTAAATCAATACTGGATGAATTTATGAGTTAGTTACTATGCAGGTCCATTTTTCTATAAATAGAAGCTCATTCATTCATTATTTATTACGAATTCACTGAAACTCTAGAGAGAGAAACTATAGAGAGAGTTCTTCTTCTATAATCTTGAGCGTATTTCTTTAGAGTTTAAGAAAGCTTTGAGCGTAGTGCAAGTTTTCTTCGAGTATATCCTCGACTTACTAGTCGGAGTACTCTTCTTTCAAAGGTAGGGAATATTATTTGTTGTACTCATAAGGGGTATTCTTTCTTTCTTATTCATGAAGAGAACTTACATTATTCCATTTATTATTATTTCATTGGAATAACTTTGATAATGAGGATACCCTATACTTGGTGAAATTCTTACATTATTCCATTCTTTATTATTACGTTGGAATATCACCATGCATGCGTTTTATGCTGGGACTGGTTAAAATCTTTATTATTATTACATTGGAATATCACATGCATGCGTTTGCATGGGACCGGTTCCATCTTTTTATTATTATTCTCGTTGGAATAACTCGCATATGCAAATACCGCATGCATGGTGATTTCGTTGTTATTCCATTCTTTATTATTCTCGTTGGAACATCACATCGGGGCAAGTAATTACGCCTCGATTCGGTTCCGTTATTTATTATTCGCTGTTGGAATAACTCTGCTATGCAAAGTACCGCATGCATGGTGATTTCTTTTGTTATTCCATTCGTTATTATACTCAGTTGATTAAAGTTTTGACTTCTATACTCCATGAAATTAGTGGAATATCCTTGATATTTGCGCTTCATCCAGTATCTTTTCATGGAAATATTCTTCTGAGCATTCTTGAATTTTACTCTACAAAGCAGTATCATGTTGACAATTTGGACGTTATCAATTCCTAGATAAATTAATTCTTGAACTTGTTTTATTGAATTCTTATATCACCTCATGTTTATATTATGTTGAAAGTCATCTGTAGCCTGTAGTGCATAGATGGACTTGGTATGATTTTGACCAGGGATTATTCGGTGTAATCATGACCGTAATATTACAAATGATGTGGAAAAAATCCTCATTGGCCCGTAGTGCATTAATGGACAGTTTTTGGTATGATTATGGCTATGGATTCTCTTTGGCCGTATTGCAAAGATGAATTGTTTTATGACATGATCAGGACCGTTGATGAAAACATGATTATCTTTAGCCATAGTGCGTGGATAATTTGTGGTCATGATACTAAAGAATATCCTTGGCCGTAGTGCAGGGGTGATTCGATGATGTGGATTATTTATTAAGCTGAGTCCCAGCGATAAAAGTCATGAAAAATCTTTTAAATCATAGAAGATAGTAGATTTTATTCTCTACTTGACTCTTTTAATGGATTGCTTATTCCGCTGCAGTTAAACTTGATATTTATTATATTTTATCAGTTTAACATTGTTGAAGGCTAACGATAAATTATTCTGCATTATCTTAGTCATAATATTTCTTACTGGGCTAGTTGAGCTCACCCTTTCTTTCACTGTTCTCATCAGGAAATGAGAATGTAGCTGGGATTAGTCGGGGAACAGAGTTATGGTCCTAGATGGTGCATTAGTAGTCCTCACTATTCTGTGAAATAGTATGATAATAATTGTAATGAGGACTCCTTTTGAGTTTGTATAATCTCTAGTAGACAATATTTGTATTCAAACTCACAATTTATATTTTGTCGTATTGTACACGACAGTTGCATTATTAAGTTGTATTTAAATTTTGTACCAAATATCTGGCGACTCAAGATGGGTGATGTATACTTAATTTTGGGGGCGTCACAATCATCCTCATGTTTATATTTTGTTGAAACTCATCTATGGCCTAAAGTGTATAGATGGACTTGGTATGATTATGACTTGAGGATTATTGATTGTAATCATAATAGTAATGTTACAAATGATGTGGAAAAAGTCCTCATTGGCCCGTAGAGCATTGATGGACAATTGTTGGCATGATCATGACCATTATTGAATACACAAATATTCTTGGCCCGTAGTGTATGGATAATTGTGGTCGTGATACTAAAGAATATCCTTGGCCGTAGTGCAGGGGTGATTCGATGATGTGGATTATTTATTAAAAAATTTGAGTCCCAAATGATAAAAGTGATGAAAAACCTTCTAAATCATAAAAGATAGTAGATTTTATTCTCTACTTGACTCTTTTAATTGATTGTTTATTCCACTGCAATTAAACTTGATGGTTGTTATATTGTATCAGTTTAACACTGTTGAAGGCTAACGATAATATATTCTGCATTATCTTAGTCATAATATTTCCTACTGGGCTAGTTGAGCTCACCCTTTTAATTTTATTATTCTCTTCAGGAAATGAGAACGTAGCAGGGACTAGTCGGGGAACGGAGTGACGGACCAGATGATAGCATTAGTAGTCCTCACTATTCTGTGAAATAGTGTAATAATAATTGTAATAAGGACTCCTATTGAGTTTGTATAATCTCTAGTCGACAATATTTGTATTCAAACTCATAGTTTATGTTTTGTCGTATTGTACACGATAGTTGTATTATTAAGTTGTATTTGAATTTATGTACAATGTAAGTGGCGACCCAAGATGGGTGACGTATACCTAATTTTGGGGGCGTCACAAAGTCCTTCACGATCATAAAGGAGTTATTGGGTGGTCTATTGCATATTTAAAGGAATTAGTCTGTCCGTTATCATGCATAAGATTCACTTAGAAGAGAATGCAAAACCCTCTTGTGAACCACAAAGAAGGCTGAACCCAATGATGAAAGAAGTAGTTAGGGCCGAGGTACTCAAGCTTCTTTATGCGGGTATTATATACCCGATATCCAATAGTAAGTGGGTGAACCCTGTGCAAGTAGTTCCTAAGAAGTCAGGGATTAAAGTGGTGGCCAATGAGCATAATGAGTTAGTAGTTCCATCTCATGTGCAGACGAGATGGCATTTTTGTATTGACTACTGAAAACTGAATTCAATGACTAGGAAGGATCACTTTCCCTTTCCTTACATTGACCAAATATTGGAAAGGTTAGCCGGTTATGCTTATTACTGCTTTTTGGATGGTTATTCCAGTTATAACCAAATTCAAGTCGATCCATCTGATCAAGAGAAGACAAGATTCACGTGTCCTTTCGGTACATTCGCCTACCGACGCATGTCTTTCGGACTATGCAATGCACCTGCCACTTTTCAACTGTGTATGATTTTTATATTCTCTGACATGGTATAGCGATTCTTAGAGGTTTTCATGGATGATTTTTCTGTGTTTGGGTCTTCTTTTGAGGAATGTTTGAAACACCTAGCTTTAGTCTTGGAGAGGTGTAGAGAAAAGAATTTAGTGCTTAATTGGGAGAAATTCCATTTTATGGTACAAAGGGGAATTATTCTTGGGCATATCATCTCCAAAGAGGGAATTGAAGTAGACAAGGCTAAAGTAGAATTAATCTTTAACATGCCGCCCCCGTGAACGGTTAAGGAGATTCACTCATTCTTAGGTCATGCTAGTTTTTATAGGCATTTTATCAAGGATTTTAGTAAGATTGCTAAACCTCTATGTAGTCTTCTCGCTAAAGACGCTCCATTCGTATTCGATGAAGCATACCTAATAGCCTTTGAGACTTTGAAATCCGCTCTAACCTCCACACCAATAATTCGGTCCTTTGATTGGAACCTTCCATTTAAGATCATGTGTGATGCCTCTAATAATGCAGTTGGGGCAGTTTTAGGTCATAAAATTAATAAAGTCCCTCATGTGATTTACTATGCAAGCAGGACCTTGAACGACGCTCAACTCCATTATTCTACCATAGAGAAGGAGTTGTTAGCAGTCGTATTCGCTTTAGAAAAATTTAGGTCCTATTTATTGGGATCTAAAGTCATTGTCTATTCAGATCACGCCGCTTTGAAATACTTTTTTTTCTAAGAAAGGTGCGAAGTCGCGGCTGATTCGGTGGGTCTTGTTGCTACAAGAGTTTGATTTGGAAATAAAAGATAAGAAGGGAGCTGAGAATGTTGTAGCAGATCATTTATCTAGACTCATAGTTGAATTCTTGAGTGATCCCTTGCACATAGCTGAGACATTCCCCGATGAGCAGCTGATGTATGTTTCCCAATAACCTTGGTATGCAGACATTGTTAATTATCTTGTCACATATGAAATGCCAAATCATTGGTCTAATCAAGATAAATGTAAATTCTTGTCCGAGGTGAAGCACTTATGATCCATATCTCTTCAAGTATTGTCCTGATCAGGTAATTAGGCAATGAATCCCTGAGAAGGATCAAATGTAAATTCACTCCTTTTGCCATGATCAGCTGTGTGGAGGCCATTTTAGTGGAAAGAAGACAGCTGCTAAAGTTTTGCAGTGTGGATTTTATTGGCCTTCCTTATTTTGTGATGCACATGTCTATTGTGTTACTTGTGAGAGATGTCAAAAGTTAGGTAGTCTCACGCGACGAAGTATGATGCCCCTTAATCCCATTTTGATAGTTGAAATCTTTGATGTGTGGGGGATGGATTTTATGGAACCCTTTCCTAACTCATTTGGCAATCTCTATATTTAGTAGTCGTCGACTATGTGTCAAAGTGGGTAGAAGCTATAGCGCGCAAAACAAATGACCACAAAGTGGTGGTTAAATTTTTAAAAGATAATATTCTTGCACGATTCGGTACACCCCGCGCTATCATTAGTGATGGGGGGTTGCACTTTTGCAATATACCAGTTAAAGATCTAATGAAGAAGAATGGAGTAATTCATAAAGTGTCAACTGCGTACCACCCACAAACTAGTAGGCAAGCTAAAATTTTAAATAGGGATGTAAAACCCCAACTTTTATGAATAAATGTTAATTTTTCTCTAAATGTTATTTTGAATAATAAGGTGTGAATTTGATATAATGTTATAGTTGTGGGTAATATTTACAAATCTTGCAAAGTAAGTAAGTTATCATAAAATATTCGATTGGTCGGGGAATATTCATTTTATTAGGGAATATTCGTACGACGGCACAATCATTGGTGGACCCCATAACAAAAATTATTGTTGGAGTTAAAAAACGACAGAAATAACTTTTTTATAAAAATAACGATAAAAGTTTTACCGCTAACTGTTGAAATACCCGGTTTTAAAAGTACAATAATACGCGTGGTTACATAGTAGCACACAATATTGTACAGTATCTTTGATTATTGATGCTTACGTGAGAAGTCACTTAGTTTTATTCAATTATTACCACAGTAATTGCTGTATAGTATCTCACATTTTATATTATTAAATCAATAATTGAGACGACAAAGTTATTCATATTATTATTTGCATTATTGATAATGTCTAGAAAGTTCTGTCGAGGAAAAGGGTTTGGTTACCTAATTGCGCGCCAATAAGGAGAAGTCCTTATCGGAAAGCTCCCTCTTTCATGGGAATGATTCGGTTGCTAATATTGTGAATTATAATATTAATGATGAATAATTGTTGATCAAAAATGTGTTTTGAGAAGCCAAGTAATTTGAGATAAATAGAGGAGAATTTTATGAAGTATTTGTTGTGAGTTTGGCGTATTATTTGGACCCCCACTTACCCATTTTTCAAAATCACAAGAAAGTTATTTTAGGTTTTATATATATATATATATATATAATCAAAGTCATGGGGGAGTATAATATTATATATATATATATATATATATTATAATAAAATTTTGTTTTTTTATGTAAAATAGAATATATTATATTTTATTATATGCGTAATACTTCATAGTGTTTGCATAGTACTGGATAGTACAACATAGTGCTGCGTAGTAAAATAAAAAAAATTCGTCAAAAATCCATGAACTTCACCTGTGATTCTTCCTCTATTGTGCGTCCAAATAGTATCATGCCATTCTCCTATAAATATGATGCTCAGTTTAGAATTGAAAATCACACCAGAATAAGAGAATTCTTCTTCTATAATATTAAGCGTATTTCTTTTGAGTTAAAAAAACTTCGAGTGTAGCAAATAGTGAAAGTTTTTCTTCAAGAAAATCTCCGCTATACCATTCGGAATTGCTCTCTTTTTAATGTAAGGGGTATTATTTATCTCATATTCGCTTACAATATTATTTTTCTTATTCGTAAAAAATTTTATTTTCGTTCAATATTCGTAAGGAATATTCGTTCAATATTCGTAAGGAATATTATCTTCGTTCAATATTCGTAAGGAATATTATTTTCGTTCAATAGTCGTACGGGATATTATTTTTGTTCAATATTCGTAAGAAATAATATTTTCTTCCATACTCTGTAGTATGTAAGTAATATTATTTCATTTCAGATTCTGAATTCTACACTCATTTTGTGAAGTATTGCTTCTATACTCCTTGAAATTAGTAGAATATCCTTGAAATTTGCGCTTCATCTAGTATCTTTTCACAAGAATATTTTTCTGAACATTCTTGTTAAATTTTAATCTTTTTATGTCGGGGTACTATTCACAAAATACTATTCACGGGATACTATTCACTCGGGTACTATTCACCCGGGGTACTATTTACGACAAAAATTGATTTCTTTTCTGTCCAAAATAATATTTGATACATGAATATTATTCTTGAATTTTACTCCACAAAATAGTTGTCATGTTGACAATTTGGACATTTTTAAACTCTGGATAAATTAAAAATCTTTAATATTTATCCTTGATTTCGTTTGATTGATGCTTATAACATTGTCATCATCCTCATGCTTATATTTTGATAAAAGTCATCTTTAGCCCGTGGTGCATAAATAGACTGTTGATTGGTATGATTATGACTATGTATCGGTATAATCATGACCTGTAATGTTACAAATGATGTGGTAAAAGTTCTCATTGACCTGTAGTGCATTAATGGACATTTGTTGGTATGCTCATGACCATGGGTTCTCTTCGGCCAAAGGTGCAAAGATGAATTGTTGTTAGGCATGATCATGACCACTGGTGATAATAATGAATATCTTTGGCCCGTAGTGCATGGATAATTCATGGATGTGATACTAACGAATATTTTTGGCCCGCAGTGCATGGATAATTTGGCGATATGGATTATTTATTGAATTGTGTTGCATAGATAAAATATTGATGATAAACTTTTAAATCATAGAAGATAGTAGATATTATGCTCTACTTGACTCTTCTAATGGATTGCTTATTACGCTGTAGTTAAACTTGTTGTCTATTATATTCTATTAATTTTACACTGTTGAAGGCTAACGATAATTTATTCTGCATTATCTTAGCCATAATATTCTTTACTGGGCTAGTTGAGCTCACCCTTTGCTTTTATTGTTCTCTTCAGGAAATGTGAATATATTTGGGACTAATCGGGGAATGGAGTGACAGTCCGAGATAGTAGCTCTGACACCCCCAAATCCTGGTACTTCATTTCCTCAAAATTTGGTGTTCACTTAATCAAAACATTCATTTCTAACTACCCAATCATATTAAAATTGAATAATGAAAACCCGCCCATACAGGATTAAACTTAAATACAAAAGGATCTCCTAGGTTATCTAACCTTTAGTTACAAACATTCAAATGCGAAAATTAAATAAACTTCATTACAATCTTTAAACCAAAGTTTGATAATAAAACTATCAAAACTATTACAAGTCTTTGATTATTTGGTCATCTTTCCTTTTCCACTTACCGGTGCTAGGTCGTCACCCTTTTCAAACTTTAGGCTGTAAGAAATTTTCTGATGCAAGAGTGAGAAAACAAGGCCCACTTGGAATAACAATAAGTAATTCTTTAAACTTTTACATCAATTGCCAAAACTAGGCTCAATAGAACTGAACAATGTGTTCTATTAACTTTCTGAAAATTATAACATTCATCGAGGGTCTAATGACCATGAATCATGTCCACGGTTATAAGTAATCTTTCAACTTTAACTTTAACAAATCATAAGACTATAAAGACTCCACGCACTTAGGGGATCAACCCTTAAATACAATGTATTGTGCACAACCATTTTAACGTTAAGCGTAAAACTCTAATAAAAGAGTTGTTCATCTCAAAGATTTAGAATACAAGTCCGCACTCAAAGTAAGTTTGGTTTGGATACATTACAGGTAATTTAGAATTCAACGGTAATCAACTAAGGATTAGTTGATTACAAAAGAAATAACTGTATGCTATGGAATAATCATAACTGAATTGATATTTGTAAATTAACATCATGCTTTAGGAATAATCTAATAGCATAAGCATTGAATAATCATAACATTCAAGGTTATTGAGAATTTTGGTACTAAACATGCATAATGAATAGTAATTTGAACGATAGAGTTGTTCAATACTAGAATATTAAAATAGAACAACTCGCATGCTAAATCACAAGTTACATATTAAAGAAACTTGCTCAATAATAAAATATAAGATTTGGAATACTTGTATCCTCATGAACCAATAGATACAAGAGCTTTATCAATAATAAACAATCTAACTCTACAAAAGTGTAAAGTTAGCAACTTGTGTAATTGAAATTGAATTCAAAACAATAATGTACTCAACAAAATCAAACTCGCATAATGAAGTTTTAGAGTTAGAGAACTTGCCTTTAGCACAAGCTAAACCTTACAACTTGAATCAATACCCTATACATATGTCATCATGACATAATTAGTCATTACCAACATTTTATATCTATATAAACAAATATATACATCATGTAGGTCGAATTACCCATTCACATAATCAAACTATGTTAATACTAGTTAACACTTGATAACATTCTCATTCATAGTTTAATACTACTGAAATCATCATTTAACATTCCTATTATTAACACATAACATTAATTTTCAAAATTTGTATACTTAAACAAAAGCTGTCCAGAACCTTTCGCTAACTTCACGTCTGCTGACCCCTACGATTTTACATCGTGGTTGGTATTCTGTTATTGAAATAGCGCGAGTCACATGCCATCGATCAAGTGGCTGTGGTATGGCGCTATGGCGTGATCTTCACGGCGTGGCAGCAAGCTCTGTATTGTGAAACTTGTCTTCTTTGGGCGCTCTGTTGCGGCCAGAGTCCGAACTTGGTGACCAAGCTTCAAGAACAAAGATGATCAAAAGCCAAATTGGCCTACAAGCTCCAATCTAATAGACTAATTAACATGTAATTTACACATAGACTTCATGTAAACATATTGTGAAGACTTCTAACATGTTTCTACCCATAAAATAACATAAACATCAACTACAACACCCACTTTCAATGTTTTTGGCAAAAACTCCATTTTTGACATTTTTAATGGAAATCAACACTGTGATTTTGTTTTTCAATCAAAACAGTAATTTCAAAACACCATCGTTATGATTATACATACTCTATCAAATTCAATAATCAATTTATCTGTTTAACAACTAATTAAACCTTAATTTCTACTTTAAACTAAGCCATATTCATATATATTTTCATATGAATTCACTGTAATATATTTTCTTCCACAAAACCCATCCATACATGAACTAGTTTTTCTATAATCATATATAAACTCATGAAATCATCTTATAAACAATAATTTATCATATAACTATAAACACCACCAATTTATCTTTTATAAAAATTTCATAGAGAACTTTTTGGAGAAGAAGTCTAAACTTTTAAAGAAGAGATTAAGCTCCTACCTTTGATTAGGAAGATAATGGCTATTCTTTTCCCTAATTCCTTTCTCAAAAACCTGTTAGAAAACACTCACATTCTCTCTAAAGTTTTCTCAATTTTCTCTGTATTCTTCTTCTTCTTCACTGAGTTCTTTCTTCCTAACTCTAACTACGTACTAACAATATAACGTATAATAATGATATAGATATTAAATATATAATATAATTCTAACTTTAACTGACATCAGTTATAAAAATTTAAAAATCAAAAGCCATAAGGCTTGTTTGGCTAGGCTTAATAAAATAGCTCTTTAATCCTTACACCTTGTTTGGTAAACTTAATTAAAACAAATGGATTAATCCTTATACCTTGTTTGATAAAACATCATTAGATTAAAGACTTAATATGCAATAAGACATGTTTGGCAAAACTAAATTAAACTCTTTTAATTTATTTTACTAACTCTTTTATAGCAAGGTTATTTGTCACACTTCTACTTAATTAAATAATCAATTTAATCAATTCAAATATTAATCTATTAAATTACTTTAACACATAATTCAATACCACAAAACTATAACTTTCTTTATAATTATAATTTTATTTAATCAACTAACACCTTATTTTAATTACAAAAATCTAATTAAAATATTATAATTCATTTAATCATTATTAGCTCTCTAACTTAATTATTAAATTAAATTAGTATATAATTTCAAAACAATTAATTTTCTTAGCTCCTTAATTATTTATTCAACAAATAATTAATTAAACCATATCAACTCAAATTGAGCAGCTTATTTATTCAACAATAAATATATCCACTAAATATTTATATAAATCAATAAATATTTAATATTTAATTATTTAATCAATAAATAATTAACTAAATCACATCAACTCAAATTGAACAATTATTTATTCAACAATAAACCCATCAATTAAATACTTATATAAATCAATAAATATTTAATATTATAATTTAAAATTCTGGAATGTTACAGTAGCTGTAGTATTCTCCTCACTATTCTATGAAATAGTATGATAATAATTGTAATGAGGACTTCATTTGAGTTTGGATATTGTCTATGAGATAATATTCGTGTTAAAACTCTCAGCTATATTTTGTCGTATTGTATAAATGAAGTTTGTATTTAAAATCTGTACCATGTATTTGGCGACCCAAGATGGGTTGTGTGAAACTATTTTGGGGGCGTCATAGTTGGTATCAAATCATAAGGATATGATTCCTGACCGAGATTTGAGGCTAGAACTAGGAGGGGAGAGACGGGTAAATCCTTCGCTAGTATGACCTACCTAAGCTTATTTGTTATTTAATTGGTCGGTCAGAATATAGGGATAATATGTGGCATGTCAATTAACCCTTATTTTGTGGCAGTATTTGAGAATGACATCTGTAAATCAAGAGATGAACTCATATAAAGTTTTAAGTGATGAATCAAGGAGATTCATTTAAAGAATAAATATTGGAGTATAATATCTTGTTATAAAAAAGATTTTTATTGGGGAGTACTAATTAAGTTATTAAACATGATTATAGAATGTCAGGCGAAGAAGAAATTAGAGATATCCATGTGATGAGTGAAGAATTAATAGTTGCACTTTTAGCTAAATTAGAGAAGTAGCAAATTTGAGTGAGGAAGAAGAGGAACCCAAGGAGAAGTTATTAGGAGAACTTTATGAGCAAAATGTAGAACTGCAAAATCATATTCGTGAGTTATAAGAACAGGGTGAAGAACGACAATGGTCGTGGAACAAAGGGATGTAACAATTCAAGATTTTGCTACCCGATATGCGATGCTTGAATATAAGCTCTCTTTGGCAGAGTGTATGATAATAGAGCTAAAATCTGAGAATGCAAATGTTAAAGATCATCTGAAAGAAGAAATAACTTAATGAGTGAGAATAGAGGATGCATGGGTAAAAGCCGCACGATGCCTTGATATTATAGAAAGAGAAGTCCGATCCAAAAAGGCTAAAATAGATGATATATATTTCTCTTTTTGGACAACAATTGGGAGAACCCAACATCGAGTTTTGAATTACCCTGTACATTTTGGTCAACCCAAATTCGATATGGATCAAAGATTAATAATTCAAATCATGGATCAGGAGTACGACGAAGCAGTTGAGGGTGGAATATTCCCTATAGCGAAAGTCAATTCAACCGGTAATGATGACACCAAAGGTTGTCCCGAAAAAGTCAAAGTCGGTGGTTCAAGTGAGAGCGCTTTTTGTAACTTCCCAAAAAGCGAAGAACCCGAACAAAGTTATCACGGGTAAACTAATCATAAACTCTTGCGAAGTCTATACCTTATTTGATACTGGTTCTACCCATTCTTTTATTTCTCCTACTTGTGCTCAACGTTTAAATTTAACTTCGGAGAAATTAGACTTTGACTTATCTGTTGAAACTCCGTTGGGAGAAACCTTCATTACATCCACTGTTTATAAATCTGGTTTGATTCAAATCGGTACCCTCACATTACCTGTCGATCTTATCTCTTTGAAAATACTTGCATTTGATGTAATTTTAAGGATTGATTGGTTAACTACTCATCATGCTAAAATTGATTATTTTCGTAAGGTGGTTAGCTTTCATATTCCTAACCAACCTATTATGTGAATTCAAGCAACCAAACCACTAAAGTCAATCACTGTCATATCAAGCCATAAAGCCATTCGTTTATTGAAAAATGGATGTCAAGCTTTCTTAGCCCATGTCACATATTTAAACAAAAATACGTCAAATTTGAATAATATTTTTATCGTTAATAAATTTCCTGACAAATTTCCTGAAGACTTCCTGGCCTACCCCCGGAGTGTGAAATCGAATTTTTTATTGACCTTGGACCCGATACAAAAGCCTCAAATATTTCTTCACCCAAAACGAACACAACATGTGCCAAAGATGTTGGCTCGAGCTGTTGAAAGATTACGATAATACCATTCAATACCATCCTAGAAAAGTGAACGTGGTAGCTGACGCGTTGAGTAGAAGATCATATGCGAGTACGAGTGCGATATTATCAACGCAAAGGCCCATTTGGTATGACTTACAAAGAATGGAGATAGAGTTAAAGACTCCAGAGACCCACGTGATGATGTCAAATATACGAGTATGGCAAACTTTAATCGATATAGTTAAAGCTGCTCAAGCTATAGACCTGGAGTTGATGCATATGAGGAAGAAAGTACAAGAAGGTGCTATTTTGGAAGTAAGAATCGATGAAGAAGGAATACTTTGAGTCAACTCCAGACTTTGTGTTCCTAATGACTCTGATTTGAAGTATAAAATCATGATGGAGGTGCACAACACACCATTTGTAATTCATCTTGGGAGTACCAAAATGTATCGTGATCTTCGTCATACATTTTGGTGGAGCAATATGAAGAGAGAGATCGTGGAGTTTATCTCAAGGTGTTTAACTTGTCAACGTGTCAAGGCGGAGCATCAAGTGCCAAAAGGTCCATTGTAACCACTTGAAATTCCAGAATGGAAGTGGGAGCACATTACTATGGTCTTCCCAAGGTTTCTCAAGGCATAGATGCAATTTGGGTCGTCGATAGATTAACCAAGTCTGCTCATTTCTTACCTATATGAGAAGCTTATTCACTTGAACGTCTTGCTCGTATATATATAAATGAGATTATAAGACTGCATGGTATGCCAGAATCCACAGTTTCTGATTGAGACCCAAGATTCACTTCACGGTTTTGGGTCAGTTTGTAGAAAGCTATGGACACGGATTTATAATTGATTCAGATATCATCCTCGACGGACGACCAGGCGTTCGGAGAGGACTATTTAAACTCTTGAAGATCTATTAAGACTCTGTGTCCTAGACTTCAAAGGAAGTTGGTACAAGTTCTTGCCATTAGTAGAATTCTCCTACAACAACAATTATCAAGCAAGTATAGGCATGGCTCCATTTGAGGCGTTGTATGGAAGAAAGTGTTGTTCTCCAGTATGTTGGGATGAGGTGGGTGAAACAATGTTGTTGGGACCGGAGTTGGTACGTATGACTATGGAAAAGATTCAAACGATCCGACAACGTATAAAAACCTCACAAGATCGACAAAAGAGTTATGATGATCTTCATTAAAAGGACGTGGAATTTGATATTGGAGATCATGTGTTATTACGTGTTGCTCCATGGAAGGGAGTTATGAGATTTGGAAAGAGAGGAAAGCTCAAACCTCGATTCATTGGCCTATTTTTAATCCTCGATCGAGTAGGAACTGTGGCGTATAGACTCGCTTTACCGCCATGTATGTCTCGTGTTCATAACATTTTTCACATATCTATGTTACGTAAATATGTGACAGACCCGAACCATATTATTGAGTTAGAACCAGATGAGTTAACGAAAGATTTAACGTATGAAGAGGTACCTGTTAAAATCTTGGATAAGAAGGAACATATTCTACGCTCCAAGGTTATATCTCAAGTCAAAGTTTTGTGGATAAACCACGATGTGGAAGAAATGACCTGGGAGTTAGAATCTGAAATGAAATCATGGTATCCTCACCTCTTCGACATACTAGGTACGTACACCAATTTCGAGGTTGAAATTTCATAAGAAGGGGAGGTTGTAAGATCCCAACTTTTATGAATAAAGATTAATTTTTCTCTAAATGTTATTTTGAATAATAAGGTATGAATTTGATATAATGTTATAGTTTTAGGTAATATTTACAAATCTTGCAAAGTAAGTAAGTTGTCATAAAATATTCGATTGGTCGGGGAATATTCGTTTTATCAGGGAATATTCTTACGAAGGCACAATCATTGGTGTACCCCACAACGGAATTATTGTCGGAGTTAAAAAATGACAAAAATAACTTTTTATAAAAATAACAGAAAAAGTTTTACCGTTAACTGTTGAAATACCCGATGATAAAAGTATATTAATACGCGTGGTTGCATAGTAGCACACGGTATTGTACATTATCTGTGACGCCCCCAAAATAGGTATACAACACCCATTCTGAGTTGCCAAATATATGGTACAGAAACAACTACAACTTTATTAATACAATTGTCGTGCAAAATACGACAACACATAATCTGAGAGTTTAAGTACAAATATTGTCATCTAGACAATATCCACACTCAAATAAGTCCTCATTACAATTATTGATACACTATTTTACAAAAGTGAGGACTACTAAAACAAATTCTAGAACCATCATTCCACACCCCGACTAGTACTCGCTACATTCTCGCCTCCTGAGAAGAAAAATAGAACAAAAAGGAAAAGGGTGAGCTCAACTAGCTCCGTAAAGAACATTATGACTAAGATAATATATAACAAATTATCGTTAGTCCTCAACAGGGAAAAATCTAATAAAATACAATAGACAACCAGTTTTAAATCAATATTCGCAGCAGAAATAATAATTCATTAGAAGAGTTAAGTAGAGAATGAAATCTACTATCTTCTATATATGAATTTAAAAGTTCATCGTCAATATTTTATCCCTGTAACATCAATCAATATATATATCTGAAATCAAATATTCATCTTTGCACTACAGGCCAAAGATATTCATCCGTTGGTCATGTTCATCTAAACACCTGTTCATCTTTGCACTACGGCCAAAGATATTCATCAGAAAATCATTCATCTTTGCACTACATGCCAAAGATATTCAGTTATATCATCATTTAGGACTGAGGTTGATGAAAAATATTTTAAAGAGAACGAATCCAGTGAAACAAAAGAACAAATACTAAGGATTCGTACTTTATACAATCCAAGTTCAAAAATACTTCATAATTAACCATAGTGGATTAAAATTCAAGAATGAAGATCAAAACATGGATACAATCAAAGCTAGTATCCATAATAGATATCTTGGACAAAAACAAAAATTTAATTTTTCTGTGAATAGTGCCGTATTCGTGAATAGTGTCGTATACGTGAATAGTAACCCCGACACTAAAAGACAAGAATTTTACAAGAAAAATCTTACCAATATTCTGGCATAATGATATTGAAAAAAATAATATCATTTATAAGAAAAATAACATCCCTTACCTCAAAAGGACAGTATTTCTGACTGGAATACTGGATATATTGCTGAAGAAATTTACACCGTATAGCAACACTCAAAGTACTAAAATACTCACAAAAATACGCTCAATATTATAGAGAGAGAAATCTTTAGTTTCTGAGGTGATTTTCAATTATTACCTAAGCACCCTATTTATAGGAAAATGCTTAGAACACCAAAGCAGAAAATTTAATAAAATATTAATATATTTATATAAATTTCCTACGCCCACTTTAACAATCCAATTTCAGCACATTAACCACATAAGTGGGGCCCACTAACTTGTTAAAAACGTTTTTCTTGAAAAAATTAATTAAAACTTCAAAAATCAATTATTCTAGAACTTCAATAATTCATAATAAATAGCACTCTTATCAGAAAAATTCGAATCTTATGTCCTTCTATAGGAAATTCAATTCTCTACAACTTTGTAAGTTTAAGTTTTTCCAAATTTCAAACAGAAATTGACCGAAATCCACATACGGATGATTTTACAGGCTATAATCAAATTTCAGTCAAGAAATGGAGTCCACAAACATGAAAACATGTTTTTAGTATTTTTAATAACAAAATACTCTTCCTCCTCATTTATTCATATATCCCACATATCATTGTAAAATATCACCATTATTATATTATTATAATATAATAATATATTTAAATAAATTATTTTATCGTAAAAGATAAAATATCAATTTTCAATAATTGTCACTTTAAAAGTTTTCACCATCTATATCCACATAAAATGAATATTTTCTTATCATATAAATCAATAATTAATTATTCATAAATAATATTACGTAATCACAATAATTACAACGGTAGCCGCTCCTCGAGGAAAGAGGAGGCATTCAATAAGGATTTCTACCATTCGCCGCAATTAGGTGACCAAACCTCTCCTTAGATGTAACTTTCTAGACATTGCCAATAATGTTATCTAATAATATTATTTAAATAATATGAATTATTGATTTGATAATGGAAAATATTGTGTAGTGATAATTATTGAAACAACAATAATATAAAATATCAACGTAGCAATTATTGAATCAATAAAATAAAATATTGAATCAGTAATTACTGTAATAATTATTGAGTAGTGCCTTCTTACGTAAGAATCAATAATTGGTGCAATACCGTGCGCTATACTGCGCAACAACGCGTATTTGTGTTTTAACCACCGGGTATTCCAATAGTATTAACGGTAACAACTACGCCGTTATTTATAAACAACTTATAATTGTCGTTTTCTTCATCCAATCGCTTTCCATTATGGGGCCTATAAAGATCGTGCGTCATTGCATTTAATATTCCCCCAGAAAGGAAAAATATTCCACCACCAAACGAATATTCCCAAACAACAATAAATATTTTATAACCACTTGCTTATTTAAAATATTTAAGCATTTTACCCATAACTAACCACATTAATCAAATCAACCATTACTATTTCAAAATAATAAATAGAGGAAATTTAATTTCATTTATAAAAATTTGGGGTCTTACAACCTTCCCTTCTTATGAAATTTCATCCTCGAAATTGACGTGCGACACACACACAGGTGTTTGAAAAGGTGAGGATACCTCTTTTCATTTTCGATTCCAACTCCTGTGTCATTTCTTCAATAAAGCATGGTTCCTCCATAAAACCTTAACTTGTGGTATAACCTTGGTGCGTAGGACATGCTCTTTCCTATCCAAGATCTTAACAGGTACCTCCTCGTACGTTAAATCTTCGGCTATCTCATCTGGTTCTAACTCAATAATTTGGTTCGGGTCCTTCACATATTTACAAAGTACAGATATGTGAAAAACGTTATGAACACGAGACATGCTTGGAGGTAACGTGAGTCTATAGGCCACATTTCCTACTTGATCAAGATTCTGAAATGGACCAACAAATCGTGGATTGAGCTTTCCTCTCTTCCCGAATCTTGTAACTCCCTTCCATGGAGCAATACGTAACAATACATGATCCCCAATATCAAATTCCATGTCCTTTCGATGAAGATCCGCATAACTCTTTTGTTGATCCTGTGCCATTTGTATACGTTATCGAATCATTTGGATCTTCTCTATAGTCATTCATACCAACTCTGGTCCCAATAACGTTGCTTCTCCCACCTTATCCCAGCATATTGGAGAGCGACACTTTCGTCCATACAATGCTTCAAATGGAGCCACACCTATACTTGCCTGATAACTGTTATTGTAGGAGAATTCCACCAATGGTAGGTACTTATCCCAACTCTCTTTGAAATCTAGGACACAAAGTCTTAATAGATCTTCAAGAGTTTGAATATTCCTCTCTGATTGTCCGTCCGTTTGAGGATGGTATGTCGAACTAAATCGTAAATCCGTGTCCATAGCTTTTTGTAAGCTAACCCAAAATCATGAAGGAATCTTGGGTCATGATCCGAAACTATGGATACTGGCATGCCATGCAATCTCACAATCTCATTTACGTACATACTAGTAAGGCGTTCAAGGGAATAAGTCTCCCGTATAGGCAAGAAATGGGCAGACTTGGTTAATCTATCAACAATAACCCAAATCGCATCTATGCCTTGAGAAACCTTGGGAAGACCCATAACGAAATCCATAGTAATGTGTTCTCGCTTCCATTTCAGAATCTCAAGTGGTTGCAATGGACCCTTTGGCACTTGATGCTCCGCCTTTACACGTTGACAAGTTAAACACCTCGAGATAAACTTCGCGATCTCTCTCTTCATATTGTTCCACCAAAATGTATGTCAAAGATCATGATACATTTTGGTACTCCCATGATGGATTGCAAACGGTGTGTTGTGTGCCTCCATCATGATTCTATGCTTCAAATCAGAATCGTTAGGAACACAAAGTCTGGAATGGACTCGAAGTATTCATTCTTCATCGATTCTTGCTTCTAGAATAGTACCTTCTTGTACTTTCTTCTTCATACGCATCAGCTCCGGATCTGTGGCTTGAGCAACTTTAACTTTATCGATTAAATTTGGTTCTATGCGTATACTTGACATCATCGCATGGGTCCCCGGAGTCTTGAATTCTATATTCAACTTTTGTAAATCACACAAAATGGGCCTTTGTGTTGACAACATCGTACTCGTTCCTGCATAAGATCTTCTACTTAATGCGTCAACTACCACGTTCGCTTTTCTAGGATGGTATTGAATGGTATGGTCGTAGTCTTTCAACAACTCGAGCCAACGTCGTCGCCGCATATTGAGCTCTTTTTGGGTGAAGAAATATTTGAGGCTTTTATGATATGTTTATATCTCCACTTTCTCCCCATACAGGTAGTGTCTCCATATCTTCAACGCAAAAATGACTGCTGCCAACTCTAGATCATGAGTAGGATAATTCCTCTCATATTCTTTAAGTTGTCGCGAGGCATAGGCTATGACTTTCCTATGTTGGATGAGAACGCATCCTAACCCTTTGCCCGAAGCATCGCTGTAGATAACAAATCCATCTGAACTAGACAGTATTGTCAGAACAGGTACTGAAATGAGTCTCCTCTTAAGCTCTTGGAAACTCTTCTCGCAATCCTCACTCCATACGAATTTTGTATCTTTACGAGTTAACGGAGTAGCGATTCTAGAAAATCCTTCCATGAATCTCCGATAATAACCAAATTAAGCCCGTGAAAGCTACGATTGGTCACCAACTTTGGTTGCTCCCAACTTTGTATTGCTTCAATTTTTCACGGGTCAACAGATACTCCATGTTTTGACACCACGTGCTCAAGGAATGCTACTTCCTCAAGCCAGAACTCGCATTTCTTCAGCTTGACATATAGCTTGTTATCACGAAGCCTTTGCAGTACCAGCTTCAAATGGCGCCTATGATCTTCACGGCTTTTGGAATAGACGAGGATGTCATCAATAAAGACAAAAATGAACTGATCCAAATATTCTTTGAACACACGGTTCATCATATCCATGAAAGTAGCAGGAGCATTAGTCAATCCAAAAGACATGACTAAGAATTCATAATGCCCGTACCGAGTTCTGAAAGCAGTCTTTGGAATATCCTCAGTTCTAACCTTCAGCTGATGATATCCAGAACGAAGATTGATCTTTAAAAAGAATTGCGGTCCTTGTAACTAGTCAAATAGGTCATCAATATGAGGTAGCGGATACCTATTCTTGATGGTGACATGGTTCAATTCTCGATAGTCAATACAAAGTCGCATACTCCCGTCTTTCTTCTTTACAAATAAAACAGGAGCACCCCAAGGAGATGTACTAGGACGAATGAAACCGATGTCCAACAACTCCTGTAGTTGGACCTTTAACTCCTGAAGTTCAATAGGAGCCATTCGATATGGGGTTTTAGAAATGGGCTTTGTACCAGGTTCAAGGTCAATAAAAAATTCAACTTCTCGTTCTGGGGGTAGACCGGGAAGTTCTTCAGGAAATACGTCAGAAAATTCTTTAACAACAGAAATATTATTCAAATCTGACGTGTTTTTGTTCAAGTCTGTGACATGGGTTAAGAAATCTTGACATCCATTTTTCAATAAACGAATAGCTTTATGGCTTGATATGACAGTGATTGACTTTAGTGGTTTGGTTATTTGAATTCGCATAACAGGTTGGTTAGGAATATGAAAACTAACAACCTTACGAAAACAATCAATTTTAGCATTATGAATGGTTAACCAATCAATCCCTAAAATCACATCAAATGGAAGTATTTTCAACGAATTAAGATCGGCAGGTAATGTGATGGTTCAAACTTGAATCAAGCAAGATTTATAAACAGTAGATGTAACGAAAGTTTCTCTTAACGGAGTCTCAACAGATAAGTCAAGGTCTAATTTCTCCGGAGTCAAGTGTAAACGTTGAGCACAAGCAGGAGAGATAAAAGAATAGGTAGAACCGGTATCTAATAAGGTATAAACTTCGCAAGAGTTTATGATTAGTTTACCCGTGATCACCTCGTTTGGGTTCTTTCAGACTTTGACCGATCCACGACAAACGCTCTTTCAGAACGAATTGACTTTGACTTTTCTCGGGACGACCTTTTGAGTCACCATCCTCACCGGACTTGGTTTCGCTCAATTACAATCTCGAGCGATATGTCCTTCCTTTCCACAATTATAGCATACCTTGAACTGCTCAGGACGGCCAATGATATGTCCCTCTTTTCTACATTTATCAGATACTACCGGTGGTCGTTCTCCTCCCTTAGAACCGATTGTTTCTTTGTGTCGACGCGTCTTCACATTGTCATTGTTGAATCTCTTCTTTTAAAATCTCCCCGACTCGCTTCTTCTATTTTCATGGCCACGATTACCACCGGAGTGGTTACCGCTTTTGTTCGAATGTTTTCCTCCCCGCTGGTTTTCATTGCTTCGATGATCGCCGCCCAGAGTATGACCACGGTTGTGGTCCCTCGGTTGAACGTACTTTCGTTATCTCGCTCTAATAATTGAGCCTTGTTGACAACATCCGAATATAAAAAAATTTATGAGAGATAAGATATTCACGGATCTCGGTTTTAAACCTCTCGTAAACATCCTCGTCATTCGCTCCTCATTCTCTACCAAATGAGGAGCAAACCTGGATAACTTTGCGAACTTCGCCTCGTACTGGGACACCGTCATGTTGTTTTGTTCTAATCTATTAAACTCTACCTCCTTCATATTGCGAATACTTTCAGGAAAGTACTTGTCATTGAAAAGTTTCTGAAATGTTTCCCAAGACATGCCGAAAAGCGCCGGTCGAGTACGCTTTTACAGACTCCCACCAAGAGAGTCCGCCTCGCCACTTTTAACATAAAGGTGGCGAATGGAACCTTCTATTCCTCCGTACATCCCAAGACATCGAATATCTTGGTAATTTGTTTAACCCACGTCTCTGCCTTGATCGGATCTGGCTTTCCAATAAATTCTGGTGGTCCCAACTCTTTGAACTGCTTGGCTGTGATATGTCGCGCGTTGCTATCATTTCTACCCATATTTTGTACACGAGTCTCCCTCATCTGGTTTTGCATGAACTGCAAAAAGCTCCTAAACATCTCGTCGTTCATCGTCTGCTCAGTGGTGTTGTTTACAGGAGGAACATTGTCGGCCTATTGCACGTTCTCCTCATTGGTGAGTAAAGGTGTTTCCACGGTCTCATTTACTCCACTGTTAACATTCTCAGTTGCCATATTCAAATACTGCCATAAAATAAGGGTTAATTAAAGAAATTAACATATCACATAATATCCCTATATTCTAACCAACCAACAAATAAGCTTTAGATATGACACACTAACGAAGGATTACTCGTCTCTCCCCTCCTAGTACTATTCCCTGATCTCCGCCAGAGACCATATCCCTAAGCTCTGATACCAACTGTGACACCCCCAAAATAGGTATACAACACCCATTCTGAGTTGCCAAATACATGGTACAGAAACAACTACAACTTTATTAATACAATTGTCGTGCAAAATACGACAACACATAATCTGTGAGTTTAAGTACAAATATTGTCATCTAGACAATATCTACACTCAAATAAGTCCTCATTATAATTATTGATACACTATTTTACAAAATAGTGAGGACTACTAAAACAACTTCTAGAACCATCATTCCACACCCCGACTAGTACTCGCTATATTCTCGCCTCCTGAGAAGATAAATAGAACAAAATAAAAAAGGGTGAGCTCAACTAGCCCAATTGTAAGACCCCAAATTATTAATAAATGAAATTTAATTTCCTCTATTTATCATTTTGAAATAGTAAGGGTTGATTGGATTAATTTGGTTAGTTATGGGTAAAATGCGCAAATATTTCAAATAAGCAAGTGGTTATAAAATACTCATTGTTGTCGGAGAATATTCGTTTGAGTCGTGGAATATTCTTCATTGCTTCTGAGAATATTCGTATGACTGAACAAGCAACCTTTTGTGTGGGCCCCATAACTAAAAGCGATTGGATGAAGAAAACAACAAGTATAAGTTGTTTATAAATAGCTGTGTAGTTATTCTTTATTAACATTGTTGGAATACGGTGGTTAAAACACGAATACGCGTTGTCAGACAAAGAAATATATACCAGTATTGCACCAATTATTGATTCTTACGTAGAAGGCACTACTCAATAATTGTTACTGAGTGAATTCTTGCTCATTATTTTATTTTTGATTCAATAATTGATGCGTTGATATTTTATATTACCGTTGTTTCAATAATTGTCACTACACACAAAGATTTTCTATTATCGAAGCAATAATTCATATTATCTCGAATAATATTATTAGAAAACATTATTGGCAATGTCTAGAAAGTTCATCTAAGGAGAGGTTTGGTCACCTAATTGCGGCAAGAAGAGAGAAATTCTTATTGGAAAGCCCCTTTTTCCTGGATCTCACTGGTTGCAAGATCTTGTGATTACGTAATATTATTTGTGAATAATTAATTATTGATTTATATGATGAGGAAAATATTGATTTTATGTGGTTATAGATGGAGAAAATTTTTAAAGTGACAATTGTTAAAAAATTGATATTTTATCTTTTCTGATAAAATAATATTTTATTATATTATATAATAATGATGATATTTTTTACAATGAATGTGGGATATATGAGTATATGAGGAGGAAGAGTATTTTTGTTCCAAAAGTTGTTTAAAACATGTTAAACATGTCTGTGGGTCCATTTCTTGGCTGAAATTTGATTATAGCCTGTAAAATCGTCCGTATGTGGATTTCGGTCAATTTCTGTTTGGAATTTGGAAAAACTTTCTTCTGTAAAGTTGTAGAGAATTGAATTTCCTATACAAATTCGCGAGATTCGAATTTTCTGATAAAAGGGCTATTTATTATGAATTATAGAAGTTCCGAAATAATTAATTTTTGAAAGTTTTAATTATTTTTAATAACAAAAATGTTTTTTTTGTTTTTATTATTTATTTAATTTGAATTCAGATCTGAGAAAGTGGGCGTAAGAATTTTTGATATATATATTAATATTATATTAAATTTTTACATTTTGGTGTTCTAAGCATTTTCCTATAAATAGGGTGCTTAGGTTAGAATTGAAAATCACAATTTAAACTAAAGATTTCTCTCTTTCTCTCTTTATAATATCGAGCGTATTTTGTGAGTATTTTAGTACTTTGAGTATTGCTATACGGTGCAAGTTCTTTCAGCATTATATCCAGTATTCCAGTCAGAAGTATTATTCTTTCTGAGGTAAGGGATGTTATTTTCTTCGTAAGTGATATTATTTCTTCAATATCATTATGCCGAAATATTGGTTGGAACTTTTTATCAAATTTGGAACTTTTTCATGTCGGGGTTACTATTCATGAGTTACTATTCATGAGTTACTATTCATGAGTTACTAATCATAAGTTACTATTCACGAGTACTATTCACGAAGCATGATGATATTTTTTGTGAAATTTCTATCTTTTAGTGTCGAGTTACTATTCACGATACTCAAGACTATTCATTCACGAACGACATTATTCACAGAAAAATTAAATTTTTTTTTTTGTGTTCAAGATTGTCTGTTATGATTCCTATCTTTGATTGGATCTATGTTTTGGTCTTCATTCTTGAATTTTACTTCACTCTGGTTAGTTATGAAGTATTTTTGAACTTGAATTGTTTAAAATACGAATCCTTAATATTTGTTCTTTTGTTTCACTGGATTCATTTTCTTTAAAATATTTTTCATCATCCTCAAATCCTAAATGATGATATTATGAATATCTTTGGCCTCAGAAGTAAAAAGATGAATGATTTGATGAATATCTTTGGCCTGTAGTGCAAAGATGAACAGGTGTTTAGATGAACATGATCAACTGATGAATATCTTTGGCCTGTAGTGCAAAGATAAATATTTAATTCCAGATATATATTGATTGATGTTACAGGGATAAAATATCGACGATGAACTTTTAAATGCATATATAGAAGATAGTAGTTTGCATTCTCTACTTAACTCTTCTAATGAATTATTATTTCCGCTGCGAAGATTGATTTAAAACTGGTTGTCTATTGTATTCTATTAGATTTTCCCTGTTGAAGACTAACGATAATTTGTTCTGTATTATCTTAGTCATAATGTTCTTTACTGGGCTAGTTTAGCTCACCCTTTTCCTTTTTGTTCCATTTTTCTTCTCAGGAGGCAAGAATGTAGCGAGTACTAGTCGGGGTAAGGAATGATGGTTCTAGAATTTATTTTATTAGTCCTCACCATTTTTGTAAAATAATGTATCAATAATTGAAATGAGGACTTATTTGAGTGTGGATATTGTCTAGATGACAATATTTGTATTTAAACTCACGCTTTTTATGTTGTATTAATAAAGTTGTAGTTGTTTACATACCATGTATTTTGACGACTCGGAATGGGTGTCAGTATACCTGCTTTTGGGGGCGCCACAGATTATTCCATTCGCCACCTTTATGTTCCGTGGCGAGGTAGATTATTGTGTGGAGTCTCGTGAAACGCACTCCAACCTCGCCAGACTCAAAGATGTCTTGGGAAACGTTTTAAACTTTTCAACAAAAAATACTTTCACGAAAGTATTCGCCATATGAAGGAGGTAGAGTTTATTAGACTAGAACAAAACAACATGACATGATTTGTCCCAACACGAGGTGTAAGTTCACAGAGTTATCCGTGTTTTCACCTCATTTGGTAGAGAATGAGGAACGAATGACGAGGATGTTTTCGAGAGGTTTAAAACCCCAGATTCGACAATATCTTATCTCTCATAAATTTTCTTTATATTCAGATGTTGTCAATAGGGCTCAATTATTAGAGCGAGATAACGAAAGCACGTTCAACCAAGGACCGCAACTGTGGTCATACCTAAGGGCGGCAATCATCTGAGCAATGAAAACCAAATGGGAGGAAAACATTTGATTAAAAGCGGTAACCACTCGGTGGTAATCTTGGCCATGAAAATAGAAGAAGCGAAGTCTGGGGAGATTTTAAAAGAGGAGATTCAACAATGACAATGTGAAGACGTCAGCACTAGCAGCAACTAGTTCCAAGGGAGGAGAACGACCACCGGTCATATGCTATAAGTGCGAAAAAGAAGGACATATCAGTCCAAACTGCCCAGAACAGTTTAAGGTATGTTATAACTGTGGAAAGGAAGGACATATCGCCCGAGATTGCACTATAGCAAAACTAAGTCCAGCGGGGATGGTGACTCAAAAGGCTGTCCCAGAAAAGTCAAAGTCAATGGTTCCTAGAAGAGCGTTTGTCGTGACTGGTCAACATGCAAGAAACCCAAACGAGGTGATCACGGGTAAGCTAATCATAAATTCATGTGAAGTTTATACATTACTTGATACCGGTGCTACCCATTCATTTATCTCTCCTGCTTGTGCTCAACGTTTAAACTTGACTCCGGAGAAATTAGACTTTGACCTATCTGTGGAAACTCCGTTAGGAGAAACTTTCATCACGTCCACTGTTTATAAATCTTGTTTGATCCAAGTTGGCACCATCACATTACCTGTTGACCTTATCTCTTTAAAGATACTTGCTTTTGATCTGATTTTAGGGATTGATTGGTTAACTACTCATCATGCCAAAATTGATTGTTTTCGTAAGATTATTAGTTTTCATATTCCTAATCAACCTGTTGTGCGAATTCAAGCAACTAAACCATTAAAATCAATCACTATCATATCAAGTCATAAAGCTATTCATTTATTGAAAAACGAATGTCAAGCTTTCTTAGCCCATGTTATGGATTTGAATAAAGACACACATGATTTGAATAATATTCTGTTGTTATTGACTTTTCCGACGATTTCTGTGAAGAACTTCCTGCCTACCCCGTAACGTGAAGTTGAATTCTTTATTGACCTTGAACTCCGTACAAAGCCCATTTATAAAACCCCATATCGAATGGCTCCTATTGAACTTCAGGAGTTAAAGGTCCAACTCACAGGAGTTGTTGGACATTGGTTTCATTCGGCCCCAAGTACATCTCCCTGGTGCTCTCTGTTTTATTTGTAAAGAAGAAAGACGGAGTATGCGATTTTTTGTATAGATTACCGTGAATTAAACCATATCACTATCAAGAATAGGTATCCGCTACCTCTTATTGATGACTGTTTGACCCGGTTGCAAGGAGCACAATTCTTTTCAAAGATCGATCTTCATTCTAGATATCATCAATTTGAAGGTTAGAACCGAGGATATTCAAAGATCGCCGTAATCCTCAGACGGCATTATGAATTCTTAGTCATGTCTTTTGGATTGACTAATGCTCCTGCTGCTTTCATGGATATGATGAACCGAGTATTCACGGAATATTTGGATCAGTTCGTTGTTGTCTTTATTGATGACATCCTCATCTATTCCAAAAGTCGTGAAGATCATGAGCGCCATTTGAAGCTGGTACTACAAAGGCTTCGTGATAACAAGCTATATGCCAAGCTGAAGAAATGCGAGTTCTGGCTTGCGGAAGTAGTATTCCTTGGGCATATGGTGTCAAAACATGGAGTGTCTGTTGACCCGACGAAGATTGAAGCAATACAAAGTTGGGAGCTACCAAAGACGGTAACCGAAGTACGTAGCTTTTTGGGCTTAGCTGGTTATTATCGAAGATTTGTGGAAGGATTTTCTAGAATCGCTACTCTGTTAACTCAGCTGACTCGTAAAAATTCGTATGGAGCGAGGAATGCGAGAAGAGTTTCCAAGATCTCAAGAGGAGACTCATTTCGGCACCTGTTTTGACAATACAATCTGGTTCAGATGGATTTGTTATCTACAGCGATGCTTCAAGCAAAGGGTTATGATGTGTTCTCATGCAATGTGGGAAAGTCATAGCCTATGCCTCGCGACAACTTAAAGAATATGAGAGGAATTATCCTACTCATGATCTAGAGTTGGCAACAGTCATTTTCGCGCTAAAGATCTGGAGGCACTATCTATATGGGGAGAAAGTAGAGATATATTCAGACCATAAAAGCCTCAAATATTTCTTCACTCAAAAAGAACTCAACATACGGCAACGACGTTGGCTCGAGCTGTTGAAAGATTATGACCACACTATTCAATACCATCCTGGAAAAGCAAACGTGGTAGGTGACGCGTTGAGTAGAAGATCATATGCGTAAACGAAAAGCGATGATGTCAAATATACGCATAGAACCGACTTTAATCGAAAAAGTTAAAGTTGCTCAAGCCACAGACCCGGAGCTGATGATTATAAAGAAGAAAGTACAAGAATGTGCTATTCCAGAAGCAAGAATCGATGAAAAAGGAATACTTTGAGTCCACTCCAGACTTAGTGTTCCTAACGATTCTGATTTGAAGTACAAGATCATGATGGAGGCACATAATACACCGTTTACAATCCATCCTGGAAGTACCAAAATGTATCGTGATCTTTGACATACATTTTGGTGGAACAATATGAAGAGAGAGATTGCAAAGTTTATCTCGATGTATTTAACTTGTCAACGTGTAAAGGCGGAGCATCAAGTGCCTAAGGGTCCATTGCAACCACTTGAGATTCCGAAATGGAAGTGGGAACACATTACCATGGATTTCAATTCATGGTCTTCCCACAGCTTAAGACATAAATGCTATTTGGGTTATTGTTGATAGATTAACCAAGTCCGCTCATTTCTTGCCGATACGGGAGACTTATTCCCTTGAACATCTTGCTAGTATGTACGTGAATGAGATTGTGAGGTTTCATGGCATGCCGGTATCCATAGTTTCAGATCGTGACCCAAGATTCACTTCAAGATTTTGGGTTAGCTTGCAAAAAGCTATGGGGACGGATTTACGATTTAGTTAGGCATACCATCCTCAAACGGACGGACAATCAGAGAGGACTATTCAAACTCTTGAAGATCTTTTAAGACTCTGTGTCCTAGACTTCAAAGGGAGTTGGGATAAGTATTTACCATTGGTGGAATTCTCATACAACAACAGTTATCAGGAAAGTATAGGTGTGGCTCCATTTGAAGCATTGTATGGACGAAAGTGTTGCTCTCTAATATGTTGGGATGAGGTGGGTGAAGCAACATTTTTGGGACCCGAGTTGGTACGTATGACT
This sequence comes from Panax ginseng, assembly GCA_020205605.1. Classification (NCBI taxonomy): domain Eukaryota; kingdom Viridiplantae; phylum Streptophyta; class Magnoliopsida; order Apiales; family Araliaceae; genus Panax; species Panax ginseng. The sequence continues at coordinate 44,209,728 of CM035136.1, forward strand.
ACAAAAAAGATCCAAATGATTCGACAACGTATACAAATGGCATAGGATCGACAAAAGAGTTATGCAGATCTTCATCGAAAGGACGTGGAATTTAGTATTGGGGATCATGTATTGTTGCATGTGGCTCCATGGAAGGGAGTTACAAGATTTGAAAAGAGAGGAAAGCTCAATCCACGATTTATTGGTCCATTTCAGATTCTTAAACTAGTAGGAAATGTGGCCTATAGACTTGCGTTACCTCCAAGTATGTATCGTGTTCATAATATTTTTCATATATCTATGCTACGTAAATATGTGAAAGACCCAAACCACGTTATTGAGTTAGAAACGGACGAGATAGCCGAAGACTTAACGTACAAAGAGGTATCTGTCAAGATCTTGGTTAGGAAAGAGCATGTCCTACGCACGAAGGTCATTCCACAAGTTAAAGTTTTATGGAGAAACCATGCTATTGAGGAAATGACCTAGGAGTTGCAAACGGAAATGAAAGTGAGGTATCCTCATCTTTTCGAAACACCAGGTACGTACGCCAATTTCGAGGATGAAATTTCATAAGGAGGGGAGGTTGTAAGAAGGCACTACTCAATAATTGTTACAGTAGTTACTGTTCATTATTTTATTTTATTGATTCAATAATTGCTGCGTTGATATTTTTTATTACTGTTGTTTCAATAATTGTCACTACACCGTATTTTCCATTATCGAAGTAATAATTCATATTATCTGAATAATATTATTAGAAAACATTATTGGCAATGTCTAGAAAGTTCTGTCTAAGGAGAGGTTTGGTCACCTAATCGCGCCAAAGAAGAGAGAAATTCTTATCGAAAGCCCCTCTTTCCAGGATCTCGCCTGGTTGCCCGATCGTGATTTCGTAATATTATTTGTGAATAATTAATTATTGATTTATATGATGAGGAAAATATTGATTTTATGTGGTTATAGATGGAGAAAATTTTTAAAGTGACAATTGTTAAAAATTGATATTTTATCTTTTTACGATAAAAATAATATTTTATTATATTATATAATAATGATGATATTTTTACAATGAATGTGGGATATATGAGTATATATGAGGAGGAAGAGTATTTTTGTTCCAAAAGTTGTTTAAAACATGTTAAACATATGTCGTGGGTCCATTTCTTGTTTGAAATTTGATTATAGCACCAGAAAATCATCCGTATGTGGATTTCGGTCAATTTCTGCTTTGGAATTTGGAAAAACTTTCTTTCGCAAAGTTGTAGAGAATTGAATTTCCTATACAAATACGCTTGAGATTCAATTTTCCGATAAAAGGGCTATTTATTATGAATTATAGAAGTTCGAAATAATTAATTTTGAAAGTTTTAATTATTTTAATAACAAAACGCGTTTTTTTTGTTTTTGTTATTATTTGTTGGTCAATTCGAGATCCAAAAAGTGGGCGTAAGAATTTTTGATATATATATTAATATTATATTAAATTTTTCATTTTGGTGTTCTAAGCATTTTCCTATAAATAGGTGCTTGGGTTAGAATTGAAAATCACACGTAAACTAAAGATTTCTCTCTCTTTCTCTTTATAATATCGAAGCGTATTTTGTGAGTATTTTAGTACTTTGAGTATTGCTATACTGGTGCAAGTTCTTTCAAAGATTATATCCGAGATTCCAAATGTAAGTATTATTCTTTCTCGAGGTAAGGGATGTTATTTTCTTCGTAAGTGATATTATTTCTTCAATATCATTATGCCGAAATATTGGTTGGAACTTTTATCAAATTTGGAACTTTTTCATGTCGGAGTTCTTATTCATGAGTTACTATTCATGAGTTAATATTCACGAAGTTACTATTTATGAGTTACTATTCATAAGTTACTATATTCATGAGTACTATTCATTTAAGCATGATGATATTTTTTGTGAAATTTCTATCTTTTAGTGTCGAGTTACTATTCACGATATAAGACTATTCATTTAATACGACACTATTCACATAAAAATTAAATTTTCTTTTTCGTAGGTCTAAGATTGTCTCATTATGATTCCTATCTTTGATTGGATCTATGTTTTGGTCTTCATTCTTGAATTTTACTCCACTCAAGTTAGTTATGAAGTATTTTGAACTTGAATTGTTTAAAGTACTGAATCCTTAATATTTGTTCTTTTGTTTCAATTGGATTCGTTTTCTTTAAAATATTTTTCATCATCCTCACCCCTAAATGATGATATTCTTGAATATCTTTGGCCCAGATAGTGCAAAGATGAATGATTTCGATGAATATCTTTGGCTTTGTAGTGCAAAGATGAGCAGTGTTTAGATGAACATGACCAATCGATGAATATCTTTGGCTGTAGTGCAAAGGTAAGTATTTAATTCCAGATATATATTGATTGATGTTCTGAGGATAAAATATCGACGATGAACTTTTAAATGCATATATAGAAGATAGTAGTTTGCATTCTCTACTTAACTCTTCTAATGAATTATTATTTCATTGCGAAGATTGATTTAAAACCGGTTGTCTATTGTATTCTATTAGATTTTTTCCTGTTGAAGACTAACGATAATTTGTTCTATATTATCTTAGTCATAATGTTCTTTATCGGGCTAGTTGAGCTCACCTTTTCCTTTTTGTTCCATTTTTCTTCTCAGGAGGCGAGAATGTAACTAGTACTAGTCGGGGTATGGAATGATGGTTCTAGAAGTTATTTTAGTAGTCCCGACCATTTTGTAAAATAATGTATCAATAATTGAAATGATGACTTATTTGAGTGTGGATATTGTCTACAGATGACAATATTTGTATTTAAACTCACGCTTTTTATGTTGTATTAATAAAGTTGTAGTTGTTTACATTACCATGTATTTTGACGACTCGGAATGGGTGTTGTATACCGTTTTGGGGCGCCACACCAATAAAGAACATTATGACTAAGATAATATAGAACAAATTATCGTTAGTCCTCAACAGGAAAAATCTAATAGAATACAATAGAATAACAGTTTTAAATCAATATTAGCAATGAAATAATAATTCATTAGAAGAGTTAAGTAGAGAATGAAATCTACTATCTTCTATATATGAATTTAAAAATTCATCGTCAATATTTTATCCCTGTAACATCAATCAATATATATATCTGAAATCAAATATTCATCTTTGCACTACAGGCCAAAAATATTCATTCGTTGGTCATGTTCATCTAAACACCTGTTCATCTTTGTACTACGGTCAAAGATATTCATCAGAAAATCAATCATCTTTGCAGTACATGCCAAAGATATTCAGTTATATCATCATTTAGGACTGAGGTTGATGAACAATATTTTAAAGAGAACGAATCCAGTGAAACAAAAGAACAAATACTAAGGATTCGTACTTTAAACAATCCAAGTTCAAAAATACTTCATAATTAACCATAGTGGAGTAAAATTCAAGAATGAAGATCAAAACATGGATACAATTAAAGCTAGTATCCATAATAGATATCTTGGACAAAAACGAAAATTTAATTTTTCTGTGAATAATGCCGTATTCGTGAATAGTGTCGTATACGTGAATAGTAACCCCGACATTAAAAGACAAGAATTTCACAAGAAAAATCTTACCAATATTCTGGCATAATGATATTGAAAGAAATAATATCATTTATAAGAAAAATAACATCCCTTACCTCAAAAAGACAGTATTTTTGACTGAAATACTGGATATAGTGCTGAAGGAACTTGCACCGTATAGCAACACTCAAAGTACCAAAATACTCACAAAAATACGCTCGATATTATAGAGAGAGAAATTTTTAATTTCTAGTGTGATTTTCAATTATAACCTAAACATCTTATTTATAGGAAAATGCTTAGAACACCAAAGCAGAAAATTTAATAAAATATTAATATATTTATATAAATTTCCTACGCCCACTTTGACAATCCAATTTCAGCACATTAACCACATAAGTGGGGCCCACCAACTTGTTAAAAACATTTTTCTTAAAAAAATTAATTAAAACTTCAAAAATTAATTATTCTGGAACTTCAATAATTCATAATAAATAGCCCTCTTATCAGAAAAATTCGAATATTATGTCCTTCTGTAGGAAATTCAATTCTCTATAACTTTGTAACTTTAAGTTTTTCCAAATTCTAAATGTAAATCGACCAAATCCACATACTGGACGATTTTACTGTGCTATAATCAAATTTCAAATACCAAGAAATGGGGTCCACAAACATGAAAAATATATGTTTTTAGTATTTTTAATAACAAAAATACTCTTCCTCCTCATTTATTCATATATCACACATTCATTGTAAAATATCACCATTATTATATTATTATAATATAATAATATATTTAAATGAATTATTTTATCGGAAAAGATAAAATATCAATTTTCAACAATTGTCATTTTAAAAATTTTCTCCATCTATATCCACATAAAATGAATATTTTCCTGATCATATAAATAAATAATTAATTATTCACAAATAATATTACAGAATCACAATAATGACAACTGACAGCCGCTCTCTGGGAAAGAGGGGAATTGTGAGACCCTTTGATTTTATGAATAAAGATTTAATTTTCTCAAAAATATTTTTTAAAATATTATGGTGTGGATTTGATATAATGTTATAGTTGTGGGTAATATTTATAAATTTTGCAAAGTACGTAAGTTGTTATATAATATTCGATAGGTCTGGGAATATTCTTTTTGTCGGGGAATATCCGTACGACTAAGATAATCATTAGTGGACCCCACAATGGAATTATTATTTCGGATTGAGAAAATGAAAAAATACTTTATGAAAATAACGGCGGAAGTTTTACCGTTAATCTATTGAAACACCCGGTGTTAAAAGTACAAGAATATCGCATGGTTGCATAAGTATATTACTCAGATTGATTATTGATGCTTACGTGAGAAGTCACTCGGTTATACTCAATTATTGCTACAAGAATTGTCGATCATATCTCTCATATTATTGATTCAATTATTGTCACAGTATCATCTGCATAATATTTATTATTATTAAATCAATAATTGAGACGACAAAGTTATTCATATTATTATTTGCAATATTGCAATATCTAGAAAGTTCTGTTAAGGAGAGGTTTGGTCACCTAATTGCGCGCCAATAAGGAGAAATCCTTATCGGAAAGCCCCCTCTTTCCTGGGAACGACCTGGTTGTTAAATATTGTGAGTTATAATATTAATGATGAATAAGTCGTGTTGATTAAAGATGAAATTGATTGTTCCATTGTGTTGGGATTATTAGTGTTAGTGAAAATTGACATTTATTTCGATGATAATTGATGTCTGGAAGTTATATTGTTCACTCAAGTATTCTTGAGCACTTTTTCGGTCGAGTACTATTCACGAGTTACTATTCATGAGTTATTATTCATGGGGTACTATTGATTCACATTCTTATACTATTAGGGGTGGTGGTGCAAGATTGATAATACTTGCATGACTAAGTTAAAAATGGAGGTATAGTTGAAGGTACTATACTGTAATTAATTTTTTCACATGATTATACTATTTATTCACATGATTGTACTATTGATTCACATGATTTACTATTAGGGGAGTTGGTGCAAGATTGATAATACTTGCAGGACTAAATTAAGAATGAAAGAAAAGTTGGAGGTATTGTACTGTAATTTTTCGAGCCCCAAAACGTACAATTATCAAAACTATATTTTTCTATAAATAGAAGCTCATTCTTCCTTCATTTCTCACCAATTCACTAAAGCTATAAAGCAATTATTATAGAGAAAAATTATAGAAAAAAAGAAGAAAAGTATTCTGCTATTTCACTACTTTTATATCCAGTTTCTTCTAAGGTAATGGATATTATGTGACGACCCCAAAATAGGTCCATTCCATCCAACCCATTCTGAGTCGCCAAATACATGGTACAAAAAACAACTACAACTTTATTACAACAATTTTCGTGCAAAATGCAACAACACTTAAACTGTGAGTTTAAATATAAATATATACCAACTGTGACTCGTGTCCCAACCGTGGACAACACCTCATAATGACACCTTATATAAAAGTATAGTCGAAAACTGTTTTAGAAATTAGAATCTTTGGGAAGTGTTCAAGGAAACCTTCGTACATAGGAGGCCATGCTTCTAGGTTATGATAGATATTATATGGCCATAGAATTATTCTTGGTTGACCCAATAGACCCCAAAGAAAAACGAGAAGATTACTATCATATTCTTCCCAATGGTGAGTCTTCTCTTGACATATCATTATCTCCACTGTCTCTAATTGGGAATTAAACTCCAAATAAACACCAAGATTATATAGGTAGTGCTCGTAAATATACTCAGCAAGTGGATGAGCACAACCCTGTCTTATGATGACACGAGGTGGTATGTCATTAGACACTTGTATGATAGTGGCAAAACACCCTTCAAATGTTGGGTTCGCCTCACCCTAGTTGATTCACCAAATATAACTACTAAATGATGACCACCGTTCTATTCCCCGGTTATCCCCCGCTTGTCCCAGCTACACTTTTATTACCTGAAAGGAATTGTGAAGCAAAAGGGTGAGTACAACTAGCTCAGTAAAGAATATTATGACTAAAGATAATTACATTATCAATAGACTTCATCAATAATAAATCAGAGATTTAGAACATATGGTAGATAATAAAACTTTTCAACCATAGTTGCAGCGGAACGAGCAATCCATTAGAAGAGTCAAATAGACTATAAAGTTTATTATCTTCTCCACATTAAAAGTCTACCAACAAAGTTTTATCCCTGTAACATTAATCAACAATTTCTGTCCACAATCACATATATAACTCATAATCGTAATTGTAGTTCTAAATTCCTTTCCTCATCCAGGACAAAGTTAATTTTCATCACCTGAAACATCAAAGATCATGGTTATACCAAATCACAATTCATGTTCATAATCCTACTAATAAATTCATCTTTTCACTACGGGCCAAAGATATTCATCAACAAGTCATCTTTACACTACAGGCCAAAGATATTCAACAACATGTCATCTTTGCACTACAGGTCAAAGATATTCATATCTCAAAGAAATACATAATCATTTCAGAATTTATATAAACCATAATTATAACCATGTTGATCAATTCACCTTGCACTTAAGCTAAATATTCCATTGTAAATTCAATGGTCATGATCATACCCATCCACAATTCAACTTTTCACCATCGCCAAAGAGAACCCTAGTCATGATCATACCAATAATCTACCCGTCTTTACACTCCGTTGAAAGAGAATTTCAACATCGTGGTTATAAAATGTTATATATGATAATAAAATCAATATAATCAATATATAGTTTTAATCTCCAGAGTAATATTCATAAATCAACTATAATTTGGTTAGAAAAAGAAACCAATTTTGTAGTGAATAGTACCCATGATTAGTAACTCGTGAATAGTAACTCGTGAATAGTAACTCATGAATAGTAACTCGTGAATAGTAACCCCGACATGAAAAAGTTCCAAATTTGATAAAAAATTCCAACTAATATTTCGGCATAATGATATTGAAGAAATAATATCATTTTCGAATAAAATAACATCCCTTACCTCAGAAAGAATAGTACTTCTGACTGGAATATTGGATATAGTGCTAAAAGAACTTACACCGTATAGCAATACTCGAAGTACTAAAATACTCAAAAGAATACACTCGATAATATAGAGAGAGAAGTAGAGAGAAAACTTCAGTTTCTGGTGTGATTTTTAATTCTAACCTAAGCACCCTATTTATAGGAAAATGCTTAGAACACCAAAGCAGAAAATTTAACAAAATATAATAATTATTAAAATTTGTCTACGCCAACCTTTGAATTTGATTTCAAAGCATGCTTAACAACACATGAGCCCACCAACCAACCACAAAAACGTTTTTCTTTTAAAACAAATTTAAAACTTTTAAAAATAATTATTTGAACTTCGAACTTCAATAATTCATAAAAATAGCTCTTTTATCAAAAAATTGAATCTCGCTAAATTTTTATAGAAAATTCAATTCTCTACAACTTTGCAGAAGAAAGTTTTTCCAAATTCCAAATAGAAATTGACCGAAATCCACATACATACGATTTTACATTTTATAATCAAATTTAGGTCGAAAAAAATGGGGTCTCTGAGACATGTTTAACATGTTTTAAACAACTTGTGCAACAAAAATACTCTTCCTCCTCATATACTCATATATACCACATTCATTGTAAAAATATCACCATTATTATATTATTAAAATATAATAATATATTTAAATAAATTATTTTATCAGAAAAAGATAAAATATTAATTTTCAACAATTGTCACATTAAAAATTTTTCTCCATCTATATCCACATAAAATGAACATTTTCCTTATCATATAAATCAATAATTAATTATTCACAAATAATATTACAGAATCACAGTACTGGCAACCAGGCCATTCCTAGGAAAGAGGGGGTTTTCAATAAGAATTTCTCCTTACTTGCGCCCAATTAGGTGACCAAACCTCTACTTAGACAGAACTTTCTAGACATTGCCAATAATGCTATCTATTAATATTATTCAAATAATATGAATTATTGATTTGATAATAGAAAATACTTTGCACTGACAATTATTAAAACAACAATAATATGAAATATCAACGCAGCAATTATTGAATCAAAAATAAAATATTGAACAGTAATTATAAGAAGAATTGAATACTTTTATTTCATAAAATTCGGGGTCTTACATATTATTTGTTGTACTCGTAGGGGATATTATTTCTTTCTTTCATCTTCATGAAGAGAACTTCTGTTATTCCATTATGTATGCGTTCTACGCCGGACCTGGTTCCGTTTTTATTATTCTGTTGGAATATCTTGTTTGTGCGTTTTACGTCGGACCTAATTTCGTTATTTATTATTCTGTTAGAATAACCTGCCTGTGCGGTCTATCGCATGCATGATGATTTCTTTTGTTATTCCATTCTTTATTATACTCAGTTGGTTAAAGTTTTGACTTCTATAATCCATGAAATTAGTGGAATATCCTTGATATTTGCGCTTCATCCAATATCTTTTCATGAAAATATTCTTCTAAGCATTCTTGAATTTTACTCCACAAAGAAATATCATGTTGACAATTTGAACGTTATTGGTTTCTGGATAAATTAATTCTTGAACTTGTTTTATTGAATATTATATCATTGTCATCGTCCTCATGTTTATATTATGTTGAAAGTCATCTGTGGCCTGTAGTGCATAGATGGACTTGGTATGATTATGACCGAGGATTATTTCGTGTAATCATGGACCGTAATGTTACAAATGATGTGGTAAAAGTCATCTCTTTGCACGTAGTGCATGGATGGACTTGGTGTGATTATGACTGAGGATTATTCTAAGTATAATCATGATGTAGTAATGTAACGTAATGATGTGGTAAAATCCTCATTTGTCGTAGTGCATTGATGGACAGTTTTTGGTATGATTATGGCTATGGATTCTCTTCGGCTAAGGGTGCAAAGATAAATTGTTTTATGACATGATCAGGACTGTTGATGAAAATACGATTATCTTTGGCCCGTAGTGCATGGATAATTCGTGGTCGTGATACTAAATAATATCCTTGGCCTATAGTGCAGGGATGATTTGATGATGTAGATTATTTATTAAGCTGAGTCTCAGCGATAAAAGTGATGAAAAACCTTTTTAAATCATAAAAGATAGTAAATTTTATTCTCTACTTGACTCTTTTAATGGATTGCTTGTTTCGCTGCAGTTAAACTTGATGTTTGTTATATTTTATCAGTTTAACACTGTTGAAGGCTATTGATAATTTATTCTGCATTATCTTAGTCATAATATTTCTTACTGGGCTAGTTGAGCTCACCCTTTCTTTCATTGTTCTCTTCAGGAAATGAGAACGTAGCTTGGACTAGTCGGGGAACAGAGTAATGGTCCTAGATAGTGCATTAGTAGTCCTCACTATTCTGTGAAATAGTCTGATAATAAATGTAATGAGGGCTCCTTTTGAGTTTTTATACTCTCTAGTAGACAATGTTTGTATTCAAGCTCACAACTCATGCTTTGTCATATTTTACACGACAGCTGTATTATTAAGTTGTATTTGGATTTATGTACCATGTAATTTGGCGACCCAAGATGGGTGACGTATACCTGATTTTGGGGGCGTCACAAGGGGGTTTCCAATAAGGATTTCTCCTTACTGGCACGCAATTAGGTGACCAAACCACTCCTTAGACAGAACTTTCTAGACATTTCCAGTAATGCTATCTAATAATATTATTCAAATAATATGAATTATTGATTTGATAATGGAAAATACTGTGTGTACGTAGTGACAATTATTGAAACAACAATAATAAAAAATATCAACGTAGCAATTATTGAATCAATAAAATAAAATATTGAACGAAGAATTACCGTAATAATTATTGAGTAGTGCCTTCTTACGTAGAATCAATAATTGGTGCAATACCGCAGGTGCCATCTTGTGCAACAACGCCAGACATTCGTGTTTTAACCACCGTGTATTCTAACAAAGATTATCTGTAGAATAACTACGCCATTATTTATAAACAACTTATAATTGTCGTTTTCTTCATCTAATCGCTTTAGTTATGGGGCCCATAAAGATCAAGGTCATTGTCACGAATATTCCCCGATAGGAAGAATATTACACGACCAAACGAATATTCCCCGATAACAATGAATATTTTATAACCACTTGCTTATTTAAAATATTTGCGCATTTTACCCATAACTAACCACATTAATCAAATCAACCATTACTATTTCAAAATAATAAATAGAGAAAATTTAATTTCATTTATAAAAAGTTGGGGACTTACATTATCTTTGATTATTGATGCTTACGTGAGAAGTCACTCAGTTTTATTCAATTATTTCCATAGTAATTGTTGCATAGTATCTCACATTATTGATTCAATTATTGTCACAATATTTTATATAATTAAATCAATAATATAGACGACAAAGTTATTCATATTATTATTTGCATTATTGACAATGTCTAGAAAGTTTTGTGGAGGAAAGGGGTTTGGTCACCTAATTGCACGTTAATAAGGAGAAATTCTTATCGGAAAGCCCCCTCTTTCTTGGGAATGATCTGGTTGTTAATATTATGAATTATAATATTAATGATGAATAATTGTTGATCAAAAATGTTTTTTGAGAAGCCAAGTGATTTGAGATAAATAGAAGGGAATTTTATGAAGTATTTGTTGTAAGTTTGGCGTATTATTTGGACTCACACTTACCCATTTTTCAAAACTGTCGGTAGAAAGTTATCTCGGTTTTGTTATATATATATATATATATATATATAATCACTTGGGAGTATTAATATATATATATATATATATACATAATATTAAAAGTTTTATTTTTTATATAAAATAGAATATATTATATTTTATTATATGTATAGTATTGCATAGTGTTTGCATTGTTCATCATAGTGCTGCATAGTAAAATCAAAATTTTTCGTCAAAAAATCCCTGAACTTCGCCTGTGATTCTTCCTCTACTGTGCGTCCAAATAGTGTCATGATATTCTCTTATAAATAGGATGCTCAGTTTAGAATTAAAAATCACATCAGAACTAAAGAATTCTTCTTCTATAATATTAAGAGTATTTCTTTTGAGTTAAGGAAACTTTGAGTGTAGCAAATAGTACAAGTTTTTCTTCCAGAATATCTCTACTATACCAGTTGGAATTGCTCTCTTTTTAAGGTAAGGGTATTATTTATTTCATATTCACTTACGATATTATTTTTCGTATTCGTAAGGAATTTTATTTTCGTTCAATATTCGTAAGGAATATTATTTTTGTTCAATATTCGTAAGGAATATTATCTTCGTACAATATTCGTAAGGAATATTATTTTCGTTCAGCAGTTGTAAGGGATATTATTTTTGTTCAATATTCGTAAGAAATAATATTTTCTTCCATACTCTGTAGTATATAAGTAATATTATTTCGTTTCAGATTTCGAATTCTACACTCATTTTGTTAAGTATTGCTTCTATACTCCTTGAAATTAGTAGAATATCTTTGAAATTTGCGCTTCATCTAGTATCTTTTCACAAGAATATTTTTCTGAATATTCTTGTTAAATTTTGATCTTTTCATGTCGGGGTACTATTCACTCGGGTAATATTCACCTGAGTACTATTCACGACAAAAATTAATTTTTTTCTGTCCAAATTATTTTTAATACGTGAATATTATGCTTGAATTTTACTCCATAAAGCAGTTGTCATGTTGACAATTCGGACATTTTTAATCTCTGGATAAATTAAAAATCTTTAATATTTATCCTTGATTTCGTTTGATTGATGCTTATATCAGTGTCATCATCCTCATGCTTATATTGTGATAAAAGTTATCTTTGGTCCGTAGTACATAGATGGACTATTGATTGGTATGATTATGACTATGTATCGGTATAATCATGACCTGTAATGTTACAAATGATGTGATAAAAGTCCTCATTGGTCCGTAGTGCATTGATGGACAGTTGTTGGTATGATCATGACCATGAGTTCTCTTCGGCCAATGGTGCAAAGATGAATTTTTGTTTCGTATAATCATGACCACTGGTGATAATAATGAATATCATTGGCCCGTAGTGCATGAATAATTCATAGATGTGATACTAACGAATATTCTTGGCACGTAGTGCATAGATAATTCGGTGATGTGGATTATTTATTGAATTGTGTTGCAGAGATAAAATATTGATAATGAACTTTTAAATCATAGAAGATAGTAGATATTATGTGTGACGCCCCCAAAATAGGTATACATTACCCATCTTGAGTTGCCAAATACATGGTACAAAATTTAAAATATAAACTTCTTTTATACAGTACGACAAAATGTAGCTGAGAGTTTCAACACGGATAATGTCTCGTAGAGAGTATCCAAACTCAAATAAAGTGCTCATTACAATTATTATCACACTATTTCACTGAATAGTGAGAACTACTAATGCAAACATCTGGACCGTCACTCCGTTCCCCGACTAGTCCTAGTTATATTCTCATTTCCAGAAGTGAACAATGAAAACAAAGGGTGAACTCAACTAGCCCAGTAAGAAATATTATGACTAAGATAATGCAGAATAAATTATCGTTAGCCTTCAACAGTGTTAAACTGATAAAATATAATAAATATCAAGTTTAATCTAATGAACAAGTAATCCATTAGAAGAGTTAAGTAGAGCATGATATCTACTATCTTCTATGATTTAAAAGTTTATCATCAATTTTATCATTTGAGACTCAATTTTAATAAATAAACCACATCATCGAATCATCCTCGCACTTTTCTGCTAAGGATATTCATGTAATCATCAATGGTCATGATTATACCGAATAATCCTCGGGTCATAATCATACCAACAACTCCATCCATCAATGCACTCAGGTGCCAATGAGGATTTTTACCACATCATTTGTAACATTACGGTCATGATTATACCGAATAATCCTCGGTCATAATCATACCAATCAATAGTACATCTATGCACGTAGCCATGTGATGACTTTTATCACAATATAAGCATGAGGATGATGACAATGATATAAGAATTCAATTAAAAGAAAGCAAATGATAAATTTTTAAAGATTTATAACTTAATTTATCCAGAATTAAATAATGTCCAAATTGTCAACATGATACTGCTTTGTGGAGCAAAATTCAAGAATAATATTGTATCAAAAATGATTTAGACAACAAAGAAATCAATTTTTGTCATGAATAATTCTCCGGGTGAATAGTACCCCGTGAATAGTACTTCAGGAATAGTACCCCGTGAATAGTACTTTGTGAATAGTACCCATAAATAGTAGTTTATGAATAGTACTCCGTGAATAGTACTTTGTGAATAGTACCATAAAAATGAATACTACTCATGGACATGATTCTACATGAAAAGCTTAAAATTTAAGAATGTGTAGAAAATATTCTTGTGAAACGATACTAGATGAAGCTTAAGTTTCAAGGATATTCTACTAATTTCACTTGAGTATAGAAGCAATACTTTAACAAAATGAGGTATAATTAGGAATCTGAAACAAAATAATATTACTCACATACTACGTAGTATGGAAAAAATATTATTCCTATGAATAACCGAACAAAATAATATCCCTTACCTCGTAAAGAAGATGGATAGTGGCATAGTGAAGTAGCAGACTTCTCTTATTCTTTCTCTCTATAGCTTCTCTCTCTATAATTGCTCTTGTGAGTCTTAGTGAATTGGTGAGAATGAAGGAAGAATGAGCTTCTATTTATAGGAAAATATAGTTTCGATAATTGCACGTTTTGGGGCTCGAAATATTATAGTATAATACCTTCATTTTTTCTTTTATTTTTAATTTAGTCCTGCAAGTATTATCAAACTTTCACCACCTCCCCTAATAGTTCTATACATGTGAAAAAAATAATTACAGTATAGTACCTTCATCTATACCTCCATTTTTAATTTAGTTATGCAAGTATTATCAATCTTGTACCACCTCCCCTAATAGTACATACATGTGAATCAATGGTACACACATGTGAACAAATAGTTATAAGCATGTGAATTAATAGCAATTAATTGCTCATTTATCCGATTAATTACCCGATTGGTCAATATAACCTCCAGACATCCATTATTATCGAAATAGATGTTGATTTCCACTAACACTAATAATCCCAACATAATGGAAATATCAATTTCATCTTTAATCAACACGAACTTATTCATCATTAATATTATAACTCACAATATTTAACAACGAGATCATTCCCAAGAAAGAGGGGGCTTTCCGATAAGGATTTCTCTCTATTGGCGCGCAATTAGGTGACCAAACCTCTCCTTGATAAAACTTTCTAGACATTGTCAATATTGCAAATAATAATATGAATAACTTTGTCGTCTCAATTATTGATTTAATAATATAAAATATTATGCAGATGATACTGTGATAATAATTGAATCAATAATATGAGAGATATTATGCAACAATTACTGTAGCAATAATTGAGTATAACTGAGTAACTTCTCACGTAAACATCAATAATCAATACCGTGTGCTACTATGCAACCACGCCAGACATCGCATTTCTTTTACTACCGGGTAGTTCAACGGCTTTTAACGGTAAAACTTTCATTTGTTATTTTTATAAAAGGATAATTTCGTCATTTTCTAATTACGACAATACTTCAGTTGTGGGGTTCACCAATGATGTAAAATCCAGGCTCAATCGAGGCATAACTCGATAATGTTAGTCTCTATATATATATATAAAGAAATAAAATCCACGGACCAAAGTCCGGGCATACACACGCAACACGACTATCAACGTGAAGAACGATGTGTGCAAAGATGAAGAGAAAATCTTTAAAGTGTGTAAGAATGCTTACAGTGGACTGCCAAAGAAGACTTCAATGACTTTAAAGGGATGAACACTCGGCTACCGCCGGTAAAAATATAGCAATATATAAGCTCACAAGTGTTTAAAATGAGAAAGCACTCAGTTTATAGTGTGTACAAAGAAAATTGCACATGGCTTCTTCGCCGTTTTTCCTTTCAAAATGGCTACCCCAAGCCCTCTATTTATAGAGGGGGAGCCGCAGGTGTACCTACGGCTGCCCGGGGTGCCCCGGGTTTCGTGGGTCTCACCATCTCAATATACGTGCACGCATGCAACATGTTGTCCGCTTGAACTTTCAGAACTTCAATCCGGGCATCCGATCAAGGTGTATAAGACCTTTTATGGCATGTTATTGTCGAGATCTACACAATGACATGGGATTAGATGTTGTATGAAGTCAGGAAGATGGGACTATGCCCTATATCTTCCAACTTCAAATTCTATCCGGTGTGCTATCTTGTGCAGTAGTCACTCGGGATTGGTGCTCTTTGGTTGTTATAGGACATTGCTGTGTAGAATGTATGTATGTTGTTGTTGAGACGGCGCGATGTGGGATTGAGATGGCAAAATGACGATCCTACCTTTCACCGGGGTTATCTCTGGTTTGAGCTATTTTAGCGGTCGTTGCTCAGGGTTATCTCTGAGATTGGACTGCTGCAGGTGTTGACCATCCTCAGTGTTGTTTCTGAGATGTGCCTGACTTCCCGGGGTTATCTCCGGACTTGGTAGATGAATGCCTCGGGGTTTCTGCCGAGTATTTGAAGTTGTTTGCATAGGTTTGAAATAAGCATTTTTGGGGTTATCTCCAGAACTGCAACTGCATGCCTCGGGGTTATCTCTGAGAACGATACAATCTTTCCCGGTGTTTTTTTCGGGGCTAAGACTGAGTATCTCGGGGTAATCTCCGAGATGAGACGATCTTCTCCGGTGTGATTTCTGGTATTTGAACTGCATTCCTCGGGGTTATCTCCAAGGTTGAAACTGAAACTCCCGGTGTTATTTCCGGGATTGGGGTTGAAACTTCTGGTGGTATTTCCGGGTCTGAGTTGGATATCTCGGGGTTATCTCCGAGATGGTAATACTGAATATCCCAGGGTTGTGTCTGGGATTGAACTGAGCTGTCTTCTAGGGTTATCTCTGAAAGACGATTTTGCCCTCCTGCAATGTTAGTAACATTTATGTAGAAAATTTCGAGTGTCTACATTAAGTTTGGGGGAGTATAGTATAATTATGTGTTTTAGTTTTAGTTTTGTTTTTATGTCATATGTTTAGTTAGTATATGTTATTTTAGTTTGTTTTCATGTTTAGTTTATGTCAGTTATGTTTGCATTCATGTAATGTGTAAGACCACAAATTATTAATAAATGAAATTTAATTTCCTCTATTTATCATTTTGAAATAGTAAGGGTTGATTTGATTAATGTAGTTAGCTATGGGTAAAATGCGCAAATATTTTAAATAAGCAAGTGGTTATAAAATACTCATTGTTGTCAGAGAATATTCGTTTGGTAGTGGAATATTCTCATTGCCTAGAATATTAAATGCGGCGAGCGACTTTGTGTGGGCCCATAACTGGAAAGCGATTGGATGAAGAAAACGACAAGTATAAGTTGTTTATAAATAATTGTGTAGCTTGTTATTCAAGATTATCTTGTTGGAATACCCGGTGGTTTAAAACATAGTAATAACGCCGTTGTTGCACAAGATGATATTACCAGATTGCACCAATTATTGATTCTTACGTGAAGGCACTACTCAATAATTATACTGAGAATTACTTTTCGAAGATTTTATTTTATTGATTCAATAATTCTCTGCGTTGATATTTTATATTACCGTTGTTTCAATAATTGTCACTACACAAAGATTTTCCATTATCGAAGCAATAATTCATATTATCCGAATAATATTATTAGAAAATATTATTGGCAATGTCTAGAAAGTTCTCGTTTAAGGTGAGGTTTGGTCACCTAATCAAGCATACCAAGAAGGAGAAATTCTTATTGAAAAGCCCCTCTTTCCAGGAACTACTGGTTGCACGAGATTATGATTATGTAATATTATTTGTGAATAATTAATTATTAATTTATATGATGAGGAAAATATTGATTTTATGTGGATATAGATGGAGAAATTTTTAAAGTGACAATTGTTGAAAATCGATATTTTATCTTTTCTCGATAAAATAATATTTTATTATATTATTATAATATAATAATGGTGATATTTTTACAATGAATGTGGGATATATAAGTATATGAGGAGGAAGAGTATTTTTGTTGCAAAAGTTGTTTAAAACATGTTAAACATGTTAAACATGTCGGATTGGATTTAAATGTCGCTTATGGATTTGATTCGATTTCTGCTTGGAATTTAAAAAACTTTCTTCTGCAAAGTTGTAGAGAATTGAATTTCTTATAAATATTCGCGAGATTCAAATTTTCTGATAAAGGGCTATTTATTATGAATTATTGAAGTTCCGAAGGTCTGAAATAATTGATTTTTGGAAGTTTTAAATAATTATTTTAAGTAAAACGTTTTTTCTTACTTTTTTCTAGAAGGTTAACATGTGTGAATTGCTGAAAGTCAGATTTCAAGGAGTGCGTATACTATTTTTATAAATATTATTATTATATTCAATTTTCTACTTTGGTGTTCTAAGCAATTTCCTATAAATAGGGTGTTTAGGTTAGAATTGAAAATCACACCAGAAACTAAAGATTTCTCTCTCTCTCTCTCTACATATATCAGTATTTTTGTGAGTATTTTAGTACTTTGAGTATTGCTATACGGTGCAAGTTCTTTCAAAGACTATATCCAAAGATTCCGATGTAATACAGCTTTTTTCGAGGTAAGAGATGTTATTTTATTCGAAATGATATTATTTCTTCAATATCATTATCTTAGAAATATTGGTTGAAATTTTTATCAAATTTGAAACTTTTTCATGTATCGGGTTACTATTCATGAGTTACTATTCACGAGTTACTATTCATGAATTACTATTCACGAGTTACTATTCACAAGTACTATTCACGAAGCATGATGATTTTTTTGTGAAATTTCTATCTTTTAGTGTTGAGTTACTATTCAAGTATACTGAAGATTATTCACGATACCGCACTATTCATTTAATCGACACTATTCACGTAAAAAATTAAATTTTCTTTTTCGTGTCCAAGATTATCTCGTTATGATTCCTATCTTTGATTGGATCTATGTTTTGGTCTTCATTCTTGAATTTTACTTCACCTGGTTATTTATGAAGTATTTTTGAACTTAGATTGTTAAAGTCTACGAATCCTTAATATTTGTTCTTTTGTTTCCTTTGGATTCGTTTTCTTTAAAATATTTTTCATCATCATCGGTCCTAAATGATGATATAGCCCGAATATCTTTGGCCGTAAGTGCAAAGATGAATGATTTTATGATGAATATCTTTGGCGTAGTGCAAAGATGAGCAGTGTTTAGATGAACATGACCAACTGATGAATATCTTTGGCCCGTAGTGCAAAGATGAATATTTGATTTATGATGTATATTGATTGATGTTACAGGATAAAATATCGATGATGGACTTTTAAATTCATAGATGATAGTAGATTTCATTCTCTACTTAACTCTTCTAATGAATTGTTGTTTCACCGATTGTTGATCTAAAACTTGTTGTTTATTGTATTCTATCGATTTTTTCCTGTTGAAGACTAAGGATAATTTGTTGTACATTATCTTAGTCATAATATTCTTTCTTGGGCTAGTTGAGCTCATCTTTTCTTTTTGTTCCATTTTTCTTCTCGTGAGAGACGAGAATATAAGGAACTAGTCGAGGTGTGGAGTAATGGTTCAAGACAGTTGTTTTAGTAGTCCTTACTATTTTGTAAAATAGTGTATCAATAATTGTAATGAGGACTTATTTGAGTGTGGATATTGTCTAAAAGACAATATTTGTATTTAAACTCACAGTTTATGTGTTGTAGTATTTTGCACGACAATTGTATTAATGAAGTTGTAGTTGTTTCTGTACCATGTATTTGGCGACTCAGAATGGATGATGTATACCTATTTTGGGGGCGCCACCGGTTGGTATATCGAGCTTAGGGATATGATCTCTGGCGGAGATCAGGGAATAGAACTAGGAGGGGAGAGACGAGTAAATCCTTCGCTAGTGTGTCCTACCTAAGCTTATTTGTTGGTCGGTCATAATATAGGGGTATTATGTGATTTGTTAATTTGTTTAATTAACCCTTGTTTTATGGCAGTATTTAAGAATGTCGATTTGAGAATGTTATGAAATGGAGTAAATGAGACCGTGGAGACACCTTTGCTCACTAACGAGGAAAACGTGTAACAGGCTGACAATGTTCCTCCTGTGAACAACACCACTGAGCAGATGACGAACGATGGTATATTTAGGAACTTTCTAGAATTCATGCAAAACCAAACGAGAAAGACTACTATTCAAAATGCAGGTGGAAACACTGACAACTCGCGGATGGTCACCGCTAAACAGTTCAAGGAGTTAGGACCGCCAGAGTTTTTGGGAAAGCCAGAACCACTTACGGCAGAGACATGGATAAAGCAGATCACTAAGATATTTGATATCTTGGGATGCTCAGAGGAGCAAAAGGTTCCTTTCGCCACTTTCATGTTGCGAGGAGAAGCAGATTATTGGTGGGAATCCGTAAAGCGTACTCAGCCTGCCGCACTGAAGATGTCTTGGGAGAAGTTCCAAGAATTGTTCAACGACAAGTACTTTCCCGAAAGTATTCGTCACATGAAGGAGGTAGAGTTCATCAAGTGGAGCAAAATAATATGAGCGTGTTAAAATCTGAAGCTAAGTTTGCCGAGTTGTCCCGATTTGCATCCCATTTGGTTGATAATGAGGAGAGAATGACGCGAATGTTTCGCTTGCGGTTTGAAACCCAAAATACGTCAATACCTCATTTCTCACAAACTTTGTTTATATTCGATGTTGTGAATAGGGCTCGATTATTGGAGTAGCGATAATGAGGTCGGCTATTTCAAGAATAATGACCAACAACTTCGATGATAATCGTCTGCGGTGGACGGTCGTGAACAATGATAACCATCGTGGAGGAAATTATCATGCCGTAAATAGTAACCACTTCAATTGGTAATCATAGCCAAGGTAATAGAAGAAATAACTCAAGTGGAAATTTCAAGAAGAGAAGATTTAACAATAGCGGAAGACGTCGGCACCAACACCAAAGAACGAATTTTAGAGGAGGAGAAAGACCGCCAGTTAGATGCTACAGATGCAGAGAAGAGGGACACATAAGTCCAAACTGTTCACAACCTTCCAAGGTATGTTATAATTATAGAAAAGAAGGTCATATCACTCGAGATTGTACGGTAGCGAAACCCAATCAAGCGGGGATGGTGACTCAAAAGGCTGTCCCAAAAAAGTCAAAGTCAACGGTTCCTGGAATAGCGTTTTTCGTGACTGGTCAGAATGCGAGGAACCTGAACGAAGTTAACACGGGTTAGTTAATTATAAATTCTTACGAAGTTTATACCTTATTAGATACCGGTTCTACCCATTCATTTATCTCTCCTACTTATACTCAACGTTTAAACTTGACTCCGGAGAAAATTAGACTTTGACTTATCATTTGAAACTTCGTTATGAGAAACTTTTACACATCCATCGGTGTTTATAAATCTTGTTTGATCCAAGTTGGCACCATCACATTACCTGTTGACCTTATTTCTTTAAAGATACTTGCTTTTGATGTGATTTTAGGGATTGATTGATTAACTACTCATCATGCCAAAATTGATTGCTTTCGTAAGGTTATTAGTTTTCATATTCCTAAGCAACCTATTATTCGAATTCAAGCAACCAAACCATTGAAGTCAAACACTTTCATATCAAGCCATAAAGTCATTCGTTTATTGAAAAACGGATGTTAAGTTTTCTTAGCCCATGTTATGGACTTGAACAAAAATACGTCAGATTTGAATGATATTTCTATTGTTAGTAAATTTCCTGACGTATTTCTTAAAAAAATTCCTGGCTTACTCCCAGAGCGTGATATTGAATTTTGTATCGACTTTGAACCCGGTACAAAACCCATTTCTAAAATCTCATATCGAATGGCTCTATTGAACTTCGTGAGTTAAAATTCAAGCTGTAGAAGTTTGTACCGAGCCTTTATCCGGTGACTTCCTTTGGAATGCAAAGAAGCGGACTCTCTCCATAGGGGACGCCATATTTTTGTGTGATAAAAACCGATAGGGTACCATTGTGACGTGATATCCAAGATTGGGATATGAGTCATAGTTGAGAGCAACCTAAGTCAGTAATCGAAATACGTAGCTTTCTAGGCTTATTTGGTTATTATCTGATGCTTCGTGGAAAGATTTTCTCGAATCGCTACTCCATTAACTCAGCTGACTCGTAGAGATACAAAATTCGAATGGAGCAAGGAATGTGGGAAGAGCTTCGAAGAACTTAAGAGCAGACTCATTTTGGCACCTGTTCTGACCATACCATCCTAAAAAAATGAATGTGGTTGCTGACGTGTTGAGTAGAAAATCGTATGTGGTTACGAGTGCGATTTTGTTAACACAAAGACCCATTTCGTATGACTTATAGAAGATGGAGATAGAGTTAAAGATTCGAAGAACCTGCGTGAAGATAACGAATATAAGATTAGAATCGACTTTAATCGATAAATTTAAAGCTACTCAAGCTACAGACCTGGAGTTGATGAATATGAAAAAGAAGATACAAGAAGTCATTATTCCAAAAGTGAGAATCGACGATGTGAGGAAATCTCAAACCTTCGATTTATTAGTCCATTTGAGATTCTCGATCAAGTAGAAACTGTGACCTATAGACACATTTTATCGCCAAGTACGACGCGTGTTCATAACGTTTTTCGCGTATCGATGTTACGTAAATATGTGGACGACCCGAACCACATTATTGAGTTAGAACCAGACGAGATAGCATAAGATTTAACGTACGAGGAGGTACCAGTCAAGATCTTGGATATGAAGGAGAATGTCCTACGCATGTCAATTTCGAGGACGAAATTTCATAAGGAGGGGAGGTTGTAAGACCCCAAATTATTAATAAATGAAATTTAATTTCCTCTATTTATCATTTTGAAATAGTAAGGGTTGATTTGATTAATGTGGTTAGTTATGGGTAAAATGCGCAAATATTTCAAATAAGCAAATGGTTATAAAATACTCATTGTTGTCAGAGAATATTCGTTTGGTCGTGGAATATTCTTGTTGTCGGGGAATATTCGTACGATGGCGCAGCCTTGTGTGGGCCCATAACGGGAAGCAATTGGATGAAGAAAGCGGCAAGTATAAGTTGTTTATAAATAACGGTAGCTTGATTATTCAAGTATCTTTGTTGGAATACCGGTGGTTAAAACACATGATGTCTGGCGTTGTTGTTGCACGAGAAAGTTAATACCAGATTGCACCAATTATTGATTCTTACGTAAGAAGGCACTACTCAATAATTGTTACGATGTAATTACTTTTTCAATGATTTTATTTTATTGTTTCAATAATTGCTGCGTTGATATTTTATATTACTGTTGTTTCAATAATTGTCACTACACAGTATTTTCCATTATCGAATCAATAATTCATATTATCTGAATAATATTATTAGAAAACATTATTGGCAATGTCTAGAAAGTTCTGTCTAAGGTGAGGTTTGGTCACCTAATTGCTTGTATTAGTAAGGAGAAATTCTTATTGAAAAGCCCCCTCTTTCCTGAACTACGGCACAGTTGCCAGTACTATGATTCTGTAATATTATTTATGAATAATTAATTATTAATTTATATGATGAGGAAAATATTGATTTTATGTGAATATAGATGGAGAAATTTTTTAAAATGACAATTGTTGAAAATCGATATTTTATCTTTTCTGGATAAAATAATATTTTATTATATTATTATAATATAATAATGGTGATATTTTTACAATGAATGTGGATTTAATAGGATATTAAGAAGGAAGAGTATTTTTGTTGCAAAATTTGTTTAAAACATGTTAAACATGTCGGTGGACCCCATTTCTTGATTGAAATTTGATTATAACACGTATAAAAATCGCCTGGCTTATGGATTTGGTCAATTTTGTTTAGAATTTGGAAAAACTTTCTTCCGCAAATTTGTAGAGAATTGAATTTCCTATAAA
The DNA here is from genome assembly GCA_020205605.1 of Panax ginseng. Taxonomy (NCBI): domain Eukaryota; kingdom Viridiplantae; phylum Streptophyta; class Magnoliopsida; order Apiales; family Araliaceae; genus Panax; species Panax ginseng. The sequence continues at coordinate 44,233,394 of CM035136.1, forward strand.
AAGTTGCGAGATTCAAATTTTCTGATAAAAGGGCTATTTATTATGAATTATTGAAGTTCTGAAGTTCCGAAATAATTAATTTTTGAAAGTTTTAAATAATTATTTTAAGAAAAACGTTTTTTCTTACTTTTTCATGTCGGGATTACTATTCATGAGTTACTATTCATGAGTTATTATTCACGAGTTACTATTCATGAGTTACTATTCACGAGTTACTATTCACGAGTACTATTCACAAAGCATGATGATTTTTTTGGTGAAATTTCTATCTTTTAGTGTCGGAGTTACTATTCAAGTATACGGCACTATTCACGTATACCGCACTATTCACGAATACGACACTATTCACAGAAAAATTAAATTTTCTTTTCTGTGTCCAAGATTGTCTGTTATGATTCCTATCTTTGATTGGATCTATGTTTTGGTCTTCATTCTTGAATTTTACTTCACTCTGGTTATTTATGAAGTATTTTTGAACTTAGATTGTTTAAAGTACGAATCCTTAATATTTGTTCTTTTGTTTCACTGGATTCGTTTTCTTTAAAATATTTTCATCATCATCAGGTCCTAAATGATGATATAATCTGAATATCTTTGGCTTTGTAGTGCAAAGATGAATGATTTTATGATGAATATCTTTGGCCCGTAGTGCAAAAAAAGATGAGCAGTGTTTAGATGAACATGAATTAATTGGTGAATATCTTTGGCCCGTAGTGCAAAGATGAATATTTGATTTATGATGTATATTGATTGATGTTGAGGATAAAATATCAATGATGGACTTTTAAATTCATAAATGATAGTAGATTTCATTCTCTACTTAACTCTTCTAATGAATTGTTGTTTCCGCTGCAGTTGTTGATCTAAAACTTGTTGTCTATTGTATTCTATCAGATTTTTCCCTGTTGAAGACTAAGGATAATTTGTTGTACATTATCTTAGTCATAATATTCTTTACTGGGCTAGTTGAGCTCACCCTTTTTCTTTTTGTTCCATTTTTCTTCTCAGGAGGCGAGAATATAGCGGGAACTAGTCTGAGGTGTGGATTAATGGTTCAAGGCAGGTTGTTTTAGTAGTCCTCACTATTTTGTAAAATAGTGTATCAATAATTGTAATGAGGACTTATTTGAGTGTGGATATTGTCTAGAAGACAATATTTATATTTAAACTCACAGTTTATGTGTTGTCGTATTTTGCATGACAATTGTATTAATGAAGTTGTAGTTGTTTCTGTACCATGTATTTGGCGACTCAAAATGGGTGATGTATACCTATTTTGGGGGCGTCACATAATGGTAGTTGCATAGTAGTTTAAGTTAGTGGTTAGTATTGTAAATAGTTTATGTTAGTTTAAGTTAGTGGTTAGTATTGTAAAAAGTTTATGTTTATGTTTTTATTATGTTCTTATAAAAAAATAAAAAAATGGAAAAATTAAAAAATTTCAAAACTATTAGTTAGTTTATTGATTTTGTTTTGCATTTAGTTCATTCTTGTATGATCATAGCTGTTATATAATTTAAGTTGGTTTTGGCCAATGATGAGATTGGAAGTGCGTAAACAAGTATAATATTGAATATTAAGGCTTTGATGTGATTTCTTATCATGACTTGAATCTTTATCTGTTTGAAACTGATATAATAAGGATATCACTTTAGAAACAACTATGTTGACTGATTGAGTCTAAATTGACACAACGGAATTCTTAAGGACAATGCTAGTTGAATGAAAGAAAGACCAGAATAGGCAGAGATGGCTAATATTAGGCAGGAACCTAAGTTTGGGGGGGGGGGGGAATTGGGGTATATAAACTAAAAAATTGAATAAACATTGTGGCTAGTTTAGGTTTGTGGCCTTTGTTACTTGAGTAAGTAAGCCCGAGTTAATATCTCTACACCTAGCGCCCTAAAGCCTAAATGATTTGGGAGTCGTTGGTCAAAAACTCGTTAATTAAGGTAGCATTGAAAAGCTTAAGGGAATTAGACATTTCACAGCCATGAGGAAAAAAAAGTTAATAAAACGGGAAAAAGAGCGAAAAGCCCTCGTATATAAATAAATAAAGCATAAGTATCTCATTTTGACCCTTGAAATTAGTAACTGTTTGATTTTAGCCGGATCTTGCTTGTTTTTGGATTTCTTGAGTTTACACTGTATGAAGCCTTTAAAGAGATTTATTATGTGTTGTATTTAGCTTTATATCCGTTAGCATGGTTGTTGAGCACACACGCACAATATCAGTAATAACAGTATAAGATTTGATGATTGATTGAGAAGTTATTGATTTGCCTTGATATGATATACTGTCATGTTTATTTGATTTCTATGAGGCCGTGTGAATAGATCTTGTTATGTCTTACTGCTGGATTCGTAGGCATGTAGTTTAGTACATTGCATTGTATTGCATTGTATTGTGTTGTGCTCGAGGACTAGCACGATTTAAGTTTGGGGGAGTTTGATGAGTAAGTTTTATACCTACGAATCAGGTTCTGATTTGGACTTAAACAATGTTGATCCTATCTATTTTTGTATAGTTTTACTTATTTTGTGTTTTTTTTTGTGTTTAGGTTACATTACGTGTCATTGGTGGCATAATGGTGGAAATTAGCGAGAAAGCAGCATGAAAAGGCAAAAATTAGCAATTACAGAAGTTTGACCCCCGCGGGGGCGGGCCCTACAAAGAAAAAAACCCTCGCTGGGGCGGGGGTGTACGTGGCAAACAATATCAAGACCCCCCGCTAGGGCGAGCATTAGCAAGAACAAAACCCCCGCCGGGGTGGGGGTACGCGAACAAAGATGAACTATTCTATTGCAATGCAAACACTGCAGAGGCTTGGATTGATGAACTTTGGCATGGATTGGGACTGTGTTTGGGGGTCTTTTATCAGTATTACATGACTTATGCTAAGACAGAACACATCATCAATCATACATTTAATCAATTACACTTTGGAGCCCTAATTTCACTGAAGATTTGGAGGAGCAGAGCAAGGAATTAAGATTCACGAAAATTGCAGATTTAAGTGAGGATAAGGGTGGTGTATTACTATTCTTAGTCTTTCAATTCAGTTTCTGTAAATTGGGATGATGATTTTCTTTATCTATTTAGTTTTTAATTTATCTGTGATGAACTAAATTACTTATTAGGCTTGTAATGGATCCTTAATGTGGAATGATGATTGTCATGCTTTAATTTTAATTTAATATTACTATCAATTCAGTTCATCTATTGTGGTTTGTACTTAATTTATGAATTTCTTGATCACCAATTTTGTGTGGATTTGTATAGAATCGAGAGATGATGTATGAATCTAGACCTAATCACAATAGAATATGTTCATGATTTTTACATATTGTTGGAATTCTTGATGTATGTTTAGGATAGAGATATACCTAACATCGCATGTAGTCATGGAAGAACTTGGACTTTAAACTTTATTTGATTTAATTCACATAGAGATGTAATGAATTAGTTAGTTAGGGTGTTTGGCTTAATTCTATCAACTGTGTATTTAAGTTAATATGGGGTTAGTGCATTGAGAGATGACTAATTCTACCTTAGTGTTCTTGATTAATGAATTGAGATAGTGAATTAAATTGAAAAGAAGTGTGATAATTAGAGTGAAACTTAAATTGAAGTTGTAAGCCTAATTCTCCATTATTTGATTGAAATTTGCGATATCTAGTTAAGTTGATTGGTTTTGATTTTTGATTTATTAGTTTTTCAATAATTACAATTATAAAATCGATGTAGACACTCGAAATTTTGCATTCCTGTTACTAACCTTGCAAGAGGGCAGAATCGTCTTTCAGAGATAACCCTGGAAGATAACTCAACTCTATCCCAGAGAAAACTCCGAGATACTCAGTTTTCCATCTCGGAGATAACCCTGAGATATTCAGTACAGTCCCAGAGACAACCTCGGGAGATTCAGTTTCAACCTAGGAAATAACCCCGAGGAATGCAGTTCTAGTTCCGGAGACAACCCCGGAATCCTCAGTGCCATCTCGGACATAACCCTGAGATATTCAGTCCCAATCCCGGAGACAACCCCGAGATCTTCAATCCAACCTCGGAGACAACCCCAAGGGATGCAGTTGTAGTTCCGAAGATAACCCTAAAAATGCTTTTTTCCACTCCCAGCAATCAGCTTCAACACTCAGCGATATCCCCGAGGCACTCATTCCCCAAGTCCAGAGATAACCCCGAGAGGTCAGGTACACCTCAGAGACAACCCTAAGGATGGTCACACTGCAGTGATCCAATCGAGAGATAACCCCGAACAACGATCGCTAAATCACATTTCAAATCGGAGATAACCCCGGTGAGAAGCAGAATCATCATTTTTCCATCTCGATCCCACATTGTGCCATCTCCACAACATTCAAACATACATTCTACACAAAAATGTCCTACAAGAACCAAAGAGCTCCAATCCCGAGTGACTACTACACAAGACAACACACCGAATAGAATTTGAGGCCTGAAGACTAAGAGCATGGTCTCATCTTCCTGTCTTTGTACAACCTCTAATCCCATATCATTGTGTAGCTCTTGACAACATCATGCCGAAAAAGGTCTTATACACCTCGATCGGATGCCCGGATTGAAGTTCTGAAAGTTTGAGCGGACAATACGTTTGCAGCATGCACGCATTGCGAGATTTGCCGAGACCATGGAGCCCGGGGCACCCGAGCAGACCGCAGTGCATCTCTGAGCTGCAGTAGTACACTCAGAACTCCCCTCTATAAATAGAGGGCTTGGGGCAGCCATTTTGCATAGAGAAAAAGCGAGGAAGCCTTGTCCAACTTGCTCAGTACACACTATAAACTGAGTGCTTTCTCATTTTAAACACTTGTGAGCTTCTATATTGCTGTATTTCTATCGGTGGGAGCCTAGTGTTCATCCATTTATAGATATTGAAGTCTTTTTGGCGGTCCTTTGTAAGCTACTTACACTTTTTAAAGCCTTTCTCCCTCACATGCACACACAGCTTCTTCTTACGTTGAGGGTCGTCTTTCATGTGTGTATGCGAACTTGGTCTTTTATTTCTTTTATATATATATATATATATATATATATATATATATATATATATATATATATTAACATTATCGAGTTATGCCTCGATTGAGCCCTGGATTTACATCCAAGAGGCGTTTATTGCTTATATATATATATATATATATATATATATATATATATATACTTATATATAACTGTGGTGAACTTTGTTCGATGAGTTTGGATTTACATCCTGAGCATTTCTTTACTTTTGCATATATATAAATACTTATATATATGTTGTTGCTATCAAACTCGCATTTGATTGAGTGCTGGATTTCACATCAGATTGTGTTTTAGCTATATATATATATATATATATATATATATATATATATATATATATATATATATATATATATATATATATATATATATATATATATAGAGAGAGAGAGAGAGAGAGACAGCGATCATCAGCATTCCTCTTAAATAGCATTCCTCCTTAAATAGCAGGTCCTTTATTAAAACTACATCGTTTTGAGTGACTTAAAAGAGAGTGGTCCCACTTGTTTTCTTTTTATTTACAAAAATGCCACCCGCGGTCACTCTAAAATAGCGTAGTTTTAATAAAAGAGTTCTATTTAAGGAGAAATGCTATTTAAGAGGAATGCTCTGATCCTGATATATATATATATATATATATATATATATATATATATATGGAATTGATCCATAAAAAAATTGGCTTAATTGCTTGATTATCCTAATTATCCTCATACATACTACTTATTAATGGTAAAATAAAATAATAAAAATTATAAGGATAATCGGTAATTATATTTATAATTATCCTTATACATATTACTTATTAATTAGTAAAATAAAAAATAAAATTTATAAGGATAATCAATAATTATCTTTATGGAATTTGACCGCTAGAAGGAGTAGCAGTTGGGCCCTCATCTCGACCATTCACTCTAATTTTGGATATATATTTACATGGATCATTTTCCTATATATATATATATTAACTACTTATATATATAACTGTTCACATCTTTCATACAAATTGTTACATCATGCGAGCCTAGGGAGTCATGTGATCACAAATTCAGTCCACTGAATCTAGATTCGGTTCCCGTGATGGACATTTTCAGCTGTACACGGCTTGTAAATTATTCACGGTGTTTGAATTTACTTAGACGACTTTCATGCCCATAAGGAGTTCGGCACTGCTTTTTATTTTATTTTCTCGAAGATGCTTCACATATCGAAAATAAAAGCAATCAAGCCGAACATATAATAAAATGGAAGTATCAAAGGCCTCAATTACTATGGAGCATAAGGGTTTGAAAAACCTCTTTTTATAAAACATCACTTCTATATCTTGTTAAAACTGAATTTTTATATAGAAATTCAAACCCTTTGTATATAGGTGCGAACGAGGCATAACACTACTTCCATATAATTGCACATTAATCCACATACACATACATTCATATAACAGTTTAAATGAAAAGTGGCGGTCACCGTGGCAACACAGATGTCGGGAGGTGCCTAACACCTTCCCTCCATATAACCAAGTCCATGGACCTTAACGAATCTCGATTTCATAGACCCATTAAACAGTGTCACATCACTGGGTCAATGTGAAAATCTTTTCTTGGTTGTGTTGGTACAACCATTTAAAAACCAATTGATGACTCTTTTATAATCCAAATCGTCGATATATATACATGTTGACCTTTTCACAACTTATTTTTTCAAACAAATCTCACCTAACATGAGAACACCAAAAGACAAGAATGTAAAAAGGACAAATAAAATCCTGACGCCGACAGTGGCGACTCTCACTGGGACTTCCAAATAAGAGGACTTAAGTCGCTATTACAAGCTTTTCAAAATTGTTATATGCTTGTGTGTGGATGTTGCATTTATATTTGATGGATGTGTACTAATGCATTTACTTATCAGATTTTAATGTTTTACACTATATCTCGCCAGGATATTAGTGCTTCGCACATGTCATCATTTTCATAAACGGTGAGACACGTTGTATGTGAATGTATGTTGTGTGGTTCCTCCATCAGGAAGTTATCCTATCGTTGTTTGATTACTGGACTCGTAGGGAAACTAATTCCAACGAGGCTCAGGAAAGACACCACCCAAATTCGCTCCAGTTGAAAGACCAGATTAACTTCCCGTCGAGTAAATTGCGATGATTTGGGAACCTTCATGCCAAAAAGCCGCAAGAGTATCCTAAGATAGGTCAGCCTCTGATAAAACAAACGCTGAGGGAACTCTCTTCATGCATTCCCATTTCAAATTACTCGTAAAATTCAATTACTTGTAATTTCGTTCCATATTGATCTCCATGTAATGGGAAATATGAGGAAATATGTGTACATGAATATTTAAAAGTTTAACATGCTATCCTATCACACAAAACAGCTAACATCCGTTTTGCAGGACAATACTCCTAAAATGGATGTATAACATAGCATGTAAACATTTATACATTCCCTAAAACTAAACTACATCAGGTTTTTGCACGGAAACAATTGGACCTATTACCCGTTCAAAGTCCAAAAAGGCCACGAACCTACAACCAATTATGTCTTCATCAGACCAGACTAATCCTACTCCTATCTCTCGTGAAGAATTTGACGGATTAAGTAAACAAATCACAAATTTGGTTGTTCTGCTTAAAGAAGTACACCAATCTACTCAGGGTACAAGGATACCCATACATACAGAATTCTGTGCATATGGAGGAACACAAGGTACGGACAAAGAAGCTCCCATATCTGATTCTCAGTTGGATAAAACCAACAAACTTCATGATACCACCCATCTCAAAGAAGATCTAGACACCGATGATATCATAAAGAAAGTCTTACAGAAGGAATAGACCATCTGTTCTATCAAAGGGATTGGAGCACATGGGAGTGTTTCATATGCAGACCTTTGTATATTCCCTGGTGTGCATTATCCAAAGAAGTTCAAGACTCCTGACTTTGAAAAATATGATGGGTTAGGGGATCCTTACACACATTTAAAGGTATTTATCGGAGAACTCGGATCTTATTCTGAGGATGAAAAGCTCAGAATGCAGCTGCTCCAGAAAAGTCTGACTGAAGAAACCCGATCGTGGTATACCAGATTAGACAACTCCAAGATCTATAGCTGGGAGGAGCTAGCTCATGCCTTCCTCAGTCAGTACAGCTTCCAGTTACAGATGGCCCCTGACCGATACCAAATTACTAAAGTCAGGAAATAAACCAATGAATCTTTCAGAGAGTATGCTCAAAGGTGGAGGCGCCTTGTTGCTCAAGTTGTTCCCTCTATGAATGAGTCAGAGATGGTGATGACCTTCATAGACATACAAGAAGCTCCTTTCTATGAGAGAGTCTTAGCTGGTATTGGCAAACCATTCTCTGAAATGATTAAGCATGGGGAGATGGCTGAGATGGGATTGAAGTCAAGAAAGATTCAAGACCTACCTGCCCTTAAAGCTATTGCTAAGCACATCCAGTCCAGAAATTATGGAAACAACCCCCGGAGGGTCCATAAAAAGAAAGAGGAGGATGTTTCCTTGATACTACAAGGTCAGAAAGGCAGTCAGAATATGCCTATCCAAAGGAGAAATTACTCCCCCTTTCAAGCACAACCTTCAAACCCTTCATTGCCAAAGGGTGGAGAAGTCAGACGCACTCGAGTGTTCACACCCTTAGGGGACTCACTCGAGAACATTCTCAATCTTCTGACCACTCAGAAGAAAATTACTCATCTTCTTCCACCAGCAAACCCGAATGGGAGAGGTTTCAATGCTAGTCGGAAATGTGTTTATCATGCTGGAGCTCCAGGACATGATACTCAAGATTGTTGGGCCTTGAAACACAAGATCCAGGATTTGATTAATAATGGTGAGATCGTGGTAGCTAAACCCGACCAACTCCGTATGCAAGATAACCCTCTTCCTCAACACAAAGAAGAAGAGGTTAATATAATTAATTGGAGTAGTGGACAGAGTTCCAATCATAGTGGTGGATCCTCACAAACCAGCAAAGATAGTGCTGACAAATGGGATTTTTCACAGTTCTAATTTACGATGGAACAAAAAATAAAGACTCTCTGTGAGCAAGTTAACCAATTGGCAGAACTTGTGGTCCATCAACACCAAGTCACAAGCCAATTATTTAGTCAGGAGCATGCTAGTCTCCTTCCTCTTGTTACAAACACTCCACCACATACTCCAGAAAATGAAACACTGGAGGATAAAATTTCAAAAAGAGCAAATACCAAAGCCCGTCGGGACTTAGCCAATAAAAGGGAATTTACGTACCTAGGCCAACCGATGGAAGAAATATTGCAGATGCTGATCAATGAAGGAAGAATCACAGCTCTGCTACTTCCAATCAGCCTGCGTTCAGGATGGTTTGATTTCAATGGAGTGTGCCAATATCACTCCCACTCTCGCGGTCACAGCACAGAAGAATGCTGGGCACTCCGCCACCTTATTCAGAATTTAATTGACAGCGGTGTCCTGTAGATGGCAGACGATGATGCTGTAGTACTAGAGAGTGGGGACGATTTCTACAAAGTAGAAGGAAGTCGTAGCAAATATATCTTCCGAAGATGATGTACTTACTCCCCCTCACATACAATCCAACCAATTCAACTCAAAGGAGTTGACAATCCTTTGAAAGTGGATGCCATAGCCAATTATCTTGCCATTAGCACCACAATATCTTGTTGTCACCCTACGTAAAGTTCCATGGAATTATGGAGGGGCTGAAGGATCTACATCACATATAACTGTTGCAGTGTCGAGGGATAATCCACTGTATCTTCCCCAACGGGTGATGAAGCCTACCATCAAGTCAAATGGGAAGATTCTCATGGAAAAAGTGGAAGAATTTCTCCGTACTATGGGCCATAATGAAGTCAAGGTGGTTTTAAGCTTAAGAGAAGCTCCACACCAAGTTTCCATACTGGACTTGGTTTTCTCTTCCGAAGATCACATGAAGGTATTGCTCAGGGTGTTGGAAGAAGCCCAATTGCCTAAGTCAATAGATGTTGAGAAATTCCAGCATCTAGTGGATCACATTTTCAACAACAATGTGATATCTTTCACTGACGATGATATACCTCTCGAAGGGACCGGTCATTGCAAGCCGTTGCACATAACAGTTTTGTCTTCCGAATACATGGTGGGAGGAGTTTTGATAGATGGAGGATCATCCTTGAATATCTGCCCTTATGCCACTTTGGTGAAGATGAATATCAATCTCAACAGAATTAGAAGAAGCCATACAATCATTAAAGCTTTCGAAGGATCCCGACGAAACGCTGTCGGAGGGATTGAACTGCCAGTGGAGATTGGTCCACATACATTTTGCATATCTTTTCACGTGCTTAAAATAGATATAAGATACAACCTGATCTTGGGAAGACCATGGATTCATATGGCCAGAGTTGTCCCCTCCACCCTTCACCAGCAACTCAAATACATTATCAACAATAGCCCAGTCATTGTCGATGCTGAGCCGGAATGTCCTGAACAAGGTGACATACCACTCATCAGCTTCAATTCAGAAGTTGAACCGGACAGTTTTCATGCCATGGAGGTGAGCAACACTCACTACCATCCTATTGGGGTGCCACCTCTCAGACCCCATATTTCTGCCGAAGTAATGTCGACCACTCAAGAAATGATGTCATTGAGTTATCAACCTGGACAAGGGTTGGGCAAAGATCATCAGGGCATTAAACACCCAATTCAAGTTCCCAATCAAATAGGGACAACTAGACTAGGTATAGTGCCATTTCCAGTGGCAGGAATCCTCATAAGCACAAATAGATTCCTTCAGCTTCAGCCGCACGGCGATTATCTCCACCTAAATCTCCTGAGCCTGTACGGTCTCCAACAAAGGTGTCTACCTATGTAATGGCCATGTTATTCCCTAAACCGATACCGGTAAAGGGGAAAGAATTCCTGGTTCCAGATCCCGAAGTGGAAGAAGAGGAACGGAGACGTAAATAAGACATCGCCAGGATGATGTCAAACATACGCATCATTGTCCATGATAATCACACAAATAGATACACCCCAGACGATGATTGTCCAGACGTAATGGTCATCATTCTAGAGAAGGAGGATGATGATGACCCCTCCATCATTGCAGCCCATCAGACTTCACCCTCGACAATTGAGCAACACTCCTTTCATTGGTCGATAAGGTAAAAGCGCGTAAACTCCTTCCTCTATAGATAATAATAACTACTTACTTTTCTCACACAATATATTAGCAGTTGTTTTGTGAGTACATGCTAACACTTTGTATGATTAAACAGTTTCATATATTAAGTGAAAGCATATTTTGTTTCAAGACTCTAAATTTAGATGTGCCTATACTTGCTGATAAGGTGCCTTTTCTCTACAAGGATTGTAACTTTGATGAAAAGTTGGACTCATACTTGATGGAAATACAAGAGGACATTGAGATACCTCAGGAGATCAAAGAATGGGTCAAACATAAACCCAAACCAAACCTTGATGAAGCCACTTCATTCAATCTCGGAACCTTAGAAAGCCCTAAACTAATCCAGATTGGTACAGACCTCACCCCAAACCAAAGGAATGACATGGTTACACTATTAACCCAATTTTAGGATGTGTTTGCATGGTCTCATGAAGATATAGTGGGTTTGTCCACTGACATTGGCATTCATCACCTCCCCATTAAAGAGGGATTCAAGCCAATCAGGCAGAAGCTCAGGCGATTAAAACCTGAGTGGAGTTTAAAGGTTAAAGAGGAAATTGTGAAATAATTTCAAGCAGTCATCATCATGGTGTCCACATACCCTGAATGGCTATCCAACATAGTCCCCGTGCCTAAACCAGGAGGAAAGGTGCGAGTTTGCGTAGATTACCGGGATCTGAATAAAGCTTGCCTTAAAAGATAGCTTTCCCGTGCCATTTATCCAAATTCTCATTGACAATACTGTTCAATACGACATGTACTCCTCTGCTGATTGCTTCGCGGTGTACCATCAAATTATGGTTGCTGAAGAGGATCGTGAGAAAACTGCATTCATCACGCCTTGGGGAACCTTTTGTTATAGACGGTTGTCTTTCGGCCTCATCAATGCCAGAGCTACCTACCAGCGAGCCATGATGGCTCTTTTCCACGATTTAATGCATAAGGAGATAGAGATCTACGTAGATGACATCATTATCAAGTCCTGAAGGGAAGAAGACCACTTAGACCATCTCAGAAAGCTCTTCAACAGATTGTGTAAGTATAACTTGAAGTTGAATCCAACCAAGTGCGCCTTTGGCGTTAAATCAGGCAAGTTGCTAGGATTCCTAGTCAGCCACAAGGGGATTGAGCTAGATCCCACCAAAATCCAGGCCATCACGGAAATGCCCATTTCTCAGACAGAGAAGGAAATACAGGAATTTTTAGGAAGAATCAACTTCATTAGCAAGTTCATTTCTCAACTCACAGCAACCTGTGAGCCTATTTTCAAGTTGTTAAGGAAGAACTCCTCCATGAAGTGGAATGATGAGTGCCAGAAGGCCTTCCTTACAATTAAAGAGCAGCTAGTCAAAGCTCCTATTTTGGTACCACCCAGGGATGATGTTCCCCTGTTCATGTACCTGTCCATAAGTGACAATGCCATGGGCTGCATGCTGGGACAGAAAGACGATAGAGGCCAAGAGCGAGCTATCTACTACCTCAGCAAAAGATTCAGCAGCAGTGAACACAATTACACTTTGATTGAGAAAACTTGTTGTGCTTTAGCATGGGCTTCCATGAGGTTACAACATTACCTCCATGGTCACACAACCAATCTTGTATCCCGCGTGGATCCTCTCGGCACGTGTTCAATAAACCCATGTTAAATTGTCGATCGCCCAGATGGCGCTTGATCCTACAACAATTTGACACATAATCTACGTGATGCAAAAGTCCATTAAAGGTCAAGGAATTGTGGATCAATGGTCGCCGGACCTTTGGGGATTTCAAACCCTTGGAAACATACTTCCCTGATGAAGGGGTAATGGTAATTCAGCAACACCATCAGTACGATGCACACCAAACATGGAAGATGTATTTTGATGGAGCTATAAATATTGAAGGTTCTGGAGCTGGAGCAGTTCTAGTGTCTGTTACGGGGGAGCAGCATCCCGTCGCCGTCAAATTGCAGTTTGCCAACACCAACAATATAGTTGAGTATGAAGGTTGTATCATGGGGCTAAAACTTTCCCACTCAATGGGCATCAGGCGGTTAACTGTCTTTGAGGATTTTGAGTTGGTAATCAGACAAACCACAGGAATCTATCACACAAAAGGTTTACACTTGCTGTCTTACCATCGGCAGGTTCTACAGATGGCTTCAGAGTTTGAAGAAATATCTTTCCTCCATATTCCTCAAAATAGGAATGACTTTGTGGATGTGCTAGCAACCTTGGCCTCCTTGATCTACATACCTGATAAGGAAAACATGCCAACCATCATATTTGCCTAACAAAATGCTCCAGCCTATGGGAATTACATTGGAGAAGTATCGGATGAGCTACCTCCCATCCAACACCCTTGGTATCAGCATCTCAAGGAGTATTTACAAGATGGATCTACACCCATTGAGACAAGCCTGACTAAAAGAAGGTGGATTCATCGACTAGCTATGAAATTCTACCTGAGAAGAGATGCACTCTATAAAAGCGATGCAGGACTAGGTCTCCTCAGATGTCTGGACAAGGACCAAGCTTAGAGGCTCATGGATGAAATCCATGATGGAGTATGTGGCCCACACATGAGCGACCCTCTACTTGTTAAAAAGATCCTCAGGACATGGCATTACTGGCTCTCTCTCAAAGCGGACTATGATGATCATGTCAAGAGATGTTACCAATGCCAAATTCATGGGAATGCTATCCACGCCCCTCCAAGGGAGCTCCACAATATGAGTTCCCCTTGTCCCTTCTCAATGTGGGGAATGGACGTGATCAAGCCCATTGAGCCCAAAGCCAGTAATAGGCATCGGTTTATCTTAACCATGATCGACTACTTCACCAAGTGGGTAGAAGCAGCCTCCTTCCGCAGGGTTACCAAAGAAGTCATTATTTCTTTCATCAAAAACAATGTTATTTGTCGATATGGACAACCAGAGGTAATTGTATCAGATAATGCTAAGAACCTCAACAACAAAATGATGGAAGAGTTGTGCAGTAAATTCCACATCAAACATCTCAACTCCATCATCTACCATCCTAAAATGAATGGTGTTGTTGAAGCGGCTAACAAAAACATCAAGAAAATCATGCAAAAAATGTCCACTAACCACAAAGGATGGCCTGACCTGTTGCCTCTGACTCTGTTAGCCTACAGAACATCAATGCGCACTTCCACTGGGGCAACCCCCTACGCATTAACCTATGGGATGGAAGCAGTGCTCCCCATAGAAGTGGAAATGGAATCCCTCAGAGTGTTAATAGACGCTCAGATGGATGAAGACCAATGGGTACAAGATAGGTATCACCAATTGTCTCTAATAGACTAAAGGCAAGCCTCTGCTATCTTCCACGATCAGTTATACCAACAAAGGATCGCCAGGTCCTACAATAGAAAAGTCCGACTACGGCAGTTTAAACAACACGACTTGGTTTTGAAAAAGATCATTGACAACCAAGATCAGTCCAAGGGAAAATTTTCCTCGAACTGGGAAGGCCCATTTATTGTCAAGGAGGTATTGACAAGAGGTGCTCTCAGATTACAGGAAATGGATGGCGATGAATTTCCACAGCTTATCAACTCGGACACCGTGAAACGGTACTATGTCTGAGGTCACCATCAAGCAAACATCCTGGTTTTGGATCATCAGATCCCCAATCATTTTAAGTTTTCTAACCCTTCACTATATACAACTTCTCTTCACACACATCTGCCCCATCAAGGATAAACACACTTTTCTAACCAAAGCTCTGGTTTGGATCGCCAGATCTTTCTCAACTTAGTTTTGAATCCTTACTCAACTTTGGTTATCCCACCAAGGATTGAACCTTTCACACCCGCAGTTTTACCCCACTAAGGATAAGACTTTTCACACCTGCAGTTTGTCCTGTACATGGGATTAAACTTTCTCCCCTGTAGTTTGTTCTGAACATGGGAACAAACTTTTCATCATCGTTAAAACCGTCTCCGAACATGGGGCGAACTACGCTGACCTGATCTCCTTGAAACACGGGAGTACGTAGGCAACCATGTTTTATATGGTCCGGTCGTAATAAAACAAAAACAACAAAAACATTTCTACACCCTTCTCTTTACCAAAACAAAAAACAACAAAAACATCTCTACACCCCTTTCTCATACAACATTGAACCTCCACGCCAGGTTCGAACTACGCATACCTGATCTCCTCTTCAACAAGAGTACGTAGGCAACCATTCATGGTTCGGTCTAACCCCCTACCTAAACACAAAAATTTGTTAACGGTATTGGGATCAACCTTCAATCCACCACATTTCATTGGCTTCAGACCAAAGGGATGGAACTACCTGACCTCCCTATGTAAACGGGAGAATCGGCGACCATCTAAGTTGCGGTTGACTCCTCAAAAAGAAACACCAATCCATAAGACATGGAACTAACTGGGCTCCCCTATATAAAGAGTACTGATGACCATCTGTGGTGCGGTCAACCTTAAAGAGGAAAGCCACATTCCACTCCACATTTACATACAAAAACCAATACCAAGGCACCAAAGAGGGTAGGGGATATACACAGATCAACGATCCATTCTGAAAGATCCTGAGATATTTCAATGTCCATCCATCAAGGAGGAGATCAGAATATATCGAGATCACAAGCCCTGAAGAAACATGCAAATATCAAGCACGTAGCAATGCATAGCTAAAAGGGAAGTGATCAAAATATGTTTTCCTGCTTTATATAATGTTTTTTGATATATACAATGTAAACTGTACATGACAAAATGGCTAAGCTAGTATGTGCAGGAAAACACAAGCTCATCTACAAATCAGTGTATATACGAGCTATCAAGTCCAACATAGCTTCTCTCTCAATAGGATCTCTACGCGATCTAACAGATCTATAGCCATCTGTATAGTAGCACTGTGCTCATGAATATACATGCTCATCTCTACAATGATGTAGTAGTAAGGGACCTCACTGTAGTACTGTCTATAATGGCCACATCCCGTGCAGATATGGCGCTATCCCGCTCGACTATCACTGCATCTCTGGCTAATCTGGCCTCATCCCGCTCAATAATAGTGGTATCTATATGAGCTAAGGCATCATCTCTCTCTGATAGAGAGGCATCTCTCCCATCAAGAGCTGTCAACATCGTGGCCCTAGCGATCTCTCAAAGGTCATCGGATGGAGACTTCACTCGGATGAAGTGAATGCACAAAATTGGGAGAATCTTGAATCTTTGGATCAGTGAATGGCTCCTCCTCGGTGTGAAAATCAATTTCCTCCATGGGCTCTCCATCATCTGAATCAATACCCGGCACTGTGGATACTACCGTAGCCAATGAAGTCTTTGTCTCCATCCACGCAAAATACTATGACGAACAGCCCGGATGGCTAACGGAAAACTCAACACTCTTACGTTGATCCCAACATGCATACACACGGGATCGATCCTCTACTGATAAATGGAGAGATGCCACACGCCGACCTAATACCCCCTCAAAAGGATGGAAGTCTTAGAACTGGTCAAACTGTGACATCATAGCCAGTGGGTGGTAGGTAGTCATGCCCCTTAAACCAGCCAGAGGGAGATAATCCATGCCAGGAGCGTGGGTAATGAAGTTGTAGGGTGAACTAAGCCTTGTACACGGAAGAATATCAAATGGATCTCCAATCTCTACCAAGAATACCGACCAAGACATAGCGTTTATACACTCCGATGGCTGAAATGAGTAAGACATAGCTATATCATGAGTAAAGAAGTACCCATGTCGTCGAAAAATGCCAACCGGTATTAAGTGTGACATAAACCACACATATAACATGACCGAGCTGCCTGTAAATACCCCTGCATGGTAGGTGCTGCAAAATGTGGTCGACCTCAACGTCTCCGCTACAATCATCAGGATGATGGTATGACCCTCCCTGAGAGCTCTCGCTGCCATGATAACACCGATGTCCAGCTCATCCATATATCGTGGCATGTACACATACGCCACTATACACATCACGAGTACATCCACTATGTCCTAATGCCACTGATCCTCTGGTGTGGTAAAATCCCCGGAATGCCGTGCGTAGCTGTCCAATGAGCCGAATCTGTCTATCAAGAAACTCTGGGATAATACAGGGCCGAATGTAATCTCATCCTCTACTACTCTATGCCGCAACTCGGTGAAGGTCATAAACTGTCGGCGCATATCTCTGATGGCCATTCGAGTGCAAGGTCTATCTAAGGGAAAAGTTGTCAACCGCTCATACTCCTCTAATGTAGGAGTCAACTCATGGGTCCCAAACTGGAAAACCTGCCTCTCCAGTACCTAATGCTCTAGCATGCCATCTACAAAGCCCGAAGGAACCTGAAACATCAGGAGGGTCATAGAATGTTGTAATAGCTGATCTACGGTCACCCTATCTGGGGGTGACATACTATCATACCAGGATCTCAGACGGGATACCACCAATACTGGTGGGGTGTGATCTATGCGGCTAATTGTCGAAGAAGACATCTGTGTGGGCCATATCATAAGACCATACATGGGTCAATGCTGAATATCTCTGGACATAAATTCATATGCATAAAATGATAAATGCATGACAAGCAATAGATGACAATATGATGTAGGAAATGGAAAATAGTACGTACATTCCTAGGTGCATCATCACCTACACACATCATCTATGTACAGCTAAAAATATAGGGAAATGTGGCACAGACGCCCTACTACTAATAGAGGCCTATCAAAAGATATAGCGAGAATGGGGCACATCCACCCAATATCTAACAGAGGCATATCAAAAGAGATAACGAGAATACACATCAGAAGAAGACAATGGTGTCAATATCTACATCATCAATCCTGTCCATCTGATGTAACTCCTCCTGAGTCACTAGATCTCTATCAACAGGGATGTCAGGCCTATACAATGGAGGATTTTCACCGGCAAAGCCATATGGGTCACCTGAGGGGTTAGCGCCTGAGCTGAAAGGATCAAAAGTATCTGCCTCTAAAGGATCTCTGCCCAACTGCCGGATAAAAAAATGTGCCCGGTCCAACTGCCGGGTCAAACTGTCAATCTATGTCAAATGAGTCGGATCTCAGACACAGGTCAGCTAATCCGTCATCATCACGGATCCAGGAACCATATCCCCAATAAACTGTGTGGCGCGGGTCTGGGCTCCGATGGTACGAGGGGACCACCAGTGATAGAATGTATCCTGAGTATGACCACCCTCTGATAAAGTGTAGCTGTCAATACCCATCAATGGGATGTCAACGATAGGCGACTGCAACATAGGCCAATAACACCTTGCAGGAGGTAAGATCGGCACACGAATCTCTCATATGGTGCTCCTAATAGCACGCTCTCCTAAATAGAGATCCCATCCTCTATCTTTGAAGCGAGGAATCCTACGGGTGGATATCACGTGCTCGACACCAGTCGGGAATCCATCCTCAAATCCAATGGTCAAATGTTCCCTAGAGTAGGGAACCCAAACGATGACATCATCTGTCAACAACTCCAACTATAAGTGACAATGGGTGAAACCCTCAACTACAGGAACCTCCGCCAAAATGGAGTGATGCCATCGCCGTCCTCGTGGATAGGTCTCTAAACCTAACACACTCACATGACGCAAACATGGAAGCCTCTCATAGGCCCAAAACTGCCAACACAAAGGCAAACATCTGCTGCCAGTGAACACTCTTAACCTGTACATGGGAAATCAAAAAAGAAATACTCACCAGCAGAAATGGGTAAAATCCTATCCAAGCCTCGGTCAAGCCCTGCAAACACATGCGCATTCCCCTGAGGAAATAGGCAAAGGTATAGGAGCCCCAATCATACTCTCCAATACGATCCACCTCCCGAGTGGCGCTAATCAAAGCGAATGACATCGTAGAAGAGTTATCAGCTATGAAACAACCCCTAATAATCACCAGGAATAATCGCCGAAGAATGCGATCCCTGACTCTCACATCAGCGAGTATGGCCTCACTCAACAGTCCACTCATAGCATCTACGCTCAAAGGACCCGTATGGATGGACCTGCCCTTGAGCGCCTCAGTGGAAATCCTAGCAAGGATCTGACGGCAGTCGGGGTAATATTCGCCGTACATGGCACTAGCGCCTATCCAAACTCCATACCGATGATAAACTGCCAATCCATCAGCGTCATCATCACCTCACAATCCAACAAATAGAGAGACTGAGTCTGGTGAAACCAGCGCTCAGACAATGCCCTGAGGTAACCCTAGGGACAACGGCGGGGAATAATGGAAAAGAATGCCCCAAAGCCCCAACCATGCACAATACCTCGGTAATCTGAGATGAGAGCTTGATACTGAAGTGTATGCTTAACAGATTCCTCGGGAAGTTTGGGTAAAATCAATGAACCTACATCACATGCAAATCAATGTCAAAATCATTGCGCCTCCTTAATAGGAAAAAGGAAGATCAAATCCAGCTTTTACCTCATTTGTATGCAAGTAAACTAAGGGGTGGCGACTCAAATCACTCAAAAGCTGGGATCCAACATCAAACATAGGGAAAATCCCTACGGATAGAACATTAGCGATAGGGGCTTTAGAAGCCCCTACCAGTAAATCATCCTCCTCATCCTTGACATCCGGTACATCAACCCGAATAGGATGTATCACCACCGGAGCCATGATTTTATGACGAGGTTGTCTAATATCTGATGGGGAGTTAAAATGGTCGAGGCACTTGAAATAGGCCCTCCTCATTGGTTTGAAGTGGTCATACGGGAACTACTCGGCTGATCCGGATCCATAATATCTGGACACAAGTCTCTAAATGTCCTCAAATAGGATAAGAAATAGCAGAAAAAAGGTACCAATTTGACTGTTTCAAAAGTTATTTTTTTCACATTATTATGTTCAGCATAGTTTAATACTAACTTTTACTGTGTTAAATATTTTTTTATCAAGACATATGAGCATGCATATTCACTATTGTGTTTAGACGCATTTCATATAAAAAGTCATTTTCAACGGATAGAAATTGAAAAAGAAGACATGCATATGTTACCAGGACAGTGTAGAACACTTGTACAGTGACAGAATTTGCAAAAAGACGCCCGAACTCAGCAAATCTGAAGAAAAGCTCTCGGATTTTATGTGCGACGTAACTTGAAAATGACTTATGAAAGCCATTGCTGGCCAAAGGTGTACCTGCAGCTCCCCTAGATGGGGCCCACCCCTCCGACTTGGTTCAGTTCGAGTTGTAAAGGAGTTCTCACAAGCTGAAAAGGTCAAATCAGGGAAAAAGATGCTACGCGATTGAGCGGACTAACCTGAAATCCTGGTTTTTAGAGACCAAGTTACAAGTCTACATGGAAATCATTGGTATTTGCCCAGATGCTAGTTTACTATATAAATGATCACAATTGTTGCAAACTACATTCGGTAATACCTCATAAAGGTCCAATATCGTCAGTTCTGGGTCATCACTCCAAAACACTTCTCCCCAGCGGAAACTACCTATATTTCAGTCATTGAAGCACATTTCAACGAAGGTCAAGCAACCTTGACGTCACTTCAGCCGTTAGCAAGTAAATCCAATGAAGCATCAAAAGTTGTCCGATGATTTCAGCAGCTGATGCACACGTCAGCGAAGGTCAAGTAGCCTTGATGTTATCCTCATCAGCGATTTCATCCGTTGATGTACATTTCAGCAAGGGTCAGGCAACCCTGACAAACATAGACTGTTGGCAGTAACTCCAACAGAACACTGAAAAGACTTGGTAATACAAACCAGGGAAGAACATCCTCATCGGGGAGGACCGATGATGGAATATGTTATACACATCCTCAAAAGGCAAAGTACATCCCCACAGAGTCTCTTGCACACGAGAGGAACATCTATGGTAGAAAATCTGTACCAAGGATTAAGGACTTTGGTGATAACCCCAACGTCAACATCCTTGAAGTTCCTAAGAACTTTGGAGCACACATCCAAGCAGTTCGTCAGGGTTATCTGTGATAAATCCAGTCCCCATCATTAGTTATGGAAGTAAACAGTCGTCACATCCCGTTGGAAAATGGTACAACAAACCACATGCATCATACATTTGCATCATGTTTCAATACATTGCATCATGAATATCGTGTTGTATTTCAAGTGTCTAATATTCTTTATCTTATCCATGCTGTTACACTGCATGAATATGATAAAGAGGGGCCTCTGTAGACACTCAAAATTTTTCATTCCCGTTACTAACCTTGCAGGAGGGCAGAATCGTCTTTCAGAGATAACCCTAGAAGACAACTCAACTCTGTCCCGGAAACAACCTCGGGATACTCAGTTTTCCATCTCGGTGATAACCCCGAGATATTGAGTATAGTCCCGGAGACAACCCCCGGAGATTCAGTTTCAACCTCAGAGACAACCCCGAGGAATGCAGTTCCAGTTCTGGAGACAACCCCAGAATCCTCAGTGCCATCTCGGAGACAACCCCGAGATGTTCAGTCCCAGGAGATAACCCTGAGATCTTCAATCCAACCTCGGAGATAACCTCGAGGGATGCAGTTGCAGTTCCGGAGATAACCCCAAAAATGCTCTTTTCCACTCCCAACAATCAGCTTCAACACTCGATGATAGCCCCGAGGCACTCATTCCCCAAGCCCGGAGATAACCCCGGGAGGTCAGGCACACCTCAGAGACAACCATGAGGATGGTCAACACCTGCAGCAGTCCAATCTCAAAGATAACCCTGAGCAACAGCTGCTAAATAAGCTCAAACTGGAGATAACCCCGGTGAGGGGCAGAATTGTCATTTTTCCATCTCGATCCCACATTTCATCATCTCCACAACATTCAAACATATTTCACACGAAATGTCCTACAAGAACAAATAGGTTCAATCCCGGTGACTACTACACAAGGCAATGACACCGGATAAATTTGAAACACAAGACCAAGTGGCGTGGTCCGATCTTTCCTGTCTTCGTACAACCTCTAATCTCATGTCATTGTGTATCTCTCGACAACATCATGCCGAAAAAGGTCTTATACACCTCGATCGGATGCCCGGATTGAAGTTCTAAAAGTTCGAGCAGACAACAAGTTGCATGCGTGCACGTACTTCGAGACGGTGGGACCCGTGGAGCCTAGGGCACCCCAGGCAGCAGTAGGTACACTGCGGCTCCACCCTCGATAAATAGAGGGCTTGGGGCAGCCATTTTGCATAGAGAAAAGGCAAGGAAGCCCTGTCCAATTTGCTCTGTACACACTATAAACTGAGTGCTTTCTCATTTTAAACACTTGTGAGCTTCTATATTGCTATATTTTTACCGGTGGGAGCCAGCGTTCATCCATTTAAAGCTATTGAGGTCTTCTTTGGCAGTCCACTATAAGTTTTTTTACACTTTTTAAAGCCTTTCTCTACTACTGTGCACACACAGTTCTTCACGTTGAGGGTCATGTATTTAGTGTGTATGCAGAACAGTCATGGCTTTTATTTCTTTTTGTATATATATATATATATATATATATATATATATATATATATATATATATATATATATATATACTAACATTATATCGAGTTATGCCTCGATTGAGCACGAATTTACATCTAGAGCATTTATTGCTTTATATATATATATATATATATATATATATATATATATATAAACTATGGTTGAACTACGTTCGATGAGCGCAATTAACGAAATGAGCACGGATCGATATATATATAGTGCGTTTATAAGCATATATATATATATATATATATATATATATATATATGATTCCATCCATGGTTGATAGGTTGCCATGGCAGACCTATCATTCTACAACCCCTTTTGAGCCCAGTTGATTAACTTATTGAAAGGTGAGATTGAAACATAAATATACAAAAGTGGAACAAGTTGTCTGGCTTTTATTTTAATATGAGGACCTCACATAGTCGACATGTTGTCGGTTTGTTTAAATAAAATGAATTTTAATATTAAATAATGCAGAAGCCAAATACCTTTACTTTATCAAATTTGTACCTTTTTTTTTAAGCATTTCCCATTAATAGTCATGATTTCAACACATTTCGTAAACTTAAAAAATATAAAATACTCTACCGCTCTAGCTCTTACTATTTATAATAATAAAAAAAAAACCAATGAAACCTGAGCTCTTGAGGCTTGGAATAAAAGCTACTTTATTTGCTATTTTTACAAATAACCTTGAAACTTATCCGAGAGTAAATAAAGTAGAATATAGGATATAAAAGCGACTATATTATTTAAATATGCTATATAAAAATATTTTGTGAAGCAGTAGCTTTTATATCCTATTATAAAATTCTTATAAAAATAAAACTCTTGTTTTTACAAATATGCTATAAAATATTTTTATATCTATTTTATATCCTATTATAAGAATTCTTTATTTGCTATTTTTACAAATAAAATAGGATATACAAATATTTTTACAAAATATTTGTTATTTTATAATATTTGTTATTTTATAATAGGATATAAAAATATTTTATAAAAATATTTGTTATTTTATATAAAAGCTACTTTATTTGCTATTTTTATATAAAAGCTACTTTATTTGCTATTTTATATAAAATAACAAATATTTTATAAAAATATTTTATATCTATTATAAAATAACAAATATTATAAATAACAAATATTTTGTAAAAATATTTTTATATCCTATTTTATTTGTAAAATAACAAATAAAGAATTCTTATAATAGGATATAAAATAGATATTAAAATATTTATATAGTATATTTGTAAGTAGTTTTATTTTTATAAGAATTCTTTATAATAGGATATAAAAGCTACTGTTTTACAAAATATTTTTATAGCATATTTAAAAAATAAAGCTGCTTTTATATCATATATCCGACTTTATGTACTCCGGATAAGTTTCAAGGTTATTTGTAAAAATAGCAAATAAAGTAGCTTTTTATTCCAAGTCGGAAGAGCTTGTGCCGGTTGGTTTTTTTTTATTATTATTAATAGCCATGAGAGCTTGTAGCGGCCGGGAGTATTTTATATTTTTTTAAGTTTACGCAATGTGCTGAGACATGACTATTAATGGGAAAATGCTTAAAAATAAAATAAAAAGGCACAAAGGCATGTCTGTAATTGTGTCGGTCGGGCATTATTTAATATTAAAAATTCATTTTATTTAAACAAACTGACAACATGTTGACTATGTGGGGTCCTCATATTAAAATAAAAGCCGGTACAACTTGTTCCGGCTTGGTATATTTATGTTTCAATCTCAACTTTCCAATAAGTTAATCAACGGTTCGAAAAGGGGTTGTTAGAACAGTGTCCATGGAAACCGGTTGTCATGGATGGAATCCATATATATATTAGTGTGGCCTGGAGTTTACTTCGTGGCCTTTTACTTCTTTATTTACATTTCAGTCTGGCATGGAGTTTACTTCGTGGTCTTTTATTACTTTATTTACATTTCAGTCTGCCTTGGAGTTTACTTCGTGGCCTTTTACTGCTTTATTTATATTTCTGTCAGGCCTGGAGTTTACTTCTTGGCCTTTTACAGCTTTATTTACATTTTGTCTCGCCTGGAGGTTACTTCGAGGCGGTTGATTGTTTTATTGCTTTAGTTATATTTTCTCAATCCCCATGGAGGTGCTTCGTGGTAGTTGATTGGTTTTTACTACTTTATTTATATTTTTTAATCCCCCATGGAGGTGCTTCGTGGTGGTTGATTATCTGTATATATATATATATATATATATATATATATATATATATATATATATAACTTCTGACTTTCATACAAATTGCTACATCATGTGAGTCTAGGAATCATGTGATCACAGATTCAGTCCACTGAATCTAGATTCGGTTCTCGTGATGGACATTTTCAGCAGTACAGACTTGTAAATTATTTACGGTGTTTGAATTTCCTTAGACGGCTTTCATGCCCACAAGGAGTTCGGCACTGTTTTTTATTTTATTTTTTCGAAGATGCTTCGCATATCGAAAATAAAAGCAATCAAGTTGAACACATAATAAAATAGAAGTATCAAAGGCCTCAATTACTATTGAGCATAAGGGTTTGAAAAACCTCTTTTTACAAAACATCACTTCTATATCTTGTTAAAGCGATTTTTTTCTACGTAAATTCAAACCCTTTGTATATATAGGTGTGAGCAGGCATAACACTACTTCCGGATAATTGCACATTAATCCACACACACACACATTCATATAATGAGTTTAAATAAAAAGTGGCGATCAACATGGCACGCGGATGTAAGGGGTGCCTAACACCTTCCTCCGCATAACCAAGTCCACTCGGACCCTAACGAATCTTGGTTTCACACAGGACAGTTAAACAATTATCACATCCTTTGGGTCAATGTGCAAATCTTTTCTCGATTATGTTGGTACAACTATTTAAAAAACCAGCTGGCGACTCTTACAGTCCAAATCGTCGACATATACATGTCGGACCTTTTCACAACTTGTCTTTTCAAACAAATCTCACCTAACATGAGAACACCAAAAGACAAGAATAGAAAAGGGACAAATAAAAATCCCGACGTCGACAATCGATTAGTTTAATAAAATTAGAATAATATAAAGCTGGTAATTGAGAGATTAAAATTCATACTTGTCTCTGTGGGAACGATATTCTACTTACTATTATATTACTTGTTGATCACGTATACTTGCGTGTGGAGCTTAATTTAAAATATACCTAACATATCTATACAATAACATGAGTTTTTCTATAAAACAATTCAAGAATTTTTAGTTTTATTCAGACAATAGTATTAATTTATATTTTTTTTCTTCCGATAACATTATGTGTAGTGTTCTTTTACTTTCTTATGTTTGATAATTGTATTTTCTTTTGAAGTTACGTACTAGATGTATAATAGGCTAAAGGGTAAATAATTAGATAAGTGGTTATGTGAAATGATTTTCAATTTATTGAGGGTTACATATTAATCATTATCTTATATTAAGGGTGTACAACTATCAATTTAGAGTGTGCATATAACAACAACAATAAATATCTCTAAACCACTACACTAAATTAACCTATTTACCTTTATATAAACTTTATATGAATCAATGAAAACCATTACAAGCATATATCATTAATACGATTCAATTCAATACCTTTTCTCTCTCTCTCTCTCTCTATATATATATATATATATATATATATATATATATATAAGGCTATATTATAAATGAATGAATGATTATTTAGTAAACTACATTAATATTTAACATAATATTTTTGCAACTATTAAAAATAAGACAATAATACATCAATTTCAAGCTATAAAGTCTCGATAAATATTATTGTAAATAATATTTTAGTTTTCATGATTTATTATATTATATTTTTATATTTTGTGAATTTTTTTTACAAAAGTTTAACCTCTTGAACTAAGGAATTGGATTCACTACGACCTATTATTTCCTTTTATATATATATATATATATATATATATATATATATATATATAGAGAGAGAGAGAGAGAGAGAAAGAAAGAAAGAAAGAAAGAAGGATTTGAATTAAATCATATTAATGATATATGCATATAAGGGTTTGAATTGATTCGTATTAATTATATAAAGGGTAATTAAATTTATTGAGTGTAGGGAATGGTTTGGATATAATTCTATTTTTGAATAGAAACATATTAATTATGCAGATAGGGCCAATAAATTGAATCATATTTTACATTAATGGATTCAAATGAAAACATCTAGAGCAAACATGCTTATATATGTATCTCATCACAACTACTCCTATCACACTAGCTTGTTGATTTTTTCTCTCTCCCTTGTCCATGCTAATGGAGTCCTACTTGGGTTTTGTATGGGTGAATTTTGTAGCCGTTTTTATTGGCGTTTTGGGTCTTAAGTGGTTGCTTGGCTATATCACCTGGTGGCTATATGAAAGTAAGTTGGGTGACAAGCGTTTCTCTCTTCCCCCAGGTGATTTGGGTTGGCCTTTTATTGGGAATATGTTGCCATTCCTCAGAGCTTTTAAGTCCACTAATCCTGATTCTTTCATTTCCAGCTATGTTAGCAGGTACACACTCTCTCTCCTCTCTCTCTCTCATATATATATATACAAAAAAGATCAAGAGCAATACACTTAAATGACAATACACCCTTAAATGACATTTCTATAAAAGGATTCCGTATTTTTTTAACACATCACTCTCTCACTGAGTAGTGCGTGAAGCAAAATCAAAACCTCCAACTCTCCTCACTTGTGATGCAGTGAGCAAAACAAACCTCTAGATCTCGACGTGGAGTAAAAACAGTGCCCTAAAATCGGATTCCTCTCCAAATTGAAACCCAAATTCTATTTAAATAGAAACCTTTACGAATCCTGAGGAGTGGAGTGGAAACTGTGCCCTAGAATCAAAGTCTTTGCCCAGATCTCGTCTTCGAATCAGTAAAGACTTTGATTCTAGGGCACGGTTTTCTCTCCACTCCTTAGAATTCGTGAAGGTTCCGATTTATACAAAAATTGGATTCTGATTTGGAGAGAAATTCGATTCTAGGACACTATTTCTGCTCCACCTCAAGATCTGGAGGTTTGGTTTCATCTTATAGACTCTTATAGACCGCGGGTGAGGAGAGTTGGAGGTTTTGATTTTGTCTTCTGCACAAAGTGAGAAGAGTGGTGTGTTAAAAAAAATACTGAAACCTTTATAAGAATATCATTTAAGAGTGTATTGCTCTTGATCTTTCTATATATATATATATATATATATATATATATATATATATATATATATATATATATATATATATATAACACAAGAGTTGGATTTATAACTCTCTACTAGACTGTCAATATAGTTGGTTAATTATTAAGTCAACCCATATTAGCTGGAACCAAATGGGTTGGTTAACTATTTTTATTTATTGGGTTGGGTAAAGTTTGAAACCATATTTTTAAAAAAAAATATAGGTCCCACTAGATTAACCATTTTAGAGCCCATATTTTATTCCAATTCCAAATCAAAAGTTCTTTTCACCCATATTTACATATTCAAGCTCAACCACCCTCATCCCACCCCACCCCTACCCCTACCCCAATCCATGCACCCACCCCATCCCACCCCAACCCCTACCCTCACCTCACCTCACCCCACCCCAAAAAAAAAATATTATGTGATTATGTATACACTTTTACCCCCACCCCACCCACTCCACCCCATCCCATCCAAAAAATAATATTATGTGATTATATATACCACCCTTACCCCACCCCACCCCCAAAAAATAATATTATGTGATTATGTATACACCCCTTACCCCACCCCACCCCACCCCACCCCACCCCTACCTAACCCCACCCAAATCCCAAAAAATAATATTATGATTATGTATACACCTCACCCAACCCCCACCCCAACCCCAACCCCCAACCCAAAAAAATAATATGTATACACCACCCATCCCACCCCTACCCTCACCACCCACCCCACCCCCACCCTCACCCCACCCACCACTCCTCTAAAAAAAAATATTATTAGCGATTATGTATACACCACTCATCCTCTATCTGTACCCCCACCTACCTACCCACCCAACCTCCCTCCAAAAAAAATAATATTAAGCGATTATGTATACACCACTCACCCCCACACTCTAACCCCACTCACCCACCCACGCCACTCCCATCCCACCCCACCCCACCCCACCCCACCCACCCACCCAACACTCCCTCCCCAAAAAAATTTATTAAGCGATTATGTATACACCACCCAAAAAAAAATAAAATTATGTGATTATGTATGCACTCTTTATCCCCCACCCCACCCCCCACCCCCCACTCCACCCCACCCAAAAAAATAATGTATACACCACGCACCCACCTCCACCCTCACCCCCACCCTACCCCACCCCACCCCCACTACTCCCTCTAAAAAAATTAATATTAAGCGATTAAGTATACACCACCCACCCTCTACCCCCACCCAACCCCACCTACCTACCCACCTAACACTTCCTCCCAAAAAAAATAATATTAAGAGATTATGTATATACCACCCACCCCACACTCTACCCCCACTCACCCATCCACGCCACTCCCACCCCACCCCACCCCACCCCACCCACCCACCCACCCAACACTCCTTCCCTAAAAAAAAATTATTAGCGATTATGTATACCACCACCCCCACCCCACCCCCCCACCCCACCCCACCCTCACTCTCTCCTCAAAAAAAAATAATATTTAGTGATTATGTATAAATGATATATCTAATAATAATTTATTTAATTGGATTATAATAATGGTATGTTTGAAATTTAAAATACGGGTAGACTTATATTTGAACTATAACCCTATGGTTCCAATCCACATAACCCATATTAAAAATGGTTAATATGGTTTTAGTTCTTAAATGGAAACATAACCATATTTTGAAAACTAAAACCAACTCATAACCATATTTTGTCAGACCTACTCTCCACTGTACAAGTTATATCATGCAAATCCATATATATATAGCAGATATAACTATAGACTGCCAAATGAACTGCCCATTCGCAACTGCTTGGAATCAGGTATTTCTTTGTTAAATCCTGTTTTCAAATGTAGTTTTGCTTCCCATCCTACCCATTTTGTCCCAAACAAGTTATAACCAAAATTCTCTAGGTGATTGAGTTGGTCTTAAAATCAAAATATTGATTTTAAGACTTGTAGGCTGTTCGAATCAAATAACTTCTTTTTTTGGTTGGTTGTATTCTTGGATATGTTCTAATCAAATTTAAAATGGAAAATGCAGATACGGAAATACCGGAATTTACAAGGCCCTCATGTTTGGTAATCCAAGTGTCATTATTACAACACCTGAAGCTTGCAAACTAGTTCTGACGGATGATGAAGCATTCGAGCCCGGCTGGCCTAGTTCTACAGTAGAACTTATTGGGAAAAAATCGTTTGTTAGCATTTCTTTTGAAGAGCACAAGCGATTAAGGAGATTAACTTCTGCACCGGTGAATGGTCATGAGGCCTTGTCAAACTACATACCCTATATCGAAGAAATTGTTATATCTGCCTTGGATAAATGGGCAGACATGGGCCAAATCGAGTTCCTGACTGAGATTAGAAGGATAACATTTCGGATAGTCATGTATATTTTCATGAGCTCGGAGAGTGAGCATGTGATGGAGGCATTGGAGAAAGAGTACGCCGCGCTTAATTATGGAGTTAGAGCAATGGCAATCAATATCCCTGGATTTGCTTACCATAAAGCGCTCAAGGTTTGTTTGTTTTTATTTATTTATTATTATTTTTAACAAAGCCCTGGAATACTTCTCATAGATAATTTGAATTTAATTAGGCTATTTAAATCATTTCAGGCACGAAAAAAACTTGTGGCTATTTTCCAGTCTATATTGGATGACCGGAAGCTGAGGAGAAAGGGAAATTCACAAACAAAATCAAAGAAAGATATGATGGATGCTTTGTTGGACGTTGAAGATGAGAATGGTCGAAGACTAACTGATGAAGAAATCATCGATATTCTAGTAATGTATTTGAATGCTGGTCATGAATCTTCCGGTCACACTATAATGTGGGCTACCCTATTTCTACAAGGACACCCTGAATTTTTCCAGAAAGCTAAGGTAAATGAATTAAAAACTTATTTTTTTAACTCATGGCTATATAAACTTTTGTACATTATCTTAATCAGCCACTTGCATAAACATGTAATCATTTCAATAAAATGTAGGCGGAGCAAGTGGCTATAGTAAAAAACAGACCACCTACACAGAAGGGGTTGACACTTAAAGAAACAAGACAGATGGAATATCTCTCAAAGGTACTTGAATAATTTTCACATTCACTCTTGGCTATTCAAATTGATATTCTACATGTAGTAAGTTAGTTCGAGTTGAAGAATACTTATTTTTAATTAACAATAGCTCTTTCTTCGTTGATCTTAAAGGTGGTCGATGAAACACTTCGTTTAATAACATTCTCTTTTACGGTCTTCCGAGAGGCAAAAAAAGATGTTAATATAAGTGGTAAGTTTATCATCATAATTGTGTATGCATAAATTTGAAATTGTTAAATACTCCATCCTACTCTATATTATGTCTAAGTGATTCTATAAGAAACATGTATATTGTTTGCTTTTCAGGTTATACCATCCCCAAGGGTTGGAAAGTTTTGGTTTGGTTTAGGAGTCTTCACTTAAATCCTGAAATTTATCCTGCGCCTATGGAGTTCAATCCTTCCAGATGGGATGTGAGTTTCAAAAATATTTCTCTCCTCTCTCTCTCTCTGTATGTGTGCGCGCGTGCGTTTTAAGATGCTAATAAGCTTAACAATATTAATTGTGTGTAGGATTTCGTACCAAAGGCAGGAACTTTCCTTCCTTTTGGAGGAGGAAGTAGATTGTGCCCTGGAAATGATCTTGCAAAGCTGGAAATCTCTATTTTCCTTCATTATTTTCTCCTAAACTACCAGTAAGTTTTTTCATGTTATCTATTGATCCTACTTTACAAATATTATTATTGAGAGTTTTTTAGAAACATATGTATAGACAGACAGACATATGTACATACATACATATAAATATAATATTTCTTTATTCAGTATTGACGGTCTCATTTGACTTTTAAATAAGTTTCTTTTAAGCATAATAACGATTGTATGCACATTAGTCATCCATTTGCTAGTAATTAACACACTCCAATTTAAAAGTAAGGCTATGTTGAGTTGCTTATGGATGCAGCAGAATTAAAACTAGAAATTTGACCACTTTTTCATTTTGCAGGCTTGAACGGGATAATCCTCAGTGCCCATGGATGTTCTTACCGCATTGCAGGCCTACTGATAATTGCTTGGGAAAAATAAGAAAAGTGTCTCCTTGATGTTTATTGGCAGAAGAAGAGAGAAAATACAAGCTTCATAATTATCAATTTTAATTTGCTCTCTAGTATTTTTCTAAGTTGTTGCCCGATTTAATTTTCTTGATGTTACATTTATCTCCTGCATGAGGAGTATGAAATTCTATTATGAGATCCTTTGCTTTATTTATCTAGAAGGTGAATTAAAATAGAAAGAAGTGTTCTTTTAATCGTTAATGCACAATGAGATGTGATGGGTATAATTTTATTTTATATATTTTGGTGATAATAATTATGTTTTAAATAAATATGTAATTATTTATTTATTTTTCTTATTATTTTATTTTAACTATTTTCCGTTTTTATTTGAATTAATTTTTATTGACCTTGATAAATTATATGTCAAGTGTTAAATAAATTAATTCATATAAAATTCAAGACAAGGAGATCCTATTTCTTTTTCAAAATCAAAGTTGGGCAACATGTTTTATGCATGCATAAATACTAAAACATGAAGCAAGTATACTTATTATATTTATATATATAGTGCTTAGGATATATATATATATATATATATATATATATATATATATATATATATATATATATATATATATATGAGTTCTAAAAGCGGACCAAATAAAGCAACAAAAAAAGCGGATGAGAGCAAAAAAACACGCGGGTCGGGTTTAACACGTGTCGTGTTTTTGCCTTGGTAGATTCTTTAATCGCTTATTTAATAAGAGAATCCTCCCGATATAACTATATCGGTATACTACTATATATATTAAACATGTTACAAAAGTGTATTAAATATATATACACAATCATTCATTACATATACCAATTAATATAATATAGCTAGTATAATTAATATATATATATATATATATATATATATATATATATATATATATATATATATATATATATATATAGGATATATACATAAGGTTTGAATGCATATACTTTATCTTTTTAATGCTTGCATGTGCTTCTTTTTTGAAAACAAAGTGTCACTCTTTTTAGGACAAAAACGTGTATGAGCGGGCTGTCTTCAAAACATATATGGTCAATCTTTGAATTAAATACTTAGTCGATGACATTCGGCCCGGGCAAATTTCTAAGTTCCTACGCACAAAAATTTGGTCCGTTAAATTCAAATGTTATTCTTCATTTAAACCATGCATTCATATCAGATTTCAAAATATTACATTTTTGTCCTAATTTCAAAAATTTTATAAATAGGGAGTATTTCATTCATTTTTTTTTTTACCAATGTAGTGAAAGGAAAATCATACTCTCATTGCCTACATTCTCTCTAAGACATATCTCTTCTTACAAAAATTCTAATTATTTTTGAAAAGAAAAATTGGTCCAAGTATTGAGATAAGTTTAATTTCTGTTGAATTATTTCTTACTTGTATTTTATTATTGATACACAAATACATATTGTTCTACACAATTTTATATATCTATATTTCATCTATTTGTCAAATAAAAGAATACTTGGGAGCCTCAAGGCTACGGAGATACACCTCTACGAAGAGAAATTCGAACCGTACGATTCCATATAGTCTTTAGTAACCTTTTATCGACATTATTTATATAAATATCCTAAAATAGATACAACACTTGATAGCTCAAAACAACACTGAGATACTACTCCAAAAAGAGTAGTCATCCGAACCGGATTTGATAATCGTATTGATCTATTGAAAATATTTATATAAATATGAATTGTGAAAATTATAAATTTTGTCGTACTTAGACGCCGCAAGGCTACGGAGATACACCTCTACCAAGAGGAATTTGAACCGTACGATTTCTTACAGTACTAAGTGGCATTATCTATAAAAGTTCACATAATAGATAAAATATTTCTATATATTATTTGAGTTAAAACAATAATATTTGTTATATCAGTTTATGCTTAACTGATTTAAATATTATTCTTGATTTATTCTTTTATACAAGTATTGATTCATAAAATTAAGTCATATAATACTTGGTAAAGACTATCTAAGAAATAATTCTATATTATCCATAGAAAAACACTCTTTATTTTATAGAATTGTTAATTCTTTATAAAGTGCCTTAATATCATATATTTGCTTAATCAGAAGAATCAGTGAATCTAAACAAAAGTTCTATATGCTTTAAAGAAGCTCATTGTTGAATATAAAAGTCCTTGAACTTTTATACTAATATATTTGCTCTTAATTTTCTATCTGCTTATTTGAGAAGCATTAATCTGTACTTAACTCTTATCAGCTTATTGAAGAAGCACATTATTGTAAACTTATTTGTAAACAGAGAAAAGAATTAGAGTTAGTTTATTTTATGTACCTGTGAGAAAGACAAGTAATTCTTTTACCAAGACCAGAGTCTTAGAGAGGTTAGCAGGAAGTTGGATCTCTAGTGTACTTGTGAGGTGAGGAAGAGGCTATTATTTCAAGACCAAATCATAGAATAGAACTAAACTCAAAAGGTGGTACAACTAAACTTGAGGAAGGAGCGGGGAGTTTGATGTCCAAGATAGAATAGTTGAATAGTTGGAAGTTTGTCTATAAAACTTTGTAAAGGCTTCTCCGCCTGTTGAAGGAGTTGTTATTACTGATAGTAATATGATCTCAAGTTCCAAGTAGGGACTTGAGACTGGACATAGCAACATACCAAGGGGTGTATGTTGTGAACCAGATAAATCTCTGTGCATTGTGATTGAATTTTTATTATCTTGCATGCTAATTGTTAAAACTGCTAATTAATAACTAAAAATTCAAAAAGACCTAAATATAATTTTTAACTTGTAATAATCTATTCAACCCCCCCTTCTAGATTATTATTGACCTTTCAAGATGGAAAAAGATATATAGCTTTTGCTTGATTTGCAATTTATGCTGAAGTAATAATGCCTTTGAGCAGGGGCGGATCCAGCCTCAAAGTTCAGTTGGATCAAATTCGAAAAATAAATTCTTTAAGAATAAAAATTTAATAAAATGAATCACAAAACTAAATAATTCTCAAATGTTGTTTACAATAACGTTTTTCGAGGTTTTATTACTTAAAATTGTTGGATGATAGCCTCATTTTTAATAGTTATAAAAATATCATATATCAATAGCATTAATATATTCACAAATTTTAAGGCTTAGTAAAACAAAATAAGTAGAGTACTACAGTTACATTAGTACACTACTATTATGTTACTGAAAAAAAAAGAATACGATACTATCTTGTTAATATGATATATAAATATTTTAATATACTTTAAAATGTTTAAATTTGATTAGGTGACTGGTAGGACTGAGCAAAAAACCGGTATAACCGAATTACAGAACCGAAGTGAAATAATTTAACCGAAATTTTCTGATAATTCGGTTATTTTCAATAGTTCGGTTATACCCGAATTTTGTTACGGTTTTTGGTTAATTTTTACGGGTATTAATTTTGGGTTATTCGGTTTAACCGAATAACCGAACAACACTTTAATAAATTTCTAATTTATAGTCGGTGCATGAGAAGGGATGTACAGGATTTGAATTCTCAAACCGTATAACGTTTTCTTTATCAGAGAGAAAAAGCTTCACTCTTCTGTTTATGGAAGAAGAAGAAGAAGAAGAAGAATCAGAAGCAACAATAGACCACAAAAGGAAGGATTATCCTTCCCTCCTCTGATTCTTTCTCATGCCCTAAATTCATATATTCATACGCAATTACACATATTTAGAGAGAGAAAGAGGAAGAAGAATCTAAGGGAGAGAAGAGGCCTTTTTCCTGTTTTGAGTACGTTATCGTTTCGTTTCATCGGCGCTGGACGAAGAAGCCTGGGGAAGAGGACGTTATCGTTTCGACCGGACGAAGAAGCCTGGGGAGACTCCGTTGTTGCCGGGACCGGGAGACGATGTTAATACTCAGTCGCCTAATGATATCGCGAATAATTTAATTTTTGCGATGGTTGCGACGTCGAGCAAGCCGAAGAAGAAGGTCGATGGAACGAGGCTTTGGATGAGGTTTGATAAGTTAGGGTTAGGGAAATCGGAGTTAATTGAGTGTGAAAAGAGTATAATTGTTAAACGCGTCTCCATTCCCCCGAGGGATTTGAGGGTTCTTCTTGGCCCTATTTTCTCTCACTCCTCTAATCTTTCTTTTGCTTCAAAGTTGAATAATTGTGTGGAAATATAACTTTTGTTTATCTATTCTTTCATTTATCATATCATATGTGATAATTCAGTTTTGCTGTTGTTAATTTTGGTCATGTGATGTACAGGATTTGTGTTTCATGTTCATGTTGATGTTGTATGTTGCTGTTGACTGTTGGATGTTAGTTCGGTTATTACCCGAATACCCGAAATTACAATTCGGTTATTCGGTTATTTTCAAATTTTGGTTAGTTTTTCGGATAGTAAAATTATCAATAATTTAGTTTTCGGTTATAATCGAATAGCTTATTCGGTTCAGTTATAACTGAATGATCACTCCTAGTGACTGGTGGATTGTTCCACAACAGTTGGCTACATTATTGGGAGAAATTAAATATAATGATGTTGATCTCGAATTTTATACTACTACTACTAATGAAATGAGAGCACTCATCTGCATAATATAGGAATATTTACTAGGCACTATTTTTTTTGTTGAAAAACTCGGGTAAATTATAGAAACTCTAACCAAAATCTTTCTACGCCAAGATCTTTCTACGCGCCTCAATCACCGAAAAGCGTGTCAAACCCTGCACAGTAAACAAGTCAATACCGGAAGCTTGAAGGCTTGGACCGTCGAGAGATAGCTCCGGCGTGAGAATTAGTACAAGCTGACACAAGATTTAACAATGGAGATTTTGTGAGTATAGTGTCTGAGTGATAAAATGTATCTTACCTCTCTTGTGTAGTGCTCTGTACTGATATACTCCTCCCACCATCCTGCATGCAGCTGACTTCCCGTCACCTCAGCTAATTACTGGCAACCCACCTACTAATCCCATCACTGTTCCCCCTCTGACCAGGATTATGTCAAATCCTCATTAATTAAGTATTGGGTCAGAAGTCCAATGCTTATCCATCCAAAATCCCTCAGTCCAAGCCTACAAATATCCTCACTTAAATGAGGGCCTAATACTTCAAAGGCCCAATAAAGGCAGCCCAATAGGTCCAAGCTATTATGGCCCAACATTGCCCCCTAGTCTTTTATTAAACAGAATGCTTAATAAAAGAGTATATAAGAATGGCCCAAATAGTAAAAAAAATTCGGATGAGACCGAACCAGGCCCAAATGATAAGAAACCCAAATCAAAAGATAACTCTTCAACTTCACCATCATTACTGTCATTAAATGAGCCGCCCTCGAGTTCCGAAATCAGCTGACGGTTTTACTTGCTTATTTTGAAATTCAAGTGTTTTTGCTTCCTTCTTCCTCCCAATTTTTATCTATGCAAAATGCTAGCCATGGCTTCCCAGAATCAGGACGACGCCATTCCCATCTTAGTTACTCCTATTTCTTCCATCACTCCTGCTCAAAACCCTACCAACGTAGCTTCAGAAACCAACCCCAAATCCAACCCTTCTTCCAGCAAGAAATCACCACCAATTTCTATTCCAAACCCTTCCCTGTTCTTCAATAATGAAGAAAAGTTTCCTCATGCTAATATGCCTTTCGTACTGAAAGAGGATGATATCCCTATCATCCGAGAGCGATATCAAATTCTAGATACCCACCATTTAAGGTTGCCCATTTCTGGTGAACGAATATACCAACGTCCCGAAGGTTGGACTGCCATTCCTCTCCCTATCCTAGATAAAGGAGTTCGATTCCCCCTTCATGCTTTCATTGTCACCATTTTAGGGTTCGTGGGCGTCGAATTTTCCCAATTGGTCCCCAACTCTTATATTCACATTCTCGCCTTCATCGCTTTATGTCACGAGATAGGGATTACACCTACTTTCGATTTCTTTTTCTCCATATACACTGCTAGTTAGTCTCGAGAAAAAGGCTCCAAAGTGTTGAGCAAGCAATACCCCAAGCCCAATGAGAATTTTGAGAGGCGATCGTTGATGGATACTCCTTCAAGTAATAAAGGATGGCATAAGGAGTGGTTTTTTGTTAAAGGACCTAAAGTCTCTTCCATTCCAGACTAGACTACTTCCGAACGCCTTTCTGCAGACTTCGGTAATATTTCAGAAGAATGTATGAACGAAATGACAAAGCTTATGGAGAAACTTCCTCTGAAGGAATGGAGCTTCGGACTCCTAAGCAAGCAAGCGTGGTTGTATTACCATAAATATAAGTCCCAAACTCAACTGTTGTATAATTTCTCAAGTTCTTCATTTGTAACTATTATGAAATAATGTCTTCATCTGCATCAGTATCTCTCATCAAACCTACCTCCATTGACCGAAAGGAATTAGACAAATTTCTCTCTGGTAAATCTTCTCAAACCTCTACCGGAACCCAAAACATTGAACCTCCAACCTCTGAACCACAAATTTCTGAACCCCACACTTCTGAACCATAAACTGCCGAACCAACTCCCATAGAAGAGACAAGCCATCCTCGTAGGAAGAAAAGACCTGCTAGAAAACCAAAATAGATTCCAGTCCCTACCCTTAATGAAAGCCTCCTGGATATGCCCATTGTCGAGCGCACCCAAATCCTCCGTACCAAAAATAGAAGAATCAAAATAACCTTCCTTTCTGCCAAAGATCTCAGAGTACCCTCCACCAAAGCCACTCAACCTCCTGTCATTCTAGTAGAAATCATCGAACCCGAAGAAGATCCTGAAGAATATGTTGAACCTGCTTCTCCCCTTGTCCATAAAAGAAAACACGCTTCAGATGACCAAACACCACCAACACCCAAACCTTCAACAACTCATGCCCGCCTCCCCTAAACAAACCATACCATCGCCACAACGTCCCTCTTCTTCCAAAGCCTAGCCCGAAGTTGTTGCATCTCCAACTTTATGGCCAGATCTCAATGAAAACTTTCCCACTACACCTCTTCAAATCCTTCGTCCTTGATACTGATGATCATCGCTTTGGCAATAGTTCCATCATGGACTTGATTGAAGCTGGCATGACTCACCAAGCCAAAGTAAGTTAACTACGGCTTATCCTTTTTGTATTCACAAATATTTCTTTGAAACTTTTCTGATTCATTCTGAAAAATTACAGGCAAATGGTATCTTCGGGCGCCTCCACCAAAGATATAAAGAAATTGAAGCCGAAGAGAACGCTGCCTGAAAGGATAACGCAATTCTAAAGTCTGCTCTGGCGAGGGAGAGGAACCAACATGGAGATTCCAAGTGGAATGATGAGTGCCTCCAAAATAACCTTGATAAGGTTAAAGAACAGTTAGAAACAACCGAGGCCCTTCAACGAACCACTATTGAAGTGAATGTATATCTAGTTCAAAAGAACGAAGCTCTAGCAAAATCCAACCAAAGCTTGGCAATACAAAATAATAAAGTCAAAATATTCGAAGAACGACATCTCAATCTTCGGCGCAAAGTTGAAAATGAACTTCGAGAACTCAAAGCCATCGCCCCCCCACTTACCGAAGAACTCTGTAAACAAATACAAACAGAATATTGCAAATCACCCGAGCAGAAAAATGAAATAGTTCAGATGTATGCTGAGGGTTAT
This sequence comes from Panax ginseng, assembly GCA_020205605.1. Taxonomy (NCBI): domain Eukaryota; kingdom Viridiplantae; phylum Streptophyta; class Magnoliopsida; order Apiales; family Araliaceae; genus Panax; species Panax ginseng. Next base: position 44,273,133 of record CM035136.1, read on the forward strand.
GAAACAGCCCGTAGCAAAGGCAAGGTAAAGCTCGCTGAAGCCTCTCTGAACCCAACACTCCTCGACTCTTCTGAAGACGAAGACGAGGATAACGTCTGAAGACGACCTTCCTCACCTTTTACTTTTAGAACTTGTAAAAATTTCTACAATGTTTTGTAATTACCTCTTTTATTTTTAATGAAATGATATCAGCTTTTTCCCTTATTATTCCCTTTAAATTTAACTTGAACTGTTAGTACATAATCAAGCAATCTGAACTTCAAACTTCAAATAAAATTAGGTAATAATATAATCTGAACTCATCACTTCAAATAAAATCAGGTAATAATATAAAGTAATACTTATACATTACCGAAGTGTGAAAGAGATCATCAATTATCCAATTGGCCATATTTAGGATGAATAGATCCAACCAAACCTTCTAACAAATCAAGTTCACCATCGACAAGTCGAATATGGATTCTATTCAATGCCTAAAGGATGAACAGGTCACCGAACCCCAAAAAATCTAGTTCACCATTAATAGGTTGAATCTGGACCATGTTCACCGCCTAATAGGATGAATAGATTACCAAACCACCAAAAAATCCAGTTCACCATCAACAGGTCGAATCTGGATCCTATTCAATGCCTAAAGGATGAATAGGTCACCGAACCCCAAAAAATCCAGTTCGCCATCAATAGGTCGAATCTGGACCCTTTTCACCACCTAATAGGATGAATAGATCACCGAAACACCAGAAAATCCAGTTCACCATCGACAGGTCGAATCTAGATCCTATTTAACGCCTAAAGGATGAATAGGTCACTGAACCCCACAAAAATCCAATTCGCCATCAATAGGTCGAATCTGGACCCTGTTCACTGCCTAATAGGATGAATAGGTCACCGAACACCCAAACAACCATTACATAGAACATCATTAGAGATATTGGAGACAATGGAGACATTGGAGAAATTGGAGACAATGAAGACATTGGAGAAATTAGAGAAAAAAGCATCTGTTATTGATGATAACTGTTGGCATAATTACAAACTCTTGTACACTGATACTAACCCTACTAAAAATACTTCCGAAGTCTTCTTGCATGCCAAGTATTCTTTATCTCTGACCCATCTAATGCTCGCAACCGATAAGTCCGTAGCTTCAGTACTTCAATGACCTCATAAGGACCTTTCTAATTCGGCATCAGCTTTCCCAAATTATGAGGCATAGAAGCTTCAACTTCCCTAAGGACAAAATCTTCCACTTCAAACCTTCGAAGCTTCACCCCTTTATTGTAGTACTTAGCCACATGACGTTGATATGCTGCCAATTTTACCAAGGCTGCTTCTCTGACTTCTTTAAGCAAATCCAGGTTGACTTTTAATCCCTCATCATTTTACACCTCCCAAAACTGACTGACCCGAAGACTAGTAGATCCAATCTCAACAGGTACCAATGCATCTGAACTATAAGCCAGCCTGGAAGGCAAATCCCCAGTTGTAGTCTTCGTTGTAGTTTTGTAAGCCCATAATACGCTAAACAATTCTTCAAGTCATCTGCCTTTTGCTTCATCCAATCTTCTCTTTATTCCATTCAGGAGGGTTCTGTTAGTTACCTCAACTTGCCCATTAGACTGTGGATGAGAAACCAAAGTCTTTTTGTGCTGAATCTCCAACTCTTTCAAAAATGCTTCAAACTTCGAGCCCACAAACTGGCGTCTATTATCTGAAATTACCACCATTGGAATGCCGAAGAGAAATACCACAGATTCCTTCAGAAACTTCAAACATTCCTATTCCGTGATCATCCTAAGTGGCTTCGCCTCGACCCATTTGGTCATATAATCAATCGCCACTATAACAAAACTAACCTGCCCTTTTTCTTTCGGAAATGGACCCAGTATATCTACCCCCAGATAGCAAAAGATATAGGAGATAAAACCAAGTATAGCTCTTCTGGTGGCTGATATGGGATCATACTGTTTAACTGGCATTTTTGACACTTTTTCACTTATTCAGTAGCTTCTTTAAAAATCGTTGGCCAATAATATCCTTATCAAAGCACCTTGTATGCTAAGGACTTTGCAGCCATATGATCTCCAAAAATACCTTTATGTACCTCCCGAAGGACATAATCAGCTTCAGAAGGAACCAAACACTTCAATAGTGGAGATGAGTAAACCCTTCGATAAAGATCACCATCTATAAGCACAAAGTTTTCACTTTTGTACTTCACTTTCTTGGCCAGCATCTGATCTGAAGGCAGTACGCTATCTGCTAAATACTTCAAATATGGAGTCATCCAACAATTGGAGCGCTCTACACACATCACTGCTTCATGTTGGATACTGGGGTGCTTCAAAGTCTCTAAGTACACTGAGCCATCAAAAGTACTCACTTCAATAGTAGCCATATTTGACAAAGCATCTGCAATGGAATTATCATTCCGATCAACCCCCTGGAACTCGTAAGAACTGAAATGTCGAAGCTTATCATTCAACTCTGCTAGATATTTAATCATTCTTAAACCCCGAGCTTCATATTCCCTTGAAACCTACTTGATAACCAATTGAGAGTCACTGTAAATGATCAATCTTTGAACTTCCAGACTTTTGCTAACCGTAACCCCGCTAATACCGCTTCGTACTAAGCCTCATTGTTCATTTCCCTGAACCCAAACCTGATAGCTTGCTGAACCTTTAATCCCTTTGGACTCGTCAATATAATCCCAGCTCCACTGACATTCGAAGTAGAAGACCCATCAGCATAAAACGTCCACGAGCTCTGCATCTGCTGAAGCACAGTAACTGCTTTCTCAGATCCTTCAGCTTCTCCTAAATTATCGTCAGCTTCCGAGAACGAACATTCAACCACAAAATCTGCCAAGGCCTGACCTTTAATAGCCGTTCGAGGATGATACTCTAAAAAGAATTGAGACAACTCCATTGTCCATGCAGCGAGTCTCCCCGAAACTTCTGGCTTTCCTATCACCTTCTTTAGTGGTTGATATGTGTATACTATTATCAACCGACCTTGGAAGTATTGCCGAAGCTTTCGACTAGCTATTATCAAAGTAAAGGCAAACTTCTCAAGGTTCAGATACCTTATCTCTGCATCCCGTAGGGCATGTCTCACATAGTAAATATGGTGCTGCTTACTCCCAATCTCCCGCACCAACACTGCTCCTAATGCTAACGAACTTTCTGCCAAATACAAGTACAAAGGCTCAGCAGGAACGGGCTTCATCAGCAAAGGCGCCGAAGACAAATACCTCTTGATCCCCTGGAAAACATCTTCTAACTCCAAAGTCCATTGAAATGTCTTGGCATTCTTCGGCCCTTTCAACGTTTCAAAGAACGGCAGACACCTTTCTGCCGATTTAGACATGAATCTCCTCAAACCTGCTATCCGACCCGTTAATCATTGAATGTCTTTAAAGGATTGAGGAGACTTCATATCCAAAATAGCCTGGATCTTTTCTAGATTTGCCTCTATACCCCTTTTACTAACTAGATAACCCAAAATATTTCCTGCTCCCAGTCCAAAGGTACACTTAGTGGGATTCAGCTTCAAATTTTAATACATACCGTCTGAAAACACTCCTCCAAATCATCCAAATGACCTTGGACGATCATGCTTTTGACAATCATGTCATCAACATAGACCTCCATATTCTTTCCCAACTGTCTTGTGAACACATAATTCATCATCCTTTGATACGTAGCTCCTGTGTTCAACAAGCTGAAGTCATCTTCTTATAGGCGTATACCGACCAGTGAGTAATGAATGTTGTCTTCGAGATGTCCTCTTTGCACATAGAAATCTAATGATATCCCGAGAAAGTGTGACAACCCGAATTATTGAAAATTATTAAAATAAAAATTTAATAAATAAAATTATTATTATGATATGAGAGAGTAATTTATGTTACATATAAATGTATATGTTAATATGTTATGATTGTGAGATCGTAAATAATTAAAATATTTATCAAGTAAAATAAGTATTTTAGTTGAAATATTTATGGATTAAAATAAATATTCAATGGAAATTATTATGGAATAATTTATTTAACTATGATGATATTAAATAAATTGATTATAAATAATTTATAATTTGTGCATATTTATTACGTTAATGTGTTGGTGATTTTCTAATTTAATTAAGTAATTAAATTAGAGGATTAATGATTGTTAAATAAAATTATAATTATATTGGCTAAATAGAAGCTATAATTTTATTAGTAAGGTTTAATTGGATTTATTAATGAATTGAGGTTAATTCAATTCATATAGTTAATGGGTGTGACAAGGATATCATATGATAAGAAGGATTGTAAAAAAAATTAAATTAAAAAGGATATTTTTGGGTCTTGCCAAACATGGCCTAGTGACCCTTTGTTATTATGGCGATGATAGGCCATAATGTATACGCATTATTTTTATATCAGTTATATGAAGGTTACGTGTTTTGTTCTTAAAGCCTAAGACTAAAGCTAGAAGAGAAAATACAGAGGAAGAGAGAACTCTAGAGAGGAATTGGGAGGCAATTGGAAGAGAAATCCTTGAAAACAAGAAGGAAGTAGAAATTCTCTAACATCTCCTAACAAAGCTAAACAAGAATTAAGAGGTAAATAACCTAGTTTCTTCTTAGTTTGGGTGTTCTTGAGTTATCCTTTAAATTTGAAAATTTAGTTGGATGAATTGCTAAATATGTTATATATATATACATATATATATATATATGTGTGTGTGTGTGTGTGTGTGTGTTGTTAGATGTTTATAATCGTTTAGTTGTTATCTAGAAATGATTTTCAGAAATCAAATCCATGAAAACATGATTTAGAATGAAGAAATTTAGTTTTATTGATATATATATATACATTAGGGCTTGTTTTGGAATCAAAATTTATGATGAAGTCATGATATAATATTAAATTGATGATATATGTTGTTAGTATGTTGAATTACGAAAATAACGAAAGTTGAATGAATCGAAATGGTTGAGAAACGAATTCGTAGTGAACGAATTCGATAAATTGTCAAAACATGAACAATTACAATGAACATGAGTTGTAAATTCATATTAAGGTTAGTTAATATTTATTTTAGTTGATGGGTATTTGGTATGTTATAGTTTTATGAGTTACAAACCTATAGAATCTAAAATGGACTGAATTGGATGAGTATAACTCATGTTATGATAATTGGAAGGAGTAAGGTTTTGTGTAATCGTGAAGAAGCGAGAGCACGAGGGCTGTTCTACGACTTGGGAAGCATGATTATCTTTGCCCCCAAAGGCCAATTGAAGGCCTTGATGCGGCATCAAGACATCGATTGAGTTGAATTTGCTTCATTACTGCTTGCGATAAATTAAGCATAACTTTTTCATACGAACTCTGATTAAGGCGATTCAAGATGATCCAGAACGAGGATGAATAGACCTACAACTTTTGTTCTTTAAGGGTTTTAGTTTGAGGTCTTTAGAAAGGATCAAAATGGTCATCTTTAGGACTATTGTGTTTTCAGAGGCAATCGAAGGGCATCGGGCTTGCACGTATGCAAGTGTAGTGCTCTTGACGATAATAGATGTTGTTCTAAGTTATAGAACATGAATATTATGAAGTATAATGATGCTTAACATTAATAAATGATATATTAGATAAGTTGAATACGCATACTAAGCACACACTGAGAGAGACAAATTGGGCGTGTGGCGAATAAGCGTTAAACGTCGTGATAAGTGAAAATGAACATAAAAAATATTTTAAATCAAATGAAATGAATATTATAAGATATTGAATAGTGCTAATATAAAACAAATAATGATTCCTAGCAGGACTTAAGCACTTGAATGAACTTCGAATATGAAATATAGTGAACTATAAGTCGAAAGTAACACAATAAAATTGAACATTGTGTATTGCTAATAGGAAGGGTTATGAGACATAAATTAAAGTTTACATTACAACTACTATGCGTTGATATGTGACTAATAGTTGATGTGTATAATTATATAATTGTGTAGGGCACGTGAAGTGCAGATATCTGTAAAATGTTAAACTGTTATTGGTAAACAACTATCAATGCAAGTCTTTCAGTTCCTATTTGCTATGTGAACTTGATGATGAACTATTTTAATTCTTTATTGTAAATAGTATGATGTGTTATATATATGTTGAAAACATGGAACGTTAAAGTCAACATCTGACTACGTTGATTGAGTAATGAATGTTGATTGAGTAAGGAACTCAATCTTTATATTTGATATTTGAACAGCAACATGTATGTTATGTTAGTTCAATGTTTAAGAGATATATGTTGAGCATGTTATTATGTGTTATGTGATGCATGAAAACTGTTAGATTTTGCTGGGCTGTCGAGCTCAACCTTGCAAATAACCATTTTTGCAGGTTAAGGATTGAAGGTAATTACTGTGTGCTACTTGAATGACGTGGATCAGAAATAATACACGAAGATTAATATTTTAGCTAAAGTTATTATTTCTTTATACCATGATTAAGATTCATGAGATGTACTAAATGTTCTATGATGTATAGTTTTATGTTGAGTTGTAAAGCTAATGTTAGAGTTATCTGATATGTAAAGGTTATCGAATTGAAATGTAAAATTTTATATAGTAACAGTGATAAAGTGAATCATAAAATAAGATTGATTCAAAGACATGTAGATGATAAAGGTTTTGATTCGGGGAATTAAAGTAAGGAGACATAAAAGTTTAAGTTATTCCGCATTATATAAAGTTTAACATCTAATAACGATGAAAAATCAGAAGGTAGATGTGTTATTAACGACCGAAGTTAATAATTAAATTGTATGAATTTTGGGGTCGTTACAAGTAAGAAGACATAAAATTTTAAATTATTCCGCATTATATAAAGTTTAACATCGAATAACGATGAAAAATCAGAAGGTAGATGTGTTATTAACGACCGAAGTTAATAATTAAATTGTATGAATTTTGGGGTCGTTACAAGTAAGAAGACATAAAAGTTTAAATTATTCCGCATTATATAAAGTTTAGCATCGAATAACGATGAAAAATCAGAAGGTAGATGTGTTATTAATGACCGAAGTTAATAATTAAATTGTATAAATTTTGGGGTCGTTACAGAAACCATCCATAAAACTGAGCAAGGCATACCCCGAAGATGCATCGATGAGCTAGCTGATCTATATGCGGCAAAGGATAAAAGTCCTTCGGACATGCTTTATTTAGATCAGTGTAGTCTATGCAAACTCGCCATTTCCCATTCTGCTTCTGCACTAAGACTACATTCGCCATCCACTCCGGATATTCGATCTCAAATTTAAAGTCTGCATCCAGCAACTTTGCAATTTCTTCATCGATTATCTTTTGCCTTTTCAGTGCGAAAATCCTGCTCTTCTGCTGAACTGGCTTCTTTTCCGGGTCCACTTATAACCGATGCTCATCAACCTTCCTACTCACCCCATGCATATCTCTTAGAACCCAGGCAAAAATATATGCATAACACTGAAGCAATTCCACCAGGTTTGTCTGGAAAAGTTCCAGCAGACCTGAACCTATCTTTATCGTCTTTTCCTTCTTTCCAGGAATCAGCTCAAACTCTTCGGTCTCTCCTGCTGGCATAACCGATGGCTCCATGCTACTCTTCGTAAATGGTTCGATTTCAACAAACATGGTTTACTTCTATTTACTGACCCCTACACCTGAATTGATCAAAGCATTACGATAACACCTCATTGCCAAGTCTAGATCCCCAGCCACTTCTCCAACTCCATGTGGCATTGGAAGCTTAATTTTGAAGTGGGGAATCGATGTTATCGCCTGAAGAGCTATCAAGGTGGGTTTTCCCAATATGGCGTTATAGGCCGAATCCACATGTACTACATAAAATTTGCACATAATTTCAACCTATTGTGGAGTCGTCCCGAAGATGATTGGTAGCTCAAAAGTCTCCGCCACCTTAACTAGATCGTTGTTGAAGCCATATAAGGGAGCATTCTGCCCAATTTCCATCTTCCTTCCATCCAAGTGCATCCTTTGATAGGCATGTGCGTACAAGATATCCATCAAAGACCCATTGTCTATCATCATCCTCTTCATATCCACCGAACCCACTTGTGCAGTAAGCACCATAGCTCCCTCGTGGGGTTCGATGGGTTCAGAAGGGAAGTCATCATCAGTAAAAGAAATTACCGAACCTGGATATGGTCTTTCAGTCTTCGGGAGAGAACCCGCCACTGCCATTACCGAATCCAGGTATCCTCTTCGTTTCTTTCTAGCAACTTTGACAATATTTCTGTGACGCCCCCAAAATAGGTATACATCACCCATTCTGAGTTGTCAATACATGGTACAGAAACAACTACAACTTTATTAATACAACCATAAAACTGTGAAATACAAATATTATCTTCTAGACAATATCTATACCCAAATAAATCCCCATCATAATTATTGATACATTATTTTACAAAAATGGTGAGGACTACTAAACAACTCTCTCTAGAACCTTCATTCCATACCCCGACTAGTACTCATTTACATTCTCGCCTCCACGAGAAGAAAAATGGAACAAAAAGGAAAAGGGTGAGCTCAACTAGCCCGATAAAGAATATTATGACTAAGATAATATACAACAAATTATCGTTAGTTTCAAACACGGAAAAATCACGAGAGAATACATTAAACAACAAGTTTTAGATCAATATTAGCGTGAAAAATATTAATTCATAGAAGAGTTACGTAGAGGATGAAATCTACTAATATCTATGAATTTAACAGTCCATCATCATTATTTTATCCCTGTAACATCAATCAATATTCATCTTGAATCAAATATTCATCTTTGCACCACAGGCCAAAGATATTCATCAGTCGGTCATGTTCATCTAAACACCTGTTCATCTTTGCACCACGGGCCAAAGATATTTATCAAGAAATCATTCATCTTTGCACTACAGGCCAAAGATATTCAGTAATATCATCATTTAAGACTGAGGATAATGAAAAATATTTTAAAGAAACGAATCCAGTGAAACAAAAGAACAAGTATTACGGATTCGTATTTCAGCTATTTCATGTCCAAAAATACCTCATAAATAATCATAGTGGTGTAAAATTCAAGAATGATCAAAACATGGATACAATCAAAGCTAGTATCCACAATAGATATTTTGGACGAAAAGGAAAATTTTATTTTTATGTGAATAGTGTCGTATTCATGAATAGTGTCGTATACGTGAATAGTGCCGTATACGTGAATAGTAACTCCGGCATAAAAAGTTCCAAATTTGATTAAAAGTCCAGATCAATACTTCGGCATAATGATATTGAAAGAAATAATATCATTTAAAAAAAAAATAATATCCACTTACCACCAAAAGCGGTACTAAGATTGAAAAAGCTGGAAAGCGGTGAAGGAACTTGCACCGTATAACAACCCTCAAAGTATACTCACAAGAATGCGCTCAATATATCGAGAGAGAAATAGAGAGAAAACTTTAGTTTCTGGTGTGATTTTCAATTCTAACATAAGCACCCTATTTATAGAAAAATGTTTAGAACACCAAAGTAGAAAATTGAATATAATATTAATATATATTATAAATTCCTTAGCCCACCTTCTTAGATCTGAACTCAACTGATTTTGCACATGTTAATGCAGCCCACCAAGTAAAAAAAACGTTTTTCTTCAAATAAATAATGAAAACTTCCAAAAATCAATTATTTCGGAACTCCGGAACTTCAATAATTCACAATAAATAGCCCTTTTATCAGAAAATTCGAATCTCGCGTGTTTTTATAGGAAATTCAATTCTCTACAACTTTGCAGAAGGAAGTTTTTCCAAATTCTAAACAAAAATTGACCAAAATCCACAAACGGGCGATTTTACAGGCTATAATCAAATTTCGGTCAATAATTGTGTCCACCAACACACAAAACATGTGTTAAACATTTAATGCAACAAAAATACTCTTCCTCCTCATATAATCATATATTCCACATTCATTGTAAAAATATCACCATTAATATATTATTAAAATAATATATTTAAATGAATTATTTTATCGTAAAAGATAAAATATTAATTTTCAACAATTGTCATATTAAAATTTTCTCCATCTATATCCTCATAAAATCAATATTTTTCTCATCATATAAATCAATAATTAATTATTCACAAATAATATTACGTAATCACATTATTGACAACCAGTGCAGGTTCCCAAGAAATAGGGGCTTTCGATAAGGATCTCTCCTTACTGGCAAGCATGATTAGATGACCAAACCTCTCCTTAGAGCGGAACTTTCTAGACATTGCCAATAATGTTATCTAATAATATTATTCAGGATAATATAAATTATTGCTCTCAGATAATAGAAAATCATGCGGTGACAATTATTAAAACAACGATGAATACAAAATATCAACACAAAGAATTATTAAATCAAAAAATAAAATCTTTGAGCAATAATTATCATGTAACCATTATTGAGTAGTGCCTTCAATAATTGGTGCAATACCGTGTGCTACTGTGTTTTAACCACGGGTATTCTCACAATATTAATGGTAGCAACTACGTCGTTATTTATAACCAACTTATTCTTGTCGTTTTTCTTCCTCCAATCGCTTTCAGTTATGGGGCCACACACATTTTGCTGCTGTCGTCGCACGAATATTCCAAACAAAGTCTGAATATTCCACGACCAAACAAATATTCTCCGACAATAATGAATATTTTATAACCACTTGCTTATTTTGAAATATTTGCGTATTTTACCCATAACTATCCACATTAATCAAATCAACCCTTACTATTTCAAAATAATAAATAGAGAAAATTAAATTTCATTAATAATAAGTTGGGGTCTTACATTTCCACCTGTAATGACATCCACAACATGCCTTGATGGTTGATTCGGAGCTGGGAGTGCAGGTTGAGCAGCCTAAATAGGTTTATCATTCCTCTGCTGATTACTCGGGGGATCTCGCCCTGCTACATAATGAACCAAAGCACCACTTTGGACTTTCCTTCAATGAACTCCTTCAAGCTCCAACAAGAGTTCGTATCATCCCCAGATGCCTGATGATAATCACAATATTTATGGGGATTTCCCGAACCCAGTCTGAGATTATCACGAGGCTGCTCAAAATAGGGCTGGTTTTTTATCTGCTCCAGAGTGGTAGCCCTATCTATATTAAGTTGAGTGAACACCTTATTCACCTTCTGATTGGGAAAGGGTGGTCAACCTTCTTTTCACCCCCAAGTATTATTGTACTTCTTCTTATTCCCATCAGTCCTATCATTCGTGCCACCACTCCTCTTTTGATAACTATCAGATTTGTCTTTGTCTTTCTCTTTCGCCCTTTTCGAAGAGCCATGCTTCAGACTGCTCATTGCCTCTTCTACCACGATGTAGCCTTCTGCCTTCTCAAATGCTTCGGCTAAGCTCTTCGGATGGATGAACATCAACTTCTTCACCAGTTTTTCAGACTTCACCAAGTCTAACCCGTTCTGAAATAAACCTACAGCCTTGGGATCATTAAGGTCTGTTACTTGACCCACTGCTTCCCTGAACCTCTTCACGTATTGACCCAAAGTCTCATTTGAGTACTGTCTGACCTGTGCCAACGATCTCGTAGGCTTTCCTCTCCTTTTATTGCTCCCGAATCGAGCATAAAATTTATCACATAAGTCAGCCCAGGATGAAATTGAGTCTGAAGGAAAAGTCCCCATCCACTGCCTCACATCTTTCCTTAATGTCGTCATAAAAGTTTGGAATTTGGCTGCATCCGAATAATCATAGTAATCCATCAGCCTATCAAATGTCTGGTTGTGCTCATATGGATCTCTAGAACCATCATAACTCTCCATATAAGGAAGCTTTTTATTAGGATCCGCCTTCTCCCGAAGAATATCAGAAGAGAAAAGGGATGCCTTCTTACTAGAGTTTCCCTTAGCCTGCTAAACTTCAGCCAGTCGCCTCCGAAGCTCTTTCACCTCTTTATCCAAGAGTTTCATCCCTTCGGGTTGTGAGGAAACTTCCTTCTTTGGGGAGCTTTTCTTCTTCTGTTCCACTCGACCTTTTTTGTTTGAGCTAGAAGCTTCTGATGGACTTCGTCTGTCCTTTCTGCTGAAGCGAGAATCCACAGGGCGGTGTGCCCTCTTTGGATTCTCTCAAGAACAACCTCTTGATCTGTTGCGGTGTCTACCCTTCTCGCTGTGCCAAGGATACTCAAGGCGAGGTGTGACGCCCCCAAAACAGGTATACATCACCCATCTTGAATCGCCAGATACATGGTACATAAATTAAATACAAACTTAATTATACAACTGTCGGGTAATATACGACAAAACATAGCTGAGAGTTTAAACAAGAATATTGCCTTCTAGAAAATATCCTCTCTCAATGGAGTCCTCATTACAATTATTATCATACTATTTCACAGAATAGTGAGGACTAATAAAGCCACTTATCCTGGACCATCACTCCATTTTTCGACTCGTTCCAGCTATATTCTCATTTCCTAAAGAGAACAATGAAAGAAAAGTGTGAGCTCAACTAGCCCAGTAAGAAATATTATGACTAAGATAATGCAGAATAAATTATCCTTAGCCTTCAACAGTATAACAACTGATAGAATACAATAGACAACAAGTTTTAGATCAACCACTGCAGTGGAATAAGCAATCCATTAGAAGATTCAAGTAGAGCATAAAATCTACTATCTTCTATGATTTAAAAAGTTTTTCATCAATTTTATCACTGAGACTCAGCTTAATAAATAAAATCGAATCATCCTACGCCACGGCCAAGGATATTCATGTAATCATCAATGGTCATGATTATACCAAATAATCCCTAGTTATAATCATACCAACAACTGTCCATCAATGACTACAGGCCAATGAGGACTTTCACCACATCATTCGTTACATTTACGGTCATGATTATACCGAATAATCCCTGGTCATAATCATACCAAGTCCATCTATGCACGTAAGCCAAAGATGACTTCCATCACAATATAAGCATGAGGATGATGACAATGACATAATAATTCAATAAAACAAGTTCAAGGATAAATTTTAAAGATTTATAATTTAATTTATCCAGAAATCAATAACGTCCAAATTGTCAACATGATACTGCTTTGTGGAGTAAAATTCAAGAATAATATTCATGTACCAAAAATAATTTGGATAGAAAAGAAATATATTTTTTGGGTGAATAGTACCCCGTGAATAATACTTAGGGAATAGTACCCCGTGAATAGTACCCTGACACGAAAAGTGTCCCGAATACCCGAGTGAATGATACTAGAGTGATTAGTAATCGAGTGAATAATAACTTATGAATAGTAACTCGTGAATAGTACTTTGGCACAAAAAGTGCCCCGAATACCCGAGTGAATAATACCAGAGTGAATAGTAACCGGGTGAATAGTAACCTGTGAATAGTAACTCGTAAAAGAAAAATAATACCAAAGAAAATGATATTTCATGACGAGTACAAAAGAAATGATATCTCATACGAGTATAATAGAATATACGAAACTACAAATGGATTTTCACCCGCCATGTGGTAATCCACGTAGACAGATCATTTCCACAATTTAATAAGGAATGAATGCGAAGGATCATTCACCATGCATGCGGTAATCCACATAGACAGGTTATTTCAACAAAATAATAAAGAATGGAACCGGTCATACGTAATAATCCTTGCATGCAGAATATTCCAACGAGAATAATAAAGAAGCGGAACCGAGTTATGCGTAATCCGCATGCACGAGGATGATACGAGAATAATAATAGCGAAACCAAATCAAATCGCGTAATCCGCATGCACAGGATATTCCAAAAGAATAATAAAGAATGAAACCAAATCATGCGAATCCCGCATGCATGTGATATTCCAAATGTAATAATAAAGAATGGAATAACAACAAAATTCACCGAGAATGCGATAAGCCATATGTAGAATGAGTTATTCCAACAGAATAATAAAGAATGGAATAATAGAAGAATTTCACCATGTATGCGGTACTTCGCATAGACAGGTTATTCCAACAAAATAATAAATAATGGAATAACAACCCTTACGAGTATTGAAAGAAAATAACTCTCTTCATGAATACGAAAGAATAATACCCCTTACCTCAAAAGAAGACTTGATACTGGAATAGTGAGGTAGCAGACTTCTCTTCTTCTTTCTCTCTATAATAATTGCTCTATAGCTTTAGTGAATTGGTGAGAAATGAAGGAAGAATGAGCTTCTATTTATAGGAAAATATAGTTTCGATAATTGCACGTTTTGGGGCTCAAAATATTACAGTATAATACCTTCCTCTTTTTCTTCATTTTTAATTTATTCCTGCACGTATTATCAAACTTGCACCATCTCCCCTAATAGTAAATCATGTGAATAAATAGTAAATCATGTGAATAAATAGTTCTAGACATGTGAAAATATGAATTACAGTATAGTACCTCCATCTATACCTCCATTTTTAACTTAGTCATGCAAGTATTATCAATCTTGCACCAACTCCCCTAATAGTAAATGAATTTGAATCAATAGTACACACATGTGAACAAATAGTTATAATCATGTGAATTAATAGCAATTAATTACTCATTTATCCGGTTAAATACCCGATTGGTCAATATAACCTCTAGACATCAATTATTATAGAAATAAATATCGATTTTCACTAACACTAATAATTCCAACACAATGGAACTATCAATTTCATCTTTAATCAACATGAACTTATTCATCATTAATATTATAATTCACAATATTTAACAACCAAGTCATTCCCAGGAAAGATGGGGCTTTCCGATAAGGATTTCTCCTTATTGGCGTGCAATTAGGTGACCAAACCTCTCCTTGACAGAACTTCCAGACATTGTCAATATTGCAAATAATAATATGAATAATTTTGTTGGTCTCAATTATTGATTTAATAATATAACATATTATATGAGATGATATATTGTGACAATAATTGAATCAATAATACGAGAGATATGATGCGACAATTCATCGTAGCAATAATTGAGTATAATCGAAAGTGACTTCTTACGTAAATATCAATAATCAATACTGCAGTTGCTACTATGCAACCACGCCAGACATTACTATTTTTTTACTACTGTAGTAGTTCAAGCAGCTTTAACGGTAACACTTTCGCCGTTATTTTTATAAAAAGATAATTCATCATTTTCTAATTACGACAATACTTCCGTTGTGGGGTCCACCAATAATTGTGCCATCGTACCGGATATTCCCCAACAAAAGAATATTCCCCGACCAAACAAATATTTTATAACAACTTGCATACTTTGCAAAATTTATAAATACTACCCACAACTATAACATTATATCAAATTCACACCATAATATTAAAAAAAAAATATTTCGAGAAATTTAAATCTTTATTCATAAAATTTGGGGTCTCACACGAGGTGCCTTCTTTGAACCCTCAAGAGTGTGTCCTCTGGATTTGCTTCTTCTCCGGTTCTTATCATCACTTCAAGAATCCTCAGGGCGAGGTGCCTTCTTTGGATCTTCGGGAATATGACTTCAGGCTCTTCTTCGGTCACAAGAGCGACTCCGAGACCGACTTTTAGACTACATGGGTCTTTTATCTTGCCTTTCTTGTCTGCCTAGAGACCTACCACATCCGTCACTATATGTTATCCGAATCGTCGCCCGGTCCGTCGTTAAAGTGGGGTGAACAAGGTATGTTAGATAAGGGGTGAGCTTAAGATCCGAACAAGTATATATATATATATATATATATATATATATATATATATATATATATATATATATAAAGAGTGAATAGTGTCAACGTGAATTGTTAAATACTTATAGCAAAGATACTTGAACTACTTTAAAAACAATAAATAATTTGGCAAGAGTTTGAGAGTAACACCCTAAAGTCAAATTTTTTGAATAACTTTATACTTTTTGGTTGTATATATAAAATATATATTTGATTACAATGATAATATGATACTCTCTCTCTCTCTCTCTCTCTCTATCTATATATATATATATATATATATATATATATATATATAATTAATACACACCCTATCGAATTTTAAGTAATATACTTTTCTAATGACAAATTGTTTATAAATAAATAGTTTTTTTAATTTTTTTTAAAATAATGTAAAATAAATTATTAATTTGTTTAATAAAATTATATGGATATACATATATAGAGGAAATAGGAATGATATGAGAATAAATTTGAGTTGAAAAAATTATAAAATTTTAATTTGATACCGTATATTAGACATTTTACAAAATTTTAGTTAAGTCAATTTATATATATTATCTAAACTTTTCAAAATTTGCCATATGTTATAAAACCAAAAAAAAAAATCAATTCACCCCACAACCCCCTACGTGCCTTCATCCCTGGCTTTAAGTACCCGAAATCTTGATCTAAAACATTAGTAATACTCTCTCTGTTCTTAATTATTTGACGTTTTAGAGTTTTTCATTTGTTCCTATTTATTTGACATTTGTTCAAGTTTAGGATAATTAATGATAATTTTTCCAAAATTATCCCTCATTACTCTGCTTGTTTTTTTTAATACTTTTAACTCTTTCTTTCTCCTTATCCCAACAAAACTTTCCTTTATCAAATAAAATTCTTTTGCATATTACGAGGGAGAGAGTGTATAGATAATTTCTAAAGAATTGGATACGTTTATTATAGGGATGGATGGAGAGAGAGACTAATGAGTAAATGAGGCATGAGAGTTTTTTCAGGAGATAATTATGGGAAAATGGGTGAGAGAGAGTATGAATAACTATGATAAATAATGATTTAAGAGTATTATAGACAATTGAGTACTATATTTAATGCTTTCCAATTATTATCTTAATTCTTGTGTCTATCTCTAAAACGTCAAATAATTAGGAATTGATGGAGTACTATACTTGGATATGATAAAATGACACCAATCTTACAAATTTTCAGCATCAATTTAGTAAAGGAGAAAATGGGGGGCTCAAGCTCAGCAATTCATAAAAAGAATAGTCATCAGTTTTGTAATTTGTGTATAAATAATTACACAAAATGTAAAAGAGTGTAATTACAATTCAATTGTAAGACCCCGAATTTTATGAAATAAAAGTATTTAATTTTTCTTATAATTACAATTCAGTAAATGATTAAATTGATAAAAGTTAAGGGTGAGATATGAATTTTTTTCAAAATACGCAAGTGGTTATAAAATATTCAATTGTCGGGGAATATTCGTTTGGTCGTGGAATATTCTTTACGCCGAAAAATATTCGTAATGACCAGCTAGCATGACCATTTGTGGGGTCCCATAACGAATAAGCATCGGATGAAGAAAACCACAAAATTTGAGTTTTTACAAATATCTGGCAGAAGTTATTCAAGTTAACGCTTTGTTAGAATACCCGGTGGTTAAAATACAATAATACGCGTTATTGCACAGTAGCACACAGTATTGCACAGTATTTTTGAATTATTGATTCTTACGTAAGAAGGCACTACTCAATAATTTTTACAGAATTATTATTCAATATTTTATTTTATTGATTCAATAATTGTCAACTTTGCACAAAGATTCCATTATCGGATCAATAATTCATATTATTTGAATAATATTATTAGATAAGCATTGTTGGCAATGTCTGAGCACAGTTACATCAAGGAGAGGTTTGGTCACCTAATTACGCGCCAAAGAAGGAAAAATCCTTATTGGAAAGTCCCTCTTTCACGGAACTACCGATCATTATAATTGTGATTCTGTAATATTATTTATGAATAATTAATTATTGATTTATATGATAAGGAAATATTTATTTGATGTAGATATAATTGATGGATATATTTATTTTATGTGGATATAATTGAAGGAATTAATCTTTGAGGTGTTTTATCAAGATTTTGTTTGGAGGAAGTATTAAAAATCATCCGCTTCATGAATTTGGATATTTTGATTTAGAATTTGGAAAAACTCAAAGCTACAAAGTTGTAGAGAATTCGATTTCAGGAAGAATGGACATAAAATTCATATTTTTCTGATAACCGGGCTATTTTCTATGAATTGTTGAAGTTTCAGAAAAATAAAATGATTTTTATTAAATTTATGGGGGGACCCACTTTTGGTTGGTGGAATACACACATGAAATTCTTGAATTCTTCCAACATGGTACGCCAAAAAATAAATTCAAAGCATGCGTAGGAATTGTAATTAATAATAATATTATTTTATTATTTAGTCTCCTATTGCGTTCTAGCATTTTCCTATAAATAGAGGGCTAAGTTAGAATTGAAAATCACACCAGAAATAAGTTTTCTCTCTTTTTTTCTCTATATTATCGAGCGTATTCTTGTGAGTATACTTTGAGTGTTGCTATATGGTGCAAGTTTAGTTACAAGACTATATCCCGAAATTCAAATGTATATACGGTTATTTTTGAGGTCTGAGATTTTAAGGGTTATTATGTTTTTCAGTTCATTACTTCTTGACCTTCCGAGAAAATTCTGAAAAAATTTGAAATGATAATTTGATGAGTTGTTTTGATTGTGTCCAAAAATGACGATTTTTGAATGTATAGATTAAGAGTTATGAATTTTACGAGAAAAGACTATTTTAAAAGTAACCGCTTATAACTCATTGTGGGTAACTCCAAAATTGATGAAATTTTTATTAGGACTACATCTATATAATATCAGTGTACTCTGTGAATTTTGGAATTTTTGAATAAAGGTACAATTTATGATAAATGTCTAAATATTCGGCGGTTTTGGCCATATGAAAAATTGTAAATGAATTTTAAAAATTCTGAGAAATATATATGTTCAATATGGGACTATATTCTGCTAAATCCCAGAAAAGAAATATTTTTGGAACTGATTTGGTATTTTTCATAAAAATGGTCTAGTTATGAGTAAAAGAATTAAATATGTTATGTGAAGTAGGAAAATTGGAAAATATGATTTTATGGCTTGAGAATCATACATGAGTTATATGCAGATTTTTGATGAGGATTTTGGTTATTGGTGATGAAATCTTATGAGTTTGGCATTTTAGAATGATTAAATGCATTATTTAGTAAAATGTAAACAATTAAAACAAATTGTTTATAAGTTTAAGAAATGTTATTTCAATATCACTATACCGAAATATTGGTATGGATTTTATTATAGATTTTCTACCTTTTTGTGTCGAGTTACTATTCATGAGTTACTATTCACGAAGTTACTATTCATGGGTTATTATTCACGAGTTACTATTCACGACAAAATTAGTTTCTTTTTCTGACCAAATTATAGTTGAGTTATGAATATTACTCTTGAGATTAAAACTATATGTTGATCATATTATTTTTATTATCATATATAACATTTTTATAACCCTAATGATGATATTTCTCTTTGACTTGAGTGTAAAGATGGGTAGATTTTTGGTATGATCATGACTATGGGTTCTCTTTGGCCAGTAGTGCAAAGTTGAATTGTTGACTGGTATGATCATGACCATTGAGTTTATAATTGAATATCTTTAGCTTAAGTGCAAAGGTGAAATGATCAACATGGTTATAATTGTTTATATAAATTATGAAATGATTATATATTTTTTTGAGATATTAATATATTTGACACAGAAAGTGCAAATATGAAGCTGTTGATGAATATATTTGGCTGTGTAGTGCAAATATGAAGCTGTTGAGGAATATCTTTAGCTTTGTAATGCAAAGATGAATTGTTGATGAATATCTTTGGCCCGTAGTGCAAAGATGGCTCGGTTGTTGAATATCTTTGGCCCAGTAGTGCAAAGATGGTGCATTGATGAATATCATTGGCCCGTAGTGCAAAGATGAAATTGTTAGTATGATTATAAATGAGGCTGTGATTTGGTATAACCATGATCTTTGATGTTTTCAGTGAAAAGACATGTGATGAAAATTATCTTAAATCCCGGATGCGAAGAGGAATTTAGAATTACAATTATGATTATGAGTTATTCATATAATTGTGGAAAGGAAGCGTTGATTGAAGTTACTGAGGGGATAAAACATTGTTGGTGGATTTTTAACATGGAGAAGATAATAGACTTTTATGGTCTATTTGACTCTTCTAATGGATTGCTTCGTTCATTACGCAACTATGGTTGAAATTTTTTATCATCACCATATGTTCTAAATCTCGATTTATTGTTAATGAAGGCTATTGATAATTTAATTATCTTTAGTCATGATATTCTTTACTGAGCTAGTTGTGCTCACCCTTTTGCTTCACAATTCCTTTCAGGTAATAAGAGTGTAGCTGGGTTGAGCGGGGGTAACAGGGGAATAGAACGGTGGTCATCATTTAGTAGTTATATTTGGTGAATCAACTAGGGTGAGGCGAACCCAACGTTAGAAAGGTGTTTTTCCACTATCATACAAGATGTCTAATGACATACAACCACGTATCATCATAAGACAGGATTGTGCTCATCCACTTATTGAGTATATTTACGAGCACTACCTATATAATCTTAGTGTTTGTTTGAAGTATAATTCTCAATTAGAGACAGTGGAGATAATGATATGTCAAGAGAAGACTCACCATTGGGAAGAATATGATAGTAATCTTCTCGTTTTTCTTTAGGGTCTATTGGGTCAACCAAGGATAATTCTGTGGCCATATGATATCTATCATAACCTAGACGTATGGCCTCCCATGTACGAATGTTTCCTTAAGCACTTCCCAAAGATTCTAATTTCTAAAACAGTTTTTGACTATACCTTTATGTAAGGCGTCATTGTGACGTGTTATCCAAGGTTGGGATGAGAGTCACAGTTGGTATATATTTGTATCCAAACTCATAGCATATGTGTTGTTGTATTTTGCACGACAATTGTTGTAATAAAATTGTAGTTATTTTCTGTACCATGTATTTGGCGACTCAGAATAGGTTGGATGGAATGGACCTATTTTGGGGTTGTCACATTTGGTATTAGAGCTTAGGGATATGGTCTCTGGCAGAGATCGGGGAATAAAACTAGGAGGGGAGAGATGAGTAAATTCTTCGCTAGTGTGTCCTACCTAAGCTTATTTGTTGTTCGGTCATAATATACGGATATTATGTGATATGTTAATTTGTTTAATTAACCCTCGTTTTATGGCAATATTTGAGAATGGCAGCTGAGAATGCTAACAATGGAGTGAATGAGACTGTGGGGATACCTCTAATCACTAACCATGATAATGTGATGTCAGACGAAGAAGGAATTAGATATATTCTTGTGGTGAGTGAAGAATTAATAGTTGCACCCGAGATAGTCGCAGAGGTAACAGCTGAGAGTGAGGAAGAAGAGGAAGAAGAGGTACCTAGGAAGAATTTATTAGAGGTATTATATGATCAAAATGTAGAATTGCAAAATCGTGTTCATGAGTTAGAAGAGCAGGCTGAAGAACGGCAGGCGGTCGTGGAACAAAAGGATGCAACAATTCAAGCTTGTGTTACCTGATATATGATGCTTGAACAGAAGCATTCTTTGGCAGAGTATAAGATGATAAAGATAAAATCTGAGCTGAAAGAAGAAAAAACTGAACGAGTAAGAATAAGTGATGCATGGGCAAAAGCCGCACGACACGTGGATATTGTGGAAAGAGATGTCCGATCTAAGAAGGCTAAAATAGATGATATGAATTTCTCTTTTTGGAAAGCAATTGGGAGAACCCAACATCGAGTTTTGAATTACCCTGTACAGAGCGGTCAACCTGAATTCGATATGGATCGAAGAGTGATGATTCAGATCATAAATCAGGAGTACGACAAGGCAGTTGAGGGAGGAATATGTCCTATAGAAAAGTATATTCTAACGGTAGTGATGACGCCAAATGCTGCCCCAGACAAGTTAAAACCGGGTAGTTCGAGGGATGGCGGTTGTCATGACTTCCCAACAAGTGAAGAACCCAAATGAAGTTATCACGGGAGATGAGCAATGGAGAAATCGTGATGACCCGGGAGATAGAATCTGAAATGAAAGCAAGGTATTCTCAACTTTTCGAAATATCAGGTACGTAAATTTCGGGGAAGAAATTTCATAAGTAGGGGAGATTGTAAGACCCCGAATTTTATGAAATAAAAGTATTCAATTTTTCTTATAATTACAATTCAGTAAATGATTAAATTGATAAAAGTTTAAGGTTAAGGGTGAGATATGAATTTTTTTCAAAATACGCAAATGGTTATAAAATATTCAATTGTCGGGGAATATTCGTTTGGTCGTGGAATATTCTTTTTGTCGGAGAATATTCGTACGACGGCGCAGCCATTTATGGGCCCCATAACGAATAACTGTCGGATGAAAAAAATGACAAAATTTGAGTTTTTACAAATAACGGCCAGAGTTGTTACCAGTTAACATCGTTAGAATACCCGATGGTTTAAAATATGAATACGCATTATTGCACAAGAGTATTACAGATTGCACACGTATTTTGAATTATTGATTCTTACGTAAGAAGGCACTACTCAATAATTGTTACAGTAATTACTGTTTAATATTTTATTTTATTGATTCAATAATTATCACTGCACAGTATCTCCATTATCAGATCAATAATTCATATTATTTGAATAATATTATTAGTATTGTTGGCAATGTCTAGACAGCTCTGTCAAGGAGAGGTTTGGTCACCTAATTACGCGCCAGTAAGGAGAAATCCTTATTGGAAAGCCCCCTCTTTCCTGGGAACGGCCTTATTATCATAATTGTGATTCTGTAATATTATTTATGAATAATTAATTATTGATTTATATGATAAGGAAATATTTATTTGATGTAGATATAATTGATGGATATATTT
Organism: Panax ginseng; assembly: GCA_020205605.1. Classification (NCBI taxonomy): domain Eukaryota; kingdom Viridiplantae; phylum Streptophyta; class Magnoliopsida; order Apiales; family Araliaceae; genus Panax; species Panax ginseng. The sequence continues at coordinate 44,296,001 of CM035136.1, forward strand.
ATTTTATGTGGATATAATTGAAGAAATTAATGCTGAGGTATTTTATCAGTATTTGGTCGGAAGGGAAGTATTAAAAATCATCCGTTTGTGGATTTCAGATATTTTTGGTTTGGAATTTAGAAAACCTCAAAGCTACAAAGTTGTAGAGAATTCGATTTCAGGCAGAATGGACATAAAATTTATATTTTTCTGATAATCGGGCTATTTTCTATGAATTGTTGAAGTTTCGGAAAAATAAAATGACTTTTATTAAATTTATGGGGGGACCCACTTTTGGTTGGTGGAATACACACATGGGCTGCTGAATTCTTCCAACATGGCTGCCCAAAAAAAAAATTCAAAGCATGCGTAGGAATTGTAATTAATAATAATATTATTTTATTATTTAGTCTCCTATGGCGTTCTAGCATTTTCCTATAAATAGAGGGCTAAGTTAGAATTGAAAATCACACCAGAAATAAGTTTTCTCTCTTTTTCTCTCTATATTATCGAGCGTATTCTTGTGATTATACTTTGAGTGTTGCTATATGGTGCAAGTTTCTGTCAGCACTATATCCGAAATTCAGTCAGAAGTACGGTTATTTTGAGGTAAGAGATTTTAAGGGTTATTATGTTTTTCAGTTCGTACTTCTTTCGACCTTCAAAAAATTCTGGAAAAATTTGAAATGATAATTTGATGAGTTGTTTTGATTGTGTCCAAAAATGGGGATTTTTGGATGTATAGATTAAGAGTTATGAATTTTACGGGAAAAGACTATTTTAAAAGTAACCGCTTATAACTCCTTGTGGTTAACTCCAAAATTAATGAAATTTTTATTGGGAGTACATCTATATAATATCAGTGTACTCTGTGAATTTCGGAATTTTTAGATAAAACTACAATTTATGATAAATTTCTAAATATTCGGCGGTTTTGGCCATATGAAAAATAGTAAATGAATTTTAAAAATTTTGAGAAAAATATATGTTCAATATGGGACTATATTCTGCTAAATACCAAAAAAGAAATATTTTTGGAACTGATTTGGTATTTTTCATAAAAATAGTCTAGTTATGAGTAAAAGAATTAAATATGTTATGTGAAGTAAGAAAATTGAAAAATATGATTTTATGGCTTGAGAATCATACATGAGTTATATGCAGATTTTTGATGAGGGTTTTAGTTATTGGTGATGAAATCTTATGAGTTTGGCATTTTAGAATGATTAAATGCATTATTTAGTAAAATGTAAACAATTAAAATAAATTGTTTATAAGTTTAAGAAATGTTATTTCAATATCATTATACCGAAATATTAGTATGAATTTTATTATAGAATTTCTATCGTTTTGTGTCGAGTTACTATTCATGAGTTATTATTCACGAGTTACTATTCATGAGTTACTATTCACAAAGTTACTATTCATGTGTTACTATTCATGAATTACTATTCACGACAAAATTAGTTTCTTTTTTTGACCAAATTATAGTTGAGTTATGAATATTACTCTTGAGATTAAAACTATATGTTGATCATATTATTTTTATTATCATATATAACATTTTTATAACCCTAATGATGATATTTCTCTTTGACTTGAGTGTAAAGATGGGTAGATTTTTGGTATAATCATGACTATGGGTTCCCTTTGGCCAGTAGTGCAAAGTTGAATTGTTGACTGGTATGATCATGACCATTGAATTTATAATTGAATATCTTTAGCTTAAGTGCAAAGGTGAAATGATCAACATGGTTATAATTGTTTATATAAATTCTGAAATGATTATATATTTCTTTGAGATATTAATATATTTGACTGTGGTGCAAAATATGAATTGTTGATGAATATATTTATTTTTGTAGTGCAAATACTGAATCTGTTGAGGAATATCTTTGGCTGTGAGTGCAAAAAGATGAATTGTTGATGAATATCTTTGGCCCGTAGTGTTGAAGATGACTCATTGTTAAATATCTTTGGCCTGTAGTGCAAAGATGGTCTGTTGATGAATATCTTTGGCCCGTAGTGCAAAGATGAAATTGTTAGTATGATTATAAATAGGAACTGTGATTTGGTATAACCATGATCTTTGATGTTTCAGGAAAAGACATGTGATAAAAATTATCTTCATCCTGGATGCGAAGAGGAATTTAGAATTACAATTATGATTATGAGTTATTCATATAATTGTGGAAAGGAACTGTTAATTGATGTTACAAGGATAAAACATTATTGGTGGATTTTTAACATGGAGAAGATAATAGACTTTATGGTCTATTTGACTCTTCTAATGGATTGCTCGTTCCGCTGCAACTATGGTTGAAATTTTTTTCTTCTACCATATGTTCTAAATCTCTGATTTATTGTTGATGAATGCTATTGATAATTTAATTATCTTTAGTCATGATATTCTTTACTGAGCTAGTTGTGCTCACCCTTTTGCTTCACAATTCCTTTCAAGTAATAAAGAGTAGCGGAATTGAAGCGAGGGTAACAGGGGAATAAAACGGTGGTCATCATTTAGTAGTTATATTTGGTGAATCAACTAGGGTGAGGCGAACCCAACGTTGGAAGGGTGTTTTGCCACTATCATACAAGATGTCTAATGACATACAACCTCGTGTCATCATAAGGCGAGTGATTGTGCTCATCCACTTCTTCGAGTATATTTACAAGAGCACTACCTATATAATCTTGGTGTTTGTTTGAAGTATAATTCTCAATTAGAGACAGTGGAGATAATGATATGTCAAGAGAAGACTCACAATTGGGAAGAATATGATAGTAATCTTCTCGTTTTTCTTTGGGGTCTATTGGGTCAACCAAGGATAATTCCGTGGCCATATGATATCTAACATAACCTAGACGTATGGCCTCCCATGTACGATGGTTTCCTTGAGCACTTTCCAAAGATTCTAATTTCTAAAACAGTTTTTGACTATACCTTTCATTGTGATGTGCTATCCAAGGTTGGGATGAGAGTCACAGTTGGTATATATTTGTATCCAAACTCACAGCATATGTGTTGTTGTATTTTGCACGACAATTGTTGTAATAAAATTGTAGTTGTTTTCTGTACCATGTATTTGGCGACTCAGAATAGGTTGGATGGAATGGACCTATTTTGGGGTTGTCACAAAGAGTACTGTAATTAATTATGCATAAAGTATAACCTACTCCATCCGTCCCTAATTATTTGACGTTTTAGAGGTTGACACAAGAATTAAGATAATAATTAGAAAACATTAAATATAGTACTCCCTCCATCCCTAAATAACTGACGTTTTGAAGGTTTTCACACTTATTAAGGAAGTCATTTATTACTCCAATTTTGTTATTAAGATTGATATGTATTACCACAATTACCCTTGCATTAATTAAGAAAATGTGTACTCCATATAGTTGTCTAGATAAATGAAATACTCCATATAGTTGAGGGCAATAGAGGAAAAATTGTAATTAATGCTTCCTAGAAACTTGATAACGTCAAATATATTGGAAAATTTTGAACTCTCTATAACGTCAATTATTTAGGGATGGAGGGAGTACTCAATTATCTATAGTAGCCTTAACTCTTTTGTTGGGATAAGGAGAGTTTTGTTAGGATAAGGAGAGAGGAAGAGTTTAAAGTATCAAAAAAATAGGAAGAGTAATGAAGGGTAATTTTGAAAAAATTGTCATTAATTATCTTATATTTGAACAAACGTCAAATAATTAGGGACAACTAAAAAACACTAAAACGTCAAATAATCTGAATTAGGGTTAAATGCTTCCTAGGTCACTGTACTATAGGTCGACTTACAAATGGGTGACTAAACTTTTTTTTCTTATAGTCAACTCATTGAACTTTAATTTACTAACAAAAAGTTTAATATTCCGTTAAATATGTTGACTTTGGACGGAATTTGCCACGTAAGCTGCTGACGTGGCAAAATTTTTTGATGTGGCACAGATCAGTCCAATGTAGCTTTCATGATGTGAAAATGGATGAAATTTTATAAATATAATAATATAAATGTACATAAAACACAATTTTTTTTAATAAAAATTAAAAAAAAATTGCGTTTTTTTTAAATAAAAATAAAAAAATAATTATTTTTATTAAAAAAACCAAACAACGTTCTCTCTCTCCTTCTCCGTCACAAAACAACGCAGTTTGGTTTTTAAAAAATAAAACACAGTTTTTTTAATAAAAATAACAAAAACAGTTTTTTTATTTAAAAAAATACAGTTTTTTGTAATAAAAATAATTATGTTTAATAAAAATAACAAAACGCAGTTATTTTTTAATAAAAATAAAGAAACACTTTGTTTTTCTAATAAAAAATAATAAAAACATGTGTTTTTTAAAAAATAAAAATTTTAATTAAAAATAATTATTTTGAATAAAAAACACACATAGTTTTTTAATAAAAAAAAAAAACATAGTTTTTTAATAAAAAAAAAAAAAAAGCAGTTTTTTAAATAAAAAAAATAAAATGCGATTTTTAATACGTTTTAAAATAAATATTTTAATAAAAATAAAAAAAGCGCATTTTTATTTTTTATTAAAAAACTTTTATTTAAAAAAAAACGTTTGCTTTTTTAAAATTAAAAATAATTTATTTTATTAAAAAAAAATTAATTTTTTAAAAAACTACATTTTTTTATTTTATTAAAAAATTGCTTTTTTTAAAAAACTACCATTTTATTATTGTTTTATTATTAACAAAAGCGATTTTTAAATTTTATTAAAAATCGTGTTATTTTATGAAATAAAAGTATTCAATTTTTCTATTTTGGTAAATAGTTAAATTGATAAAAGTTTAAAGTTAAGGGTAATATGTGAATTTTTTTTTGCAAAAGTAAGAAAAGTTGATATAAAATATTCTTTTTGTGTTTGTGAATATTCGATTTTATTAAAAAAAATAATCATCGGTGGAGAATATTCCATTTCCACATCGATAACAATCGAAAAATTGGTGGACCCTACAACGGAATTATCATTTTTTGGATTGAAAAACGATAAAAATATTTTTTATGAAAATAACGGCGGAAGTTTTACCGTTAATCGCTGAAAACACACTTAGGTTAAAAGTAAAAAGAATACGCTGTGGGTTGCATAGTAGCACACACAGATTGATTATTGATGCTTACGTGATAAGTCACTCGCTTTTGTTTTATTAGTATTATTAATGTAATAAATGTAAAATTTTTTATATAAAAATGTAATACTTTTATAAAGTTATTTTTTTTTATTATTAGGCTAATATATTATATTTTATTTTTTATATTATTAAAATATAAAATCTTTTTATATAAAATTAATACTTTTATAAAGTTATTCTATAAATAGAATATATTATATTTTATTATGCATAGTATTGTATAGTGGCTCAGATAGTATTTTGCATAGTAAAATCTTTTTTATATAAAATAAAATACTTTTATAAAGTTATTCATTTTATTAGATTATAAATAGAATATATTATATTTTATTTAAAAGATTTTGCTTTTAAATATGGACCGTCCGATTAAAGTAAATCAATCTGGACCGCTCATGAATTAGTTACTATGCACCCATTCTTCTATAAATAAGCTCATTCCTTCATTATTTCTTACTTAATTTTAAACTCTAGAGAGAGAAACTATATAGAGAGTTCTTCTTCTATAATCTTGAGTTTATTTCTTTAGAGTTTAAGAAAGCTTTGAGCGTAGTGCAAGTTTTCTTCAAGTATATTCCTACCTCTACCAATGTAATACTTTTCTTTTTAAGGTAGGGGATATAATTGTTATAAAGGATATTATTATTATATTATTATTATAGTTATTATTATTATTATTATTAGTAAGGGTATTATTTCTTTCTTATTCATGAAATTAACTTTGTTATTCCATTCTTTTATTATTCTGTTGAATAACTCAGATACGCTGGATACCCTATACTTGGTGAAATTCTTCTATTATTCCATTCTTTATTATTATGTGTTGAATAACCTGCCTATGCCAAGTACATATATACATGGTGAAATTCTTCTATTATTCCATTCTTTATTATTATGTTGAATAACCCATCTATGCCAAGTAATCGCATACATGGTGAAATTCTTCTATTATTCCATTCTTTATTATTTCGTTGGAATATCTGCGTCTGCGTATTTACGCACGACCGGTTCCATTATTTATTATTCATTGAATAACCTCTCTGCGTGGGCCTATCGCACGCCTCGGTGAATTCTTTCGTTATTCCATTATTTATTATTCATTGGAATATCTCGTCTCAGGCTATTTACGCATGACCCGTTCCATTCTTTATTATTCTCGCTGAAATAACATGTCTATGTAGATTACCGCATGCATGGTAAATGATCATTCGTATTCATACGTAATAGTATTTTCATTATTAAAAAGGGTTTCTTCAGTAAGGAAGATTCGTAATTTTTTCGACCTCAAAAATTCTGGAAAAATTTGAAATGATAATTTGATGAGTTTTCTAGATTGTGTCCAAAAATGGCGATTTTTGGATGTATAGATTAAGAGTTATGGATTTTATGGGAAAAGACTATTTTAAAAGTAAACCCTTATAACTCCTTGTGGTTAACTCCAAAATTGGTGAAATTTTTTATTGGGAGTACATGTATATAACAGAGTATACCCAGTAAATTTTGAATTTTTGGACAAAAGTACAATTTATGATAAATGTCTAAATATTCAATAGCTTTTAGCCATATGAAAAATAGTAAATGAATTTTAAAAATTTCGAGAAAAATATATGTTCAAGATGGGACTATATTTCGCTAAATCCCGTAAAAAGAAATATTTTGGGACTGATTTGGTATTTTTCATGAAAATGAACTAGTTATGAGTAAATGAATTAAATATGTTATGTGAAGTAATAAAATTGAAAAATAGGATTTTATGGCTTGAGAATCCTATATAGGTATATGCAGATTTTGATGAGGATTTGATCATCGATGATGAAATCTTATGAGTATGGACATTTTTGAATGATTAAATGCATTATTTGATAAAGTGTAAACAATTGAAATAAATTGTTTATAAGTTTAAGAAATGATTAAAATATTGTTATAATATTAATGATATTAGATTATGAGATTATTAAGTGATTGATAACATTTGGTTATTATTGAATCACCGGATAAATTGTATTATAAATGTTTAATATTTATCCTTTATCTCATTTGATTGATTCTTATATCATTGTCATCATCCTCATGCTTATATTGTGTTGAAAGTCATCTTTGGTCAGTAGTGTATAGATGGACTTGGTATGATTATGACTGTGGATTATTCTTAAGATAATCATGACCGTAATGTTACAAATGATGTGGAAAAAGTCCTCATCGCCCGTGAAGGCATTGATGGACGCTTTTTGGTATGATTATGGCTATGGATTCTCTTCGCCAAGGGTGCAAAGATGAATTGTTTTATGGCATGATCATGATCGTTGATGAAAACACGATTATCTTTAGCCCGTAGTGTATGGATAATTCGTGGTCGTGATATTAACGAATATCCTTAGTCAGTAAAGTGTATGGATAATTCAAAGGATATGGATTGATTATCGAGTCGAAGTCTCAAATGATGAAATATAAATTCATGGATGTGATATTAACGAATATCCTCGCCAGTAAAAGTGTGGGTGATTCGATGATGTGGATTATTTATTGTCGAGTCTCAAATGATAAAATATTTATTATACACTTTTAATTCGTAGAAGATAAGTAGATATCATGCTCTACTCGACTCTTCTAAAATATAGCTTGTATGTCTTCGCATGTAAGTGCAAAGATGAATTGTTAATGAATATCTTTCGTCAGAAAGGCAAAAAGATGAATTTATTAGTATGATTATGAGCAGAATTCGATTTGGTATAACCATGATTTTTGATGTTTTTGTGAAGATAGGTGATGAAAATTATCTTCATCCCGGTTGCTAAGAGGAATTTAGAACCACAATTATGATTATGAGTTATTCATATGATTGTGATGTGAACTGCTGATTTATTTTTATATGGATAAAACATTATTGGTGGATTTTTAACATAGAGAAGATAATAGACCTTATGGTCTATTCGACTCTTCTAATGGATCGCTCGTTCACCGCAACTATGGTTGAAAAGTTTTATCATCTACCATATGTTCTAAATCGATTTATTATTGATGAAAGCTATTGATAATTTAATTATCTTTAGTCATGATATTCTTTTATCGGGCTAGTTGTGCTCACCCTTTCGCTTCACAATTCCTTTCTGTGTAATAAGAGTGTTGCCGTAAGAGTGTCATTTCAAGTCGAAAGCGGGATAACAGGGGGAATAGTAAACAATGGTCTCTAGTCATGGAGGTTCTCCCTAAACAAAGATAGAAAAGTGTGTTGTATTCTATACATCATTTAGTAGTTATATTTGGTGAATCAAATAGGTGAGGTGAACCCAACTTTGGAAGGGTGTTTTGCCACTATCATACAAGATGTCTAATGACATACAACCTCGTGTTATCATAAGACAGGTTGTGCACATCCACTTGTCGAGTATATCTACTAGCACTACCTATATGATCTTGGAGTTTATTTGAAATATAATATTCACTGGAGACAAGTGGAGATAGTTATATGTCAAGAGAAGACTCACCATTGGAAAGAAGATGATAGTAATCTTCTCATTTTTTTTTGGGGTCTATTGGGTCAACCAAGGATAATTTTGTGGACATATGATATCTATTATAACCTGTAGACGCATGGCCTCCCCATGTACGTAAGGTTTTCTTGAGCACTTCCCAAAGATTTTAATTTCTAAAACAGCTTTTTGACTATACTTTTATGTAAAGTACCATTGTAAGGTTGTGGTCGAGGCACCATGAGAGTTACATACATTTGTATTAAAACTCACGCTTAATCGTGGTCGTATTCTATACTTACAGCTCAATAGTTGTATAAATGAAGTTATATTTGAATTTTGTACCATGTATCCATGCACTCATAATGGGTGATGTATACCTAATTTTGGGGCGTCACATTTGGTATCGAGCTAGTGGATATGGTCGTCAAGTGAGATAAGAGTCTAGAACAGAGAGGGAGAGACGAAGTTATATACTTCGCTAAAGTGTGTGACTTACCTAAGTCAAATTGTTTACTTGATAAGTCGACAAATTGTGATATGTCAATTAACCTTTGTTTTGAAGATATATTCTAGAATGATATCAAAATATGTGAGAGATGAGAAATGGAAAAATCATGATATGAGGATATAACCGGAAGGTACAATCCAAAAAGAAAGCAAGGTATTCTCATCTCTTCAAATATCAGTACGCACGTAAATTTCGAGGGCTTAAATTTCATAAGGAGGGGTGATTGTGAGAACCCCAATTTTATGAAATAAAAGTATTCAATTTTTTTCTATTTTGGTAAATAGTTAAATTGATAAAAGTTTAAAGTTAAGGGTAATATGTGAATTTTTTTTGCAAAGTAAGCAAGTTGATTATATAAAATATTCGATCTGGGTATGGGAATATTCGAATATTTAACAGTCGGGAATATTCAGACGACCAAGACAATCATTGGTGGACCCCTACAACGGAATTATTCATTTGATCGAGAAAACGACAAAAATATTTTTATGAAAATAACGCATTAAGTTTTACCGTTAACTCGCTGAAACACCCTTGTTAAAAGTACAAAGAATACGCGTGGTTGCATAAGAAGACACACTGTATTGATTATCGATGCTTACGTGATAAGTCACTCGCTTTTGTTTTATTAGTATTATTAATGTAATAAAATGTAAAAGCTTTTTATATAAAAATGTAATACTTTTATAAAGTTATTTTATTTTATAGAATATATTATATAGTAAATATTTTTTATATTTTATATAAAAAAGTAATACTTTTTATATAAAGTTATCTTTTATAAAGTTATTCTATAATTAGAATATATTATATTTTATTATTATAGTATTGCATATATAAAAATCTCGTGATAAGTTTTGTATAGTAAAGTTTTTTTATATAAAATGTAATACTTTTATAAAGTTATTTATTTTATTAGATTATAAATAGAATATATTATATTTTATTTAAAAGATTTTGCTTTTAAATATGGACCGTCCGATTAAAAAAGTAAATCAACTGGACCGCTCATGAATTAGTTACTATGCGTACCATTTTTCTATAAATAAGCTCATTCCTTCATTATTTCTTACTTAATTCAATCAAACTCTAGAGAGAGAAACTATAGAGAGAGTTCTTCTTCTATAATCTTGAGCGTATTTCTTTAGAGTTTAAGAAAGCTTGAGCGTGTAGTGCAAGTTTTCTTCAAGTATATTCCCGCCTCTACCAAATTTAATACTTTTTTTTTTTTAAGGTAGGGGGATATAATTGTCGTATCAGTAAAAAGGATATTATTATTATTATTATTATAGTTAGGGATATTATTATTATTATTATTGTTAGGGTATTCTTATTCTTATGAAGAAACTTTGTTATTCCATTCTTTATTATTTCGTTGAATAACTCAGATACGCTGGATACCGTATACATGGTGAAATTCTTTATTATTCCATTCTTTATTATTATGTTGAATAACCCGTCTATGCCAAGTAATCGCATACATGGTGAAATTCTTCTATTATTCCATTCTTTATTATTATGTTGAATAACCTGTCATGCCAAGCATCGCATTATATTATGGTGAAATTCTTCTATTATTATTCCATTCTTTATTATTATTATTCGGAATATCCGTCTGTATGCTTTTACACATGACCGGTTCCATTATTTATTATTCTCGCTGAATATAACTCGTCTGTAAGCGGCCTATCGCACGCCCGGTGAATTTTTTTCGTTATTCCATTATTTATTATTTCGTTGAATATCCCGTCTCTGCAATGCTTACGCATGACCGGTTCCATTCTTTATTATTCTCGTTGAAATAACATGTCTATGTAGATTACCGCATGCATGGTAAATGATCATTCAGATTCATATGTAATAGTATTTTCATTAAAAAGGGGTTTCGCCAAGGGCGTATTCGTAATTTTTTCGACCTCAAAAATTTTGGAAAAATTTGAAATGATAATTTGATGAGTTTTTAGATTGTGTCCAAAATGGCGATTTTTGGATGTATAGATTAAGAGTTATGGATTTTATGGGAAAAGACTATTTTAAAAGTAAACCCTTATAACTCCTCTTGTGGTTAACTCCAAAATTGGTGAAATTTTTATTGGGAGTACATATATAATAACAGAGTATACCTGTAAATTTCGGAATTTTTGGACAAAAGTACAATTTATGATAAATGTCTAAATATTCGCAGCTTTTAGCCATATGAAAAAATAGTAAATGAATTTTAAAAATTCTGAGAAAAATATATGTTCAAGATGGGACTATATTCTGCTAAATCCCAGAAAAGAAATATTTTTGGGACTGATTTGGTATTTTTCATGAAAATGAACTAGTTATGAGTAAATGAATTAAATATGTTATGTGAAGTAATAAAATTGGAAAATAGGATTTTATGGCTTGAGAATCCTATATAGGGTATATGCAGATTTTTGATGAGGGATTTGATCATTGATGATGAAATCTTATGAGTATGGCATTTTTGAATGATTAAATGCATTATTTGATAAAGTGTAAACAATTGAAATAAATTGTTTATAAGTTTAAGAAATGATTAAAATATTGTTATAATATTAATGATATTAGATTATGAGATTATTAAGTGATTGATAACATTTGGTTATTATTGAACACTGGATAAATTGTATTATAAATGTTTAATATTTATCTTTATCTCATTTGATTGATTCTTATATCATTGTCATCATCATCCTCATGCTTATATATTGTGTTGAAAGTCATCTTTTGGTCGTAGTGCATGATGGACTTGGTATGATTATGACTGTGGATTATTCTAAGATAATCATGACCGTAATGTTACAAATGATGTGGAAAAAGTCCTCATCGTCCGTAAGGCATTGATGGACGCTTTTGGTATGATTATGGCTATGGATTCTCTTCGCCAAGGGTGCAAAGATGAATTGTTTTATGGCATGATCATGACTGTTGATGAAAACACGATTATCTTTAGCCCGTAAAGTATGGATAATTCGTGGTCGTGATATTAACGAATATCCTTAGCAGTAGTGTATGGATAATTCAAAGGATATGGATTGATTATCGAAATGAGTCTCGCCGATGAAATATAAATTCATGGATGTGATATTAACGAATATCCTCGTCAGAAAAGTGTGGGTGATTCGATGATGTGGATTATTTATTGTCGAGTCTCAAACGATAAAATATTTATTATACACTTTTAATTCGTAGAAGATAAGAGATATCATGCTCTACTGACTCTTCTAAAATACAGCTTGTATGTCTTTGGCATGTAGTGCAAAGATGAATTGTTAATGAATATCTTCGTCGTCGTAGAAAAAGATGAATTTATTAGTATGATTATGAGCAGTGAATTTCGATTTGGTATAACCATGATTTTTGATGTTTCGTGAAGATAGTGATGAAAATTATCTTCATTCTAGTCATGTAAGAGGAATTTAGAACCACAATTATGATTATGAGTTATTCATATGATTGTGGATGTGAACTCGTTGATTTATTTTACATGGATAAAACATTATTGGTGGACTTTTAACATAGAGAAGATAATAGACCTTATGGTCTATTCGACTCTTCTAATGGATCGCTTCGTTCACCGCAACTATGGTTGAAAAGTTTTATCATCTACCATATGTTCTAAATCTCGATTTATTATTGATGAAAGCTATTGATAATTTAATTATCTTTAGTCATGATATTCTTTATCGGGCTAGTTGTGCTCACCCTTTTCGCTTCACAATTCCTTTCGTGTAATAAGAGTGTTGCCGTAAGAGTGTGTCACGGTCGAAAGCTGGGATAACAGGAATAGAAATAATGGTCTCTAAATGTGGAGGTTCTCCCTAAACAAAGATAGAAAAGTGTGTTGTATTCTATACATCATTTAGTAGTTATATTTGGTGAATCAAATAGGTGAGGTGAACCCAACTTTGGAAGGGTGTTTTGCCACTATCATACAAGATGTCTAATGACATACAACCTCGTGTTATCATAAGATGTGGTTCAGCGATCCACTTGCCGAGTATATCTACGGGCACTACCTATATGATCTTGGAGTTTATTTGAAATATAATATTCACTGGAGACAAGGAGATAGTTATATGTCAAGAGAAGACTCACCATTGGAAAGAAGATGATAGTAATCTTCTCTTTTTTTTTGGGGTCTATTTCCCAAAGGGTCAACCAAGGATAATTTAAGATTGTGGACATATGATATCTATTATAACCTAGACGCATGGCCTCCCATGTAATGTATTTAAGGTTTCTTGAGCACTTCCCAAAGATTTTAATTTCTAAAACAGCTTTTGACTATACTTTTATGTAAAGTACCATTGTAAGGTTGTGGTCGAGGCACCATGAGAGTTACATACATTTGTATTAAAAACTCACTTTAATCGTGGTCGATTCTATACTTATATAAGTTATAATTCAACAAATTGTATAAATGAAGTTATATTTGAATTTTGTACCATGTATCAGGGCATTTTGACTCATAATGGGTGATGTATACCTAATTTTGGATACATTAAAAAATGACACTTAAACAACAATGTTTTTATAAAAAACGTTGTAGGTATTTTAAGGTTATACCCCCTCCATCCCTAAATAATTGACGTTATAGGGAGTTCAAAATTTTCTAATATATTTGACGTTATCAAATTTCTAGGAAGCATTAATTATAATTTTTCCTCTATTGCCCTCAACTATATGGAGTATTTCATTTATCTAGACAACTATATGGAGTACATCTTTTCTTAATTAATGCAAGGTAATTGTGGTAATACATATCAATCTTAATGATAAAATTAGAGTAATAAGAGCATTCACAACAGTTTTTTTATCTCTATCCCTACTCTGCAGTGCTATTGGGTCATTATGTATGATAGGGAATCAATTTTTTCACTATGTACCCAACAAGTTTCTTATATTGATTCCTTAAATATTAAATTTTGAAATTTGAAAGTTCCAACAGTCAAATCATGTTTTAAACGTTGTAACTATTTTTTATTTAAAAATAATTGTTGTTTGAATTTAAAAATTACAATTATTTTAATTTAAAAATAGATATTGCTAGAAATTAAAATGTGCAACGATCATTATGTGTTTATGAGAACTAAAACAACATTATTTTAATTATAAAATAATAAAATTTATAATTAGTAGTAATAGTTTTTACAAAAATGATCAAAATTAAAATTTGACTAATTTTTAAATTTTTTTATAGTCTCTTTCTTCTAAATCCTCCTGCTTAAAAAAATAAAAATAAGTGAATTTGATAGGCATACCCAAATCAGCAATTAAGTGAGATAAGATCCTTTAACCAACATAAAATCGCAATAAATAGGGTGTGAAATGTCATTTTACATAAATAGGGAATGCTCTTTTAATTCCCTCATCCTGAGGAGTCAAATCATATATAGGGATTAAAATAGAGAATTATATAAAGATAAGAAAACTGTTGGATATTGATTTATTGATATATTCTTCAAATGTGGGGATAGAGAGTCTATTGAGGAAACTGTTGTGAATGCTCTAAATGACTTCCTTAATAAGTGTGAAAACCTTCAAAACTTAGGTGCTGTTTGTTTACCTCTTAAGAGGTCTTAATAGACCACCTCTTATTCGCTAAGAGGATAAATGTTGTTTTTTTTTTGTTACATCTGAATGCCTCTAAATGGTTGAGATAGAAAATCAAATCTACATTATTCAGACATGCCTCTTAATGACTTTATTATTTTTTAGACACAAATACCATCTTCAATATTATCAATTTTCAATATTACCCTCTTTAAAAAGTTTCGTTCTAGAGAGAGAAAACAAAACTCTAACTCTCTCACTCTCTCTCCTTCTCAGATTCCCAATTTCTTATCATCCCAAAATCTCCCCTGAATTAATTTCATCAGCCTCAAATTAAACCAGATCAGGCCATAAATCTCTCATGTATTTCGCTCCTTCGAAGCCATAAACAATGCCTAACTCAGCAGAGAGAAAAAAAGGAGGAGGTGGGGTCAACAAGTGAGGAGGAGGAGGGAGGAGGAGGAGGAGGGAGAGGAGGGAGGGAGGGAGGGTGGTGGGGGCAAGGCGATGGGGAGAAGGAAGGAGGTGGGTGGGTAATGAACTCAAGGGGGGCGGTGGAGGAGGAGGAGGAGGAGGAGGAGGAGGGAGGGTGGGGGGGGTGGGTGGGGCGATGGGGAGGGAGGAGGAGGAGGGAGGAGGAGAAGAAGAAGAAAAAGAAAGAAGGGCTAAAATAGTAAAAATATTTTATTTAGACATCTTAAAAAAATAATTATCAAATAACATTTTTTCATTCAAATACAATTCTATTTAGATACTTTATATTATCAGATGTCTAAATTATTCAGATTTTAATAACTAATTTTATCAAACACAACCTTAGTTATTTAGGGATTGAGGGAGTAACATTTTAAAAAAAAAAACGTTATGCATGTGAAAAACACGGAGGGACTTGAGGCGCAGAAGCTTTTCATAAGTTCCACCCGACAACTGAATTCTCTGGCTAACTGAGGGAGGATACACCAATATCAAACCGTTCATAAACATCTGTTTTGCAATCCTCCATCAAAATCTCTGATTCTTCTCACCCTCCACCCCAAAACGTTTGTGGAATGAGTCCCCATTTATTAGGTTTTGTTTTTTCCTCAGATATTCTATTCTTATCAGTTGTTTCATTCTCACATATCAAATCTAGGATTTTGCGCGGTCTCTCTGCGACTGAAACCAAAGAACAGTGAGCAATGGGTCAGATCCAGTATTCCGAGAAATACTTCGATGATTCCTACGAGTACAGGTACTAATTTTTCCCTTTTCATCTCTTTGTTTATTTCCCTCTTCATTTTTTCTTCGATTTTGTTGATTGTTGAAATTCAAGCATGTTACTCTTCCATCGGAAGTTGCCAAATTACTCCCGAAGAATCGACTACTTTATGAGGTGGGAGTTTTAAAATTCATCTTTTGATTAGGGTTCCAATAAGGTTTCCATGAAGTCTTCTTGTTTGTTTGCTGACAAAATCAAGTAATTGTTTATAAACTAGAATGTGGATTTTTTCCCCATTTCCATGCGTTAATTACAATTACATACAAAACATGTTTATATCACATTCATTGATATGTGTGTTGCTTTATCTATGTATATGTATGTATGATTGACAAAGAAATGAAATATTTCAGATTTCATTTGACATTCAGGAATTTAGCAGCATAGTTGTAAAATAATACTCCCTCCATTCTTATATGTAGGTCGTTTTAGATTTTTTTTTATATTCCTAATTATTTGTCGTTTGTAGTTATCTAGGAGAATTGATTACTATTTTTCTCAAATTGCCCCTTATTACTCCATCTAATGTTTTGATCCATATTTATGAGATAAGTAAGGTGAAGGATATTATAGACAATTGATACTATAGTTAATGGTATTATAGACAATTGATACTATAGTTAATGCTTTTCAATTATTTCCTTAATTCTTGTGCACATGTTTAAAACGACCTATATTAAGGAACGGAGGGAGTACTGCCTCTATCTCAAAATAAGAGTCCAATTTGCAATTTTTATAAACTTTTACGGATATATTTTTTATCCCATGTTTGACTGTTTAGTTTATTAGTAGTAATGGCATGATAATGAAACTACGAGGTTAAACTTGAGGACCCGGTGTCATTTTGTACTACCATAAATTAAAATGGGTCTTTTTTGTGTGAAGAAAATGGCATTTGGGATTCTTCTTGGGAAACAGAGGGAGTTTTGGCTTTGTTCATTTTTCTTTTAAGTTTCCCAGATGCCAAGCAGTGTAATTGAATTCCTTCTTTTGCCCTCTCTTTGAAAATGTCATAATTTAGAAATATCATATTGATGATGTGAGTTTTTGTTTTATTTTGTTAAATATAATGAATTTCGTGCAATTGGTGCTCAGTAGAGCAGAGGTTGGGTCCACTATTCAATTCATCGACTAGAGCCTCACATTATGCTCTTCAGGAGACCTCTGAACTTTCAACAACAGCAGGATGCCCAGGCTCAGCAAGTCATGATGGCTAAGTGACCTTTCAGATCACTTGGCAATATTTGGACTTCATTTCATTTTCTCTAGAAATGAATGTTGGGTTTTATTTCAACTAGTTTCGTGAATTACTATCTATTTATCAGTATTGTTTCTAATTATTTCCAGGATTGATTAGGTTGGTAAAGCAGGTTTTCACAAATGGGGAACAATGACCGAAGCTATGAGTAGCTTACGGGATTGTATTCATTCGATTTTAACTTCAAATTTTGTTACGCAAAGATACATTATAACGATTGTATGCAATTTAAATGCACTACTCTTTATTGTTCTCATCTCTATGTTGGTAGTATCAAGGATTTGAATCTAACGGCTGTGGTATTAAACTAATTTTTCATGTTTTTTTAACCATTAGGTGGTACTTGAAAACGATCGTGCCTGTTAACTGGTTAATGTCTAAGATATATAATTTTATCCGTTCTCACTAGAACTTTCTGTTTTATCTTGAAAAGCTATAGAGTTCTTTGCTTTTTAGTATAACTGGTCCGCATACAAGATGTGTTTTTCAACAAGCTTTCTAATTCATTCTACAACACTATGCAAACTAGTGCCTTCTCTTTCTTTCTTTTAGCGATTTAACATATTTATGTTGTTTTAATTAAATATGATTGTAGGAGTAGAGGATTGTAGAAAGGTTTATATGTCATGAGTTGAATCTGTTGTGTGAATTATAGTGTTGATTTCATATGTTAATTTTCTGTTTGTTCCTTTTGGTTTTTAATGATGGTTGGCTGAGCAATAGGCAATGCATAACTTGCTAAATTTTATGATTTGGACATGGGAAACTTTTAGGGATCTAAATTCATAGAAATAGGAGAAATTCACCATATTTTGATAACAATGTTCCTCACCTAAGCATTGGGAACCCTGGAAAAAAAGAGAGAAAGAGCTACAACATTTGTTTGGTTATGAAACAGTATGTTCGTTTAAATGCATCATCTCATTCTTCCTCACACAAAAGTATTAATTATATGGTATGTTATTTCTTCTCATTTTCAGATGTAGAACCTTGTAAGGAACCACTAGGATGGAGCACAAGACTTAAGATTGTTGTTGGTGCTGCTCGTGGCCTTGAGTATCTCCACTGCAAAGCAAGTCCACTTGTTATTTATCGTGATTTAAAGTCTTCAAATATACTGCTGGACAATGACTTCATTGCGAAGCTCTCAGATTTTGGACTTGCTAAACTGGGACATGTTGGTGACAAAACTCATGTTTCAACGCGGGTGATGGGGACCTATGGATACTGCGCCCCGGAGTATGCATTGAGAGGGAAACTGACCTTAAAATATGATATATATATATATATATATATGTATATATATATAGCTTTGGTGTGGTTCTTTTGGAGTTGATTACAAAAAGCCAGGCAAGCAGAACTTGGTTGCGTGGATGAGAGATTCATGAATATTTGTTGCATTTGCTTGTTTGATATCCATTGAAAGGGTTATTGACCTCACTGATAAGGCTCCCAAAGAATCTGGATTCTTGAAATAATGTATCTATTTTAATTAGTAGTAGCCTTCTCTCTTTAGTCCTTTCTTACCTGGCTGTTGTTACTTGGGTGAAACTTTATGCATAGGACTTACTCCTGAAATTCTACAAGATGTGTTTTTTTCCTATGACTGGATGTAGGACTTGCTCCTGAAATTCTCGAGGACCTGTACCACCTCATTAATAAAGTTGTTGCAATTAGGAAGCATTTGAAGAGGAACAGGAAGGACAAGGATTCGAAGTTTAGGTTGATCCTTATTGAGAGCAGGATTCACCGACTTGCTTGCTACTACAAGAAGACCAAGAAGCTTCCTCATGTCTGGAAATAGTAAGTTATGCAATATTTTTGTGTGTTTCAATCTAACTACTGTTCTATATTTGGTGCTTGGTGGTGAGTGCCAATGACTGTAATATTCCATATTTCAACTAAAATTAAAAGAAAAATGGGTTGTTAAAAAATATTGCATAGATGTGATTTCTTGAAGATAGAATTTGAATCGAGTGTGTAATATGTTGCTTAATTTTCCCGTGTATTAGAGAATTTTGGATATTATATTAAATTGTCAACATTTGATTCAATTGTTGTTTTATTAGTAATAAAGAAATTCGGAGTTTGGTTTGTGTGCCTAGTCATTTTGATTACTCTGGCATTATCTTTACCATGCTACCAACAAATGTGCTATGGTCTTTTGGATTTATCTTGTGTTGTGTTATGAATGCAACTGCGAAGAATAGACCATTATTTCTAATTTTTGGTCCAAGTAAGACTAGTGAGATTTTCTTTGTACTTGCTTCGTAGAATGTTTGTTGGGATTATATGGTTTCTTTTGCTTCAAGGTTTAGAAGCTATCTCAGTTATGTTAAGAGCTTAAAACCCTACTTCTTTTTTGTGTTACTTCAATGAATACAAGTACGTAGAATTATGTGCAGAACGGAGGTGAATTCTAGGTGTTGATAGATCTGAAGATAAAGAGTCTGAATTTTGGTACAATGTGCTAGTTATTAAGCATGACCTGATTGTTGGCTTTTGCTTTCTGACAATTATATAAATCTTTTTTTGGCATTAAGACCTGAATTATGAGTGTTACTATGATAAGTTTGTAGCTTTTTTTTGCTAAATAAGTTTGTAACTTCTAGTAAAAATGTGAGCGCAGTTTGAAATTATAGTTGGGTTTTAGTGAGGAATTCATGTTTTTGGTAGATTATATTGCTAAATGCTAAAAACCAATCTTGATAATTTAGTTGTTGTCGACGTCAGAATTTTTATTTGTCTATTTCTGTTCTTGTCTTTTGGTGTTTTCATGTTAGGTGAGATTTGTTTGAAAAAACAAGTTTGAAAAGGTCCGACATGTATATGTCGACGATTTGACTATAAGAGTTGCCAGTTGGTATTTTTAAATGGTTGCACCAATTCAATCGAGAAATGGTTTGCATATAGGCCTAGTGATGTGACACTATTTAATTGGTCTGCAAATCCGAAATTCGTTAGGGTCCGGAGGCTTGATTAAGCAGAGGGAAGGTGTTAGGCACCCCTCGACTACCGTGATAACACAGTTATCGCCACTTTTTAATTTAAACTTTTATCTGAATGTGTGTGTAGGTCTAT
This sequence comes from Panax ginseng, assembly GCA_020205605.1. Taxonomy (NCBI): domain Eukaryota; kingdom Viridiplantae; phylum Streptophyta; class Magnoliopsida; order Apiales; family Araliaceae; genus Panax; species Panax ginseng. Next base: position 44,316,267 of record CM035136.1, read on the forward strand.
GTGCAGTTGTCTGGAAGTAGTGTTGTAATAACCTGATATTTTCTATATAATTAAATCAGAAATTTTGCGTATAATTTTTTTTATATACTTATTAAAATAAATGTGGGGAACATGTGTCAAGATAATGCGTATGTATTTATGTGATGAATATAAAATATATTTATTACATGAATGATTACAATTAATTTTATTTTAGAATTATTGATCATTATAAATTATATTCTTATAATAATTAATTTTACAGAAAAATATTTTTATTAATTATTTTCCATGAAAACTTGATTATTATATTATTTAAATAATATATGAAATGATTATAGAATTATTATAATAATTATTTTATTTTATTATATGAAGTTATTTATTAATTAAGTTATTTATGTTAACTTAATTATTAATGTTATATATGAAAGATAAATTAGATATGGAATTCAAAACCCTAATTTTTGATTTTGATCAAGGAATAAGAATAATAATATAATATTAATTATATTTTATTTTTCAAAGTTATACATAAGTATTATGCATGACGCATTCGTCAATGGTGATGCAGTATTTGGAAAACCCTAATGTTCTTGATAAACCCTAGTTTGAAGTCAAATGAGACTTTAAAATTCGTCTAGTAATTATGTTATGTAATTAATGATATTTATTATAATATTATTTTATTTTAGTACTGTAAATATGTACTGTATATGTGTGGATTGATAATGTTGGTCAAATTATGTGTGTCAAAACCCTAGTATTAATTGGTTTAATCCTAATTTAAAACTTAAATCGGAGTTTATGGTTGATAAGAAATTGTGTTATATGATTTATGTTAATTTAGATATTAATTATTATTATTTGGAAACCCTAATTGTTAGAAAACTTAATAGCTAATTAGAAACCCTAATTGCTAACCCTAATTTGATAAGTGTAAACCCTAATTGCTAATTTGGCATACTTAATGATGATTAGTAAAACCTAAACCTAATTATCATGTTTTATGTAATTAGAAACCCTAATCTAATTATGAAACCTTAATTTGTAATTTTTAGAAACTAAAATTTTTATTTTATTTTACAAACCCTAACTAGAAATGCTTTAATTTTGTGCTAAACTTTAGGGTTAAACTTTAAGGGTCAAACCCTAAGGGTTAGACCAATGACTAAAATGTCATTAAATTTCTAAGTCAAATGACAAAAATGCCCTTATTGCATAATTGAGCCTTACTTGTGTATCTAGCAAAAATTAGAGTTGGCTACCAACTCTTGACTTTATTGTGACTGAAATTGAATGCTAGACAATCATATATCTCAGCCACAAACATTGTATTGACATATTTATAGAATTAGTGAGAGAATCATTTGCAAGCCTTATTTGTGCACTTTCTCTCAACCAATCCTCTCTCTCTTCAAACCCACGAAAATTAAAAGTATACCAGTCTTATATACAAGCCACACTAACACACATCACAAATCAGTAGCCAAGAAATCAGATTTGCTCATTTAAAAGTATAAACCCTAGTTGGAAAATTCGAACTTGATCCTCCGTTAGATGTAGTGTTTTTGTGTTAAAACATGTTATATGTAGTGTGTATAGATGATCTGGGTTGATAGATGTTAGATCCATAACATTTATAAGCTCAGATTTGAAGATTTCAAGAATCTGGGAATTTTTATTTATGTTGTCTGACAACGAATGCCAGACCCCATAGATTCTTCTTTGTTCATGATTTTTGTTGTTTTATGTGTTAGATCCATAGCTTGATATGTGTTCTTTGCTCTGCAAGTGAAATCACGATCATATGATGCACACATATCATGTTATTAATGGTCAAAGACCGTCAGACCCAAGATCGACTGAGAGATTTCGGGTAACCAGATTTCGCATCATGTCGACAAGTTTTGATAGCCCAGATCCGATCATGTTTTGATGTTTTGTTATGTTTGATGTAACTAAGTTGTATTCTGGTAGATTACCTTTAGACTCATGCTTTTATATCGTTAAAACATTAAATAGAATGGATTTTATGGACAGTTAAAGTGGCTGGAATGATCACGAAACCCATTTTCTGGAAATTTTAGAAATGGGATGAACAACTTCTCTGACAACATTTGACCGGCTCAAATCTTCCTCTGGTGATGTTGTTTTCTTGATCTAGTGAATAATAATTGTAGCCTGTAATCTCTACTTCAAAACCGCACTCTTATATCACACTGAGTAGACACCGAATCAATGTTACAGTGCATCAAAGGTGATATTTCAAGAATCGTTCTTCATTTCGAAAATCCAAGAATGAAGAACAACTCGGTATGTTTTTCTCGCAATTTTAGATCTCCATATTGTGATGCAGTATGGTCATGTTTGTTGTTGCATAATGTAGTATTACACTAGAACTATAACATATGACCAATAGTTTGTCCAGAAACATTATCTGTTACGAATTAATCTTGGTTAAAGTGAGCACCTTGTAAACTGACTTTGCATTTATGGGTTTCATGATGAACGTGAAGATCACCTATAGCGAGACGGTTCTGTCGCTATAGGCAGTCTTTAGCGACAGTTAATTTATAAATTAATTATTTTATTAAACATCTAGTATTAAATAGTTTTAAATTATTAAAAATATAAAATAAATTATTAAAAATTACTTTGAAGTCTGAAAATTAGTTTTTAACTATTTTGAATATATTTCATAAATATTTAATATTTTTAGAATATTAAAGGTATTTAATTTATTTAATTATATTATTAAATAAATTATTTAAAAATGATTTTAATACATGAAAAATTATATTATGATAAAAAAATATTTTAAGTTATTTTAATCGACTTTTAATATTTTGTGATGAAATTTCATTAATAAATTAATATTAATGATATTTAAGTTATTTAATAAATGTATTAAATAAATAATGAAAATAGAATTAATAATTTAAAAATTATATAAAAAATAATTTAAAGGATTATAAAAATATTTGAAGTTATAAAATATAACTTTTGATATTTTGTCATGAAAAAATATTAATATTTTAATATTAATAACATTAGATTTATTTAATACTTATATTAAATAAATTAGTTTAAAAATGATTTTAATATTAGAAAAAATTATTTTAAATGAAAATAAAGATTTTAAAAATATTTGAAGTTATAAAATATAATTTTCAATATTTAAAGGAAAATCTCATTAATTATTTACTATTAATGATGTTAGAGTTATTTAATATTTATATTAAATAAATTAGTTTAAAAATAATTTTAATATTATAAAAATCATTTTAAATGATAATAAATTGTGTCAAGTTATTTTAAGTTATAAAATATAACTTTTAATATTTAAAGGATAATTTCATTAATAATTTAATATTAATGATATTTATTTAATAATAAATGATATTAAGTTTATTTAATAATTATATAAAATAAATAGTTTTAAAATGGTTTTATTTATTTAAAAATAATTTAATAAGGATATTAATGAATTAAAATATTTTAAGTTATACTTAATGACTTTTAATATTTTGAGGAATAGTACATTAATATTTTAATATTAAGGATAATTATTTAAAAGTGATTTTAATTGTTTAAAAAATCATTTAAGGGTAATATTAGTGCTTTAAAAGTATTTTGAGTTATTATAAATAACTTTAATATTTTGGCAATGGTTTCATTAATAGTTTAATATTAATTAAATATTAATGATAATAGAATTGTTTAATATTTAAATCATTTAATAATGATTTCGATGTTTGAAAATTCATGATAAATTATAATAAATGTTTAAAAAATTATTATAAGTCATTTAAAAATAATATGCCTGATACTTACAGATGTGGAATTACATGATAGAATCTTAGACTCGATAATTACCCGATAAAGCCGTCGAGTACATCGACATGTTTCAGAAATTGATCTAGACTTAGATATTTTGAATGTATTAATATTTGTTTGTGATTCAATGACTGTTGAATGTGTGTGTGACAAGGTGATTAGGTTATGTGCTGACTGCAATAAGCAGTACTATGTGTTATAAAATGTTATTCTAATCAGTAAAATGATCTTATTAATGACAGGTTTCAGTATAAAGATAAAACTAAGTTGCGTATTGTAAGCAGCAGACCAGGCAAGTATCTTACCTTTGCATTTCCTTTATGCAATGGACATGAGTAAGAAGTTTCAGAATTATATTATTATTGTACTAGATTATTAACCTTATTGTCGTATATATTATATCCGATCATTGTTTATCAACATGATATTATATTATATAACTCATATATATATATATATATATTCTGTTCGTTAATTTCAAAATATGGTTATACAAGTGTCCTCACTTGGATAATCATTGTATTTAATCACATGTTGATATATATATATATATATATATATCGCCCAAGCTGATTGACCAAATTAGACACAAATTTCAAAATATCGTTGAATATGATAAAACCTTTTCAGATCTAATCAAATTGTTTTGGTTCGGATTCTAAACTAAGTATAAACATCCCGATCAAAGGAAAACTTTACGCTACTTTGCAAGCGGACAGAGTGAACGATCTTATCGTTCTTGCAATGTAGTATTGATCAACACAGGTCCATGAGGATGTACACCCTCGCGTTCGTAAGTTATGACAGTTTGCGAGATGAAGTTCATCTAACCTTTTCGAAAATTTAAAACAATGTTCATAGTATGTCACCTACCCTATATATAGTCAATACGTAGCTTCAAAAAATTTGAGATAGAATTGTTATGTTATTATTATCGGTTCAGTTTACTTCACAACTATAAATTCGTTGTAGAAGTGATGTATAAAGAAAATATTTATTTATTTTAGCTAATTATATTTCTAATTGTTATTACTTGCTGGGCACCCAAATGCTCATTCTTGCTTTAAATTTAAATGTTTTCAGCTAGGCAGGATCAAACCAAAGGTTCAGACAAGAACAAGTGAAAAGGAAAGCAAACAAAATATGGTTAATGGTATCTTTTGTAATAGTTAAATCAGTATTAAGATAATGATATGTATTATATATCATGTATAAAGAATTTATAGTAAAGGTTGCGTGATTTGGGATTAAACTCGATAAATTTAAGTTAAGTTTAATATTTATATTATTGTTATTATTATTAGTATAATTTCCATTTCATAGAAATGGTATCATGAAAGCCACCGAGTTCGGGTTTCAAGCACCACTGAATTTAGAGGCGCTATAACATGGTATCGAGCTATAAGCATGAATTTACTTAAGAGCCCCGAGCCTCTCACGGTGACTTCAGGTGGAATGCAATCAAGCCGGACTCTCCATAGGGACGCCTGATTCGCCTGTGGCAAGCAGATAGGTACCTTTGTAAGGTGCTATGGTTGGAAGCACCATGAAAGTTACAACATGGTATCAGAGCTTTAGGGTTAGAAACCTTAGGTGGGTTAGACCTTGGGCTATAACCTTAGAATAGAGGGAAACATTGAAAATACAAATAACTCAAATAGAGTTTTAAAGAAGATGAATTGAATAAATTCATTGTCAAATAAAATAAAAGATAACTTGTATAAAACTATTATTTACTGTGTGTATACATTAGTTGATAATCAGGATAACTTAAGTGTGTAGATGTCAAATAGAAAAGAATTAGAATACCCTCAGATTGTAAAGAAGGAGTCAACCTCCATAACCGAGCCAATGTCAAAGCCAAAAGCTGAAATAAAGGCTCACATTGAAAGCTATCTCAATGAGGTGGTTATTTTGGAAAGTATAGTACCGGACTCAGAAATGATAGTATAGCAGATAGGTAGAATATAGTTAAAGAATATGTGGTCAATATCGAGTTCTTAAACTCATATGTTTGTGGTGAGTTCTTAAACTCATAATGTATGGTAAGTTTGATTTAACTAGGTATAGTTAGGTGTGAATGGATTATCGAGGATAATGAGAATATATATATTTCTAAGCAAACCGATCCTTAGTGGAGGCGTAAGAAATAAGTAGTACTAAGTATTACTTGAATATGTATGATTCTATGTTATGTATATGATAGGTATGTATGTATAAGGTAATATTTTTCAAAATTTGTATAAGTTATGGCAAATGATTCCCGACTTTTCGAGTCATAAAGGGGATAATGTTTAAAGAAGTATGTGCTATGGTATGTCAAGTGTTATGAGTATGAATTTATATGGGATTAATAAAATACGTTGGTACAAAGATAGTAGATATTTATCTGAATACTGGTTAATACGGTAAACCAAAGTTTTCAAAGTCTAATATTTTGAGTACATGACTATTTGAATAGAAAATTTCACGTATACGATAAGGTTTAGAATGTAAGTTAATAAGAATAATTTACGATAATGCCGCCAAGACGAAAATGAAATACACGGACAGAAGAACCTGTCAACAAAGCTGGAAGACAACCAGACCCGATACAGAATTTTGCAAATAGGGACGATCAAGCTATGTAGAACGGAATATCGGCCATGGAAGATCAACCAGATAATCGATCGATTTAACGCCAAAGACTTCTAAAGCATGTCGACTATCACGGATTTAGAGGATCAACTGACCCTATAACAACGTTTGTGATAGCTAGGATAACGAGGGGCAAAAAAATAGTTTTGTCACCTATACTGATATAAAAGAAAGGAGATAAAGGGAAAGTTTGTGTGTTTAAGTGTGAATCAATGGAGTATATGTACAGTGGGTGAAGAAGTGTGGATCAATGGAGTATAAGGTGAAAGAGGAGGAGGGAGGCAAGGAATTCGAATACGGGAAAAGACAGCAGGACATTGGCGACAACGGGACCAACATCAACAAACAAACCAACGAAATCAACCACAAGCGTCTTCAACGTGACCGTTCAAGAAAATGTAGCAGCCGGGGATGCAACTCCAGGTATATTCGAACAAATTTTATTTTCTTATATGTTATTTTCTTATATATAGTAAATTATTTTATAAATATATTTTGAAGAAGGAAATTGAGTTCTATTAGAAATCAATTTTCCATTTAAGCAGATAGATAGGCTTTATGCTGAATAGTTAAAGATTAGTTCGATCAATTTTGATCGAGATCTACTTGCAATGATTATGTATGCTATGTACCCTGATATGTATAGGTTTTAAAACGGTGATTCTGGGGACAGAATCTTTATAAGGGAGGGTGAATGTAATAACTTTATATTTTCAATAAAATTAAATCAGAAATTTTACTTTATATACTTATTAAAATAAATATAGGGAATATGTGCCAAGATAATGTGTATGTATTTATGTGATGAATATAAAATATATTTATTACATGAATGATAACAATTAATTTTATTTTAGAATTATTGATCATTATAAATTATATTCTTATAATAATTAATTTTATAAAAAAATATTTTTATTAATTATTTTCCATGAAAACCTGATTATTATATTATTTAAATAATATATGAAATGATTATAATAATTATTTTATTTTATTATATGAAGTTATTTCAGATTAATTAAGTTATTTATGTTAACTTAATTATTAATGTTATATATGAAAGATAAATTAGATATGGAATCCAAAACCCTAATTTTTGATTTTGATCAAGGAATAAGAATAATAATATAATATTAATTATATTTTATTTTTCGGTGCTATACATAAGTATTGTCTGTACGCATTGGTCAATGGTGATGCAGTATTTGGAAAACCCTAATGTTACTGATAAACCCTAGTTTGAAGTCAAATGAGACTTTAAAATTCGTCTAGTAATTATGTTATGTAATTAATGATATTTATTATAATATTATTTTATTTTAGTACTGTAAATATGTACTGTATATGTGTGGACTGATAATGTTGGTCAAATTATGTGTGTCAAAACCCTAGTATTAATTGGTTTAATCCTAATTTAAAACTTAAATCGGAGTTTATGGTTGATAAGAAATTGTGTTATATGATTAATGTTAATTTAGATATTAATTATTATTATTTGGAAACCCTAATTGTTAGAAAACTTAATAGCTAATTAGAAACCCTAATTGCTAACCCTAATTTGATAAGTGTAAACCCTAATTGCTAATTTGGCATACTTAATGATGATTAGTAAAACCTAAACCTAATTATCATGTTTTATGTAATTAGAAACCCTAATCTAATTATGAAACCTTAATTTGTAATTTTTAGAAACTAAAATTTTTATTTTATTTTACAAACCCTAACTAAAAATGCTTCAATTTTATGCTAAACCTAACGGTCAAACCCTAAGGGTTAGACCAATGACTAAAATGCCATTAAATTTCTAAGCCAAATGACAAAATGTCTTTATTGCATAATTGAGCCTTACTTGTGTATCTAGCAAAAATTAGAGTTGGCTACCAACTCTTGACTTTATTGTGACTAAAATTGAATGCTAGACAACCATATATCTCAGCCACAAACATTGTATTGACATATATATAGAATTAGAGAGAGAAAATCATTTGCAAGCCTTATTTGTGCAATTTCTCTCAACCAATCCTCTCTCTCTTCAAACCCACAAAAATTAAAAGTATACAAGTCCCATATACAAGCCCCACCAACACACATCACAAATCAGTAGCCAAGAAATCAGATTTGCTCATTTAAAGGTATAAACCCTAGTTAAAAAATTTGACCTTGATCCTCTGTTAGATGTAGTGTTTTTGTGTTAAAACATGTTATATGTAGTGTGTATAGATGATCTGGGTTGATAGATGTTAGATCCATAACATCTATAAGCTAATATTTGAAGATTTCAAGAATCTGGGAATTTTTATTTATGTTGTCTGACAACGAATGTTAGACCCCATAGATTCTTCTTTGTTCATGATTTTTGTTGTTTTATGTGTTAGATCCATAGCTTGATATGTGTTCTTTGCTCTGCAAGTGAAATCACGATCATATGATGCACACATATCATGTTATTAATGGTCAAAGACCGTTGACCGGCATTGACCAGGAGATTTCTGGGTAACCCAGATTTCCCCAGATCATGTCTGACAAGTCATGATTTATGGACGGTCAAAGTGGCTGGAATGATCACGAAACCCATTTTCTGGAAATTTTAGAAATGGGATGAACAGCTTTTCTGACAACATTTGACTGGCTCAAATCTTCCTCTGGTGATGTTGTTTTCTTGATCTAGTGAATGATAATTGTAGCCTGTAATCTCTACTTTAAAACCGTACTCTTATATCACACTGAGTAGACACAATATCATGTTACAGTGCATCAAATGTGATACCCTGGAACTGTTCTTCTTTTCTGGAAAACCCAGTAATGAAGAACAGCTCTGACATGTTCTTCTGCAGCTTAGATCTCCTTATTGTGATGCAGTATGGTCATGTTTGTTGGTGCATACTGTAGTATTAAACTAGAACTATAACATATGACCAATAGTTTGTCCAGAAACATTATCTGTTACGAATTAATCTTGGTCAAAGTGAGCACCTTGTAAACTGACTTTGCATTTATGGGTTTCATGATGAACGTGAAGATCACCTATAGCGAGACGGTTCTGTCGCTATAGGCAGTCTTTAGCGACAGTTAATTTATAAATTAATTATTTTTATTAAATAATTAGTATTAAATAGTTTTAATTTATTAAAAATATAAAATAAATTATTAAAAATTACTTTAAAGTCTGAAAATTAGTTTTTAATTATTTTGAATATATTTCATAAATATTTAATAATTTTGAAATATTAAAATATTTAATTAATTTAATTATATTATTAAATAAATTATTTAAAATGATTTTAATACATGAAAAATTATATTATGATAAAAGAAAATATTTAAGTTATTTTAAGTGACTTTTAATATTTTGTGAGGAAATTTCATTAATAAATTAATATTAATGATATTTAAGTTATTTAATAAATATATTAAATAAATTCAATATAGAATTAATGATTTAAAAATCATATAAAAATAATTTAAATGATTATAAAATATTTTAAGTTATAAAATATAACTTTTGATATTTTGTCATGAAAAATATTAATATTTTAATATTAATGACATTAGATTTATTTAATACTTATATTAAATAAATTAGTTTAAAATGATTTTAATATTAGAAAAATCATTTTAAATGAAAATAAAGATTTTACAAATATTTTAAGTTATAAAATATAATTTTCAATATTTAAAGGAAAATCTCATTAATTATTTACTATTAATGATGTTAAATTTATTTAATAATTATATTAAATAAATTAGTTTAAAAATGATTTTAATATTATAAAGATCATTTTAAATGATAATAAATTGTGTAAAGATATTTGAAGTTATAAAATATAACTTTTAATATTTAAAGGATAATTTTATTAATAATTTAATATTAATGATATTAATTTAATAAATGATATTAAGTTTATTTAATAATTATATTAAATAAATAGTTTTAAAATGGTTTTATTTATTTAAAATCATTTAATAAGGATATTAATGAATTAACAATATTTTAAGTTATACTTTGACTTTTAATATTTTGAGGAATAGTACATTAATATTTTAATATTAATAGTAATTATTTAAAAGTGATTTTAATTGTTTTAAAATAATCATTTACTGTAATATTGGTACTTTAAAAGTATTTTGAGTTATTATAAATAACTTTAATATTTTGGCAATGGTTTCATTAATAGTTTAATATTAATTAAATATTAATGATAATAGAATTGTTTAATATTTAAATCATTTAATAATGATTTTGATGTTTGAAAATTCATGATAAATTATAATAAATGTTTAAAAAATTATTATAAGTCATTTAAAAATAATATGCCTGATACTTACAGATGTGGAATTACATGATAGAATCTTAGACTCGATAATTACCCGATAAAGCCACAAGACAATCGCATGTTTGTAAATTGATCTGCACTTAGATATTTTGAATGTATTAATGTTTGTTTGTGATTCAACGATCGTTGAATGTGTGTGACAAGGTGATTAGGTTATGTGTCAATCGCAATAAGCGTGAGACTATGTGTTATAAAATGTTATTCTAATCAGTAAAATGATCTTATTAATGATAAGTTTCAAAGATAAAGATAAAACTAAGTTGCGATTGTGAAGTTAAAGCAGACCAAAAAGTATCTTTACCTTTTGCATTTCCTTTATGCAATGGACATGAGTAAGAAGTTTCAGAATTATATTATTATTGTACTAGATTATTAACCTTATTGTCGTATATATTATATCCGATCATTGTTTATCAACATGATATTATATTATATATAATATATATATATATATATATATATATATATATATATATATATATCCTGTTCGTTAATTTCAAAATATGGTTATACAAGTGTCCTCACTTGGATAATCATTGTATTTAATCACATGTTGATATATATATATATATACGTCCAAGCTAATTGACCAGCTAGACACAAATTTCAAAATATCGTTGAATATGATAAGAACCTTTTTGTATCTAATCAAATTGTTTTGGTTCGGATTCCAGACTAAGTATAAACATCCCGATCAAGGGAAAACTTTTATGCGCCCAAGGCGGACAGAGTGAACGATCTTATCGTTCTTGCAATGTAGTATTGATCAATACAGGGTCCATGGGATGTACACCCTCGCGCTCAGTAAGTTACGACGGTTGTCATGAGATGAAGTTACGCCTAACCTTTTCGAAAATAGAAAACAATGTTCATAGTATGTCGACTACCCTATATATATAGTCAATACGTAGCTTCAAAAAATTTGAGATAGAATTGTTATGTTATTATTATCGGTTCAGTTTACTTCACAACTATAAATTCGTTGTAGAAGTGATGTACAAAGAAAATATTTATTTATTTTAGCTAATTATATTTCTAATTGTTATTACTTGCTGGGCACCCAAATGCTCATTCTTGCTTTAAATTTAAATGTTTTCAGCTAGGCAAGATCAAACCAAAGGTTCAGACAAGAACAAGTGAAAAGGAAAGCAAACAGAATATGGTTAATGGTATCTTTTGTAATAGTTAGACTGTATTAAGATAATGATATGTATTATATATCATGTAAAGAATATAGTAAAGGTTGCGTACTTGGGATTAGACTCTGATAAATTTAAGTTAAGTTTGATATTTATATTATTGTTATTATTATTAGTATTATTTCCGCTCATAGAAATGGTATTGTAAAGCACCGAGTTCGGGTTTCAAGTACCTGAATTTAGAGGCGTTACAAGTGTTATGCCTCGTTTGCACCTATATACAAAGGGTTTGACTTTTGTATAAAAGTTCAATTTTAACAAGATATAGTAGTGATGTTTTGTAAAACAGGTTTTTTAAACCCTTGTGCTCAATAGTAATTGAGGCCTTTGATACTCTTATTTTATTATGTGTTCGAATGGATTACTTTTATTATTTTCCATATGCGAAACATCTTCGAGAAAATAAGATACATAGCAGCGCCGAAATCTTTGTGGGTATGAGAGTTATCTAAGGAAATTCAAACACTGTGAATAATTTACAAGCTGGCTGCAGCTGAAAATGTCCATCACGGGAATCAAATCTAGATTCAGGAACTGAATCTGTGATCACATGATTCCTAGGCTCACATGATAAAGCAATATATACAAAAGCTAAAACAAGAACTAGATTTGAATAAATCTAAACTATTCCAGCTTCATCGATTCTAATTTAGTCATCATGAACTGGTTAAAGTGAGAAATAACCAGATTTAGGAAAATCTAACCCGCATGTTGATAAACAGTTATATATATAAAAACTATATCATTGTCCGCTACACAATGACATGGGATAAGAGGTTGTACGAAGCCGGGAAGATGGGTCCATGACCAGATCTTCAAGTCTTCAAATTCTATCTGGTGTGCTGTCTTGCGTAGTAATCACTCGGGATTTGGAGCTATGGTTCTTGTGGGACACTTCTGTGTGAAATGTGGGTTGAAATGATGTTGAGACGACGTGAATGTAGCATCGAGGTGGCAAAATGATAATTTTTCCCCTCACTAGGGTTATCTCCGGCTCTGGGTTGATGTAGTAGTCGTTGCTCAGGATTATCTCTGAGATTGGCCTGCTGTGAGTGCTGAATGTCCTTAGGGGTATTTTTGAGATGTGCTTGACCTCCCAGGGTTATCTCTGAGGTTGGAATTGAGTGCCTCGGGGTTGCCTCCGAGGTTGAAACTGACTTCTCCGGGGTTATCTCCGGAACTAGAACTGCATTCCTCGGGGTTATCTTCAAGGTTTGGAACTGAATCTCTCGGAGTTGTCTCCGGATCTAAATCGAGTATCTCTGGTTGTCTCTCGAGATTGGCCCAGTATCCCGGTTGTCTCTGGGATTGAGCTGATTTAACTTCCAGGGTTGTCTCTGGAAGATGATTTTGCCCTCCTGCAAGGTTAGTAATAGGAATGCAAAATTTTTAGTGTCTACAAATGCCCCTCTATATCATATTTATGCAATGCAATGGCATGGATAAGATAAAGAATACTAGACACTTGAAATGTGACAAGATAATCATGATGCAATGTAATGCAACATGATGCAAATGTATGATGAGTGTGGTTTAATGGATCATTTTCCAACATGATGTGATGATTGTCTGCTCTCACGACTTCTATTGGGGAATGGAGTTATCACTGATGACCCTGGTGAACTGCTTGGATATCTACTCGATCGGTAGTTTCTAGAGCTCATTGGAACTTCTAAGATAGAGACCGCAGGATGTTGACATTGGGGTTATTGCCAAAGTCCTTAATCCTTTGCAAAGACCTTCCACCGAAGATGTTCTTCTCATGTACAAGAGACTCTTGGGGAGTTGGGTTCTGTCTGATGAAGATTTGTATAACAGATTCCATCATCAGTCTTCCTCGATGAGGATGCTTTTTCCTAGTTTGTATCGACAGGTCTTTCCAGTGCTTTGTTGGAGTTACTGCCAACAATTTGTGTTTTTAGGGCTGCCTAACCTTCATTGAAATGTATTTCAACGGCTAATATCATCGGTCTATCTCCGATGCTTCACTGGATTTACTTGCCAACGGCTGATAATGTCAAGGTTGCATGACCTTCGTTGAAATATGCTTCAACGGTGAGACCATCGGACCATCTCCGATGCTTCACTGGATTTAATTGCCAATGGCTGATGACATCAGGGCTACCTAACCTTCGTTGAAATGTCCTTCAATAATTGAACATCATCGGACCATCTCCGATGCTTCGCTGGGTTTACTTGCCAACGGCTGAATAACGACAGGGTTGCCTGACCTTTGCTGAAATGTGCTTCAACGACTGAAGTTGTATGAATTTTTCGTTGGGGAGAGGTTTTTGATGAAAGTTATGGTTGTAATTGGAATCACAACCCCAAGTTGTTGGCATCAGACCTTTGTGAGGCATTTCCACATGTACTTTGTAACATCTGTGATCATTGGCTTTGTGAACCCTGTGTTTGGGCGAATACTAATGAGTGATGTGTAGACCCGCAGTTTGGTTTCTGAAAATTAGGATTTCAGGCTTTTTCGCTTAATCGCGTAGCGTCTTTTTTCTTGATTTGACTTTTCAGCTTGTGAGACCTCCTTTGTAACTTAAATTGGATCGAGCCGGAGGGGGTGGGACCCACCTGGAACAGCCACAGGTGGACCTACGGCAGACGCAGGTAGACCCGCGGCCATCCGTGGGTCTATTTATGTTGGCCTTTCCCTTTCACAATTCATTTTCAAGTTGCGCCACACAGAGAATCTGAGAGTTCTTCAGATCTACTGAGTTAGGGCTATTTTCTGCAAAATATATCACCGTACAAGTGTTCTACACTACCCTGGTAACGTATGCATGTCTTCTTTTCCAGTTTAGTCCGTTGGAAAATGAGTTATCATATGAAATGCTTCTAAACACATAGTAGTGAATATGCATACTCATATGTCATGATAAAAAATATTCAACATAGTAAATGTTAGTATTTAATCATGCTGAACATAATGATGTGATAAAATTTGACTTTTGAAACAGTCAAATTGACACCTTTTTTGCTATTTCTTGTCCTATTTGAGGGCAAATGAGCAAAGGTTATAAAGAAAAGTAATCCTGGTAATTAGACTACCCTTATGGATTATGACTTTGACATTTTAATACATATAGAATGTTTATGACTATGAGTTGATGTGTTACTGAATGGCCACCTAGTCATGCCTAAGTGCATGTGGATATTTGTTTTTACAAAGGAGACTGTGGCAAAAAAAATTCATGATTCTACACATTAAATAAATCATGCATTTTTAACACTACTGTAGTTGTACGTTAAAGTAATGCATGCATACATATAGACATAAAATGCATTTAAAAATCTCCAAGTCAGAGATCCTTCAGAAGCGGATACTTTTGATACTTCCTGCTCAGGGGCTGGCCCTTTAGGTGGGCCATATTCAGATGGTTTTATCGGTGCAGATCCTTCGTTATATCTGCCTGATATCCCTCTTGGCGGAGATACCATGACTCAGAAGGAGTTACATCAGATGGATAGGTTGGATGATGTAGACATCAACACTATTAACTTCTTCTGATGTATTTATCATTATATCTTTTGATAGGCCTCTGTTAGATAGTGGGTGGTTGTGCCCCATTCTCCTTATATCTTTTGATAGGCCTCTGTTAGTTGTTTGGCGGTTGTGCCCCATTTCCCTATATTTTCCAGCTGTATACAGAGGTGATGTATTAGATGATGATGTACTTAGGAATATATATATACTGT
The DNA here is from genome assembly GCA_020205605.1 of Panax ginseng. Classification (NCBI taxonomy): domain Eukaryota; kingdom Viridiplantae; phylum Streptophyta; class Magnoliopsida; order Apiales; family Araliaceae; genus Panax; species Panax ginseng. The sequence goes on from CM035136.1 coordinate 44,331,967, forward strand.
TTTCTATTCCCTACATCATATTGCCATCTATTGTTTATCATGCAAGTGATATGTTATGCATATGTATGTGTAACACCCCCTTCCCGAAAAGGAAAGGGAGGTCACGTGCAAAGCACAACAAACCTCAAAATAAGAAAACAGAGCACTAATAACCTCAAAATATTAATAGTGGTGATCCATTAATAGCGTACTAAATACAATTCTCCAAATAGAGTCAAAATAATCAAAACTTAAAATTCGAATCAACCTAAATGGTCAAAGGCAAAACTCTCACCACATTAGCCCTGAATCACCCCTGCAAACCTGCCGGAAGAAAAACACAACATGAGACAATTGCCCAGTATGGATACAGATATACAAAAGATATACCACTGATATACGAAAACAACTGAGACAAAATACTGAACAAAGCCGCAAGTACAAATGCGAACAAAAATATAATATCCAAAGATCTGAATGGAATATATCTGAATTAACATAATTGATGAAATCAATAAAAGAATAAAGAAATAACGAACTAAAGTAACTAACTCAATGACTTGAACTGAACAGAAACCAACAAAACTAATCCAATAAAATAATAGGCTGAAACAAATGGCTGGAGTTATTTCATACCGAATGAGCTCAGAAATATACCTTGACACACAGGCAAATCAAAATAATACCACATAGACAAGTCAAATGATGCCACACAGGCAACCAAAATAATGCCACACAGGCAAATCACACATTGGACCTCGAATCCAAATGTATCCAAATCGGATAGGTGTGTTTGGCACAACATCACCAATCCGCAGAATAGGAAACTAGGGTTAACCCATACGCCTCCCGCAACAAAACACCAAATGGCCCACTTCCTCCGGAGCCCAAAACGGAGATGCCGTGGACAAATCACACCGCCATTTAAAAGTGTCATGCCTCTCGTACAAGACGACACGCCGTGGTACCCCCACGTGTGGTTATAGCTGGTATACCCTATGGTATATTCTAACAAAAATATCATGTCACAACACATGCGATAAAAATACCAAATAAAAGGGTTCTATATGTACATGTTGAACCAAATCAAATTATAGTCACAAGGTCTCAAAAAGAAGGTAAAGAATATACGCTCTACAATTATGAAAATAAATACTAAACATGATATCCTAATTCAAAGAGTACAAACACGAAGTCATGTGTATCAACTCCAAAATGAAACTAATATATTTATTTCAGAGGAAATAATTATGTGAAATCATAACACAATTCGAAATAAGGAAACAAATTAACGAAGAAATCAAATTTAACAAGGGTATCGCTGAAAGAGTACGGAATCTGTACCTGATACTTCCAAACTATTTATAGCACACTCCACAAAATCTTACCCTCAAATGCCAACGATATCAAATACGAAACGTTATTCACAACCTAAACACATTCACCTCAAATTAAAAATAATCCAAACTAATAATTCCAAAATAATTCATAATCTATTTAATATGCCTTTAATCATCGCTTTATATCAATTATTAATACTCCAAAATTTATATTCCAAATATAACTCTTTAAATTCCCTCTGTCCGATCTAATAAAATTACATAAATTTTATTACAAATCTAATCATCAATATTATAATACTATTAAATTTATTAGTAAACAATTTTTATTACTCTTACTTACAGAATGAACCAGCTTGAATTAATATGTAAAATTTCAAAAACACTTTTGTTTACCAGCAGATTAAACAATTCTTAATAAAATTTATTTCTTATTTATGTCTTCTAAACTTGCTAATACTAACCGAATGCCATAAAAGGTCTAGTAACTAAAAAAAACTCCACCAGTTGCGTTTTATATTGATAAAATATTGGTTCCTTTTTCTTTCTTTTTCAATTCTTTTATTACACCCATTTAGCCTTAATTAGAGGAGAACATGAACATAAATATGAATGGACCACGCCATCCCTAAAAGCCACTTTCAATTTTTTTTTTTTATTTTACTCACATAAATGATTTCCTCCATGAATCTAATATTATACTGACTTGCACTCGATTTAAGTATTAAACTAATTAAATGTATTCAGCAGATTTTCACATAATACTCAACCTCTACAGATGCATCATTACTGATAAGAACTTACCGAGTAAAAAAAACAAAGTCTTCCCCTTATCACAAATAAAGAATAGTTCTTATTTTCTCTCTTTTCCTTGTGCCGCCTCACGCCCAATTCCTTTCTCACGTTCGCATGAGATGTAATGCAGTGTAATTAGGTTTAATTTATTATCTTATTAGTTCTCCTAATTATAATAGGATTTTAATATTACCCACATAAATTAAACCCAATTAATTTTAAGGCCCAATTTTACAAATTTAATTTATATTATAAGCCCAATAAATTAATTAACTAGTTTGACCCAAATAAAAGACAAAGAACAATTAATATAATTTAAAACACAAAAAAAAATTTATTATTCAATATTTATTTACTTATTTATTTTCTGGGTATTACAAAGATCTACCCCTTAAAAAGAATTCGTCCCCTAATCAAAAGAATGGAAAGTATCTAATTTTCAAAGAGATGCGGACATTCGCTCGAATAGACTCCTCAATATAAGAATGTCTTCCTCAAAATTTTAACAAATGGGATTGTCTTCCTCCTCTTAATCCGCTCTTGACAACTTCACCCTTTAAATATACAAATAACTCAATATAGAGCTACCAAACTCTAATGGACTCCTCATTTTTAATTTAATCGATTACTTAATTATCTACTAAAACAATTTAACTTTCCAAACAAACAAGGAAGAAAAGAAAAAAATATATATAGTCACTTACCTTTTCCAATTTAAATACAATTGTATAAAATAAAAATCAATTAATATTTAATTATTAAAAAATGGGTTATTACATTTTAACCTTTAAAATAATTCCGTCCTCGGAATTCAAATAAGCTACAAAAAAAATTAATTACGACGTAGCGGCGCCAATTGTAACAATCAACGCGGATAAGTCATCGTTCCACGTAATTATCAATGTACTTGTAAAAGATTCGCCACCATCGGTCAAGTGAGCCTTGGTAAGGTTCTTCGTTAAATCACATGATTCATCATGTGCAGTACGTGGGCCATCGCTAATATCTTTGAGTTTAATTCTTGTAAACGTATTTCTAACATATTTCAAAATCACAAAATTTCTCTTCATCCAAATACGATTCAATACCCAAAATATTTAAAATTATTTTTAATTCGTAAAACGTTTATGTTTCACACATGACAAAGATTTAACAAATTATTTTTATTTTTATTTAATTTACATAAAATCATACAAAACTCCAAGGATATCGGATAAACCAAACAAAATTTCTACAAATTATATCAACTTTTCCTAAATCCTCAAGAGCTTCAAAATATTCAAACCTCAATTCGAAATAGCTAGTTCTTAAATGTTATTACACCAAAGAATATACTACTAAGATCTATTTATCATCATATCAACTCTAAGTCAAATATTCTACTATCTGCATAAGCAACTATAAATATTCAAGATCTCTCAAAATTAATTGAATTTCATCACTTACTATCTAATCATATAATAAATCAATCATCCCTTATTGCAAACCTTAGTCCAATAAATTTCAATGTCACCCCATACTATCACAAAGAAACTTCATAGAACATAACTCCAATATCCTACTAGAAAATAGCCATAAAATTGATCATTAACTCCAAATGATAAATCTAATTACCTCGAATATCAACAACTCAAATTACAAGAACTCCTCTATACTTAATAATTTCACTTTATCATAATATGCCATCAACACACAAACCTCAAATTATCCACAAGCTTAACATAAATCAAAACCTAACTCGAATCAAATCCTTAATTCAACGATCATAATAATTGTCAAAAAAAAAAACAACTCTAACAACTAATTTTCCAAAATCAAAAACTCGTTGATACAAATAATCACATCATAATCGTATAATCATTTCTTAACTGAATAAAATATGACATTTTTCTCCTTAATTATCCAATCACAATCCTTAACTAATATTATTGCTCCAACGCATAACAATAATAATCTTAACAAATTATCTCGCCTTTCTCAAATCATATACAACTTAAAGAGCTAAAAACACGTGGTCAAAATAAGACCAACCAAACAGAGAATAAAATAAAATCAAACTTCTACGACTACCCAGTGATTTACCCACAACTCACAGGTCAAACCTAAATAGGTTTTCTACAAGAAAGAACCTGAGCTTTGATACCATCTCTGTAACACCCCCTTCCCGAAAAGGAAAGGGAGGTCACGTGCAAAGTATAACAAAGCTCAAAATAAGAAAACAGAGCACTAATAACCTCAAAATATTAATATCGGTGATCCATTAATAGCAGATTTAAATACAATTCTCCAAATAGAGTCAAAATAATCAAAACTTAAAATTGAATCAACCTAAATGGTCAAAGGCAAAACTCTCACCACATTAGCCTCGAATCACCCCTCGCAAACTCGGGAAGAAAAACACAAGATGAGCCAATTGTCAAGATGGATCTGAGATATACAAAAGATATACCAATCGATATACGAAAATAATCGAGACAAAATCGAACAACAAAAGTAAGTACAAATACTTAACAAAAATATAATATCCAAATATCTAAATAGAATATATCGAATCGACATAATTGACGTAAATCAATAAAAGAATAAAGAAATAACGAACTAAAGTAACTAACTCAATGACTTGAATGAACGAAACCAACAAAACTAATCCAATAAAATAATAGTCAAACAAATACATTTGAGTTATTTCATACCGAATGAGCTCAGAAATATACCTTGCCACACAAACAAATCAAAATAATACCACACAGACAAGTCAAATGATGCCACACAGGCAACCAAAATAATGCCACACAGGCAAATCATACATTGGACCTCGAATCTAAATGTATGCAAATCGGATAGGTGTGTTTGGCACAACATCACCAATCCGCAGAACAGGAAACTAGGGTTAACCCATACGCCTCCCACAACAAAACACCAAATGGCCCACTTCCTCCGGAGCCCAAAACGGAGACGCCGTGGACTAATCACACCGCCACGGAAAGTGTCATGCCTCTCGTGCCAAGACGACATGCCTGTGGTACCCCCACATGTGGTTATAGCTCAGGTATATCCTACGGTATATTCTAACAAAAATATCATGTCACAACACATGCGACAAAATACCAACAAAAGGGTTCTATATGTACATGTTGAACCAAATCAAATTATAGTCACAAGGTCTCAAAAAGAAGGTAAGAATATGCACATCGCTTCTACAATTATCAAAAATAAATACTAAACATGATATCCTAATTCAAAGAGTACAAATACGAGTCATGTGTATCAACTCCAAAATGAAACTAATATATTTATTTCAGAGGAAATAATTATGTGAAATCATAACACAATTCGAAATAAGGAAACAAATTAACGAACAAATCAAATTTAACAAGGGTATCGCTGAAAGAGTACGGAATCCGTACCTGATACTTCCAAACCATTTATAGCACACTCCACAAAATCTTACTCTCAAATGCCAACGATATCAAATACGAAACGTTATTCACAACCTAAACATATTCACCTCAAATTAAAAAATAATCCAAACTAATAATTCTAAAATAATTCATAATCTATTTAATATGCCTTTATTATTCGCTTATATCAATTATTAATACTCCAAAATTTATATTCCAAATATAACTCTTTAAATTCCCTCCGCCCGATCTAATAAAATTACATAAATTTTATTACAAATCTAATCATCAATATTATAATACTATTAAATTTATTAGTAAACAATTTTTATTACTCTTACTAATGAATGAACCAAATTTTGAATTAATATGTAAAATTTCAAATACACTTTTGTTTACCAGCAGATTAAACAATTCTTAATAAAATTTATTTCTTATTTATGTCTTCTAAACTTGCTAATACTAACCGAATGCCATAAAAGGTCTAGTAACTAAAAAAAACTCCACCAGTTGCGTTTTATATTGATAAAATATTGGTTCCTTTTTCTTTCTTTTTCCATTCTTTTATTACACCTATTTAGCCTTAATTAGAGGAGAACATGAACATAAATATGAATGGACCACGCCATCCTGAAAAGCCACTTTCAATTTTTTTTTATTATTTTACTCACATAAATGATTTCCTCCATGAATCTAATATTATACTGACTTGCACTCGATTTAAGTATTAAACTAATTAAATGTATTCAACAGATTTTCACATAATACTCAACCTCTACAGATGCATCATTACTGATAAGAACTTACCGAGTAAAAAAAACAAAGTCTTCCCCTTATCACAACGCAATAGTTCTTATTTTCTCTCTTTTCCTTGTGCCGCCTCACGCCCAATTCCTTTCTCACGTTCGCATGAGATGTAATGCAGTGTAATTAGGTTTAATTTATTATCTTATTAGTTCTCCTAATTATAATAGGATTTTAATATTACCCACATAAATTAAACCCAATTAATTTTAAGGCCCAATTTTACAAATTTAATTTATATTATAAGCCCAATAAATTAATTAACTAGTTTGACCCAAATAAAAGACAAAGAACAATTAATATAATTTAAAACACAAAAAAAAATTTATTATTCAATATTTATTTACTTATTTATTTTACCGGGTATTACAGCATCTACCCCTTAAAAAGAATTTCGTCCCCGGAATCAAAAGAATGGAAAGTATCTAATTTTCAAAGAGATGCGGATACTCCGCTCGAATAGACTCCTCAATATAAGAATGTCTTCCTCAAAATTTTAACAAATGGGATTGTCTTCCTCCTCTTAACCCGCTCTTGACAACTTCACCCTTTAAATATACAAATAACTCAATATAGGAGCTACCAAAACTCTAATGGACTCCTCATTTTTAATTTAATCGATTACTTAATTATCTACTAAAACAATTTAACTTTCCAAACAAACAAGGAAGAAAAGAAAAAAAATATATATAGTCACTTACCTTTTCCAATTTAAATACAATTGTATAAAATAAAAATCAATTAATATTTAATTATTAAAAAAATGGGTTATTACATTTTTAACCCCTTAAAAATAATTCCGTCCTCGGAATTCAAATAAGCTACAAAAAAAATTAATTACGAAGTAGCGGCGCCAATTGTAACAATCAACGCGGATAAGTCATCGTTCCACGTAATTATCAATGTACTTGTAAAAGATTCGCCAGCTACTGTGTCAAGCCTTGGTAAGGTTCTTCGCGTTAAATCACATGATTCACTGTTGGTACGGGCCATCGCTAATATCTTTGAGTTTAATTCTTGTAAACGTACTCTTCGGAACATATTTCAAAATCACAAAAATTTCCCTTCATCCAAATATGATTCGAATACCCAAAATATTTAAAATTATTTTTAATTCGTAAAACGTTTATGTTTCACACATGACAAAGATTTAACAAATTATTTTTATTTAATTTACATAAAATCATACAAAACTCCAAGGATATCGGATAAACCAAACAGCTCTACAAATTATATCAACTTTTCCTAAATCCTCAAGAGCTTCAAAATATTCAAACCTTAATTCGAACTAGCTAGTTCTTAAATGTTATTACACCAAAGAATATACTACTAAGATCTATTTATCATCATATCAACTCTAAGTCAAATATTCTACTATCTGCATAAGCAACTATAAATATTCAAGATCTCTCAAAATTAATTGAATTTCATCACTTACTATCTAATCATATAATAAATCAATCATCCTTATTGCAAACCTTAGTCCAATAAATTTCAATGTCACTCCATACTATCACAAAGAAACTTCATAGAACATAACTCCAATATCCTACTAGAAAATAGCCATAAAATTGATCATTAAATCCAAATGATAAATCTAATTACCTCGAATATCAACAACTCAAATTACAAGAACTCCTCTATACTTAATAATTTCACTTTATCATAATATGCCATCAATACACAAACCTCAAATTATCCACAAGCTTAACATAAATCAAAACCTAACTCGAATCAAATCCTTAATTCAACGATCATAATAATTGTCAAAAAAAAAACAACTCTAACAACTAATTTTCCAAAATCAAAAACTCGTCGATACAAATAATCACATCATAATCGTATAATCATTTCTTAACTGAATAAAATATGACATTATTCTCCTTAATGATCCAATCACAATCCTTAACTAATATTATTGCTCCAACGCATAACAATAATAATCTTAACAAATTATCTCGCCTTTCTCAAATCATATACAACTTAAAGAGCTAAAAACACGTGGTCAAAATAAGACCAACCAAACAGAGAATAAAATCAAATCAAACTTCTACGTCTACCCAGTGATTTACCTACAACTCACAGGTCAAACCTAAATAGGTTTTCTACAAGAAAGAACCTGAGCTTTGATACCATCTCTGTAACACCCCCTTCCCGAAAAGGAAAGGGAGGTCACGTGCAAAGTTCAACAAACCTCAAAATAAGAAAACAGAGCACTAATAACCTCAAAATATTAATACTGGTGATCCATTAATAGCGTACTAAATACAATTCTCCAAATAGAGTCAAAATAATCAAAACTTAAAATTCGAATCAACCTAAATGGTCAAAGGCAAAACTCTCATCACATTAGCCCTGAATCACCCCTGCAAACCTGCCGGAAGAAAAACACAGCATGAGCCAATTGTCCAGTATGGATACAGATATACAAAAGATATACCACTGATATACGAAAATAACTGAGACAAAATACTGAACAAAGCAGCAAGTACAAATACGAACAAAAATATAATATCCAAATATCTAAATAGAATATATCTGAATCGACATAATTGACGAAATCAATAAAAGAATAAAGAAATAACGAACTAAAGTAACTAACTCAATGACTTGAACTGAACAGAAACCAACAAAACTAATCCAATAAAATAATAGGCTGAAACAAATGGCTGGAGTTATTTCATACCGAATGAGCTCAGAAATATACCTTTCCACACAGGCAAATCAAAATAATACCACACAGACAAGTTAAATGATGCCACACAGGCAACCAAAATAATGCCACACAGGCAAATCATACATTGGACCTCGAATCCAAATGTAAGCAAATCGGATAGGTGTGTTTGGTACAACATCACCAATCCGCAGAACAGGAAACTAGGGTTAACCCATACGCCTCCCACAACAAAACACCAAATGGCCCACTTCCTCCGGAGCCCAAAACGGAGACGCCGTGGACTAATCACACCGCCACGGAAAGTGTCATGCCTCTCGTTCCAAGACGACATGCCTGTGGTACCCCCACATGTGGTTATAGCTCAGGTATATCCTACGGTATATTCTAACAAAAATATCATGTCACAACACATGCGACAAAATACCAACAAAAGGGTTCTATATGTACATGTTGAACCAAATCAAATTATAGTCACAAGGTCTCAAAAAGAAGGTAGCAACATGTACCGCTCTACAATTATCAAAAATAAATACTAAACATGATATCCTAATTCAAAGAGTACAAATGCGAGTCATGTGTATCAACTCCAAAATGAAACTAATATATTTATTTCACAGGAAATAATTATGTGAAATCATAACACAATTCGAAATAAGGAAACAAATTAACGAACAAATCAAATTTAACAAGGGTATCATTTGAAAGAGTATGTAATCCGCACTCGATACTTCCAAACCATTTATAAGACACTCCACAAAATCTTACCCTCAAATGCCAACGATATCAAATACGTAAACGTTATTCACAACCTAAACATATTCACCTCAAATTAAAAATAATCCAAACTAATAATTCCAAAATAATTCATAATCTATTTAATATGCCTTTAATCATCGCTTTATATCAATTATTAATACTCCAAAATTTATATTCCAAATATAACTCTTTAAATTCCCTCCGTCCGATCTAATAAAATTACATAAGTTTTATTACAAATCTAATCATCAATATTATAATACTATTAAATTTATTAGTAAACAATTTTTATTACTCTTACTAACAGAATGAACCAGCTTGAATTAATATGTAAAATTTCAAATACACTTTTGTTTACCAGCAGATTAAACAATTCTTAATAAAATTTATTTCTTATTTATGTCTTCTAAACTTGCTAATACTAACCGAATGCCATAAAAGGTCTAGTAACTAAAAAAAACTCCACCAGTTGCGTTTTATATTGATAAAATATTGGTTCCTTTTTCTTTCTTTTTTTATTCTTTTTTTACACCCATTTAGCCTTAATTAGAGGAGAACATGAACATAAATATGAATGGACCACGCCATTCTGAAAAGCCACTTTCAATTTTTTTTATTATTTTACTCACATAAATGATTTCCTCCATGAATCTAATATTATACTGACTTGCACTCGATTTAAGTATTAAACTAATTAAATGTATTCAACATATTTTCACATAATACTCAACCTCTACAGATGCATCATTACTGATAAGAACTTACCGAGTAAAAAAAAAACAAAGTCTTCCCCTTATCACACCGCAATAGTTCTTATTTTCTCTCTTTTCCTTGTGCCGCCTCACGCCCAATTCCTTTCTCATGTTCGCATGAGATGTAATGCAGTGTAATTAGGTTTAATTTATTATCTTATTAGTTCTCCTAATTATAATAGGATTTTAATATTACCCACATAAATTAAACCCAATTAATTTTAAGGCCCAATTTTACAAATTTAATTTATATTATAAGCCCAATAAATTAATTAACTAGTTTGACCCAAATAAAAGACAAAAGAACAATTAATATAATTTAAAACACAAAAAATTTATTATTCAATATTTATTTACTTATTTATTTTCTTAGGGTATTACAAAGATCTACCTTAAAAAGAATTCGTCCAGGAATCAAAAAAGAATGGAAAGTATCTAATTTTCAAAGAGATGCGGATACTCCGCTCGAATAGACTCCTCAATATAAGAATGTCTTCCTCAAAATTTTAACAAATAGGATTGTCTTCCTCCTCTTAACCCGCTCTTGACAACTTCACCCTTTAAATATACAAATAACTCAATATAGGAGCTACCAAAACTCTAATGGACTCCTCATTTTTAATTTAATCGATTACTTAATTATCTACTAAAACAATTTAACTTTCCAAACAAACAAGGAAGAAAAGAAAAAATATATATATAGTCACTTACCTTTTCCAATTTAAATACAATTGTATAAAATAAAAATCAATTAATATTTAATTATTAAAAAAATGGGTTATTACATTTTTAACCCCTTAAAAATAATTCCGTCCTCGGAATTCAAATAAGCTACTAAAAAAAATTAATTACGACTTAGCGGCGCCAATTGTAACAATCAACACGGATAAGTCATCGTTCCACGTAATTATCAATGTACTTGTAAAATATTCGCCAGCTACTGTGTCAAGCCTTGGTAAGGTTCTTCGCGTTAAATCACATGATTCACTGTTGGTGCGGGCCATCGCTAATATCTTTGAGTTTAATTCTTGTAAACGTACTCTTCAGAACATATTTCAAAATCACAAAAATTTCTCTTCATCCAAATACGATTCGAATACCCAAAATATTTAAAATTATTTTTAATTCGTAAAACGTTTATGTTTCACACATGACAAAGATTTAACAAATTATTTTTATTTTTATTTAATTTACATAAAATCATACAAAACTCCAAGGATATCGGATAAACCAAACAGCTCTACAAATTATATCAACTTTTCCTAAATCCTCAAGAGCTTCAAAATATTCAAACCTCAATTCGAACTAGCTAGTTCTTAAATGTTATTACACCAAAGAATATACTACTAAGATCTATTTATCATCATATCAACTCTAAGTCAAATATTCTACTATCTGCATAAACAACTATAAATATTCAAGATCTCTCAAAATTAATTGAATTTCATCACTTACTATCTAATCATATAATAAATCAATCACCCCTTATTGCAAACCTTAGTCCAATAAATTTCAATGTCACCCCATACTATCACAAAGAAACTTCATAGAACATAACTCCAATATCCTACTAGAAAATAGCCATAAAATTGATCATTAACTCCAAATGATAAATCTAATTACCTCGAATATCAACAACTCAAATTACAAGAACTCCTCTATACTTAATAATTTCACTTTATCATAATATGCCATCAATACACAAACCTCAAATTATCCACAAGCTTAACATAAATCAAAACCTAACTTTCGAATCAAATCCTTAATTCAACGATCATAATAATTGTCAAAAAAAAAAAACAACTCTAACAACTAATTTTCCAAAATCAAAAACTAAATCGATACAAATAATCACATCATAATCGTATAATCATTTCTTAAGCGAATAAAATATGACATTATTCTCCTTAATGATCCAATCACAATCCTTAACTAATATTATTGCTCCAACGCATAACAATAATAATCTTAACAAATTATCTACGCCTTTCTCAAATCATATACAACTTAAAGAGCTAAAACACGTGGTCAAAATAAGACCAACCAAAGCAGAGAATAAAATCAAATCAAACTTCTACGCCTACCCGTTGATTTACCCATTAACTCAAAGTCAAACCTAAATAGGTTTTCTACAGGAAAGAACCTGAGCTTTGATACCATCTCTGTAACACCCCATTCCCGAAAAGGAAAGGGAGGTCATGTGCAAAACACAACAAACCTCAAAATAAGAAAACAGAGCACTAATAACCTCAAAATCTTAATACTGGTGATCCATTAATAGCGTACTAAATACAATTCTCCAAATAGAGTCAAAATAATCAAAACTTAAAATTGAATCAACCTAAATGGTCAAAGGCAAAACTCTCACCACATTAGTACGAATCACCCTGCAAACCTCTTTGGAAGAAAAAACCTGACATGAGCCAATTGTCCAATGATGGATACGGATATACAAAAGATATACCAGCGATATCACGAAAACAAGCGAGAGACAAAATACTGAACAAAGTAGTAAGTACAAATAACGAACAAAAATATAATATCCAAAGATGCGAATAGAATATATATCAGAATCGACATAATTGGCGAAATCAATAAAAGAATAAAGAAATAACGAACTAAAAGTAACTAACTCAATGACTTGAAGCTGAGCGAAACCAACAAAAACTAATCAATAAAATAATAAAATTTGAAACAAAATGGTGGAGTTATTTCATAATGCGAATGAGCTCGAAATATACCTTGCCACACGAGGCAAATCAAAATAATACCACACAGACAAGTCAAATGATGCCACACAGGCAAATCATACATTGGACCTCGAATCCAAATGTATGCAAATCGGATAGGTGTGTTTGGCACAACATCACCAATCTGCAGAACAGGAAACTAGGGTTAACCCATCGCCTCCCACAACAAAACACCAAATGACCCACTTCCTCCGGGCCCCCAAGCGGAGACGCAGGTGGACTAATCACCGCCACGGAAAGTGTTATGCCTCTCGTGCCAAGGCGACATGCCCGTGGTACCCCACGTATGGTTATAGCTCGGGTATACCCTACGATATATTCTAACAAAAATATCATGTCACAACACATGCGACAAAATACCTACAAAAGGGTTCTATATGTACATGTTGAACCAAATCAAATTATAGTCACAAGGTCTCAAAAGAAGGTAGCAACATGTACGCTCTACAATTATCAAAATAAATACTAAACATGATATCCTAATTCAAAGAGTACAAATCACGAGTCATGTCATGTATCAATTCCAAAATGAAACTAATATATTTATTTCACAGGAAATAATTATGTGAAATCATAACACAATTGAAATAAGGAAACAAATTAACGAACAAATCAAATTTAACAAGGGTATCATTTGAAAATGCGGAATCCGTGCACGATACTTCCAAACCATTTATAGCACACTCCACAAAATCTTACCCTCAAATGCCAGCGATATCAAATAATAAAGCGTTATTCACAACCTAAACATATTCACCTCAAATTAAAAATAATCCAAACTAATAATTCCAAAATAATTCATAATCTATTTAATATGCCTTTAATCATCGCTTTATATCAATTATTAATACTCCAAAATTTATATTCCAAATATAACTCTTTAAATTCCTCACGCCGATCTAATAAAATTACATAAATTTTATTACAAATCTAATCATTAATATTATAATACTATTAAATTTATTAGTAAACAATTTTTATTACTCTTACTAACAGAATGAACCAGCTTGAATTAATATGTAAAATTTCAAATACACTTTTGTTTACCAGCAGATTAAACAATTCTTAATAAAATTTATTTCTTATTTATGTCTTCTAAACTTGCTAATACTAAATAGAATCTAGTAAAAGGTCTAGTAACTAAAAAAACTCCACGATTCGTTTTATATTGATAAAATATTGGTTCCTTTTTCTTTCTTTTTTTATTCTTTTTTTACACCCATTTAGCCTTAATTAGAGGAGAAGCCACTTTCAATTTTTTTTATTATTTTACTCACATAAATGATTTCCTCTATGAATCTAATATTATCTTGACTTGCACTCAATTTAAGTATTAAACTAATTAAATGTATTCAACAGATTTTCACATAATACTCAACCTCTACGGATGCATCATTCTTGATAAGAACTTAAGAGTAAAAAAAACAAAGTCTTCCCGTATCAACGTTATGATAGTTCTTATTTTCTCTTTTTCCTTGTCTTAGCCTCACGCCCAATTCCTTTCTCACGTTCGCATGAGATGTAATGCGATTGTAATTAGGTTTAATTTATTATCTTATTAGTTCTCCTAATTATAATAGGATTTTAATATTACCCACATAAATTAAACCCAATTAATTTTAAGGCCCAATTTTACAAATTTAATTTATATTATAAGCCCAATAAATTAATTAACTAGTTTGACCCAAATAAAAGACAAAGAACAATTAATATAATTTAATACACAAAAAAAAATTTATTATTCAATATTTATTTACTTATTTATTTTACCGGGTATTACAGAATCTATCCCTTAAAAAGAATTCCGTCCCCGGAATCAAAAGAATGGAAAGTATCTAATTTTCAAAGAGATGCGGATACTCCGCTCGAATAGACTCCTCAATATAAGAATGTCTTCCTCAAAATTTTAACAAATGGGATTGTATTCCTCCTCTTAACCCGCTCTTGACAACTTCACCCTTTAAATATACAAATAACTCAATATAGGAGCTACCAAAACTCTAATGGACTCCTCATTTTTAATTTAATCGATTACTTAATTATCTACTAAAACAATTTAACTTTCCAAACAAATAAGGAAGAAAAGGGAAAAAAAATATAGTCACTTACCTTTTCCAATTTAAATACAATTGTATAAAATAAAAGTCAATTAATATTTAATTATTAAAAAAATGGGTTATTACAATATGTCCAGAGATGTTCAGCATTAACCTTTGGATTGTCTTATGACACGACCTTACATATGTCTTCATCGACAGTTAGCCGCATTGATCACACCCCACCAGTATTGGTGGCCTCCTGCTTGAGATCGTGGTAGATCAACTATTGCGGCACTTTGTGACCCTTATGATGTTCCAGGTTCCATTGGGTTTTGTAGAGGGCATGCTGGAGCACTAAGTACCGGTTAGGCAGGTGTTTCGGTTTGAGACCCAGGAGTTGACCCCTACCTTAGAGGAGTATGAGCATCTGACAGATTTTCCACTGGACAAGCCTTACACTCGGATGGCTGCAGAACATATAAGCCTACAGTTTATGACCCTCACTGGTTTGAGGCGTAGAGTGGACCAAGATAAGATCTCCTCAGGGCATGTAGTGTCCATGCATTTTTTGATATACAGATTTGGCTCCTTGGATAGTTATGCACAACTCTCCAGGGATTTCACCACATCGGAGGATGAGTGGCGTGTTACCAGAGTAGACGTACTCTTGATGTGTGTAGTGGCTTATCTGTACATGCCACTGTACATGGATCATTTAGACATCTGTGTGATTATAGAAGTGTGGGCTCTCTGGGAGGGACATACCATTATACCGATGATTATAGCAGAGACCTTGAGGTCGGCCACGTATTGCCACACCCATCCTGCAGGGGTATTTACAGGCAGCTCGGTCTTGCTGTATGTGTCGTTTATGTCACACCTGAGACCGATTTGCACCTTCTGACATCATGGGTATTATTTTTCCCATGAGATAGATATGTCTTACTCCTTTCAACCGATAGAGTGTATAGACACTGCTTTTTGGTTAGTTTTCTTGGAAGGGATCGAGGATCCATTTGACATTTTTTCGTCTTCACGGCTTAGTTCTCCTTACAACTTCATTACTTATGCATCTGGAATTGATTATCTTCCTCTAACTAGTTTGAGGGGTATGACCACTTATCACCCGCTGGTTGTGATGGCTCAGTTCGACTAGTTTCAGGATGTTCATCCCTTTGAGGGGGCATTGGGTTAGCATTTGTCTTCTTGGTTTTTATCAGTAGAGGATATGTCCAGGGTTTATGACTGTTGGGCCCATCATGAGAGGGCTGGGATGAGTTTACTATTAGCTATCCGGATCGTTCTATAGAGTATTCTCCATGGATGGAGGCAGAGATTACATCAGTCAGGGTTGTATTTGTAAAATCCCAAATTTTACGAATAAAGATTTAATTTTCTCAAAATATTTTTTTTAATATTATGGTGTGAATTTGAGATAATATTATAATTGTGGGTAATATTTATAAATTTTGCAAAGTATGTAAGTTGTTATATAATATTCGATTGGTCTGGGAATATTCATTTTAACGAGGGAATATTCGTATAAGCAAGACAATCATTGGTGGACCCCACAATGTAATTATTGTCGGATTGAGAAAGCGACAAAATACTTTATATGAAAATAACGGCGGAAGTTTTACCATTAAGCTGTTGAACTACCCGATAGTAAAAAAGTACTGATGTCTGGCGTGGTTGCATAGTAGCACCAAGTATTGATTATTGATGCTTAAGTGAAGTCACTCGGTTATACTCAATTATTACTACGATAATTCTTTGCATCATATCTCTCGTATTATTGATTCGATTATTGTCATAGTATCATCTGCATAATATGTTATTTTATTAAATCAATAATTGAGACGACAAAGTTATTCATATTATTAAATTGCAATATTTACAATGTCTAGAAGTTTTGTGAAGGAGAGGTTTGGTCACCTAATTGCGCGCCAATAAGGAGAAATCCTTATTGGAATGCCCCCTCTTTCACAGGAATGATTTTGGTTGATAAATATTGTGAGTTATAATATTAATGATGAATGTTATTAAAATTGAAGTTGTGTTAGGAGTTGAATTTGGAGCCTTGAGGCGTGATATTTGAGTCGAACGATGAAATTAGTAAAATAGTCTATAAACACAAAATTTTCCAAAATTCACTATTTGGTCAAAAAGTCAACAGTTGACTTTTTTGGGAAAAGTCAAACTTCGAAATTTCAAAATTTATATTTTTGATAAAAATGGTTTTATTGTGTTGGAATTATTTGTGTTAGTGAAAATCGACAATTATTTCGATAATAATTGATGTTTGGAGGTTATATTGACGATCGGGTATTGTAGAATAAATGAGCAATTGATTGCTATTATTTCACATGATTATAACTATTTGTTCACATGTGTATACTATTGTTTCACATTCTTGTTACTATTAGGGGAGTTAGTGCAAGATTGATAATACTTACATGATTAAGTTAAAATGGAGGTATAGATGGAAGTCTTATATCTGTAATTCGTATTTTCACATGTCTAGAACTATTGATTCACATGATTTACTATTGATTCACATTATTTACTATTAGGGGAGGTGGTGTAAGTTTGATAATACTTGCAGGACTAAATTAAAAATGAAAGAAAAGTTGGAGTTATTGTTCTGTAATTTTTTGAGCCCCAAAATGTGCAATTATCGAAACTATATTTTCTATAAATAGAAGCTCATTCTTCCTTCATTTCTCACCAATTCACTAAAGCTATAGATCACTTATTATAAAGAGAAATTATAGAAAGAAGAAGAGAAGTATGATACCTCACTATTCTAGTATCCAGTTTTTCTAAGGTAGGGAGTATTATTTCTTTCTTATCTATGAAGAGAACTTACATTATTCCATTCTTTATTATTACATTTGGAATAACACAGTTATCACTCATGGGCTACCCTATACTTGGTGAAATATTTCGTTGTTCCATTCTTTATCATTACATTTGGAACATCACATGCATGCGTTCTACACCGCACTGGTTCCGTCTTTATTATTACTGTTGGAATATCTTGTCTGCATGCGTTTTCTGTTGAACACGATTCTGTCTTTATTATTACATTGGAACATCACTGTGCAGACGTTCTACTGTGGGATGGGGTTCCGTCTTTATTATTCTGTTGGAATATCACATGCATGCGTTTTCTTGCGGACTGATTCCGTTATTTATTATTACATTGAATAACTTTTGTGCATGCGGTCTATCACATGCACAGTGATTTCTTTTGTTATTCCATTCCTTATTATACTCGGTTGGTTAAAGTTTTGACTTCTATACTCCATGAAATTAGTGGAATATCCTTGATATTTGAGCTTCATCGATATCTTTTCATGGAAATATTCTTACGAGCATTCTTGAATTTTACTCTACAAAGCGAAGATCATGTTGACAATTTGGCGTTATTAGTTCTGGATAAAATAATTCTTGAACTTGTTTTATTGAATTCTTATATCATTGTCATCATCCTCATGTTTATATTTTGTTGAAAGTCATACATGGCCTATAGTGCATAGATGGACTTGGTATGATTATGACCGGGGATTATTGATTGTAATCATGGTAGTAATGTTACAAATGATGTGGTAAAAGTCCTCATTGGCCCGTAGTGCATTGATGGAAAGTTGTTGGCATGATCATGACCATTATTGAATACACAAATATTCTTGGCCGTAGTGCATGGATAATGGTGGTTGTGATACTAAAGAATATCCTTGGTAAAGTAGTCACGAGGGGTGATTCGATGATGTGAATTATTTATTAAATTTGAGTCCCAATGATAAAAGTGATGAAAAACCTTTTAAATCATAAAAGATAGTAGATTTTATTCTCTACTTGACTCTTTTAATGGATTGCTTGTTCCGCTGCAGTTAAACTTGATGTTTGTTATATTTTATCAGTTTAACACTGTTGAAGGCTAACGATAAATTATTCTGCATTATCTTAGTCTTAATATTTCTTACTAGGCTAGTTGAGCTCACCTTTTCTTTCACTGTTCTCTTCAGGAAATGAGAATGTAGCTGGGACTAGTCGGGGAACAGAGTGATGGTCCTAGATGGTGCATTAGTAGTCCTCACCATTCTGTGAAATAGTGTGATAATAATTGTAATGTGGACTCCTTTTGAGTTTGTATAATCTCTAATAGACAATATTTGTATTCAAACTCACAATTTATGTTTTGTCGTATTATACACGACAGTTGTATTATTAAGTTGTATTTGAATTCTGTACCATGTATCTGGCGACTCAAGATGGGTGAGGTTTACCTAATTTTGGGGGCGTCATAGTATCCACTGAGCCAAGTGTTGATTCTGACAGTGGGGAGCCCATAGAGGTAACTAATTCTCCCACTGAGGATGAACTATTCGTTGGGTTGACAATAACTCTGATTGATTCTCCCAGTATTTCTGCTATTGTGACCCCACATTCTGCTGAGTATTTAGAGCATAGTCTGCATCTGGTGACATATGAGACGGATCAGCCTAGGGCCTTGATGCTGATAGCTCTTTCTAGGAGAGATGCCGGTCTATTTGAGAGAGATGATGCTTTAGCTTGTAGAGATACCGCTGTTACTGAGCGAGATGAGGCTAGATAATCTAGAGATGCAGTTGTTATTGAGCGGGATGGTACTATATCTGCTTGAGATGCTGCTATTGCAAATAGTGCTGTATTGAGGTCCCATACTCCCGCTATCATTGTAGAGATGAGCATATTCATTGATGAGCATATTATCACCATGAAGATGGATGTGGACCTCTTGGCACGTGTTGATACCCTTGGGTAGGAGCTCATAAAGTTACCCCCTTCTTCTAAGAGGGATGCCATGTTGGATTTGATAGCGCACATACATACTGATTTGTAGATTGGATTTTCCTGCACAGACTAGCTTAGCCATATTTGTCCTGTACAATACATATTATATATATCAAATAGTATTATATATGGCAGGGAAATATATTTTGATTCACTTCCATTTTAGTTATGCCTTGTTACTTGTTTGATATATGCCTGTTTCTCCAAGGCTTGTGATCTTGATGTATTCTGAATTCCCCCTTGATGGATGGACATTGAGATGTCTCAGGATCTTTTAGAATGGATCGTTGATTTGTGTATTCCCTACCCTCTGGTGTCTTGGGACTGGTTTTTGTATGTGGTTATGAAGAGGATTATGGCTTTCCTCTCTAAAGTTGATTTCCCCACAGATGGTCACCGGTACTCCTTTGTATTAGGGAGGCCAGGTAGTTCCATCTCTTATGGATTGATGTTTCTCTTTGAGGACTCAACTGCAGCTTAGATGGTCGCCGATTCTCCCATTGGTGTGGGGAGACCAGGTAGTTCCATCCCTTTGGTCTAAGCCGATGCGGTGTGGTTTGAAAGTTGGAAGGATGATCCCAGTACCATTGATAAGTTTTTGTGTTTTGGTAGGGGTGAGACAAAACCATGAATGGCTGCCTACGTACTCCTATTAAGTAGGGGAGATCAGGTTTGTGTAGTTCAAACCTAGCGTAAAAAGGTTCAAAGTTATATGTGGTGAAAAGGGTGTAGAGATTTTTTTTCTGTAGTTAGACCGGACCATAAAAATGGCTGCCTATGTACTCCCGTGTATCGGGGAGATCAGGTCTGCGTAGTTCACCCCTGGTGGGACAGACTGCAGATGTGAAAAGTTCTATCCCTAGTGGGACAAACTGAAGGTGTGAAAGGTTTAATCCCTGGTGGGATAACCTAAGGATGTGAAAATTTTTATCCCTTGTGGGACAAAACTGAAAGTGTGAAAGGTTTTGAAAACTTGAGTTGAGTGAAGGATCTGATGATCCAAAACCAGGCTGCTGGTTAGAAAGTGTGTTTGTCCCTGATGGGTCAAACAGATGGGAAGAAAGGTTGTATATAGTGAAAGGTTTTGAAAATCTGAATTGAATGGAGATCTAGTGATCCAGAACCAGGATGCTGGTTTGCAGGTAGCTTCAGACATAGTACCGTTTCATGGTGTCTGAGTTGATGAGTTTTGGAAATTCATCACCATCCATTTCTTTCAATCTAAGGGCTCCTCCTGTCAATACCTCCTTGACAACAAACGGGCCTTCCTAGTTTGGGGCAATATTTCCTTTGGATTGATCTTTGTTGTCAAGAACCTTCTTTAAGACCAAGTTATGTTCTTTGAATTACCGTAGCTGGATTTTTTTGTTGTAGGATCTAGCGATCCTCTGTTGGTATAACTGACTATAGCAGATGGTTGCGGCCCACCTTTCATCTATTAGAGACAATTGTTGGTACCTATCTTGTAACCATTGGTCTTTATCCAGTTGAGCGTCTATCAACACTCTGAGGGATTCCATTTCCACCTCTATGGGGAATACTGCTTCCATGCTATAGGTTAATGAGTAGGGGGTTGCCCTAGTGGAAGTGCGCATTGATGTTCTGTAGCCTAATAGAGTTAGAGGCAACAAGTAAGGCCATCCTTTGTGATTGGCGAACATCTTTTGCATGATCTTTTTGATATTCTTATTAGCCACTTCAATAACACCATTCATCTTTGGATGGTAGATAACATAGTTGAGATGTTTGATGTGGAATTTACTGCATAACTCCTCCATCATTTGGTTGTCGAGGTTTTTAGCATTGTCTGACACAATCACCTCTGGTTGTCCATATCAACAAATGATATTATTACTGATGAAACCAATTATAACTTCTTTAGTAACCTGGGGGGAAGAGGCTACTTCTACCCACTTGGTGAAGTAGTCGATCATGGTGAAGATAACACGATGCCCATTATTGGTTTTGGGCTCGATCGGCCCGATCACGTCCATTCCCCATATCGAGAAGGACCAGGGTGAACTTATATTGTGGAGCTCCCTTGGAGGGTCGTGGATAGCATTCCCATGAATTTGGCATTTGTAACATCTCTTGACGTGATCATCACAGTCAGCCTTGAGAGAGAGCCATTAATGCCATGTTCTTAGTATTTTCTTGATAAGTAGAGGGCCGCTCATGTATGGGCCACATACTACACTATGGATTTCATCCATGAGCCTCTAAGCTTGGTCTTTGTCCAGACATCTGAGAAGACCTAATCCTGCATCTCTTTTGTAGAGTACATCTCCACTCAGGTAGAATTTCATAGCCATTCGATGGATCCACTTTCTTTTAGCCTGACTTGCCTCAGTGGGTGTAGATCCATCTCGCAGATACTCCTTGATATGCTGATACCAAGGGTGTTGGACGGGAGGTAGTTCATCCGATACTTCTCCAATATAGTTCCCACAACCTGGTGCCTTCTGCCGGGTAAATACGATAATTGGTATGTCTTCATTGTCAAGTATGTTGATCAAGGAGGCCAAAGTTGCTAGTGCATCCGCAAAGTCATTCCTATTCCGAGGAATGTAGATGAAGGTTATTTCTTCAAACTCCGAAGCCATCTGGATAACATGTCAATGGTAAAGCAGTAAATGTAGCTCTTTGGTGTGATAGATCCCAGTGGTTTGTCTGATTACCAATTCGAAATCTCCAAAGACAGTTAACCATCTGATGCCCATGGATTGGGCTAGTTTCAACCCCATGATACATCCTTCATACTCAGTTGTGTTATTGGTGCAGACAAACTAAAATTTGACGACAACGGGATACTACTCCCCCATAACGGATACTAGAACTGCTCCAGCTCCAGAACCCTCCATGTTTACAACTCCATCAAAATATATCTTCCATGTTTGGTGTGTATCATCCTGATGGTGTTGCTGAACTGTCATTACCCCTTCATCGGGGAAGTATGTTTCCAAGGGTTTGAAATCCACTGAAGGTGCGGAGGCTAGTTGATCCGCAATTCCTTGACCTGTGATAGACTTTTGAGTCACGTAAACGATGTCAAATTGCTGTAGGATCAACTGCCATTTGGATAGTCGACAATTTAACATGGGTTTCCTGAACACGTACTTGAGAGGATCCACGTGGGAAAAGAGATGGGTTGTGTGACCATGTAGGTAATGTTGTAATCTCATGGAAGCCCATGCTAAAACACAACAAGTTTTAATCAGAGTGTACTTGTGTTCACTGTTGCTGAATCTTTTATTGAGTTAATAGATAGCTCTTTCTTGGCCTCTATCATCTTTCTGTCCCATCATGCAGCCCATGGCATTGTCATTGATTGACAGGTACATAAATAAGGGAATACCTTCCTTGGGAGGTTCCAAAACAGGAGCTTTGATTAGCTGTTCTTTAATTACGAGGAAGGCTTTCTGACACTCATCATTCCATTTCATAGAGGAGTTCTTTCTTAATAACTTGAAGATAGGCTCACAGGTTGCTGTGAGTTGGGAGATGAATTGGCTGATGAAGTTGATTCTTCCCAAAAATCTTTGTATTTCCTTCTCTGTCTGAGATATGGGCATTTTCGTGATGACCTAGATTTTTGTAGGATCCAGCTCAATCCCTTTGTGGCTCATAGGAATCCTAGCAACTTGCCTGATTTAACGCCAAAGGCGCATTTGGATTGATTCAACTTCAAGTTGTACTTACACAACCGGCTGAAGAGATTTTTAAGATGGTCTAGGTGGTCTTCCTATCTTCAGGACTTGACAATGATGTCATCCACATAGATTTCTATCTCTTTGTACATTAGATCATGGAAAAGAGCCATCATGGCTCGCTGATAGGTAGCTCCGGCATTGATGAGGCCGAATGACAACCGTATGTAGCAAAAGGTTCCCCAAGGAGTGATGAATGCAATTTTCTCACGATTCTCTTCAGCAACCATGATTTGATGGTACCCCGCAAAACAATCAACAAAGGAGTACATATCATATTGAGCTGTATTGTCAATGAGTATTTGGATGAATGACACAGGAATGCTATCTTTGAGATAGGCTTTATTCAGATCCCTGTAGTCCATGCAAACTCGCACCTTTCCTCCAGGTCTAGGCACAGGGACTATGTTGGATAGCCATTCAGGGTTAAACTCCACTCAAGTTTTAATCGCCTGAGTTTCTGCCTGACTGGCTTGAATCCCTCTTTGATGGGAAGGCGATGAATGACGATGTCAGTTGACAAACCGACCATATCTTCATGAGACCATGAAAACAAATCCTAGAATTGGGTCAATAGAGTAACCATGTCATTCCTTTGGTTTGGAGTAAGGTCCATACCAATCTGGATTTGTTTGGGGTTTTCTAAGGTTCCAAGGTTAAAAGAAGTGGTTTGCTTAAGATTTGGCTTGGGTTTATCTTCGATCCATTCTTTGATCTCTTGAGGTATTTCATAGTCCTCTTGTTCAATCTCCATTAAGTCTGAGTCCAACTTTACATCAAAGTTACAATCTTTGTGAAGAATAGGCACCTCATCAGCAAGTTTAGGCATATCTAAATTTAGAGTCCTGAAATAAAATGCTTTCACTTAATATATGAAACTGTTCAATCATACAAAGTGTTAGCATGAAATGACAAAAATAACTACTAATATTGTACAACAAAAGTAAGCAGTTATTGTTATCTACATGGCAGAGGGAGTTTCTTTACCCTGATCGGCAAATGCAAGGAGTGCTATTCCAATTGCCAATGGTCAAGTTCTGGTGGACAGCTATGATGAAGGGGTTGTTGTCGTCCTCTTTCTCTTGAATGATGACTATGATGTCTAGACAATCATCATCTGGAATATCACTGTTCATACCCTCTGTATGGATCAGGACGCACATGTTTGATAGATGTTTATTTATCTATTATTTACGCTTTTGATTCCTTTCCTTCGCCTCCGGGTTTGGAATCAGGACTTCTTTTCCTTTAATCGGTATCGGCTTAGGAAACAGCATGGCTACCACAGGGGCAGGAACCTTTAATAAAGGCCATACAGGATTGTCACCTGTAGGTTTAGGCAGACACCTTGGGGATGAAGGAACCTGTTTATTCTTGTGAGGGTTCCTGTAACTGGACCTAGAGGAGTAGCCTAGTCCGGCAGTTCCTGTCTGGCTGGGAACTTGAATTAGGCATTTGATTCCCTGATGATCCTTTCTTAACCCCTATCCAGGTTAAAAACCTAAGGATATCATCTCTTGACTTGCCGACATTACCTTACCAGAAACTCTAGGTTTCAGAGGTGGCGCCCCAATAGGTTGATAGTGAGTGTTGCTCACCTCAAGGGCTTGGAAGCTGACATGCTCAACTTCTACATTAAAACTGATAAGGGGTATATCACTTTGAACAGGACACTCTGGCTCAGCACTTACAGTGACCAGACTACTGTTGATGATATATTTGAGTTGCTAATGAAGAGTGGATGGGACGGCTCCTGCCATATGAATCCACAGTCTTCCCAAAAGTAGGTTGTATCTTGTAGTGATCTTAAGCACTTGGAAGGATATGTAGAATGTATGTGGACTGATTTCCACGGGTAACTCAATTTCTCCGATAGCATTTCGCGGAGATCCATCAAAAGCTTTGATGATTGTATGCTTACTTCGAATCCTGTTGAGATTGATGCTCATTTTTTGCAATGTGTAATAAGCGCAGATGTTTAGGGATGATCCCCCCATCTATTAGCACTCCTCCGACCACATATCCGGGAGACATAACCGCTATGTGCAACGATTTGCAATGAACCATCCCTTCGGGGGGTATGTCATCATCGGTGAAGGATACCACATTACTGTTGAAGATGTGATCAACCCGATGATGGAATTTTTCAACATCCACTGTGAAAGTCCAATAATAATCTAGAAGGGGGGTTGAATAGATTATTACTGATTTAAAAAATTATCTTAGGCCTTTTTTGATTTTGTGTATAATTAATTTGCAGTGTTAGAATTTAATATACAAGACAGTAAAAATCAATCACACAATTCACAAAGATTTATCTGGTTCACAACATACACCCTTTGGTATGTTACTACGTCCAGTCTCAAATTCCTACTTGGAACTTGAGATCCTATTACTATCAGTAATAAACACTCCTTCAACAGGCGGAGAAGCCTTTACAAAGTTTTATAGACAAACTTTCAACTATTCAACTATTCTATCTTGGACAGCTAGCTCCCCGCTCCTTCCTCAAGTTTAGTTGTACCTTCTTTTGAGTTCAGTTCTATTCTATGATCTGGTCTTGAAACAACAATCTCTTCCTTACCTTACAAGTAAACTAGAGACCCAACTTCCTGCTGACTTCTCTAAGACTCTGGTCTTGGTCAAAGAATTTACTCGTCTTTCTCACAGGTACATAAAATAAACTAACTCAAATTCTTTCTTCGTTTACAAATGAGTTTATAACAAATTGCTTCTTGACTAAGCTGATATAAGATAAGAATAGAGTAATGTTTCTCAAATAAATATATAGAAATTCTTGTTTAGATCCACTTATGCTTCTAATTAAGCAAGTATATGATATTAAAACACTTTATAAAGAAATTGACAATTCTATAAAATAAAGAGTGTTTTTCTATGGATAATATAGAATTGTTTCTTAGTTAGTTCTTACAAGTATTATATGGATTTATTTTTATCAATACTTGTATAACAGAATAAATCAAATCAACCAATAAGTATAATCTCAGTTAAGCACAAATTGATATAACAAATATTATTTGTTTAACTCAAATAATATATAAGAATATTTTATCTATTATGTGAATTAGTTATAAATAGTGTCACTTGGTACTATAAGGAATCGTACGGTTGGATTCCTCTCCGTAGAGGTTTATCTCCGTAGCCTTGCGGCGCCCAAGTATAACAGAATTTATAATTTTCACAATTGATATCTATATAAATATTTTCAATAGATCACTACGATTCTCAAATTCGGTTCGGATGACTACTCTTTTTGGAAGCGATATCTCGGTGTTGTTTTGAGCTATCAAGTGTCGTATCTATTTTACGATATTTATATAAATAATATCAATAAAAAGTTCTTGGAGACTATAAGGAATAAATGCGGTTGGATTCCTCTCCGTAGAGGTTTATCTCAAGTAGCCTTGCGGCGCCAAGTATCTTTTATTTGATAAATAGATGAAATATAGATATATAAAATTGTGTAAACAATAAGTATTTGTATATCTATAGATATAACACCGATGAAATAATTTCAAAAATTAAACTTATCTCAATACTTGGACCAATTTTTCTCTTCAATAATAATCGAACTTACGTATAAAACTTTAGAGAGAATGTATGCAAGGAGAGTATGATTTTTTTTTCACTAAATTGGTAAAAACCAAATGAATGAAATATTCCCTATTTATAGGATTTTTGAAGTTGGGGCAAAGTAGTAATTTCAAAACTGAAATTTTTGAATGTATGAATATGATCAATTATTTTTGAATGAATGGTCCAGATCAAAGCAATATTTTTACGCGGTATGAGTTGAAAAAACGCCTAGGCGTTTTTCTACCTTTTGAGCATTTATTGCTTGTTTGACTAAAATATTGCCAGCCAACACATGGTTTTAAATATTTTCCCGAAATGATAGTCACTTAGCACACACATGTTTAACACTTTAAGGAAATGGCAACACATGCAATAACCCACACTTTAGCACACACACGGTTTATCACTTAATTATCACATGCATATTTATTACACACTTATATGTAGTATATATATAGTAAATAACGTATATACGATATAATATATATATTTTGGATAGTTTTATGTTTTTGAAAATATTTTGCCCAACTTTGTTTTTAGAAAAAGAAATAGGGTATCCTTGCCTTGAATAATATATGAATTAATTTATTCAACACTTGACATAAAATATCAAGGTCAGTAACAAATTAATTCAAGTAAAAAAAATAGTAAATAATAAAATAAATAGAATCAATATTTACATAATTGTTATCATCAAAATATAAAATAAAAATATACCTATCAATCTCCCCCTTTTTGATGGTGACAATTTTATATAAAAATATTTTTGTTTTTAGAAAGACTCCCCCTTAAATTGTGAACCCCTTTATAATATATTTTATTTAATCAATCATAACAATTTATGTAATATAACAGTTAGTAGTTTATATACTATATAAATATCAGTTATATACTGGCTGCCGCTGCATATTTTTCTTCTCCCCCTTTGTCATCATAAAAAATGACGGGGTAAGAAGATCGGAAAAGCTGCAAAAAGAGCGTTAGAAAAACCTGCATAGTCAGTTAGTCCAAAAGGAATATGTACAATACGAGACAATAGAAGCAGTACTAGTAGCCAAAGTAGTTAGAGGAGGAGAGAAGGGCGAGGGATCAGGGAGTACAGTCATCCGAAGTAGTAGATAAAAGAAACAAGTAGTTAGTCACACATGATCATACAGTTGAATGTCCTCTAGATCAAGAGGAGAGAAATGAGACATATCCGGAATATTGTCTTCTGCATTTGCTGGTGGAGGAATAGACACAGTAAAATTCGGTGTAGTATTGGCATTGAATGGATTCAACAGCATGTTGTTGTGCTCTAGTAACAGACAGACCACAGATTTGATAGTGTGCAAGGTAAGTTGAGTATATTCCAGTTTTTCCAGAAGCAGTGTTTGATTTTGAAGTATGAGTTGATTCATACTGTTGATAGAGGCAAGTTTGGAAGTCATATTGATGGTGGTTTCCAAATGTTCATTATCTAGAGGTTTAAAGACAATGAGTGGTTGTGGTGGAAGATTGAGGTGAGCAATGATATTGCTAGTAGGAACATGCTGAGATTGATGAGTGGTTAGAGGAAGATCTAAATAATTGAAAATTTTGGTGAGAAGAAGGCTTAGAACCGAGATGATTTTCTTGAAAAGCAGAATTCAAATGAAGAGAAGCGAGAAAATATGCAGTTATAAAGGCATACACTCATTTAGTAAACCCTTGATAATTTCCAAGTCAAATGGTAACATTTTGCGATCATCCCGAACATTTGTGCATATAATTTTGTCTTAGAATTTTGCCTAAAATTGACACTTTCGAGAGTTAAAATTCTAAACCAACTTTGCATGGAAAGTCAAACAAAATAAATTTGGTACCGGTTAGTTTAGAAACCACAGAAAGATTGAATTTAAACAACATACATTCTTCAACTGATATTCCAGAGGGATGTAGATAGGAATTTACCCTAGGTAATTCTAGAGTAGAAGGAGATATGTTGAGAGCATTGACAATAAACATTTCATCAATTATATACGTTTGGCCTTAAATATAAGTGGTTATACTCTTTAGTAACCCTGATGAGTCAGTTGAAAACTCCATGTGAGAATAAAATTCAGCAATGAGACTAGGATAAATAGATTTGTCATGGAAAGAAATCAGACAGTCCCACCCAACATTTTTAAAATTGTCAAATAGTTTTGAAAAACCATGAAAGGTAATGACATTGCCGGGACAAAGATTATGACGCATAGATCTATA
This sequence comes from Panax ginseng, assembly GCA_020205605.1. Lineage (NCBI taxonomy): Eukaryota > Viridiplantae > Streptophyta > Magnoliopsida > Apiales > Araliaceae > Panax > Panax ginseng. Next base: position 44,361,629 of record CM035136.1, read on the forward strand.
TTTAGACTAAGCAGATATAGTAGTGAGATGAGGGACAACATTTGAAAATTGAAGTTCAGAATGGAGAGGTAAAGCTTTTCGTTTGGAAGAGAACAAGTTAGTCATGACAAGTATGGAGGCAGGAAGTAGAGGAGAGAGTATGAGATGGAGACAAGATCGCACAAAGAGATTCATATTTGAAATGATCTATTTATATAGAAAGAAGGAAAGAAAATATTGTATTTCGGTAGGTAAGATGTACTCTAAGTAAGTAGCAATTAATAAGTTGGGAAAGGAGCATGTAACAGGATTACACAATAACTAGGTGAAATGAACATTTAAGAGACACAGTAAGTTAAACATGGTATGATTAGAGACAGTAAATATTTAAGAGAAGCAGTCGGGTAAACCCGAAACAGTAAAAATTGCCACATGTCATGGAAAGAAACTCAAATTTAGTCAAGTCGTAAGAATGATTACTGAAAGTCTGGAAACATTTTATAAAACACGACAAGAAATTTGTATTTCAGCCATAAAATTTTCAAGGTAGCAGGTAGAGTGTAAGATTGCAAAATTTATGGCAAATCGTAAGGGACATCAAATAGCAGTTAATGCATTTAATCAACTCGAGAATGCCAGTATGCACATACTATATAAGATCAGAGAAAAGTAAGCGAAGTGGGACATCATTATCCCTGACATATAAATGATTGATAAGAGAAAAATATAGTTGTATGCAAATAGAGAGATAGAAGGATTATACCTGAGCTAAGTTATGTGTTGAGCTTTATCAGGATCAAAGCAGCAGTGAGCTCAAGAATGATAGAGAGAAAATATACATACTATGCAGATATATAAGTACAGATATATATATATATAATATTTTAGATATGAAAATATGTAGATACAAATATTTTAGTAAAACAAAAGTATATATATATATATATATGTATATATATTTAACATAAATATATGTTTTTGATGGGTTTTAAAAAAATGGGAACAGATCGTAGTAATGAGAGACCGTGATAAGATACACGAGGTTGCTAAAAATATTTATTAATTTATGATCTCAGTTGAAGTCCTAAACATAAAATGTATTCTGCAAACATGTACGCAGCATGCCTAAAAATTTTGAAGAAAACTTCAAAGAAAATTTTAGTAAAAATCTTAAACATTTTTAAAGTTACAAACTGAATAGATCCTCTCAGATTTCCAAAAAAAAAAATTAGAACCCCCCCAAAAATGTAGTGAAACGAACAAACAACAAAAAATGTAAGAACAGATATGATCATCAAAAGGAGATTCAATTGTTTGCAGATCTAAAAGAATTTGACAGATTTAAAAACAATCAGACACTATTTGGCAAAAATCCTGAATTTAAAAATTGAGGTTCAATAAAAAAATCCAACTATTTGAAAGAATTGGAAGAAACAGATTATAGCAAACATTTTGCCCAAAACCAAATTTTTTTTTCAAAATACAGATTTTGACAAGAAAGCAGAGATTTGTAAAAAAATTTCTGATAAAAATATGATTAATGAAGGAATTGTGAGAGATCGTAACATATTTTAGAAAGATTTTATGGTTAAGAAGAGGAGAATAAAGAGTGGTAAGGTTGGAATGATGCCGAAGATTTAGAGTAATCGACGAAATGGATCTGATGAATCAAGAGAGAGAGAGAGACAAAAGAGAAAGTTGAGAGGAGAGAGAAAACGAGATTAAAGAAAATGAATAAAAAATTAAAATTATATATATATAGTTTGATTTACACGATGATCGATGGTGAAGAATATAGATTCTATCTTGATCGATGGCGAAATAGATCTCGATTGTGCTTCTTTTAAAAGCGATCGATCCAAATAATGAGATTAGTGCTTAGATTTAATCGATGGCTTGGGGCGTGATCCATTATGCGATTCATCTTTGAAATAGCATTGGCTAGATTCATGGGACGTGGTTTTGACCGTTAGATGAACATATAGAGATGATGCAGATTGGTAAGAGAAAATATATGTATATACAATATTTATTTTAATAACAAAGGTAAATTATATATATATATATATATATATAAATAGAAAATAAATTAAATTTAAAAATAATTAAGAACAATTATCTAGCATTCCTAGCTTAATTCTTAATTTGCAAAATCTTTTTGAACTCAGTGGTTTAGTAAATATATCCGCTATATTTAATTCAGTGTCAATATGTTCTAGCTTAATATTTCCGTTATTAACATGATCACGTAAAAGTGATGCCTAATGTCTACATATGTTTCGACTGGCTAGCATGCAAGGCGTATTTTTCTTTGAGATTTATGGTACTAGTATTATCACATAAAATTGAAACACGGTCAAATTTTAAGTTATAATCAACAAAGGAATGTCATTTCATCCACATGATTTGAGCCTGACATGATCGCAAATTTGCAATGTATTCCGCTTTGGTGGTTGAAATAGATACGGAATTCTGTTTCTTAGAAAATCAAGAAACCAAACATCCTCCTAGGAATTGGCAGGTACCACTGGTACTTTTTCGATCGACATAATGACCTACATAGTCAGAATCTGAAAAACATACTAGATTAAATGGTTGATCCTTAGGATACCATAGACCCAATTCAGTGGTTCCTTTAAGATATCGAAAAATCCTTTTCACTACGATCAGGTGAGATTCTTTAGGATTAGCTTGAAACCTAGCACATTTACAAACACTAAACATGATGTCAGGTCTACTTGCAGTTATATATAATAGACTTCCGATCATTCCTCTATATTTCTTTGAGGCAAGATTTTCCATTTTCATCAGTAATTAATTTATCCGTTGTAGACATAGGAGTGCTAAGAGGTTTTGCTGATTCTAAGCCAAATTTTTTTATCATTTCTTTACAGTATTTAAACTGAGATATATGAATACCTTTTTCTCCTTATTTGATTTGCAGTCCGAGGAAGAAGCTTAATTCTCCCATCATACTCATTTTAAATTCTTTACTCATACTTTCAGAAAAATCATTGCACATGGTAATGTTAGTAGAACCAAAAATAATATCATCAACATATATTTGAATTACCAAAATAACATTATTTTTATTTTTAGTAAATAAGGTAGTATCGACAGTTCCTCTTTTAAAGCCATTTTTTAACAAAAATTTACTCAACCTTTCATACCAAGCTCTAGGAGCCTGTTTTAAACCAAATAGAGCTTTATGTAATTTATAAACATATTCAGGATGACTAAAATCTTCAAATCCAGGAGGTTGTTTAACATAAACTTCCTATTCTATAACACCATTTAAGAAAGCAGATTTTACATCCATTTGAAACAGTTTAAAATTCTTATGACATGCAAATGCTAATAATATACCAATAGATTCAATTCTAGCAACAGGAGCATATGTTTCATCATAGTCAATTCCTTCCATTTGATTATATCCTTGTGCAACTAATCTTGCTTTATTACAAATACCAGTTCCATTTTCATCAAGTTTATTACGAAATACCCAGCGAGTTCCAATGATTGAAACATCCTTGGGTTGTGGGACTAATTCCCATACTTTGTTTCTGGTGAATTGTTCAAGTTCGTCTTGCATAGCCATTATCCAATCTTCATCTAGTAAGGCATCTTTTATTAATTTAGGTTCAACTTGAGACAAGAAAGACAAATGACCAGCTAGATTATGTGCTTATGATCTAGTTATAACACCTTTTTCAATAGTACCAATAACATTTTCTATAGGATGATTTTTAATAACATGAGACTCCTTGGGAAAATCATTCAATTGAGGGTTTGGATTTTCAAGAGGATTTTCAACAATAGGTAGAGATGCATTATCTAGTTTTGGTTCTTCCATATTTCTGAGAATATCTTCAATGACAACATCATTATCAGTTAGTTCTTTATATTTTGGAGGAGGCTGAGTTTCATCAAAAATTATATTCATTGATTCTTCCACAACTAGACTTCTTTTGTTGAAAACTCTGTATGCTTTACTATTAAGAGAGTATCCAAGAAATATTCCTTCATCAGATTTAGGATCAAATTTCAATAAGTGTCCTTTGGTGTTTAGAATAAAACATTTGCTCCCAAAAACACGAAAATAGTTTATTTTTGGAATTCTTTTATAGTAGAGCTCATAGGGAGTTTTGAGCAAGGCGGGTCTTAATAAAACTACATTTAATATATAACATGATGTTCACAACTTCAAATTTCAAAAATACTTTGGAAGGCGGTATTCATTTAACATAGTATTAGCCATTTCTTGCAAAAACGATTTTTTTCAACTACACCATTTGGTTGAGGTGTATAAGGGCGGAAGTTATGACTTATATAGTTCTCATCACGAGAACATAATGAAATCAAAATTGTCAAATTCTCTTCCGTGATCAGATCGAATATAAATGATAGAATTCCCCTATTGATTTTGAATCTTTTTACACATAGTAGAAAAAGAATTAATAGCCTCATTTTTAAATTTTAGAAAATCAACCCATGTAAATCGTGAATAATCATTGACCAAAACTAGAATATATACTGGCACCACCATGCTCTTGTGTTTGGGATAGGTCCAAGACACCCCCAAAATAGGTCCATTCCATCAACCCATTTACGAGTCGCCAAATACATGAGTACAGAAAACAACTACAACTTTATTACAACAATTGTCGTACAAAATACAACAAACACGTATGTTGTGAGTTTTGATACAAATATATACCAAATGTGACACATGTCCCAGTAGTGGAATGACACCTCACGATGACACCTTACATAAAAGGTATAGTCAAAAGCTGTTTTAGAAACTAAAATCTTTGGGAAGTGCTCAAGGAAACCTTCGTAAATGGGAGGCCATGCGTCAGGTTATGATAGATATCATATGGCCACAGAATTATCCTTGGTTGACCCAATAGACCCCAAAGAAAAACAAAGAAGATTACTATCATATTCTTCCCAATGGTAAGTCTTCTCTTGACATATCATTATCTCCATTGTCTCTAATTGAGAATTATACTTCAAAAAAACACCAAGATTATATAGGTAGTGCTCGTATATATACTCAGCAAGTTGATGAGCACATCCCTGTCTTATGATGATATGAGGTTGTATGTCATTAGACATCTTGTATGATCGTGACAAAACACCCTTCAACGTTGGGTTCGCCTCACCTCAATAGCTATAGACCACCGAATGACCACCCGATTCTATTCCTGTTATCCCCCACTCGACCCAGCTACACTTTTATTACCTAAAAGGAATTGTGAAGCAAAAGGGTGAATACAACTAGCTCAGTAAAGAATATCATGACTAAAGAGAATTAAATTATTAATAGCTTTCATCAGTAATAAATCAGAGATTTAGAACATATGGTAGATGATAAAAATTCCAACTATAGTTACAGCGGAACGAGAAATCCATTAGAAGAGTCAAATAGACTATGAAGTCTATTATCTTCTCCATGTTAAAAATCCACCAACAATATTTTATCCGTATAACATCAATCAACAATTCTGGTCCACAATCATATGAATAACTCATAATCATAATTGTAGTTCTAAATTCCTATTCTCATCCGGGGGCGAAGATAATTTTCATCACTATCTTTACGAAACATCAAAGATCATGGTTACACCAAATCACATTTCACCATTCATAATCATACTAATAACTTCATCTTTACTCTGACCAAAGATATTCATTTATATCACCAGGTTGGTCATATTCATCTCAACACTGTTCATCTTTGCACTCTTGGCCAAAGATATTCAACAACATTTCATCTTTGCTACTACGGCCAAAGATATTCATCAACAATTCATCTTTGCACTCTGAGGCCAAAGATATTCCTCAACGATTCATATTTGCACTATAGGCCAAATATATTCATCAGCAGATTCATATTTGCACTACTGGGCCAAATATATTATTATCTCGAAAGAAATATATAATCATTTCAAAATTTATATAAACAATAATTATAACCATGTTGATCATTTCACTTTGCACTTAAGCTAAAGATATTTAATTATAAATTGATGGTCACGATCATACCGATCAACAATTCAACTTTGCACTTCTTGGCCAAAAGAACCCATAGTCGTGATCATACCAAAAATCTACCCATTTTTATACTCAATTCAAAGAGAAATATCATCATTAGGGTTATAAAAATGTTATATATGATAATAAAAATAATATGATCAACATACAGTTTTAATCTCAAGAGTAATATTCATAAATCAACTATAATTTGGTTAGAAAAAGAAACCAATTTTGTCATGAATAGTAACTCATGAATAGTAATCCATGAATAGTAACTTCGTGAATAGTAACTCATGAATAGTATCTCATAAATAGTAAACCCGACACAAAAAGGTAGAAATTCCACAATAAAATCCATACCAATATTTCGGTATAATGATATTGAAATAACATTTCTTAAACTTATAAACAATTTATTTTAATTATTTACACTTTACTAAATAATGCATTTAATCATTCTAAAATGCCAAACTCATAAGATTTCATCACCAATAACCAAAACCCTCATCAAAAATCTGCATATAACTCATGTATGATTCTCAAGCCATAAAATCATATTTTTCAATTTTCATACTTCACATAACATATTTAATTTATTTACTCATAACTAGTCCATTTTCATGAAAAATACCAAATCAGTTCCAAAAATATTTCTTTTCTGGAATTTAGCAGAATATAGTCCCATATTGAACATATATTTTTCTCAAAATTTTTAAAATTCATTTACTATTTTTCATATGGCCAAAATCACTTGAATATTTAGATATTTATCATAAATTGTACTTTTATCAAAAATTTCGAAATTCACAGAGTACTGCTTGATATTATATAGATGTACTCCCAATAAAAATTTCATCAATTTTGGAGTTAACCACAAGGAGTTATAAGCGGTTACTTTTAAAATAGTCTTTTCTCATAAAATTCATAACTCTTAATATATACATCCAAAATCAACATTTTGGACACAATCAATAAAACTCATCAAAATATCATTTCAAATTTTTCCAGAATTTTGAAAGGTCGAAAAGTTACGAAACATGAAAAACATAACAACCACTTTAAAATCCTTACTATCCACTTACCTCAAAAAAAGCGGCACTTACATTTGGATATCGGATATATTGTTGAAGAAAACTTGCTTTGATGAATATCAACTCACCAAGTATCTAAATACTCACAAAATACACTCAATAATCTAGAGAGAAAGAAAACTTATGAATTACGGTGTGATTTTCAATTCTAACAGCCCTCTATTTATAGGAAAATGTTATTAGCCTTGAAGCGAGACTTGACTTTGCTACACTGATGGCTTTACACTGCTACTATTTCACCCACCAAAAATCAGCCATCTCCCCAACAACCAAGAGTGGGGTCCACTCAATTCTAAATTTTCCACCAAAACCTAATTTAGAATCGATTACCTCTTAAAATTCATAACAAATTATCGCGCTCATTTTAACGGTTCAAAATTTGTGGACATATACTCAACTTATATATGTATAACATATCCAAAAAATTACAACGATCCAACGGTCGGATTAAATATTATAACTCACACAATAAAATTTGTAAGAACAGATTTGATCTTTTAATACCTCGATCAGGCAAAATCTTGATAAAATACCTCAACATTAATTCATTCATTTATAACCACATAAATAAATCCATCATTTATATCCACATCAAATAAATATTTCCTTATCATATAAATCAATAATTAATTATTCGGAAATAATATTATAGAATCCAATAATGAATGACGAGGAAGTTCCCAGGAAGAGGGGCTTTCGATAAAATTTCTCCTTCTTGGGCGCAATTAGGTGACCAAACCTCTCCTTGTGAACTTTCTAGACATTGCCAATAATGCTATCTAATAATATTATTCAAATAATATGAATTATTGATCGATAATGGAAATATCTTGTGCGGTGATAATTATTGAAACAACAATAATATAAAATATCAACAGCGACAATTATTGAATCAATAAAATAAAATATTGAGCGATAATTCTTTGTAACAATTATTGAGTAGTGCCTTCTTACGTAAGAATCAATAATTTAAAAATATTGTGCAATCTGGTGTCTTTCTTATTCAATAGCAGCGTATTCTTGTATTTTAACCACGGGTATTTCAACGGTATTAGCAGTAACAATTCTGTAGATTATTTATAAAAACTCAATTTTGTCATTTTCTTCATCAAGCGGTTATTAGTTATGGGGCCCACAAATGCATTTGCACCGTAAATACGAATATTCCTCGACGGAAAGAATATTCCACGAACAAGCGAATATTCCCAAACAACAATGAATATTTTTATAACCACTTGTGTATTTTGAAAAAATTCATATATCACCCTTAACTTTAACCTTTTATCAATTTAACCATTTACTGAATAGTTATTGTGACGCCCTCAAAATAGGTCCATTCCATCCAACCCATTCTGAGTCGCCAAAACACGGTACAGAAACAACTACAACTTTATTATTACAACGGTGAAGCTTTGAGTTTAAATCTGAGATATTGCCATCTAAACAATATCCCCATACAAATAAATCCTCATCATAATTATTGATACATTATTTTACAAAAATGGTGAGGTCTACTAAACAACTCTCTCTAGAACCTTCATTCCATACCCCGACTAGTAATCGCTACATTCTCGTCTCACGAGAAGAAAAAATGGAACAAAAAGGAAAAGGGTGAGCTCAACTAGCCCGATAAAAGAATATTATGACTAAGATAATATACAACAAATTATCGTTAGTCTTCAACGAGGAAAAAAATCTAATAGAATACAATAGACAACAAGTTTTAAATCAATACTCATTGAAAATATTAATTCATAGAAGAGATTACGTAGAGGATGAAATCTACTAATATCTATGAATTTAACGATCCATCATCAATATTTTATTCCTGTAACATCAATGATATATATCACGGAATCATATATTCATCCTTGCACTCTGAGCCAAGGACATTCACCGATTGGTCATGTTCATCTAAACACTGTTCATCTTTGCATTACGGCCGAAGATATTCATCGAAATCATTCATCTTTGCACTTCTGAGGCCAAAGATATTCATCGAGAAATCATTCATCTTTGCACTACTAGGCCAAAGATATTCCATAATATCATCATTTAAGGCCGAGGATGATAAAAATATTTTTAAAGAAAGCGAATCCGGTGAAACAAAATGAGGATTAAGGATTAAGGATTCGTACTTTGTTTTATCCACGTCAAAAATACCTCAAAAATAATCATAGTGGTGTAAAATTCAAGAATGATCAAAACATGGATACAATCAAAGCTAGTATCCACAATAGATATTTTAGACGAAAAGAAAAATTTTCATTTTTAGATGAATAGTCTTAAGATTCGTGAATAATCTGCAGTATCGTGAATAGTGCCATATCGTGAATAGTAACTCAGACACCAAAAGTTCCAAATTTGATAAAAACTTGGATCGATATTTGAAAGATAATGATATTGAAGAAATAATATCATTCTGAAAAAAAAAAAATATCCTTACCTCGAAAAGGCAGTCTTTCTAGTTGAAAACAGGATATAAAGCTATGACTTGAACTTGCACCGTATATAGCAATACCCAAAGTATACTCAAAATACTCACAAGAATACACTCGATAATATAGAGAGAGAAAACTTCAGTTTCTGGTGTGATTTTCAATTCTAACCTAAGCACCTATTTATAGGAAATTGCTTAGAATGCCAAAGCAGAAAATTTATTAAAATAATAATATATATATTAAAATTCTCTACGCACCTTCTTGAATCTGAATTCAGCAACATGACACATTTATAACATGTGGAACACTCACCAAAAACGTTTTTATTATTTAAAATAATTAAAACTTCCAAAAATTAATTATTTTGGAACTCCAAAACTTCAATAATTCATAATAAATAGCCCTTTTGCCAGAAAATTCGAATCTCGCTAATTTTTATAGGAAATTCAATTCTCTACAACTTTGCAGAAGAAAGTTTTTCCAAATTCCAAACAGAAATTGGCCGAAATCCACAAACGGGTGATTTTCTGGTGCTATAATCAAATTTCGGTCAAGAAATGGGGTCCGCAGAGACACATGTTTAACATGTTTTAAACATTTATTACAACAAAAATACTCTTCCTCCTCGTATACTCATATATCCCACATTCGTTGTAAAAATATCACTATTATTATATTATTAAAATATAATAATATATATATATATTAAATGAATTATTTTATCGAGAAAAAGATAAAATTTCAATTTTCAACAATTGTCACTTTAAAATTTTCTCCATCTATATCCACATAAAATCAATATTTTTCTCATCATATGAATCAATAATTAATTATTCAAATAATATTACGAATCCTGATATTGACAACTTGGTAGGTCCCAGGAAGAGGGGCTTTCGATAAAATTTCTCACTTCTTGGCGCGCATGATTAGGTGACCAAACCTCTCCTTAGAGCGAGAACTTTCTAGACATTGCCAATAATGTCATCTAATAATATTATTAGGATAATATGAATTATTGCTCCCGATAATGAAAAATCTTGTATAATGACAATTATTGAAACAATGATAATATAAAATATCCCAATGCGGCAATTATTGAATCAATAAAATAAAATATTGAATAGTAATTCTTTGTAACAATTATTGAGTAGTGCCTTTTTACGTAAGAATCAATAATTGGTGCAACACCTACGTATCTTCTTGTCGCAACAACAATAGCGTATTCTTGTGTTTTAACCAACCGGTATTCCAACGATGATTAACGGTAATAACTTCTGTAGATTATTTATAAACAACTTATATTTGTCGTTTTCTTCATCCAATCGCTTTAAGTTATGGGGCCCACATATGTTCAGCGTAGTAAATACGAATATTCCCCAACAGTACGAATATTCCACAACCAAACGAATATTCCCCGACAACAATGAATATTTTATAACCATTTGCTTATTTTGTAAAATTTGCGCATTTTACCCATAACTAACCACATTAATCAAAATAATAAATAAAGGAAATTCCATTTTATTTATAAAAAAAATTCGGGGTCTTACAGTTATTATAAGAAAATTGAATATTTTTATTTCATAAAATTTGAGGTCTTACACGTTATCTAAGTGAGAGTATGCATCTAAGTCACAAGTATACACGTTTTGATATCTAGGACAATCTAAGATTAATTTATCAGTTTGATCAAAAATAGAGCAGTTATGTGTACTAAAGGATATTTTGAAACCACTATCACATAGTTGACTGATAGACAGAAGATTATACCTGAGTCTAGTAACTAACTGAACATTTGAGATGGTTATGTGTTTGTTACCAACACATCCAACTCCAAATATTTTACCTTTACTGTTATCACCGAAAGTTACCTCACCAAAGTCTGTAGATTGCAGATTTCTTAATTTGGATTTGTCTCTGGTCATATGTCTAGAACATCCACTATCAAGATACCTTTTGCTTTATTCATATCAGCTGCAAGACATACCTGCAATATATGTACTAATTTTACAAGTTGGTACCCTTTAAATTGAAGGGTCCTTAGGGTGAGTTTTCCATTTTGTATAAAGAGTATTTGAAGTTTCCTTTACAAAACTTGGCATAGGATAATCTAATTTAGTTGAAAAGAGCATTCTATGAGTAACTGGATTGTAAGAAGTATGATAATGTTGTTTGTGGAATTCTCTTCTTGTGATGGTTGGTGCAGTATATGTTCCTTTGGGAACCCAAATCATTTTTCCTTTATAGTTTCCATTTCTAGCATTGCACATATAGAAGGAATGACCATTTCTGTTACAATAAGAACATTTTGTGAAGGGAGATGTATGACTTTTATTTTCTTTGATTTTAACGTGATACAATCTTTTGTCTTTTGGTTCACTTGTTTCACCTGTATATCCTAAACCTTCTTTATTAAAGCTACATTTTTGTTGATTTAACATGACATCAAGATTTTTTTTCCTTTTGTAAATTTATAAATTATATTATTTAAATCTTCACGTTCTTTGGTCAAGTTTTCAATTTTGTAATTATTGTTTTCTATTTCTGACTTTAAACTTGAATTTTCATTTTTAATTTCTTCAATTACTGCTTGATTATTTACTTGATTATCTTCATTAATTACGGCAAGTGTTGAATTTTCAATTTCAAGATTTTCAATTGACATAATAAGTGAGGAATTTTCTATTTCAAGATTTTTATTATATTTCTTAAGGTGTTCTAATTCTTCTTTATTTTCTAGGTTTATTTCATTTAAACTTTCATTAGTGATAATTAAATTAGCATTTTCAATTTCAAGACTTGTATTTATTTTTCTTAATCTTTCTAATTAATCTTCAGTGGTGAATTCATATTGAAAGTCCAATAATAATCTAGAAGGGGGGTTGAATAGATTATTACAGATTAAAAATTTATCTTAGGCCTTTTTAATTTTTTGTATAATTAATTTGCAGTGTTAGAAATTAATATGCAAGACAGTAAAAAATCAATCACACAATGCACAGAGATTTATCTGGTTCACAACATACATCCCGGGTATGCTGCTACGTCCAGTCTCAAGCTCCTCTCCAGGACTTGAGATCCTATTACTATCAGTAATAAATACTCCTTCAACAGGCGGAGAAGCCTTTACAAAGTTTTATAGATAAACTTCCAACTATTCCCAACTAATCTATCTTGGACAGCAAGCTCTCCGCTCCCTCCTCAAGATTAGTTGTACTTCCTTTGAGTTCAGTTATATTCTATGATCTAATCTTGAAACAACAGCCACTTCCTCACCTCACAAGTACACTAGAGACCCAACTTCCCGCTGACCTCTCTAAGACTCTGGTCTTGGTCGAAGAATTACTTGTCTTTCTCACAGGTACATAAAATAAACTAACTCTAACCTTTTCTCTTTTTACAAATGATATTACAACAATTTGCTTTTCAAATAAGCAGATAAGAATTTAGTACATATTGATGCTTCTCAATTAAGCAGATAATAATTTGGTACAAATTGATGCTTCTCAATTAAGCAGATAATAATTTAGTACAGATTGATGCTTCTCAAATAAGCAAATAAGAATTTAGTACAGATGGATGCTTCTTAAATAAGCATATATAATTTAAATCTGATTGGTGCTTCTCAAATAAGCGGATATCAATTAAAGATCAAATATATTTATAAAAGTTCAAAGACTTTTATACTTGAGAAAATATGCTTCTTAGTAAGCGAGATATTAATTTGTGCTTTGATTAAATAAAGCTACGTGTAAGCAAATATGAAAATTATGCTACGGTATAAAAGTATAAATAACTTTTATATTTTGTGTGAAAAATGCTTCTTGAATAAGCAAATAAGTAAATTAAACCTTTATTATAAAAGTTTAAATAACTTTTATGTTTTGAGTAAAATGCTTCTTGAATAAGCAAATAAGTAAATTAAAATTTGTTATAAAAGTTTAAATAACTTTTATGTTTTGAGTAAAATGCTTCTTGAATAAGCAAATAAGTCAATTTTAGCTTTTTAATTTGAAAAATGCTTACATTTAGCGGATATATAATTTAATGCAAATTATAAAGAAATATTTATTCTTTATGGAGTAAAGAAAAGTCACTTTATGTTTGAATAACTTTTTAGAGTGAAAGTGCTTCTGAGTAATCAAATAAGTTATTTTAAACTTTGAATCAAATATGCTTCTATTTAAGCAGATATATTCACTTAAGTTTGTGAAATAAAAGTTTAAATAACTTTATATTATGGAATAAGTATTTTATGAATAAATAAATTTATGAATAAATACTTGTGATGATAGATATCAAGTATAATAAATAAAGCGGTTAAAGCGATACTTGATATAACAAATATTATTTGTTTAACTCAAATAATATATAAGAATATTTTATCTATTATGTGAACTTTTATAAATAGTGTCACTTGGTACAATAAGGAATAAATGCGGTTGGATTCTCTCTAAAGTAGAGGTTTATCTCAAGTAGCCTTGCGGCGCCCAAGTATATGTAATTTATAATTTTCATAATTGATATTTATATAAATATTTTCAATAGATCACTACGATTCTCAAATCCGGTTAGGATGACTACTCTTTTGGAGCAAAGATCTCGGCTTTTGTTTTGAGCTATCAAGTGTAAGTATCTATTTTACGATATTTATATAAATAATATCAATAAAAGTTCTTGAAGACTATAAGGAATCGTGCGGTTGGATTCCTCTCCGTAGAGGTTTATCTCAGAGCCTCTCATACGCCCAAGTATCCGCTTATTTGATAAATTATGCTAATAACATAAATATAAGAATATTTATATTTGCATTTTATCACCACTTGAGGTTGTGACTTAGTTTATTTTTTCTATATCATACATGCAATTATTTATTGTTTTAATAAATAATAAAATTGTGTTTTAACCCAGAATAGATGGCAAACTTGGAAAAAATAGATTTTTCTATTTTGAAAATCTCTGGAGACAACTATTTGGCTTGGGCACTTGATGCAGAATTGCACCTTAGTGCAAATGAGTTAGAAAAGACCATTGAATGGAAATCTGACTTACTTGACACAAAATGCAAAATGCAAAAGCCATAATTTTCTTCGTCACCCGTATTGATGAAGGATTAAAAAGTGAGTATTTAACGATCGAAGATCCTTTGTCTTTATGGACCTGTTGAAGGAAAGATTTGACCACAAAAATTGGTTGTTCTCCACAATGCCAAATTTGGTGAAAGCAATTTAAGGCTACAAGATTACAAATCAATTCACGGAATATAGTTCAATGTTTATAGAATAACCTCTACTTTGGCTTTGTGCGGAGATCCGGTTTTTGAATCCCAAATGTTAGAGAAAACACTCTCGACTTTTCATCCCACCAACATGATTACATCATGACAATATAGGCGAGTAAGTTCACAAAATTCGGTGACTTGTTGTCTATCCTCCTTATTTGAGAAAAGAATAATGAATTGTTGTTGAAAAACCATCAAAATACTGACCAGCAGGTGCTACCCCATTGCAGGATATTAACGATACGTCATTCAGTGAGAATAAGCGTGACAATAGATGGTCATATAATAAGAAGCCTTGGGGACGAAAGAAGAATAAGCGAGGCCATCGTAACAACAAATTCGAGCGCGACAATTGAGGCCACGAAGTGGCAAGTGTATGCGAGGTCGGGTAAAAATAAAGAAAATGCGACCTGAGATAAAGAACAAACCGGATGTTTGTTTTAGGTGTGGGATGAATGGGCATTGGTGCGGCGTGCACTGTAAATGCTGCAGAGGCATCTGGCTAATTTATTCGAGAGTCTCAAAAGAACAAAGTAATGGGCGAGAAACAAACTTTGTTAATCATCGATTGAATATTGTTGATGATCCTGATGACCAACAATGAGGAAAAGGTTGTTGATATTACTGAACCTTCTGAAAGTATCTTTTGGGATATCGTTTAATTTCTTGTTTTAATTAAACACCCTGCATGTATAATATTATTAGTTTTCATTCTATATGTGGTATGTGTTTCTCATGAATAAAATTATATTTGAAATGTAACTTTTCTTATTTATGTTTTTTATATGTATGGACCATTTTTAATGGATATGGAGGATATATGTTTAGCAGACAGTGCAACAACTCATACAATCCTTCGAAGTGAGAAATATTTTTCACAACTGATCAAAGCTAAGGGAAATGTAGGAACTATCTCTGGCACATCAAATTTAATCGAGGGATTTGGAAAAGCTAGTTTCTTGCTACCAAATGAGACACAAGTTTTTATCAAAAATGCTCTATATTCTAGTAAATCAAGAAGAAATTTGCTTAGTTTTAAAGATATTCGACTAAATGGTTTTCACATTGAAACAACCAATGAGAATGATAATGAATATCTTCTCATTACTTCTACTATTTCTGGAAAAAAGAATATCTTAGAAAAACTTCATTCAATTTCTTCTGGATTATATACTATGAAAATTAGAGCAATTGAGTCTCATAATGTTATGATTCCAAAAATCATAGATCCCAAATCCTTTATGCTTTGGCATGAAAGACTCGGTCATCCAGGTACTTCTATGATGCGTCGTATTATTGAAAATTCTCTTGGTCATCCTCTCGAAAATAAAAGGTTTTTCTAGTAGTGAATTTCCTTGTCTTTGCGTGTTCTCGAGGAAAATTAATTGTTCGACCATCACCGGTAAAAGTTTATAAAAAGCCCCAAAATTCTAGAGAGAATTCAAGGAGACATTTGTGGACCTATTCACCCATTATACGGCCCATTTCGATATTTCATGGTTTTAATAGATGCTTTGACTAGATGGTCTCATGTTTGTCTTCTCTCTTCTCGAAATTTTGCCTTCTCAAAACTTCTTGCTCAAATAATCAAATTCTGGGCTCGGTTCGGATCATCCAATCAAATCGATTCGACTTGATACTTGTGAATTGAATTTTCATCGATGACTTTTAATGATTTTTGTATGACTATTGGAATCTCCATTGAGCATTTTGTTCCTCATATTCATACACAAAATGGTTTAATTTGAATCTTTAATAAAAAGACTTCAACTAATTGCACGACCATTAATGTTAAGAGGCTAACTTACTACTACCTCGGTTTGGGGTCATACAATTCTTAAATGCTGCGACCATCATTGAGTAAGACCAGCGGCTCTTCATAAATTTTCTCTCTCTGATTAGTTCTTGGGCGGATACCTGACATATCACACTTTTGAGTTTTTGGAAGTGCGGTATATGTTCAATTGCACCTCCACAAAAGAACTAAGATGGGAGCCCAACGAAGAATAGGTATTTATGTTGGTTTTGATTCTCCTTACATTATCGAGATATCTTGAACCTTTAGCTGGAGAGATTTTTTTTGCGTTATGTAGATTGTCATTTTGATGAATCTGTATTTCCAACATTAGGAGGAGGAAAGTTTTAAATAAAAAACCCTACGAAATATCATGGAATGCATCGATTTAAATTCACTTGATCCTAAATGCGGAGATGATGTGAAATTGAAGTTCAAAAATTATTCATTTACAAAATATTGCAAATCAAATGCGGATGCATTTAATGATGCTAGAAAAGTGATAAAGTCACATACACTGCGGTGAATACTCCGGTGAGGATAGAAATACCTATTGAAAAATCAATTCTGGAGAATTGTGAATAAGGTAATAGAAGAATCTAAACCACGCCCGAAGCGTGGAAGGCCGATTGGTGCAAAAGACAACATACCACGAAAATCAAAAGCAAATAAGGGAATCCCGGAAGGAATACCGCTCGAAGTAGCACTTATTCAAGAGTGGAAATAGCCCCGGAGAGAGGTAAAATCGCTCGAAGTAGCACACATATTCAAGAGTGGGAATAGCCCGGAAGAGGTTCAAAATCTCGGTGAAGGGATAAAGAGATGAACACGAGAGATCTCGATAAATTATGTACATGATGAGAAAATATGGGATCGAAGCAAAGTCATGATTGATGATATATTTGCTTTCTCTATAGCATCGAGATATTACTTTGATTCACGACACGGATCTGAACCACAAAGCGTGGAAGAATGTCGAAAAAAGAAAAGATTGGCCAAAATGGAAAGATCTTTATTCAAAGCTGAGCTACAATCTCTATTGAAAAAAGAAGTATTTGGACGATGGTCAAAACACATTTGGGTGTAATCCGGTTGAAACAAATGGGTATTTGTCTGAAAGCGAAATGAGAAAAATGAAATTGTGAGATCTGAAAGCCGACTTGTAGCTCGAGGGTTTTTCAAAAAACACGGTATTGATTATCGGGATACATCTCTCCGGTAATGGATGGAGTCACTTTTAAGCTTTTCGATAGGTATGGCAACCATGGAAGGTTTGGAAACACGTCGATGGATGTTGTAATGACATACCTATATGGCTCACTTAGCGGTGAGATTTACATGAGAATCCACGAAGGATTGAAAATGGTTTGAATCACAAAGGCCACGTCACATATATTGATCAAATTCTGGCGCTCATTGTATGGGTTGAAAGCGATGCAGTGCGTATGTGGTATAATCGACTTAGTGATTATTTAATAAAAGATGGATATATAAATGATCAAGTATGTCCATGTGTTTTATTAAGAAATCACAAAGTGGATTTTCCATCATTCTTTGTATATGTGGATGATTTGAATCTTGTAGGTACTCTGAAGAACTCACAAGAAGCTGCTACTTATTTAAAAGATGAATTTGAAATGAAAGATCTTGGAAAGACAAAATTACATTTGGGAATACAAGTGGAGCATTTAGCATCTGGAATTTTTGTTCATCGATCCACATATCTTTGAAAAAGATTCTCGGTCGTTTTCATATGGATAAAGCTCATCCTTTGACTACCCAGATGGTTGTTCGATCTTTAGAAGTTGATAAAGATCCATTTTGGCCTCTAGAAAGTGGGGAAGAAGTTCTTGGACACGAAGTTCCATACCTAAGTGCGATAGGTGCTCTTATGTATCTTGCAAAGCTGTACTGCGACACGATATTACTTTTTCTTTGTCAACTTGTTAGCAAGATCTCAGTTCTTCTCGACTAAGAGACATTGGGATGGGATCAAACACATTTTGAGATACCTCAGGTGGAAGTATAGATCTTGGGTTATTTTATCGAGAAATTCAACGTCATGATTGGTTGGATATGCCGATCACGAGGATATTTATCGAGATCCACACAATGGAAGATCACAAAGCAGGTTATGTATTTACATATTGTGACACGGCTATATCACGGAAATCCTGAAACAAAGCAAACCATGATGACTACATCTTCAAATCACTTTCGAGAGATTATTCGCATTATATATGAAAGCAAGAGAGAGTGTGTTTGGTTGAGATCAATTATTGACATATTCAAAAGTCATGTGGATTACCATCGATCAAAGACATTCCTACTGATTACGTATGAGGATAACCTTTGCATGCATTGCTCGACTTAGAGGAGGTACATCGAGGGAGATAGAACAAAGCACATTTCACTAAATTCTTCTTTGCGCATGAGCTCTGAAAAGAAGGGTGATATAGATGTGCATCAAATTCGATCATGTGATAATCTGGTGACTTATTCACAAAATCATCTACCAAATACAACGTTTGCAAAACTTGAAAAAGGATTGGAATGTGTCATTGAAAGACTTATGACAACATTTCATCGAGAGAAGTAATGAATTCCTTTTGAGGGGAAGGCGTACTCTTTTTCCTTAGTCACGGTTTTTATCCCGATGGGTTTTTTTCGACAAAGGTTTTAACGAGGCGGTCGATTAAGATATTTATGTAAAAGATATGTACTCTTTTTCCCTTCGTTAAGTTTTTCCCCTTTGGAATTTTTCTTAACAAGGTTTTTAATGAGACATAATCTTTATCGTAGGGAATCGGGGAAGTGTTAGTTGAAACACGATGTCTGGCGTTATTGCCCTGATGTAGCACGCTGTATTGCACCAATTATTGATTCTTACGTGAAGGCACTACTCGATAATTGTTATAGTAATTCTTTATTCGTTATTTTATTTTATTGATTGATAATTCTTTGTGTTGATATTTTATATTATTGTTGTTTAATAATTGTCACGGCACGGTATTTCCCATTATCGAATCAATAATTCATATTATTTGAATAATATTATTAGATAACATTATTGGCAATGTCTAGAAAGTTACATCAAGGAGAGGTTTGGTCACCTAATTGCGTGCTTGATGTAAGGAGAAATTCTTATTGGCTCTTTCACAGGAGGCTGCACGGTTGTCGATATTGTGATTACAATAATATTATTTGTGAATAATTAATTATTAATTTATATGATAAGGAAAATATTCATTTTATGTAGATATAGATGGAGAAAATTTTTAAAGTGACAATTGTTGAAAATCAATATTTTATCTTTTTGATAAAATAATATTTTATTATATTATTATAATATAATAATGATGATATTTTACAATGAATGTGTGATATATGAGTATATGAGGAGGAAGAGTATTTTGTTGCATTAAATGATTAACACATGTTTGTGTGTGTCGGTGGACTCCATTTCTTAGAGAAATTTGATTATAGCTTTATAAAATCGTCCAGTATGTGGATTTGGTTAATTTACATTTGGAATTTAGAACAACTTTCTTACGTAAAGTTGTAGAGAATTGAATTCCTATAATAAGTCGCGAGATTGAATTTTCTAATAAAAGGGCTCTTTATTATGAATTATTGAAGTTAGAAAGTTCGAAATAATTGATTTTGGAAGTTTTAAATAATTATTTTAAGAAAAACGTTTTTTCTTACTTTTTTCTAGAAGGTTAGCATGTGTGAATTCTTTGAAAGTCAGATTTCAAAGAGTGCGTATACTATTTTTATAATTATTATATTTTATTAAATTTTTTTGCTTTGGTGTTTTAAGCAATTTCCTATAAATAGGTGCTTAGGTTAGAATTGAAAATCACATCAGAAACTGAAGTTTTCTCTCTATTTCTCTCTCTATATTATCGAGTGTATTATTGTGAGTATTTTGATATCTTGAGTGTTGCTATACGGTGCAAGTTCGTTCATCGTTATTCCAGTCAGAAGTACTGCTCTTTTGAGGTAAGGGATAGTAAGGAGATTATTTTCTTCATAAATGATATTATTTCTTGATATCATTATCTTGAAATCTTGGTTTGAACTTTTATCAAATTTGGAACTTTTTCATGTTTCGGGAGTTACTATTCATGAGTTACTTATTCATGAGTTACTATTCACGATTTACTACTCACGATTTACTATTCACGAGTTCTTATTCACTTCTGAGTTCTTATTCATGAGTTACTATTCATGAGTTACTTATTCACGATTCTTATTCACGGTACTATTCACTACAAAATTGGTTTCTTTTTCTAACCAAATTATAGGTGATTTATGAATATTACTCTGGAGATTAAAAATATGTATTGATTATATTGATTTTATTATCATATATAACATTTTATAACCACGATGTTGAAATTCTCTTTTCTTTGGAGTGTAAAGATGGGTAGATTATCGGTATGATCATGACTAGGGTTTCTCTTTGGCGATAGTGAAAAGTTGAATTGTGGACCGGTATGATCATGACCATTGAATTTATAATTGAATATCTTTTGGCTTAAGTGCAAAGGTGAATTGATCAACATTATTATAATTTTTGTTTAAATAAATTCGAAATGATTATATATTTCTTTGAGATATTAATATATTTGGCTGTAGTGCAAATATGAATCTGTTGAGGAATATCTTTGGCTCAGTGGTGCAAAGATTAATTGTTGATGAATATCTTTGGGCGCGTAGTGCAAAGATGACATGTTGTTGAATATCTTTGGCTAGTAGTGCAAAGATGAGCTGTTGATGAATATCTTTGGCCCGTAGTGCAAAGATGAATTTATTAGATGACTTTCATAATCATACCAAGTCCATAATATAAACATGAGGATGATGACAATGATATAAGAATTCAATAAAACAAGTTCAAGAATTAATTTATCCGAGGAACGATAACATCAATTGTCGACATAATCTTGCTTTGTAGAGTAAAATTCAAGAATACTTAGAAGAATATTTCCATGAAAGGATCTTTGGATGAAGCGTAAATATCGAGGATATTCCACTAATTTCATGGAGTATAGAAGTCAAAGTTTTAACTTATTTGAGTATAATAAAGAATGGAATAACAAAAGAAATCACCGTAAATGCGATAGGCCTTACGTGAGGAGTTATTTCAGCAGAATAATAAATAACGGAACGGTCCGGTCGGCGTAAAATGCCTGAACGAGGATATTCAACAGAATAATAAAGAATGGAACCGGTCGGCGTAAAAACACAGACGGGATGTTCAGCAGAATAATAATAAAAAGCGGAACCGGTTAAGGTGTAAAACACTGAGACGAGGATGTTCAATGAGAATAATAATAAAAAAGCGGAACCCGGTGGAAGGTGTAAAACACCACAGACGAGGATGTTCAAGCGAGAATAATAGAAGAATGTCACCAAGTATAGGGTAAATGGCGTATCTGAGGTTAT
Source organism: Panax ginseng (assembly GCA_020205605.1). Lineage (NCBI taxonomy): Eukaryota > Viridiplantae > Streptophyta > Magnoliopsida > Apiales > Araliaceae > Panax > Panax ginseng. Next base: position 44,383,709 of record CM035136.1, read on the forward strand.
TCAGCGAGAATAATAAGCGATGGAATAACAACGAGTTCTCTTCATGAATAAGAAAGAATAACACCCTTACTTTAGTAGGAGATTGAATCTGCGATAGTGTAGTATGCGAGAATACTCTTCTTCTTTCTCTCTTATTCTCTCTATACTTTCTCTCTCTATAAGCTTGAATGAATTAAGTGAAAAATAATGAAGCACTTTAGGCCTCTATTTATAGAAGATTTCTAGCTTAGCACTTGCCATGTGAAAAAGCGAGTGGCTTGACATTTAGTGATGTGAAAAGAAAAGTGGTTTGGCCTTTGTAATGTGAAGCGACAATTGGTTTGGCCTTTGTAATGTGAAAGCGACAAGTGGTTCGGCCTTTATAATGAAATAAAAGTGGCAAGTGGTAAAGGTAATTTTTAGTAAAGGTAATTACTATTTGTGAAGGTAATTACTAATTGAAGGTATTACTTATTGTGAAGGTAATTCTTATTGTGTGAAGAGACTCTTAGATGATGACATATGGGCCCCCATAAAATAACCAAACTTACCACTGAAGCGTCTCATATGAGGAGACTCTTTATATACATCGAGGATTGAATAAATATTACCACAAATCATTTTATTTTTAATCGACACATATTTAATCTTTCAACAATTATTAATCATTTATAACTTGTCGTCTCAATTATTGATTTAATAATATAACATATTATCTGAGATGATCTTTGTGACAATAATTGAATCGATAATATAAGAGATATGATCACAACAATTCTTGTAGCAATAATTGAGTATAGGTGAGTGACTTCTCACGTAAGCATCGATAATCAATCTAGTGTCTTCTTATCACGACCACAGCGTATTATTCTTGTACTTTTACTACTAGGGTAGTTCAGCGGTTTTAACGGTAACACCTCGTAGTTATTTTTATAGAAAGATAATTTTGTCGTTTTCTAACTACGACAATACTTGGTTGTAGGGTCCTGATGAATGATTGTAGTGAGTCGTACGAATATTTCCCGACAAAAAGAATATTCCAGAGCCAAGCGAATATTTTATAACAACTTGCTTACTTTGCAAAATTTATAAATATTACCCACAACTATAACATTATATCAAATTTATTCCATAATATTCAAAAATAATATTTATAGAAAATTCATCTTTATTTATAAAAGTTGGGGTCTTCTGACCTCCCTTCTTATGAAATTTAGCCCTCGAAATTAGAAGTGCGATACTGGTATGTCGAAGAGGTAAGGATACCTTGATTTCATTTGATTCTAACTCCCGAGTCATTTCCTCGACATCGTGGTTTCTCCCAAAACTTTGACTTGAGGTATAACTTTGGGCGTAGAATATGTTCCTTCTTATCAAGATTTGAGCAGGAACCTCTTCATACGTCAAATCTTCCGCTATTAAATCAGGTTCTAACTTCGATAATGTGGTTCGGGTCTTTCACATATTTACGTAACATGGATATGTGAAAAGCGTTATGAACACGAGACATACTTGGCGGAAAAGCGAGTCTATAGGCCGCGGTTCTACTCGATCGAGGATTAAAAATGGGTAGATGAATCGAGGATTGAGTTTTCCTCTCTTTCCAAATCTTGTAACTCCTTTCCATGGAGCAACACGTAACAACACATGATCTCTATATCGAATTCCCGTCCTTTCGATGAAGATCGGTATAACTCTTTTATCGATTTTGTGAGGTTTTTATCGTTGTCGGATCGTTTGAATCTTTTAAGTAGTCATACGTACCAACTCCGGTCCCAACAGCGTTGCTTCACCCACCTCATCCAGCATCTTTGGAGAGCGACACTTTCTTCCATCTGGCGCTTGAATGGAGCCATGCGATACTTGCGATAAGCTGTTGTTGTAGGAAAACTCCACCGATGGTAGAACTTGTCCGACTTCCTTGAAATCAAGGACACGAGTCTTAATAGATCTTGAGAGTTTGAATAGTCTCTCTCCATTGTCCGTAAAATCGAGGATGATATCTTAGAGCTAAATCGTGAAATCTGTGCCCGTAGCTTTTTGCAAACTAACCCAAAATCGTGAAGTGAATCTTGGGTCTCGATCGAAACTATGGATCTTGGCATACATGCGATCTTACAATCTCGTTTTATATACATCTGAGCGAGGCGTTCAAGTGTATAAGTTTCTCGTATCGGTGAAATGAAGCGGACTTGGTCGATCTATCAACAATGACCCGAATCGCATCATGCCTTGAGAAACCTTAGGAAGGCCGAGTGCTTGAAATCCATGGTAATGTGCTCCCACTTCCATTACGGAATTTCAAGTGGTTTGATGGACCTTTTGGTACTTGATGCTAAAACTTTTAACTTCGTTGACAAGTTAGACACCTTGAGATAAACAAGCGTTATCTCTCTCTTCGTATTGCTCCACCAAAATGTATAGCGAATATCATGATACATTTTGGTACTCCCGAGATGGATTACCAAGCGGTGTGTTGTGCGCCTCCATCATGATTTTATACTTTAAATCGGTCGTTAGGAACACAAAGTGCTGGAGTTGACTCAAAGTATTCCTTCTTCATCGATTCTTGCTTGGTATAGCACCTTCTTGCACTTTCTTCCTCATCGCATCGAACTCTCGGTGCGTAGCAAGCGACTTTAACTTTATCGATTAAAGTCGGTTCTACTTCGTATATTAGCCATATCATCACATGTCGTCCACAGGTCTTTAACTCTATCTCCATCCTTTGCAAGTCACACAAAATGGGCCTTTGCGTTGACAATATCGCTTTTCGTGCTTTGTATATGATCTTACCTACTCGATCGTCGTCGGCTACCCGTTTGCTTTTCGAGGATGGTATTGGATGGTATGATCATAATCTTTCAGCAGTTCAAAGCCCAGCGTCGTTGTCGCGTGTTGAGTTCCTTTTGAGTGAAGAAATATTTGAGGCTTTTATGATCAAGTAAAGATCTCCACTTTCTCCCCATCAAGTAATGCCTCCAAATTTTAAGTCTGAAAAACAACATTTACTTGACTCTAGATCATGAGTAGGATAATTCCTCTCATATTCTTTGAGTTGTCATGAGGCATAAGCTATGACTTTTCCATGTTGCATGAGAACACATCCAACCCTTTGCAGAAGCATCTTTGTAGATGACAAAATCCTCAAAGGCGGATGGTATTGTCGAGCAGGTCTTTGAAATGAGTCTCTCTTGAGTTCTTGAAAACTCTTCTCATTCTTCGCTCAATAGAACTTTGTATCTTCAAGAGTCAATTTGAGTCGATGGAGTAGCGATTCGAGAAAATCCTTCCACGAATCTCAGATAATAACCATTAAGCAAGAAAGCTCGTCTTCTTGATCTTGATTTAGAGTTGCTCCCGACTTTGAATAGCTTGATCTTTCTTTGGGTCAGACGGATATTCCATGACTTGATACCACGTGCCCGAGGAATGCTACTTCCTCAAAGCGAACTTCGCATTTCTTGACTTGGCATAAAGCTTATATTCACGAAGCTTTTGGAGTGTCGACCTCAAGTGTTGCTTTCATGATCTTCACGGCTTTTGGAATAAATAAGGATGTCATCGATAAAGGCGACCACAAAGTGATCAAATATTCCTTGAATACTCGGTTCATCATATCCATGAAAGCGGCGGGGCATTTAGTCGATCAAAAGGACATGACTAGGAATTCATAATGCCGTCTTGGAGTTACGAAAGCCGTCTTTGGAATGTCATCGGTTCTAATCTTGATTGGTGATATCCGGCGAAGATCGATCTTTGAAAAGAATTTGGCTCTTCTTGCAAGTTGGTGAAACAGGTCATCGATACGTGGCGATGGATACTATTTTTGATGGTGACATGATTGACTCCAGATAATCAATACAAAATCGCATACTCCCATCTTTCTTCTTCACGAATAGAGCAGGAGCACCCCGAGGAGAATCTAGGGACGAATAAAGCCCGATGTCTAACAATTCCTGCGGTTGGGTCTTTAACTCACGAAGTTGATAGGAGCCATTCGATATGGGGCTTTGGAAATGGGTTTTGTCTTAGGGTTGAGGTCGATACAAAATTCAATTTCACGCTCTGAGGGTAGGCGGGGAAGTTCTTGAGAATCGTCGGAAATTTATTAACAATAGAAATATCATTCAAAAGCGGCGTATTTTTGTTTAGATCGTGACATGAGCTAAGAAAGCTTGACATCCGTTTTTTGATAAGCGAATAGCTTTATGGCTTGAGATAGTAGTGATTGATTTTAATGGTTTGGTGGCTTGAATTAGCATAATAGGTTGATTAGGAATATGAAAGCTAACAACTTACGAAAACAATCAATTTTTGCATGATGAGTAGTTAACGATCGATCCCTAGAATCACGTCAAATCTGAGTATTTTCAATGAAATAAGATCGACGGGTAATGTGAAGTGCAGATTTGAACAAACAAGACTTATAAATAGTGGATGTAATGAAGGTTTCTCCCAGCGGAGTTTCCACGAGATAAGTCGAAGTCTAATTTCTCTCGGTCAAATTTAATCGATGGTGTAGTAGTAGGAGAAATAAAAGAATGGGTAGAAGCCGGTATCAAATAAAGTATAGACTTCGTTAGAGTTTATGATAAAGCTTACGTGATGACCTCATTCGGGTTCCTTGCTTTACGGGAGGTCACAACAAAGCGCTCTCCTTGCACTCTGGCTTTGACTTTTACGGGATGGCCTTTGGTGCCTCCATCTAAATTTGAATTTGTCTTGGTGAGCGACAAAATCGGGCTAAGTGACCTTCTCTTCCACAATTATAACATGCTTTGGAATGACATCAGCGCAATTTGGTGATGTGTCCCTCCCTCGCATTTGAAGCATATGATAGGTGGTCTTTCTCCTTCCTTAACAACAGGTCTTTGGTCTTGGCGTCTTTCCATCATTGTTGAATCTCCTCTTCTTGAAATGTCCATTCTTATTGTTTTGTACTGATTACCATAGAAGTGGTTACCATTTTACTTTATTGATTCCCTCACGCTTGTTGTCAAGCCGATGACTTCTCTCATTTGGTATTATAATTTTTAAATTGCTTCTCTTTTAGTTGCGTTGACTCGTTATCGCGCTCCTTAAGCTGAGCCTATTTACAACATCGAATACAAACCACGGTTTATGAGAAATAAGATGTTGGCGTATCTCGACTTGAACCTCTTAAAAACATTAGCGCCATTCTCTCTTCATTATCCACGAGTGGGATATGGCCAGGGATAACTCCATAAATTTTGCCTCGTATTGCGACACGGTCGTATTGTTTTGTTCGACTTGATAAACTCCTCCTCCTTCGTATGGCGAATACTTCGGGAAAGTATTTGTCGTTGAAACGACTCTTGGAACTTCTCCCGAAGATATCTTGATCTGGCGGGTTGAGTCGTTTCTGGAATTCCCACCGATGTCTGCTCTCTCGCATGACATAAAAAGCGGCAAAGGAACCTTTTGCTCCTCGGAGCATCCCAAGACATCAAATATCTTGGTGATACTGCTTTATCCATGCTTTCGCTATAAGTGGTTTTGGCTCTCCCTTAAACTCCGGTGGTCGGCTCCTTGAAGCCATTTAGCGGTGATGGCAGAGAGTTTCGGTGTTTCCACCTACGTTTTTTGGGCGGAGGCCGCTCTACTTTCTTTGTTGCATGAATTGCATAAAGCCTCTGAACATTTGATCATTCATCATTTAGTCGGTGTTGTTGTTTGCATGAGGATTATCGCCTTCACGATGCACATTATCACGATTATTGATATGTGGTGAATCAGCGGTGCTTTGTGCTCCATTCTTTATTCTCAACATTCTCGGATGTCATTTTTGAGATCTTGCCACAAAAAAAAAGGTTAATTGACATATAACATATTATCCTATATTACGTGAGCCGATAAAATAGCACATAAACTTAGGTAGGTCATCTAGCGAAGAATTCCCGTCTCTCCCCTCTAGTACTATTCTCACATCTTAGCGGGGATCGTATCCTAAGCTTTGATACCAATTGTGGCGCCCCCAAAATTAGGTATACATCACCCATCTTGGGTGCGCCGGATACATAGTGCGAAATTCAAATACAACTTACTAATCTGATTTTGTAGGTATGCAATACGACAAAACATAAGCTATGAGTTTGAATACAAATATTGTCTCTAGAGATTATACAAACTTCGAAAGAGTCCTCATTACAATTATTATCACCTTTATTTCACGAGAATAGTGAGGGACTACTAATCTTATCCTCGGACCATTACTCAGTTCCCAGGCTTCGTCCGGCTATATTCTCATTTCTGAAGAGAAACGGTGAAAGAAAGGGTGAGCTCAACTAGCCCGATGAAATATTATGACTAAGATAATGCGAGAATAAATTATCATTAGCCTTCAATGATGTTAAAGCGATAAAATATAATAAACATCAAGTTTAAGCTGCGGCGGAGACAATGATCCATTAAAAAAGTGAGTAGAAAATAAAATCTACTATCTTTTATGATTTAAAGGTTTTTCATCAACTTTGTTATAATTTGAGACTCGACAATAAATATTCACATCATCGAATCACCTACACTTACTACGGCCGAGGATATTCTTTAGTATCCGACCACAATTATCCATGCACTACGGGCGAGAATATTTGTGTATTCATTAATGGTCGTGATCATGATCATGACAGCATCCATCATCCATCGATGCACTACGGGCCGATGAGACTTTTTTTACCACATCATTTGTAACATTACGGTCGTGATTACCAGAATAATCCACAGTCGTAATCATACCAGAGTCCATCCCCATGCCTTCTGAGGCCCACAGATGACTTTCAACATAATATAAACATGAGGATGATGACAATGATATAAGAATTGATAAAACAAGTTCAAAATTAATTTATCCGGGAACGATAACATCAAATTATCGACATGATCTTTTGCTTTGTAGAGTAAAATTCAAGAATACTTAGAAGAATATTTCCATGAAAGGATCTTTGGATGAAGCGCAAATATCGAGGATATTCCACTAATTTCATGGAGTATAGAAGTCGAAAAGTTTTAACTTATTTGAGTATAATAAAGAATGGAATAACAAAAGAAATCACCGTAAATGCGATAGGCCTTGCAGGCGAGGTTATTCAGCGAGAATAATAAATAACGGAACCGGTCGGCGTAAAAAAGCGCTACAGACGAGGATATTCAAGCGAGAATAATAAAGAATGGAACCCGGTCGGCGTAAAACACACAGACGAGGATGTTCAGCGAGAATAATAATAAAAAAGCGGAACCCGGGTCGGTGTAAAACCACAGACGAGGATGTTCAGCAGAATAATAATAAAAGGCGGAACCGGTGGGTGTAAAAACCTGAGACGAGGATGTTCAACGAGAATAATAGAAGAATGTCACCAAGTATAGGGTAAATAGCGTATCTGAGTTATTCAGCGAGAATAATAAGCGATGGAATAACAAGCAGTTCTCTTCGTGAATAAGAAAGAATAACACCCCTTACTTTAGTAGGAGATTGAATCTTTGCGGTAGTGTAGTGTGAGAATACTCTTCTTCTTTCTCTCTTATCTCTCTCTATACTTTCTCTCTCTAAGCTTGAATGAATTAAGTGAAAAAATAATGAAACCTTAGGCCTCTATTTATAGAAGATTTCTAGCTTAGCACTTGCCGTATGAAAAGCGAGTGGCTTGCATTTAGTGATGTGAAAAGAAAAGTGGTTTGGCCTTTGTAATGTGAAGCGACAATTGGTTCGGCCTTTGTAATGTAAAGCGACAAGTGGTTCGGCCTTTTGTAATATGAAGCGACAAGTGGTTTTACGTAAAAGGTAATTGTAAAGGTAATTACTATTGCGAAGGTAATTACTATTGTGAAGGTAATTACTATTGTGAAGGTAATTCTTATTGTGAAGAGACTCTTAGATGATGACATATAGATGATGACATATGGGCCATTTATAAAATAACCAAACTTACCACAAGCGTCTCATATGAGACTCTTTATATACATCGAGGATTGAATAAATATTACCACAAATCATTTTATTTTTAATCAACACATATTTAATCTTTCAACAATTATTAATCATTTATAACTTGTCGTCTCAATTATTGATTTAATAATATAACATATTATCTGAGATGATCTTGTGATGATAATTGAATCGATAATATAAGAGATATGATCGACAATTCTTTGTGTGATAATTGAGTATAGGTGAGTGACTTCTCACGTAAGCATCGATAATCAATCTGAGTGTCTTCTTATGCGACCACAGCGTATTCTTTTGTACTTTTACTCTTAGGGTAGTTTCAGCGGTTTTAACGGTAACACCTCGTAGTTATTTTTTATAGAAAGATAATTTTGTCGTTTTTAACTACGACAATACTTTAGTTGTAGGGTCCACCGATGATTGAGCCGTAAATACGAATATTTCCAAACAAAAGAATATTCCCAGAGCCAAACGAATATTTTATAACAACTTGCTTACTTTGCAAAATTTATAAATATTACCCATTACTATAACATTATATCAAATTTATTCCATAATATTCAAAAATAATATTTATAGAAAATTCATCTTTATTTATAAAGTTGGGGTCTTTATATATAAGTAATAAAATAATTTTGCCCAATTTTAGAATAACTTAAAATAAATTTTGAAATCTTTAAATAATAAAATTAATTTGAGAATAAATATAAAATGCCCATATGTCGATGATTTAATCAAAATCTTCATCTTCTTTTCAAATTAATTCAAACAAGCATTTGATAATCAACATATGACTTTTTTTTTCATAATCGTGACCCAATTTATTTAACACTTTAATTAAATAAGATTTATAAAATATTTTTGGTTAAAGTAATAATATAATTAAAATAATTATAATAAAACATCCATGGAAGGATTCTACCCTTTTAATTAATTAATTTACTAATTATTGTTATCATCAAAATAAAACTAAAAGTTGGAGACCCAACAATCTCCCCTTTTGATGATGACAATAAACTAAAAAATATTTTCCATAAAAGCTCCCCTCAAGTTATGCAACCATCAAAAATTTTAAATTTTGAAAAACTAACATGCATCAATATATATATGATTATTTTCTTCTCCCCAATAATATTTTTCTTCTCCCCCTTTGTCATCATAAAAAATGGGGGGAAAGAGTGGTATAAATAACTTTTTAGAACCTGCAGAAGAAGATATTAGAAAAAAATTATTTTAAAAATTTAGTTGCCTCCTGCATGATTTGAATTTGTGTGGTTGCCTTTGATTGACCAAAATTACTATACAAGAATAGAGATTATTTACCATTAGATGTATAAAAATTTAAAAGAATGTGCCATATTAAATCTATTATATATATAATATAGATTTAAGTATTAAATATATTCTTTAAAAAATATTCCTATATATATAATTTTTTTAAAAAAAATATGTATATGGACATATATATATATATATATATATATATATATATATATAGATCCATATATAATTATGAGAAAACTGAATGTGCCACTTATACTTGAACAGTTATGATGACCTGCATAATCAGAATCTTTTTCACCTGATTTCATTTGTACCCCTAGGAAAATGTTTAATTCTCCCTTCATGCTCATTTTAAAAAACCTTACTCATGCTTTCAGAGAAATCATTTCACAAAGTAATATCAATAGACCCAACAATGATGTTGTCAGTTATTTTTAATAGAATCAGCTCCAAGACATATTTGCAACATTAATCAATTTCAAGAACTGGTACCCTTTAATAAGAAGGGTCCTTTGGGTGAGTTGTCCATTTTGTATAAGGAACATTTGTGTTTTCCTTTACAAAAATGGGTACAGCATAATCAATCTTAGTAGACACGAGCATTTTATGAGTAGCAGGTCTATAAGATGCATGATTTACTCTATTATTATATCTTGAAAAACTTTGATGAAAATTTCTATAAGATTTTTGACTTTTATTATAAAACTCTTTCCTTGTATTAATAATTGGTGCAATGTATGTTCCTTTAGGCACCCAAATCATTTTTCCATTATAATTTCCATTTCGAGCATTACACATATGAAAAGAATGACCATTTCTGTTACAGTAAGAACATTTAATAAATGGAGATGTATAATTTTCTTTTTCTTTACTTGTAACATGATAAAGTCCTTTATGTTTACTAAATTCTCCAATGTATCCTAATTCTTCTTTGTTAAATCCACATCTTTGTTGATTAAGCATGACATCAAGGTTTTCTTTTCCTTTTGTGAATTTAAGAACTATAAAATTTAAATCATCACGTTCTTTAGTTAAAATATTAATTTGATCTATTAAAGAAGAATCTTCATTTTGTTTTTCTAATTCTATCTTTAGAGATGCATTTTCAAAATTGAGATTTTTAATATCTTCACTTAACACTTGATTTTTTTATTTGAGTATTTTCATTAATTAGAGCAAGTGTAGAATTTTTAATTTCAAGATTTTTATTTATTCTTTCAAATTGTTCTAATTCTTCTTTTAAGGAATCATTTTCTAATTTTACTTCATTTAAACTTTCATTAGTTATAATCAAGTTTGCATTTTCCATTTCCAGATTTTTATTAATTTTAATTAATTTTTCTACTAAAATTTTAAAATCAATAAAATCTTCTTTAATAATTTTATTATCTTCATGTAAACCATTATATGCTTCTTGTAGTTTATGGTGTTTTTCATTTATATTATATAAGGTATGCATGACAAATGAAGTACTAGATAATTGATGTTCAAAATGTACCTCAGATCTTGGTGATGACTCATTGTTTGCCATTAAGCACATATTTGCAATTTCCTCAGCTTGTTCAGCAACTTCTTCATCATATCTTTCTTGATTTATAAGTAACTCTTTGAAAGCAATTCCTTTTTCTTTGATATTTGTATTCGATCCTACTTTTTTGACTAACATGTCGACTTCGTGGGCACGCAGATTTCCAATAAGGCAATCAAGAGGATAAGTAGTTAGATCTTGTCTTTCCTTAATAGCAATAACTTTCATTTTCCAGATGGATGGAAGGGCTTTGAGAATTCTTCTGTTTTTCTCATTAGTTGTATATGCCTTCCCCAGATGTTCTAGTTCATCAATGATTCTGGAAACCCGTGTTTCCATATCGATGATCTTTTCACCTTCTTCTAGCTTGAAACTTTCATACTCCTGGATTAGAGCATCTTTTCTAGTTTCTTTGATATGACTGGTTCCTTCATATGTTGGAATCAATTTTTCCCAAATTTCTTTTGCATTCTTGCAGTTGCTAACTCTTTTGTATTCTTTTTCAATGAGAAACTTTGGTGAAAGACTTTATTCATTAGGGATGCAATATTCATAGCCTTTTCATCATCAGTATTGAATTCATCAACATCTTTCTCAACGATCTTTTCTCCCATGATTTTTGTTGGAACTTTTACACCTCGTTCTATTGCAATCCAAACTTTGATTCCTTGTGATTTGGCATAGATTCTGAATCTGCTCTTCCAGGTGGCAAAGTTTGTACCATCAAATAGTGGAGGTCTGGTCATTGATAGTCCTTCTCTGCAACCAGTAGGATTGTAGGCCATAGATGGATCTACTCTTAGGTATGCATGTATTTACTCAACAAACAAGTTAAAGAGAACCGCTCTGATACCAATTGAAAGTCCAATAATAATCTAGAAGGGGGGTTGAATTGATTATTACATATTAAAAAATTATCTTAGGCCTTTTTGATTTTTTGTATAATTAATTTGCAGTGTTAGAAATTAATATGCAAGGCGGTAAAAATCAATCACACAATACAGAGATTTATCGGTTCACAACATACATCCCGGGTATCTTTGCTACGTCGATCTCAAGCTCCTCTCCAAGACTTGAGATCCTATTTCTATCAGTAATAAATACTCATTCAACAGGCGGAGAAGCCTTTACAAAGTTTTATAGATAAACTTCCAACTATTCCCAACTAATCTATCTTGGACAGCAAGCTCCCCGCTCCCTCCTCAAGCTTAGTTGTACTTCATTTGAGTTCAGTTCAATTCTATGATCTGGTCTTGAAACAACAACCACTTCCTCACCTCACAAGTACACTAGAGACCCAACTTCTTTGACCTCTCTAAGACTCGGTCTTGGTGAAGAAGAATTACTGCGTCTTTCTCACGATGGTACATAAAATAAACTAACTCTAACCTTTTCTCTTTTTACAAATGATATTACAACAATTTGCTTTTCAAATAAGCAGATAAGAATTTAGTACATATTGATGCTTCTCAATTAAGCAAATAATAATTTAGTACAGATTGATGCTTCTCAAATAAGCAAATAAGAATTTAGTACAGATGGATGCTTCTTAAATAAGCATATATAATTTAGTACAGATTGGTGCTTCTCAAATAAGCAGATATCAATTAAAGATCAAATATATTTATAAAAGTTCAAAGACTTTTATACTTGAGAAAATATGCTTCTTAGTAAGCAGATATTAATTTGTGCTTTGATTAAATAAAGCTTTTGTGTAAGCAAATATGAAAATTATGCTCTGGTATAAAAGTTTAAATAACTTTTATATTTTGTGTGAAAAAATGTTTCTTGAATAAGAAAATAAATAAATTAAGCACTGTTATAAAAGTTTAAATAACTTTTATGTTTTGAGTAAAAATGCTTCTTGAATAAGCAAATAAGTAAATTAAGCACTGTCATAAAAGTTTAAATAACGTTTATGTTTTGAGTAAAAATGCTTCTTGAATAAGCAAATAAGTCAATTTTAGCTTTAGCTCAAAATGCTTCTGTTTAAGCAGATATATAATTTAATGCAAATTATAAAGAAATATTTATTCTTTATGGAGTAAAGAAAAGTCACTTTATGTTTGAATAACTTTTTAGAGTGAAAGTGCTTCTGAGTAAGCAAATAAGTTATTTTAAGCTTTGAATCAAATATACTTTAAGCAGATATATTCACTTAAGTTTGTGAAATAAAAGTTTAAATAACTTTTATATTATGCAACAAGTATTTTATAAATAAATAAATTTATGAACAAATACTTGTGATGACATATATCAAGTATAATAAATAAAGCAGTTAAGCAATACTTGATATAACAAATATTATTTGTTTAACTCAAATAATATATAAGAATATTTTATCTATTATGTGAACTTTTATAAATAGTGTCACTTGGTACTATAAGGAATCATACGATTTGGATTCCTCCGTAGAGAGGTTTATCTCTGTAGCCTTACTGGCGCCAAGTATATAAAATTTATAATTTTCACAATTGATATTTATATAAATATTTTCAATAGATCACTCACTGATTCTCAAATCCGATTCGGATGACTACTCTTTTGGAGCGGTATCTCGATTGTTGTTTTGAGCTATCAAGTGTCAGTATCTATTTTACGATATTTATATAATTAATATCAATAAATAGTTCTTTGAAGACTATAAGGAATGCAGTTGGATTCCTCTCCGTAGAGGTTTATCTCAAGTAGCCTTCTTGCTACGCCCAAGTATCATTTTATTTGATAAATAGATGAAATATAGATATATAGAATTGTGTAGAACAATTTATATTTGTATATCTATAAATATAAATAAGAAAGAGATAATTCAAATAAATAAATCAAATAACTTATCTCAATTTACTTAGACCAATTTTTCTCTTCTCAAATGATTAGAACTTTGATAAGTAGAGAGAGAAAGCTTCTTAGAGAGAGAGTATGTAGGAGAGAAATCTTTTCTTGAAAGTGAATTGGCAAAAAGAAAAGGAAAGAAATGCTTCCTATTTATAGATTTTTAAAGTCAGGGGTAAAATGGTAATTTTTGAAATCTGATTTGAAATTAATGGTTGAGATGATCAATTTTGAAATGGACGGTTTGGATGAAAAGATGAGCCACGGATTGCCAAATGGTCCGCCTACAAATTTCCACCCAGGCTATTTTCAAACAACACAGCATTTATTGTGAACTCATCAATTCGGTCAAAGTTTCAAAGTGCCAGTCGTGTCCCAAAAAGCTAGTCACGCGGTTTTGAAGAAGCTAGCATAATGTTCATTATATTATGATACAATGCATGCATGAAAGTTATATATATTATGGTATATGTACTAACACACCCACACACACACACACACTTTGCATGATACTTATTATATATGCTTTATATAATGCATGCATGCATAATTAATAACTATATATATAGTATACATATGGTTTATATATATATAATATATATATATATATATATATAAGACATGATTACATATATATATATATATATAGTTTATACATATATTATATATAAAAGACTTGCAATGATTACATTCATACTAATAACATATATATATTATAAAATAATACATAAGATATATAATATATGAAACTTAATTATGTGTCTTGCCAAGACTTATATATATAATAAATTTATATATATTATATATCACACACACGTTAATTAACTATATATATATTTAATATAATGCTTATATATAAATGGTTTATATATATAAATATATAAGATTTATATAATATATATATATATATAAGTAATAAAATAATTTTGCCCAATTTTAGAATAACTTAAAATAAATTTTGAAATCTTTAAATAATAAAATTAATTTGAGAATAAATATAAAATGCCCATATGTCAATGATTTAATCAAAATCTTCATCTTCTTTTCAAATTCGGTCAAAAAAGCATTTGATAATCAACATATGACTTTTTTTTCACAATGCATGACCCAATTTATTTAACACTTTAATTAAATAAGATTTATAAAATATTTTTGTTTAAAGTAATAAGATAATTAAAATAATTATAATAAAACATCCTATGGAGAGGATTCTACCCTTTTAATGAATTAATTTACTAATTATTGTTATCATCAAAATAAAACTAAAAGTTGGAGACCCAACATATATATATTTCTCGACAGTCTTTTCTCCTTCAATTTTGGTTGGAATTTGCACACTTCGTTCAATGGCACACCAGAATTTGATTCCTTGTGATTTGGCATAGATTTTGAATCTGTTTTTCCAAGTGGCAAAGTTGGTACCATCAAATAATGGAGGTCGGGACATGGACAGTCCTTCCCTGCAACCAGTAACATTGTAGGCCATGGATCTACTCTTAAGTATGCCTGTATATACTCAACAAACAAGTTAAAGAGCACTTCTTTGATACCAATTAAAAGTCCAATAATAATCTAGAAGGGGGGGTTGAATAGATTATTACTGATTTAAAAAATTATCTTAGGCCTTTTTGATTTTGTGTATAATTAATTTGCAGTGTTAGAATTTAATATACAAGACAGTAAAAATCAATCACACAATGCACAAAGATTTATCTGGTTCACAACATACACCATTTGGTATGTTGCTACGTCCAGTCTCAAATTCCTAGTTGGAACTTGAGATCCTATTACTATCAGTAATAAACACTCCTTCAACAGGCGGAGAAGCCTTTACAAAGTTTTATAGACAAACTTCCAACTATTCAACTATTCTATCTTGGATAGCAAGCTCCCCGCTCCTTCCTCAAGTTTAGTTGTACCTTCTTTTGAGTTCAGTTCTATTCTATGATCTGGTCTTGAAACAACAATCTCTTCCTTACCTCACAAGTACACTAGAGACCCAACTTCCTGCTGACTTCTCTAAGACTCTGGTCTTGGTCAAAAAATTTACTCGTCTTTCTCACAGGTACATAAAATAAACTAACTCAAATTCTTTCTTCGTTTACAAATGAGTTTATAACAAATTGCTTCTTGACTAAGCTGATACAAGATAAGAACAGAGTAATGTTTCTCAAATAAACAGATAGAAATTCTTGTTTAGATCCACTTATGCTTCTAATTAAGCAAGTATATGATATTAAAGCACTTTATAAAGAAATTGACAATTCTATAAAATAAAGAGTGTTTTTCTATGGATAATATAGAATTGTTTCTTAGTTAGTTCTTACAAGTATTATATGGATTTATTTTTTATCAATACTTGTATAATGAATAAATCAAATCAACCGATAAGTATAATCTCGAGTTAAGCACAAATTGATATAACAAATATTATTTGTTTAACTCAAATAATATATAAGAATATTTTATCTATTATGTGAATTAGTTATAAATAGTGTCACTTGATACTATAAGGAATCATACTGGTTGGATTCCTCTAAAGTAGCCTTCTTGGCGCTTAAGTATATATGAAATTTATAATTTTCACAATTGATATCTATATAAATATTTTCAATAGATCACTCACGATTCTCAAATCCGGTTGGATGACTATTCTTTTGGAGGCGATATCTAGGTGTTGTTTTGAGCTATCAAGTGTCGTATCTATTTTACGATATTTATATAAATAATATCAATAAAAGTTATTGAAGACTATAAGGAATCGTACGGTTGGATTCCTCTCCGTAGAGGTTTATCTCCATAGCCTTGCGGCGCCCAAGTATCTTTTTATTTGATAAATAGATGAAATATAGATATATAAAATTGTGTAGAACAATAAGTATTTGTATATCTATAGATATAACACCAGTAACAAATAACTTCAAAAATTAAACTTATCTCAATACTTAGACCAATTTTTCTCTTCAATAATAATCAGAACTTCTGTATAAAACTTTAGAGAGAATGTATGCAAAGAGAGTATGATTTTCTTTTCACTAAATTGGTAAAAACCAAATGAATGAAATACTCCCTATTTATAGGATTTTTGAAGTTGGGGCAAAATAGTAATTTCAAAACTGAAATTTTTGAATGTACGAATATGGTCAATTATTTTTGAATGAATGGTCCAGATCAAAGCAATATTTTTACGCGGTAGGAGTTGTAAAAAAAGCCTAGGCGTTTTTCTACCTTTTGAGCATTTATTGCTTGTTTGACTAAAATATTGCCAGCCAACACATGGTTTTAAATATTGTCCCGAAATGATAGTCACTTAGCACACACATGTTTAACACTTTAAGGAAATGGCAACATATGCAATAACCCACACTTTAGCACACACGGTTTATCACTTAATTATCACATGCATATTTATTACACACTTATATGTAGTATATATATATATAGTAAATAACATATATATACGATATAATATATATATATTTTGGATAGTTTTATGTTTTTGAAAATATTTTGCCCAACTTTATTTTTAGAAAAAGAAATAGGGTATCATTGCCTTGAATAATATATGAATTAATTTATTCAACACTTGACATAAAATATCAAGGTCAGTAACAAATTAATTCAAGTAAAAAAAATAGTAAATAATAAAATAAATATAATCAATATTTACATAATTGTTATCATCAAAATATAAAAATAAAAATATACCTATCAGAAGACCCCAACTTTTATGAATAAATAATAATTTTCTCGAAATATATTTTTGAATATTATGATGTGGATTTGATATAATGTTATAGTTGTGGGTAATATTTACAAATTTTGCAAAAGTAAGCAAGTGGTTATATAATATTGATTGGTGGAGAATATTCGTTTTAACAGGGAATATTCATACGACGACACAATCATTGGTGGACCCCATAACGGAAGTATTGTCGTAGTTAGAAAACGACAAAAATATCTTTCTATAAAAATAACGGCGGAGGTGTTACTGGTTAAAACTATTGAACTACCCGGTAGTAAAAGTGCGAATAATCGCGTGGTTGCATAGTAGCACATGATATTGATTATTGATGCTTACGTGAGAAGTCACTCAGTTATAGTCAATTATTGCTACGATAAGAATTGCATCATCATATCTCTCATATTATTGATTCAATTATTTTACTGATATCATCTACATAATATGATATATTATTAAATCAATAATTGAGGCGACAAAGCTATTCATATTATTATTTGCAATATTGACAATGTCTAGAAGTTACATCGAGGAGAGGTTTGGTCACCTAATTTGCTTGATAAGGAGAAATCATTATCGGAAAGCCCCTCTTTCACGAGAACGATTTTGGTTGTTAAATATTATGAATTATAATATTAATGATGAATAAATTCGTGTTGATTAAAGATGAATTTTATAGTTCCATTGTGTTGGACTTATTTGGGTTAGTATAATTGATGTCTGGAGGTTATATTGTTCAATTGGGTATTCGGGACACTTTTCGTGTCGAAGTACTATTCATAAGTTACTATTCATGAGTTACTATTCACGAGTTATTATTCATGAGTTACTATTCATGAGTTATTATTCACGGGGTACTATTCACCCATAAGATATATTTCTGTTCGGTCCAAATCATTTTTGGTTACAATATTATTCCATGAGGAGATGTGCTAATTTTTCAAACCGTTGGTTGAAGATATAATAGTAAATCAATATGGGCCATTTGGTGGAAAGTATAATAGTAAATCAATATGGATCATTTGGTTTAAAGTTTTAATAGTAAATCGGTATGGACCGTTGCTTTAAGTTTTAATAGTAAACCAATATGGACCCATCCGTTTAAAAGTAAATCAATCTGGACCGTTCATGAATTAGTTCTTATTCAGGTCCATTCTCCTATAAATAGAAGCTCATTCCTTCATTATTTCTTACGAATTCTTTGAAACTCTAAAGAGAGAAAGAAGAAAAGTATACGCTACTTGATGCTTGATATTTGAGTTTTTCTAAGGTAGGGAATATTATTTGTTATACTCGTAAGGGGTATTACTTCTTTTATATTCATGAAGAGAACTTCTGTTATTCCATTCTTTATTATTCTGTTGGAATAACCTGTATACGCGGGATACCCTATACTTGGTGAAATTCTTCTGTTATTCCATTCTTATTATTCCGTTGGAATAAACTGTTTATGCGAAGTACAACATACATGGTGAAATTCTTCTAATATTCCGTTCTTCATTATTCGCCGGAATATCACATCTATGCGTTCTGTGGGACACGGTTCCATTATTTATTATTACATCGAGAATATCACATGCGATATGCGTTCTGTGGGACTGGTTCCATTATTTATTATTCTGTTGGGAATAACCTATTGGTGCAGTCTATCGCACGCATGGTGAATCCTTTTGTTATTCCATTCTTTATTATTCTGTTGGAATAACCTATCTATGTGGATTACCACATGCATGGTGAATGATCATGCGTATTCATTCCTTATTAAATTGTGGAAATGATCTGTATACGTGTATTACCGAATGGCGGGTGAAAATCCATTTGCAGTTTCATATATTATATTATACTCAGTTGGTTAAAGCTTTTGCTTCTATACTCCATGAAATTAGTGGAATATCCTTGATATTTGCGCTTCATCCAGTATCTTTTCATGGAAATATTCTTCTAAGCATTCTTGAATTTTACTGCATAAAGCAGTATCATGTTGACAATTTGACGTTATTGAGTTCAGGATAAATTAACTTATAAATCTTTAAAATTTATTCTTGAACCTGTTTTATTGAATTGTCATCATCCTCATACTTATATTATGTTGAAAGTCGTCTTTGGCTTACGTGCATAGATGGACTTGGTATGATTATGACCAGGGATTATTTGGTATAATCATGACCGTAATGTGATGAATGATGTGGTAAAAGCCCTCATTGGCATGTAGTTCATTGGTGGACAGTTGTTGGTATGATTATGACTAAGGATTATTCGGTATAGTCATGACCGTTGATGATTATATGAATATCCTTGGCCGTGGAGCAGGGATGATTCAATTTTATTTGTTAAGCTGAGTCTCAACGATAAAGTTGATGAAAAACTTTTTAAATAATAGAAGACAGTAGATTTTATACTTTACTTGACTCTTCTAATGGATTGCTTATTCTGCTGCAATTTTTGATCTAAAACTTGTTGTCTATCATATTCTATCAGTTGTTATACTGTTGAAGGCTATTGATAATTTATTCTACATTACCTTAGTCATAATATTTCTTACTGGGCTAGTTGAGTTCACCCTTTCTTTCACTGTTCTCTTCAGGAAATGAGAGCGTGATTTGGGACTAGTCGAGA
This sequence comes from Panax ginseng, assembly GCA_020205605.1. Taxonomy (NCBI): domain Eukaryota; kingdom Viridiplantae; phylum Streptophyta; class Magnoliopsida; order Apiales; family Araliaceae; genus Panax; species Panax ginseng. The sequence goes on from CM035136.1 coordinate 44,403,656, forward strand.
CAAGAGTGATGGTCCTAGATGGTGCATTAGTAGTCCTCACTATTCTGTGAAATAGTATGAAAATAAATGTAATGAGGACTCCATTGAGTGTGGATATTGTCTAGATGACAATATTTGTATTAAAACTCATAGCCTATGCTTTGTCGTATTACACACGACTGTTGTATAATTAAGTTGTATTTGTATTCAGTACCTTGTATCTGGCGACTCAAGATGGGTTATGTATACCTATTTTGGGGGCGTCACACTATCAATCTCCCCCTTTTTGATGATGACAATTTTATATAAAAATAATTTTGTTTTTAGAAAGACTCCCCCTTAAATTGTGAACCCCTTTATAATAGATTTTATTTAATCAATCATAACAGTTTATGCAATATAACAGTTAGCAGTTTATATACTATATAAATATCAGTTATATACTGGCTGCCGCTGCATATTTTTCTTCTCCCCCTTTGTCATCATAAAAAATGACAGGGTAAGAAGATCGGAAAAGCTGCAAAAAGAGCGTTAGAAAAACCTGCATAGTCAGTTAGTCCAAAAGGAATATGTACAATACGAGATAGTAGAAGCAGTACTAGTAGCCAAAGTAGTTAGAGGAGGAGAGAAGGGCGAGGGATCAGGGAGTACAGTCATCCAAAGTAGTAGATAAAAGAAACAAGTAGTCAGTCACACATGATCATACAGTTGAATGTCCTCTAGATCAAGAGGAGAGAAATGAGACATATCCAGGATATTGTCTTCTGCATTTGCTGGTGGAGGAATAGACACAGTAAAATTCGGTGTAGTATTGACATTGAATAGATTCAACAGCATGTTGTTGTGCTCTAGTAACAGACAGACCACAGATTTGATAGTGTGCAAGGTAAGTTGAGTATCTTCCAATTTTTCCAGAAGTAGTGTTTGATTTTGAAGTATGAGTTGATTCATACTGTTGATAGAGGCAAGTTTGGAAGTCATATTGATGGTGGTTTCAAATGTTCATTATCCAGAGGTTTAAAGACAATGAGTGGTTGTGGTGGTAGATTGAGGTGAGCAATGATATTTCTAGTAGGAACATGCTGAGATTGATGAGTGGTTAGAGGAAGATCTAAATAATTGAAAATTTTGGTGAGAAGAAGACCGAACCCGAGACAATTTTGCTAAAAATAGAATTCAAATGAAGAGAGCAAAAAATATGCCAGATTGTAAGGCATACACTCATTTAGTAAACCCTTGATAATTTCCAAGTCAAATGGTAACATTTTGCGATAATCAATATTTACATAATTGTTATCATCAAAATATAAAATAAAAATATACCTATCACACTGTCTTTGGCAAGTGGGCTTCTTCCAATATTTTTAGTAAGACCTTCTAGTGATCTTCTGAAGAGAAAACCAAGTCAAGAATAAAGATCTGTTGTGGAGCTTCTTTCAAGATTTGAACCACCTTGGCTTTATTGTTTCCCATCTTGCAAAGGAATTCTTCAGTCTTCTCCCTGGGCACTTTCCCCCTAGATCTGATGATAGATTTCATCACTCGTTGAGGAAGATACAGTGGATTTTTTTTAGACACTGCAGCGATTGTTTTGGATGTAGATCCTTCAGCCTCTTCATAGTTCCATGGCACTTTCTGAAGGCTGATGACAGGATACTATGGCCTAAATGACAATATATGATTGGCTTTGGTGTAGCCACTTTCAAAGGGTTTTCAACGCCTTTGAGCTGAATTGGTTGAATTGCAAGTGGTGTGGCAGCCAAATCTCCTCCAAAGGATATAACTGCTACAACTTCCTTCCATCCTGGAGGAAATTTGTTCCCATTGTCAGATGATACATCATTGTTATCTGCCATTTGTAGGTCACCACTGTCAATCATGTTTTGAATAAGATGGCAGAGTGCCCATCATTCCTCAGTGCTGTAACTGCGAGAGTCGGAGTGGTATTGACACACCCCATTAGCATCAAACCGCTTTAAGCGTAGGTTGACTACAGACAGCAGTGTTATGATCTTTCCCTCATTAATTAGCATCTGAAATATCTCTTCCATCGGTTGGCCTAAATAGCTGAATTCCCTTTTGTTGGCGATGTCCCGATAGGCTTTAGCTTTTTCTTTTCTAGCAATCTTTCCCTCAAATGTTTCACTTTCCTGAGTAAGTGGTGGAGTACTTATGGTAAGAGAAAGGAGGCTAGCATGCTCCTGACTGAACAATTGACGTGTGACTTGGTGTTGATGGACCACCAGTTCTGCCAATTGATTGACTTGTTCGCTAAAAGACTTTAACTCCCGTTCCATCATGAACTGGAATTGTGAATAATCTCATTTGTCAGAATTATCCTTGTTGATTTGGGATGAACCACCCACATGTTTGAAGTATTTGGAGCTTTCCGAATCGCCCTAGTTTATCATATTAACATCCTCTTCCTTGTGTTGAGGGAGAGGGTTGTCTTGTACGTGAGGTTGGTCGGGCTTTGTCACTATAATCTCACCATTGTCAATCAAATCCTTGATCTTATGCTTAAAGGCCCAACAATCCTGAGTGTCATGGCCTGGAGCTCTAGCATGGTAAGCACACTTCTTACTTTCATTGAAACCCTTTCCACTCGGGTTGGCTGGTGGAAGGAGATGAGTGATTTTCTTCTGAGTTGTCAGAAGTTTGAGAATATTTTCGAGTGAGTCCCCTAAGGGTGTGAACACTCTTGTACGTCTAACTTCTCCACTTTTTGGTAAGGGAGGGTTTGAAGACTGTGCTTGAAAAGGGGAATAGTTTTTCCTCTGAATAGGCAAGTTTGGATTGCCTTTTTGTCCTTGCAGTATCAAGGAAACATCATCTTCTTTCTTCTTATGGACCCTCCGAGGGTTGTTCCCATAACTTCCAGATTGGATGTGCTCAGCTACAACTTTTATGCGGCAAGGTCTTGAATCTTCCTTGATTTCAATCCCATTTCTCCATGCTTGATCATTTTTGAGAAATACTTTCCTATTCCAGCTAGGACCCTCTCATAAAATGGAGCTTCTTGAATGTCTATTAAGGTCATCACCATTTCAGACTCGTTCATAAATTGGATAACTTGAGCAGCCAGACACCTCCATCTTTGGGCATACTCTCTGAATGACTCATTAACTTATTTTTTTGACCTTGGTAATTTGATACCAGTCTGGAACTATCTGAGTTTTGAAGCTGTATTGACTGACGAAAGCATGGGCTAACTCTTCCTAGCTATGAATTTTGGAGTTATCTAATCTGGTGTACCATGCTCTGGCTTCTCCAGTCAGACTTTTCTAAAATAACTGCATTCTGAGCTTTTCATTTTCGGCATAAGATCTGAGCTCTCCAATGGACACCTTTAAATGGGTATAAGGATCTCCCAATCCATTATATTTCTCAAAATTGGGAGTTTTAAAATTTTTCGAATAATAAACCCCGGGGAAGATACAAATGTCTGAATATAAAATAATCACGTGTGTTCTAATCCCTTTGATGGATCGAATGGTCTCTTCCATTTGTAGAACCTTCTTCCTAATATCACCGGTGTCTTGATCTTCTTTAAGATGGGTGATTTCAGGGGTTTTGTTGGTTTTATCAGACTGAGACTCAGTCTTGGAACTTCTTTATGGGACCTGGATTCCTCCATGTCTGAGAGGATTACATGTGGATGGGTATTTGTGGACCACAGAGTTGACTTGTGTAATTCTTTGGCGAGCAATAACTCCATAATTTGATTGCTTAATCCTTCGAACTCCTCACGAGAGACAAGAGTAGGATTAGGCTGGCCAGATGTAGCCATGTTTGGCTGTAGGCTTATTGCCTTTTTAGACTTTGAATGGGTAACTGGACCAATTGTTTCCCTACAAAAAGACTTATGTAGTTTAGTCTTAAGGAAACGTGGAAATGTTACATGTTGTGTAATGTGTCCATTTTTAGGAGTATTATCCTGCAAAACGGATGTCAGCTATTTTAATGACAGGATAACATGACATGTTTTGATATGAAAAGGGAATGCATGTTCATATATTCCTTTATATTTTCCATTACATTGACATTGACAGGGAAATGAAATTATAAGTAATTAAAATGGGAAGGTATGAAGAGACTTCCCTCCGCGTTTGTTTTATCAGAGGCTGACCTATCTTAGGCTACTCTCGTGGCTTTTTGGAATGAAGGTTCTCAGATCATCGCAATTTGCTCGATGGGAAGTTAATCCGATCTTTCAACTAAAGCGAATCTGGGTGGTGCCTTTCCTGAGCCTCGATGGAATTAGTCTCCCTATGAGTCCAATAATCAAACACCGATAGGATAGCCTCCTGGTGAAGGGACCAAACAACATACATTCACATACTTCGCGTCTCACCATAAGGAAATGATGACATGTGCGAAGCAATAATATCACAGGCAAATATGGTGCGAAGCACTAAGTACAGTAAGTGAAGCATTAGTACACATTCATTCAAATGTAAATGCAATATCCATACACAAGCAGATAAAATTTTTGAAAAGCTTTGATAGCGGCTTAAGCCCTCTTACTGGAGTCACCAGTAGAGTCGCCACCTGTCGACGTCAAGATTTTTATTTGTCCCTTAATGTTCTTGTCTTTTGGTGTGCTCATGTTAGGTGAGATTTATTTGAAAAAACAAGTTTGAAAAGGTTCGAGATGTATATGTCGACGATTTGACTGTAAGAGTCGTCAGTTGGTATTTTTAAATGGTTGCACCAACTAAACCGAGAAATGGTTTGCACATATACCTAGTGATGTGATACTATTTAACTGGTCTGCAAAACCGAAATTCGTTAGGGTCTAGGGGCTTGATTAAGCGGAGGGAAGGTGTTAGGCACCCCCCGACTTCCGTGATAACATGGTTACTGCCACTTTTCAATTTAAACTTTTATCTGAATGTGTGTGTATGTAGGTTTATATGCAATTGTCTGGAAGTAGTGATATGCCTCATTTGCACCTATATACAAAGGGTTTGACTTTTGTATAAAAGTTTAATTTTAACAAGATATAGGAGTGATGTTTTGTAAAATAGGTTTTTCAAATCCTTGTGCTCAATAGTAATTGATGCCTTCGATACTTCCATTTTATTATGTGTTCGGCTGGATTGCTTTTATTATTTTTGAGATGCGAATCATCTTTGAGAAAATAAGATACGTAGCAGCGCCGAACTCCTTGTGGGCATGAGAGCCATCTAAGGATATTCAAACACCGTGAATAATTTACAAGTTGGCTGCAACTGAAAATATCCATCACGGGAACTGAATATAGATTTAGGAACTGAATCTGTGATCACTTGATTCTTAGGCTCACATGATAAAGCAATATGTAAAAAAAGTTAAAACAAGAACTATATTTGAATAAATCTAAACTATTTCAGCTTCATCGGTTCCAGTTTAGTCACCATGAACCGGTTAAAGTGAGAAATAGCCAGATTTAGTCAAATCTAACCTGCAGGCTGATAAACAGTTATATATATATATATATAAAAGCTGTATATATATATATATATATATATATATGTGTGTGTGTGTGTGTGTGTGTGTGTGTTAGTTTCCAGTAGGCACAATAGATCTAGAAGAGGGGGGGTTGAATAGATCCTTTTTATTTCAAATACTTTTCTCTATTATTTTGTATAGCTATTAAATTAGCATATAACAAACATAAGAATCTTTTCAAGCACATCGGAATAAGTAAAAGATCCCTTTTATTGATATATTCATAATCATACATACATTGTTCGTAGAGTAAGTTTAGTTGTAAGCAATTAAAACATACATAGCAGTTATAGTACATAATGTAAAAGACACAAGGGGTTTTAAGTGGTTCGAGAGACTCAAGCTCTAATCCACTCTTACGCTTTCAACTAGCGAGGATTTCCACTAAGGAAGGCGGCCACTGAATCACTAAGATTCCTTCAAGGCCGTGACCTTGGGACTTCAGTTCACTAAGAACTCTTCAAGGCCAGCAGCCTTGGGACTCCTCTAGTTTCCTAGGAACTCTTTAAGCACAGCAGGCTTGGAACTTCGTTTAGTCCCTCCGGACAAGGACCTTTCTGGCCCTGGCTTCATTTACTCCCTTCGGACAAGGACCCCTCAGGCCCTGGCTTTTGTTGTTTGTTTGTTGGTTTGTTGGAGTTGGTGCTGAGCTGCTAAGATGTCTTCATGCTGTGAACATCTTCTATACTTAGTAGCTTGGCGTGATCATCCTTGAAGTGTAGTTTAGTGTTGCATGATGCTCAGCTTCTTCAGTTACTCAACCTCTTCGGATGATCCCTTGATGAATTGCCTTGAAGATCTTTCTCTTGATACATGATGGCTGCACATGATAGGTTTCCAAGATGACTGTAAGTTCTTCTTCTTGGTACTTAGAAACTTTCTCATGCTTGCCACCATGATGACGTTTGCGATCTCCCTTCTTGATACTTGATGTCTTCCCATGATGGACTTGCTAAGATGACTGTGAGCTCTTCTCTATTGTACTTAGAGTCTTCCCATGATGGACACCAAGATGACATGATGTTCTTCTTTCTCTTGGCAGTTCAGAACACTCTTCTTGTAGTAGGACTCTCACTTCTACTTCTTCCTTTGCATGAATCTGAGTGTTCTTGGTGGATCGTAGAGTGAGCCTTCGGACTCACTATCTTACGTGGTTTAGTACAGTCCACCTTCTCTCCAAACTCGGCAACTCCAGCAACCCTCGATCTTTGAAGCTCTTCCTGATTTATACTCCTTCCCAATCCTTCCATTGGAAAGTAGCCGTTGAAGGCTATTCAAATATCTTCACAGATCTCGAGTTGACAGAGGTAGACTGTTGATGTGACATGTCATACTTTATCTGACATTGCAGTCTACTGTTTCACCTACCCATCAGAGATGTCACTTTAATGTCTTGGGCAGGTTGAAGACTTTATTATCTCCTTCTGATTTCTCGATCAGAGGTTGTCCTTTTGCATCGATGCTCTCAATAAGCTTTTGTCTGAATACCATCCTTCAGTTTGAACCGTTGCCAATGCTTCAATCTTCAGGTGTTCGAACTCTATGATTCGGATGCTTGTCTTTTTGGACCTGATCGTAGTGTCGTGTTGAGTGTTGCTTATTGACTGGTAGAGTTAACACTACGATCTTGAAGAGTGTTGATTGGATCTCCAATGTAGTACACCTCTTCCTTTCATTATGTAGTGCTTCAACACTTCTGTTTGCTTCGATTGTTCTCAGAGACTGATAGCCTAACTCCTTGCTCTGGTCCCCTCTAAATAACAAGACACTTCAGATTTATGGCGCGTCTAGCTCGCTTTCTCCTTGTGATCTCCCGTTCACTTATCATCAATGGACTGACCCTACGCTTAATCACTTTAGCCTTGTTCTTCAGAGACTAACCAGTATCTTGGTTCACTTTCCATCAGTTCTTTCTTTGTTTGGCAAACACTACGATCTTGGTTGCTTCCAAGATCGTTGTCTTCTGTTCACTTGACAGCTACTGCACTTGTTGACTTTCCTTAGTCAGTTACTAAAGTCTTCTTATGATCATCTTGTGGAAGACTTCATCTTGAATGGCTTTACAACTCAATCTTGATGCTGATTGGGTTGGTGCTTAGATCTTCTGTTAGCTTGCATGCCATTCGTTGAATTCTCTCTGGTTCCCTTCAGGTAGGATGTATCTTTGCCTTGCCAACCAGAGGCTTTGTTCCTTTGGATATTCTGGGAGTGCTCATTAGTTGAGAATCATACTTGCTCTATGATTCTGCCTATGCATTGTGAGCACTTCTATTGAGGTCGTAGTTTTGCACTCTACGATTCAGCTTCGGCTGTGCAGACACTATGATCCTGAGATCAGATCTTGACACACTACGGTTTCTACCTTGCGCTTGTTGTCTTCATCTAATCTTGCTCGACTACGATCTCTGCATGTAATCAATAGACTCTACGAACTCAGAGTGTAATCTACGATCCTTGACATGGCTTCGGTGTGACGCCCCCAAAATAGGTATACATCACCCATCTTGAGTTGCCAGATACATTGTACAGAAACAAATACAACTTCAGTAATATAATTGCCGTGCAAAATACGACCACATATACTATGAGTTTGAATACAAATATTGTATACTAGAGAGTATACAAACTCAAAAGGAGTCCTCATTACAATTATTGATACACTATTTTACAAAAATAGTGAGGACTGCTAAACAACTATCTTGAATCATCACTCCATACCCAGGCTAGTTCCTGCTAAATTCTCTCCTCCTGAGAAAAATAATGGAACAAAAAGGAAAAGGGTGAGCTCAACTAGCCTAGTAAAGAATATTATGACTAAGATAATATACAACAAATTATCATTATTCTTCAACAGGGAAAATCTGATAAAATATAATAGACAACAAGTTTTAGATCAACAACTGCAGCGAAAACAGCAATCCATTAGAAGAGTCAGGTAGAGAAAGAATTCTACTATCTTTTAAGATTTAAAATTCCATCAACAATATTTTATCCCTGTAACATCAATCAATATTTCATCTTGAATCAAATATTCATCTTTGAACTACAGGCCAAAGATATTCATTTGTATCACCAGTTGGTCATGTTCATCTCAACACCTGTTCATCTTTGCACTACGGGCAAAAGATATTCATTAGGTAATCATTCATCTTTGCACTACAGGCTAAAGATATTCATTAATATCATCATTTAGGACTGAGGATGATGAAAAATATTTTAAAGGAACGAATCCAGTGAAACAAATATTAGATATTTGTATTACAGTTTATCTAAGTTCAATAATAACCCAATATAACCAATTTTGAAAAAGAATTCAAAAATAAAGATCAAAACATGGATACAATCAAAGATAGTAACCATAATAGACAACTTGGACAAAATGAAGAAAATTCCATTTTTCGTTGAATAGTGCTGTATTCGTGAATAGTGCCGTATACGTGAATAGTAACCCCGACACAAAAAGTTTCAAATTTGATAAAAAGTTTATACCAATATTTCGGTATAATGATATTGATGAAAATATCATTTTAAGAAGAAAATAACATCCCTTACCTCAAAATAACCGTATTTCTGACTGAATTCAGATGTAGTGCTGACAGAAACTTGCACTGAATAACAACTCTCAAAGTATCTAAATACTTACTAAAATATGCTCGACAATATAGAGAGAAAGAAAACTTGTTTCTGGTGTGATTTTCAATTCTAACTTAAGCGTCTATTTATAGGAAAATTGCTAGAACGCCATAAGAGACTAAATAATAAAATAATATTATTTCTTATATCAATCCTATGCACCAACCAAGACCAAGACTAGCATGCCACTTCTTCCAGCAGCCCACATGTTAAAACAAAAGTGGGTCCCACCCATAATTTAATAAAAATTATTTTATTTTCCGAAACTTCAGTAATTCATAGAAAATAGCTCTTTTATCAGAAAAATTCGAAACTTGCGTGTTTCCATAGGAAATTTAATTCTCTACAACTTTGAAAGTTTAAGTTTTCCAAATTCCAAACGAAAAATGCCCAAAATCCACATACTGGACGATTTTAATACCTCCACGCAGAGCAAAATCTTGATAAAACACCTCAAAGCATTAATTCCTTCATTTTATCCACATAAAATAAATATATCCATCATTTATATCCATAAAAATAAATATTTCTTTATCATATGAATCAATAATTAATTATTCACAAATAATATTACAGAATCACATTTATGACAAACGGTAGTTCCTCAGAAAGAGGAGGCTTTCAATAAGGATTTCTCATCATGGCGCACAATTAGGTGACCAAACCTCTCCTCGATGCGAACTTTCTAGACATTGCCAATAATGCTATCTAATAATATTATTCCAAATAATATGAATTATTGATCTGATAATGGAGATGATGTGCAGTGAAAATTATTGAGCAACAATAATATAAAATATCAACGCGACAATTATTGAATCAATAAAATAAAATATTGAACAATAATTATCGTAACAATTATTGAGTAGTGTCTTCTACGTAAGAATCAATAATTCAACAATCTTTGTAACACCAAAGTGGTATCACTCTTTGTGCACACCCAGCGTATCTTGTATTTTAACCACCGGTATTCAGCGGTGTTACTTGAGTAATAACTACTGCAAGTTATTCAATTTTGTCGTTTTTCTTCATCGTAACCGAATTTATCCATTATGGGGCCCACAAATGGCTGCACCGTCGTACGAATATTCCCCGATACAAAGAATATTCCACGACCAAATGAATATTCCCCGATAAATGAATATTTTATAACCACTTGCTTATTTTGAAAATTTTGCACATTTCACTCATAACCAAAGTATTATATCAAATTAATACCTTATTATTCACAATAATAATTAGAGGAAATTTGATTTTATTCATTAATAAGTTGGGGTCTTATATTCGGCATCAGTAGACTCTACAATCTCGAGTGTAGTCTACGATCCTTGACTTGGCTTCGACATCGGTAGACTCTACGACTCCGAGTGTAGTCTACTCACGTTTCGACTTGGCCCGGCGGATATTGATTCGGCTCGAAAGGTGTCATTTGTCTCACGATTACATGCATGACTTCCAAAGACACCTACGATCCCGAGGAAGCTCTTCTCGATATACCACGATCATTCATCGTTTCTCTGGCGATCTACTTAAGTCCAAGAGATCTACTATCTTGCGGACTACAATTACGCCTCGATAGCTCTCGAGTTATCCTTAACTCTCCTGGCGACTCACGATCTACAGTGCGATGCTTGACGATCGAGACAAACCTATCTATTACATCATAAGATCAACCTAACATGCTTGATCTTTCTATATTTATAGTCCTTGTATATCATTTCTTTTAAGGACTTTACAAAGTCGTTTTTGCTTATGTAGGATCAACCTAACATACTTGATCAATTCATTCTAAGTCCTTGTATACATATTTCTATTACATATCAAAGGACTTTACATCTTTTCTTAATGCAAGCATACTTGCATATTATTCATTCATATATATATATATATATATATATATATATATATATATATATATATATATATATATATATATATATCATAATCAAATCATATGTAATCGGGAATATCATTCACATGCTTATTTACGACAATATATATATATATACGACTTTTATTATATTTAGGCTCAATCAAATGAGTTTGATGGGAAGAGATATATATAAGTATTTATATATATAAAAGCAATAAACGCTCGAATATTATATTAGGGCTCAATCAAGCATAGTTCGATAATATATATATATATATATATATATATATATAAGTATATATATATATATATATATATATAAAAGCAATAAAAGCCACGGATCGACGATCCGGGTATACACACACCACACAACTCTCAACATGAATAGATATGTATGTATGAAAGTGAGAAAAAGCTTAAAAATCTGAAATATCTTACAGTGGGCTGCCGAAGAAGACTTTAGATAGCTTTTGATGCCTGAAATCTCGATTTCCACCGATTAAATTTTAGTATGTTGTAAAACACGAGCTCACAAGTGTTTAGAAAAAAGAAGCACTCAATTTGGAGTACTATAGAGGTGTGTACAAAGTGAAATGGACAGGGTTTTCTCGCCTTTTTTCTTTTTAAAATGGCCACCACAAGCCCTCTATTTATAGAGGGGGGAGCCACGAGTCTAACCGCGGCATCCGCGGGTCCACCTACGGTTGTCCGGGGTGCCCCGGGCTTTGCGGGTCGCGTCGTCTCGAAGAACGTGCACTCATGCAACATGTTGTCTGCTTGAACCTTCATAACTTCTAATCCGGGCATCCGATTGAGGCGTGCTATACCTTTTCGAAATACTATTGTCGAGAGATACACAATAAGATAGGATAAGAGGTTGAACGATGCCCGGAAGATGGGTCCATGACCAAATCTTCAAGTCTTCAAATTTTATCTAGTGTGTTGTCTTGCGTAATAGTCACTCGAGATTTGAAGCTATGGTTCTTGTGGAACACTTCTGTGTGAAATGTGGGTTGAAATGATGTTGAGATGGCGTGAATGTAGCATCAAGGTGGGAAAATAATGATTTTCCCTCACTGGGGTTATCTCTGGCTCTCAGAAAGTCATAAAGGAGATGTCATGTCATATCTGCAGTCTACACCAAATAACTCAACATCTGTGAAGCAATTCAAATACCTCCCAACGGTAACATTACAACAGAAAGGTTATGAAGGAGTATAAATCAATAAGAGCTTCGAAGATCAAAAGCTGCAAAAGTTGCTGAGTTATAGAATCGTTGAGTTATTGTAATGCTATTGTTGACTCTACGAGTTCCACCAGAACTAAACAGAACAAGTCTCAGTGACAGTGAGATTACAGAAGTGGAAGTGAAGCAGCTTTGAAGAAGGACTCAAACAGACTAAAGCTTCACTCAACAAAGATGAGAATGCCACTGAAGATGGCAGCTAAGCTAAGAAACGAGAAAGAAAAGAAAATAGCATTCAGAAAAGTGGCAAAGCATAAAGAAGATCCAAAGAGCCACTCTACGAATCACCATGAACCTAAAGTTGAATCAGAACAAGTGTAGAACCATGTCTGCCAACCAGTCAAGAAGGATTCAGGGAATGTTAAGTGTCAGATGAAATCTACCAAAAGCTCAAACACTTAGCATACCCAAATGGTGATGGTGCATGGCTGACAAAAGATGAAGATGAGCAAAAAAGAATGAAGATTAGTTGCACCAAAGAAGAAGTAGTCCAGACTCAAAGTAGTATGCCAAGCTGCTAAGTACATAAGATGTTCAAGCTTAAAGACATCTTAGCAGCTCAGCACCAACAATAACAACATCAACACCAACAAGAAGCCAGGGCCTGAGGGGTCTTTGTCCAGAGGGACTAAATGAAGTTCTAAGCCTTCTGGGCTTGAAGAGTTCCTAGGGAATTGGAGGAGTTCCAAGGCTGCTGGCCTTGAAGAGTTCTTAGTGAACTGAAGTTCCAAGGCTGCTGGCCTTGAAGGAATCTTAGTGATTCGGGGTGCTTCCCTTCCTTAGTGGAATCCCTTCCTTAGTGGAAATCCTGCTAGTTGAAAGCAGAAGAGTGGATTAGGAGCTTGAGTCTCTGAACCACTTAAAATCCCTTGTGCCAGTTACTTTATGTCATTTATATTATGTACCTAACTGTTATAACTGTTATGCATCTATTAACTGCTTACAACTTAACTAACTCTAAGAATAATGTATGTATGATTATGAATATATCAATGAAGGGGATCTTTTACTTATTACGATGTGCTTGAAAATATTATTACGTTTGTCATATGCTAAATCATTAGCAATACAAATAAACGAGAAAAGTATTTGAAATTAAAAGGATCTATTCAACCCCCCCTTCTAGATTTATTGTGTGCCTACTGGGAACTAACAAATATTATTTCATTTCATTTTTCTAAACCTAAACTTACTATGGTAAGTATTGCTTCTATAATTCCTGAAATGATTAGAAATTTCTTGAAGTTTGCGCTTCATCTAATATCATTTCATTCGAATATTGGTCTAAACTCTCTTATTGAAATTTTAATATTTTCATTCGGGGTACTATTCACTCAGGATACTATTCACTCGGGGTACTATTCACGATAAAATTGATTTCTTTTCTGTCCAAATTATTTTTAATACATGGATATCATTCTTGAATTTTACTCCATAATTAGTTATCATGTTGACAATTTGGACATTCTTGAACTCTGGATAAATTGAATTATAAATCTCTAATATTTATCATTGATCTCACTTGATTGATTCTGTATATCATTGTCGTCATCATCATGCTTATATTGTACTAAAAGTCGTCTTTGGCCCGTAATTCAAAGATGGACTGTTGATTAGTATGATTATGACAAGGAATTGTGTACTGGTATAATCATGACATTTAATGTTATAGATAAAGGTTTGTGGTGAAAGTCATCTTTGGCCCGTAGTGCAGAGATGGACAGATGTTTGGCATAATATTGACCACGGGTGATACAAACGAATATTTTTTGCCCGTATTGCATAGATAATTCGTTGGTTTGAAATAATTATTGATTGGTGTTATAGGAATAAAATATTGATGATGGACTTTTAAATCATAGAAGATAGTAGACATCATGCTCTACTTGACTCTTCTAATGGATTACTATTTTCGCTGCAGTTGTTGATCGAAAACTTGTTGTCTATTGTATTCTATCAGATTTTTCCTTATTAAGAACTAAGGATAATTTGTTCTGCATACTGAGTTAGTTGAGCTCACCATTTTCCTTTTGATTCCATTGTTCTTCTTAGGAGACAAGAATGTAGCTGGGACTAGTCGGAGAGTGGAGTAATGGTCCAAGATGGTTATTATAGTAGTCATCACTATTTTGTAAAATAGTGTGACAATAATTATAATGAGGACTTTATTTGAATTTGGATATTGTCTACGAGATAATATTTGTATTGAAACTCACAGCTTATGTTTTGTCATATTTTACACAATAATTAATAGTTATATAAATGAAGTTTGTATTTAAATTATATACCATGTATTTGGCGACTTTGAATGGGTTGTGTGGACCTATTTTAGGGGCGTCACACACCACCCCTCTAATTTTTCAAGTAACAGTCAGTACCCCTATAGTCTACAATATGTAACATTCACTACCCCTAGTGTGGTTGACCAACTAATATCCAAAAATATTTTTAATATAATGTATAATACACCCTTCAAGTTATAATATTTAATTTCTCTACTAAATATAAATTTGTATATTATAATTTTTACTTTAGTTGATCTAATTAATTAAATTATGAACTTGTGCAATAAATAATATAAATGTCAAAAAAAATCATTTTATCAGGAAAATAAAGTCATACGATTTTTTGCTAATTAAATTTCTCAAATATTAAAATTTACGTGATATATATATTCAAATATATTTTTTGTAATTAAAAAGTAAAATTTTAATACCCATAAAAATTACAAATTAACATAATAAAATTATAATTATTTTTCCAAATATTAAAATTTACGTAAAACAAACTTATTACTACAAAACGAATCTTATTATTCATATAAAAAAGTATTAAAAATTATATTAATTATTTTTCTCATATATTAAACTAAACATAAGTCACACTTAAGCATAATTATTTACATAAATATGACAAATATTATTACTCAACAAAAGAAAAAATATATTAAAAGAAAAAAAATTCACAAGATAGATGTAGTAATAAATATTATTATATTTTTTTATTTAACATTTCACAAAAACCACGCTAACTGTATACTAAAAATATGTAATCAATATCATAAATATTCTAATTTTTTTACATATGCTCAAGAAAATTTAACATATAAAAAGCATAATATGGAACTAGGAATTTAAATAATATTTTTTGTTGTTAAGCACAAAAAACTAAACTATCAATGTGACGCCCCCAAAACAGGTATACATCACCCATCTTGAGTCGTCAGATACAAGGTACTGAATACAAATACAACTTAATTATACAACAGTCGTGTGAAATACGACAAAACATAGGATGTGAGTTTTAATACAAATATTGTCATCTAGACAATATCCACACTCAATAGAGTTCTCATTACATTTATTATCACACTATTTCATAGAATAGTGAAGACTACTAATGCACCATCTAGGACCATCATCACTGTTCCGACTAGTCCCCCGCCCACGTTCTCATTTTTCAAGAGAAAAAGTGAAAGAAAGGTGAGCTCAACTAGCCCAGTAAGAAATATTATGACTAAGATAATGTAGAATAAATTATCAATAGTCTTCAACAGAACAACTGATAGAATATAATAGACAACAAGTTTTAGATCAAAAACTACAGCAGAATAAGCAATCCATTAGAAGAGTCAAGTAAAGTATAAAATCTACTGTCTTCTATGATTTAAAAAGTTTTTCATCAACTTTATCGCTGAGACTCAGCTTAATAAATAAAATCGAATCATCCCTGCTCCACGGCCAAGGATATTCATATAATCATCAATGGTCATGACTATACCGAATAATCCCTGGTCATAATCATACCAATAACTGTCCACCAATGAACTACAGGCCAATGAGGAATTTTATCACATCATTCATCACATTACGGTCATGATTATACCAAATAATCCCTGGTCATAATCATACCAAGTTCATCTATGCACGTAAGCCAAAGATAACTTTCAACATAATATAAGCATGAGGATGATGACAATTCAATAAAACAGTTCAAGAATAAATTTTAAAGATTTATAAGTTAATTTATCCACGAACTCAATAACGTCAAATTGTCAACAAGATCTTTGCTTTGTGCGAAGAAAATTCAAGAATGCTCGGAAGAATATTTCCATGAAAAGATACTGGATGAAGCGCAAATATCAAGGATATTCCACTAATTTCATGGAGTATAGAAGCCAAAGCTTTAACCAACTGAGTATAATATAATAAATGAAACTGCAAATGGATTTTCACCCGCCATGCGGTAATCCACGTATACAGATCATTTTCACAATTTAATAAGGAATGAATACACAGGATCATTCACCATGCATGTGGTAATCCACATAGACAGGTTATTCCTACAGAATAATAAAGAATGGAATAACAAAAGGATTCACCATGCGCGATGCGATAGATCGCAGACCGGATGAGTTATTCCAAACAGAATAATAAATAATGGAACCGGTCCCAGCGAAGCGCATGATACATGATATTCGAACGAGAATAATAAAGAGCGGAATATTAAAAGAATTTCACCATGTATGCGGATCAGCGATAAACAAAGTTATTCAATGTAATAATAAGAATAGAATAATGAAGAATTTCACCAAGTATAGGGTATCCACAAGATATCTGAGTTATTCCAATGAGAATAATAAAGAATGGAATAATGAAGTTCTCTTCATGAATAAGAAAGAAAGAATACCCCTTATGAGTACAACAAATAATATTCCCTACCTTAGAAAAAACCGAATCAAGAAGTAGTGAAGTAGCGAGAATACTTTTCTTCCTTCTCTCTATAGTTTCTCTCTCTAGAGTTTCGATGAATTCATAAGAAATAATGAAGGAATGAACTTCTATTTATAGGAGAATGGGTGAATAGTAACTAATTCATGAAGCGGTCTAGATTGATTTACTTTTAAGCGGACGGTCCATATTGGTTTACTTATTAAAACTTAAAGCAAACGGTCCATACCGATTTACTATTAAAACTTTAAACCAACGATCCATATTGATTTACTATTATTATACTTTCCACCGGTGGTCCATATTAATTTACTATTATATCTTCAACCAACTATTCGAAAAATTAGCACATCTCCTCATGGAATAATATTGTACCCAAAAATGATTTGGACCGAACAGAAATATATCTTACGGGTGAATAGTACCCCATGAATAGTAACTCGTGACTAGTAACTCATGAATAGTAACTCGTGAATAGTACTCCGACACGAAAAAGTGTCCCGAATACCCAATTAAACAATATAACCTCCAGATATCAATTATATTAACAAAAATAAGTCTAACACAATGGAACTATAAAATTCATCTTTAATCAACACGAACTTATTCATCATTAATATTATAATTCATAATATTCAACAACTAGGTCGTTCCCGGGAAAGAGGGGGCTTTTCGATAAGGATTTCTCCTTATTGGCGCGCAATTAGGTGACCAAACCTCTCCTTGACAGAACTTCTAAACATTGTCAATATTGCAAATAATAATATAAATAACTTTGTCGTCTCAATTATTGATTTAATAATATATCATATTATGTAGATGATACAGTAACAATAATTGAATCAATAATATGAGAGATATGATCGCGGTGAATTATTGAAAGCAATAATTGAGTATAACCGAGTGACTTCTCACGTAAGCATCAATAATCAATCTGCAGTGTGCTCTTATGCAACCAGCGTATTCATGTACTTTTACTACTTAAGGTAGTTCAACAGTTTTAACAAATAACACCTCGTAGTTATTTTTATAGAAATATATTTTTGTCGTTTTCTAACTACGACAATACTTTCGTTGTGGGTCCACCAATGATTGTGCCGTCGTATGAATATTCCCTGTTAAAACGAATATTCCCCGACCAATCGAATATTATATAACTACTTGCTTACTTTGCAAAATTTATAAATATTACCCACAACTATAACATTATATCCAATCCACACCATAATATTCAAAAATATATTTCGAGAAAATTATTCTTTATTCATAAAAGTTGGGGTCTTACAATCAACATACTCAATTACTCTAATTAGAATAGCTCCATTGATAATTTAATTTAAATTTTTAATATTTTTATCACTTATCCAAAAATGTGTTAATTAAACTAAATTAGTTTTTATAAGTTACCAATAATTTAAATGAGATAGTCTTAATTACAAATAAAATTATAATTAAAATTTATTGTATTAAAAAAGGATATTAATAATATATATATATATATATATATATATATATATATATATATATATATATGGGGTTCGGAAGCGGACTTAAGCAATCGGACTAACAAAGCGGACCAAATGAAAAAAAGAACGAGAGTCAAAAGAGTCGGTTCACAAAGAGCCGGGTCTTCCCTCCCTCTCTCACACTTTCAGAATACCGATTCTCTCTCCCTCACTCACAAAGAGCCGGCTCTTCTATCTTCTCTTTCCCCGATTCTCTCTCCCTCACAGATCGGAAGGTAAAGCTAAACAGATCGAAAGGTAAACCAGAGGCAAACAGATCGGAAGACTCCCTCCTTCTCTCTTACTCTTCCAATTCATTCAGATCGAAAACCCCCTCCATCTCTCTTACTCTTCCAATTCGTACAGATCGAAAATCCCTTTCTGCCATTCGAACCCATCTGAAAACCCTCTCTTCCATTCACGAAGTCGTAAGGTAGTTTTCTGATATCACCAAACTTTGATAGTTTTAAACAGAGTTTTTCTCAATATTTGTTTAATTAGAGTTGTTTATTGGATTGTGGCTGATGGTTTACTCTGCTCCGTTTATTGATTTTTGTTTATTTACGTTTCACATTCATATCATCTTTCCTTTGCATTTCTTTATTTTTAATTTCTGAATGTCCCTGTAAACGTTGCTCGATTTGCTTTATTCATTGATATTATGTAGTACATATGTTTTTTCGTTGTTTAATTATTATTATTTGACCTTCTTTAGATATACGTTAATTGAAATTTTGATTTTGATTAGAGGCATTTGACACTATTTTTTCAACGGAGGAGGAATTAATATAATAGATAGGTGGACCATGAAAATAATTTAATGATGATATTATAATTCCAAGGGGCATCATCAGCAATGTCCGCCCGCCTACAAGAAAACTTCAACTCCATTCAAACTGCTGCTGCAGCAGCTACTCTGTGAAAGAAAAACACTATGGGTATCCGGTTGATCGATCGGACAGATAGAAATGATGAGGCACTCATTTACATATTTATACTTTGAAATAATTTTTTGTTATATATTTTATAACAAAACTAAAAATTGTACTCTTGTAAAGTAAAAATTATTTCTTCGTCATCTGTATTGAGTAAGCCAGAAATTAATTCAGATGGAACAGGTTGGCTGCAGTTATTTTGTTAGAATAATGTGCTAGTCTTTAGGGATATCTACTACTAGTCTTTGAATTGTTCCAAGTCGACGTCGGGATTTTTAAATGTCCCTTTCTGTTACTTGTTCTTTAGTATTCTCATTTTAGGTGAGATTTGTTTGAAAAAAACAAGTGAAAAGGTCAGAAGCATTTATAATGTCGACGATGGATTTGTTAAGAGTCGCCATTGGTTTTTAAATGGTTGTACCAACACAACCGAGAAAAGGTTTTACATTGACCCAAATGATGTGACACTTCTGCTAAACGAATTCGGTGAAACAAAGAGATTCATTAGGGTCCAGGGGACTTGGTTATGCGGGGGAAGGTGTTAGGCACCTCAGACATCCGTGTTACCACGGTGACCGCCTCTTTTCAAGAAAATATTATCTGAATGCGTGTGTGTGTGGGTCAATGTGCTGTTATTTGGAAGTAGTGCGAGACCTCGTTCGAACCTATATACACACGGTTTGAATTTATGTAAAAATTTAATTTTAAGCAAGATATGGCAGTGATGTTTTTTTTTTATAAAAGAGGTTTTTCAAACCCTGATGCTCAATAGTAATTGAGACCTTTTACACTCCCATTTTATTAAGCGTTGGCTTGATTGATTTTATTTGATGGAGATGCGAGGCATCCAAATGCGAAAATAATGTACAAAATAATGCCGACTTCCTCGTGGGTATGGAAACCATCGAGGAAATTCGGACACCACGAGAATAATTTACAAAGTCGCTACAATTTGAAAATGTCCATCACGGAATGAATCTAGATTCAATGGGATGAATCTGTGATCACATGATTCCTAGGCGCATGAGAATCACGCAATTTATATGAAAGCAAATAAGTATATATATATATATATATAAAAGTATGTAAATATATATATCTGAGACATGATCACCAACCACGAAGCACCTCCATAGGGATTAGAAATGTAAATAAAGTCAGTAAAAAGCTATCAACCGCCATACGGAGGAAACTCCAAAGTGGAATAAACGTAAATAAAGATGTAATACGGCCAACCGCCCACGAAGGAAACTCCAAAGGGACAAAATGTAAATAAAGATGTAATAAAGCGATCAAGCGCCACGAAGTAAACTCGAGCAGGGCGAAACGTAAAGAAAGCTATAAAAGCGATCAACCACCACTTAAGTAAACTCTGTGGGACGAAATATATATATATATATATATATATATATATATATATATATATATATATATATATATATATATATAAGCAATAAACGCAGGATGTAAAATCTGAGCTCATCGAATGTAGTTCATATATTCATATATATAAGTAAATATATATATATATAAAAGCGAATAAACGACTTTGGATGTAAAATTCGGGCTCATCGAGCAGTCAGTCCACACACAGTTAATATATATATATATATATATATATATATATATATATATATATATATATATATATATATTAAAGCAAATTAACACACACCGGACAAAAGTCTCAGGCTCATCGAACAAAGTTCGAGAGCAAATAAACACACCGCACCAAAGTCTAGGCTCATCGAACAAAGTTCGAGACACGATTAATATATATATATATATATATATATATATATATATATATATATATATATATATATTAAAGCAAATGAACCTCCGCATCAAGTTCAGGCTCAATCGAGGCATAACTCGATGATGTTAGTCAATATATATGTAAATATATATATATATATATATATATATATATATATATATATATATATATATATATATATAGATGAAATGAAACCACTGAGGCATCAAGTAAAGGAAAAAGCAAGCAACACGACTCTCAACGTGTAGAAGGGTGTGTGCAGAGATGAAGAGAAAGACTCTAAAGTGTGTGAGAAGGCTTACAGCTGACTGTCAAAGAAGACTTGTATATCTTTAGAGTGGGTAAACACTGACTTTTGTAGGTACAAAAGGGCTATATATGAGCTCACAGGTGTTTAAAAGGGGAAAGTACACTGCATGGGGTGAGTGCAGAGCAATTTGGGTAGGGTTTCCTCGCCTTTTTCCCTTCCAAAATGGGCAGCCCAAGCCCTCTATTTATAGGCAATTTAGCAATTGCAGTGTGTGTGCAGAGGCAACCGGGTGGGCCGGGTTTTTTGGGTCGGTCTCTCAAGCACGTGTACTCGAGCCTTTGTAATGTCCACTCGAACTTTCAGAAGTGCAATTCGGGCATCCGTTTGAGGTATACATGACCTATTTCGGACCGCCGTTGTCGAGAGTTGTACGATGGCATGGGATTAGAGTTTGTACGAAGTCATTTAAGATGGGACGATGCCCTCCGGTCTTCAAGCTTCAACTTTCATCCGTTACCCCGCACAATAGTCACTCGGGATTGGTTAGTCTTGTGGGACATTGTTGCGTAGAGATGTTAAGACGATGTGACGTGGCATCATGTTGATGAGATGACGATGTTGCCCCTCACCGGTGTTATTGCCGGATTGGGCTGCTGCAATTGTTGAAGGTCCTCATTGTCACCTTTGAGGTGTGCCTGTCTTCCCGATGTTATTGTCGGGTTGATAAAGTGCATCTCGTTGTGTGTAGAGATTGAAGGTCGGTCGCATTTGAAACAAGCATTTAGGGGTTATCGGCAAAGCGCATTCCTTGGGATTATCACCAAGGTTGGTGGCTGTTCCCATGGTTGGGACTGAGACTGGATACCTCGGGTTGTCTCTGAGATTAATTGATCTTCTCCGGTGTGTGTTCCGGTATTGGATCTACACACCTCAGGGTTACATCTGAGGTTAGAATTGTTACTCCCAAAGTGTGATCTGGGGTTGATGCTGAACTTCTGGTAGTATCCGGTATGGATTTGGATTGTCTTTCAGGGTTCTCTCTTAAAAGATGAATCTGTCCTCCTGCAATGTTAGTGACAATAGTACAGAAAATTTCGAGTGTCTACAGATGCCCCTCTTTATCATACTCATGCATGGCGATGCATGGGTAGGATAAAGAATCCTAGACACTTGAAATGCAACAAGATGAACATGGTACTATGGATAGCAACATGATGCAAATGTATGATGCGTGTGTACGGGGTTGTAGCCCAACACGCTGGGGATGATTGTTGGCTCCCTGTTGCTTCAACTGGGGATTGGCAATGATGACCGGATTTGATGTGTGATCCGAATCTATTAGGATGTTGATGTTGGAGTTATCACCAAATTCATGTGTCTTTGATTATGACTTGATCCTGAAGATGTACCTCTTATGTGTAAGAGATCTGTGGGGATAAAGCTTGATCTGTTTGAGGATGTGTATAACATATTCCATCATCTATCCTCTTTAATAATATTGACTTTTTCTGGTTAGTATCGCCAGAGTATGTCAAGATCCTGTTGGATTTACTGCCAACAGCAAATGTTGTCAGGGATGCCTGACCTTCGTCGACGTGTGAATCAACGGCTGAAACTCTGTGGGTAGATTGTCAAGGTTATTTAACATCTGATGTCGTGTAGATCACCGGAACATTGCGTTGTGACCCCCGTCGGGGATATGCTGGGGAATACGAGCAGTCGGGTGTGAAAACCTCGAATAGCTTTAGAGCTCTGATAGGTTTAATCGCTATCGGCTGAAATAACGTCAAGGCTGCTTGACCTTCGCTGATTTGTGTGTCAACGGATGAGCATGCGTTGTTACTCCCGCCGAAGATATACGTTGTAACCCCCGTCGGGGACTCATTTAGGGTAACAACCCGGAGTTTGGCGGCATCAGACCTGTACAAGGTATTGCCGGATGTGGTTTGTGACAAATGAGATCATTGGCAGAGTATACCTTGTGTTCGGGTGACTACCAATGAGCGATGTATTGACTCAAAATTTCCTTTGAGAAGACCAGGATTGCATGTTGTTTTGCTCAATCGCGTGGCATTTTTATTCCGGATTTGACTTTTCTAGTCCGTAAGAACTCCTTTCAACTTTCGGCTGGACCGAAGCGGGAGGGTGGGACCCACATAGGGTGCCATGGTGTTTTGCCATTGTGTTGGCAGTTTTGGGCCTACGAGAGGCTCCCATGCTCGCGTCCTATGAGTGTGTTAGGTTTAGATACCTATCCACGAGGACGACGATGGCACCATTCTATTTTACTGGGAGGTCCCCTCAGTGGTGAGGATTCACTCATTGCCGTATGCATCTGGAGTTGCTGACAGCTGATACCATTACATGGATTCCCTATTCAGGGGAACACTTGACCATCGGCTTTGAGGATGGACACCCGACTGGAGTCGAGTATTTCATTTCCACCAGGAGAGTTCCTCTCTTCACAGATGGAGGGTGGGAGCTCTATTAGAGAGCGTGCTATTAGGAGCACCACGGGGAGATCCAGATATCGATCCCCGCCTCCCTGCAAAGGCGTCATTGGCCCGTATCCACGGATCTTGAATTCATCGATATCCCATTGTTGGGGATTGATGATTTTGCATTATCAGAGGGTCCTTGCACTCAGGAGACGTTCCAGCGGTGGTGGTCCCCTCGCACTATTGGAGCCTAGTCCCGCGCCACACAATTTATGGGGGATATGGTTCCAGGATCCTTGATGATGATGGATTAGATAGCTTGTGTCTGAGATCCGACTCATATGACCCAGATTGATAGCTTGACCCGGCAGTTGGATCAGGCACATATATTTATCCGGTATTTGGGCAGAGATCCAGCAGAGGCGGAGACATTCGTTCCTTCCAGCTCAGGCGCTGGCCCCTCAGATGACCCATTCGGTTTTTCTGGCGCAGATCCTCCTTTGTATAGGCCTGACATCCCTGTTGATAGAGATCCGGTGACTCAGGAGGAGTTACATAAGGTTGACAGGATTGATGATGTGGACATCGACACCTTGGTCTTCTTCTGATGTGTATTCTCATTATATCTTTTAATAGGCCTTTGTTAGATATTGGGTGGTTGTTCCCCATTCTCGCTATATCTGTAGCTGTACAGAGCTGATGTATTAGATAATGATATACTTAGGAATGTATGCACCATTTTTTTTCATTCCCTATATCATATTGACATCCATTATCTGTTATGCATGTATCATGTTACGCATATGTATATATGTCCAGAGATATTCAGCATTGACCCCTGGATGGTCTTATGACACGGCCCGCACAGATGTCTTCTTCGACAATTAGCCGTATAGATCATACCCCACCGTCAGTGGTGGTATTGGGTATGCGATCGTGGTATGATAGCATGTCACCACCAGATAGGGTGACTATAGATCAGCTGTTGCAGCATACCATGACTTTATTGCCTTTTCAGGTTCCCGCAGGGTTTGTGGATGGGGATGTTAGAGCATTGGCTACCGGATAGGCAGGTATTCCGATTCGGCACCCATGAGTTGACTCCTACTCTAGAGGAGTATGCACGGTTGACGATGCTGCCTTTAGACATACCTTGCGTGCATCTGGCTTTGGGAGACATGAGTAGGCGATTCATGACTCTCACGAGGATTGCGGCAGTGAGTAGTGCAGAGACGGTGACATCTAGCCACGTGATATCGACATTTTCTATATGATGATTTGGTTGGGAGGATAATTATTCACGACATTAGGGATTTCACTTAGACGGAGGACCTTTGGCGTTTGGCAGAGTTGATGTCTTTGTTGTTGTGCGTATTGTCATATGTTTATATGCCACGATATATGGGACGAGATAGACATTGGTGTCATCGTGGTTGTGAGAGCTCTTAGAGAGGTCGTACCATTGTACCTATGATTGTAGAGAGAGACCTGCGATTGACATCCCTCTTCTTTGTACTTTACGATAGGAGTTTTACGGGTAGTTTGGTCAAGGTGTATGTGTGGTTTATGTCACACTTGAGACCGGTTGGCACTCTTAGACGGCATGGGTATTGGTTCACCCATGATGTAGCCATGTCATACTCCTTTCAGCCGTCGGAGTGTATAGATGCTCTGTCTTGGTCCGCATTTTTGGTAGATATCAGAGATCCATTTAGCATATTGTCGTGCTCGGGGCTTTGTTCACCATACAGCTTCATTACTCACGCTCCGGGCATGGACTTCCTCCTTCTAGCTGGCTTGAGGGGCGTGACTACTTATCACCCACTGGTCGTGATGTCACAGTTCGACCAGTTCCAGGATTTCCATCCTTTTGAGGGGGCGATAGGTCAACATTCAGCTTCTTGATATCTCTCAGCAGAGGACCGATCCCGTGAGTATGCTTGTTGGGATCAGCGTGAGATAGCTTCTTTTTCTGTCAGTCATCCAGGTCATTCTGCAGAGTATTACGAATGGATGGAGCAGAGATTTTATCATTGCAGTGCGGATATATGCGATCTGGGATAATGAGTTAGACGATGTAGATCCCATGGAGGAGATTGATACCTACATCGAGGAGGAGCCCGTTGCTGGGTTGCCAGCATTTCTTTCGGATTCTCCTAATATCAGTACTATTGTGATTCAGCACTCGGCATAGTACTTAGAGCAGAGTCTTCATCTGATGACCTTTGAGAGAGATCAAGCTCGATCTATGATGTTGACTGCCCTTGATGGGAGGGACGCAGCTCTGTTAAAGAGAGACGAGGCATTAGCTTGTCGAGATGCCGCTGTTGTTGAGCGGGATGAGGCCAGATCAGCCAGACACGCAGTGATAGTTGAGCGGGATAGTGCCATATTTGCCGGTGATGGCCAAATCCGCAGATAATCTGCGATGAGATCCTTACCTTTGGCATGATTGCATAGATGAACGCATATATTGATGATCATATGGTCACTATGCAGATGGCTGCAGATCTGTTGGGTCGTGTGGATATTCTCGTACAGGAGACCACAGCCTCGCCTCCGTCTTCTGAGAGGGACTCCATGTTGGGCTTGTTAGTTCGCATATACCCCGACTTGTAGATGAGCTTGTATTTTCCTGCACAGACTAGCTTAGCCATTTTGTCATGTATAGTTTACATTGTATATATATCAAACAACATTATATATATGACAGGGAAATATATTTTTGGATCACTTCCCTTTTAGATATATTTTGTTATTTGCTTGATATTTTGCCTGCTGCTTCAGGGCTTGTGGTCTTGATGTATTCTGAATTCCTCCTGGGTGGATGGACATTGAGTTGTCTCTGGATATTTCAGAATGGATCATCGATCTATGTATCCCTACCATCTTTGGTGTCTTGGGATTTGGTTTACGTATGAAAATGTGAGAGGAGTGTGGTTTTCTCTCTACGAGATTGACCGCACTACTTCTGGATGGTCGCTTGATATTTCTATTTAGGAGAAGCCTAATTAATTCCATCTCTTATGGATTGGTGTTGCTTCTTCAAGGTATGACCATGACTTAGATGGTCGTAGAATCTCCTATTTGGGAGGAGTTGGGTAATTCCATCCCTTTGATGCAAGCCGAGAATGAAATGTAGTGGATTGATGTTTGATTCGATTACAAATGACAAGGGTTTGTGTTTTGGTAGGGGTGACCGCACCATGAATGGTTGCCTACGTACTCTATTGAAGAGGAGATAAAGACTGCGTAGTTGAACACGGTGTACGAGGTTCATCGTTGTATATATCATTTGAAATGGTGTAGGAATGTTTTTTTGTTGTTTTTGTGAGGAGAAGATGGTAGAAATGTTTTTGTTGTTTTTGCTTTATTGCGACCAAGCCATATGAAATGGTTGCCTACGTACTCCTATTAAAGAGGAGATCAGGTCGACGTAGTTCGCCCCTCAGGATGAGAAAAGCGTAATCCCATGTGCAGGTCAGAGTGCGAGGAGGAGAAAGTTTAATCCTAGGTTGAGGATAAACTGCAGGTATGAGAAATTTGATCCCAGGTATGGGTAGTCAAACTGCAAACGCAAGAGGTTCAATCCACGGTGGGATGACCTAAGTTGTAGGAACGCAAAGGAGAAAGCCAGGCTGCTGGCTTTGAAAATTATGTTTCCCTGAGGGGCAAAGTGTGGAAAAGTTGTATGTGGTAAAGGGTTAAAGAACAAGAATGACTGGTGATCCGATGGTCCGACACCAGGGTGTTTGCGAATTACTTCAGACATAGTACCGTTTCACGGCATCCGAGTTGATGAGTTATGGAAATTCATCGCCGTCCATTTCTTGCAATCTGAGAGCGCCTCCTGTCAATACTTCCTTGACAATAAACGGGCCTTCCCAGTTAGGAGCGAATTTTCCTTTAGCCTGATCTTGGTTGTCAATAATCTTCTTCAAAACCAAGTCATGTTGTTTAAACTGCCGTAGCCGGACTTTTTTGTTGTAGGATATGGCAATCCTTTGCTGATATAACTGACCATGGAAGATAGTCGCGGTTCACCTTTCATCTATTAGAGACAATTGGTGATACCTATCTTGTACCCATTGGTCTTCATCCAGCTGAGCGTCTATCAACACTCTGAGGGATTCCATTTCAACTTCTATGGGGAGCACTGCTTCCATCCCATAGGTTAAAGCATAGGGGGTTGCCCCAATGGAAGTACGCATTGAGGTTTTGTAGGCTAACAGAGTCAGAGGAAATAGGTCAGGCCAATCTTTGTGGTTGGCGGACATCTTTTGCATAATCTTCTTGATGTTTTTGTTACCGCTTCAACAAAGATACGCTTTCATCTTGGACGATAGATGACAGAGTTAAGATGTTTGATGTAGAATTTACTGCATAATTCCTCCATCATTCTATTGTTGAGGTTCTTAGCATTGTTTGACACAATCACCTCTGGTTGTCCATATCGACAAACAACATTATTTCTGATGAAAGCAATGATGACTTCTTTAGTAACCCTGGGGAAGAAGGCTGCTTCTACCCACTTGGTGAAGTAGTCAATCATGGTGAAGATAAATCGATGACCATTACTAGCTTTAGGCTCAATGGGCCCGATAACGTCCATTCCCTAAATTGAGAAAGGCCAAGGTGAACTCATATTATGGAGTTCCCGTGGAGGGGCGTGTATAGCATTCCCATGAATCTGGCACTGATAGCATCTCCTGACGTGGTCATTGCAATCAGCTTAAGAGATAGCCAGTAATGTCCCGTCCTGAGGACTTTCTTGACAAGGAGGGGGCCACAGACTCCACCATGGATTTCATCCATAAGCCTTTGGGCTTGATCTTTGTCTAAACATCTGAGGAGACCTAGTCTGCATCTCTTTTGTAGAGCGCATCTCCACTCAGGTAGAATTTCATAGCAAGTCGATGGATCCGCCTTTTCTCAGTCGGGCTCACCTCAGCGGGTGTAGATCCATCTCGCAGATATTCCTTGATATACTGATACCGAGGATGTTGGATGGGAGGTAGCTCATCTGATACTTCTTCAATGTAATTCCCATAGGCTGGGGCCTTGTACAGGGAAATTGTGATGCTTGGCAAATGTTCCTTGTCTGATATACGAATCAAGGAGGCCAAAGTTGCTAATGCGTTCGCAAAGTCATTCCTATTACGAGGAATGTGTAGAAAGGAGATCTCTTCGAACTCCAAAGCCATCTTCAAAACCTGTCGATGGTAAGCAGCAAGTGTAGTTCCTTGGTTTGATAGATTCCAGTGGATTGTCTGATCACCAGCTCTGAATCTCCAAGGAGAGTTAATCGTCTGATGCCCATTGAGCGAGCAAGTTTTAGCCCCATGAGGCGAGCCTTCATACTCGGTACCGTATTATTGGTCTAAACCAGAATTGTAACCAGCAACAGGATATCTTCTCCCCACTGCGGACACTAGAAGTGCTCCATCTCCGAACCTTCCATATTAATACTCCATCAAAATACATCTTCCATGATTGGTGGCGTATCATACCGATGGTGTTCTTTGCCTTTGTCATTACTCCTTCATCGAGGAAATATATTTCAAGGGTTTGAAATCCCACGAAGGTGTAATGACGATTGATCCGCGATTCCTTGACCTTTGATGGACTTTTGAGTCACATATACGATGTCAAATTGTTGTAGGATCAACCGCCATCGGACAGACACCGACAATTTAACATAGGTTTGTTGAACACGTACTTGAGAGGATCCACGCGGGATATGAGATGGGTTGTGTGACCATGGAGGTAATGATGTAACCTCATGGAAGCCCATGCTAAAGCACAACACGTCTCTTTTCGATCGGAGTGTACTTGTGTTCACTCGCTCTTTGAACCTTTGCTTTGAGGTAATAGATAGCTCGTTCTTGGCCTCTATCGTCCTTTCGTCTCAAAGTGCGACCTATGGCTTTGTCATTTATGGACAGGTACATAAATAGGGGAACATCATCCCTGGGTGGTACCAAGACGGGAGCTTTGACTAGCTGTTTCTTGATTGTGAGGAAGGCCTTTTAACACTCCTCATTCAATTTCATGGAGGAGTTCTTCCTTAATAGCTTGAAGATTGGCTCACGAGTTTAACGTGAGTTGGGAGATAAACCCGCTAATGAAGTTGATTCTTCCCAAAATCCTCGTATTTCCTTCTACATATCGAGGAATAGGCATTTCCGTGATGGCTTGGAATTTGGCGGGGATCCACTCAATCCCTTTGTGGTCGACTAGAAATCTAAAGCAACTTGCTTCGATTTAAATGAAAAGGCGACTTCGGTTGGATTCAACTTCAAGTTGTACTTAAGCAACTTTGTTGAATAGCTTCTTGAGATGGTCTATATGGTCATCCTCCTTCCGGGATTTGACAATGATGTCATCCACGTAGATCTCGATCTCTTTGTGCATTAAGTCATGAAAAAGAGCCATCATAGCTCGTTGATAGGTGGTTCCGGCATTGATGAGGCCAAATGACAACCGTCTATAGCAAAAGGTTCCCCAAGGTGTGATGAAAGTAGTTTTCTCATGATCTTCCTCAGTAACCATGATCTGATGATATCCCGCAAAGCAATCAGCAAAGGATTACATGTCGTATTGCGCAGTATTGTCAATGAGAATGTGGATAAATGGCATGGGAAAGCTATCTTTTAAGCAAGCTTTGTTCAAATCCCGGTAATCCACGCAAACTTGCACCTTCCCTCCAGGTTTAGGCATGGGAACGATGTTGGATATCCACTCAGGATATGTAGACACCATGATGATGTCAGCTTGAAATTGTTTCACAATTTCTTTTTTCACCTTTAAACTCCACTCAGGTTTCAATCGCCTGAGCTTTTGCTTGACTGGCTTAAATCCCTCTTTAATGTGAAGGCGATGAAGGACAATATCAGTGGACAAACCCACCATGTCTTCATGAGACCATGCAAACACATCCTGGAATTGGGTTAATAGCGTAACCATGTCATTCTGTTGGTTTAGGGTAAGGTCTGAACCAATCTGGATTAACTTAGGGCTTTCAAAGGTTCCTAGATTGAAAGAAGTGGTTTGATCAAGGTTGGGTTTAGGTTTGTCTTTGACCCATTCTTGAATTTTTGGAGGCACCTCAATGTCATCTTGTATGTCCACCGAGGCTGAATTCATCTCTACATCAAAGGTACAATCCTTGTGGAGAAGAGGCACCGTGTCAGCAAGTACAGGCACATTTAAATTCAGTCCTAAAACAAAATATGCTTTCACTTAGTATATATGAAATGTGTTGATCATACACAGTGTTAGCATGTATTGGCAAAATAAAGCGCTAATCTTGCATGAGAAAAGTAAGCAGGTTATTATATCTACAGGCGTAAAGAGTTTATGCCCGCTTTACCCTTGACGACAATGCAAGGAATGATGTTCCAATTGGCAAGGGCAAAGTCCGAGTGGACCATGATGATAGAGGGATTGTCATCATCCTCCTTGTCCCCGAATGATGGCCATTACGCCCGGGCAATCATCGTCTGGGGTGTATATATTGGTATGTTCATCATGAGCGATGATCATTATCTGGGACATCATCATCGTATGGCGTCTTTCTTGATTCTTCGTTCCTCTTCTTCCACTGCGGGATTTGGAACAAAGACTTCTTTCTCCTTCACCAGTACCGGCTTGGGACATAACATAGCCATTACATTGGCTGGCACCTTTACGGGAGGTTGTGTGGACTCAGAGCTCGAAGGCAAAGATAAACACCGCATGGTTGAATCTGAAGGAATCTGATGATGCTTATGAGGATTCTTGTGACTAGAATTGGCAGAATAGCCTAGCCCAACTGTTCCAGTTTGCTTGGTTAATCGAATTGGATATTTGATACCCTGGCAATCTTTACCCAACCCCTGTCCTAGTTTATGACCCAACGACATCATTTCTTGAGTAATGAGCATTACTTGGCGAGAAATCTTGGGTTAAGAACAATGGCGCTCCAATAGCATGGTATTGGGTGTTGCTTATTTCCAAAGCATGAAAACTGACTGGTTCAACGTCTGCATTGGCATTGATGAACGGCATGTCCCCGTGTTGAGGACACTCTGGTTCAGCGTTGACCGTGACCAGGCTATTGTTGATAATGTATTTCAATTGTTGATGAAGGGTGGAGGGGACTGCCCCAGCCATGTGAATCCATGGTCGTTCCAAGAGCAGGTTGTATCCTGAATCTATCTTGGGCACATGGAAAGATATGCAGAATGTGTGAGGACCAATTTCGATTGGCAGCTCAATTACTCCGACCAAATTTCACCGGGCTCCATCAAAAGCTTTGATGATAGTATAGCTACTCTGAATTCGGTTGAGATTGATATTCATCTTCACCAAGGTAGCGTATGGGCAGATATTCAGCGAGGAACCTCCATCTATTAAGACTCTAGCTACCATATATCCGGAGGACAAGACCGCAATGTGCAACTGGCCAGTAATGATGGCCGGTCCCCTTAAGCGGTATGTCATCATCAGTGAAGGATATCACATTATTGTTGAAAATGTGATCAACTAGATGTTGAAACTTTTCCGTATCCACTGATGTCGGGAGATAGGCTTCTTCTAAAACCTTTAACAAGACCTTCCGGTAATTCTCGGAAGTTAGGACCAAATCCAGAATTGATATTTTTTGTGGAGCTTCTTTCAAGCTTAAAACCCCCGTAGCTTCATTATGACCCACAGCGCGGAGGAATTTTTCAATCTTCTCCATGGGTATTTTCCCTTTTAATTTGATGGTATGCTTCATCACCCGTTGGGGAAGATACAATGGATTTTCCTTTGACACTGTAGCAGTTGTATGTGAGGTGGATCCTTCACCTTCTCCATAATTCCACAGAACTGTGCATAAGCTAACAATAGGATATTGTGCTCTGCACGGTAAATTGATTGGCTCGGGAGCGGCCACTTTCAAAGGGTGGTTGATTCTCTTGAGTTGAATTATTGGCATTGCGAGTGATTTGCTAATCCCATCAGTTTCATTGGATATGACTGCTACCACACTCTTCCACTTAGTAGGTCCTGCATCTTCACTTGCACGTAACACAGTGTCGTTATCTGCCAAGCGCAGTGACACCACCATCACAATCGATTTTGGATAAAGTATGAGTGCTTGACGATTCTTACGTCTTTGTGGATCATGAGAGGCGGGAGTAATATTGACATACTCCATCAGAGTTGTACCATCCTGAATGGGGGTTGATTAGAGGTAGAAGGGAACTGATCCTTCCTTCATTGATTAACATATGAAGGATTTCCTCCATAGGTTGGCCCAGATAGGTGAATTCCCTTTTGTTGGCAAAATCCCGATGGGCTTTGGCATTTGCTCTCTTCGTCACTTTGTCTTCCAGCATTCCATTTTCTAAAAGTGATGAGGGAATATTCATGACAAGAGGTAGGAGACTGGCATGCTCCTAGCTGATTAATTGACGTGTCACTTGATGCTGATAAGTCACCAGTTCCGCCAATTGTTCAATTTATTTGCAGAGAGCTTTCATCTTTCGTTCCATTATGAACTGGAACTTGGTATAATCCCATATGTCATCACCGTCTTTGAGGGTCTGGGAAGATTCACAGCTAAAATTGGAACTCTGTCCATTGCTCCAATTGATCATGTTGACCTCTTCTTCTTTGTGTTGAGGAAGAGGGTTGTCTTGAACATGAGGCTGATCTGGTTTGGTGACCACAATTTCTCCGTTGTCTATCAGGTCCTGGATCTTGTGTTTCAAGGCCCAAGAATCCTCGAGTATCATGTCCAGTGCCCTAAGATGATAAGCACATTTCCGAGCAGCATTGAAACCCCGTCCATTAGGGCTGGCTGGTGGAAGAAGATGTGTAATTTTCTTCTGTGTTGTCAGAAGATTTAAAATGTTCTCGAGGATATCTCCTAAGGGTGTAAACACTCGAGGCGTTTGACTTCTCCACCTTTTGGTATTGGAGGGTTTGTAGATTCGTCTTTGGAAAGGAGTGTAGTTTCTCCTTTGAATAGGCATGTTCGATTGCCTTTTTTGACCTCGTAGTATCGTGGAAACATCTTTTTCATTCTGTTTATGGACCCTCCGGGTTGTTCCCATAATTTCAGTTGGATGTGATCGAATGACTTTGAGTGCGGCTAGGTCTTGAATCTTTCCGGACTTCAATCCCATCTCGACCATCTCCCCATGTTTGACCATTTCAGAAAATGGTTTGCCGATCTTGGCTAAAACTCTTTCATAGAAGGAGCTTTTGTATGTACATGAAAGTCATGACCATCTCTCGATTACGTCATGGAAGGACTAACTTGGCAGGCGACGAGCGTCTCCACCTTTGAGCATACTATCTGAAAGACTCGTTAGACTGCTTCTTGATCTTGGTAATTTGATACCGATCAGGAGCCATCTGAGTTTAAAAGCTGTATTAAGTGAGGAAAGCATGTGCTAACTCTTCCCAGCTATAGATTTTGGAGTTGTCTAATCTTGTGTACCACGAACGGGCTTCTCCAGTTAGACTCTTTTGGAATAATTGCATTCTGAGCTTTTCGTCCTCTGCATAAGATCCAAGTTCTCCAATAAACACCTTTAGATGTGTGTAAGGATCTCCTAACCCGTCATATTTTTCAAAATCAGGAGTTTTAAATTTTTTTGGATAATGAACACCATGAAAAATACACAGATCATCATATGAAACACTCCCGTGTGTTCCAATTCCTTTGATAGCGCGAAGGGTCTCTTCCATTTGGAGGACTTTCTTTTTTATGTCACCAGTGTCTGGATCTCCAATGGGATGGGCAGCATCATGATTTTTGGTGGTCGTATCCAACTGCAGTTCAGGTATTGTAATGACCCGGGTTCCTCCTTGTGTGGAGGATTCAGCATGTATGGGTATTTTCTGACCCTGTGTAGACTGGTGTATTCTTTGAGTAGAATAGCCAAATCTGTAATTTGTTTGCTTAATCCATCGAATTCTTTGCGAGAAACTGGATTAAGTTCAGCCTGGTCGGATGACGACATGATTGAATGTAGGCCTGTTGCCTTTTTGGACTTTGAACGGGTAGTAGGTACGATTGATTCCCTGCGAAATACTTGCATAGTTTAGTCTTTAGGGAATGTGGGTAATAACATGCTATGTGATGTGTCCTTTTTAGGAATTTTATCTTGCAAAAAGGATGTCAGTTGTTTGTAGCATGTTTAAAATATGTATGTGTACACATTTCTTCATATTTCTCATTACATGGAGATAGATATGGAATGTAATTACAAGTAATTGTGTTTACAAGTAATTTGAAATGAGAGCATGAAGAGACTTTCCTCCGTTTTGGGTTTATCAGAGCCTGACCTATCTTAGGTTACTCTCGCGGCTTTTTGGCATGAAGGTTCCCAAATCATCGCAATCTACTTGACGGGAAGTTAATCCGGTCTTTCAACTGGAGCGAATTTGGGTGGTGCCTTTCCTGAGCCTCGAAGAATTAGTCTTCTCACGAGTCCAGTAATCAAGCATCGACGGGATAGCCTCTTGGTGGAGGGACCACACAACATACATTCACATACATCGCGTCTCACCATATGAAAATGATGACATGTGCGAAGCACTAATATCATAAGTAGATATGGTGCGAAGCACTAATATCACAAGCAGTTATGGTGCGAAGCACTAAGTGCAATAAGGAAATGCATCCGTACACATTCATCAAATGTAAATGCAACATCCACACACAAGCAGATAACAGTTTTGAAAAGATTGAAATAGCGGCTTAAGTTCTCTTACTGGATTCCCCAGCAGAGTCGCCAGTTGATTTTTTAAATGGTTGTACCAACACAACCGAGAAAAGGTTTGCACATTGACCCAGTGATGTGACATCGCTAAAGCCAAGTCGGTGAAGCAAGAGATTCATTAGGTTCAGGGGACTTGGTTATGCGGGGGGAAGGTGTTAGGCACCCCCCGACATCCGTGTTACCACGGTGACCGCCTCTTTTCAAGAAATTATTATCTGAATGCGTGTGTGTGGGTCAATGTGCTGTTATTTTGAAGTAGTGCGAGGCCTCTTTCGAACCTATATACACAGGGTTTGAATTTATGTACAAATTCAATTTTAAGCAAGATATGGCAGTGATGTTTTTTTTTATAAAAGAGGTTTTTCAAACCCTGATGCTCAATAGTAATTGAGACCTTTTACACTCCCATTTTATTAAGCATTCGGCTTGATTGATTTTATTTTGGCGGATCGCGAGGCATCCGCATGCGAAAATAATGTACAAAATAATGCCGACTTCCTCGTGGGTATGGAAACCATCTGAGGAAATTCAGACACCACAGAATAATTTACAAGCTACTTACAGCTGAAAATGTCCATCACGGGAACCGAATCTAGATTCAATGGGATGAATCAGTGATCACATGATTCTAAGCATGAGAATCATCGCAATTTATATGAAAGCAATAAGCATGTATATATATAAATATAAAAGTCTGTAAATATATATATATATATATATATATACAAACATGATCACCAACCACGAAGCACTTCCATGGGGGATCAGAAATGTAAATAAAGTTGTAAAAGCTATCAACCGCCATGGAGGAAACTCAAAGTGACTTAAACGTAAATAAAGTCATAAAATATGGCCAACCGCCATGAAGGAAACTCCAAAGGGACAAAATATAAATAAAGTCAGTATAAAGCGATCAATCGCCACTTAAGTAAACTCGAGCGGGACCGAAACGTAAAGACATCTATAAAGCGATCAACCACCACGTAAGTAAACTCTGTGTGGGATTTAAATATATATATATATATATATATATATATATATATAAAAGCAATAAACGCATTAGGATGTAAAATCGGAAGCTCATCGAATGAGGTTCAACCACAGTTCATATATATATATATATATATATATATATATATATATATATATATATATAGCGAATAATAAACGCATAGGATGTAAAATATGTGCTCATCGAATGCAGTCCAAACACACGAGTTAATATATATAAATGTGTATATATATATATATATATATATATATATATATATATAAGCAAGCGAAACGCACAGGGCATAAAGTCTAGGCTCATCGAACAAAGTTTGATACAGTTAATATATATAAATATATATATATATATATATATATATATATATATATATTAAAGCAAATAAACGCTCGAATCAAGTCAGGCTCAATCGAGGCATAACTCAATGATGTTAGTCAATATATATGTAAATATATATATATATATATATATATATAATATCTATATATATACTGATGAAATGAAACCACAGATAGAAGTCAAGGGCAAAAGCAAGCAACACGACTCTCAATGTGTAGAAGGGTGTGTGCAAAGATGAAGAAAGACTCTAAAGTGTGTGAGAAGGCTTACAACCGATCGCCAAAAGAAGACTTCTATATCTTTAGAGTGGGTAAACTCTTGACTTTTGTAGGTATAAAAGGGCTATATATGAGGTTACTGTGTGTTTAAAAGGGAAACTACACTGCGCATGGGGTGAGTCTTGAGAGCAAATTAGGCGAGGTGGCTTCTAGCCTTTTTCTCTTGCAAAATGGGCAAAGACAAGCCCTCTATTTATAAAGCAATTTAGCCGAGGTGTACAGAGCAACCGGGTGGGCCCGGGTTTTTTCAAGTGGTCGTCTCAAAACGTGCACTCGTGCAATCGTGTAATGTCCACTCAAACTTTCGGAAGTGCAATCCGCATCCGTTTGAGGTATCTGAGGACCTATTTCGAACCGCCGTTGTTGAGAGTTATGACGATGGCATGGGATTAGAGTTTGTCTGCGAAGTTATTGAAGATGGGACGATGCCCCTCCGGTCTTCAAGCTTCAACTTTCATCCGTTACCCCGCACAATAGTCACTCGGGATTGGTTAGTCTTGTGGGACATTGTTGCGTAGAGATGTTAAGATGACGTGGCGTGGCATCGTGTTGACGAGATGACGATGTTTCCCCTCACCGGTGTTATCGCCGGATTAAATTTGATCATGACGTTGCTCGAACTTGAGATTGGGCTCTGTAATTGTTGAAGGTCCTCATTATCACCGTTGAGGTGTGCTGTCTTCCGATGTTATTGTCGGGTTGATCTGATGCATCTCGTTGTGGCTTAGAGATTGAAGTTGGTCGCATTTGAAACAAATATTTACAGGGGTTATCGCTAAAAGCGCATTCCTTGGGGTTATCACCAAGGTTGGTGGCTATTCCATGGTTGGGGATCGAGGACCGGATACCTCGGGGTTGTCTCGAGATTAATCGGTCTTCTCCGGTGTGTGTTCGGTATTGGATACGCACACCTCGGGGTTACATCTCGAGGTTGGAATTATTACTCCCAGTGTGATCCGGGGTTGATCTTCGAACTTACGGTAGTATCTGGGTATGGATTTGGATTGTCTTTCGGGGTTTTCTCTTAAAAAGCGAATCATCCTCCGCAATGTTAGTGATGATGAGTCTGAGAAAATTTTGAGTGTCTACATTTATACTACAAACTATCCAAGATAAGCTTTAGCTTCACAACAGTACCAAAACCATATCATTCCTACTAAAATATTGAAGAAGATCAAGTTATACCATTGGTTTAAGAATCTCACTCTGTTACTTGATGAATTCTATTCTGGATGGAGTTATAGATTACACAGAGGAACCTGCAACAAATGTCAATGCCAAAAATGACAAAGCTATTGTAGAAAAGAAAAATCAAGAGCTGGTGGAAAAAATTGAGGAGATGACATTGAAGAATGAAAGACTGAAGAAAAAAGTGGTGTACTCGATTTTTCTTTTTGCTTTCATGTTGTGGTTTTTGTTGTTTGTAATGTAGTCGAGTTGTGTTGTAATAAAATTGTTTAATGTAATGTACAGTGGTTTGCTTATTAGAGATGACATTGAGCTGACTATTGTTGTTGTTTGTAATGTACAGTGGTTTGCTTATTAGAGATGATAAGTTCTAATATGTTACACTTCCATGTTACACAGTTACAATATGAATATGAAAATTAAAAGCAAGAACAGGACCCCACCTTTCATGCAAGCAGTAGGTGTCAAAGCAAGAATAGTAGTAAATCAAAAGACCAAGTACTGGTCCAATTTTGCCAGCACACAATGTGTATCATTCACTATATTGATATACTCATGAATCATTGCTAAAAACAGATACTAATTATTAAAACCATGCCTCTCCTCCAATGTTTACAATCTGAAAATATGTTCAAAGTCATTAATTATTTTTCACATATACAATCTGCACATAATGTAGTAATAATTGTTTTTCACAGATACAAATATGCAGAGCCCATAACTTGATACATCTACATAAAATTAAAATCAGATAAATTGCAAACAAGAAGCTGCAAAAAATTGCACAACATGGCAACCATACTGTTATCATAATTGCAGTCTACCATAGTCTACACATCATCACTTGCCGCCTACCATACTGTTATCAGATAACAAGAAGTTTACATCCCTTGCAGTCTACTATTAGAGTTTATGCCCTAGAGGCCAATTATTTGATATAATTGCTTAACGTTTTGATATTATATTTGATTAAATAAATATATGATTTTATTATGGTTTTATTTACTGCGTAATATAATTGTTAACATAATAAAATTCCTTAGAATAGTGATACAAATTATATAGTTTCAAGTATGTGACTTGAACATGAGATTATATAATTACAATTAGTATCATTGTTCTTAAATGTCACTAATCGAGTATCATTGTTGATGGGACAACAATGATGCATTAAGACTAGTATGTGGATCGATTGATGACCAAATCTCATTGGTCATAAATATATGAGATATTAAGTCAATGCGTAGATACGTGTTAGAAGAACGATGTCTTTGGGCGGGACCACCATGAGAATTCTATATGGAGCATTATGCGAAGTGTCATTAGCAATTCTCATAGTGACAATGATGTAATGGTCCTCCGGCACGA
Organism: Panax ginseng; assembly: GCA_020205605.1. Taxonomy (NCBI): domain Eukaryota; kingdom Viridiplantae; phylum Streptophyta; class Magnoliopsida; order Apiales; family Araliaceae; genus Panax; species Panax ginseng. Next base: position 44,443,462 of record CM035136.1, read on the forward strand.
AATCGCTTATATTACTACACGATAATTTATTTACTTTGATATCATCAAATGTCACCTTTAATAGAGTGGACTATAAAGGTGATTATTGGGTTCATCATGAATCGTGTGAGAAATATGAGTGATCTAGATGGAATTTAACCATCCTATATATTATGGGTGATATCCATAGGCCTCTTGATTGAGTAGGACTATGAAATGCATGGCCATGCTCAAATAGTGATTTATTTCATATAGTCTACTCATTGATCAAGAAAACTCGGATTAAATTATGAAGAGTATGTATACATTCCATGACTCAGAGTTTAATCTAGGATATTAAGGTTAAAAGGATTAAATTACATTGAAACATTGGTCACTTAAAAGGTTGCATCGAATCATCGATCTTATTATTACTTGGGTAGCAGTGATGCATTACTAGATGCCGCTCACTGTTTATAATTTTATAATATGATTTTAAAATTATTGCCAACGTAATAATAACCTATAGGGTCACACACAAAGAACGTAATTAAAAGAAAATTAATTTAAATTGTAAAGATTTAAATATGTCAATATGATTGATAGAATTTTAAATTACAAATTTAAATTAATAGGATAATTTATATATAGGTATATTAATTAAGTAAGACTTAATTAAGATATATATAAATTCGGATTTTAATAATATTAGGTTTTTGATTAATTCCTTCTAACTGCTATATATATGATATATATCAGTCACTTTAGGTTTTACGTCAAAAATACAAAACCCTAGCCGCTCTTAGAGAGAGACTAGAGAAAACAGCTTCGAAAATCCTCATCCTTGGTGGCTAGTACCGCGGTTCCTTCTTCTGCAGATCGTAGGACGATTCGCGGAGCGTTCGTGTGGATACCGTAAAGACGCAGCTCGTTTGGATTGCGTTGGAGATTCGATCGTATCAATTCCAGTTTCTTAATTCTTGGATTGCGTTGGAGATTCGATCGTATCAATTTAGATTTCTTAATCGGTATAATTTCTAACCTCTGAATTAATTGAATTTTTCGCATGGATCCTGTTTTAGGGTTTGAAAATTGCTTAAAATTTTTTTTTTCATGCGTTTCGTGCGAAACCCCAACATCTACCATCTTGTTATCGATAACAAGAAGTTTATTTCTTCTTGTCCCTTTATATCCTCTTCTTTGCATGAACTTTTAGAAGCGGTCCTCGGTTTGATTGAGATCGACAAACTCGCTTAGAAATAAGTTTACGACCATCTTCAAAATCGAAGCCTTGAAATCAATAAACCGATCGAGCCTCGATTTCTTGAACCCACATAATCGTGTTCAGTAAATCATTATTTGGTCATCCCACTATAGAAATTTAGTTCTTTGTTGATGACACCCAAATGATTCTTCAACAGTGAAGCTCATTGCTTTTTGCTCTTGTATGAATCCACTTACATCTTTGGTCGACATAATCTCGATACTTAGAAGCGAGCTCTCTGTTTCGCAAAACTTAGATTCAAATCTTTCCGATGCAGGAATGAAACCCAAAAGAGAAATCGGAATACTTTTTCTCAATAAGCCCATCAATCGACGTGGTTCGTCAAAATGTTCGCAAACTTGATCACGTTCGCGAACCGTTCATATCCGCGAACTCAATCATATTCGCAAACAGTTTGTGAACAGCTAATGATCGAACTTGCACATGTTAGTTCGAATATGTTCGAGTTCGATTAATAGTGTTCGAATTCGGTAAAATTCGGATCGGTTCAATTTGTTTGCAAACCTAGTTATTTCTCTTTCATTAAGCCCAAAATCTTGTTTTCGCAACAACTTTATCTGATAGAGGGTCGATCGCTTATTCAAGTTGTGCTTGTTATACGTTTACAGTTTGACCAAGATCCCCTGTTCAAAAATGCTTAGTAGAGTTAGTTCACCAACAAAAATATTTCATTAAGATGCCTTGTAGAGCATGCATTTATGTGATAGAACCAGATGATGACATCTCAATACTGTAAATAAGTTATGCAAAGGATAAAGCTTTATGACTTGCCTTTAATTGAAAATAGATAACATAATAGTAAATTGAATCTACACGATGAACAATGTCAATTATAAAAATATTCTAAAACAAATCAATGCCTAAGACTTAGCTATGAGACCAAAAGTGTAAGGAACATAAGGGCCAACTTGGGGAGGGGTTGTAAACCAAAACCGTTGCGTGTTATTTCCAATGCCAATCTCATAGTAATATTTGGTGTCATACTGCACAGATAAGGAAATGCTTTAAATTTTAAGTTCTGAAAATTTGGAAAATACAAATTGAATTGAACCTCCATTAAGTAATTTATCATGAAAGAGGCAAGAAACTTGCTTATATGATGTTTATGCTCAAAATAAAAAACTAGACATTTGGAAATAATTTATCATGAAAGAAGCAAGAAACTTGCATATATGATCATCATACCGTACTCGATCACCGTAAGCGATTCTTATTGTTTGTTGGAAATAATAGTGAAAATCTCTAGATTATAGCTTCTAAATTTAAACACCCAAGAATTGCAACTAGAAACTAGCAGATTCTAGGGTTTGCCCCTCAAAAAATATTAACTCAAAAAGGAGCAATCATAGAAAATCAAAACACAAAATCTAAAAATATAAGCCTAATTCAACACTAACAACAAGAAAATTCAGAAACCCACTTCAAATTTTGTTACCTTGTAGTGAATCGACGCTCCACGAGACGGCTTGCAGTGAATCGAGTTTGACACAGACGAGGCGGCTTACTGACCCCTCGATCGGCGTCCACGAGGCAGGCACGGAAGGCTTCAGAACCCCTAGATTGGCGTCCACGAGGCAGACGGGCATGAAGAAATTTTCGAGATAGAAAGCGGCGAGAGAGAGAGAGGATGAGATTGATTGTGAGGAGAGAGAGCACGATGGGCGACCTTTCTTTTGTTCTGATAAAAAAGTGAAGAGATAGAAGAAATAAGGAGCGACGTGTTTTTTTTCTTTGATCCGATTGCTTAATCAAGTGAATAAGGTAAAATCTAAGATCCTTACTCATATATATATATATATATATATATATATATATATATATATATATATATATATATATATACGGATCCAGATCTTAAAATTTCACCCATTATCCAACTCACCGAAGTTCACCCCCCTTTAGCGACGGACTTGGCGATGGTTTGGTCATACAACTGTAAGTCTATACTTTTAATGACAGACATCATATAAGCGTTGCTAAAAGTATAGCGATGATTGTATGATCGAATCGAGTCATTCTTAGATCCGTCATAAAGGAGAATGAGAATTTCGAGTAAGTTAGATAAGAAGTGAGCTTAAGATATATTTCCTATATATATATATATATATATATATATATATTATTTAGGAATTAAAATTTGATAACATACAATGGTAAATATATAATTTTATCTATTTAGTCAACTCTAAAACTTACGAGAATACTAATTGTTACTTAAAAAACGAGAGGGGTGTGAGTGTTATTAGGTTATGTAAAAGTAATACCGAGAAAGAAGCAAAAGAAAAGACTAATGCTTGTGCTGAATACCAAACATGTGTGGTCTATAGCAGAGTTCCCTACGTGTACAAGTCTTCACAGTTGTATTTTACTCTAAAAGTAATAACGAGAGAAGCAAAAGAAAAGAATAATGCTTGTGCTGAATACCAAACATGTGTGGTCTATAGCAGAGTTCCCTACGTGTACAAGTCTTCACAGTGGTTGTTGTGGGCCTGACTTCCTCCGATACCAAAGGAGATACCAAACGAATCTTCTTTCAGTGTTCCATCTTCTAATCTCCATCTTCTTCACCATAGTTTTTTCTCAATAACCAATCAAATTATCAGAAACCCATTCAATACATATAATATAGATAGAAATTGAAAGAAAATGAGAGCTCTGAATTCACATTTTGTGCTCATTGATCTTCACAGCTCATGGCACTCAGCTACCCAAATTCCCTCTGCAACTTTAGCTTGTATTAAAGCCTCCAATTTTCCAACTTCAATCTCAGCGGCATATCGTCGAACACGTCGCGGGCATACGAAAATATCATCGTCTAATTCGTCGATTCAACCAATTAGATCGCCGGAATTTCGTAGGCCGCACGATAATTGGTCAACGCCGGGAAATGGGTTGTCATCAGTTTCTTCAAATTCGGCTTCCACGTCGACTTCTGGATCGGAGTCGGTACCGGAACTTGACTTGTTTCTTGAACTGGTGCCCGTAAGAATGAGAAATGAGCTTTATGGGCATGTGGGAATTGGGGAATTGATTGAAATTGTGATGGATTTGGGTAGGTCTCCACTTGCTAGGTTCCCATCTGGGGATTGGGTGATTTCTGAAGAGCCTGTGAAGCTTGAAGATTTACGGCATGCAATATCAAAGGTTATTTGAGTGAACTTTTTAAATGGTTTCTGCATAATTTAATTCAAATATTTTCAGAATGATGCAAACGTAATCAATATTTATATGCAGTCAGATATCCCCAGTGAATTATGTTTAGGCTTAAAGTATGATCTTCAAACATAAGACTTATGTTTTTAGTTCTATCTTTATGACTGAAAGTGACCTAATATTATTAAACTAATGTCAAGTGATTTTAAAATATATATCTGTATTTGTCATATTAGCAATGTTGAAGTAGAGTTTCAAAGATTTAGAGTGAATTTCTTGGATTTGCTTTAGGTTGGTGACTTTTCGGATGACAACCGTTCTGGGATTAATCATTCATTACATCGTATAAGTGCTATTCGAAACCGTAAAATGCAAATTATAGGCCTCACTTGCCGGGTAGGTCGAGCTGTATCAGGAAGTGCTGAAATTATAGGGGACTTGATTGAAGGGGGCGGTTCTATCTTGGTTATAGGACCTCCAGGAGTCGGCAAAACAACCTTAATCAGGTATACTCAGTCTTCACTAGTAAATTTTTCCCATTAACTGCATGAGAAATATTGTATCATTTGCGTAAAATGTTACTAAAGTATTATGATATACTTCTTGAGAAGCTTTAATTTTTCAAGGCATTTCCTATAGTCAATTTGGGGTTACCCTATGTGTGTAATTTTGCATCATTGACTTTCTTTATATTCAGTGGCAGTTCAAATAATGTGAAAATGGAATTAAAAGAATTATGTATAGGTAGGGTAAGCTTATGTATTGAGTTTCTTCAAACTTAAAATGAACTTGACAGCTTTCACAGTCATTCATATTATAATTTATAAAAGTTTTTTTTAGCATTTTGATTGCACTTACTTTTTTGCAAAACAATTCATTCATCTAATGAGATTTTGTTTTTGCAGAGAAATAGCTAGGATGCTGGCAGATGAGTGCAAGAAAAGAGTGGTAATCATAGACACGTCCAATGAGATTGGAGGTGATGGAGATGTTCCTCATTCTGGAATAGGCCGTGCAAGAAGGATGCAAGTTCCAAATGTTAATATGCAGCACAATGTGAGTGTTGAACTTGATTCTATTGCTTTATTTTATACCTTGCATTCTCCTCAATGAGCTACACACGCGTGTATAGTTTTGTGATTTATCTCTTGTTTAATTACTGAGCAGGTGATGATTGAAGCCGTTGAAAATCATACACCTCAAACCATCATAATTGATGAAATTGGAACAGAGCTTGAAGCATTGGCCGCCAGTACAATTGCCCAGAGAGGTGTTCAACTTGTTGGAACTGCACATGGAATAACTATAGAAAATATAATGAAAAATCCCTCTCTTCAGATTCTTGTAGGAGGCATAGAGGTGAAAACAGTTTTCTTGTATTTCAGTCTATATTTCTCATTTATTTTTAAACTCATTTCCGTTGTTTGTTGTTTTTTCCCCTCCTTTTTACCAAGTTATAAATGGTGTGACGGTATATATTTGAAGTGGAGCTGTAGTTAACTTCTTTATTTTCATTACTGACTAGAATCTAGTCTATTCAGGTTCTCTTGGATGAGTAGTGTAGCTTTTTTGAAAATTGTTCATTCATGTAAAAACAGAGTGTTACCCTTGGTGACGAGGAAGCAAGAAAAAGGAAAGTGCAGAAGACAATTCTTGAGAGGAAAGGGCCTCCTACATTTACATGTGCTGTTGAAATGATATCTAGAACTGAATGTCGTGTTCATCACAGATTGGATGCAACTGTAGATGCTATACTTGCAGGTATTGTGTAATTCCTGAATCATTGAAATATTCTGTTCAACTTTATGACAATGGTAACTGACGAAAAGCTTTTCTGGACACTAGGCAAATTGCCCCTGTTTGAAATACGTCACATGGAAGATGAAGCTATTAATAAGTATCTGGAATTTACTCCAATGCCTGAAAAGAACCATCTAGACTTTAAGGTTGCTAATAATGAACACGAAAGTCGCGAAATAGAGTCTGATGATGAAGAAGATTTCTCCGATTCTATGAAATCAAACATTAATAGAGTGAGCAAGAGGAGCTCCCCCGTGTATGTTTACACTTACAAGGTAATTACCCAAAACATAAAAAGTGTCAAGTCCCACATTTAGTATCTCCTTCCAGTTTATGTATTTACATGGTCACATGAAGAAATGAGAATCTACGTATAGTCATATACTAATTTCGCAATATCATGTTCAAAAGTAAGTCAGAAAGCATGCTCAGATACGAAGTTTTAAAGGAAAAACTAACATACAGATGAAGAATGTACTTGCAGTTATGTGGTTTGTACTTCAATAAAAGGCCATAAGAAATTGAGTTAATTTCGTGTTTGGTATGTTTTAGATCCTGGAAGCTGATCTTCAACAAGTTGCAGTGGTGATGGGACTTGAGGATGAAATATACGTGACCGACGACATTGGGATTGCAGATGCCATTCTAGCACCCAGTTCTGAACTGAAACATAACCCCTGGATCCGCAGCGTAGCAAAGTTTCAAAAGTTGCCTGTATTTGTTATTAAGGTATCCTCCTCTATTTTCTTAATAAGTAAAAGCATTAATTCGTATATTTCATTTCTCAATCTGGTGTAAAATTGTTTGAAAATGCAGTCAAGTACCATGGCACAAATGGTAAAGGCCATCCGTATGATTCTCGAGATGGATTCCTTTGTTTGGAGATCGAAGCAGCCAGTTAAAAGTTCTTTAGACATTGAAATTGAAGATGATGCACCAAAAAGAAAACCATCGCTGGAGGAGATTGATGCCTTGGAGGTCCATTCCTTTTCTCTCCCTTGTTCTTTAGATTGCTTTTCTTTCTTATAATTGAATTTGAGAAATGTTGGTCAAGTGCTACATGAGTGAACTGTCGACATATTTGATTGGAGCATATACTAGTTAGTTGAGAATTCTGCTAAGAAACACTTGCATTCATATCTTATACTCCCTTCATTCCAACATATAAGATCATTATTGACTTTTCAAAGTCAATTTGAGACATTTTCAAACTCAACAATTCATTAGATTTAGTCAATACAGTAATGAATAATGTAAACTATCTAAAAAGTACTTGGAAAATTATAAGATTGATTGTTTCATTGTTTTTAGTGAATCTTATTAATTTTGAGTTAAAATATTCAAAAGTCAATAATAATCTTATAATTTAGAATAGATGGAGTATTTTACAATATACGCACCAATTCTTCCCTTGTCTTATCCCCAAATTCTTTTGAATATACTCTCTAGACTCCCATATATTTGCTTCTTAACTGCTACAAAAGATGAGAGTATTTTACATTTGCTTTGACCATCTTTCTCTGTCATCCAACCCAAGAAAAGACTAAATTGGAAAAAGCCAATTCAACTATTTCGGGTATCTTTCATGCATATCTGTTTAGAGAGCCTAGAAAAACACTCAAAATCCTTGACTCTTCCATTATGGCATCAAGAGACAAAAGTCCCAGCTCTTTCATATTTTAATTGAACTTATTATGTTGTGAAAGTGCAGAGCGTTTGTCACCCATATTCTGACTCCAGAGGTCCTAGACTAGAGAACCTTTCGATTCTGTTCTCCGCTCTCGCGTTTTCTATAAATACGACTTTATATGGTACTCCATGTTTTGGTTTCAGAGGGAATATATAAAATTATGAATTAATGGAATATAATGTTTAGTCGTTCATTTTTTGACATATTGTTGGACACAACTTGTTGTTCCTCCACATTACTTTCTTTTTTCCTGGATGGTATGATTTAGCTTCTGAATGGCTGACTGCTCTAGGACAGATATCCTGGATGGTCTGATTTAGCTTATGTTACACGGACTAGGATCCTTTTACTCTCCTTTAGTGAAATTTCCTTCCAGTGACGTCAAAAAGCATTGATGTAATTACCCGTGTTGGATCCTTTTAACGACGTGTTCCCGTATCCTATAATTTTAGAAATGAACAACTCCGGCATTTAAGACACTTCCCGCAGCTGATCTCCGTACCTGAGTCCGTGTAACATGGGATTTAGCTTCTAAATGGCTGACCACCTTTTATTCCATCTCCTACAGGAGGTACGTCTTGCTATAGAGTATATTGTTATTCCCGGTGGTGAGCCTGTAGAACTACTTCCAAGACGCTCCGAGATTGTTGCCCTGCAACTTGAGCTTGTGGAGAGCTATCAACTGGCGGCGGAGAATTCGGGTACCGAGTTGAACCCCAGGTTGCAAATTCTTCCCAAGAAGTTGAACAAAAGAACTTCTATGAAACACTCGAAATCTAGTTCCATTTTACAAAATGGTTTTAGCTTTCAGTCTGTCCCTAGTGCTGGTGTAGGTACTAGTGTTCCTCAGCTGCCACTTTTGCCTGATCAGTAGTCCAAAAATTTCATCCAATTACAACATACTTCAACCTTTGGTTGATTCATCATTTCTCATTTCATGTACAGTCTCTCGTACATTATGTAGATTCAACCATGTTGTATATTTTATGTAATTTTGTATTTTCTTTTGCAAGTGTTGTATATTTGATATAATTTTATAATTTATTTTCACATGCGGTAATTTGTTATTGTAAATAAAATAAATTAATTTTTAAGAGACAATCTTGTTATCATACTTTTGGTCAATGCAATCAAATTTTTGTTATCTGTAATATATAGTATTATTTAATAATGCATATAAATATAATAATAATAAATTATGTAAAACAGAAACAATGTGTATAATAAAAAATATAAATCCGAGTCCTTTGAATTCACAAAGTCTCCTTAAAGCAAATTTATTCCCCCACAGAAGCTAAGGGTTAATTGAATAATTGCTTCCCAACATAAAACGGATTTCAATTCTTAATTAGTAGCATTACAAAATTAAGAATTCATCGAACTAATTTCTATGTTATGCACTGAACTAACATTGATAATTAAAATGCATGCATGAAGAAAACTAGGACTTACGATTAGTGCAACACTATTTGATGAGATAACAGGATTTGCGAGAAGCGGGAAGCAGGATTAACATGGAAGGAAGGCAGGATTAACAGAAGGGAAGGAGCAGATTGTAGAAGCAAAAGCGGGAAGAAGCGAGCGGGATTTAATATCTTCGCAAAAGCGGAATTGCGAGAAAAGCGGGAGAGAGAAAAAAATGTTATTTTTGAAATGTTCCCACACCGTTTATTTATAGAATAATTCTGCAGCATATGGGAGCAACCGCCATCAAAACTACGTAGTTTAAACAAAATCTGATAAACAGATTTTGCCCAAAAAGATATATATTATGATCCACCCAATCCGAATCCAGGCCGACTAATTCAATCAATTTTCTCATTCAATTCTTAATGGATTTGAACACATAAATATATATTTTATCAAACCCATTTCCAACAATCCCCCACATGAATGTAAAATTGGCTTTACAATATGCAAAATATGTTATGAATATGCAGACACTAGTTCGAGTACATAAGAAAAGATATTTCATCAGGTTAAGTAGCCTAGTGGCTTTGAACTTGCCCTAGTAAAATCTATCGGATTTACTTGGCTAATCAATAGACTTGATGTCTTTGAACTGTCGCCTTTTGTGTAAACCAAGACAATAGAATTCACAAAATATCTCTTCAGACATAGTTGGTTCTCACGTTTGTGTTCATTTTGGCCTTGAAACACCTCTTGGTTCGTGAGTATATTAGAGAATTGACCTTCAAAATTCTCACGTGAAGTGGCCCCCCTTCTTACTCACGTAGGTGACTTCTATCAAAGTAGTATCTGCAATACCCCACTTGAACATATTTCAAGATATAAAAATCATTAAAAGCGTATCTTATCCACGATTCTCATGGCGGATGTGCCTTTGTCTCATTTTGGAATGGTTAGGAGTAAATATCTCTAGTGATTGCTTTCTTGAGTACTACATAGTTCGGTTTGCCCATTGAACCTAGATCTTGGGATCTCCAGTCAACTAGGTTGGGTTGCCACTATGACGACTCTTATTTAAACAGTAAGCTTTAAACCCATTGATTTTTCCACTTGCTCTCTTGTTAAACTTTTTGTAAGCGGATCCGCAATATTATCTTTTGACTTTACATAATCAATTGAGATAATTCCATTTGAGAGCAATTGTCTAACGGTATTATGTCTTCGTCGTATATGGCGTGACTTACCGTTATATAAATGACTCTGTGCTCTTCCAATTGTTGATTGGCTATCACAGTGTATACATATATAATTTTAGCACAGTCTTGACCAATTTGGAATATCCTCTAAGAAATTACGAAGCCACTTCGAAACTTCTTCTCGACTTTGTCTAACGCAATGAATTCGATTCCATTGTAGACCTAGCAATACACGTTTGTTTTGAGGATTTCAAGATCTTTTTGCACTACTACCAGTGTAAATACATATCCACTTGTGGATTTTGAATCTTTAGTATCGGATATCAATTAGCATCATATATATCCTTCCAATCTTCTTTGGATATCTTGTATAGTGCGATCCATATTTTTTGAGTATGTTTTAAATATCCCAAAACTCTCAAAATAGCTTTCGATGATCTTTACGGATTACTCGTATACCTACTTAGCTTACTTCTTGAATAAGCTATATCTGGTCTAATCTGAGTTCATGACATACATTAAAGCGCCTATTATACGAGAATATTCTAGTTGAGATATCTTTATCACCTTCATTTTTAGCTAGATGAAGATTTATATCAAGCTGGGGTCTTATTTAGAATTATATTATACTTGTTAAATTTTTCAAGTATTTTCTCAATGTAATGAGATTGAGATAATATAATTCCATCGAGAGGTTCTAGAAATCTTGATTCCTAAAATTATATCATCAACCCCAAGTCTTTCATATCAAACCTATTTGACAAACATACGTTTAGTAGAGTTGATAACTTCATTGTTCTTTACCCATGATTAACATATCATCCACATAAAGACAAACAATGACATATTCCTTTTGAGTGCTTTTGACATAAACACATTTGTCACATTCATTAATTTTAAATCCATTTGATAACATAACATTATCAAATTTCTCATGCCATTGTTTTGGTGCTTGTTTTAATCCATATAAAGATTTAACAAGTTTGCATACTTTCTCTCTTGTCCGGGGAGCAGTGAAACCTTGAGGTTGTTCCATATATATTTCTTCATCTAATTCACCATTTAAGAATCACGGTCTTTACATCCATTTGATGTATTTCAAGTCTATTTAAAGATCTTTATTGCTATTAGCATTTGAATAGATGTAATTCTTATAACGGTGAATAAGTGTCGAAATAATCCAATCCTTCCTTTTTGTCTATAGCCTTTAACAACAAGCCTTGCTTTGTATTTATCAATTGAGCCATCGACTTTCATCTTCTTTTGAAGATCCATTTATACCCTAAGGGTTTTGAACCGGTGGAAGGTCCACCAATTCCATGTATGATTTTGCATAATGGACTCAATTTCGCTATTTATTGCTTCTTTCCAATGAGAAGCATCTGGAGAGGATATTGCTTCCTTGTACGTTCGAGGATCGTTTTCTAACAAAATGTTAGAAAATCCGGACAAAAGACGTTGAAGTCCTTGCCCTTTTGCTACGTCTAGGCTCATCCACTACAGACTCTTTGTCTATATTTTCAGGATTATTACTAGTAGCATCCAAAGGTCTTTTGTTTGGATTTGAATCATTATTTCCATTATATGGAAAAACATTCTCAAAAATGATGCATCTCTTGATTGATAAATGTATTAACATGAATATCGTTAATTTTGATTTATGAACAAGAAAGCGATAAACCTTCTTTATTATTTGCATAACCAATGAAAACACGATCAATTGTTTTTGGTCTATCTTAACCTTTTTAGGTTTAGGAACCATTACCTTTGCTAGACACCCCACACTCTTAAGTATTTATAGCAAGGTCTATGACCTTTCCATAATTCATAAGGTGTTTTGTGAGTTTTCTTATGAGGCACTTTGTTAAGAATATAATTGGCAAGAAAGCAAAGCTTCCCCCACAAATTTTGGGGTGCTCGGAAGCTGTTTAACATAGCATTCAACATTTCTTTCAATGTTAGGTTCTTGCGTTAACAATCTAGTTAGATTGAGGTGAATAAGGAGGCGGTAGTTTGGTGAATAATACCATGAGTAGAGCATATCTCTTCAAATGGTGATTCATATTCACCACCTCTATAAACTTCTTATTGCTTTAATCTTTTTGCTAAGTTGATTTTCAACTTCATTTTTATAAAGTTGAAACTTTTTTCTCTGACCTCATCTTTGCTTCTTAGCAAATATACATAACAATATCTTGTGCGATCATCAATAAAGGTTATGAAATATTTTTTCCCACCTCTAGTTTGCACAAACTTTAAGTCACATATATCGATTGTGAATTAAATCTAGAGGTTCGATTTTCCTTTCAACAGAATGAAAGGGTAATCTTGTCATTTTTGATTCCACACAAATTTCACATTTATGTTTCTGATTAATATCAAATTTAGGCAAGAATTCTAAATTAATTAATCTACGCAAAGTATTATAATTAACATGTCCTAATCTAGCATGCCATATATTTGAAGACTCTAACAAGTAAGCAGAAGAATTAATTTTATTATTATTAATAGACTTCGGTACAACAATCATAACATTCATCTTAAAGAGCCCATCATTCATGTAGCCCTTTCCTACAAACATATCATTCTTTGTAAGTACAAACTTATCAGACACAAACACCAACTTAAAGCCATTCTTGCTAAGTAGTGACCCAGAAACTAGATTCTTCTGAATATCTGGCACATGAAGCACTTCATTCAAAGTCAGTTCTTTGCGGATGTCATTTTTCGATATAATCTTTCCACGTCCTTCAACCTTTGAACTTGAGGAGTTTCCCATGAAGAGTTGATCATCATTTTCTACTGGTTTGTAAGTAGAAAACATCCATTTGTTGGAACATATGTGGCGAGTAGCCCCAGTGTCCACGTACCACTCTTTAGGGTTTCCTACCAAATTGCATTCAGATACAACTGCAGAAAGATTAATGTCTGAAACATCTTCAGACAACTTTTCCAGTTCAGTCACATTTGCTTGAGACTTCTGTTCTTTCTTGAACTTCTTTGGCTTGCGACATTCACTTGATTTATGTCCTTGGATGCCACAGTTGAAGCATTTGCCCTTGAATTTCTTCTTGGCCTTGAAGGCTTCTTTGCCTTCACGCTTCCTTTTGTTGTTGTTTGGCCTTTGTTCTACAACATTTGCCTTTGCTTCAATGAAATTCTTCCCACTCTTCTTCTCAGATCCTCGATTGTCCTCTTCAATCCTAAGTCACACAATCAGTTCTTCAAGATTCATCTCTTTGCGTTTATGCTTCAGATAATTCTTGAAGTCTTTCCATGATGGTGGAAGCTTCTCAATCATTGCAGCAACTTGGAATGAATCACTTAATGACATTCCTTCAGAATGAATGTCATGTAGAATTATCTGTAATTCTTGAACCTGAGTGATAACTGCTTTGGAATCTATCATTTTATAATCAAAGAAATTTACCGAAGTATGAATTTTTTCATGCCCGGCATCTTGATTTTATATTTTTTATCTAAAGATTCCCAAAGTTCTTTTGCAGTTTGAATAGTACAATATACATTATATAATGCATTATCTAAACCATTCATTACATAATTTCTGCAAAGAAAATCTGCATGTTTCCATGCATCATTTATGACCACCTTTTTTCTTTATCGGTTTCTCCTTCAACAAAAGTAGGACGGTCCTCTTGTAGAAAAGCGAGCCAAATTCAATGTTGTGAGATAGAATAGCATTTTTGTTGCCAGCGCTTGAAATCGGTTCCATTGAACCTTTCGGGCTTTTCTCCATGAGACATACTCACGGCGGGGAATGGTACTTAGTAGATGCCATTTACATTATACAAGGAAGACAATTGTCGATAAGCGAAACAAATTTCATTTTATACAAGATGTAACAAATTTTATTTACAAATTTGTTTTTGCGAGAATATTTATATATTAACACAATAATATATCTTAACAATCAAAATAAATTTATTATATAAATTTGAAAACAATAACAGAATAATATCTATTAATATGCAAACAATTTTCTGTTTACATAAAACACTACTACAATTACAGAATATATATAAACAGAATATTATATATCTACTAACATGTAATATTCCTAAACATATAAACATGCAACAAAATAAAATAAATTGTTATAATGAGTAACTTAGTTTAATAATTTGTTATGATAACAAAATTATGATTATGAACGGATAGAAACAGAAATTTGTTTTTTTTTTTTTACCAATAATAATTACATGCACCATGCAATATTTACTACACTCATATATATTATATATTATATATTATTCTCGCATATCATGCACACACACACTTCTCGCACCATATATTAATATTAAACTTTCACGTACTCATATATTAAACTTTCATGCAATATCATATTCAGGATATAACTTTCATGCACTACTAAAGACACGATATAAATATATATATATATATATATATATATATATATATATATAAGATATTATATATATAATATATATTCTAATAAAGTATGAATATAAATATATAATATATTATATTAACCAAGAAGAAGTGATACTAACATCTTCTGCAGGATTTGTCTTGAGAATCATTTGCATCATATTCAATGAATATAACACTAAATATATAACTTTTACACTATTTATATAAAATATATAACATCTTTATTATATTTATGCAATATATACGTGCTTTGAGTAAGAAATAATGTGGATGATTACAGGATCTGAGGAATTGTGTACTTGACTTGATGAATTCAAATACCCACTTTAAATTCAAATACTTGACTTAAGGAATTGTGTCTTTGGATTGTTATTTTAATATATATATATATTAACATGTATATATATATGCATATATATATATTTAAATGAAATTGAAAAAACAGAATTTAATATATATACATGCAACACAAATTCGACAAAATTAATCAAAAACAAAATATCATGTATATTAAAATGCAACAAATATTATGTTAAAATAATTTTCTATTCACATCAAATAATACTATAATTACAAAAGATTAAATTTGCTTTAAGATTGTTATACGTAATATATAGTATTATTTAATAATGCATATAAATATAATAATAATAAATTATGTAAAACTGAAACAATGTGTAAAATGAAAAATATAAATCCGAGTCATTTGAATTCACAAAGTCTCCTTAAAGCAAATTTATTCCCCCACAGATGCTAAGGGTTAATTGAATAATTGCTTCCCAAGATAAAAGCAGATTTCAATTCTTAATTAGTAGTATTACAAAATTAAGAATTCATCGAACCAATTTCTATGTTATGCCTTTGAACTAACATTGATAATTAAAAATGCATGCATGAAGAAAACTAGGACTTCTTGTTAGTGCAACACTATTTGACGAGATAATGGGATTTGCGAAGCGGAAAGCGGGATTAACAAGGAAGGGCAGGATTAACGAGGAAGGGCAGGATTTACGAGGGAAGGAAGCGGGATTGCGAAGTAAAGCGAGATTTAATATAATTGCAAAGCGGGAATTGCGTAAAAGCGAGCGGGGAAAAAAAAAAAATGTTATTTTTGAAATGTTCCCACACCGTTTATTTATAGAATAATTCTGCAGCATATGGGAGCAACCGCCATCAAAACTACGTAGTTTAAACAAAATTTGATAAACAGATTTTGCCCAAAAAGATATATATTACGACCCGACCCGAATCTGACCCGGCTCGGCCCGTCAATTTTCTCATTCAATTCTTAATGGATTTGAACACATAAATATATATTTTATCAAACCCATTTCCAACAATTTTCACATTAGAAGAATTGTTTAGATATAAGAGAATTTTAAGAAGATGATGTACCAACTAAGATTGATCATCGATAATTAATAGACTGGTTACTAAATCTAACTAAAATTGGGTATCGGTATACCGAACCGATTAGTCGGTCCGGTACTGGTTAGACCGTTTTTTTCCTCATATCATACCGTGTTTTTTCCGCAAAACTGCGGACGCTCTCCACTTGATCGATTGGTTCCACTACCTTTAAATAATTTACTCAGCCATTTCATGAAGCGGGACTTCCTGTGTGTGTGAAGAAACAAAGTGCCTGCTTGGCTGCTTAAACCCACAGTTAAATTAACCAACAAATTCAATCTATATATATACATACACCCGAAAGGCCGAAAACAAGAAAAAACAAAGTGTCCTGCTCAAACTCACGATTCTATCATCCAACAATTCAATTTAAACATGCACCAAAATAAGAATTCAACGAACTAAAAGTAAAAAGTCTGACTGAAGCATTTTGTCAAACAGGTAGAACCCAATAAGAAATCAAAGATAAACAAGTAACATTTGAACCGTACATGCAGGGCTGAGAAAGGTAGTTGACACTGGAAGAAGACATGGGTCAGGTGGAATTGTATGTATAGAATAGCCGGGATTTCAAGGAGGTGAAAAGGGAAGCCTAAAATGGAAAGGACTTGGGCTATGTTTATTTGTAAAGATTATTATAATCCAAGATTATTAAAGCTATTTTATAATCCCGAGACTAATAGTCCCAAGTAAATTTAAAAACAAACAAAACACTTGGGTCATGTTTGTTAGCAATGATTATAATCCCGTGACTATAATCCATGAGATTATAATCCCAAGACTATTAATCGTAGGATTAAATAGTTATACTCACGTGTTTGTTTTTTATGAGAATCATGGGATAACTTAAAATAAACTAATCCTATGTTTGTTTTTTTTCAGGATTAGTTAAATGATTGGATAAAAAAAATATCTTTTGAATTATTATACCCTTACTAATAATAACATATTTTAAATTATAATTTAAACTTATTTATACATCAAAAAATGATGAACAATTAATTAGAAACTTTTAAATAAGTGGTTATATTATTTAATCAAATACTCAGTGGTACTAATTATATAATTTAACTTTAAATGAATAATGTTATAATTTTATCGAAACAATTTATACAGTACACACTAATACTAATTATGTAGTCATGCGTATACATGGCATGAAATATTTGAGAATCAAATTATCATAAATTAGCACATAAATTAACAAAATAGATAGTACAAAATACATGATATGTGAAATATTAAAATCTTATTAGAAATCACCAAAACTAAAATTAGAAGAAAGATTAAGATTAGCTATTTCACTTGGCGGACAAAATTTAAAGTCTAGAATTGTCCATCTTCATTCAAACTCCAAAGTATAAAACATGATCAATCATTAACCGAAAAGAAAAATAAATATTTTTGACATGAACTAAATCTAAGCATTGTTTTGAGATAAAATTTAGAACTTAAATATGTCCAGCCAACTTCATTCTCACATATTGTTTCTTCATCTCAATTGGCAAGCTTAGGAAAAGATCGACATCAGCCGGGTTGCTCACTATCTTTCCTGCAACCATTATCTTCTCTTCGTCGGTGAAAACGCCAATGTTGTCAATGATACCATACACATCTCTGCGCGATTTGGCCAAGTCCTGATCATAGGAAATCCTTTGGGTCATAAGTCCAAGGTGTTGGGCAGTGGTGTTGATCAAACCATTAAGACTATCTTGCATTTTTTCCACAGTTTCAAGGAGCACATCTTGGAGTTTGAGCTTTTTGTTCCTTCTATTAGTTGCATTAGAATCACCTGTAGAAGCACTTTCAGCTACCTCTTTATCTAACTCCTCCACTACATCACCGGGAGCCTCAACATATTCTCCTGTAGCTCTTTCCTTATCAAAAAATTGTTTTATCACAAGTATAATGATTGCAAACAAATATAATCTTAAAGAGAGAAGGGGCTGGAGAGAAAAGGAAGGAATTGAGGAGAATGGGAAATGAAGAACAAAGACATCATTGATAAAGGTAACCAGTACAACTGGTATATGCCTTCTCGTTCCCGATATATTGGTTTTATATATCGAACCCAAATCTGTTACTATTTGTCCCGAATTGACCGGTTCAAATCGGTTCAGTTTAGTCAAAAATCAAAATAACCAAAAATTTTGTCCACCCTAATACCAACTACCAATTAATAAGGTGGATAGTATTTTTCCTCTGACAAGTGACTGGAGCCTAAATATAAATATGTAAAACGAAGAAAACATAAAATAGTCATCTTCATTATCTCTCTTCTTCTTTTTTATTGTATTGAATATTTTTATTTACTGGTGTAAAAGGAGGCCTGAAAGAGGTAATACTAGGCTAGTTAATCAAACAATGTGAGTCGCGTTTAACTATGTCCAAATTTAGTACATTTTAAATTGTCGAACTCAGGCATGGCCCATAAATTTGTTCAAACTCAGCTCAAATAAAATCACAAGTTTTGAATTTTTTCAGGTCAAGCATGTATTAAGATATAATATTATTAAAATTGACATCTAGAACCAAAAAATATTATTTAAAGTAACTCATTTATAATGTCTGATACACATCATTTTC
The DNA here is from genome assembly GCA_020205605.1 of Panax ginseng. Lineage (NCBI taxonomy): Eukaryota > Viridiplantae > Streptophyta > Magnoliopsida > Apiales > Araliaceae > Panax > Panax ginseng. The sequence goes on from CM035136.1 coordinate 44,462,363, forward strand.
TTTTGTTAATCGAATTGAATTAGCTAATTTATAAATACTCTATTATTTATTACTTAAAATTTTTAATCTCGGTCTTTCTTTTCATAGAATTACTAGATTTTATTATGTGAATGATAGAAATAATCACTTTAATGAAAACATGATACTTAATTTGTAGTTAAAAATACCACACACACACACACACACACACACACACACACACACACACATATATATATATATATATAAATTGAGATGGTATATATGTAATAAACAGTATATATATTTTATACGTACGTAACATTATAATTCGATCAAGTCTATAATGGACAAAATGACCTATTAAATAAGTTTACCCCGAATTTCATTTTAGACTTAAAATTTTGATCAAACTCAGCTCAACCGAACTTTTAATGGTCGAACAATCGAGTTTTGAACTTGACCAACACAATTGACAAGTAATACTTAGATTTTCATGCCATTTGGGCATGTTGTAGACACTTAAAATTTCGCTTTCCTTTTACTAACCATGCAGAAGAGCAAAAACATCTTTTAACACCCCAGAGATAACCCCGAGGGAAGACAACATCACAACCTCCACCCTAGAGACAACCCTGAGGGAAGACATCATCATAGCCTCAACCTTGGAGATAATCCCAAGGGAAGACAACATCATAACTTCAACCCCGGAGACAACCCCGACGGACAACCACAACTACTTCAACCCCAGAGACAACCCCGGGAGGGAAAAGATGTAATGTTTACAACATAACATAAACAACAATCGTTCGGCTGAGGATATGCTCACAAAGAACCACCACAGCAATCCCGAGTGCAAACTGCACAAGACAGATCCATGGACTACCTTCGGATACTTGAAGATGCTATTCTGGTCATGGACCCATCTTCCCGGATTTAGAAATGGTCAAGCCCGATGTCAAAGTGTAGCTCTCAGAAAGAGCTTTCTGGAATGGTATGACACATCTCCCAGCGAGTCCCGAATTGCAAAATATAGACGTTTCAGCAGACAGCGTAGCGATTGAAGAAACGAACTTCGAGGTGGCGGGACCCACCAGACCCAGCTGCAGGTGTACCTACGGCTGGACCGAGGCTATAAATCAGGCCCTCCAACTCATTTGAGAAGAGATATTTTAATTTTCAAAATTTTTAGAGAGAGAAATTCGAAAGTTAGAGAGAGAAAAAGTTTAGATCTTGCAACTAAACACTGTAAATCTCAGTTCTAAACTTTTCTATACATATAAATCTTGTTATATCAACTTTCTACCGATTGAAATCAAGTTCTTGGAAGCGAATAGCCCTCCTTTGTGCAGATCTCTTGTAAATACGTAAGATCTTCTCAGATTTGTGCTCATTTACTACTTTAATATATATATATATATATATATATATATATATATATATATATATATATATATATATAAGTGCTATATATATACTACTTGGTTGTTCATAGATCTAGCTTTTACCAATTATTTTGAGTATATAGTTGGTATTTGTAATGTTTTGACTAGATCTAGCCTGATCTAGCATTTAACCAATTCAAAAGCTTCATGGCTTGAACCATTAAGCTAGATAGGCTTAGATCTAGGTAGATCTAGTTTATTTTTAAGTTTTTGTAAATATTTGGCTACCCTGTGCTACCTAGATCAGTATCTAGTGGGAGCTGAAAGCCTAACTAATCGCGCGCAAGGATTTAATCAATAGTCACTTGCTCAGCGGAGTTAGGAGATATATGTATATATTTTATTTAAATATACATCGTTCAAGCTTTTAAATGATATCATGTGAGCCTAGGAACTATAGGGTCGAAGATTCAATCAATGGATTTAAACCCAATTTTCGTGATGGACTTGTTTAAGTTGTACTATCAGCTTACAATCCATTGTACATATAATCTTGGGCCTTAAAACAATATTCGGATTTAAGGGCACGTAATACTGAAATCGTGGTTGTAGGTACTCGGGCTTTGTAAGACTCCAAAATATTAATAAATGAAATTTATTTTCCTCTATTTATTATTTTGAAATAGTAAGGATTGATTTGATTAATGTGGATAGTTATGGGTAAAATACATAAATATTTGAATAATAAAAGTGGTGATAAAATATTCATTGTTGTCGGGGAATATTCGTTTGTTCGTGGAATATTAAGATCTTTGTGGGAATATTTAAATACGATGGCGTGATCTTTTGTGGGCCCCATAGCGGAAAGCGATTGGATGAAGAAAACGACAAATATAAGTTGTTTATAAATAAGCGGCGTAGTTATTACCAATTATCATTGTTGGAATACCCGTGGTTAAAACACAAGTAATAAAGCGTTGTTGACAAGAATAATACCTGCAGATTGCACCAATTATTGATTCTTACGTAAGAAGGCACTACTTAATAATTGTTACATGAATTCTCGCTCAAGATTTTATTTTATTGATTCAATAATTCTTTGCATTGATATTTTATATTAATGTTGTTTCAATAAATTGTCATTACGATATTTTTCATTATCGAAGCAATAATTCATATTATCCGAATAATATTATTAGATAACATTATTTGGCAATGTCTAGAAAGTTACATCTAAGGAGAGGTTTGGTCACCTAATCATGCTACCAGAAGGAGATATCCTTATGGAAAGCCCCTTTTTCACGGGAGGAACGACTGGTTGCGAAGATTGTGATTCTGTAATATTATTTGTGAATAATTAATTATTGATTTATATGATGAGAAAAATATTGATTTTATGTGGATATAGATGGAGAAAATTTTTAAAGTGACAATTGTTGAAAATTAATATTTTATCTTTTTTCTGATAAAATAATTCATTTAAATATATTATTTTAATAATATATTAACGGTGATATTTTTATAATGAATGTGGGATATATGAGTATATGAGGAGGAAGATTATTTTTGTGGCATTAAATGTTTAACACATATTTTGTGTGTTGGTGGACACAATTTCTTGACTGAAATTTGATTATAGCTTGTAAAATCGCCCGTTTATGGATTTCGGTCAATTTCTGTTTGGAATTTGAAAAAACTTTCTTCTGTAAAGTTGTAGAGAATTAAATTTCCTATAAAAATTCGCGAGATTCAAATTTTCTGACAAAAGGGCTATTTATTGTGAATTATTGAAGTTCTGTAGTTCCGAAATAATTAATTTTTGAAGTTTTAAATATTTTTTTTACAAAAAACGTTTTTTTTTATTTTTTCTAGAAGGTGGCATGTGGGAAATGCTAGGAGCTGAATTCTAAAGTGGGCGTATGAATTTGATATATATATATATATATATATATATATATTAATTTATTAAATTTTCTACTTTGGTGTTCTAAGCAATTTCTATAAATAGGTGCTTAGGTTAGAATTGAAAATCACATTTAAACTGAAGTTTTTCTCTCTATATTATCGAACGTATTCTTGTGAGTATTTTGAGTATACTTTGAGTATTGCTATACGATGCAAGTTCAAGTCATAGCCTATATATCGTGTTTCAACTAAGATCTTGTCTTTTCGAGGTAAGGGATGTTATTTTATTCGAAAATGATATTATTTCTTCAATATCATTATGTCGAAATATTGGTTGGAAATTTTTATCAAATTTGGAAATTTTTCATGTCTAAGTTACTTATTCATGAGTTCTTATTCACGAGTTACTATTCATGAGTCTTATTCACGAAAGTACTATTCACGAAGCGTGAAGATTTTTTTGTGAAATTTCTATCTTTTGGTGTCGAGTTACTATTCACGTATACAACACTATTCACTTAATACGGGATTATTCACCAAAAATAAAATTTCTTCTTTTGTCCAAAATATCTATTATGGATACTAGCTTTGATTGTATCCATGTTTTGATCATTCTTGAATTTTACTCCACTCGATTACTTATGAAGTATTTTTGAACTTGGATTGTTTAAAATACTAATCCTTAATAATTGTTCTTTTGTTTCTTTGGATTCGTTTCTTTTAAAATATTTTTCATCATCCTCATCCTAAATGATGATATTATTGAATATCTTTGGCACGTAGTGCAAAGATGAATGATTTCTTGATGAATATCTTTGGCCCGTAGTGCAAAGATGAGCAGTGTTTAGATGAACATGACTAACTAATGAATATCTTTGGCTCAGTAGTGCAAAAGATGAATATTTGATTCCGATATATATTGATTGATGTTACAGGATAAAATATCGACGATGAACTTTTAAATTCATATATAGAAGATAGTAGTTTGCATTCTCTACTTAACTCTTCTAATGAATTGTTGTTTTTACCGCAGCTTGTTGATTTAAAACCGGTTGTCTATTGTATTCTATTAGATTTTTCCCCGTTCAAAGACTAACGATAATTTGTTGTATATTATCTTAGTCATAATATTCTTTATCGGGCTAGTTGAGCTCACCCTTTTCCTTTTTGTTCCATTTTTCTTTCTCAGGAGGAATGAAGGTTATAGAGAGAGTTGTTTAGTAGTCCTCACCATTTTTGTAAAATAATGTATCAATAATTGTGATGAGGATTTATTTGGGTATGTATATTGTCTGCAGAAGACAATAATTGTATTTAAACTCACAAGATATATGTTGTCGATTTTGCATGACAAATGTATTAATAAAGTTGTAGTTATTTCTGTACCATGTATTTGGCGACTCAGAATGGGTTGGATGGAATGGACCTATTTTGGGGGCGTCACAGGCTTGCTTAGATGGCTTTCGTGACCACAAGGAGCCCGACCCTTTTAGTTAATAGTTTCAATTTCGTCATTAAGGATGCTTCGCATCTCAAATAAAATCAAATGAAGTCGCTCCTAGTTAAATTGAAAGTATCAAAGGGTTTCGATTCCTATTTGGCGAAGGGTTTGAAAAAACCATCTTTTCAAAACATCATTTTCATATGCTTTGTTTAAAAATAAACTTTTATTTAAATCAAACCCTTTGTACATAGGTCCAAAGAGGCGCAACACTACTTTCAAAATAAAGCACTTAGCATCTTTTCAAAACTAAAGCTTCTTACACACACTCTTCATACTTAATGAAACAACCCGAGTCAAATTCCGAGTCCGGAACAAATCTCGGGTCAAATCCCAAGTCCGAATCGAATCAAATCCATCCAAATAAGGCCCTTAAACCACTGGCCCAATAGTATCTTCTTGGGTCATCGTAGCCCACCACAGGCTCACCCAAAAGGTCATGACTTGAAGGTACTATTGGTAGTAACTTATTTACTTATATGCAGACAAATTTTTTTCCTATCTTTCGATGTAGGACTAGGGTGTTACAAACTCCCCCACTTAAATTTCTGACGTCCCCGTCAGAACCGATCACAAACACGGGCCCAAAGATCTTTACCGCTCTAGCCATTGTGGGATAATACTGGCTGGCTTCGTGTCCCCACCTCCGACAACCCAATCGGATGACCCGACCCGAGCTTTCGAGAGTCGGCTCTGATACCATATGAAATAACTCGGGTCAAATCTCGAGTCCGGAACAAATCTTGGGTCAAATCCCAAGTCCGAATTGAATCAAATCCATCCAAATAAGGCCCTTAAACCACTGGCCCAATAGTATCTTCTTGGGTCATCGTAGCCCACCACAGGCTCACCCAAAAGGTCATGACTTGAAGGTACTATTGGTAGTTACTTAGTTACTTATATGCAGACAAATTTTTCCCCTATCTTTCGATGTGGGACTGGGGTGTTACAAAAAGAATGAAAAATTCGCGATAACCGTGTTTTACAGAAATTGGAGGGTGCCTAACACCTTCCCCTCGCTTAAGAAAGCCCCCAAAATCTATGAATCTTGGGTTCCAGACCAATTAAACGAAGTCACATATTTAACCATATTGCGAAAACCTTTAAAAACCCGGATGAGTTGATACATCCATTTAAACTTATATCAATTGGAAACTCTGTCTAATTCGGCCCAATTGCATAAAAATTATTTTTTTTCAAAATCGTCGACATTTATGTCGATCCTTTCCTAAAACTCACCCTATTAAATAAAACAACCTAGCGGAATAAAAAAATAACAAAGGGTAGAGACCTTAAGAAAGCGGGATCCCCCTGGCGTCGACAGGTGGAAACTCTGTTGGGGAAGTTAGAGAGCTTAAGTCGCATTGCAGTCTTTTAAATTCCCTTTTATCTGTATGTGTGTGATGAATGTTTTCTTTACAATGCTTGTGCGTAATGAATGCTTATTTATAATACTTTATATTAGTGCTTCGCACAATGTCATCATATTGCATATAGTAAGGCACGATAAATGTATGTGAATGTATGTTGTGTGATTCCTCCACTAGGAGGCGAACCCGTCGGTGACTGATTATTGGGCTAAAGAGGAGAATAATCCCACGAGGCTCAGGAAAGGTACCACTCAAATCCGCTCCAAGTGAAAGATTGGATTTATTCCCATCTAGTAGGTTATGAAGATGTGGGAACCTTCATGGAGAAAAGCCCGTGAGAGTAACCCTTAAGATAGGTCAGCCTCTGATAAATCCAACGCGAAGGGAAGTCTCTTCATACCCTATCTATTTTAATTCCTATCAAATATCAAATGTTAGTTCTTGTCAAATATCAAATGTCAATTTACTCTATCATCAAAACAACTGACCATTGTTTTACAGGAAAAGATTAAAAAAATAACATAAAACTAACGCATTGCATATTATGCATTCAAATCCCTTCGATGGATATCAAAATTGAAGTACTTATCCTTTTGTAGGCAAGATTGGTCCAATTACCCTATCAAAAGCTAGAAAGGCACAAAGCCCATCCACAAACATGGCTACAAGTGCCCCACCTGACTCTGTCCCTATATCTCAAGAAGAATTCGAGGAGCTTAGAAAGAAGATGCAGAGGTGGCTAACCTACTAAAGGATCAGTGTAAAATCACTCAGGCCCAAAAGACGCCAACTCAACCAGAGTCCTCCGCGTAATGGGGCAGTCAAAGTTATGACAAAAAGGTAGAAACGCAGATACCTGAACCCCACTCCAGTGAGGGAACCACCAACAAAACTCCTGAAATCACCAATCTTAATGATGACCGAGAAACTGGGGACATAAGAAAGAAGATCCAACAAATGGAGGAGACCATCCGGTCGATAAAAGGGATATGAACATATGGGAGTGTCAACTATTCAGATCTCTGCATATTCCTAGGGGATCGATATTCAAAAAATACAACGGATTAGGAGACCCTTATACCCATCTGAAGGTATACATCGGAGAACTCAGATCCTACGCAGAGGACGAGAATTTAAGAATGCAGCTATTCCAAAAAAGTCTAACTAGAGAGGCTAGGGCATGGTATGCCTGTAACGCCCCCAAATCCGGTCTATCTTCAAACTCGACTTTGGTGCATTACTAGTACTTCTCATTCCATACATACATTATTATATCATTAAGAATAAAAATATATCTCTTCAAATCCCAGATTCTATTACCTTTAAATCTTCATACATTACAAATAATAATAATTATATTATTATTTACTTCTTTACAAGTGTAACTTTCATCTGCTACAAAACATACTTAATAGTTTAATAAACTATTCTACAAGTCTCGGCTTGATCTTTACGCTTATCCATATAATGAATAGCGCTCCTGATACTTTCAATCATAGCACCTTACAATGGCATCCTTCAGCTTGATCTTCACAGGCTTCTTTAATTCTTCTTACTCTTATTGCTGAAAATATTTTTATTTTAAACAAGTGTGAGCATTCAATTGCTTAGTAAGTCATAGCAGTTGAATCACAACAATATCAAGAATCACATATTCTTTTAAAAACTTCAATAACCGAACAAAGGTTATGAAGCAGCTCGAATAACAGGAATAAAGTTTGATTCCTATCATTTTAAAACATTTATCACATTCATATTGACATAACCTCAATTCTTACCATATTTTCATTTACATTCTGTCTAGCTAAAATCATTAGCACAGACTTAACATTAACAATTCATGAATAAACAAAACTCTTTCACATAAACTGTTCAATCATAGAACAATTCATCTCACAGAAACATATAAGTGTTGAAAAAAGGTGGCACAAGGCCTCATGCATACTAACACCTTGTACAAACATAACACATTTGCACATAGGTAAAACTTTCTGAACTTCAATATCTGCGTAAGTTTAAGAAACTAGCATTCATTTAAGAATATGAATGAAGTTAGGAAACTTGCATTAAGGCCTGCATACTGCTTACAGTTTACGCTATACTATTCTTAGAAATCCCTATATATCACATAAGGATAACACATACCAATTAGTCATATATTTGACTTACACATTGGTTTAAAATAACTTTAGTTCTTATGGTTCGCGTCTTATAACTTAAGTTCACGCAACCAACTTTCCTTATCGTCTTTCTTTGTTACAACATACAAAGATGTCTTATTTCTTACAATCATCTTTTACGATAGATTCACATTACGTTTCCCTTATTTCTAGCTCAACTTGTCCGAAGCATCACGATTATATTGTTCGTTAAGTCAATTATCATTCCTTATGGCTTTTTGACAAATAAATGTCATATCTCAGGATTACCTCTTTAACATCTAAGTCATACAATCTTTTGTGTGTCAAGAGTGAACATTCAATGTTAAAACTATGCGTTCATAGCTTTTAAGCATTTTTCAAATCTCCATTTCATATCTTACCACGTCCGGTTTATTTATCTCGAAACGTTACTCAAGTTATAATCATTAACTCGTCTTTTCAACGTTTACACGCCATTCATTACTTTTCATTATCTCACGTTTAAACTATACACGGTGTGTAGGTTAAGTACGTTTAACTTATGCGTACGCTAAACATCGTAGTCGGTTTAAGCGTTTTACGTTTACATTACTCTTCCTTCTAACATTCCTTATCCGATTCAAATTCGGCCCATTCGGTAATCTCTTTACCGTTCGTTACAGTTTTATTGATAATTACATATCATGCTTTACTAACATTCATCAACGTCTAAATTATACAACCAATGTACACTTAGAACGTTCGTTCTACGAGAATATGGTTCACGAACATCGTTTACGTACTTTGCGTTCACATTGCTCATTTTTTAAATTTTCATTTTACCTTTACTTAAGGTTTTAATCACTTAAAATAGTGATCCATTACATGAACATTACGTTCATTATCATCTTTTAATGTCTAAGTCATACGGTTCATTGTATGCTAAGACTGATCGTCTGACGCAAATACTTTGCATTTATTGTTTTATAACCTTAAATCAACGTTTAATTTTTAAACTTAAGATTTTAATCATCAATTAAAATGTTACATTGGTTGAATATTACTTTCATACTTGCCCCTTAATTATCACCCAAAAAGTTGGATAATAAAAAGCTTCAGAAGAAAAAAAAATCTTAAATTGCTGCCAGGTGCCTTTTTTTCTTCACAAAATGGGGTGTTCTGATTGCCATCACGCAACACTTGGCACTCGATGGCATTCATACGCCAAATTTTCTAGGCAATAGTGGTGTAATACCTGCGAATTTTAAATAAATAATATTAATATTGAGAATAATGATTGTTTGAATATTCATTTGAATATAAATATATATAGTGATGGCATGAGATGAAGTAATTCATTTAATTGAATAAGCATATGATAGTTGAGTAATGTGGTAGAAGTGATGAGAAGCTTAAGTTAAGCTTATGAAATTATGCCTAGGGTGACAAAGTGGTGAAATGAGAAAGTTACTAATTAAATTAATGACGAAATGAATGAAATTCGTACTAGTAATGAGTAAATAATTTCATAATGTGATAGACTAATTTCTATTATTATTCATTAATCATCGTGAGCAATAGCATGTAAGGTGTAATCTTATATGATAAAGTTTCTTCATTCAATATAAAATGAGGTGTGACATTAGAACGTGAATAATTATTATATAAGACTATATGATAAAAGTAATATTTTAATTATATAATTTGTTAAGTTATATGAAAGAACCTGTTGTGACATCATGATGGAGAAATTAAAGGTGTATTTTAAACATATGACATAAATTAACTTTGATTAAATAAATATTTATTATTAAATGTTTATTTCAAATATTATGTAGAATTGGAATAATAAGGTTATGGAAAATGATGGGGTATTAGTACTCAACTAAATTATAGGAAATTGTTAAATCCACAATAAAAATTGTTATTTCCACAACAAAAGTGTCGCTATAGATTTTATAGAGACGTTTTTCACCGTCGCTACACCTATAACGACACTTTTGTTGTGGAAATAACAAAAAGTGTTGTGGATTTAACAATTTCCAAATTATATTCTAGTCTAATGTAGATATTCTTTGAATTGACTCGATGTACATGAATGATATGGTTATGTGTATTTGTACTCTTAACTTATCACAATGTAATAATACCAACTCATTAATATTCATTTGTGAGCCAAAAGGGAATTAACCTTAGTGCAACTAGTGACCATTTTAACTAATGTAAAAGCTAAATAGCCTTGTCCCAAAATCATAGTCACATTCTAAGTCTCAGTCGTGTTTTATCAAAAGCCTATGGCTCTATGTTGCTGAAAACCAAGATGGAGATGATGTCTATGGGAATGGAAAAAGATGGAGTTGGTGAAGCTTTTCACCAACTTCTTGTTACACAATGATTTCTTCTATCTAGCATTGATATAATCCTTAGGGCAAAACCCCCAATTGGAGAATAATCTCTCTATAAATAGAAGTCCCTCCTCTCAAATTTGAGTTGTTGATTTCTCTGTGAGGTTCTAATTGGAGTGTGAATATTGTTAAGTAATCTGGAAATTGAAGCAAGAGTTAGCATTTCAACTTCAAGAAGGTAATGTCCATTTACATGTTCTTAAGTTTAAGTTTTGCAAGTTCTTAGGAATATGCTAGAATACTTGTTGTTTGAGTCAAAAATTTGATGGTTGAAGTATGATGTAATCTGTAAATTGATGCTAGACATTGTTAATATGGTTGAATACGAAATCAATGAAAGTTAAAGGAGTAATTTGGTCAAGAAACAAATCCGTGATGAAGAGAATCGCTAAATATGTTGGACTTTGGAAAAATGACATAAACTTTAAATTTGATTCGTGAATTTGATTGTTTACGTGATCGCTAAATATGTTTAGGGATGTTTAGTAGTAAGTTTATGGAGTTTATATCAATTGGGTAACCTTAAATTTTTGTTTGTATGAAAATTGGGGTGTTGGTTCGCAGCAGGGTAGTTAGGAGTTTAACCACAAAGAGCTAAGTCCGGGAATGCAGGAATCATTGTGGGTTTTCTGAAGATAAAGCCCTCTGCGCCTCGGCGAAGAGTGGAGTAGTGAATTAGATTTCTATTTTTGCTGTTCAACACAAGGAATCTTAATTTAACCGAACTTAACCCAAGGAACATAAATAATCTTTAAACATGTATCAATATGTATGGTAAGTTGTTTTAGTAGGTTGGGAGTTTGCGGAGGGGTTAGATAGGAGTCAGGAAAGGAGAACTAGTATGAAGGATTGGTCATAATCCCCAAGACCTGGAGTCATTTCAAGAGTCGGAATTGTGACACCCCCAAATCCAGGTACTCGAGTTTCCCACAGATTTTGTGCTCACTCACCAAAATAAATAACATCTATTTACCCATAGTAAAGATAACAATAAAATTTAAATAAAAATCCTCCCATTAAAGGGTTACAACAACTTAAACAAATAAATCCCAGGTTATCTAACCTTAATACATCAAATGCGGAACATCATAAACAAATAAGTCTTAAACATCACGTAATAAGTCTCAACATAATCATTCTCAAATACTAAATAAGTCTTCATCATTTGCTTGTTTTGCCCTTGCCCTTACTTGTGGATGGCTCATCAACTTTCTTAATCTTAGTTACAATGTTATTATGCAAGAGCAAGCAACAGTTGCCCACAAGTTTAACAATAATAATAATAATAAAATGCGAATAATCAATGGATACTGAACAAAAGAAAGCTCGGCTTTTGAATCAAGATTAGAACATGAATCAAAAGTACACCTGAGGGTCACAAGACCATGAACTATGTCCTAGGTTATTAAGTATTTCTACTTTAAACCTTTAACAGTCGTAAGACTATATGGACCTTGCTTCTCGTACTTAAGGGGATCAGCCCTTAGTACCATGTATGTGCACAACATCTTCACGCTATCGCATAATATAATCCCCCATAACAGGGTTGTTCATCTCAGCTTTGACGTTAGAGTCCGCACTAAAGGAAGTTTAGTTTGGATTAGCTTCAAGGGTAATTTAGAGTTCAATAATCATCAACTAAGGATTAGTTGAATCAATAAGGAATCACAATTTATTCAAGGTTTCAATGCAATATCAAAATCAATAATCAAATCAAAGATTGAATCTCAACTCTATATAATTGATTGAAAAGATTGGATCTCAATTCAACACAATTGAATGAACTTTGTACAATAGAAGTAATACTTCAAAAGAATTAGAACATTTCATTTGGAATCATAAACTTAAATAATTAAGCTTTGAACATTTCAAAATAAGAATACGAAGCTTGCTCAATAATAATAAGATTTAAGAACTTGCTCAATATAAGAATAGGGTTTGGAAACTTGTCTCGTGCGTAGGCTAAACGATTACTACTCACGTTCACCACAAGTCCTACACACATACCATATGTATTCACGATATTCATTAGTTACATTAATACTAACCTTATAGGTTTAGTTCCCTATTTTAATACAACTTGTTAACTTGGTTTAAATTCTACTCATTACCATCATTCACATATACATGATTGAAATCTCAAATCTTAAGTTTAAACAACATCATATAATCTCATGGATATCATTTTTTTTTAACATGGTTTAACCAATTACAAAACATAGCAGTTATAAGGTCACAAGACCTTTTCTAATTTATTTTTCTAATTCTCTTATTACATGGTCCATTAGTCACACTTTCACTTAATAATTTAATATAAACTCAACTTTATTTAACAAATCATTACCCTTCTAATTTAATTACTTAATTAAATTAGAATATTTTCATTCCCTCACTATTATTACACTCGAATAAATTATTCCATAATAGTTTCCATCGAATATTTATTTCATTCAATAAATATTTCAACTAAAATATTCATTTTATTTGATAAATATTTTAATTATTATTATTTTTTATTTTTCCTTTTTTTTTAGCTTAATTAGCTTGAGTAATTTAGCTTGGTAACGCTTTGTTGAAGTAAGTTACCAGATTCGATTCTGCAGATTCGCGAAGAACACGTAATAAATACGCCAATTTAGGCCAAAATTTCACATAAACAACGAATTCAGTTTCACCCTTATGTTCTGAACTTAACAGAAACATTTAATGATATTCCTAGCATACTTTTAACATCTTAAGTCACATAAACAACAAAATTTAAAGCCACATTTTCAATGTTTTTGTGAAAAACTCTATTTTTTGACATTCTTAATGAAATCGACCACTACGAACTCATTTTTCAACCAAATCAATCCATACAAGTTTCGTTCTTTTCGGTTTTACATATATAAACATAATCAATTATCAATTTACCGTTTAACATACAGTTAAGGCACCGATTTTTGTACTTATGGGCCATATTCAAACATTATTTCTCTGTAACCTTCAATATTCCAACTTAATCTTATTGCATGGATTAATTACTTTAAAATTGTTTATAAACATCAAATAACATATTATACATGCATATTAACAATTACAAACAGCTTCTCAACAATTTGGCCATAAAAATTCAATTACAGAGAACTAAAATAATATTTTTACTGTAAACTAAAAACTCAGATTTTAAGCATTATTTCATGGATTTAATTATTCTAAATCCCATACAAGTCATGTAAAACATTTTATAAACATATATAACATCATATATTTAACAATCATTCATAAAATTTCAAATACAGGAAGTTAAAAATTGATTTCATGAAGAACTTTTAAGAACGTAATTTAAAAACTTAAGATTAAGGGATTACCCTTGATTTCTCTGTTAAAATGGTAGGAAGCCCTCCTATGATTCTGTACACCTTCCTCAAACCTAATTTCTCTCAAGTTCTCTCTTTTCTCTCTGTGATTCCTCTAACTTAGGTTTTAGGAATTAAGTAAAAAAAATAAGGTTGATACATAATATAATGCGCATAATATAATCGGTATAGTACATGGGTAGAATTAAAGTATTATTATGGCCTTTAATCGCCTCCCCATGTCCTCAAGACCATGTTTGGTTTGTTCCAATTCAACTCCTTTTCCCATTATTTTAATTAACTTGTTTATTATATATTTTATTTGTCACACTTTAATTAATCAAATAATATTATTTAAATTTAATTAAATAAAAGGCAATATTACTTATTAAATCACATCATCACATAATTAAAATTCTCATTTATTATTTATAACAAATCAATAAATCTCTAATTAAATAGAACAACATTAAAATTATTTAACAAATCATTTAATTTAATTATCTCAATTAAATTCTCACTTTGATCTATAAAATTATTCCACATTAATTTAATTAATGTGACACACTTAATTAAATTAATCTACCACAACTCCATCAAATATTTATTTAACTCAATAAATAAATTAACAAAATATTTATTTAATTCAATAAATATTTAAAAATTAATTACAAAGGTCTCGTTCGTCACAATTAACTAGGTATAAACTACTCACGCATGAACTAAAATGAGTTTCTAAGTAGAGAGTTATACTAGCTACGTGCAAATAAATCTAATACATGTAAGCATGTGTAGAAATGGTTGTTTATCATTGTTACGTGGTTTACTGAATACTATGATTAATCTTTGACATAATGAACTTTATTAACTTGTAAAATAGAAATTTTATGAGTAAAACTAACAATTGTTGAAAGTAAATAGAAAAGACCAAACCTAGTTTAAAAGTTCCTTAACATGTATGTGTGAAACGACTTGAACTAGAATACGTGACTTAAGTAATATTTCACGTATACAAACATGAGATGAGTATATGGGACTAACATTTGCTAAAATGTTTCTAGGGTTTTCAAAAGTAAAAAAAATATGGATTATACATCTATGAGTTTTAATGTGTATAGAATACATGGATAGAAATATGTGTGATAAATGCATGTTGATATATATGTCAAAGTGTGTATGACTAATGAATAACTATACGTACATAAATAGGATAATATAGTTCATTGGGGTGATTTATGCTATAAGTGGTAATCAACGCAAAAGGCAAGTCTTTAACCTTAAACTTCCTACATTATTGCAAGTTCCCTAACTTCTTTCTTATAATTGAATGCAAGTATATAGACCTTATTTCTTATTGTGAAACTTCGAGTTATTGTTATATCAAACATACTTATATTGAACAAATATCAACATTCGTATGATTATTATTCCTAATCGGAAATTTATTTTGGTATCTTGATTCATGATTTCGTGTTAAATCTACAACACTTTTTGTTATTTCCACAATAAAAGTGTCGCTGTAGATGTATAACGACGGTGAAAACTGTAGCTATAGGATCTATAGCGACACTTTTGCTGTGGAAATAACAATTTCTGTTATGAATTTAACAGTTCCCTTCTGTTAATTCTAGCAAGAGTTCTTAGTCCCTAGTGGATGCTCAGTGCTCATTCTTATTGAATCTTGAAATGATTAAACCTTTGAATATTGTCGATATCCTGTAGTCTATAATGACACTTATTGAGAACTATTGATACTTCTTGTTATTCTTGAACTATCATTTACTGTTATACCTTTGAGATTCAAACTTTATAACTGTTTATTCTTATTGCTATATCACTTGTTGGGCAAACTTGTTGCTCATTCTTGCTTCCCTAAAAACCTTACAGTTAAGGCAGAGCAACACGGTACTTCAGGAAAAGACAAAAGAAAGGGCAAGGCTACGAATTAGCTTAATCCTTTAAGTGTAGGAGAATTATTCTTATTAATATGATTATAATTATGTATTAAGGGATGATTAAATTATGTTTAAGTCATGTTCAATTTATATTACTGGAATGTTGTAGTAACGGTCACAAGACCTTGGGACGCGAATAAATTTATTATATCAATGTAAATTATTATATTATTCCATTGTTGATGATTTTAGTATGATATTAGAATTAACACGTGATGCACCGGAATTGAGATACGAGTGTCTGAATTTGGGGGCGTCACAAGTTGGTATCAAAGCATTAGGTTATAAACCTTAGGAGCGAGAATCCTTAGACTATAACCTTAAAGGAATCCAGAGAACAATAGGAGATAAAACTCATGTAGCTTTCTTAGAGATTTAGTTGCATTATGAAATATATTTTCATTACATACAATGAATTTATGTTTTATTTAACATCCTAATGGAGTTGTTGTTTGTTGTCTTATGTTTGTGGTTGTAGGATGTCGGACTTGGGAGGACCCAATAGAGTGATAGAGGAGGAATTACGTGACATACACGTTGTGTATGAGGCACCATTGATAGCTGAGCCTGTAAGACCCCAACTTTTATGAATAAAGAATAATTTTCTCGAAATATATTTTTAAATATTATGGTGTAGATTTGATATAATGTTATAGTTGTGGGTAATATTTACAAATTTTGCAAAGTAAGCAAGTGGTTATATAATATTCGATTGCCTGGGTGAATATTCGCTTTTAACAGGAATATTAAATATTTATCAACACAATCATCAAGCGGACCCCACAACGGAAGTATTATCGTAGTTAGAAAATGACAAAATTATCTTTCTATAAAAATAACGACGGAGGTGTTACCGTTAAAACTGTTGAACTATCCGGTAGTATAAGTACAGTAATACGCGTGGTTACATAGTAGAACACGGTATTGATTATTGATGCTTACGTGAGAAGTCACTCAGTTATACTCAATTATTGCTACAGTAATTGCTGCATCATATCTCTCATATTATTGATTCAATTATTGTACAGTATCATCTGCATCATATGATATATTATTAAATCAATAATTGAGACGACAAAGTTATTCATATTATTATTTGCGATATTGACAATGTCTAGAAGTTCTGTCAAGGAGAGGTTTGGTCACCTAATTCCCGCCAATAAGGAGAAATCCTTATCGGAAAGCCCCCTCTTTCCTGGGAATGACCTGATTGTTAAATATTATGAATTATAATGTTAATGATGAATAAGTTCGTGTTGATTAAAGATGAATTTTATGGTTCCATTGTGTTGGAATTATTTGTGTTCGTGGAAATCATCATTTATTTCGATAATAATTTATGTCTGGAGGCTATATTGACCAATCGGGTATTCGAGGCACTTTTCGTGTCGAAGTACTATTCATAAGTTACTATTCATGAGTTACTATTCACAGGGTACTATTCACCCGTAAGATATATTTCTTTTCGGTCCAATCATTTTTGGGTACAATATTATTCCATGAGGAGATGTGCTAATTTTTCAGACCGTTGGTTGATGATATAATAGTAAATCAATATGGACCGCTGGTGGAAAGTTATAATAGTAAATTAAAATGGATCGCTGGTTTAAAGTTTTAATAGTAAATCAGTATGGACCGTT
Source organism: Panax ginseng (assembly GCA_020205605.1). NCBI lineage: Eukaryota > Viridiplantae > Streptophyta > Magnoliopsida > Apiales > Araliaceae > Panax > Panax ginseng. Next base: position 44,479,940 of record CM035136.1, read on the forward strand.
GCTTTAAGTTTTAATAGTAAACCAATATGGACCGTCCGTTTAAAAGTAAATCAATCTGGACCGTTCATGAATTAGTTACTATTTAGTCCATTCTCCTATAAATAGAAGCTCATTCCTTCATTATTTCTTACTTAATTCATGAAACTCTAGAGAGAGAAACTATAGAGAGAAAGAAGAAAAGTATACGCTACTTCACTACTAAGTGATTCGGTTTTTCTAAGGTAGGAAATATTATTTGTTGTACTCATAAGGGGTATTCTTTCTTTCGTATTCATGAAGAGAACTTTTGTTATTCCATTCTTATTATTCTGTTGGAATAACCTGTTTATTCGAAGTACCCCATACATGGTGAAATTCTTCTAATATTCCGTTCTTTATCATTCTGTCGGAATATCCTGTCTGTGCGTTTACGCCGGACCTAGTTCCATTATTTATCATTACGCCGTAATATCACAATGCTCGTGCATTTCTACGGAATCGGTTCCATTATTTATTATTCCGCGGAATATCCTATCTCGATCGTTACGTGGGACTGGTTCCATTATTTATTATTACGTTGGGAATAACACATGCGTGCGGTCTATCGCATACGCGTGGTGAATCCTTCATTATTCCATTCTTTATTATTCATTGGAATAACTTTGTTTATGTGGATTACCACATGCATGGTGAATGATCCTTCGTATTCATTCCTTATTAAATTGTGGAAATGATATGTCTACATGGATTACCGCATGGCGGGCGAAAATCCATTTGCAGTTTCATATATTCTATTATACTTAGTTGGTTAAAGCTTTGGCTTCTATACTCCATGAAATTAGTGGAATATCCTTGATATTTGCGCTTCATCCAGTCTTTTTTCATGGAAATATTCTTCTGAGCATTCTTGAATTTTACTTCACAAAGCAGTATCAAGTTGACAATTTGGACGTTATTGAGTTCAGGATAAATTAGCTTATAAATCTTTAAAATTTATTCTTGAACCTGTTTTATTGAATTGTCATCATCCTCATGCTTATATTATGTTAAAAGTCATCTTTGGCTTAAATGCATAGATGGACTTGGTATGATTATGACCAGGGATTATTCGGTATAATCATGACCGTAATGTGACGAATGATGTGGTAAAAGTCCTCATTGGCCTATAGTTCATTGGTGGACAGTTGTTGGTATGATTATGACCAAGGATTATTCGGTATAGTCATGACCATTGATGATTACATGAATATCCTTGGCCGTGGAGCAGTGATGATTTGATTTTATTTATTAAGTCGAGTCAAATGATAAAGTTGATGAAAACTTTTTAAATCATAGAAGATGATAGAGATTTTATACTTTACTCGACTCTTCTATTGGATTGCTTATTCATTGCGCAGCTTTTTGATCTAAAACTTGTTATCTATTATATTCTATTAGTTGTTATACTGTTGAAGGCTATTGATAATTTATTCTGCATTATCTTAGTCATAATATTTCTTACTGGGCTAGTTGAGCTCACCCTTTCTTTTACTTATCTCTTCAGGAAATGAGAACGTAGCTGAGACTAGTCGGGGAACAGAGTGATGGTCCTAGATGGTGCATTAGTAGTCCTCACTATTCTGTGAAATAGTGTGATAATAAATATAATGAGGACTCCATTGAGTGTGGATATTGTGTAGATGACAATATTTATATTAAAACTCACAGCCTATGTTTGGTCATATTTTTCACGATTGTTGTATATTTAAGGTTGTATTAGATTCGAAGACCTCAGATTCTGGCGACCCAAGATGGATGATGTATACCTGTTTTGGGGGCGTCACAGTTGGTATCAAAGCTTAGGGATATGATCCCTGGCTGAGATGTGAGATAAGAACTAGGAGGGGAGATATGGGGAATTCCTTCGCTAGTATGACCTACCTAAGTTTATTTGGTATTTAACTGGTTGGTCAGAGTATAGGGATAATATGTGATATATTAATTAACCCTTGTTTTGTGGCAGTATTGGAAAATGGCATCCAAAAATGTTGAGATAAGCAATGAAGCACATGAGATCGTGGAGTCACCACAAATTAATACCAAGGATAATGTGCAACAGGAAGACAATAATCCTCAGGTGAACAACAACACCGACCAAATGGCGAACGACGGAATGTTTAGGAGCTTTTTGGAATTCGTACAACATCAGTCAAGAGAAACTCCTGTCCAAAATGTAGGTGGAAACACTGGAAACTCTCGGACGGTCACCGCTAAACAGTTTAAGGAGCTGGGACCACCGGAGTTTATTGGAGAGCCAAAACCACTTAAGGCGGATGCATGGATAAAGCAGATCACCAAGATATTTGATGTCTTGGGATGCTCCGAGGAGCAAAAGGTTCCTTTTGCCACCTTTATGTTGCGAGGAGAGGCGATTCGATGGGAATCAAGAAAGTGTACTCAACCGCCGATCAAGATGTCTTGGGAGAAGTTCCAAGAACTGTTCAACGACAAGTACTTTCCCGAAAGTATTCGTCACATTAAAGAGGTAGAGTTCATCAAGTTAGAGAAAAACAATATGACCGTGGCGTAGTACGAAGCTAAGTTTTCCAATCAACAGAGAGCAGGAGAAGGGATTATAACTTGGGAAAGGTTTAAGGCCTTGTTTTTCGAGAATTTCTTCCCGAAGAGCATGAAGAATATGATGGAGGTAAGGTTTCTAGAACAAAAACAAGGGAGATGACGGTGATGCAGTACGCGGCCAAGTGCAATGAACTCGCACGTTTTACAACGCATCATGTAGACACCGAAGAGAGGAGAGCTTGGCTCTTCGAACTTGGACTGAAACCTTGGTTGTTCAACAAGGTGTCGATCCTCCAAATTGACTCGTTCGCCACGTTGTTGGAGAAGGCAATCATTGTCGAGGGAGGTAGCGAGGCGTTGAGCCAAAAAAACAAGGAAAATAAGAATAAGAATACCGGGGGAGAAACTCGTGGAGGGAGTAGCAGTGGTGGAAGCAATCTGGGAAAGAGGAAATGGGAAAACAACAAGGAGGGTTATCAAGGAGGGTTTAAGAAAAGAAGTGAAGCTTACTCGAAATATGGGAAAAACCATCAAGGGGAGAGTTGGAAAAGGCGCAATGTCTGCTACAATTGCAGTCAGGAAGGGCACATTTCACCCAACTGTCCAAAGCCAAAAAAGATCAAGGGATGTTTCACTTGTGGCTCGACTGAACATCAAATCAAAGATTGTCCAAAGAAGGGGAGCAGCGGAGGAAGGGGGCAACAGGGAGGAGGCAACAAACTGATGATCGACAGACCAACGCAATCTAATTGACCGACTGCCCGAACCTTTAACATGACTGTCCAAGATGCGGTAGCTGCGAAGGATGTGGTGTCAGGTATTGTCCTAATCAATAATATAAATGCTTATGTATTATTTGATTCGGGTGCTACCTGTTCATTTATGTCTGAAGAATTTACTAGACGACTAAACATACCCCAAGGACGCTTAGAAAATTCTTTGAACATAGAGATTGCGAATAAGAAAGTAATTCCCAGAGTCCGTTTATCGAAAATGTTGTGCAAATATTAGAGGTCACGAACTAAGCATAGATTTGATTCCTATAAGACTGAGAGATTTTGATGTGATATTAGGAATGGATTGGTTATCCAGCCACGCTGCGATAATCGAATGTTAAAAGAAAAGTGTGACCCTTCTGACTTTAAATCGATCTAAGGTAGTGTTTTATGGTAGCTCATCTCTTAAGCAATCGTGTTGCCTTACGATGATGCAGGCTAATAAATTGTTAAAGAAAGGATGTGTAGGTTATTTAGCCGATATTGTGGATACTCAAAAAAAGGGAGTAAAAATGAAGGAATTGATGATACAATTGTAAGAACAGTTGGATAAAGGATATATTCGGTTGAGTGTGTATCCATGGGGAGCACCAGTATTATTAGTCAAGAAGAAGGATGGATTGATGAGGCTCTGTATTGACTATCGAGAGTTAAACAGAGTGACGATTAAGAATAGATATCTGTTGCCGAGAATAGACAACCTTTTCGATCAACTGAAGGGAGAAAAGTGTTTTTCCAAGATAGACTTACGAATGGGCTATCATCAGTTGAAAATGCGGAAGGAGGACATACCAAAGATGACATTTCGAACCCGCTACGGACATTACAAATTTCTAGTGATGTCATTCGGGTTGACTAATGCTCCGGCAGCATTCATGGACTTGATGAACCGAGTTTTCAAGCCATACTTAGATAAGTTCGTAGTAGTGTTTATCGATGACATTTTGATTTATTCAATGACCAAGGAAGAGCACGCCGAACATCTGAAGATGGTATTGGAAGCATTGAGAAGGGAAAAGATGTACGCAAAATTTTTGAAATGTGAATTTTGGATGGAGAAGGTTCAATTTTTAGGACACATGATAGATCAAAATGGAATTTCAGTGGATCCTACAAAAGTGGAAGCGGTAAGTAACTGGGAACAACCAAAGACACCAACAGAAGTAAGAAGTTTTCTAGGATTAGTTGGGTACCATCGAAGATTTGTCCAAGATTTTTTTAAGATAGCGACCCCATTGACTAATCTAACAAGAAAAATAGTGAAGTTCGTGTGGACGGAAAAATGTGAAGAGAGTTTCCAAGAGTTGAATAGGAGGTTAAGCGAGGCGCCTGTATTATCATTACCAGATAATACGGGAGGATTTGTGGTGTATAGTGATGCGTCGCACATATAACTTGGTTGTGTGCTAATGCAACATGGCAAGGTCATATTACATATGCATCACGACAGTTGAAAGATTTTAAAAAATGATACCCTACCCATGATTTGGAGTTAGTGGAGGTAGTTTTTGCGTTGAAGATTTGGAGGCATTATTTGTATGGAGAAAAATGTGAGATATACACGGACCACAAGAGTCTGAAATATATCTTCACACAGAAGGAGTTGAACATGCGACAAAGAAGGTGGTTGGAATTAATCAAGGATTACGACTGTGAAATTTTTTATCACCCGGGAAAAGTAAACGTAATAGCCGACGCTTTGAGTAGAAAATGAAGAGAGAACTTATTCAAATTGACAACTCAGGAGGAGTTAATAAGAGAAATGGAAAGGCTGGAAATAGAGGTGAAGGAATCAAAAAAAGCGAAAGGAAAATTATTTATAATGGAAGCTCACCCGATGTTATTAGATAGAATAAAGGAATCACAAGAGAAAGATGAAAAATGCGAGAAGAGAAGGAAGAGAATAATAGAAAATGAGGAAGAAAAGTTTAAGGTGGATAAGGACTGTAAGACCCCGAATTTTATGAAATAAAAGTATTCAATTTTTTCTTATAATTACTATTCAGAAAATAGTTAAATTGATAAAAGTTTAAAGTTAAGGGTAATATATGAAATTTTTTTAAAATAAGCAAGTGGTTATAAAATACTCATTGTTGTCGGGGAATATTCATATGACGGCGCAGCCTTTTGTGGGCCCCATAACGGAAAGCGATTGGATGAAGAAAATGACAAGTATAAGTTGTTTACAAATAACTGGCAGAAGTTGTTACCGTTAACATCATTGGAATACCCGATTGGGTAAAAGTAAAGTAATACGCGTTGTTGCACAAATGTTATTACCGGTATTGCACAATATTTTGAATTATTGATTCTTACGTAAGAAGGCACTACTCAATAATGGTTACAATAGTTACTGTTCAGTATTTTATTTTATTGATTCAATAATTGCTGCGTTGATATTTTATATTACTGTTGTTTTAATAATTGTCACCACACATTATTTTCCATAATCGAAGCAATAATTCATATTATCTGAATAATATTATTAGATAACATTATGGCAATGTCTAGAAAGTTTTGTCTAAGGAGAGGTTTGGTCACCTAATTACGCTACCAAGAAGGAGAAATTCTTATCGAAAGCCCTCTTTCCCGAACCTACTGGTCATGTCGATATGATGACTGTAATATTATTTGTGAATAATTAATTATTGATTTATATGATAAGGAAAATATTCATTTTATGTGGATATAGATGGAGAAAATTTTAAAGTGACAATTGTTGAAAATTGATATTTTATCTTTTTTGATAAAATAATATTTTATTATATTATTATAATATAATAATGATGATATTTTTACAATGAATGTGGGATATATGAGTAAATGAGAGGCGAGTGTTTTTTGTTGCAATAAATGTTTAAAACATGTAAAACATGTTCAGGCACAAATTTTGATTTGGAATTTGATTATAGCACGTAAAATCGCCTGCTTGTGGATTTCTTGGCCAATTTCGTTTGGAATTTGAAAAACCTTTCTTCTGCAAAGTTGTAGATAATTGAATTTCCTATAAAAAATTGCGAGATTCGAATTTTCTGATTAAAGGGCTATTTATTATGAATTATTGAAGTTCCGTAGTTCCGAAATAATTGATTTTTGAAAGTTTTAATTATTTTTAATAACAAAAACATTTTTTTTTGTTTTTGTCATTATTGGATGCTGAATTCAGATGTCTTTGATGTACGTAGGAAATTTAATAAATAATATTAATATTTTATTAAATTTTCTGCTTTGGTGTTCTAAGCAATTTTTTATAAATAGGTGCTTAGGTTAGAATTGAAAATCTCACAAAAAACTGAAGTTTTCTCTCTATTTCTCTCTCTATATTATCGAGTGTATTCTTGTGAGTATTTTGATATCTTGAGTGTTGCTATACGGTTCAAGTTCGCTCAAACGTTATTCCAAATGTAAGTACTACTCTTTTGAGGCACGGGATAGTAAGGGATTTTAAGGGATTGAAAGGGATGTTATTTTCTTCGTAAGTGATATTATTTCTTCAATATCATTATGTTGAAATATTGATTTGAACTTTTTATTAAATTTGAAACTTTTTCATGTCGGGGTTACTATTCATGAGTTACTATTCATGAGTTACTATTCACGAGTTACTATTCATGAGTTACTATTCACGAGTTACTATTCATGATTTACTATTCATGATGGGTTACTATTCGTGAGTTACTATTCACGAATTACTATTTATGGGTACTATTCACTACAAAATTGGTTTCTTTTTCTAACCAAATTATAGCTGATTTATGAATATTACTCTGGAGATTAAAACTATGTATTGATTATATTAATTTTATTATCATATATAACATTTTTATAACCCTGATGTTGAAATTCTCTTTCACTGGAGTGTAAAGATAGGTAGATTATTGGTATGATCATGACTAGGGTTCTCTTTGGCCAAGAAAGTGAAAAGTTGAATTGTGGACCGGTATGATCACGACCATTGAATTTATAATTGAATATCTTTAGCTTAAGTGCAAAGGTGAATTGATCAACATGGTTATAATTATGGTTTATATAAATTCTGAAATGATTATGTATTTCTTTGAGATATGAATGTCTTTGGCCTGTAGTGCAAAGATGACCTATTGTTGAATATCTTTGGCCTGTAGTGCAAAGATGAACTGTTGATGAATATCTTTGGCCCGTAGTGCAAAGATGAATTTATTAGTATTATTATGAACAGGAACTGTGATTTGGTATAACCATGATCTTTGATGTTTCAGGTAAAGACAAGTGATGAAAATTATCTTCGTCCTGAATGCGAAATGGAATTTAGAACTACAATTATGATTATGAGTTATTCACATGATTGTGGATAGGAACTGTTGATTGATGTTACAGGGTTAAAACATTGTTGGTGGACTTTTGACATGGAGAAGATAATAGACTTTATGGTCTATTTGACTCTTCTAATGGATTGCTCGTTCCGCTGCAACTATGGTTGAAAAGTTTTATCATCTACCATATGTTCTAAATCTCTGATTTATTATTGATGAAGGCTATTGAGAATTTAATTATCTTTAGTCATGATATTCTTTACTGAGCTAGTTGTGCTCACCCTTTTGCTTCACAATTCCTTTCAGGTAATACGAGTGTAGCTGGGTCGAGCGGGGGTAACAGGGGATTAGAACGGTGGTCATCATTTAGTGGTTATATTTGTTGAATTAAATAGGGTGAAGCAAACCCAACGTGGGAAGGGTGTTTTGCCACTATTATACAAGATGTCTAATGACATACAACCTCGTATCATCATAAGACAGGGATGTGCTCATCCACTTGCTGAGTATATATACGAGTACTACCTATATAATCTTGGAGTTTGGTTGAAGTATAATTCTCAATTAGAGACGGTGGAGATAATAATATGTCAAGAGAAGACACACCATTGGGAAGAATATGATAGTAATCTTCTCATTTTTCTTTGGGGTTTATTGGGTCAACCAAGGATAATTTTGTGGGCATATGATATCTATAATAATCTAGACGCATGGCCTCCCATGTACGAAGGTTTCCTTGAGCATTTCCCAAAGATTCTAATTTCTAAAATAGTTTTTGACTATACCTTTATGTAAGGTGTCATTATGAGGTGCTGTCCACGGTTGGGACATGAGTCACAGTTGGTATATATTTGTATTTAAACTCACAACATATGTGTTGTTGTATTTTGCACGACAATTGTTGTAATAAGGTTGTAGTTGTTTTCTGTACCATGTATTTGACGACCAAGAATGGGTTGGATGGAATGGACCTATTTTGGGGTCGTCACAAGGACGGTATATTGAGATTTGAAGGTCGAGTATGGGTGCCAGTTATAACCGAACTGAGAGAGGAAATCTTGCACGGGCACATAATCTGACGATTCGTTTCATCCAGAGGCAACGAAGATGTACCGAGATCTTCGACAACACTTTTGGTGGCCTAAGCTGAAATGAGAGGTTGCAGAGTGCGTTAGTAGATGTCTTACTTGTCAAAGAGTCAAAACAAATCACCAGAGGCCAAGTGGACTACTTTAACCATTTGAAATACCAAAATGGAAATGAGAGCACATTACGATGGACTTCGTGGTTGGACTTCCGATAACACAGAAGGGTTATGATGTTATTTCGGTTGTCGTGAACTGACTAACAAAGATAACTCATTTTCTACCCATCAAGATCCGATTCAATCAAAATTAGTTAGCAAATTTATATGTAAAGGAAATTGTATCGCGACATGGAGTGCCGGTGTCTATTGTCTCCGATCGAGATCTGCGTTTCACGTCAAATTTTTGAAAAGCTTGCAAGAACGAATGGGAACTCAGTTGAGATTAAGTACTGCTTATCACCCTCAAACTGATGGGTAGAGTGAACGAACCATACAAACGTTAGACAAAATGCTTAGAGCTTGCGTGATGGACTTCAAATGGAATTGGGATGATCACTTACCATTAGTAGAATTCACTTACAATAATAGCTATCATGCGAGTATCGGTATACCGCCATATGACCTTATGGGAGAATGTGTAGAACACCGTTGTGTTGGAATGAAGTCGGAGAACGACGACTTTTAGTACCAGAATTAGTTCAACAAACGGTCGACGTGGTAACAACGATAAGAGCCAGATTGGTAGCAGCTCAAGATCGCCAAAAGAAGTACACAGATTTGCATCGTCACAACCGAGACTTTGAAGTCAGTAGTTTTGTGTTTTTGAAGGTGTCTCCCTAGAAGGAAAAGATAAGATTCGAAAAGAAAGGGAACACATCCACAATGTGTTTCATATTTCGGTGTTACGCCCTTACAAGCCCGACTATAAACACGTGATCTCCTACGAGCCCATTCAAGTAGAGAAAAATCTAACATATGAGGAAATTCCTATTTAAATACTAGATAGAAAAGAGCAAACGCTAAGAAATAAAGTTATATCTACAGTAAAAGTAGTTTGGTGAAACCACGACACCGAGGAGGCCACGTGGAAATTAGAAGATAAGATGCGGAGGGATTATCCCCATTTATTTGTGTAATCATGTACCAATTTTGAGGACGAAATTCTTATAAGGGGGGGGGGGGGACGATGTAATACCCGCAAATTTTAAATAAATAATATTAATATTGAGAATAATGATTGTTTGAATATTCATTTGATTATAAATATATATAGTAATGGCATGAGATGAAGTAATTCATTTAATTGAATAAACATATGATAATTGAGTAATGTCGTAGAAGTGATGAGAAGCTTAAGTTAAGCTTATGAAATTATGCCTAGGGTGGCAAATTGGTGAAATGAGAAAGTTACTAATTAAATTAATAAAGAAATGAATGAAATTCGTACTAGTAACGAGTAAATAATTTCATAATGTGATAGACTAATTTCTATTATTATTTATTAATCATTGTGAGCAATAACATGTAAGGTGTAGTCCTATATGATAAAGTTTCTTCATTCAATATAAAATGAGGTGTGATATTAGAACGTGAATAATTATTATATAAGACTATATGATAAAAGTAAGCTTTAAATTATGTAATTTACTAAGTTGTATGAAAGAGCCTTTTGTGATATCATGATGGATCAATTAAAGATGTATTTTAAACATATGAGAGAAATTAACTTTGATTAAATAAATATTTATTATTAAATGTTTATTTTAAATAATATGTAGAATTGGAATAATAAGGTTATGGAAAATGATGGGGTATTGGTATCCAACTAAATTATATTCTAGTCTAATGTAGATATTCTTTGAATTGACCCAATGTACATGAATTATATGATTATGTGTATTTATACTCTTAACTTATGACAATGTAATAATACCAACTCATTAAAATTCATTTGTGAGCCAAAAGGGAATTAACCTTAGTGCAACTAGAGACCATTTTAACTAATGTAATAAGCTAAATAGCCTTGTCCCAAAATCATATTTTCATTCTAAGTCTCAGTCGTGTTTTATCAAAAGCATATGGCTCTATGATGCTGAAAACCAAGATGGAGATGATGACTATGGGAATGGAAGAAGATGGAGTTGGTGAAGCTTTTCACCAACTTCTTGTTACACAATGGTTTCTTCTATCTCCCATTGATAAAATCCTTAGCGCAAAACCCCCAATTGGATAATAATATCTCTATAAATAGAAGTCCCTCCTCTCAAATTTGAGTTGTTAATTTCTCTGTGAGGTTATAATTGGAGTGTGAATATTGTTGAGTAATCTGGAAATTGAAGCAAGAGTTAGCATTTCAACTTCAAGAAGGTAATGTCCATTTACATGTTCTTAAGTTCAAGTTTTGCAAGTTCTTAGGAATATGCTAGAATACTTGTTATTTAAGTCAAAAATTTGATGGTTGAAGTATGATGTAACTATAAATTGATGCTAGACGTTTGTTAAAATGGTTGAATACGAAATCAACGAAAGTTAAATGGAGTAATTTGGTCAAGAAATGAATCAATGATGAAGAGAATCGTTAAATATGTTGAACTTTGAAAAAATGACATAAACTTTGAATTTGATTCGTGAATTTGATTGTTTACATGATTTGAATTGTTAGAATCATGTTAGGGATGTTTGGTAGTAAGTTTATGGAGTTTATATCTATTAGGTAACCTTAAATTACTGTTTGTATGAAAATTTGGGGTGTTGGTTAGCAGCAGGGGAGTTAGAAGCTTAAATCAAGAGTGAAGTCTGGGCATGCCTGAATTCTTAAGAGGGGTTCCTCTACAACATAAAAACCCCCAGCAAGGGTTGAGTGTAAGACCCCAACTTTTATGAATAAAGATAAATTTTTCTATAAATATCATTTTTGAATATTAAGGTGTGAATTTGTTATAATATTATAGTTGTGGGTAATATTTATAAATTTTGCAAAGTAAACAAGTTGTTATATAATATTCGATTGGTCGGGGAATATTCATTTTAACAGGGAATATTCGTACGACGGCACAATCATTGGTGGACTCCACAACATAATTATTGTCAGAATGAGAAAATGACAGAAATATCTTTTTATAAAAATAACGACGGAAGTTTTATCTTTAACTGTTAAAATACCCGGTGTTAAAAGTACAGTAATACGCGTGGTTTTATAGTAGCACACGGTTTTGATTATTGATGCTTATGTGAGAAGTAAGTCACTCACTTTTACTCAATTATTGCTACAGTAATTGCTCCATAGTATCTCACGTTATTTGATTCAATTATTGTCAATATTTTATATATTATTAAATCAATAATTGAGATGACAAGTTATTCTAATTATTATATGCATAATTAACAATGTCTAGAAAGTTCTGTCGAGGAAAGGGGTTTGGTCACCTAATTACGCGCCAATAGGGAGAAATCCTTATTGGAAAGCCCCATCTTTCTTGGGAACGATCTAGTTGTTAATATTGCGAGTTATAATAATATGAATAAAGGTTGTTAAAAAATATTGAAGGGATTTTTTTATGAAATATTTGTTGTAAATTTTGCTTATTTTATGGACCCCTATTTACCCATTTTTCAAAATAATCGATAGAAAATTATTTAATATAATAAAAATGGGGGCCACATGTGGAAGAAAAATGAAATGAGAGGGAGTTTGCAGGATACACGGGTGGTGGATGAAAGTACTATTTTTTTATATATGTATGTGTGTGTGTGTGTGTGTAATACATGTGAATATATATATATATATATATAATATAGGTTATGGTGAAAAGGGAGTACTATATATATATATTTATGTTAATAAGTCAGAAGAATGATAATGGGGTGGGGGGAGGAAAATTCATGGGATGAAGAAAGGAAAAAAAAGGACGGCAGGTTATATATATAATACATTTTAAAAGTTTTGTTTTATATGAAAAATAGAATATATTATATTTTATTATGTATAGTGTTTGCATAGTGCCTGCATAGTAGCAAATTAAAAATCAGACGATTTGTTAAGCGCCCGTGAGAAGAAAAAAAATAATAATACTGTGCGTCCGTGATTTTCTAATTCAAATAGTACCCCTTCCATTCTCCTATAAATAGGATGCTTAGTTAGAATTGAAAAGCACACCAGAATCAGAGAATTCTTCTTCTATAATCTTGAGCGTATTTCTTTCGAGTTTTAGAAAGCTTTGCGCATAGAAAACAGTGAAAGTTTTCTTCAAGAATATCCCTGCTATACCAGTTGGAATACTCTTCTTTTCAAGGTAAGGGATATTATTTTTGTTCAATATTTGTATAAAATAATATTTTCTTCCATACTCTGTAGTACGTAAGTAATATTATTTTATTTCAGATTTCGAATTCTATACTCATTTTGTTAAGTTTTGGCTTCTATACTCCATGAAATTAGTAGAATATCCTTGATATTTGCGCTTCATCCAGTATCTTTTCATGGAAATATTATTCTGAGCATTCTTGATAAGTTTTAACTTTTTCATACTGGGGTACTATTCACGGGTTTACTATTCCTGAAGTTACTATTCACGGAATACTATTCACTAGGTTACTATTCATTCGAGGTACTATTCATGATAAAAATTGATTCGTTTTTGGTCCAAATCATTTTTGGTACAATATTATTCTTGAATTTTACTCCACAAAGCAGTATCATGTTGACAATTTGGACGTTATTGAGTTCTGGATAAATTATAAATCTTTAAAATTTATCCTTTGCTTTCATTTAATTGAATTCTTATATCATTGTCATCATCCTCATGCTTATATTATGTTAAAAGTCTTCTGTGGCCATAGTGCATAGATGGACTTGGTATGATTATGACTAGGGATTATTCGGTATAATCATGACCGTAATGTTACAAATGATGTGGTAAAAGTCCTCATTGGCCCGTAGTGCATTGATAGACAGTTGTTGGCATGATCTTGACCATTGATGAATACACAAATATCCTTGGCCCGTAGTGCATGGATAATTTGTGGTCGTGATACTAAAGAATATCCTTGGCCGTAGTGCAGGGGTGATTCGATGATGTGGATTATTTATTAAGTTGAGTCTCAGCGATAAAAGTGATGAAAAACCTTTTTAAATCATAGAAGATGGTAGATATCATGCTCTACTTGACTCTTTTAATGGATTCCTTGTTCCGCTGCAGTTAAACTTGATGTTTGTTATATTTTATTAGTTTAACACTGTTGAAGGCTAACGATAATTTATTCTGCATTATCTTAGTCATAATATTTCTTACTGTGTTAGTTGAGCTCACCCTTTGCTTTCATTGTTCTCTTCAGGAAATGAGAATATAGCTGGGACTCGTCGGGGGACGGAGTGACGGTCCAGATGTTTGCATTAGTAGTCCTCACTATTCTATGAAATAGTGTGATAATAAATGTATTGAGGACTTATTTTGAGTTTGAATACTATCTAGAAGATAATATTTATATTAAAACTCACAACTTATGTTGTATATTTAAGTTTGTATTTGTATTATGTACCATGTATTTGGCGACTCAGAATGGGTGATGTATACCTATTTTGGGGGCGTCACAGTTGGGCAGTGAATTAGATTTCTATTTTTGTTGTTCAACACAAGGAATCTTAATTTAATCGAATTTAACCCAAGGAACATAAATAATCTTTAAACATGTATCAATGCGTATGGTAAGATGCTTTAGTAGGTTGGGAGTTTGCGGAGGAGTTAGATAGGAGTCAGAAAAAGAGAACCAGCCTGAAGGAGCGGTCATAATCCCCGAAGAGTGGGATTCGATTGACTTCGAGTTCAGAGATGGCGTCTTGATTTGGGAGATGTCTTCGAATTCAGAGATGGCGCCTTGACTTCGAGAGATGTCTTCGAATTTGGAGATCGCATCATGACTTCGGATTTGGAGATGGCGTCCTGGCTCTGGGAGATGTCTTCGGGTTCGAACATAGTTTCATGGCTTTGGAAAAGGCTGGATTAATTAATAAATATTATTAAATAGGTATAAACTACTCACGCATGAACTAAAATGAGTTTCTAAGTAGAGAGTTATACTAGTTACATGCAAATAAATCTAATACATGTAAGCATGCGTAGAAAAGGTTGTTTAGCATTGTTACGTGGTTTAATGAATGCTATGATTAATATTTTACACAATGAACTTTATTAACTTGTAAAATAGAAATTTTATGAGTAAAACTAACAATTGTTGAAAGTAAATAGAAAAGACCAAACCTAGTTTAAAATTTCCTTAACATGTATGTGTGAAACGACTTGAACTAGAATACGTGACTTAAGTAATATTTCACGTATACAAACATGAGATAGGTATATGGGACTAAAATTTGCTAAAATGTTTCTAGGGTTTTCAAAAGTAAAAACAATGTGGATTATACATCTATGAGTTTTAATGTGTATAGAATACATGGATAGAAATATGTGTGATAAATGCATGTTGATATATATGACAAAGTGTGTATGACTAATGAATACCTATACGTACATAAATAGGATAATATAGTTCATTGTGGTGATTTATGTTATAAGTGGTAATCAACGCAAAAGGAAAGTTTCTAACCTTAAACTTCCTACGTTATTGCAAGTTCCCTAACTTCATTCTTATAATTGAATGCAAGTATCTAAACTTTATTTCTTTTTGTGAGACTTCGAATTATTGTTATATTCAACATACTTATATTGAACAAATATCTACATTCATATGATTATTATTCCTAATTGGAAATTTATTTTGGTATCTTGATTCATGATTTTGAGAATTGAACTTATTGTTCCTAAAGGTTGTCTAAGCTATTTGATTTGGCTAGACTAATATCGTGTGTTAGAAAGCTATCCAAACCAATTGACTTGGTACAGACTCTTATAAATCTACTGAGATGAACAACCCTCATTGAAGGGAAAATTATATAACTATCGGGAAACCGACGTGCGCACCTACTAGCATGTTTAAATGTTATGCATAACGTAGGGTATTATAGGCTGATCACCTGTTGTATTCGTTTATAATGGATTTTCAATACAATATTGTTAATTCTAGAAAGAGTTCTCAGTCCCTAGTGACTGCTCAGTGTTCATTCTTATTAAACCTTGAAATGATTAAACCTTTGAATCTTGTCGATATCCTTCAGTCTATAGCGACACTTATTGAGAACTATTGGTACTTCTTGTTATTCTTGAACTATCATTTACTGTTATACCTTTGAGATTCAAACTTTATAACTGTTTATTCTTATTGTTATATTACTTGCTGGGCAAACTTGTTGCTCATTCTCGCTTCCCTAAAAACCTTACAGTTAAGGCATAGCAAGGCGGTACTTTAGGAAAAGACAAAGGAAAGGGCAAGGCTACGAATTAGCTTAATCCTTTAACTGTAAGAGAATTATTATTATTACTATGATTATAATGATATATTAAGGGATGATTAAATTATGTTTAAGTCATGTTCAGTTTATATTAATGGAATGTTGTAGTAACGGTCACGAGACCTTGGGACGCGAATAATTATATTATATCAATGTAAATTATTCTATTATTCCGTTGTTGATGATGTTAGTATGATATTAGAATTAACACATGATGCACCAAAATTGAGATACGAGTGTCTGAATTTGGGGGCGTCACAAGTGGCGCTGCGGCGCTGACCCAACTTCCTTGATTATTTTTTTTTCAGTTTCTTACATGTACGAATCACCTACTTTTGAAATTCATAACTTCTTCGCTCTAACTCGGAACGAGTTCATTCCAAAGTCATTTTCTTCCTTTCATAACATACTCAGATTTTCCCCTGACAGAATTTTGTTCTAAGTTTGTTAACGAGGATGCCCATTAGTTCAAATTTCATTGTTCATTCGTTTTACGTCCTTAACGTTCTTCTTTCGTTCGTCCATAATTCGTTCATCCGATGTCCGAATACGTTCGTTCTTGAGCATGCGACTCATGTTTTCAATGTTTTCCAATATACTTATGAAACCTTATTATTTTGGAATCATTAATTTATTTCTAAAATTTCACTATAACTTCGTTGTAATACCCGGTAAAAAAAATAAATAAATAAAAATCCGGAAAGTGAAATATCCGCATCTTTTTGAAAAATTAGATGGGTTCCATTCTTTTGAATTCCGTGGACGGAATTCTTTTAAGGGGTAGGTGATGTAATACCCGAAAAAAAATAATTAAATAATAAAAATTATTTTGTTTGAAAACATATTAATTGGACTTTGTCCATTATTTTGGGTCAAAATAGTTATTTAATTTGTGTGGGCTACTAAATATTAATAAGAGATGGGTGAATTAATTTAGTACAAATTGGGCCTTAAAAAAAATTTATTGGGTTTAAATTATATTTGTGGGTAATATTAAAATCTTTTTGAAAAAAAATAATTAAAAAAAATAATAATAAAAATCTATTAATGAATAAGCAAAACCTAATTGCTTCATCATATTTTATATCGACTGAAAGAAAAGAAAGAGACGCAGCCGCAACTAAGGAAAAGGAGGAGAAAAGTTACACTGCAATTTGGAGAAGAGGAACTTATACCTTTTCTTTTTTTTTTTCGGTGAGTTTTATTAGCGATGATGGAAGTAGGGTATATATATTAGTAGATATATAAATTGTTGCTTATCGTATATGTGTGTGTATATATATATAGATAAAAGTTTGGTGATTACTTTTTGGTAGGAAGTTATTGAACTCTTTGCTCTAAAAAAAAAAAATGAAAAGTTTCTTTGTCATGTATTAGGAGTTCATTATTTATATATATATAGAGAGAGATTGCGAATTAATTGCTGCAAGTGGGTTTTCGCTTTTTTTTATTATCATATATATATATATATATGTATATTTATATATTATGTTAATAAACTTTTGGTCATGGAACTTTTAAATCTAAATTAGTAAATCAATTAAAGTATGTATTTTAATTTGAATTGATTAATTTTGTTTACATAGTTATAAAAGTTTTAATAATAAATTTAATATTATATTGTTATTAATGATTGGATTGTATTAAAATCTTATTAAATTGTTTAAACTGAACGGAAGGAATTTAAAGAGTTATTTTAAGAATATAAATTTTGGAGTATTAATAATTGATATAAGGCGATGATTAAAGGCATATTAAATAGATTATGAATTATTTTGGAATTATTAGTTTGAATTATTTTTAATTTGAGTTGAATATGTTTAGGTTGTGAATAACGTTTCGTATTTGATATCGTTGGCATTTGAGGGAGTCTAACGGGTGATATTTAGCTTCAGTGAATTATTTTGGTACTGTATTAAGGTACGGATTCCGTACTCTTTCTGCGATACTCTTGTTAAATTTGATTTGTTCGTTTTTGTCGCTTGTTGAATTTCTCGTTATTATTTCACATAATCGTTTTCGTGAAATAAATATATTAGTTTCATTTTGGAGTTGATACATTGGACTCGTACTTGTACTCTTTGAATCAAGGTTATCATGCATAGTATTTATTTTGATAATTATAAGCGGTACATGTTGCTACCTTCTTTTTGAGACCTTGTGACTATAATTTGATTTGGTTCAACATGTACATATAGAACCCTTTTGTTGGTATTTTGTCGCATGTGTTGTGACATGATATTTTTGTTAGAATATACCGTAGGGTATACCTGAGCTATAACCACCTGTGGGGGTACCACAGGCATGTCGTCTTGGCACGAGAGACATGACACTCTCCGTGGCGGTGTGATTAGTCCACGGCGTCTCCGTTTGGGCTCCGGAGGAAGTGGGCCATTTGGTGTTTTGTTGTGGGAGGCGTATGGGTTAACCCTAGTTTTCTGTTCTGCGGATTGGTGATGTTGTGCCAAACACACCTATCCGATTTGCATACATTTAGATTCGCGATCCAATGTGTGATTTGCCTGTGTGGCATTATTTTGATTTGCCTGTGTGGTATTACTTTGACTTGCCTGTGTGGCATTGTTTTGATGTGCATGTGTGGCATTATTTTGGTTGCCTGTGTGGCATCATTTGATTTGCCTGTGTGGCATTAGTTTGACTTGCCTGTGTGGCAAGATATATTTTTTTGAGCTCATTCGATAGAAAATAACTCCAGCCATTTGTTTCAGCCTATTATTTTTTTGTATTAGTTTTGTTGGTTTCTATTCAATTCAATTCATTGAGTTAGTTACTTCAGTTCGTTATTTCTTTACTCTTCTGTTGATTCAGATACATTCCATTCAAATCTTTGGAGATTATATTTTTGTCAGTATTTACACTTGAGGCTTTGTTTAGTATTTCGTCTCAGTTGTTTTTGTATATCAGTTGTATATCTTTTGTATATCTGTATCCTTACTGGACAATTGGCTCATGCTGTGTTTTTTTTCCGGCAGGTTTGCAGGGGTGATTCAGGGCTAGTGTGATGAGAGTTTTGCCTTTGACCATTTAGGTTGATTCGAATTTTAAGTTTTGATTATTTTGACTCTAGTTGGAGAATTGTAACTAGTACTTCATTGATAGATATCATTATTACATATTTTGAAGTTGTTAGTGCTCTATTCACTTATTTTGAGGTTTGTTGTGCTTTGCACGTGACCTCCCTTTCCTTTTCGGGAAGGGGGTGTTACATTCGTTATAACGTATTTTTATTCCGTTCCAAAGGAATATTTCTTTCAATTCTACATTTCTTAACCAAACATATATCAGCAAATATATATATGATGGTTTTAAACTTGTCCATTAACAACAAGCTCTAATTAGGATGGTTTTCAATTTGTCCATCAACTAGGGATGATCAAGTAACCAAATTAGAACCAAAACTGCACCAAAAACCGCACGAACCGCACCAATTAAAATCGCTCCAACGATTCCAGCATATATGACGATTTTAGGTGGATTGATTAACCAAATTTACGGTTCCGGTTTGGTTACTAGCCAAAACCGCACGCATTAAACCGAAATTGCATCATCGTGTGTATGTATGTATTATCTCTAGTAAATTCTAAAGTTACTTTTCACTTGAACACACTCAGAGAAAACCCCAGTCTTGCATTGTCATTTTTTCACCAATTGAAAGAAAATGGTTAGAGTTTATAGAGTCAAAAATTAAGCATTTGAGTTTTGGAATTTCGAATTTATTTGATCGTTACTGGAGGGGCTTATAGCTGAGGGGCCAAATTCGTTGGTTCGAGCACTTGATGCATTGGTTAAGGTCTATGCTATATTAATAATAGTCTAATAGATTATTTTTCAAATTAGGTACAGTTAGGATTATATTCTATAAGTCCTCCTTGCAATATATAAGATAGAATTTCATTCTATCTCTAGTATATACTTTTAATTTTTGGGGAACTACATAAACCTTCTTGCTTGTTATCGAATATATGGTTTTCGTTGTTTTATATAGCGTATATTTTAGTTTTAAAGCATTATTCCTTTATTATAAACTAAACTATTTTATGTGTATCACTATTCTATGATTTGATGGTGAATTTGACATGTTTGACAGAAGGAACTTTGTTTCTATGCTTGATATAATTCCCATTACTGACTCTGTCACTAAGTTAATTGCTCGATGTGAGCTCTATATTAAATTCTATTGAAGGCTTAGACCTTTTTGTTGTTTCAATTGGTTTAGGAACCGAAACCGCACCAATTGAAACCGCACCGAACAATTTAAAATTACACCGCACCAATCATCAGCAGTTTCATGTGCAGTTTTGGATTTGTCAAACCACACCTAAGCGGTTTCAGGTGCGGTTTGGGCTTTAAACCGCACCATGCTCACCCCTACCATAACCAATGTTTTTTATGTTCTTCGTTTGTTCTTCGTGTTCTTCATTTTTAATTGATATTTTGATTATGATTTCACTTTTCCATGCATATTAATGTTATAAATCACTAATTCTTCCTTATTACTCCAAATTGTTCATATGATTCTTTCAGATTTTCCATTAACAACAAGCAATTCATACTTTATATGAAAGCTTTTAAAAGAAATTTATAAGCTAAATTTCAAATTCTTATTACTTCATTTTCTTATTATTTAAACCATATGAAAATCATTCCTTATCATTTTATACTTCCATTTTCATTAAGTTATATGATTTTCATATAAAATCTTAAAGAAAAATTGGATTAAAATTAGGTTTTGATACCTTTCTTCTTGATTTTTCTTCTATATTCTTCTTCCTCTTGACAAAGCTTGCGATTTGCTAGCTTTTCTATTTCTCCATCTTTTTCGATCTAAGCCATCAAGCAATTTCCCTTGCAATCTTGTTCTCTCTGTTCTTTTCTCTTCTCTTCTCTTTTCATGTGTTAGTTGAAAAAAACTAACACATGAAATGAAATGACTTTGCCTTATAAAGAAATTCAAGTCTTAAGGGTATTTTGGTCATTTGGCCCTTTGTACCATTTTACCCCTCCTTTTACTATTCACGCCTCCTTATTATTCACAAATATCAACCAAGCTTCTCCCGGAAGCTTCGTTGTTCCGTATTTCAGAATTCGTCGACAGTTAAAAAAATTGTTGTTCTTTGTTTTTAAATATTTTTGGATATTCCGTCTTTCCTCTACAGATTAACTTTTACGCATTCTTTGAAAATTCAAAAAACTGAATTAAAACACTTTTTGATTAAGTGTTTTTCATCACGTTTTCCCAAAACTTAGTTAAACGATCGAAAAGTACATAACAATATTTTTCATCGTTTTTATTTCTTTCAATTTCTGCACGCTTTTTCGAGAAAAATGTTTACTGACTAATATGATTTTTCACGACATATTATCGACAAATCTTCAAACAGAATGTCATTCCGACATACCGATCTCTCAGAAAGACTTAGGATATTCAAACCCTAAATGCTTAGGTTTTGTTAGATGAATAATGCATATTTCATCTTTTTATTGGAAAATTTTATTTTCGTCTTCAAAATTCTTACGCATTCATTCTAGCTTATAACCAAAATAATACTAACATTTTATAATCATCCTAGGTTATAGAACGACTATTAAACACATAACACAAAATATTATTAATAAAAATTTATTTTATTAATTAGTAATTCTTTAACCGTATCTTACAGAATAATTTGATTTTCTGGGTTGTCACATTCTTCCCCCCTTATAAGGATTCCGTCCTCGGAATCACAAAAATTTACATCCATACCCGGATGACTTCTTCTAATAACCTTTATCAAAAGTTTTAATCTTACTTCTTCTCTTCCTTGTTGAATAACATCAACATACTATTACAATTAGGTATTACCTAATTATTCCTTTCCTTAACTCATTCACCTCCTTTTTCTAAGGATTATCTTCGAACATAATCGTCATTAGTTAAACTTCAGGAGTAACTATACTTCCAATCATTCGGGATATCATATTCACTTTTTCTTCTAAAATTTCGTCCTCAAAATTTTAACATACAAATTTTCTCAAAAATTGAGTTTCTTACTACTTATCACATGAGAATCACATCTTACCACACTCCTCTTCACAAAAGTTCTCATCTTTCAAACATTCAAGAGTCTTCATAATTCATACAATGATTAAGAAGTAGAATGAATAACTAGGAATATAAAAATTCCTTTAAAACATTTCATAATTTGCTGAGGGGTCATATAGACCATGAACTCTTACTAGATTTAACGGTATTTCACCGTAAACCATCTCTACACATTTTGTTGCGATATAGTTACAATCACAAAGAAAGTAAATTACCTATTCCGGTACGTTAGGTGATCAACCTATTATATAACCCCAAATCCTGGGGTTTGTTCACCTCAGACTTATTCATCAGATTCCACGCCAAAATAATTTAGTTTGGTATAAATTTTCAAAGAAAGCTCAATTTTCTTTAAACATGACATATCATTCGTCTAGCCAATTCAAATAGCTTAGACCATACCAATAAATTTGACATCAATCGTAACGTTCATCTAGCCAAATCAATTAACTTCGACTAATATTTAAATAGTTCACAATACTTCAAAACGTTTTATGACGTCATAATACCGCACTGCTTCACAGTACGTTGAGAACTTTGTCAATTTATGACTTTGTCATCCTACATTACACCATAGTATAATAGATAGTTATAAAAGATTTTGTTTCTTTTTTAAATAAGATTTTACTTGGGTAATGAATACCCATACAAAATTATATATATATTAAATGATTGGTTATTATTGATTTGATGCCTTGTGCTTGTGACTTTTAGCCTAATTATATTCTTTTAATCCCATTTAGTCCTTCCTTTCATCTTGTCATACATCAATTGATATCAAACCCGACCTAGTAATTAACACATCTTCTTTCTACCCTAATCAAAGTTCCCTCATGAATCAACAACAATCTCCTAGAGAAAAAGTAGTAATGTTTGTCCCAAAATTATCATCACATCCTTTCTATGAAGCCATCCCCGCGTCAGAAAACACCATCTTCCAGCCGTTGCGGGGAAAAAGAAAAAATGCTAGTATTTTGCTATTGTAACGTAGCTGGAAGTCTTCTCGGTTGCAACCCTAGACAAAGTCCTTGCACCTACAAAACCCCAATATACGAAACCCAAAATCATACCCAAAAACCCAAACAGCCCCTTAATCAGCCTACCACCATCCACTGCCCCGCAATACCATCATATACGTCAAACAATGGTGGTCCCAAATTTGGTGTCTTCAGTCTCAAATATATTAGTCAGCCCTATCTCTCATCATCCAAAGTTCCAATCCCATCATTGCATTACGGCCATGAGCCATCACTGAAAACCATCAGCCGCACCAACCATAATTACTGACAACCTTCCACAACTATACAGCTCATCACAGCATAGAAATTGAAAAAAAACTAGGTGTGTGAGATCTACCTGTGCGAAGCAGAGGGAGAAGAAAAAGAAAGCAGCTTCGTTGCTGTCGGTAACCCTCATTGTTGTTGTCAGAGATCCATGTCGTCATTGTCAAAAAGCACTGTAGGTAGCATAATCGTAGCAACTTGGTTGTGAGGGTCGTCTTATGTGTGCGTGCAAAAAAGAAACCCAGGGTTACCTGCTGTTGCCAAAGTAATTAAATTGGTAAGGTGCAGTTTGGTCCTTTGTAGTTTCATAAAAGAAATTGATATTTTCATAACTAATATTTGATATTTTCACAAAACCTCTTTCACATCTCTCACATGAGTGTGAGACCCATTTATTGTTTATGTGAGAGGGACCTTGTGCAACTATCATACTTGCTTGTAGAAATATCAATCCCCTCTCACAAACTATTTTAACTCTTTAGTCGTTGGTTTCTCAATCAAACTCACGTCGAAGAAAGACTTTGAGGAGCAGGGACTAGGGTAGGGATAGATTGTTGATAACCCCTAAACTATTAAGTTAAAGGTTGGTCCTAAACATTTTTTATTCTGACATGTGCCCTACACTATTGATTTGACAAAAAAAACCCTGAGAAATTCTAGAGTTTGGGCAACTTGAGTGGAAATTGTTTTTTTTTCAATGTGAGCTACTTAAAAGGTTTATTCGATGTTTTAGTTCGAGATACAGCTCTATAAGTCATAATAGGATAAACAAAGCCTTGAACTTTTAAAGAAATGTTATGAGGAAGCCTCAAAATGTCATGGTTCCTTGCTTCAACTCCAGGAATTGTACCTCCAACTGATTCCGAGAACTCGCTAGAAAGTACATTTCAAAAAACATTTCCTTAAATCTATCCCACATTATCACTCCTTGTCCCCCACGAACCTTATTTTCTTGCCACCAGTAACTAGCTTCGGACTTCAGCATGAACGTCACGAATACAGTCTTTTGATCTTCGTTAACTCTAGCAACATTAAACACCTTCTCCATTTCCATGATCCAGGTTTAGGCTTCCACTGGATTCATAGACCCTTGAAACTTTGGCGGTCCAATCGCTTTTAATTCCTTGAAAGTCGTAACTTGAGCTTGCGGTTGATTCACAAGTGCTCCCGTCAACAAAGCTACCAACTGTTGAACCGAATTAGCGTTTGCCTCATTGTTATTATTAGTAGACCCCTCAGGACGTGCTTGTTGACGTAGTTGTCTTCTTCTAGGAGGCATTTTCTGTTAAAATATACGCTTATTAGTTCATCACTCCACTTCTTGGGTATTTGAAGTTTAACTTAAACATTCCAAGATTAAAGCTATATCACATAATATTTCAAATAAACTCCAATATTTTATTCATTCATAATGTTTTAAAACATAATAAAGATAGCATAACCGCTAAAAACATCTACTTTCCTGAACTAGACAAGTTTCAGGATTACATACTCATACTATCCCTCTATTTATCTTAGAATAAGGGATTCACAATTTATTTATTCACATAATTAACCACATATTATTATCACTCCTTATTCTATCTAGGCATATTAAGACGTCGTAAGGCTTCTCGACGTTCCTCCTCCATGATACGATAAGCCGTTCTACGATCCATCACGAACCACGGCGAGTCTTCAAACTGAGGTGGGTAATAATGGACTCGATCTTGGGCTCTATCAATCGAAGAATTAAAAGCATAATCCATCTCCTTCATCTTGGCTTTCTTCACTTGAACTTTAGCCTCAGCACGGTCTGCACGTTGAGTCGCCATCATCAAAGTGTCCTCTGCTCTTGCACGCTTAGTTGATTCCTCTTTAAAGTCATCCTTTAATTTCTCCATGTCAGTTTTCATCTTCTCGTTCACTGCCAACAGGTCTTCATGCTGACCCTTGGTATGAACTAGATCCCATTCTATGTTTCCAAGTTTTAAGTCAAGTTCTTGAATCTCTACATCCTTCTGCTCTAACGCAACGTGATGCATATCAACCGTCTCCTTCAATTCCTCTACATTATCCTATAACTCTATGTTACGGTCATACAAAGCATCATATATCTCAGCCGATACGGAGTTTGGTGGAAACTCCACAGGATCCTCTTCCTCATCATCCTCTTCTATCTCCTCAGGACTATCCTCCTCGGGATCGGTCACAGGCTCATCCTCCTGGATCAACTATTCCTGCACTACGTGAATATCTCGGGGTTCTTCATCTCTAGGTATCTGAGGTATCACCTCCCTAGCTGGACTGGATCTTCCTTCGCCAGACATCCTGACAACAAAATATTTTAAGTTTTACTTAACATTATCGATACTCGCGAGCACATAAGTTATTAACACATAGCACATAATGTCTTTTATTGTTTAGTTTCAATGGATACCTTAATCCACTTCTTAAAACCCGATAAGAGTTAGACACCTCTATGTTTTCTGACTTCTTAAAGGCTACTTCCTAAGGTTTTCCCCACCTAAGGTTCATAACCTAAAGCTCTGATACCAACCTATGACACCCCCAAATCCGGGTACTTTATTTCCACCGAATTTGGTGCTCACTATCAAAATAATTACATCTAACTACCCATGAAAAGGGTAAAACATTAAATAACTTAAATAATAATCTTTCCCATTAAATGGTTACATCATCTCATAAACAATCCCAGGTAATCTAACTTTAAATTATTACACCAGTTTACGGAATACATTATAAAATAAAACAAGTCTTATAACTTCATGCAATTAAATAAACTTTAACTAATTCTTCAACACTTGGACATCTTGCCCTTTCCCTTGCTAGTAGAGGGCTCATCACCTCTTTCGACTTTAGCTGCATTGTTTAATTGCAAGAGTGAGCAAACAAATGCTCACTGACATAAAGAATAGTAATAATAACCATATGAGAATGAACAACGAATGTTGTATAATAATGAACTTGTTCTACGAATAGAAACAGAAACAAGTTCGAACCTTTAATATCTGAGGGTCTTATGACCACGAACTATGTCCACGGTGATTAGGTATTACTACCCCAACCTTAACAGTTAATTAGACTGTACAGACTCTTCTTAACGTACTTAGGGGGATCAGCCCTTTGACCATGTATTGTGCACAAACATCTAAACGTTACACGTACTAAATCCCCTATGTTAGGGTTGTTCGTCTTAGTTTGAATTTAGAATTTCCACACTAAAGAAGGTTTAGTTTGGAACTAGCTTATCAGTGTTTCTAGAATTTTAGAACACTTATTCAATTTTCATCAATAAAGGTTTAATACAAGAATGTATAACTGAACAAGGCTATCAAAGTCAAAGATCGGATATTAACAATATATAACTGAATAAACATGATATACATGCAAAGTATTACATTCAAAGAATTAGAACAATCTTCTTTGAATCAATGTGTTAGAACAATATATGCTTTGAATAATAATAACAAGAAATGAGAATGTGAAACTCACTCGATGTAACGAATTAGGTTACAAGAGCTTAATCAATCATACATAAGAATAGAATCAATAGTCTTGCTCAATGAAAGAGTTAAAGTTTAGAAACTTGCACAATTATGAAAGTAGAGTTAGAGAACTTGCCTTGTTTGTAAGCTACACAAGTGTAAAATAATCTTCAATTATCCTACATACATCATTAAAATCGCAACAACAATTAGTTGTATGAATATTAGCTTTAGGGTTTAAACCATCATTTAGTTCATAACCCTAGCCTAGCACCTAACCATTTAGGTTAACATACTTAACGAATCTGAAATCGCATTACAAGCCAACATAACTTAATCGTTCATCTCTAACTTTTAAAAACGTCACTTTTAGTTTCATTATACAACTCAATTAACAATCACTTCAAAATCTTTTACACTTTGTATATAACACCTTACAATCTTGTTATTGTAGTTTCTATTATGTCTTAACATCATTAACATGCATGCTAAACTAATACAAGTTCGTTATACATGATCTGCGCAATTATTAATCGGACCTTCATTATAGTTCAGGTGTGTGTACGGTTGCGCCACACTTATGTTCGAATCATGGTAGCCTATTTTTGCATTTTAGCCTTGCAATAATTTAAATGCAATTGCCGATGCATGCATGACGCAGTAAATGCAATAAATGACGGTGTTCCATTTTTAGCCCAACCAACACGAATTTCACCATCAAAACAGTGAAATTAGCACACAAAATAAATATAACACTATTATAAACATGATTGCTAACATATTCAATCAATTAGAACAATTTAACAACCACTAAAACTATTTTAATTTCTCAAAATTCATATTTTTCATATAAAACTCCATTTTTGAACTTCTTCACAAAAATCATCACTGACATCTCAATTTTTCACCAAATCACTTCGTTCAAACTACGTTATCTTCGTTTCTTAATGAACTAGCATAATCTAACATCAATTTGCAGAATATATCACATATAAGGCATAACATTTTGTACTTGCTAAAGCCACAACATATGAACATAAACATTGATATATATAATCTTCTGCTACAACCCAATTCCCACGAATTTGATACTCAAACAACCCTCATATATGATAATTAACAGATTCTACAACATAATACACACCATATACACAACGTTTGAACCATAAATCCACAAAAACCAGTTTACAGAGAACTTAGATAAAACTAAAACTTGGAAATTTAGGAATGAATTATACTTTAATCCTCTTGATTATAGACTAGCACAAGATGGTGAATCTCTTCTTTCTCTTGGCAAACTCACAAAGATTATTCTCTCAATTTCTCACTCTCAATACTCTGCAACTCTCTCTTCCTCTGTTATCTAGCAAGCCTTAGAAAAATAACACGTGAAATAACCCATATCGCTTAAACACTGATAATCATGATTATCAGTTTATTAAGACAAGCGTCTTTAAGCGATTATATTAACGAAAAGCCACAAGGCTTTGTTTGATTTACGTAATTTCCATAGTAGATTATTATTATAATATTTTTATTATATAGTTTCACTTATCACACATGCAACCCATTAAATAGCTTATAATTTATAATTATAATAATTATAATCTTATTATAATTATACTTATAATAAATAAATAATTATATATATCTAATTTTAATTAATAAATTAAAAACATCACTTTATTTAATTTATTCATTTAATATTAAACAATTCACTTAATTTAATTATCTTCTTAAATATTAAGCAAATTGATTTAATTTAATTATTTCCTTAAATTAAATCCATTAGATAAAATTATCATTATTCAAATTAACATTAATTAATTTAGTTACCAAATTAATTCACCACAATTCATCAATTAATTATTTTCCTCCATAAATAAATTATTTAAAATATTTATTTAATTCAATAAATATTTAAATTAAATTACAAATTTCTCGATCGTTACATCCTTCCCTCCTTAAAAGGATTCTGTCCCAAGAATCACAACTCGAAAAATTTATTTGTTACCCTCCTTAACAAGATTATGTCCCCAGAATCGCTATACAAGATCAAGTAAACAACTGAGGATAATTCTTCATCATAACGCTTTCAAGTTCCCACGTAGCTTCCTCAGCATTGTGGTTCCTCCAGATTACTTTAACAGAAGGTATCACTGTAAGACCCTGAATTTTATGAAATAAAAGTATTCAATTTTTTTTTATAATTACAATTCAGTAAATGGTTAAATTGATAAAAGTTAAAGTTAAGGGTGATATATGAATTTTTTTTTCAAAATATGCAAGTGGTTATAAAATATTCTTTGTCGGGGAATATTCGTTTGGTCGTGGAATATTCTTTCTGTTGGGGAATATTCGTACGACGACGCAACCATTTGTGGGCCCCATAACAAAATAACTGTCGGATGAAGAAAACGACAAATTAAAGTTTTTATAAATAACGGCGTAATCGTTCTGTTAATTAACTTTGTTGGAATACCCGGTGGGTAAAGTAACGTGTAGCGTTGTTGCTTAAAGAAGACATGGTATTACGCAGTATTTTTGAATTATTGACTCTTACGTAAGAAGGCACTACTCGATAATTATTCTGATAATTCTTTATTCAATATTTTATTTTATTGATTCAATAATTCTGCGTTGATATTTTATATTCTTGTTGTTTTAATAATTGTCACTACTACGGTATTTTCCATTATCGAAGCAATAATTCATATTATCCGAATAATATTATTAGATAATATTATTGGCAATGTCTAGAAAGTTACATCTAAGGAGAGGTTTGGTCACCTAATTGCTTGGCGCAAGATAAGGAGAAATCCTTATTGGAAAGCCCCTATTTCTGAGGAGCTGCACTGGTTGTCATTATTATAATTATGTAATATTATTTGTGAATAATTAATTATTGATTTATATGATAAGGAAAATATTCATTTTATGTGGATATAGATGGAGAAAATTGTTAAAGTGACAATTATTGAAAATTGATATTTTATCTTTTACGATAAAATAATTTATTATTATATTTTAATAATATAGTGGTGATATTTTTACAATGAATGTGGGATATATGAGTATATGAGGAGGAAGAGTATTTTTGTTACAAAAGTTGTTTAAAACATGTTAAACATGTCGGTAGACCTCATTTCTTGACTGAAATTTGATTATAGCCTGTAAAATCGTCCGTTTATGGATTTTGGTCAATTTTTGTTTCGAATTTGGAAAAACTTTCTTTTGCAAAGTTGTAGAGAATTGAATTTCCTACAAAAATTAGCGAGATGAAAATTTTCTGATAAAAGGGCTATTTATTATGAATTATTGAAGTTCCGGATTAATTTATTATTATTTGTTTTTGGAGTTTTAAGTAATATTTTCATGAAAAACATTTTTGGTGATGTTGGCATTTGTATGGCTGATGGCTTGACCAAAAAAGTGGGCGTAGGAATTTAAGAAAAATAAATTTATATTTTATTAAATTTTCTGCTTTGGTGTTCTAAGCATTTTCCTATAAATAGAGTGCTTAGGTTAGAATTGAAAATCACACCAGAAACTAAAGATTTCTCTCTCTTTCTCTCTCTATATATCGAGCGTATTTTTGTGAGTATTTTATAGTACTTCGAGTATTGCTATACGGTGCAAGTTCTTTTAGCACTATATCCAATATTCCAGTCAAAAGTACTATTCTTTCTGAGGTAAGGGAGATTATTTTCTTCATAAATGATATTATTTCTTCAATATCATTATGCCGAAATATTGGTTTGAATTTTTATCAAATTTAGAAATTTTTCATGTCGAGGTTACTATTCATGAG
Organism: Panax ginseng; assembly: GCA_020205605.1. Taxonomy (NCBI): domain Eukaryota; kingdom Viridiplantae; phylum Streptophyta; class Magnoliopsida; order Apiales; family Araliaceae; genus Panax; species Panax ginseng. The sequence continues at coordinate 44,510,720 of CM035136.1, forward strand.
TTACTATTCACGAAGCATGATGATGTTTTTTGTGAAATTTCTATCTTTTGGTGTCTGAGTTCTTATTCATTATACTATGGCACTATTCACGTATCTGACACTATTCACGAATCAATCGCACTATTCACGAAAAATTAAATTTTCGTTTTTTTCGTCCAAAATATCTATTATGGATACTAGCTTTGATTGTATCCATGTTTTGATCATTCTTGAATTTTACTCCACTATGATTATTTATGAGGTATTTTTGGACATGGAATATTTGAAGTACTGAATCCTTAATATTTATTATTTTGTTTCTTTGGATTCGTTTTCTTAAAATATTTTTCATCATCCTCGGTCTAAATGATGATATATAAGCTGAATATCTTTGGCTCTGTAGTGCAAAGATGAATGATTTCGATGAATATCTTTGGTCGATGAGTGTGAAGATGAGCAGGTGTTTAGATGAACATGAATTAAGTGATGAATATCTTTGGCTGCGGTGCAAAGATGACATGTTGTTGAATATCTTTGGCGATGGTGCAAAGATGAGCTGTTGATGAATATCTTTGGCAGTAGTGCAAAGATGAATTTATCGATATGATTATGAGCAGAGGCGTGATTTGGTATAACCATGATCTTTGATGTTTGGTGATAAAATTAACTTTGTCTGGATGAGGAAAGAAATTTAGAACTACAATTACGATTATGAGTTATACACGTGATTGTGGATGAGAATTGTTGATTAATGTTCTTTGGGATAAAACATTGTTGGTGGACTTTTAACATGGAGAAGATAATAGATTTTATGGTCTATTTGACTCTTTAATGGATTGCTCGATTCAACGCAACTATGGTTGAAAATTTTATCATCTACCATATGTTCTAAATCTCGATTTATTCTTTGTTGAAAGCTATTGATAATTTATTTATCTTTAGTCATGATATTCTTTTCTTGAGCTAGTTGTGGCTCACCCTTTTGCTTCACAATTCCTTTCGTGTAATAAAAGTGTAAATTTGGGTCGAGCGAGGATAGCGAGGAATAGAATGGTGGTCTATAGATGTTGAGGGTGAGGTGAATTTAACTTGGAAGGGTGTTTTGCCACTATTATACAAGATGTCTAATGACATACAACCTCGTGTCATCATAAGGCGAGGTTGTGCTCATCCACTTCTTTGAGTATATTTATAAGCACTACCTATATAATCTTGGTGTTTGCTTGGAGTTTAATTCCCAATTAGAGGCGATGGAGATAATGATATGTCAAGAGAAGACTCATCATTGGGAAGAATATGATAGTAATCTTCTCATTTTTTCTTTGGGGTCTATTAGGTCAACCGAGGATAATTCGTGGCCATATGATATCTATCATAACCTAGAAGCATGGCCTCCCATGTACAAATGTTTTCTTGAGCACTTCCCAAAGATTCTAATTTCTAAAAAAGCAGCTTTTCGACTATACCTTTATGTAAGGTGTCATTATGAGTGTCTTTGTCACGGTTGGGACATGAGTCACAGTTGATATATATTTGTATCCAAACTCACAGTATATGTGTTGTTGTATTTTGCACGACAATTATTGTAATAAAGTTGTAGTTGTTTTCTGTACCATGTTATTGGCGACTCAGAATAGGTTGGTTGGATTGGACCTATTTTGGGGGCGTTACAATCACCTTATTCCTCAGTACTTGCTTTTTTCTGTCAATAATTTGAACATGGACTTCTTCATATGTTAAGTCTTTCTCAAACTGTAAGGGCTCATATTCTATAACATGCTTATAATCAGGTTTATATGGTCTTAATACTGATATATGAAAAATATTATGAATATGCTCCAACTATGGAGGTAAAGCTACCTCGTACGCCACTTCACCAACTCTTCGAAGCACTTCAAAAGGTCCTATAAATCTAGGGCTTAATTTCCCCCTCTTACCAAACCGAATTTTCTCCTTCCAAGGAGACACTTTCAAGAAAACATAGCTACCAACATCAAATTCTCTATTTTGTCGATGTTGATCGGAATATTTCTTCTGTCTATCTTGTGCAGCTATTAATCTCGCTCGAATCACTTTGATGATCTCGACAGTCTGTTATACCAATTCTGGACCCAAAAGCTGATGTTCACCTACCTCATCCCAAAGATAATCGGAGTTCTGCATTTTCGTCAGATAACAACTCGTAAAAGGTCGCATGCCAATACTCGCGTGATAACTATTATTATAAGCAAATTCCACCAATGGTAGATGGTCATCCCAATTCCCCTTGAAATCCATGACACATGCTTTGAGCATATCTTCCAGTGTTTGGATGGTTCTCTCATTCTGTCCGTCAGTTTGAGGATGGTACACTGTGCTCATTCTCAGATGTGTTCCTAAGAATTCTTGTAATCGTTTCCAGAAATTAGATGTGAAACGTGGATCTCTGTCTAATACAATGGACACTGGTACACCGTGTCTTTGATGATCAAGGGTAAATCTAATCTTGATTGGAAAAAAGTGAGCCGACTTCGTCAATCGATCAACGATCACCCAAATAACATCGTAACCTTGTTGGGTCGTTAGAAGACCTACCACAAAATCCATTGTGATATGCTCTCATTTTCATTCTGGTATCTCCAACGGTTGTAATAATCTGCTTTGCCTTAGATGTTCAGCTTTGACTTTCTGACACGTTAAACATTTTGCCACGCATCCAGCCACATCCTTCTTCATATTCGGCCACCAAAAATGATGTCTAAGATCCTGGTACATTTTTGTACTTCCAGGGTGAATCGAATATCTTAAGTTGTGAGCTTCACTCAGAACTTCCTCTTTAACTTCCGGTACTGGCAGAACCCAAATTCTCCCTTCGAATTGAAGTAACCCTTCCGAATTGATTTTGAAATTGTTTTCCTCCCCTTCAATTACTTTCTGTTTTATCTTTTTGCAGTCTTCATCCTGAAGTTGTGCATTCTTCACTTTATCTACCAACGTTGAATCGTTTCCTATCTGGAATAATTTCTCGTCGGATTTTGTCGGATATTTAATTTCCAATTCCATCTTAGCCATTTCTGAAACTATCTTCTCTTGAGCTGTCAACATCATTAACTCTTCTCGTCCCTTCCTGCTCAAAGCATCAGCAACAACATTCGCCTTTCCGAGATGATAGAAGATCTCGCAGTCGTAGTCTTTAATCAGCTCCAACCATCTTCTTTGTCGCATCTTTTTGTGTAAAGATATACTTCAATCTTTTATGGTCAGATAATGTGTCCAAATTTTCAGGGCAAACACCACCGCAACCAACTCCAAGTCATGAGTCAGATACCCTTTCTCGTAATCTTTTAATTAACGTGATACATACGCAATAACTCTATCGTTCTGCATAAGCACACAGCCTAGTCCTTTATGCGATGCGTCACTATACACTACAAAATTCCCTGTATCATCAGGCAATGACAACACAGGTGCTGAGCTCAACCTCTTCTTCAATTCATGAAAACTTTCCTTATACTTCTCCGTCCAAACAAACTTAACTGCCTTCCTGGTTAAATTCGTCAACGGGGTCGCGATCTTAGAAAAATCTTGAATAAAACACCTATAGTAACCTACCAACCCTAAGAAACTCCTTATCTATGACGGTGTTTTTGGCTGATCCCAGTTTACTACAACTTCAACTTTTGATGGATCTATCGAAATTCCGTCTTTATCAATAACGTGCCCGAGAAATTGTACACGTTCCAACCAAAACTCACATTTTGAAAATTTTGCGTATAACTTCTCTTTTCTCAATGTCTCCAATGTCACTCTTAAGTGTTCAACATGTTCTTCCTTGGTCTTAGAATACACCAGGATATTATCAATAAACACCACCACAAATTTATCTAAGAATGGTTTAAAGACCATGTTCATCAAATCCATGAACGTTGTAGGAGCATTGGTTAAACCAAATGACATAACCAGAAACTCGTAATGACCATACCAAGTTCTGAATGTCATCTTCGGTACGTCTTCTGGCCTCACCTTAAGTCTATTGTTAAAAAATACCTCGCACCCTTCAGTTGATCAAACAGGTCGTCGATTCTTGGTAACAGATACTTATTTTTAATTGTGACCTTATTCAATTCTCTGTAATCAATGCAGAGTCACATCGATCCATCCTTCTTCTTAACAAATAACACTAGCGCTCCCCATGGCGATACGCTCGGCTGGATATACTTCTTGTCGAGCAATTCTTGCAGTTGCATCATCAACTCTTTCATCTCTACCGGGGCCATTCGGTATGGTGCCTTAGATATCGGACCCGTTCCTGATACCAAATCAATAACGAACTCAATTTGTCGATCTGGCGAAAGACTTGGAAAATCATCTGGAAATACGTCTGCAAAATCTCTTATGATTGGTATCTCTTCTAACTTCGCACTCTTCTTCTGTGTATCAACTATGTAGGCTAAGTATCCTACACATCCTTGCCTTAACAACTTTTTGGCTTGCATCACCGTCAGATAACTTGCTTGTCGAGGTGACTTGCTACCATAGAACACAACCTATGACGGAGTCATAAGGTTAACACATTTCCTTTGGCAATCAATTATTGCTCCGTAATTGAATAACCAATCTGTCAAGAATAAACATGTGAATGATATTCCTATTTAATATATGATTTGATTATGATATATATGAATGAATATGCAAGTATGCTTGCATTAAGAAAAGCTGTAAAGTCCTTTGTTAAATAATAGAAATATATGTACAAGGACTTAGAATGAATTGATCAAATATGTTGAGTTGATCCTACATAAGCAAAAACGACTTTGTAAAGTCCTTAAAAAGAAATGATGTACAAGGACTATAAATATAGAAAGATCAAGCTTGTTAGGTTGATCTTATGATGTAATAGATAGGCTAGTCGATCGTCGAACCTTTGCACTGAAGTCGTAGTCCGCCGGGTGAGTCAAGGTTAACTCGAGAGCTATCGGCGAGAATAGGAGTATGCAAGATAGTAGATCTTGGAGTTCGTGGTTGCCAGGGAAGCGAAGAAGGATCATAGTGTATCGAGTAGAGCTTCCTCGGGATCGTAGTGTCTTTGAGGAAGTCGTATTGAATCGTAGAGAGCGACGCCACGAGCCGACTGGTAGGCCATCTAAATGCAAAGACAGGCAATCTGGACTATACTCAGAGTCGTAGAGTCTACTGATGCCAAAGCCAAGTCAAGGATCATAGATCACACTCTGAGTTCGTAGAGTCTATTGATTATATGCAGAGATCATAGTCAAGCAAGATCAGATGAAGACAACAAGCACAAGGAAGAAATCATAGTGTCAAGATCTGATCTCGGGATCGTGAGTGTACTTGTGACAAGTTTGAATGAATCGTAGAGTGTAGAACTACGATCTAAGAAGAAGTGCTCACAATGCCAAGGATGAATCATAGAGCATATACGGTTCTCAAAAAATGAGCACTCCCAGAATATCCAAAGGAATGAAGCCTCTGGTTCAAGCTGCAAGCTACATCCAAGGAAACCAGAGAGCACTCAACGAATGGCATGCAGGCTAACAGAAGATCTAAGCACCAACACAATCAGCATCAAGATTGAGTTGTAAGGCCATTCGTAATGAAGTCTTGCACAAGGAGATCCAAAGAAGACTTCAGAAGCTGACTAAAGAAAGTCAGCTAATGCAGTAGCTATCAAGTGAACAGAAGACAACGATCTTGGAGGCAACCAAGATCGTAGTGTTTGCTAAACAAAGAAGGAGGCCCGATGGAAGGTGAACCAGAGATCTTTGGTCACCGAAGAAGCAAGGCTAAAGTGATTAAGTGTAGGTCATTCATTGATGATAAGTGAGCGGGAGATCACAAGGAGAAAGCAAGTTGACGCGCCCACAAATCTGAAGTGTCTTGATATTCAGAAGGGGACCAGAGCAAGGAATTAGGACATCAGTATCTGAGAACAGTCGAAGCAAATAGAAGTATTGAAGCACTACACAATACAAGGAAGAGGTGTTCTAATTGAAGATCCAAGCAACACTCTTCAGGATCGTAGTGTTAACTCTACCAGTCAACGAGCAACACTCAACAAGACACTACGATCAGGTCCTTGAAGACGTGCATCAGAATCGTAGAGTTCAAATATCTGAAGACTGAAGCATTGGAAACGGTTCAATCTGAAGGGTAATATTCGGACAAGTGCTTAGTGAGAACATCGATGCAAAAGGACAACCTCTGATCAAGAAATCAGAAGAAATAAAGTCTTCAACCTGTCCAAGACATTAAAGTGATACATCTAACAGGGTAGGTGAAATAGTAGACTGCAGCGTCAGAAAAAGTATGACAAGTCACATCAAGCAGTCTACCTCAAGCAACTCGAGATCTGTGAAAATTTTTGAATAGCCTTCAACGGTTACTTTCCAACGGAAGGATTGGGAAGGAGTATAAATGAGAAAGAGCTTCAAAGATCAAAGGTTACTGGAGTTGCCGAGTTTGGAGAGAAGGTGGACTGATCTAAACCATGTGAAACAGTGAGTCCGAAGGCTTACTCTACGATCCACCAAGAACACTCAGAAGTCAGATAAAGATAGAAGTAGAAGTGTGAGTTCTACTATGTAAAAGTGAGAGTTCTACTACATGAAGAGTGTTTTGAACTGCCGAGAGAAAGAAGAGTATTATGTCATCTTGATGTCCATCATGGGAAGACTCTAAGTACAATAGAGAAGAGCCTACAGTCATCTTAGCATGTCCATCATAAGAAGGCATCAAGTAGCAAGAAGGAAGATCACAAATGCCATCTTGGTGTCAAGCATGAGAAAGCTTCTAAGTACCTAATAGAATAGCTTACAGTCATCTTAGAAGCCTCTCATGTGCAGACATCAAGTACCAAGGAGAAGGATCTTCAAGGAAGTTCACAAAAGGGGTCATCCAGAGTAGTTGAGCAACCTAAGAAGCTGAGCATCATGCAACAATCAACTGCACTTCAAGGATGATCAAGCAAAGCTGCTAAGGATAGAAGATGTTCAGAGCATGAAGACATCTTAGCAGCTCAGCATCGACTCCAACAATAACAAACAAAAAACTCAACAAAGCCAGGGCCTGAGGGGTCCTTGTCCAGACGGACTAAACAAAGTAAAGGGTCCTTGTCCGGAGGGACTAAATGAAGTTCCAAGCCTGCTGGGCTTGAAGAGTTCCTAGGGAACTAGTGGAGTTCCAAGGCTGTTGGCCTTAAAGAGTTCTTAGTGAACTGAAGTCCGAAAGCTGGCGGCCTTGAAGGAATCTTAGTGATTCGAGGTCTTGCCTTCCTTGGTGGAAATCTCGCTAGTTGAAAGCGAAGAGTGGATTAGGAGCTTGAGTCTACGAACCACTTAAAACCCTTGTGTCTTTTACATTATGTCATTTACATTATGTACTATAATCGCTATAACTTCTATGTATGTTTTAGCTGCCATAACTAAACTTACTCTACGAACAATGTATGTATGATTATGAATATATCAATGAAGGAGATCTTTTACTTATTCATAACATGCTTGAAAAGATTCTTATGTTTGTCATATGTTAATTATGAACAATATAATATAAACCGTAAAAGTATTTTGAATTAAAAGGATCTATTCAACCCCCCTTCTAGATCTATTGTGCCCTCCAGGAACTAACAATTGATATCAAAGCGAGGTTCTCATCTTTATATTCAAAAGCTAATCGCTTTGAGTCTGATCCCAGGAACTAACATTGTTCTAACTTAGTTTAGTAGTAAGTAACTTGTTATATGCAGATGAGCTCACATGTTGGAAATATTGTGTATAGGTTAAATATGTATATACACCTGAAGCTACTCAGATTGGTCCATGGTCTCTATTGGTACATCAACAAGACTAATCCCAGCCTGCAGTCAATCTTGTAGTCCTAAGACTAGACGAGAGAACTCAAGAGACATCAATGACAAAGATTCAAGCATCCACCAGTCTGAAAAATGAAGAAGCCATACATGCTAAGAAATGCTTATCGAGAGAAGAAAGAAGATCTTCTCAAACTTATGTCTCGCCAACCAGCGGTGAGTGCAAACTACGCTCGAGGCTAAAGGATGTCAAAGATCTTAATCTTTGAGATTCTCTTGGCCTATATCTTCAAGACCACTCTTGATTGATTAAAAAATGAGACAAGAGCAATAAGTATCGAGAAGCAAAAGTAAAGTTATGCACATCAATACCTAAACTCAAAGTATAACTACGATAAATGACCTGCTTTAGAATCGACGGTAAAAGGTACGGTTCTCATTATTATAAATGTACATCATAATTGCATCTTCTTATGAACTATAACAGTATTCTATCAAGGAGTCATAATCTACCTAAAAAGGTGAAGAGAGAAAGTAACATGAGGATGGAAACTCAATTGACTATAAACTTTCTCTCCATCCAAGTTTTAGGTTGAACATGATATCTTGAAGGAAATCTGAAATGGGTCATAAGAGCATCACAGGCCTAATGAACTTTATATGAAGTAATCATTGCTGGTGGGTTTGTATGTATGTATAAGCCTATGTTCTCAGTGTTTAACAACACACAGGGTATGATCAGTTCTACAAGAGGATCTTGCTGATTTGTAGAAACTGATCACCTCCATAAATCAACTAGACACTCATAAATCGTAGAGTTGATTCCCACTCTATGAAATCTTAAACACTGTGAACATAATCTAGTAAATGATGAAGCCATCATTGATAAAGAATGTGTTATTGAATGTCATATCCTACACACACTCACCCTCATGCATCTCAAAATGTATTATCATAAGATAGTTGCATGCATGAATATGTTTGTTGGTGATAAATATGATGATTATCCAAATAAGAGGAACAAGGGTTTAGAAAACTAACCTAGCAGGACCCATTTAACTATGGGTACCAAAAATAGAAACATATTTAAACCTGCAGGTACTTGGTCAGTCTGACCACACTAAGTAATGATGAAGCAGAAGACTTCAGTCAAGAAGACTCAACCAGCAGAAGGCTAAGAACTGTTCAGAGTTAAGTCTGATAAAGCTCCTAAATGTCCAAGCCTGTCCTTGAAGACCCTCTGAGCTAACCAGAATGGAGCTCACATGGCTGCAAATCTGTATATGATAGCATGCCATGCAAAAGAAGATAAAGAGGATTCGATATGCTCATATCAAGAAAGGCATGCTTTATGAAAAGGATCCTTAAGGGAAGCTCACAACAGAAGATCATTGAGCTTAAGACAAAAGGAGTTCAGTAAGAAGTAGAACTTCTCAATCTCAGGACTGTCAAAGGCGACTACGATCGTAGTGCAACCTCAACGATCGTAGTGTTGTCAAATGATCGTAGAGTGATCAATCCTGAAAATACTCATCTCGACGATACAAGGAAAAACTAAGCGATGATGATGATTCCAGTCAGAAGGAGACATGCTAGGCAGCCTTCAAATGAACATGAAGGAGAAGGAATCACATATATCCGAGAAGACGAAGATCAACAATGGGGGAGCAAAGTGATCAAAATAGGTATACATCACCTATTTCGAGTCGCCAAATACATGGTATGTAATACAAATACAACTTAATTATACAACCGTCGAGCCTTGTAAAAAGTACGACAAAACATAAGTCGTGAGTTTTAATACAAATATTATCTTCAGACAATATACAAACTCAAATTCAATATTATTACATTTATTTTCCACTATTTCAATCGTAATAGTGAGGACTACTAATGCTATCATCCGTCCGCTACCCGCTCCCCGACTAGTCCCTCGCCACGCTCTCATTTCTCAAGAGAACAATAAAAGTAAAAGGGTGAGCTCAACTAGCCAAAGAGGGAAATATTATGACTAAGATAATGCGTAATATATTATCGTTAGTCTTCAACAAAGTGTTAAACCGATACAATATAACAACCATCAAGTTTAATCAGCAATGAACAAGCAATCCATTAAAAGAGTCAAGTAGAGAATAAAATCTACTATCTTTTATGATTTAAAAGGTTTTTCATCACTTTTATCACGGGACTCAATTTTAATAAATAATCCACATCATCGAATCACCCCGCACTACTACGGCCAAGGATATTCTTTAGTATCACGCACCACAATTATCCATGCACCACGGGCCAAGAATATTTGTGTATTCAATAATGGTCATGATCATGCCAACAATCGGCCCATCAATGCACTACGCCAATGAGGACTTTTACCACATCATTTGTAATATTACTACCATGATTACACCAATAATCCTCGGTCATAATCATACCAAGTCCATCTATGCACTATAGGCCATGATGACTTTCAACAAAAAATATAAACATGAGGATGATGACAATGATATAAGAATTCAATAAAACAAGTTCAAGAATTATTTTATCCAGAACTAATAACGCCCAAATTGTCAACATGATATCGCTTTCAGAGAGTAAAATTCAAGAATGCTCGTAAGAATATTTCCATGAAAAGATATCGGATGAAGTTTAAATATCAAGGATATTCCACTAATTTCATGGAGTATAGAAGTCAAAACTTTAACCAACCGAGTATAATAAGGAATGGAATAACAAAAGAAATCACTGTGCATGCGATAGATCAAGACATGCAAAAGTTATTCCAATGTAATAATAAATAACTAATCAGTCCCACAGAAAAACGCATGCATGTGATATTCCAAATGTAATAATAAAGACGGAAATCAGTCCCCCAGAAACGCATGCATGTGATATTCCAAATGTAATAATAAAGATTTAAATCAGTCCCACAGAAACGCATGCATGTGATATTCCAAATGTAATAATAAAGATTTTAACTCAGTCCCAAGTAGAACGCATGCATGTGATGTTCCAAATGTAATGATAAAGAATGGAACAATGTAAGAATTTCACCAAGTATAGGTAGCTCACAGATAAAAGTTATTCCAATGTAATAATAAAGAATGGAATAATGTAAGTTCTCTTCATAGATAAGAAAGAAATAATACTCCCTACCTTTTAAAAAATCGGATATCGGAATAATGAGGTAAGCAGATTTCTTCTTCTCTTTCTATAATTTTCTCTATAATAATCGCCTAAAGCTTTTTGTGAATTGGTGAGAAATGAAGGAAGAATGAGCTTCTATTTATAGAAAAATATAGTTTCGATAATCGCACGCTTTGGGGCTCAAAAATTTCAAAGACAATACCTCCAACTTTTCCTTTATTTTTAATTTAGTCATGGAAGTATTATCAAACTTGCACCACCTCCCCTAATAGTAAATAATGTGATTCAATAGTAAATTATGTGAATCAATAGTTCTGTATATGTGAAAATACGTAATTACAAGATAAGACTTCCATCTATACCTCCATTTTTAACTTAGTCATGCAAGTATTATCAATCTTGCACCAACTCCCCTAATAGTAACAAGAATGTGAAACAATAGTATACACATGTGAACAAATAGTTATAATCATGTGAAATAATAGCAATCAATTGCTCATTTATCCTAAGTTAAATAATTCGATCGGGTCAATATAACCTCCAGACATCAATTATTATCAAATAATTGTCGATTTTCACTAACACAAATAATTCCAACACAATGAAACCATTTTTATCAAAAATATAAATTTTGAAATTTTGAAGTTTGATTTTTTCCCAAAAAAGTCAACTGTTGATTTTTTCGACCAAATAGTGAATTCCGAAAATTTTGTGTTTATAGACTATTTTTACTAATTTCATCGCTCCGACTCAAATATCACGTCTCAAGGCTCCAAATTCAACTCCTAACACAACTTCAATTTTAATAACATTCATCATTAATATTATAACTCACAATATTTATCAACCGTGTCGCTCCTGTGAAGAGGGGCTTTCCAATAAGGATTTCTCCTATTCGCGCGCCGCAATTAGGTGACCAAACCTCTCCTCGATGTAACTTCTAGACATTGTAAATATTGCAATTTAATAATATGAATAACTTTGTCGCCTCAATTATTGATTTAATAAAATAATATATTATGCAGTATGATACTATGACAATAATCGAATCAATAATACGAGAGATATGATGCAAAGAATTATCAGAGTAATAATTGAGTATAACCGAGTGACTTCTCACGTAAAGCATCAATAATCAATACCGTGCGCTACTATGCAACCACGCCAGACATCGTATTTTTACTACCGTAGTTCAACAGCTTAATTCAGAAACTTCCGCCGTTATTTTCATAAAGTATTTTTGTCGCTTTTCAATCCGACAATAATTCCGCTGTGGGGGTCCACCAATGATTGTGTCATTGCATTTAATATTCCCCGTTAAAACGAATATTCCCCACCAATCTAATATTATATAACAACTTCATGATTTTGCAAAATTTGTAAATATTACCCACAACTATAACATTATATCAAATCCACACCATAATATTCAAAAATATATTTCGAGAAAATTTAATCTTTATTCAAAAAGTTGGGGTCTTACAACCTCCCTTCTTATGAAATTTCATCCTCGAAATTAGGGGTGTGCACTGTATGTCAAGAGGTGAGGATACTTTGATTTCATTTCAGATTCTAACTCCTGTGTCATTTCTCAACATCGTGGGTTTCTCCACAAAACTTTGACTTGAGGTATAACCTCGAGCGTAGAATATGTTCCTTCTTATCCAAGATTTTAAACAGAACCTCTTCATACGTTAAATCTTCCTCTATTTCGTCCGGTTCTAACTCAATAATGTGGTTCGGTCTTTCACATATTTACGTAATATGGATATGTGAAAACGTTATGAACACGAGACATATCAAGCAGTAACGCAAGTCTATAGCCACAGTTCCTACTCGATCGAGGATTAAAATGGGCCAATGAATCGAGGATCGAGCTTTCCTCTCTTTCCAAATCTTGTAACTCCTTTCCATGGAGCAACACGTAACAACACATGATCTCCAATATCAAATTCTACGCCCTTTCGATGAAGATCAAAGATAACTCTTTTGTCGATCTTGTGAGGTTTTTATACGCATTTCGGATCATTTGAATCTTTTTCCGTAGTCATACGCATCAACTCGTCCCAACAACGTTGTTTCACCCACCTCATCCCAAAGATAATCGAGAACGACACTTTCTTCCATACAACGCCTCGAATGGAGCCATGCCAATACTTGCTTGATAATCGTTGTCAGTAGGAAAACTCCACCAATGGTAAGAACTTGTCCCAACTTCCCTGAAGTCAAGGACACAGTAGTCTTAATAGATCTTCAAGAGTTTGAATCGTCCTCTCCGACGCCCGTCCGTCTCGAGGATGATATGCCGAAGCTAAATCATAAACTGCGCTCATAGCTTTTTTGCAAACCAACCCAAAATCTTGAAGTGAATCTTGGGTCTCGATCGTAAACTATGGATACCGCATACCATGCAATCTTACAACCTCGCATTTATGTACATACGAGCAAGACGCTCAAGTGTATAAGTTTCTCAGATCGGAAGAAATGAGCAGACTTGGTCAATCTATCAACAATGACCCAAATCGCATCTACGCCTTGAGAAACTTTGGGAAGACCCCAGAACTAAATCCATGGTAATGTGCTCCCACTTCCATTCCGGAATTTCAAGTGGTTGCAATGGACCTTTTGGTACTTGATGCTCCGCTTTAACTCGCTGACAAATTAGACACCTTGAGATAAATAGCGCTATATCTCTCTCTCTTCATATTGCTCCACCAAAATGTATGATTTAAGATCACGATACATTTTGGTACTCCCAAGATGGATTGCAAACGGTGTGTCAGGCGCCCATCATGATTTTATACTTTAAATCGTGGTCGTTAGAACACAAAGTCCGGAGTTGACTCAAGTATTCCTTCTTCATCGATTCTTGCTTCCCAAGATAGCACCTTCTTGCACTTTCTTCCTCATACGCATCGCCTCCGGATTCAGAACTTGAGCAACTTTAACTTTATCAATTAAAGTCTGGCTCTACTCAGATATTCGCCATCATCACATGGGTCCCTCGAGTCTTTAACTCTATCTCCATCCTTTGCAAGTCACACAAAATGGGCTTTTGTGTTGTGAATATTGCACTCGCATCCAGATATGATCTTCTACTCAACGCGCCACTACCACGCTCGCTTTTCCGTGATGGTATCGATGGTATGATCATAATCTTTCAACAGTTCAAGCCAACGTCGTTGTCGTATGTTGAGTTCCTTTTGAGTGAAGAAATATTTGAGGCTTTTATGATCCCAGAAGATCTCCACTTTCTCTCCATACAAGTAATGCCTCCAAATTTTAAGTGCGAAGATAAAAACCGCCAACTCTAGATCATGAGTAGGATAATTCCTCTCATATTCTTTGAGTTGTCTTCGAGGCATAGGCTATGACTTTCCCATGTTGCATGAGAACACATCCTAACCCTTTGCCTCAAGCATCATCAGAGATGACAAATCCTCCGAACCAGATGGTATTCATCGTAACAAAATAAATGAGTCTCCTTTTGAGTTCTTGAAAACTCTTCTCACATTCCTCGCTCCAACCGAACTTTGTATCTTTCCGAGTCACCGAAGTTAATGGAGTAGCGATTCGAGAAAATCCTTCCATTAATCTCCGATAATAACCAGCCTAAACCGAGAAAGCTACGATTTTTGGCCATCGATTTGGGTTGCTCCCAACTTTGAATAGCTTCAATCTTTGCCGGGTCAACTGGATATTCCATGACTTGATACTACGTGCCCAAGGAATGCTACTTCCTCAAGCCGTAACTCGATTTCTTTAACTTGGCATAAAGCTTATATTCATTTAAGCTTTTGGAGTATCGCCTCAAGTGTTGTTTTCATGATCTTCACGGCTTTTGAATAAATAAGGATGTCATCAATAAAGACGACCACAAAGTGATCCAAATATTCCTGAATACTTGGCTCATCATATCCATGAAGGCAAGCAGGAGCATTAGTCAATCCAAAAGACATGACTAAGAATTCATAATGCCCGCATCGAAGTTCAAGGCGCCTTTGAATATCCTCGCTTTTAACCTTCAAATGATGATATCCGTAATCTAAGATCGATCTTTGAAAAAAATTGTGCTCCTTGTAATCGATCAAACAGTCATCAATACGCGGCAATGGGTACCTATTTTTGATGGTGACATGATTCAACTCCCGATAATCAATACAAAGTCGATACTCCCATCTTTCTTCTTCACTTAATAGTAAGAGACCCCAAGGAGACGATTTCAGATTTAATGAAACCAATGTCTAACAATTCTCGTAATCGGGTCTTTAACTCCTCAAGTTCAATAGAGCCATTCGACATGGGGCTTTGGAAATGGGTTTTGTACCGGTTCAAGGTCGATACAAAATTCAACTTCACGCCCGGGGTAGGCCAGAAGTTCTTCGTGGAATACGCCAGAAATTTATTAACAATAGAAATATCCTTCAAATCGACGATTTTTGTTTAAACTGTGATATGAGCTAAGAAAGCTTGACATCCGCTTTTCAATAAACGAATAGCTTTTTATGGCTTGAGATGACCGTGATTGATTTTAATGGTTTGGTCGCTTGAATTCGCAAGATAATAGGTTTATTAGGAATATGAAAGCTAACAACCTTATTTAAAACAATCAATTTTAGCATGATGAGTAGTTAACCAATCAATCCTAGAATCACGCCAAATGCAAGTATTTTTAAGGAGATAAGATCGAAGTAACGTAAGTGTTACCGATTTGAATCAAACAAGACTTATAAACAAAGGATGTAATGAAGGTTTCTCCTAATGGAGTTTCAACAGATAAGTCAAAGTCTAATTTCTCCTGAGTCAAATTTAAACGCTGAGCGCAAGTAGGAGAAATAAAAGAATGGGTAGAACCCAGATCAAATAAGGTATAGACTTCACTAGAGTTTATGATAAGTTTTACCCGTGATAACCTCGCTCGTTCCTTGCTTTTTCGGGAGGTCACAACAAACGCCTCCCTTGCACTACCGGCTTTGACTTTTTTCGGGACTACTTTGGTGCTCCATCCTAATTGAATTTGTCTTGGTGAACGACAAAATCGAGCTAAGTGACCTTTCTTCCACAATTATAACATGCTTTTGGATGGCATCGCAGCTTTGACCGATGTGTCCCTCCCTCCGCATTTGAAGCATATGATAGGTGGTCGTTTCTCCTTCCTTAACAACGGTGTCGGTGCCGACGCCTTTCCATCATTGTTGAATCTCCTTTCTTGAAATGTCCATTTTATTGTCTTCGCTATGATTACCACCAAGTGGTTACCATTTTCGCATGTTGATTCCTCCACGCTTGTTGTCACCGCTTCGATGATCGTTACCATCGGTATTTTCATTCGCTTACCGCTTTTTCTTGGTTGCGTTGACTCGTTATCGCGCTCCAATAATCGAGCCCTATTTACAACATCCGAATACAAACACAGCTTTATGAGAAATAAGATATTGTCGATCTCCCGCTTTCAAACCTCTTAAAACATTCGGTCATTCGCTCCTCATTATCAACCAAATGGGATGCAAACCGGATAACTCCGCAAATTTAGCCTCAGATCATGCGACACTGGCCATATTGTTTTGTTCCAACTTGATAAACTCCACCTCCTTCATGTGATTTAATACTTTCGGAAAGTACTTGTCATTGAATAGCTCTCGAACTTCTCCCAAGACATCTTGAAAAGGCCAGTCGGGTACGCTTTTATAGATTCCCACCAAGAATCGCTTCTTCACGCAACATAAGGTGTATGAAGGAACCTTTTGTTCTCTGAGCATCCCAAGACATCAAATATCTGGTTATCTCGCTTTATCCATGCTTTCCTTTTAAGTGGTTTTGCTTCCAATAAACTCCGTGGTCCCAGCTCCTTGAACTGCATTCATGAAGTGATCATCTCGAGAGTCGCCCAAGTGTTTCCACCCGCATTTTGGATGAGCCGCTTCTCACCGATGTCGCATGAATTGCATGATGAAGCCTCTAACATTCCATCGCTCATCATTTGGTCAATGTTGTTGTTTTGCATGAGGATTGTCGCCTCGATCGATGCACATTGTCTCGGTTATCGATCCGTGGAGACTCAACTATTTCTTGTGCTCCATTGATGTTCTCAACATTCTGATGCCATTTTCAAACATCGCCACAAAACAAGGGTTAATTGACATGAAACATATTATCCCTACACTGATCGACCAATTAAATACCAAATAAACTTAGGTAGGTCATAGTAGCTAAGGAATTTCTGCCTCTCCCTCCTAGTTCTAGTCTCACATCTTAGCCAGGATCATATCCCTAAGCTTTGATACTAATCGTGACGCCCCCAAAATAGGTATACATCACCTATTCTCGAAGTGCCAAATACATGGTATGTAATACAAATACAACTTAATTATACAAACGTCGTGGTAAAGTACTTACACAAAACATAAGTCGTGAGTTTTAATACAAATATTGTCTTCTAGACAATATTCAAACTCAAATTCAATATTATTACATTTATTTTCCACTATTTCACCGAATAGTGAGGACTACTAATGCTATTATCTCGTCCGCCACCCGCTCCCGACTAGTCCCTCGCCACGCTCTCATTTTCAAAGAACAATAAAAGTAAAAGGGTGAGCTCAACTAGCCCAAGAGGAAATATTATGACTAAGATAATGCGTAATATATTATCGTTAGCCTTCAACAAGTTGTTAAACCGATACAATATAACAACCATCAAGTTTAATCAGCAATGAACAAGCAATCCATTAAAAGAGTCAAGTAGAGAATAAAATCTACTATCTTTTATGATTTAAAAGGTTTTTCATCACTTTTATCACGGACTCATTTTAATAAATAATCCACATCATCGAATCACCCCCCGACTACGGCCAAGGATATTCTTTAGTATCATGCACCACAATTATCCATGCACTACGGGCCAAGAATATTTGTGTATTCAATAATGGTCATGATCATGCCAACAATCGTCCATCAATGCACTACGGGCCAATGAGGACTTTTACCACATCATTTGTAACATTACTACCATGATTACAACCAATAATCCTCGGTCATAATCATACCAAGTCCATCTATGCACTATAGGCCATGTGATGACTTTCAACAAAATATAAACATGAGGATGATGACAATGATATAAGAATTCAATAAAACAAGTTCAAGAATTATTTTATCCAGAACTAATAACGCCCAAATTGTCAACACGATATCGCTTTGTAGAGTAAAATTCAAGAATGCTCGTAAGAATATTTCCATGAAAAGATATCGATGAAGCGCAAATATCAAGGATATTCCACTAATTTCATGGAGTATATAAGTCAAAACTTTAACCAACCGAGTATAATAAGGAATGGAATAACAAAAGAAATCACTGTGCATGCGATAGATCAAGACAACAGCAAAAGTTATTCCAATGTAATAATAAATAATGGAATCAGTCCCACAGAAACGCATGCACGATATTGTGATATATTAAAATGTAATAATAAAGATGATATAATCAACAGAAACGCATGAGAACGCATGATGTGATATTCCAATGTAATAATAAAGACGGAATCGTGTCCCACAGAAACGCATGCATGTGATATTCCAATGTAATAATAAAGATTTTAACTGTGTCCTGCAGTAGAACGCATGCATGTGATGTTCCAAATGTAATGATAAAGAATGGAACAATGTAAGAATTTCACCAAGTATAGGTAGCTCTCAAGATACAAAAGTTATTCCAATGTAATAATAAAGAATGGAATAATGTAAGTTCTCTTCATAGATAAGAAAGAAATAATACTCCCTACCTTTAGAAAAAATCGGATATCGGAATAGTGAGGTAGTAGATTTCTTCTTCTTTTCTATAATTTCTCTCTATAATAATCGCCTAAAGCTTTTGTGAATTGGTGAGAAATGAAGGAAGAATGAGCTTCTATTTATAGAAAAATATAGTTTCGATAATCGCACGCTTTTGGGGCTCAAAAATTTCAAAGACAATACCTCCAACTTTTCCTTTATTTTTAATTTAGTCATGGAAGTATTATCAAACTTGCACCACCTCCCCTAATAGTAAATAATGTGATTCAATAGTAAATTATGTGAATCAATAGTTCTAGACATGTGAAAATACTAATTACAAAGATAAGACTCCATCTATACCTCCATTTTTAACTTAGTCATGCAAGTATTATCAATCTTGCACCAACTCCCCTAATAGTAACAAGAATGTGAAACAATAATATACACATGTGAACAAATAGTTATAATCATGTGAAATAATAGCAATCAATTGCTCATTTATCCTAAGTTAAATAATTCGATCGGGTCAATATAACCTCCAGACATCAATTATTATCGAAATAATTGTCGATTTTCACTAACACAAATAATTCCAACACAATGAAACCATTTTTATCAAAAATATAAATTTTGAAATTTGAAGTTTGATTTTTCCCAAAAAAGTCAATCGTTGACTTTTTTGACCAAATAGTGAATTCGAAAAATTTTGTGTTTATAGACTATTTTACTAATTTCATCGCTCCGACTCAAATATCACGTCCAAGGCTCCAAATTCAACTCCAACACAACTTCAATTTTAATAACATTCATCATTAATATTATAACTCACAATATTTATCAACCGTGTCGCTCCTGTGAAAGAGGGGCTTTCCAATAAGGATTTCTCCCTATCGGCCGCGCAATTAGGTGACCAAACCTCTCCTCGATGTAACTTCTAGACATTGTAAATATTGCAATTTAATAATATGAATAACTTTGTCGCCTCAATTATTGATTTAATAAAATAATATATTATGCGTATGATACTATGACAATAATCGAATCAATAATACGAGAGATATGATGCAAAGAATTATCGTAGTAATAATTGAGTATAATCGAGTGACTTCTCACGAAGCATCAATAATCAATACCGTGTGCTACTATGCAACCACGCCAGACATCGATTTTTTTACTACCTGGGTAGTTCAACAGCTTAACAGTAAAACTTCCGCCGTTATTTTCATAAAGTATTTTTGTCGCTTTCAATCCGACAATAATTCCGCTGGGGGGTCCACCAATGATTGTGCCGTTGTATTTAATATTCCCTCGTTAAAACGAATATTCCCCACCAATCTAATATTATATAACAACTTCATGATTTTGCAAAATTTGTAAATATTACCCACAACTATAACATTATATCAAATCCACACCCATAATATTCAAAAATATATTTTGAGAAAATTTAATCTTTATTCAAAAGTTGGGGTCTAGAGGAAGATAGAAGAGGCGAGAGAGAGCTCTCGAGTCCGATGACTCTACACCAAAGTAGAAAATCACGCCCGAGAAAGAAATCAAAAGTGTGAAGAGAGTGGTGATGTGAAGAAAGCCAAGGCCTCATCAAGAAGTCTCCTCCTTGAACAAGGAAAGAAGAAAAAAGTCCCAAGCTTCTGAAACAACAAAGAGGAGAAGCAGCAGGTTGCTTCAAGGACCAATCAGCAAGAAAGCTAAGGTGGAAGATAAACCAGCCTCAGCTTCCCAAAATAGTACATCTGCTGAAGAGAGGGATGTAGAGTCAGCAGAAGAAAAGGAAACAGATGTCAAGGCTCAGTCTCCACAAACAACATCCAGCAATGAAAATGAAGCTGATGTGATGGAAGAGATTGCAGCATCTGCTGATAAAGAAAAATGCTCAAGCCCCATGGCTAATCCTCAAAGCATGACTTTTGTGAATGAAGAAGAGATTCAAGATGACAAAACTCAATCCCCAAATGCAACTTCCTCAATGACCCAAGATGATAGGTCAAGTAATGCTGAAGAAGAAGAACTTGACCCCTCCAATCTAGAAAGCCTCCATGATGGCTCAAAAAGTGATGAGTCCAAGAAAGAAGGATCTGCCTCTGCCAGTGCTGAACTCCAAAGAAGTATGTCTGTTGAGAAAGAGGAGTCAAAGCCTGAAGAATAAGAAGAGTCTGTGTCTCCAATAGTTGAACCTCCACGAAGAAGGAAAAGCTACAGGCTACAAGCCTAGTTTGCCTCCAAAAGGAACAGTGGCCAATCAAATGCCAGCATTGAATTAAGTGATGATGAGTCTCAGATCCCCAATGGAAAGTGTCAAGATGAAGCCAAGGTAAGAAAGAAGAAGAATCTAAGGAAATACTTTGTGAAGAAGGTTACGGACATGAAAAGCAAGAAGAAGGACTCCTATTTGGTCGATCTAAATGGTTCTAGCTACGAGAAGGAAGAAGTAGGAAATGATTCCAACTCAAGATCGGGGAATCGGAAGATTCGAGAACCTACCCCATCCTCTCACCTGCTAGATTTACCAAGAGAATTATGGTAGAAGTTCCCAATGAACCATCAGAGACTACTCCTGACAGATGGGTAAACTATGTAGGTGAACAGCTCAGAGTAATAAGAATGACTTCCTTTGACTTAGTCAAGAACTGGAACAATATGGAGCTAGACTGCTCAACCATTCTCTACAACCCTGATGATTTGCTGATGAGATGGTTCTTCCAGTGGATGTCATGGGTAAAGGCCTTTACTGAAGGCGAAGCTACTTCAGCTGGTGTTACAAGACTTTTCTAAGCATGGAACTGGTAGCCCAAAACTTCCCAAGGGTGAAAACTTATGCTACCAAGATGATAACAAACCAGCCTCACTTCAAAGTCTATCGACAGGCTGAAAATCTCTATATCCCCTACGATCGTAGAGTGGATTCTGAAGGAAGAAGAGACATGACCAAGGAGCTAATCGTAGAGTCTGTTCACTCTACTACTGATGATGTTCAAGTCCAAAACCAGAAGCCTCCTTATGATCAAGCACTGCTATCAGACACTCCATCATTCTCCACAAGCAATTGGTATTCCACGATTGTTCAGATTATCCAAACATTTGAAAATTTGTCCAAAGATGACAATCATAGAGTCCAATATATTGTTCAACTTGAAGATGCCAACCAAAAGGATCAAACTACTTTGGAAAAGGAACTACTGGAGAGCTCTGATGATCTAAGCAAGAAGATATCTATGCTCACTGAAGAATCACAGAAGCAGACAGCAGCAGGAGATGATTCTTTCCAGCACAAGCTTCAAGCTATCTTGGCTGATGTATCTCTCAAACTCCAAGAAAGAGATAACATCTATCAGAAGGCCATCCAAGATCAAAAGGCTTAAGTCCTACAAATTCAAAAGGCAAATGCAAAGCAGATCGAAGCCCTCTGTGACAAGATTGATGACTTAAAGCAGTCCTTCTCTGTGCAACTTGAGCTAGGCCAGCATGAACTCAAGTTTGAAGTTTCCAACACCTCCTACCTAATGGAACAGCTCTCTCAAATGATTAATGACAAAAAGGGGGAGAAAAGAGGCATAGAAAGAAGAGGAGCAAGAGGCACTCGAAGAAGAGCAGAAGGACAAGAGAGAAGAAGTCAAAGAAGAAGACAGTAGCTGCTGAAAGAGTATCATCATCTGAGGGGGAGCCAGAAGATGATGATAACAAGATCGCAGAGTCTGAGGGGGAGCTAGGTCAGAAAGATGATGAAGGGGAGCCAAGCAGAGACAGAAGGTCATCATCTGAGGGGGAGCAAGAGAAAGAAGAACAATCAGGTAAGTAGTTGATCAACAAGCATCCTGGAAACATACGTGAAGCCAAGGAGGTACATCTCTAAACTGTTAGGTATGTTCTGGATCTAGGATGTAGAATGTCTGAATATATAAATTACCATATCAATATAAATGACATTCATAATTATCTGTTTTAGAAATACAGCTGCTCACTGTATATAAGATTCATTCATAACATGCATATGCACTTATTGTTTTTGTCATAATCAAAGAGGGGGAGATTGTCAGGAATAAACATGTGAATGATATTCCTATTTAATATATGATTTGATTATGATATATATGAATGAATATGCAAGTATGCTTGCATTAAGAAAAGCTGTAAAGTCCTTTGTTAGATAATAGAAATATATGTACAAGGACTTAGAATGAATTGATCAAATATGTTAGGTTGATCCTACATAAGCAAAATAGCTTTATAAAGTCCTTAAAAAGAAATGATGTACAAGGACTATAAATATAGAAAGATCAAGCTTGTTAGGTTGATCTTATGATGTAATAGATAGGCTAGTCTGATCGTTGAGCAACCTTTGCACTGTAAGTCGTAAAATCCGCCGGTGAGTCGAGGTTAACTCGAGAGCTATCGAGGCGAGAATAGGAGTATGCAAGATAGTAGATCTCGGAGTTCGTAGATCGCCAGTGGGAAATGAAGAAGGATCGTAGTGTATCGAGTAGAGCTTTCCTGGATCGTAGTGTCTTTGAGGAAGTCATGTTCGTAATCGTAGAGACAAATTTCGCTATGGTGAGCCGATTCTGGTCATCTAAAAGCCAAGATAGAAACGTAGACTACACTCAGAGTCGTAGAGTCTACTGATTCCAAAGCCAAGTCAAGGATCGTAGATCACACTCTAAGTTCGTAGAGTCTATTGATTACATGCAGAGATCGTAGTCAAGCAAGATCAGATGAAGACAACAAGCACAAGGCAAAAATAGTAGTGTCAAGATCTGATCTCGGGATCGTGAGTGTCTCAGACCTGTCAAGTGAATCGTAGAGTGCAGAACTACGATCTAATAAGAAGTGCTCACAATGCCAAGGATGAATCGTAGAGCATATACGATTCTCAACAAATGAGCACTCCCAGAATATCCAATGGAACGGCTTTCCTCGGTTCAAGTCAAGCTACATCCAAGGAAACCAGAGAGCACTCAACAAATGGCATGCAGGCTAACAGAAGATCTAAGCACCAACACAATCAGCATCAAGATTGAGTTGTAAGGCCATTCGTAATGAAGTCTTGCACAAGGAGATCCAAAGAACACTTCAGAAGCTGACTAAGGAAAGTTAGCTAATGCAGTAGCTATCAAGTGAACAGAAGACAACGATCTTGGAGGCAACCAAGATTGTAGTGTTAGCTAAACAAAGAAGGAACCGATGGAAGGTGAACCGAGATCTTTGGTCACCTCACTCAAGCAAGGCTAAAGTGATTAAGTGTGGTCGGGTTCATTGATGATTAGTGAACGGAGATCACAAGGAGAAAGCAAGATGGACGCGCCATAAATCGAAGTGTCTTGATATTCGTAAGGGAAGGAGCAAGGAATTAGGCCATCAAGATCTCGAGAACAAATGGAAGCAAGCGTAAGTATTGAAGCACTGCACAATACAAGGAATAGGTGTTCTACATTGAAGATCCAAACAACACTCTTCAGGATCGTAGTGTTAACTCTACCAGTCAACGAGCAACACTCAACAAGACATTACGATCAGGTCCTTGAAGACGCATCGTAATCGTAGAGTTGAATAGTCAAGATCAAGCATTGGCAACGGTTCAATCTGAAGGGTAATATTTGGACAAGTGCTTAGTGAGAGCATCGATGCAAAAGGACAACCTCTGATCAAGAAATCAGAAGAAATAAAGTCTTCAACCTGCCCAAGATATTAAAGTGATGCATCTGACAGGGTAGGTGAAACAAAGAGATTCTTGTTGTCGGAAAAAGTATGACAAGTCACATCAAGCAGTCTACCTCAAGCAACTCGAGATCTGTGAAGATTTTTGAATAGCCTTCAACGGTTACTTTCCAACGAAAGGATTGGGAAGGAGTATAAATGAGAAAGAGCTTCAAAGATCAAAGGTTGTTGGAGTTACCTAGTTTGAAGAGAAGGTGGACTGATCTAAACCATATGAAACAGTGAGTTTGAAGGCTCACTCTATGATGCACCAAGAACACTCAGAAGTCAGATAAAGATAGAAGTAAAAGTGTGAGTTCTACTATGTAGAAGTGAGAGTTCTACTACATGAAGAGTGTTCTGAACTACCGAGAGAAAGAAGAGCATTATGTCATCTTGATGTCCATCATGGGAAGACTCTAAGTACAATAGAGAAGAGCCTACAGTCATCTTAGCAAGTCCATCATGAGAAGGCATCAAGTAGCAAGAAGGAAGATCATAAATGCCATGTTGGTGTCAAGCATGAAAAAGCTTCTAAGTACCTAACAGAATAGCTTACAGTCATCTTAGAAGCCTCTAATGTGCAGACATCAAGTACCAAGGAGAAGGATCTTCAAGGCAGTTCACAAAAGGGGTCATCCAGAGTAGTTGAGCAACCTAAGAAGCTGAGCATCATGCAACACTCAACTGCTCTTCAAGGATGATCAAACAAAGCTGCTAAGGATAAAAGATGTTCAGAGCATGAAGACATCTTAGCAGCTCAGCACCGACTCCAACAACAACAAACAAACAACTCAACAAAGCCAGGGCCTGAGGGGTCCTTGTCCAGAGGGACTAAACAAAGCAGGGCCAAAGGGTCCTTGTCCGGAAGGACTAAATGAAGTTCCAAGCCTACTGGGCTTGAAGAGTTCCTAGGGAACTAGTGGAGTTCCAAGGCTACTGGCCTTGAAGAGTTCTTAGTGAACTAAAGTCCCAAGGCTGCTGGCCTTAAAGGAATCTTAGTGATTCAGGGTGCTGCCCTTCCTTAGTAGAAATCGTGTTAGTTGAAAGCAGAAGAGTGGATTAGGAGCTTGAGTCTCTGAACCACTTAAAACCCCTTGTGTTTTTTACATTATGTCATTTACATTATGTATTATAAACTGCTATGTATGTTTTAATCGCCACAACTAAACTTACTCTACTTAACAATGTATGTATGATTATGAATATATCAATGAAGGGATCTTTTACTTATTCCGATGTGCTTGAAAAGATTCTTATGTTTGTCATATGTTAATTATGAACAATATAATATAAACCAAAAAAGTATTTTGAATTAAAAAGGATCTATTCAACCCCCCTTACAGATCTATTGTGCCTCTCCGAACTAACACAATCCATTCCCAGTATAACATCAAACTCACCAAGTCTAATTGGTATCAAGTCTACCATCATCTCTTGACCCTTAATAACCACTCTACAATTCTTATATATGAATCTAACAGGAATCACTTCCCTATTTGCAATCTCTATGCTCAAAGGATAATCTAATTCTTCCTGAGGCAAATCTAAGTTTTGAGCAAATTCATCGGATATAAATGAACAAGTAGCACCCGAATCAAACAGTACATAAGCATTAATACCATTAATCGGAATGATACCTGACACCACATCCTTAGACTGAACAGCATCCTGCACGGTCATATTGAAAGTTCTAGTAGTAGGTCGGCTTGACTGTGCTGTTCCAGTGATAGTCAATGTACCACCACCGTTGTTGTTTCCCTTTCTTCTACTTCCACTCCCCGCTGGCTTTTTAGGGCAATCACGAGCCATGTGATCCTTCGAACTGCAGGTAAAACATGCTCCTTTCTTTGGGCTAAAACAATTTGGTGCAATATGTCCCTCCTGACCACAGTTGAAACACACCCGCTTTCCCTTCAAACACACCCCAGTATGGTTCTTTCCACAAGTAGCACAAGCTTCAAACTTTTTCTTCTGTTGGCTTCCCTGTTGTCCTCCCGTAGTCAAATTCTCGGTCCATTTCCTCTTCTGATTGTTACTTCCAACATTACTCCCAACAGCCTTATTCTCGTTATCATTCTTCTTCTTCTTCTGTTCTTGGTTGTACTTGGTCAAGGCATCGCTTCCACCTTCCGTAATAAATGCCTTTTCCAGTATAGCCCAAATGTATTTAACTGGAACATTGAAACCTTGCTATACAGCCAGAGTTTCAATCCTTGTTCGAACCTTCTCGCCTTACGTTCATCCGTATTAACTTGATAAGTGGTAAACCTTGCCAACTCGTTAAACTTCGCAGCATATTCTGGAACTGTCATGGTTCCTTGCTTCAACTCCAGGAATTGTACCTCCAACTGATTCCGAGAACTCACTGGAAAGTACATTTCGAAAAACATTTCTTTAAATCTATCCCACATTATCACTCCTTGTCCCCCACGAACCTTATTTGCTTGCCACCAGTAGCTAGCTTCCGACTTCAGCATGAACGTCGCGAATACAGTGTTTTGATCTTCGTTAACTCTAGCAACATTAAACACCTTCTCCATTTCCATGATCAAGGTTTGGGCTTCCACTAGATTCATTGACCCTTGAAACTCTAGCGGTCCAACCACTTTAAATTCCTTGAAAGTTATAACTTGAGCTTGCGGTTGATTCGCAAGTGCTCCCATCAACAAAGCTACCAACTGTTGAACCGGATTAGCGTTGACCTCATTGTTATTATTAGTAAACCCCTCAGGAGGTGCTTGTTGATGTAGTTGTCTTCTTCTAGGAGGCATTTTCTGTTAAAATATACGCTTATTAGTTCATCACTCCACTTCTTGGGTATTTGAAGTTTAACTTAAACATTCCAAGATTAAAGCTATATCACATAATATTTCAAATAAACTCTAATATTTTATTCATTCATAATGTTTTAAAACATACTAAAGATAGCATAACCGCTAAAAACATCTATTTTCCTGAACTAGACAAGTTTCAGGATTACATACTCATACTATCCCTTTATTTATCTCAGAATAAGGGATTCATAATTTATTTATTCACATAATTAACCACATATTATTATCACTCCTTATTCTATCTAGGCATATTAAGACGTCGTAAGGCTTCTCGACGTTCCTCCTCCATGATACGATAAGTCATTCTACGATCCATCACAAACCACGGCGAGTCTTCAAACTGAGGTGGGTAATAATGGACTCGATCCTGGGCCCTATCAATCGCAGAATTAAAAGCATAATCCATCTCCTTCATCTTGGCTTTCTTCACTTGGACTTTAGCCTCAGCACGGTCTGCACGTTGAGTCGCCTTCATCCAAGCATCCTCTGCTCTTGCACGCTTAGCTGATTCCTCTATGAAGTCATCATTTAATTTCTCCATGTCAGTCTTCATCTTCTCGTTCACTGCCAACAGGTCTTCATGCTGACCCTTGGTATAAACTAGATCCCATTATGTGTTTCCAAGTTTTGAGTCAAGTTCCTGAATCTCTACATCCTTCTACTCCAACACAACGTGATGCATATCAACCATCTCCTTCAGTTCCTCTACATTATCCTGTAACTCTATGTTACGGTCATACAAAGCATCATACATCTCAGCCGATACTGAGTTTGGTGGAAACTCCACAGGATCCTCTTCCTCATCATCCTCATCTATCTCCTCAGGACTATCCTCCTCGGGATCGATCACAAGTTCATCCTCCTGGATCAACTGTTCCCGCACTATGTGAATATCCCAGGGTTCGTCATCTCTAGGTATCTGAGGTATCACCTCTCTAGCTGGACTGGATCCTCCTTCGCCAGACATCCTGACAACAAAATATTTTAAGTTTTACTTAACATTATCGATACTCGCGAGCACATAAGTTATTAACATATAGCACATAATGTCTTTTATTGTTTAGTTTCAATAGATACCTTAATCCACTTCTTAAAACCCGATAAGAGTTAGACACCTCTATGTTTTCTGACTTCTTAAAGGCTACTTCCTAAGGTTTTCCCCACCTAAGGTTCATAACCTAAAGCTCTGATACAAACCTGTGACACCCCCAAATTCGAGTACTTCATTTCCACCAAATTTGGTGCTCACTATCAAAATAATTACATCTAACTACCCATGAAAAAGGGTAAAACATTAAATAACTTAAACAATAATTTTTCTCATTAAATTGTTACATCATCTCATAAACAATCCCAGGTAATCTAACCTGAAATTATTACATCAGTTTGCGGAATACATTATAAAATAAAATAAGTCTTATAACTTCATGCAATTAAATAAACTTTAACTAATTCTTCAACACTTGGACATATTGCCCTTTCCCTTGCTAGTAGATGGCTCATCACCGCTTTCGACTTTAGCTGCATTGTTTAATTGCAAGAGTGAGCAAATAATTGCTCACTGACATAAAGAATAGTAATAATAACCATATGAGAATGAACAACGAATGTTGTACAATAATGAACTTGTTCTACGAATAGAAATAGAAACAAGTTTGAACCTTTAATATCTGAGGGTCTTATGACCACGAACTATGTCCACGGTGATTAGGTATTACTACCCCAACCTTAACAGTTAATTAGACTGTACAGACTCTTCTTAACATACTTAGGGGGATCAGTCCTTTATACCATGTATTGTGTACAAACATCTAAACGTTACATGTACTAAATCCCCTATATTAGGGTTGTTCGTCTCAGTTTGAATTTAGAATTTCCGCACTAAAGAAGGTTTAGTTTGGAACTAGCTTATCAGTGTTTTTAGAATTTTAGAACACTTATTTAATTTCCATCAATAAAGGTTTAATACAAGAATGTATAACTGAACAAAGCTATCAAAGTCAAAGATCGGATATTAACAATATATAACTGAATAAACATGATATACATGCAAAGTATTATATTAAAAGAATTAGAACAATCTTCTTTGAATCAATGTGTTAGAACAATATATGCTTTGAATAATAATAACAAGAAATGAGAATATAAAACTCACTCGATGTAACGAATTAGGTTACAAGAGCTTAATCAATCATACATAAGAATAGAATCAATAATCTTGCTCAATGAAAGAGTTAAGGTTTAGAAACTTGCACAATTATGAAAGTAGGGTTAGAGAACTTGCCTTGTTTGTAAGTTACACAAGTGTAAAATAATCTCCAATTATCCTACATACATCATTAAAATCGCAACAACAATTAGTTGTATGAATATTACCTTTAGGGTTTAAACCATCATTTAGTTCATAACCCTAGCCTAGCACCTAACCATTTAGGTTAACATACTTAACGAATCTGAAATCGCATTACAAGCCAACATAACTTAATCGTTCATCTCTAACTTTTAAAAACGTCACTTTTAGTTTCATTATACAACTCAATTAACAATCACTTATAAATCTTTTACACTTTGTATACAACACCTTACAATCTTGTTATTGTAGTTTCTCTTATGTCTTAACATCATTAACATGCATGCTAAACTAATACAAGTTCGTTACACATGATCTGCAATTGCTGCATCGCCATCGCCATAGTTAGAGGTGTGGCGCAATTGCGCCACACTTATACTGAGGAAAAGGCGACTACGCTTGATTTTAGCCTTCGCAATTGGTAGCATTTGCTGCCGATACACGTACAGCATTTAAAAATGCAAGCAATAAAGTGTTCCAATTTTAGCTCAACCAACACGAATTTCACCATCAAAACAGTGAAATTATCACACAAAATAAATACAACACTATTATAAACATGATTGCTAACATATTCAATCAATTAGAACAATTTAACAACCACTAAAACTATTTTAATTTCTCAAAATTCATATTTTTCATATAAAACTCCATTTTTGAACTTCTTCACAAAAATCATCACTGACATCTCAGTTTTTCACCAAATCACTTCGTTCAAACTACGTTATCTTCGTTTCTTAATGAACTAGCATAATCTAACATCAATTTGCAGAATATATCACATATAAGGCATAACATTTTGTACTTGCTAAAGCCACAACATATGAACATAAACATTGATATATATAATCTTCTGCTACAACCCAATTCCCACGAATTTGATACTCAAACAACCCTCATATATGATAATTAACAGATTCTACAATATAATACACACCATATACACAACGCTTGAACCACAAATCCACAAAAACCAATTTACAGAGAACTTAGATAAAACAAAAACTTGGAAATTTAGGAATGAATTATACCTTAATCCTCTTGATTATAAACTAGCACAAGATGGTGAATCTCTTCTTTCTCTTGGCAAACTCACAGAGATTATTCTCTTAATTTCTCACTCTCAATACTCTGCAACTCTCTCTTCCTATGTTATCTAGCAAGCCTTAGAAAAATAACACGTGAAATAACCCATAGCGCTTAAACACTGATAATCGTGATTATTAGTTTATTAAGCCAAGCGTCTTTGGCAGTTATATTAACCAAAAGCCACAAGGCTTTGTTTGGTTACACAGAATTTCCATAGTAGATTATTATTATAATATTTTTATTATATAGATTCACTTGTCACACATGCAACCCATTAAATAGCTTATAATTTATAATTATAATCTTATAATTATAATTATAATAAATAAATAATTATATATATATATATATATATATCTAATTTTAATTAATAAATTAGAAACATCACTTTATTTAATTTATTCATTTAATATTAAATAATTCACTTAATTTAATTATCTTCTTAAATATTAAGCAATTGATTTAATTTAATTATTTCCTTAAATTAAATCCATTAGATAAATTTATCATTATTCAAATTAACATTAATTAATTTAGTTACCAAATTAATTCACCATAATTCATCAATTATTTATTTTTCTCTATAAATAAATTATTTAAAATATTTATTTAATTCAATAAATATTTAAATTAAATTATAAATTTCTCGATCGTTACAGGATATATATATATCTAATTATACTGGTAGATTGTTCTAGAATAGTAGTAGATTCTTTAGAGATTGGAAAATGATACACCTTGCGACTTTATATGTCAATTTTTTTGTTACGAGTTACGTAAATAATTATAGTCGGTAATATTTTAACAATAAATTTCATATAGTAGGCCAACCATATAATCCTACACAATTCCATGTATTGATATACTTCACAATTGTAATTCGGCAGAAGACTTTCACAATTCATAGCGGGACTCTTAGAGATTTTGTTTCCTTTTTAAATTAAGATTTTACTTAGTCTTCAAGAAATATGTTTCCTTTAGTCCTAAATATAAGCATTGTAATCCATACAAGTTTTTCCTATATTGAATGATTAATTATTGTTGGTTTTAAGCCTTGTGCTTATGGTTTTTTGCCTAATTATCTTATTTTAATCCCCTTTATTCCTTTCTTCAATCTTGTTATACATCAATTGGTATCAAAGTCAAACATGGTGATGAACCTATCTTCTTCCTACTCTGATATTTTTGCCTCTACATTAGTTGTGAATTTTTTTTTTACCTCACACGACTCCTCGTTCAATTCACTTGTGAATCGACAACAATCTCCTACGAAAAAAATTAATATTGTTAACATTTGCACTGTTTGTCCCAGAAGTACTAATATGTAGCAAGTCTTCATCATGTGTGTAGGTTTGCTCTTTTTTCAAGAGGTGTTTGTGAATTGAAATAGCTGATGATTCTTATATCAACTAAATGCCAAGATGCACGAATACAATTGCGGGGATACGAGTGTGTTACACATGGATACTAAAATTTGTCAAATCTTAAAATGTAGGGATATGGGTGTGGGGATTTGGCACATTTTTTATCCTTATATATGTATACATTTATGTGTCTAGTTATATACACACTAACTCGCTAGCGGGTGCAGCTCCCTCACTCCATAAGGTGATATATATAAACATACACACACTAAATCGCTAGCGGGTGGAGCCCCCTCACTCCATAAGGTGACTTCCATAGTAGTATATTCTAATATTTTCTTAAACTATTGTTAGAGTCAGAAGGGCTTCATAACTAAGAAGAGGAGTGGGCGAGTTAGTGTTGTAGCTAAAGTTCTCTCTATACTTGGGAATAGAAAGAGAATGTGTGACGCCCCCAAAATAGGTATACATCACCCATCTTGAGTCGTCAAATAAATGGTACAGAATTCAAATACAAACTTAATTATACAACATGAACTGTGAGTTTTAATACAAATATTGTCTTCTAGACAGTATTCAAACTCAAAATACGACAAAACATAATCTGAGAGTTTTAACACGAATATTGTCATCTAGACAAAATCCACACTCAAATTCAATCTTATTACATTTATAATCACACTATTTCATAGAATAGTGAGGACTACTAATGCTATCATCTAGACCGTCAATCCGTTCCCCAACTAGTCCCTACTACGTTCTCATTTCCTGAAGAGAACAATGAAAGCAAAAAGAGTGAGCTCATCTAGCCCAATAAGAAAATTTATGACTAAGATAATGCAGAATAATTTATCGTTAGCCTTCAACGGTGTTAAACTGATACAATATAACAACCATCAAGTTTAACTGCAGCGGAACAAACAATCCATTAGAAGAGTCAAGTAGAGAATAAAATATACTATCTTCTATGATTAAAAGGTTTTTCATCACTTTTATCGCTGAGACTCAACTTAATAAATAATCCACATCATCAAATCATCCCTCGCTTCTACGGTGCCAAGGATATTCTTTAGTATCGACGACCAATTAATTATTCATGCACTACGGGCCAAAGATAATCGTGTTTTCATCAACGGTCCTGATTATGTCATAAACCAATTCATCTTTGCACCCTTGGCCGAAGAGAATCCATAGCCATAATCATACCAAAAACTGTCTATCAATGCACTACGGGCCAATGAGGATTTTTTTTCCATATTATTTGTAACATTACGGTCATGATTATACCGAATAATCCCTGGTCATAATCATACCAAGTCCATCTATACACTACATGTGCCATGAGATGACTTTCAACATAATATAAACATGAGGATGATGACAATGACATAATAATTCAATAAAACAAGTTCAAGAATTAATTTATCCAGGAACTAATAACGTCCAAATTGTCAATATGATACTGCTTTGTGGAGTAAAAATTCAAGAATGCTCAGAAGAATATTTCCATGAAAAGATACTGGATGAAACGAAAATATCAAGGATATTTCACTAATTTCATGGAGTATAGAAGCCAAAACTTTAACCAAAAGAGTATCATAGAATATATGAAATCGCAATGGATTTTCACCGCCATGCAGTAATCCAACAAGATGACTCATTTTCATAATTTAATAAGAAATGAATACGAAGGGTCATTCACCATGCATGTGGCAATCCACATAGACAAAGTTATTCCAATGAATAATAAAGAATGGAATAATGTAAGAATTCACCATGCACGCGATAAAACCGCATGCATGAGTTATTCCAACAGAATAATAAATAATGGAATTGAGTCATGCGTAAAACCGCACAAACAGGATGTTCCAACAGAATAATAAAGAACGGAACCAGGTCATGCGTAATCGCACAGACAGGATATTCCAACAGAATAATAAATAATGGAATAAGAGAAGAATTTCACCAAGTATAGGGTAGTCCGCATATACAGGTTATTCCAACAGAATAATAAAGAATGGAATAACAGAAGTTCTTTTCATGAAGACGAAAGAAATAATACCACTTACGAGTACAACAAATAATATCCCTTACCTTATAAAGAAAAGTACTCCGACGGGTAGGGCGGGGATATACTTGAAGAAAACTTGCACTACGCTCAAAGCTTTCTTAAACTCTAAAGAAATACGCTCAAGATTATAGAAGAAGAATTCTCTCTCTAGAGTTTCAGTGAATTCGTAAGAAATAATGAAGGAATGAGCTTCTATTTATAGGAGAATGGAGTGAATAGTAACTAATTCATAAATGGTCCAGATTGATTTACTTTTAAGCAGACTATCCATATTGATTTACTATACGAGTAACACTATACGCAGCACACTATGCAACACTATGCATAATAAAATATAATATATTCTAATTATTGTCTAATAAAATAAATAACTTTATAAAAGTATTCGCTTTTATATAAAAAGATTTTACTATGAAAAACATTATGCATAATAGAATATAATATATTCTATTTATAGTCTAATAAAATAAATAACTTTATAAAAGTATTTTGTTTTATAAAAAAAGATTTTACTATGCAAAATACTATGCATAATAGAATATAATATATTCTAATTATTGTCTAATAAAACAAATAACTTTATAAAAGTATTTTGTTTTATATAAAAAGCTTTTTTCATTTTATTACATTAATAATACTAATAAAACAAAATTTTATATATATAATATATATATATAAACTTTCGTGACTTCATAAAAAGACACCTCAATATATTTAACAACATTTACCATCATTATTATAATTCACAATATTAATCGATTGGTCGTTTCCGAGGAAAGAGGGCTTTCCAATAAGGATTTTCTCCTATTATTGCCGCAATTAGGTGACCAAACCTCTCCTTGCGTAACTTCTAGACATCGTTAAAATTGCAAATAATAATATTAATAACTTCGTCATCTCAATTATTGATTTAATAATATATAAAATATTGACAATAATTGAATCAAATAACGTGAGATACTATGCAAAGAATTATCGTGAAGCAATAATTGAACAAAAGCTGAGTGACTTCTCACGTAAGCATCAATAATCAATATCGTGTGCTACTATGCAACTAACGCCAGACATCGTACTTTTACTACTGAAAGTAGTTCAATGTTTTAACGGTAAAACTTCCCTAGATTATTTTCATAAAAATATTTTTGTCGTTTTCTCAATCCGACAATAATTGTGTTAATGGGGTCCACCTATGATGATTGTCAAGTCGCATACGGATATTCCCCGACAAAAAGAATATTCCTCGATCAATCGAATATTATACAACAACTTGCATACTTTTCAAAATTTATAAATACTACCCATAACTATAACACTATCTCAAATCCACACCATAATATTCAAAAAAATATTTCGAGAAAATTAAATCTTTATTCATAAAATCTGGGGTCTCACAGAATTCCCTTTAGTTAGATCACTTTGTGAATATTCCTTAGATTGTGAAGGGTCACAACAACATTGGGCGGCAAAAATAGGTTGCTTACTTTTAGAAAGACCGCTTTTTGGTAAACAAAATTCTATTAGATAGACGTGATTGTTTACAAGACAAGAACTAGCTTCTAGCTGTTCTACGCCTGAACATATAAAAGAAGCAATCTTCAATCAGAAAAGGAAGATTGAGCAAAGTAGAAAGAAGTTGTCCCCTCTTCTCTGGTAACCCGCCACCGCATATATAGAAAAAGAGGAAGCATATATATATATATATATATATATATATATATATATATATATATATATATATATATATATATATATATTCAACAATATAGATACTCGAGAAAAATAAAAAAACATCTAACATGATACTCCCTCCGTTCCTAAAAGATTGTCGTTTTAAAAGAAAAATTTTGTTCAAAAATGTTTGTCGTTTACAACTTTTGAGAAGAATAAATTATTTATTTTCCTATATTACCTCTACCTTCTCTCATTGCCCAAGAAATTCTCTCTCTTGTATTAATAGTTTTCAATTTCCCATAAAGGGATAGTGATGAAATTTTAAACAAATTTTACTTGGTAAGTGATACTCCCTCCATCCCATTATATCTGGCGTTCTACATATTTTCACACAGATTAAGCATAGATGCAATTTTACTATTTTACCCTTAATTAATACTTTGATCTCATCCTGTCAGATCTGACCATTCAGCCTCTTCTTCCCAACTCTTGTTCTCCATCTCCTCATCAGCCGGATCTGATCGATAGGTCATCATTAATATTCTTCTCCTCTCCTCTCCAATCTACATACATACTCTCAACTCTTCTTCTTCATCTCTTATCAGTAGGATCGTAGAGATCGACCATTAATGGCCAAAAGTAATTAGGGGCATACTCTTCTATGCAAGACTTAGAATGGAATCAACTCAAAATGTTACCCTTTCACATCTATTTTTTGTGAATTTCAAGGAACCTTTCGGGCCTAAACTCGGTTGGATCCGACCATATTCTAAAGGTCACAGTGGAGCTTCCATAGGGTTTACTTTAGCCGTGTTCCTTTCGAGGACATGGTAGTCATCGACGGTGCATTCTTCGAAAAATTGTTTGACCTCCGAGGTAATGTTTTAGTAGCAGGAAAAACACGGGAACTGTCATAGAGAAAATAGCCATTAATGGTGGTGGAGAAGGAAGGGTAGAGAAAGAAAACAAATAGGCAAAATACTCTTGGTATTGTAGAACGTCAAATATTTTGGGAAGAAAAAAATACTTTAAAACGTCATATATAATGGGATGGAGGGAGTACTTTCTTAATCTATGTACAAACATTTTAAACGACAATCTTTTAAGAACGGAGGTAGTATAATTTTAATGTTTGGATATGATTGTCTGTCCGGGTAATGAAGAATCCCTGCTCCCCCAGGCTAAATGTTGCTTTTATAAAAAAGGCAAGAGGGGGTCAGAAGCCACTATGTTGACCTATCTGGAAGAATCCTACTTGTTGGTCTTCCTCCCTTATCTTTGCCCCTTTTTAAGGGCCCAATGGAGAGTCAGTCCATTGAAGAACACTTAATTTGGCACTTTCGATATATTGGCTTACTTAACATAAATAATACCATTTTGTCCTGTCTTGAATTTAATCCCTTGCGCGCCCATTGGTCTTTAATATGGTTTTTAGGAAAACTTTAGTTCTGTTCTATGAAGCTGGAGAGGCTAGGGTTAGTTTGCAGAGGATATCTAACTTACAGTACACTGATTTCAAATCAGTTCCTTCACAACACATTTTCTTAAATCTCCATATATTCTTTGCTCTTCTATTCAATATGTTTAATTAGTTTTCTCCCCATATTATTATCAGTTTTATTTTCTAAGAAAAAATGACGCTTAAACAAAATCTTGGTTATTTCTTACATCGTGTCTTTGCCTAAATCTTGGGAGCAGAACTTGAAGCCGAACGACATTAGCCTTGAAAAAGCCTTGCAGCTTTTGCTTGGTAAAGATGTCAAGCGATGTTTGCCGGCCAAAGACCAAACCGAAGCTTCAAGAAGTAGATGCCATTGAAGTGATGTAAGCTGTAAATATAATGTCTTTGACCTGATAACAAAATTGAAGCTTCGATCGATATTGACTATCCCAATCAAGGCCCCTTTCTATATATGTGGAATATAATGTGGAATCTTACTAATTGCACCCGTCTCTTCTCTGTATGAAGTGGCGGAGAAGGCATCGACTTGCAACCTGGAATCTAGATCTTCTTTTCCATTAGCAGGTGGATATGCTTGTACAAGTAATTACCATATCCCACATTCATTTCATTGGTAGTTCGTCCAATTTTTGGAGGCTTAGTATTGTTTTTCATTGGTAGTGGAATCTTACCTTGAAACGTCCTTCAAATTCTTTTAATTTTAATTTTTGATGTAATAGGTTAAGAAAACGCTAGAGCAAATGTGGACAATCAGAAGATTTTTGAAATTGGTTGTTTACATATGGATACAAGTTGATTCGAAATCAATTCTGATATCAATCCTTATATATAAAGGCATCAAGACCGATCCTTTTAATTTCAAAATTGAGTGAGTCAACTCACTTAATTTGAAATTCAGCTGCCTTTCAATTGGAATTCCAACACGAGTTAACCCGATTGATTTACTTTCGCGAATCTGCGTCGCTTTCTATTCTGAATTCCAAATCTCATATACAATTGATAATCATCCTCAGCCACCGATCGCACAAAACTCTTCGGATTTCCCTCCTCTTCCTCTTCTTCCTCCGTCTTCTCAATTATCTCATGCTCTTATATTTCCTCTTTCAAAACCTTCCCCTTCCCCTTCCCCTTCCCCTTCACTCTTCCTCTCAGGGAATTTCTCTGAAACTCGCCCAGTTGAGAAGATTCAGTTCCGATCAATTAATCGATGAATACGAAGAAAGATGTAGAATCATCGAATCCTAGAGTTATGACCCCCAATTCAAAGAGAAACGACGTTATTGTTGTGACGCCCCCAAATCCGGGTACTTGAAACCCGAACTCGGTGCTTCACGATACCATTCTATAAGCTGACTAATACTAATAATAATAACAATAATATAAAATTCAAACTTAATTTACATATGCATCAAAGTTTATCTCCCCAGGTACGAGACCTTAATGTACATTCCTTACAATACATGATATTATATATATATATATATATATATATATATATATATATATATATATCATTGTCTTAATAATATAAAACTATTACAGTAACTACCATAAATCTTATTCGATTAGCTTTCCTTTTCCTTTATTTCTGCTTGAGCTTTCTGGTTCTTCAAACTTAACTGAAAAAATTTAAATTAAGCAAGGATGAGCATTTGAGTGCCCAGCAAGTAATTGCAATTATATAAGCTGAAAGAATTTAAATGTTTTCTTTACATAACCCTTCTACAACGAATCAATAGTTGTGAAGTAATCTGAACCGATAATAATAACATAACAACCCTCTTTCAAATTTTTGAAACTACGTACTGACCATAAATGGGGTTTAAGTAACATACTATGAACATTCTTTTCATTTTCGAAAAGGTTTAGCAGAACTTCATCCGAAAGCGTCATAACTTACGCAGACACGGAGGGTGATCGGTTGTTGTACTGTATTGATCAACACTACATTACAAGAACGATGTTATCGATCACTCTGTCCGCCTTGGGCGCATAAAAAGTTTTCCCATATAAAGGATGTTCATACTTGTCAGGGTTCCAAACCAAAGGTTTTTATCTTGCTCAACAATAATCTATAATTCAACATATATATATACACGTAATTGACAAAGGTGTATCAACATGTGAATAAATACCATGATTATCCAAGTGGGGACACTTGTATAACCATTTATAGAAATTAATCAATGTAATATATATATCGAATTATCATATACTAACATGTTGATAGTCAATGAGTGTATATAATATAAAGTTAATAATCTGTACAGTAATAATATAATTCTAAAATATTCTTACTCATGTCCATTGCATAAAGAAAATGCAAAGGTAGGATACTTGCATGATCTGTTGCTTACAATTCTCAACTTAGTTCTATCTCTTTTATCACGACCTATCATTAATCAGATCATTCATTCGATTAGAACAATATATCATAACATAGTAAATTGCGCCTATTGCGCAACAAAGACATAACCTAATCACATTATCACACATATCCAACAGTCATTGAATCACAAACAATCATTAACACAGTCAAAATATCTAAGTCCAGATCAATTTCTTAAATATGTCGGTGTACCGACAGCTTTATCGGGTAATAATCGAGTCTAAGACTCTATTCTGTATCTCAATATCCATAAGTATCAGTCATATTATTTTTAAATGACTTAAAATAATTTTTAAACATTTATAATAATTTGTCATGAATTTTCAAACATCGGAATCATAATTAAATGATTTAAACATCAATCAATTCTATTATCATTAATATTTAATTATTAATAAAATTATCCTTTAAATATTAAAAGTTATATTTTATAACTTAAAATATCTTTAAACACTTTATTTTCATTTAAAATGATTTTTAACATAATAAAATCATTTTAAACTAAATTATTTAATATAATCATTAATAATTAATTAATTAATTAAATTCATCACAAAATATTAAAAGTCCTTAAAAATAACTTAAAATATTTTCTTATACCATAATATAATTTTAAATGATTTTTCAAATATTAAAATCATTTTTAAATCATTTATTTAATATTATAATTAAATAAATTAAATATCTTTAATATTCCATAAATATTAAATATTTATGAAATATATCCAAAATAATTAAAATATAATTTTCGGACATTAAAATAATTTTTAGGAATTTATTTGGTATTTTTAATAATTTAAAACTAATTTATTCTAATTTTTAATCATTTTCGGAAAAAAAAAAAAGCAGAAAATAAAATAAATAGGAACCGTCACTATAGGTTATAGCGACGCTTATCTGTCATGTTAGGTGTTCTTGAGCCTAAACCCAGATTCCTTGTCAGAAACCGTGTTGCTATGTTTGACCACGATTACAGATTGGATCATGATGTTTCTGGGCAAGATATAACTTTGCTCTTGTAGTATTGATGTAATACTACAAGTTTATATCAACACCTGGGACAGATCATAACATATGTGCAAGATATAAAGCTTTGAAATCACTGTCAGACATGTTAATCATGTTTCGGGCTACCTGCACTTTTGGTCATGGTAATTGATCAACGCCTTTCATGGCTTAATATCTATCAATTTGTTCATGTTATGGGTGGTCTAGACGTGGGGCTGTGTAGAAAAACTTACAGAGAACATGATACAAACATTTTCCAAGTCTAAACATCATTAACAAGAAAGATCGGAAGCTCAGAAAATCATGTCAGAGCATGCACTTCAATTTTGGGTTTTTCCAGAATTAAAAACAGAACGAGTATGCTAGTTTGGATCTTTATATCTCTCATTCTGAGTTTGATCTAAGTGATCTATTGATCCAAGGTTGTAGTAAACATGTAAGGCTACAACTCTATTACATAAGATACATATAACAATAAAAGATCTAGCAGATTGAATCCGGTCAAAGGCTGTCAGAAATCAGTTCTTGATTTTCTGGAATATCCAGAAAATTGAATCCGTGATCAAATGGTCTAGTTTGACCAATGATTACTTACAATCTGTTGATTGTTTGAGTGATTTAAAGGCATGGATCTGGAGTATAACTAATATACTACATACGGGATACAACAACATCACTAAAACATCTAACACCGATGAGATATAGGCTTGAGAAAAGGTTGTCGACATCGTTCTCGAGTTTCGGGTCATTGAAACTCTTGGTCAATCTTAGTCAATTGAGTTTGACCTTGAATAACTTTTTGATCTACAATGATCCGACTATAATTGTTTTTGTATATTAAAGACCACATTATGCTGCTACATAACAACTTAAAAACAACAAAAATCATAAATGACCAAAGATCTGTGGCCACTGACATTCACTGTCAGACCACTAAAAATAAAATTTCCAGATTTTTGAAAAACTTAATTTTGAGCAGTTTGATGTTATGGATTTAACAAATACCAACCCAGATCATCAAAATAGACTATAAACAACATATTCTAACAATCAAACATAACATCTAACAACAAATTTTGGACAGAAATTCAAAGTAGGGTTTTATACCTTCTATGCTTTGATTCTGATTTCTAGGCTTCTGATTTGCTATGATTGATAGTAGGGCTGTATTAAGGGACTGGTATGCTACAATAATTCGTAGGTTTTAGAGAGAGAAGCTCAAGGATAAGAGTTAGAAGAATTTTAGTGTACAAAATATATTATCTCTCTCCAATCTATATATAAACCAAGTTAGATGCATTGGATGCTACTCAATAGTTGATTGAATCTGCATAATTGAGTATTAGATGCTAATTTGGTAGGGTAGGAGTGTTTTCCATGAATTGCTAGCAATAATGCACAATAATTCACTAATAATACACTAATGGGATAAAAAGGGTATTTTGGTAATTTCACTTATAATGTCAAGGACATTCTTGTACAAGGTAATTAAATCTAGGGTTAATTCACTAGATTGTAATTCTTATAATTTCCCAATTAATTTCTAGGCTTTGACAAATTAACATACTTGTGCAATAAAATCTTAATTAAACACAATAATTTACAATTAGGGTTTTTAAATAATAATTAGGGTTTTTCCTAATTATCAAAGATAAAACAAAGAATTAGGGTTTCTTCTAATTACGTAAATTCTAATACGTGAGAGAATTCATATAACACAACTACTACCCAGTCTTATCTCATAAGCGAGTTTAATAATTAGGGTTTAACAACACAATATTAAAGTTATAACCCAATTTATCACAATTAACCAATCATTATACGTCTACACATATATACAAAGTACATTTATATAGTAATGAAAATCACAATATAAATAATATTATGATATTATTCTCATCTCTTGATCACAATCCCAATTTAGGGTTTGAATTTCATATATCGACTTATCCTTCAGATCTAAAGATCAATAATCAAGTTAAAATAATTAACTTAAATATTCGAACAAATTCATATAATAACATATTTATTATTATAATTCTAATTGTCACTTCATATATTATTTAAATAATATATAAATTATATTTTCATGGAAAATAAATAATAAAAATATTTATCGCTACGTAAATTAATTACCATAAGAATATAATTTGTAGTAATTAATAATTCTTAAATTATTTCTAATTTTTCAAGTAATAAATATATTCGCATTTAACATCACAATACTTGACACTTATTCTCATCATTAAATAAATAAAAAAAAATTATATACAAACTTTCTTATTTATTTTTATAGAAAATATCGGGTTATTACAATTGCTGTCAAATGTGGGATGTACGCTCTTTGGGACAAATGGGGTGAGCGAGTTCATATCAGTGTCCTTTGGTTGGATGAAAACATTGTCTCTCGTGTCAAAACCCCGGAGAAAGAAGGAATCACCGCCTCCGTGTTCTATCATTTATCCTAATTCAAAGCATTGGTGTGTTTTAATTCACTTTTTATATGTTATTATTGATTGCACAAATGTGTTTTATATCAGTATTAGATAATTAATGGGTTATGTTACTTATGTCAAAAAGACCCCAACTTTTTGAATAAAGATTAAATTTTTCAAATATATTTTTGAATATTATGGTGTGGATTTGATATAATGTTATAGTTAGATTGTGGGTAATATTTACAAATTTTGCAAAGTACGCAAGTTGTTATATAATATTCGATTGGGTCTGGGAATATTCATTTTAACAGGAATATTCGCATGTTGACAGACAATCATTGGTGGACCCACAAATTTAAATATTGTATTTGATCGAGAAAACGACAAAAAAATACTTTTATTAAAATAACTACTAAGTTTTACCGTTAATCGCTGAAACACCCAGAGTAAAAGTACAAAGAATAATGCGGGTTGTATAAAAGTACACAGTATTGATTATATGATGCTTACGTGAGAAGTCACCGCTTATACTCAATTATT
The DNA here is from genome assembly GCA_020205605.1 of Panax ginseng. Lineage (NCBI taxonomy): Eukaryota > Viridiplantae > Streptophyta > Magnoliopsida > Apiales > Araliaceae > Panax > Panax ginseng. The sequence goes on from CM035136.1 coordinate 44,554,354, forward strand.
ACACAAAGAATTCACGATCATATCTATCATATTATCGATTCAATTATTATCACAAGATCATCGTGATAAAATGTTTTTTTATTAAATCAATACTTGAGACGACAAAGTTATTCATATTATAAATTTCAATATTTACAATGTCTAGAAGTTCACAAGGAGAGGTTTGGTCACCTAATCATGCGCCAATAGGAGAAATCTTTATCGAAAGCCCCTCTTTCCCGGGAACGACCGGTTGATAAATATGTGAGTTATAATATTAATAATGAATGTTGTTCTGAGTTGAATTTGGAGACGCGGACGTGATATTTGAGTCCTGAAACGATTTAAATTAGTAAAAATAGTCTATAAACACAAAATTTTCTCGGATTCACTATTTCGTCAAAGTCAACAGCTTGACTTTTTTTGGGAAAAGTCAAACTTCAAAATTTCAAAATTTATATTTTGATAAAAATAGTTTCATTATGTTGGAATTGTTTTTGTGTTAGTGAAAAATCCACATTTATTCCGATGATAATTGATGTCTAGGGGTTATATTGATAACCTGTAATTTATCTGGATAAATGAGCAATTAATTGCTACTAATTCACATGCTTATATAACTATTTGTTCACATATGTGTACTATTGAATCACATTATTTACTATTAGGGAGAGTTGGTGCAAGATTGATAATACTTGCATGACTAAGTTAAAATGGAGGTATGTATGGAGGTACTATAATCGAAATTCGTATTTTTCACATGATTATACTATCGATTCACATGATTGAACTATTGATTCACATTATTTACTATTAGGGGAGTTGTGCAAGATTGATAATACTTGCAGGACTAAATTAAAAATGAAAGAAAAGTCGAGGTATCAGATCGTAATTTTTTGAGCCCCAAAACGCAATTATCGAAAACTATATTTTCCTATAAATAAGCTCATTCTTCCTTCATTTCTCACCAATTCACAAAAGCTTTTTAGAGCGATTATTATAGAGAGAAATTATAGAGAGAAAGAAGAAGAGAAATCTGCTACCTCACTATTCCAAAGATCCAGCTTTTTTTTTCCAAGGTAGGAGGAGTATTATTTCTTTCTTATCTATGAAGAGAACTTCGTTATTCCATTCTTTATTATTTATTGAATAACTTGAATGCTACCCTATACTTGGTGAAATTCTTCGTTGTTCCATTCTTTATCATTTCGTTGGTGAAATTCTTCAGGCGTTTTTCACGCCGGACCGGGTTCCATTCTTTTATTATTCTCGTTGGAATATCCGTCTCATGCGTTTTTACACCGACCGATTCCGCCTTTTATTATTCTCGTTGGAATATCCTCGCTCACGCGTTTTACGCCGGACCGATTCCGCCTTTTATTATTCGTTGAATATCCTCTCTCAGGCGCTTTTACGCTACGGACTCGATTCCGCTTTTATTATTCTCGTTGAATATCTCCGTCGCTCAGGCGCTTTTACGCCGACCGATTCCGTTATTTATTATTCTCATTGAATAACTCGCTCGCAAGGGGCCTATCGCGATGCCCGGTGATTTCTTTTGTTATTCCATTCCTTATTATACTCAAATTGGTTAAAGTTTTGACTTCTATACTCCATGAAATTAGTGGAATATCCTTGATATTTGCGCTTCATCCAAAGATCTTTTCATGGAAATATTCTTCCGAGCATTCTTGAATTTTACTCTACAAAGCAAAGATCATGTCGATAATTTGGACGTTATTAGTTCCTCGGATAAAATAATTTTGAACTTGTTTTATTGAATTCTTATATCATTGTCATCATCCTCATGTTTATATTTTGTTGAAAGTCATCTCGTGGCCTATAAGGCATGATGGACTTGGTATGATTATGACTGTGGATTATTTCGTGTAATCATGACCGTAATGTTACAAATGATGTGGTAAAAGTCCTCATTGGCCCGTAGAGCATTGATGGACAAATTGTTGGCATGATCATGACCATTATTGAATACACAAATATTCTTGGCCCGTAAGGTATGGATAATTGTGGTCGGATACTAAAGAATATCCTCGTCAGAAAAGTGTGGGGTGATTCGATGATGTGGATTATTTATTGTCGAGTCCCAATGATAAAAGTGATGAAAACCTTCTAAATCATAAAAGATAGTAGATTTTATTCTCTACTGACTTTTTAATGGATTGCTTGTTCACCGCAGCTTAAACTTGATGGTTGTTATATTGTATCGCTTAACATCATTCAAGGCTAACGATAATATATTCTCGCATTATCTTAGTCATAATATTTTTCATCGGGCTAGTTGAGCTCACCTTTTACTTTTATTGTTCTCTTCAGTGAAATGAGAACGAAGCAGGACTAGCTCTGGGAACGGAGTGACGGACCAGATGATAAAGATTAGTAGTCCTCACTATTTCGTGAAATAGTGTAATAATAATTGTAATAAGGACCTTTTGAGTTTGTATAATCTCTAGTAGACAATATTTGTATTCAAACTCTCACACGCTTATGTTTTGTCGTATTGATTGTACACTATAACAGTATTATTAAGTTGTATTTGAATTTATGTACCATGTAAGTGGCGCACCCAAGATGGGTGACGATACCTAATTTTGGGGCGCCACAGCTTGGTATCAAAGCTTAGGATATGATCCCCGCTAAGATGTGAGACTAGAACTAGGAGGGAGAGACGGGAATTCTTCGCTAGTATGACCTACCTAAGTTTATTTGGTATTTGATTGGTCTGGTCGAGTATAGTGATAATATGTTGCATGTCAATTAACCCTTGTTTTGTGGCAAAGGTTTGAAAATGGCATCCGAGAATGTTGAGAACATCAATGGAGCATGTGGAGACCGCTGAGTCTCCATGCATCAATAACTGTGACAACGTGCATCGTGAAGGCGATAATCCTCATGCAAACAACAACACTAACCAAATGATGAACGATGGAATGTTCCGAGGCTTCATGCAATTCATGCAACATCAAAGTAGAGTGGCTCCTGCTCAAAATGCAGGTGTAAACACACGGAAACTCTTGACGGCCACCGCTAAATAGCTTCAAGGAGCCGGGACCACCCGAGTTTATTGGAGAGCCAAAACCACTTAAGGCGGAAGCATGGATAAAGCAGATCACCAAGATATTTGATGTCTGGGATGCTCCGAGGAGCAAAAGGTTCCCTTCGCCACCTTTATGTCATGGAAGAGGCAGACATCGGTGGGAATCAGAAATACTCAAACCGACGACTCAAGATGTCTTGGGAGAAGTTCCAAGAGCTATTCAACGACAAGTACTTTCCCAAAAGTATTCATCACATGAAGGAGGTGGAGTTTATCAAGTTGGAACAAAACAATATGACCGTGTCGCAATACGAGGCTAAATTTATGAGTTATCCCGCCAGATCCCATTTGGTCGATAATGAGGAGCGAATGACACTAATGTTTTTAAGAGGTTTGAAACCGAGATACGCCAATATCTTATTTCTCATAAACCGTGGTTTGTACTCGATGTTGTAAATAGGGCTCGCTTATTGGAGCGCCAGAACGAGTCAACGCAACCAAGGGAAAGCAAATTGGCAAAGATGAAAATACCAAAGGTAACAACCATCAAATGGTGACAACAAGCGTGGAGGGAATCAACATGCCGTAAATGGTAACCACTTCGGTGGTAATCATGGCCAAGACAAGAAAATGGACATTTCAAGAAAAGGAGATTCAACAATGATGGAAAGACGCCAAGACCAAAGAACCGTGGTTAAGGAAGGAGAACGACCACCCATCATATGCTTCAAATGCGAGGGGAGGGACATATCACCAAACCGCGATGATGCCATCCAAAGCGTGTTATAATTGTGGAAGAGAAGGTCACCTAGCCCGATTTTGTCGCTCACCAAGACAAGTTCAATTTAGGATGGAGGCACCAAAGGTCGCCCCCCCAAAAAAGTCAAAGCCAGAAGTAAGGGAGAGCATTTGTTGTGACCTCCCGTAAAGCAAGGAACCCTAACGAGGTCATCACATGTAAGCTTATCATAAACTCTAATGAAGTCTATACCTTATTTGATACCTGGTTCTACCCATTCTTTTATTTCTCCTACTTGCGCCAACGATTAAATTTGACTCCGAGAAATTAGACTTTGACTTATCTCGTTGAAACTCCATTAGAGAAACCTTCATTACATCCATCGCTTATAAGTCTTGTTTGATTCAAATTCCAGAATCGCACGCTACCGTCGATCTTATCTCCTTAAAAATACTTGCATTTGACGTGATTCTAGGGATTGATTGGTTAACTACTCATCATGCTAAAATTGATTATTTTCGTAAGGTTGTTAGCTTTCATATTCCTAATAAACCTATTATGCTAATTCAAGCCGACCAAACCATTAAAATCAATCACGGCCATCTCAAGCCATAAAGCTATTCGCTTATTGAAAAATGGATGTCAAGCTTTCTTAGCTCATGTCATGGATTTAAACAAAAATACGCCGATTTGAAGGATATTTCATTGTTAATAAATTTCCGACGATTCCCTCAAGAACTTCCCCGCCTACCCCAGAGCGTGAAGTTGAATTTTGTATCGACTTTGAACCCCAGACAAAACCCATTTCCAAAGCCCCATATCGAATGGCTCCTATTGAACTTCAGAGTTAAAGACCCAATTGCAGGAATTGTTAGACATTGGTTTCATTCGTCCCAAGACGCCTCCTTGGGGTGTGCCCTATTCTATTCGTGAAGAAGAAAGATGGGAGTATGCGACTTTGTATTGATTATCTGGAGTTGAATCATGTCACCATCAAAAATAGGTACCCATTGCCACGTATTGATGACCCGCTTGATCGCCATAAGGAGCACAATTTTTTCAAAGATCGATCTTCGCTCGGATATCATCACCAAGGTTAAAATCGAGGATATTCCAAAGATCGCCTTCGTAACTCTTGCAGACGGCATTATGAATTCTTAGTCATGTCTTTTTGATCGACTAATGCTCCCGCCGCTTTCTTTGGATATGATGAACCGAGTATTCAAGGAATATTTGGATCACTTTGTGGTCGCCTTTATTGATGACATCCTTATTTATTCCAAAAGCCGTGAAGATCATGAGCAACACTTGAGGTCGACACTCCAAAAGCTTCGTGAATATAAGCTTTATGCCAAGTTAAAGAAATGCGAAGTTCGGCTTGAGGAAGTAGCATTCCTTGGGCACGTAGTATCAAGTCATGGAATATCCGCTGACCCGCAAAGATTGAAGCTATTCAAAGTCGGGAGCAACCCAAATCGCTGATCAAGCACGTAGCTTTTCGCTTAATTGGTTATTATCGGAGATTCGTGGAAGGATTTTCTAATCGCTACTCCATTAACTCAAATTGACTCAAAAAGATACAAAGTTCTGCTTGAGCGAGGAATGTGAGAAGAGTTTTCAAGAACTCAAAAGGAGACTCATTTCAAAGACTGCTCGACAATACCATCCGGTTCTGAGGGATTTGTCATCTACATGTTGATGCTTCTTCGCAAAGGGTTAGGATGTGTTCTCATGCAACATGGGAAAGTCATAGTTTATGCCTCAAGACAACTCAAAGAATATGAGAGGAATTATCCTACTCATGATCTAGAGTTGGCAAAATGTTGTCTTCAAGACTTAAAATTTGGAGGCATTACTTGTATGGAGAGAAAGTGGAGATCTTTACTTGATCATAAAAGCCTCAAATATTTCTTCACTCAAAAGGAACTCAACATGCGATAAACGACGTTGGTTTGAACTATTGAAAGATTATGATCATACCATCCAATACCATCCTCGAAAAGTTTAACGTGGTAGCCGACGACATCGAAAGTAAGATCATACGCGGCACGAAAAGTAATATTCACAACACAAAAGCCCATTTTGTGTGACTTGCAAAGGATGGAGATAGAGTTAAAGACCTGTGGACCCATGTGATGATGGAAAATATACGAAAGTAGAACCGACTTTAATTGATAAAGTTAAAGTCGCTTTCCAAGTTACGATCCCGGAGTCGATGCGATGAGGAAGAAAGTGCAAGAAGGTGCTACGCCTAAGCAAGAATCGATGAAGAAGGAATACTTCGAGTCAACTCCTGCATTTTGTGTTCCTAACAACCCCGATTTAAAGTATAAAATCATGATGGAGGCGCACAACACACCGCTTGTAATCCATCTCGGGAGTACCAAAATGTATCGTGATCTTCGCCATACATTTTGGTGGAGCAATAATAAGAGAGAGATAGCGCTATTTATCTCAAGGTGTTTAATTTGTCAACGAAGTTAAAGCGAGCATCAAGTACCAAAAGGTCCATTGCAACCACTTGAAATTCCGTAATGGAAGTGGGAGCACATTACCATGGATTTCAACATCGGTCTTCCCAAAGTTTCTCAAGGCATAGATGCGATTTGGGTCATTGTTGATAGATTGACCAAGTCCGCTTCATTTCTTACCGATACGAGAAACTTATACACTTGAACGCCTTGCTCAGATGTACATAAACGAGGTTGTAAGATTGCATGGTATGCCAAGATCCATAGTTTTCGATCGAGACCCAAGATTCACTTCAAGATTTTGGGTTAGTTTGCAAAAAGCTATGGGCACGGATTTACGATTTAGTTTCTAAGATATCATCCTCGCAGACGGACGGGCAAATGAGAGAGGACCATTCAAACTTCAAGATCTATTAAGACTCGTGGTCCTCGACTTCAAGGAAGTTGGGACAAGTTCTTACCATTGGTGGAGTTTTCCTACAACAACAAAGCTTATCAAGCAAGTATTGGCATGGCTCCATTCGAGGCGCCAGATGGAAGAAAGTGTCGCTCTCCAAAGATGTCGGGATGAGGTGGGTGAAGCAACGTTGTTGGGACCAGAGTTGGTACGTATGACTACATTTAAAAGATTCAAATGATCCGACAACGATAAAAACCTCACAAGATCGATAAAAGAGTTATGCCGATCTTCATCGAAAGGACGTGGAATTCGATATCGAGATCATGTGTTATTACGTGTTGCTCCATGGAAAGGAGTTACAAGATTTGGAAAGAGAGGAAAGCTCAACCCTCGATCTATGGCCCATTTTAATCCTCGATCGAGTAGGAACTGTGGCTTATAGACTCGCTTTATCGCCAAGTATGTCTCGTGTTCATAACGTTTTTCACATATCTATGTTACGTAAATATGTGAAAGACCCGAACCACATTATTGAATTAGAACCAGACGAGATAGAGGAAGATTTAACGTATGAAGAGTTACCTGTTAAAATCTTGGATAAAAAGGATCATATTCTACGCTCCAAGGTTATACCTCAAGTCAAAGTTTTGTGGAGAAACCACGATGTGGAAGAAATGACCTGGGAGTTAGAATCTGAGATGAAATCAAGATATCCTTACCTCTTCGACATACCAGGTACGCACCCTAATTTCGAGGACGAAATTTCATAAGAAGGGAGGTCAGAAGACCCCAACTTTTGAATAAAGATTAAATTTTTCTAAATATATTTTTGAATATTATGGTGTGGATTTGATATAATGTTATAGTTGTGGGTAATATTTACAAATTTTGCAAAGTACGCAAGTTGTTATATAATATTCGATTGGTCTGGGAATATTCATTTTAACAGGAATATTCAGATAACGGCACAATCATGGTGGACCTCACAACGGAATTATCATTTGATCGAGAAAACGATAAAAATATTTTTTATGAAAATAACTACGAAGTTTTACCGTTAATCGTTGAACTACCCTAAGTAGTAAAAGTACAAGAATACGCTGTGGTTGCATAAGAAGCACACAGATTGATTATTGATGCTTACGTGAGAAGTCACTCGCTTATACTCAATTATTGCTACAAGAAATCGTGATCATATCTATCATATTATTGATTCAATTATTGTCACAAGATCATCTCGTGATAAAATGTTTTTTATTAAATCAATACTTGAGACGATTAAAGTTATTCATATTATAAATTTCAATATTTACAATGTCTAGAAGTTCACAAGGAGAGGTTTGGTCACCTAATTGGCGCGCTAATAACAGGAGAAATCCTTATCGAAAGCCCCTCTTCCTCGAACGACCATTCGTTGATAAATATTGTGAGTTATAATATTAATAATGAATGTTGTTCTGAGTTGAATTTGGAGACGCGGACGTGATATTTGAGTCCTGAACGATTTAAATTAGTAAAAATAGTCTATAAACACAAATTTTTTCGGATTCACTATTTGGTCAAAAAGTCAACAATTGACTTTTTTGGGAAAAGTCAAACTTCAAAATTTCAAAATTTATATTTTTGATAAAAAATAGTTTCATTATGTTGGAATTGTTTGTGTTAGTGAAAATCGACATTTATTCCGATGATAATTGATGTCTAGGGGTTATATTGATAAATCTGTAATTTATCGGATAAATGAGCAATTAATTGCTACTAATTCACATGCTTATATAACTATTTGTTCACATATGTGTACTATTGAATCACATTATTTACTATTAGGGGAGTTGGTGCAAGATTGATAATACTTGCATGACTAAATTAAAAATGGAGGTATAGATGGAGGTACTATACTGAAATTCGTATTTTTCACATGATTATACTATTGATTCACATGATTGAACTATTGATTCACATTATTTACTATTAGGGAGTTGGTGCAAGATTGATAATACTTGCAGGACTAAATTATAAATGAAAGAAAAGTCGAGGAGGTATTATATCGTAATTTTCGAGCCCCAAAACGTGCAATTATCGAAACTATATTTTCCTATAAATAGAAGCTCATTCTTCCTTCATTTCTCACCAATTCACAAAAGCTTTTTAGAGCGATTATTATAGAGAGAAATTATAGAGAGAAAGAAGAAGAGAAAGTCTGCTACCTCACTATTCCAAAGATCCAGCTTTTTCCAAAGGTAGAGTATTATTATTATTTTTCTTATCTATGAAGAGAACTTCGTTATTCCATTCTTTATTATTCGTTGAATAACTCAGATACGCGGGCTACCCTATACTTGGTGAAATTCTTCGTTGTTCCATTCTTTATCATTTCGTTTGAACATCCCGTCTCAGGCGCTTTTACGCCGGACCGGGTTCCTTTTTATTATTATTGAATATCTGGAATATCTCATGCGCGCTTTACCGACCGATTCCGCTTTTTTTATTATTCTCGTTGGAATATCTCGTCTGCGCGCTTTACGCTTCTGACCGATTCCGCTTTTTTTATTATTCTCGTTGAATATCCTCGTCTCGTATGCTTTTTTTACGACGACCGATTCCGTTATTTATTATTCATTTGAATAACTCGCCTGTAAGGCCTATCGCATGCCGGTGATTTCTTTTGTTATTCCATTCCTTATTATACTCAAATTGGTTAAAGTTTTGACTTCTATACTCCATGAAATTAGTGGAATATCCTTGATATTTGCGCTTCATCCAAAGATCTTTTCATGGAAATATTCTTCCGAGCATTCTTGAATTTTACTCTACAAAGCAAAGATCATGTCGATAATTTGGACGTTATTAGTTCCTCGGATAAAATAATTTTGAACTTGTTTTATTGAATTCTTATATCATTGTCATCATCCTCATGTTTATATTTTGTTGAAAGTCATCTCGTGGCCTATAGTGCATGATGGACTTGGTATGATTATGACCAGGATTATTCTTGTAATCATGACCGTAATGTTACAAATGATGTGGTAAAAGTCCTCATTGGCCGCAGTAGAGTATTGATGGATGCTTGTTGGCATGATCATGACCATTAATGAATACACAAATATTCTTGGCCCGTAGTGCATGGATAATTGTGGTCGGATACTAAAGAATATCCTCGTCAGAAGTAGTGTAGGGTGATTCGATGATGTGGATTATTTATTGTCGAGTCCCAATGATAAAAGTGATGAAAAACCTTCTAAATCATAAAAGATAGTAGATTTTATTCTCTACTGACTCTTTTTAATGGATTGCTTGTTCCACCGCAGCTTAAACTTGATGGTTGTTATATTGTATCGCTTAACATCGTTGAAGGCTAACGATAATATATTCTCGCATTATCTTAGTCATAATATTTCCCATCGGGCTAGTTGAGCTCACCTTTTACTTTTATTGTTTCTTCAGAAATGAGAACGTAGCAGGACTAATGGGAATGGAGTGATTTTAATTGATGATAGCATTAGTAGTCCTCACTATTCTCGTGAAATAGTGTAATAATAATTGTAATAAGGACTCCTTTTGAGTTTGTATAATCTCTAGTAGACAATATTTGTATTCAAACTCACAGCTTTATGTTTTGTCGATTGCATAATTTACACTTGTATTATTAAGTTGTATTTGAATTTATGTACTTACTTATCTTCATTATGATCGAGTTACATTGCTCACAATTATCAAACCTTTTCCCCTAAACTATGCATTCCCTGCTGATGCAATGAAATTCAAAATAGAAGATAAAATGTTATTGTTAATTTATTAATCAAGGTTATGTTGTGCCTGTGCATTGCATCACAATTTCCTTGCAATAATATTTGGAGACTGAGAGGCCTGACAAAGAGAAAGGAGAAAAGATGGGCCAAATGGAATTCTTCTATTCTTTTTGAGGTACACATCACTTATATTTCGCGAATACCATTTGTGTTTTTCACAAATTTATGGTCGATCAATGTAACATAAATTAGATAGAAAATCAAAATAATAAAGACGGTTTCCCTCGCTTTGAGCTCACACCCCAGATATGCGAAATTGCAAGGGAACTTTATATTTGACTTCCAAGATGTTTGTTCTTTGATTAATTAGCTAATTATATTAGTATGCTATAAAGGATGACACTTTTCTTCAAGTATTTAGCAAAAAAAAAAGATGATGCTTTTCTTCAAGTATTTGTGTTTGGTGTGGGTTTGATTCTTTTTCTATCATTTTAAGCTTCCCATGTAATAATTTTTATTAAAACTTTTCTTTTTAATGGATCATGAGGATTATTGACACTTCATTTCTGGTGATTGCAATGATTGTGGGATTAGGATTGTAATTTGTATGTTTATTATTCTCTTTATGCTTTTTTGGCTTCTTTGGTTTCAATTATGAAGTTGATAAATAAACCATTTTATGATTTGGTGACCATGCCTATAGATTTAATTTCTTGAAAAGTGATATCTATGACTATGTATGCAAGTTAATTGTGTTACGCTCAAATAGTTGATCACGACTAAAAGGAAAATCAAGCAACTTTCAATTTTTGCCACCATAAATTGAAAATATCTATATCAAGACTATGACTATGTATGTCGTGTATCATTATCATGTTGTCAAGCTCCACATTTATTTTTACCCAGTTCCTCCATTATTTAAAATCAATAATATGAAAAAGCAAAAATATTTGATCAATTTTAAAGGCAGGAATTAGATGAGATGAAGATGAGGACACTAGAGCAGGAATTAAAAAAATGCAGGCCAAAGTCGCACAAGGTTTGTTTATTTATTTATTTTTTCGTTTTTTAAGGTTTTGAAAAGAATATATAACATTATTTTCGTTAGGGTTTAATTGTATTCATGAATACACTTTCATTAGTGTGATTTATGAATGCTAATTTTATACTTCATGTGGAATTGGATGAAACATTACATATTGCTATGTACTTTTTTGGGCTTTAATGCAAATAAAGTTTTCACATTTTAGGTGGGAGTGGTTAAAAGTGTGAAGAAAGAAGAGAGTAATGGCAATGGGCCTGAAGAAAAGGACCTTGAAGAGAAATTAGAAGAAGGAAAACCTGAAGAGGTAGTGGAAGGAGAAGAAGATGATGAAGGTGAATGAAAAACAGGGGTAAATTTATTTTTCTTACATTATCTTGATTTTGTTTTTGGTTTCTAAGAAAATGGGATTTTTTTAATATATAATTGATATTTTGGTACTTCCATTTTCTGATATTGGAGTTCAGCAGATACCGAAGGGGGACAATAATTTTTTGTTTTTTTGTTTTTTTGTTATGGTTTATATCTGTTTGATATATAATATATGTGTATTAGAGTTGTTGATAGACTACAAATCTAATCCTAGACACAAGTTTAATAAAATTCATTTATAGGTAGGTATATATCATTTCTGCACTGCAGATAGCTTCAACGAAATCGATCCAATTTATCTCCATTGTTGTTGTCACCTTAATTATCACTCTTATTATCTCCATTGTTCTACTGCTTTTTGAATGTACTACTGTTATTGTTTTTTTTATTGTTTGGCTTTTGTAGTTTTCTGTATGTTAATATATTCTCAATTGGATTTTACGCTCTTTGCTTCTGGAATTAGTCAACTACTCAACCTTCTATAGGTTCTCTTGAAAGCATTCATTTTTTCCAAAGGCAACTTGACACGATGACTTCTATGAAAGATTGAAAGCCAATTATATAGCATAAACAACTATTATTTTGCTTCTACATCTAGATGAGGATATATGGCCAAGATATTATTTGATTGTTGGTTTATTTTTTTTGATTTATATAGAGTGGTAAGTTATATTAGGAACCCACACCCCAAGTTGAAGTGCAAGTTGGTGAGTCAATTAAATATGTTTGGTAATCTGTTAAAAATTTGACCTTTACTAATGAATGAATGAGTTGTTTTTGTTTGGAGTTTGAAATGATAGAACATTCTTCATTTGACCTTTATTGATGAATGATTGAGTTGCTTTTGTTTGGAGTTTGAGATGATAGAACATTCTTCGTTTTGTTGGGTAATGAATTTATTATCCGTTTTGGGGTTGTTTAGGATTGATAGATTTTCAAAAGTAAGTTATAATTCTTTTATGGAGCTCATAAATCTTATTTTTGTAGTAAAAGAAGCCTATAAAATAGTGGGATAGTGTTATGGGCACTTCAGATTCATAATGTTATGAATTCAAATTGCTTGAATCACATTGAACTTTGAGAACTTTTAAAGAACTACACATTCTTAAGAACTATTTTGCATGTCTAAGTTATGTTAAGTCAAATTTGAGGAGAAATAATTAATATCCTATCAATTATTTTATTGTATGATAATTTTGAACCTCTTCTATGAGTCTTTTTAGTTAATGTTTATGTTGCATTCTAGTTGCAAAAGCAACCTACAAGAGAGTAGTCCTTAAAAATTGGCATTACTTTCATGCAAAAAACCTAAGATTACAACTTTACACGCAATAATCTACTCCACTTTTAGATAATAATGAAAGTTAATGTTTTAACGGAAATAAGACATGAATGGTTGACAAATTATACTATTCAAACTAGCCCGTGCATTGCACGGGCTATCACCTAGTTATAATTTAATGCAGTACCAGCTTTCCAGATTTATGAATACTCTCAATTGAATAAAGTTAATTTTTTTGAGAAATTTTAATTTTTTTTTTTGATAAACTATTAGCCCTTTGAATACAAGTAAAGTACAGTTGGTGCATATTTGGTTTGGGACTTGTGGAGTTTAAACATCTTGTTTGTTTGGTGTGATGCGTTGTGTTATTTTTTGTGATGCATCGCGTAATTTTTTTGGTGCATGCATTTTTTATTTTTGGTGCACGCATTTTTCATTTTTGGTTCGGTGCGTTTGTGGCTTAAAACCTGTCTAAACACATTTTTCAAATGATCCAACACATCAAAATGAACAAGTCCATTGTGGCAGTGACAATACATACACAGGAAAGACAACCGAAGCTACTTAACCTGCACGCCAAAACAAAACAAAACAAAAAAAAGTTTAACTAGCACAAAAATATGTAGTGGAACTCATGCTGTGTCACAAATTTAATCCAAAATCGGCTTATCTTTAGGACCAGCTAGCCCAATCAATACTCGTGGAAGTTAGAACTAGAATAAATGTGAATGCATAATATTGTTATCAAAAAGCCCAAATAATGTTTAGATAACGAGAATTGCTACATATGATAAAAAAATTAAATACCGATAGATGGGATATGAGGCAATTGAAAAGGACTTTACACCTATTATATCTTATCATTAGTAAAATTTTATGTTGATCGCAATCTAATTTTGTCATAAAATTTATACATAAATCATTTCCGTTAAATAAATGCTAAAACCAGAGTTGCTTGGGCACATCATGAGAAAAGTTGAGAAGCATGCAGAGCCTGTCATGACGCCAAGATCTGACCATACCACAATCCCCACCCATTACTTTCCAGTGTTAGTATTCCTCACACCTCTCGTATCCACATATAATTCCGTCGGGGCTAATAGCACTTTAATCTCATAAAATCCCATCCGTTTTATAATTGAACTCTTAAAGAGTACCAATCTTCCCAATCGTCAACATTTTCTAATAAAAAACTACTGAATTACCAATTTGAGTTTAGCGTGCTAACTTAACTTAATGAAGCCGAGTCAAACTTAACTTAACTTAATGATGACTTGCCAATGTGCTTCCCCCGATTGAACTAGCATTGTGTACAAAAGATTTGCTGGTGAGGATGCAGTGAAACTTTTTTACTAACTCTTCCAGCCCAACGCTTTAAGATGAGTTTGTTTTAGTTCCATGTGCTTCCCAAGACTGCACAAACAGCATAATTAGCAAAAAAACATTGGTAGTTGAACTTCCAAACTTTTCAAGTGAACGGATTTGTTAAGGATGTAGGTATTGCATGATGTTAAACCATATGTCGGATTCAATGAAAATGGTTTCTGGAAAGAATATGTTGAATTGGTTCCTTTTTTATGCAGTAAGGGTTGAAAATAGGTGTCGAACATATATATATATATATGAGAAGAAAGGGTTAAGGGGCCTATCCCTGCATGGGACCTGGAGAGAAACACACATAAAAAGCACATGGCTTGAATCTCAAAACTGATATATTCAACTCTAAGAGTACAACACTTGTATAGAGCTCCTTGTACCTGGAGGCCATGTATAATTCTAATAATTTGGGTGCCTAATTTACTAAGGAAACAAGTCCTAATTACTTCTCACATAATTCAAATATAATAACAAGGAAACAACGTCCTAATAATAATCTACTACTATTTAAAATTTAGTACATCGATTTACCTCTAAGAAATAATATAACTTAATTACTAATTCCTTTAATTCCATATATTGCTTCAAATCATGTTTTTTGAGTAAACTTAAAAGTCTCAAAATATATTGAATCTAAGTTGCACTAACACGCGTTTACAGTTTTACTAGCACGATCAAAACATTTAATCTTGAATCTGTTAAGCGTTAACTGTTCTCCAACATAGATTAATTTACACAAAAGCATATGAAATTCATGAATTACAATTCGATACATTTTAAAAGGCCCTCCCTTCCGTTAAAGGTTTATCATGTCTGAAAATACGTGCAGTGTGTGCACATGGTCTGTGTATATATATTCCCTTTCCTGCTTCACAGGTTAGGGTGGGATTTGGAGTTTTCTACTTTTTCCAATTTTCCTTCTATTTATTTTCAAGCCAAAGGGAGGGCACTGAGAAATGTAACCCAGGAAGTATCAAGAGCGCACTTACATAAGTTCTGGTGGAAGCCTAAAAGCCCCAATACGTACACGCTTAAGTGAGTAAATCTGAGAAAAGAAGGATGTGAACTCAATCTCAGAGCATAATCAAATAGGATCAAAGTATTCAGGATAAATATGCTAAAATAGTAGGCTCAATCCTGCAACAATAATTACATACAATAACTATGAAAGGAAAGGATTTATCTTTTGTACAGCTGGAGTGGACGTGCTCTATAATTAGAGAACTAAACAAAATCAAAGTCTTGGAGCCTACATGTAATACCAATTACGGAAACTTGTATAATATATATTCAGCATTAAGCTATGGAAATAATTTCTAATAAGAAAAAGGAAAAAAATTATGGAAAAAGAAAGTCAGCACCCACCAGAGGACCGAAGCACAAGCTCTATCCGTTACACCATGGGTTAGCGTCTTAAAAACCCCAAAAAAATATTAATTACTGGAAAAATGCTCTCTAACTTGAACTTCACTCACTTAAAGATCCAAAAGTTATAGAAAGTACTCCCTCTATCTATAAAAAAGTGTCCTACTTTCTTTTTATGTAACTAATAAAAGGGTGGTAATTTTTAGGAAAGAGGCAGTATGTAATTACTCCTAGAGCTGAAACAGCCATGACTCCCTACTTAAACTGGCCAAATTTGACAAATGAAAACATACTAATTTGACTTTAAAATAAAAATACACAAAATTCCATACACTACAAATTTTGACCAATTGATGGTTGCTATAGTCATGGCCATCAAAGAGTTCACAGAATAGCCTTGACAGTTGACACTAATTTATACTGCCTTTTCCCCCAAAACATGGCGTAAGTACAATTTTACGGATGCCAAATTAGAATATTATAATATAGTTCCAACTTTGCATTTTTGTATTTGCCTTAAAACTAATAATTTTCTTAAAAACATGGGCCCACTATGAGGGTAATAGTCCTTATTTATAGCACATTATACATTTAATTTCAATACTTTTATTCATTTGAATACAAAACAAAAGTTAGGTGGTATTGAATTTTTTCTTTAAAAGTATTTTGGTATTCAAAAAGTCATAGGGAAACATGGTAGGAGTAGAAGAAAATACACACATATCTAAACAACCAGCATCATATACTACCTCAATATCAACATCACTAAAATCGAATCAAAACTAATAATTGAGTGTTGGCTACCCTAAGAAAATTAAGACAAATTCCAAGATTTGTGTTTTCCCCCAACTTTGAATCATTATCTTTTTTACCTTGAGCTCCTATGGACTACGAACTAAACTAATTTTTTAAGGAGCCTTTATAGCAATCTTTCTTCTATATATATATATATATATATATATATATATATATATATATATATATTTGTAAAATAATCAATATACTATTGATAAGTTTCCTGAAAAATAAAGTTTGGTATTCCTACTAAAAGCTGCACGATATACATAAAGTATATTCTCATATCTGCCTGCAATGCTCAAAATATCATTTTTAGATAAACAAGGTCCACCACAACTATTTATTTTATTTACAGCAGAGATGTTAGTCATGGATAAACAAGGTCCACCACAACTTTACATGGTTACACAGATGTAAGAGGCATAGTTAGGATGTGAAAATTGACTTATCAAGAAGTATAAACCAACCTTAAGTCCAGCATTTTTTACAAGTTCTCTAACTTCATGATTTCTTCCCTCATGAACCTGTGCAAAAAGTTTAAGCAAATGAAGTTAATCCTTCGCACTAGGTTAACCTTTTGAATCTGAGAAAGGTAAAAGAGCAAATTAGCAACTAGTTACTCTCCTCCATAACTTATTAAGGAGATGTACACATACCAAAGAGTAAATTAGCAAGTAGTGATTCCATATATATATACATTTCTAGTTATCGTTCAGCTGACTTATTTACACAATAAATGTGTTCCGAAGGTAAAGGTAACCACCTAAGGCTAAGCACCATAGCGCTTCCCATTATATACTATATTCTCTGAACGAATTAAAGGCTGCCAAAAAAATTACAAAACAAAGAGAACTATCTTTGTTAGCCAGAGGCACTATCTAATACTAAGATGTGACAAACATGTAAAATTCCATTTTTTGTGAAAGAAAATGTGAAATTCCCTAGTTAAAGAATAAGTTGAAATTTTAGCTTTTGTATTTCTACTACACAAAATAGTTGACAAATGGCTTAAGGTTACAATATATGTAGGCATATGTTTATTAAAACTATAAATTTCATATCTCGCAGAAGAAAAAATTGGATAATAAACATAACGGTAGATGCAATAATCATACACAAAGCAAAACTCTAGTTGAATGCAAATACTGAATGCTTCTAAATGAGCAGAAAATAAAATTACCACAACGCGTATTCGAGATCTTGGTTTGTCAGGCTGTTGTGGTAGTAGCTCAACGGCATCCGGGGTGCAATGGACACCATCAATGACTGTCCCATCACTGATTGCTACTAAGTGCCGCTTATTAACTACGCCATCAATTGTTGCAATATATCTACAACCACAAAAGGTTAAAAGTATATAAGCACAATAATTATATGAAAGAGTACGTAGAACAAAATTCGGATAACATGAGAAACTGATTCAATTTAAAATTAAAATTTGATAATACAGAGAGTTGCAAGCAGCACAAGAAACAAACTGTAATAGAGAAACATAACTAATATAAGTCACCATTGAACTTCATGTCATTCCAACACACAAATCGTTACATCGCATTGCATGCGGTTTTTAAGCTTTGTCGTAAAATAACATTTCATCGTAAAGGAATATTCACATTAAAACCCATCAAATATTAAAAAAGTTGACAAAAAATTAAATAGAAACTTACTCCTTTGATAAACTAGAAGAAGGGTGCGAAATTTTTTGAGCAAATTCTCCTGCATAAGCAAGCAATTGGTTAAAACTAGTCCAATTTATTATCCTTCTCAAAATCTACACTCATAATATCTTAAACCTCCATGTACTTACCATCATTTGTTACAATAATCAACCCACTTGTGGCAACATCAAGGCGGCCAACAGTAAACAGCCGTGGTTTTGGTTGTCCCGCATTTCTTTTGTCCTGGAAGAGCACCAAAGATAGCTAATACTAAGAAACACACTAACTACCCATATACACATAGCAAGTCTATTCCCAGGACAAGTTTTGGACATACCCAACTCTTCAAATAATCATCAAAAAGCGATATAACTGATTTTGTGTCTTTCTCCCCTGATGAGCATATGTACCTGCAATGAAGTTAAACTTCTCGACTTCAAAAAACATATAGAAGTCGAACCAAAGTTGAGTAAAGAACTTGAAAGGCCAAAGAAAACAAACCCTTTTGGCTTGTTTACGGCAAGATAGACCTTCAGAGGAAGCTTCTTGGGAAGGCGATTTCCATTGACATAAATCACATCCCTTGCAGGATCAACTTTAGTCTGCCCATTTATTCAATTTAATGCTATATCAGTATTAACATAAAGTTCCTAATTTTAATAATCACAACAACACATTTTTATGATCAACTGAGTCAATCCATCAATCAAATAAACTAAACTACAACGTAACTAAGAAACAGTTATCTTTTAATCAAGAATAATAAAGAAAAAACTACACTAATAAAAATCTCAAAATATTTAAAAGATAACACGTTTTGAAATGAACCTGACCTGAGGAGTATTGCACACAGAACCATTCACAGTCACTCTGCCTTCAAAGATAAGATCTTCACTACTTCGTCTTGATGCCACTAATGAGATAAACAACATTATTCAATCAACAAACTTTCAACTAATTATATAAGTTGAAAACAAACACAAAAACTCACACTAGCACACATAGTAAAACAAAAAAATTGGATAATGAACTACAAATATACATTTATGAAAATTTATTGAAGCAAATGCAATCCCAATTCAGAAATCAAATAAACTAAATTTAAGAAAATAATATATCATACAACAGATTTACATATAACCCACTATGCAGCTCACCTCCGGCGGCAGCGAGTACCTTACTAAGCCTCTGCGGCGGATCCCTAAAATTTTCATTATAAAACCTCCGAGCAGCCTTCGAATGCTTAGGCTCCGAAGTCAAGACTGCTTTGCTTAAATTATCTTTTTTCTTTTTCTTACAGGCCGAAGATTGAGTTTTGGCGTCAGCCATGGCATGGAGGAGACGCGCCGGTGGGGTGGATTGGAGTGTGAGGTTGCCATTTTCGTCTCGGACAATCCACGGGATGAATAATTGCTGCGCGAATTCTTCCGGCGAGTCGGAATTTGACACAGGATTGGAGTCGTTCTCGAGGGGTATTAGGGTTTTGCTAGGTTTGGGTTTGGGAGGGGCGAAAGTGATGTTGAATTCGGTAGAGGAAGAGGACAGAGAAGAAGTGATGATGGTTCGGAGGTGGTGGCGGGGAGTGGTGCGGGTGAGGGAGAGTGGTTTAGAGAGGTGGAGGGTGGCGGTGATGACGGTGGATGCGGCGGATAGCGCCGCCGCTATGGCCGTCATTTGTGGGGGTGGTGGATGGTTTTTGGAGGTTTTGGATGTGCAGTGAAGTTGAGATATAAGAGGCGGGTAGGACAGTTGGAAGAGTTGGAGTGGACAGTTTATGGGCTTTCTACTCTCTCTCCTCTCTTTTTTTCTTGATTAAATTAGGTCCAATATCATTAAATATGTTATAAAACTTTAGTAAAGTGTATAAAAATATTTTTATAATTACTGCATAAATTTAGAGAGAATAAGTAAGAGAAAAGAGAGAAAATTTTCAGAGGAATTCTTATTATTTCCTTCTGTATTTTCTTCCTTTATATAGAGAATAAATGAGAGGAGGGTGAGGAGAGACAGGAGGGAGCACAGGAAGAGAAGTAAGAAGAAAGGAAGGTCACGGGTAGGGAATCACCTTTTAACACTTTCCCTGATTTTTTACGATAGAAGATTATGTCTCATTAAAAATCTTGTTAAGAAAACCCAGTGGAAAAAACTTAACGAAGGAAAAAAGAGTACGTATCTTTTACATAAATATCTTAATTGACTGTCTCGTTAAAACCTTGTCAGGAAAAACCCATTGAGATAAAAACTGTGACTAAGAAAAAAGAGTACAGTCTTCCCCTCAAAAGGATTTCATTACTCCTTGATAAAATGTTGTCATAAGTCTTTCAATTGACACATTCAGATCCTTTTTCAAGTTTTGCAAGCGTTGCATATGGCGGCGACTTTGTGAATAAGTCATTTAGATTATCACATGATCGAATTTGATGCACATCTATATCACCCTTCTTTTGTAGCTCGTGTGTGAAGAAGAATTTGGATGAAATGTGCTTTGTTACATCCTTGATGTACCCTCCTCTAAGTTGAGCAATGCATGCGCTGCGTTATCTTCATCTGAAATTGTAGGAATGTCTTTGATTGATGGTAATTCACATGACTTTTTGAATATCTTTGAATAATTGTTCTCAACCAAACACACTCTCTCTGCTTGCTTCATGTATAGCGAGAATCTCGGAGTGATTTGAAGATGTAGTTTGTCATGGTTTGCTTTGTGGATTTCGGGATATAAATGTGTGTCACAATATGTAAATACATAAACTGTTTGTGATCTTCCATTATGCGGATCGATAAATATCCTGCATCAAGCATATCCAACCAATTCTGACGTTGAATTTCTTGGATAAAATAATCCACGATCTATACTTCCACGGAGGTATCTCAAAATGTGTTTGATCAGGTCGTGTGCAGTTTGCAAGATACATAAGAGCACCTATTGCACTTAGGTATGGAACTTCAGGTCCAAAAACTTCTTCCCCATTTTCTAGAGGCCGAAATGGATCTTTATCAACTTCTAAAGATCGAACAACCATCGGGGTAGTCAAAGGATGAGCTTTATCCATATGAAAAAGCATCGAGAATCTTTCAAAGATATGTGGATTGATGAACAAAAATTCCAGATGCTAAATGCTCCACTTGTATTCCCAAACAGAATTTTGTCTTTCCAAGATCTTTCATTTGAAAATCATCTTTTAAATAAGTAGCAGTTCTTGTGAGTTCTTCAGGAGTACCTATAAGATTCAAATCATCTACATATACAGCAATGATGAAAAATCCACTTTGTGATTTCTTAATAAAAATACATGGACATATTTGATCATTTATATATCCATCTTTTACTAAATAATCACTAAGTCGATTATACCACATACGACCAGACTGTTTCAACCCATACAACGAGCGTTGTAACTTGATTGAATATATGTGATGGGGCTTTTGAGATTCAACCATTTTCAATCCTTGAGGATTCTCATGTAAATCTCTTTGTCAAGTGAGCCATATAGTATCTTGATTACAACATCTATCGGGACGTGTTTCCAAACCTTCCATGGTTGCTATACCTACGAGAAAGCTTAAAAGTGACTCCATCCATTCTTTGGAGAGTATGTATCACGATAATCAATACCTGGTTTTGTGAAAACCCTTGAGCTACAAGTCGGGCTTTGTATCTCACAATTTCATTTTTCTCATTTCGCTTTTCAGACAAATACCCATTTATTTCCAGCAGGGATTACACCCGGCGGTGTTTGGACTACTGGTCCAAATACTTCTTTTTTCAATAGAGATTGTAGCTCCGTTTGAATAGCATCTTTCCATTTTGGCCAATCTTTTCTTTTCCGACATTCTTCCACGTTTTGTAGTTCAGGATCCGTGTCAGGAATCAAAGTAATATCTGATGCTATAGAGAAAATAAATATATCATCAATCATGATTTTGCTTCGATCCCATATTTTCTCATTATGTACATAATTTATTAAGATCTCTTGGTGTTCATTTCTTATCCCTTCACTGATATTTTGAACCTCTTTTGGGCCTATTCCCACTCTTGGAATATGTGCTGCTTCTGGAGCGGTTTGTACCTCTTCTGGGGCTATTCCCACTCTTGGAATATGTGTTGCTTCTGGAGCGGGTATTCCTTCTGGGATTCCCTTATTTGCTTTTGATTTTCGTGGTACAGTGTCTTTTGCACCAACCGGTCTTCCACGCTTCTGGCGTGGTTTAGATTCTTCTATTACCTTATTCGTCAATTCTCCAAGAATTGATTTTTCAATAGGTATTTCTATCATTGCTGGAGTATTCACTGCAGGTGTATGTGACTTTATCACTTTTCTAGCATCATTAAATGCATCCAGCATTTGATTTGCAATATTTTATAAATGAATAATTCTTTGAACTTTAATTTCACATTGTCCTGTACGAGGATCAAGTGAATTTAAATCTGATGCATTCCATGATATTTCAGAGGGTTTTTTATTTAAAATTTTATCTCCTCCTAATGGAGGAAACACAATTTCATCAAAATGACAATCTACATAACGTGCAGTAAAAACATCTCTAGTTAAAGGCTCAAGATATCTGATAATAGAAGGAGAATCAAAACCAACATAAATACCTATTCTTCGTTGGGCTCCCAGTTTAGTTCTTTGTGGAGGTGCAATTAGAACATATACTGCACTTTCAAAAACTCGAAAGTGTGATATGTTGGGTATCTGTCCAAGAACTAACTGTAGAGGAGAGAATTTATGAAAAGTCGTTGGTCTTACTCGAATGATAGCTGCAGCATGAAGAATTGCATGACCCCAAACTGATGTAGGTAAGATAGCCCTTAACATTAATGGTCGTGCAATTAGTTGAAGTCTTTTATTAAAGATTTGATTTAAACCATTTTGTGTATGAATATGAGAGGAACAGAATGCTCGATAGAGATTCCAATAGTCATACAAAAATCATTAAAAGTCATTGATGAAAATTCAGCTGCGTTATCAAGTTGAATTGACTTGATTGGATGATCTGAGAACTAAGCCCGTAACTTGATTATTTGAGTAAGAAGTTTTGAGAAGGCAAAATTTCGAGAAGAGAGAAGACAAACATGAGACCATCTAGTTGAAACATCTATTAAAACCATAAAATATCGAATGGGCCAGACAATGGGTGAATAGGTCCACAAATGTCTCCTTGAATTCTCTCTAGGAATTTTGGGGCTTCTTTATAAACTTTTACTGGTGATGGTCGAACAATTAATTTTCTTCGAGAACACGCATCACAAGGAAATTCACTACTAGGAAAAACCTTCTTATCTTTGAGAGGATGACCAGTAGAATTTTCAATAATACGATGCATCATAGAAGTACCTGGATGACCGAGTCTTTCATGCCAAAGCATAAAGGATTTGGGATCTATGATTTTTGGAATCATAACATTATGAGACTCAATTGCTCTAATTTTCATAGTATATAATCCAGAAGAATTTGAATGAAGTTTTTCTAGGATATTCTTTTTTCCAAAAAAAAGTAGAAGTGATGAGAAGATATTCATTATCATTTTCATTAGTTGTTTCAATGTGAAAACCATTCAGTCGAATATCTTTAAAACTAAGCAAATTTCTTCTTGATTTACTAGAATATAGAGCATCTTTGATAAAAACTTGTGTCTCATTTGGTAGCAAGAAACTAGCTTTTCCAAATCCCTCGATTAAATTTGATGTGCCAGAGATAGTTCCTACATTTCCCTTAGCTTTGATCAGTTGTGAAAAATATTTCTCATTTCGAAGGATTGTATGAGTTGTTGCACTGTCTGCTAAACATATATCTTCCATATCCATTAAAAATGGTCTGACACATAAAAACATAAATAAGAAAAGTTACATTTCAAATATAATTTTATTCATGAGAAACACATACCACATATAGAATGAAAACTAATAATATTATACATGCAGGGTGTTTAATTAAAACAAGAAATTAAACGATATCCCAAAAGATACTTTCAGAAGGTTGATAATATCAACAACCTTTTCCTCGATGTTGGTCGTTGGTGGAACATCAACAATATTCAATTGATGATTAACAAAGTTTGTTTACGCCTCCATTACTTTGTTCTTTTGAGACTCGGAATAAATTAACGAGATGCCTTGGCGTCACAGCCAGTCTGCGACCAATGGCCATTCATCCCACACCTAAAACAAACATCTGGTTTGTTCTTTATCTGTGTTGCATTTTCTTTATTTTTACCCGACCCAGACACTTGCCACTTCTGGTGGCTTGAATTGTCGCGGTTATGGAATTTGTTATTATGATGGCCTCATTTGTTCTTTCGTCCCCAAGACTTCTTATTATATGACCATCTCTTGTCACGTTTATTCTGCTGGAATGACGTGCTGTTAATATCTGGCAATGGGGTAGCACCCGTTGGCCGTACTTGATGGTTTTTTAACAATAATTCATTATTCTTTTCTGCAACCAGGAGGATAGACAACAAGTCACTGAATTTTGTGAACTTACTCTGTCTATATTGTTGTGACAGAATCATGTTGGTGGGATGAAAAGTTGAGAGTGTTTTCTCTAACATTTGGGTTTGAACTGGATCTCGCTTTAAAGCCAAAGTAGAGGTTATTCTATAAACATTTGAACTATATTAAGTAATTGATTTGTAATCTTGTAGCCTTTAATTAAGCCACTCAAATTTGGCATTAGGAGAACAACCAATTTTGGTGGTCAAATCTTTCCTTGATTGTGTCCATAAAGACAAAGGATCTTTTATTTATTAAATACTCGATCTTTAATCCTTCATCAATATGGTGACGAAGAAAAATTATGGCTTTTGCATTTTGTGCTTAGAAGTAGTTTGTATTTCACGATTATGGCTTACGATTGATGGTCGTTTTAACTCATTTGCACTAAGGTGCAATTACGCATCAAGTGCCCAAGCCAAATAGTTGTCTCCAGAGATTTTCAAAATAGAAAAATCTATTTTTGCCAAGTTTGCCATCTATTATGGGTTAAAACACAATTTTATTATTTATTAAAATAATAAATAATTGCATGTATGATATAGAGAAAATAAACTAAGTCACGACTTCAAGTGGTGATAAAATGCAAATATAAATATTCTTATATTTATAATGCAAATGGATCTTCACCTGGCATGCGGTAGATCGCATAGACAGGTTATTCCAACAGAATAATAAAGAATGAAATAACAAAAGAATCACCAGGCATGCGATAGACCGCACAGACAGGTTATTCCAATAAAATAATAAATAATAGAACCAGGTCATGCGTAATACGCACAGACAGGATATTCCAACAGAATAATAAAGAATGGAATAACAGAAGAATTTTACCATGTATGCGGTACTTCGCATATACAGGTTATTCCCACAATTTAATAAGCGGTAAAAAGGTTCCCACCAAATCTTGTAAGATCAACAAGGATAGATGGTACCTCTGTAAATAACATAATTTAAAATGGACAATAAAACATAAATAAAATTATATTATTGGTGGCATAGCCAAACCGGTAATATAATAATAAATTGCAAGAATTTAATTTTATCGTCTCAGTTGGTTAGAGCTTCGTGCTGGTAACGTGTTATAAAACTTTAGCAAAGTGTATAAAAATACTTTTATAATTGCTGCATAAATTTAGAGAGAATAAGTAAGAGAAAAGAGAGAGAAATTCTTCAGAGGAATTCTTATTATTTCCTTATGTATTTTCTTCCTTTATATAGAGAATAAATGAGAGGAGGATGAGGAGAGAGAGGAGGGAGCACGGGAAGAGAAGTAAGAAGAAAGGAAGGTCACGGGTAGGGAATCACCTTTTAACAAAATAGATAAATACTACGGGGGTAAGGTTTTTAAAGATTTTTTTTAAGTGACAAATTTTTTTGTAGAATTTATGGATTTTAATGAATTTTAAAGAATTTTTAAAATTACTTTTATAAACTCTATGAATTATGAAATAAATAACAGACTTTTATAAACTTTTTATCAAGATTGTGATAGACTTTTATATACTTCTAATATATAAAATTGAAAGATTATTAGATTTAAGATTAAAATTTTGCTACACAGCTTAAATTATTTATTATATTTTATAGTGCATATATTATAAATAATAATCCTTTGCTTATGATAACAACTTTCAGAAAATATATTATACAAAAATTTCAAGTTCTGACAATATTATTTTATTTAAGCATTATAATACATATATTATAATATATTTATTACATGGCTTCTGATCATTCAATTATTGGCTCCATGATTTTTTTTTCATAGAAAACGAAATCCACACTTGTGTGAGCATATATATATATATATATATATATATATATATATATATATATATATATATATGGTCCGGTTCTATCCAGGACTCGCATTTTCTTAAAATGTGGAATTTTTTAAACAACTAAAAAAAAGTTTAATATTTTATGAAACTTGAATTTTTACATAATACAGTATTTTGGGCGTGATTTGGATACATATAACAAAATAGTATGTACAGACCTATTTTGTTATATGTATCTAAATCACGCTCAAAATACTGTATTATAGAAAAATTCCAGTTCCATAAAATATTAAAAAAAAAAATTAGTTGTTTTAAAAAAAACAAAAAAAAATTGGTCCGCATTTTAAGCCAGTCCGAACTCCCGGACTGGATCCCTTTCCTATATATATATATATATATATATATATAAAAGACAAAATGCTCATATTGATTGCTTTACCACTATCCATAATAACATATTATTGTTTTACTGCTATATATATAATCCCTCCTTTTACCAAATCATGTAATATAATTAATAATAAGACAAAAGCTTTAACTATATACATACATAATCTTCACAATTGATCTGAGAGTTTCATGATTTTTCACACATTTATTAAATAAATTTCTTTCATTTTTGTATTGGAAGCTTTCGAATTGTCGCTTTCTCCCTTACCAATTTATTGTGTCTTTTTTCTCTTTCCTCGATTACACGTACCGCGAGATAAATTAGGTCTTTAGTTATTTGTTTACTTATTAATATATCTTGTTAATTCTCTTAATTATAATATAATTTAATTTTATCCACATATAAATTAAATCCAATTAATTTTAAGGCCCAAATTTTACAAAATTAATTTATCTTTCACATATTAATACTTATTAGCCCATATAAAATAAATAACTAGTTTAACCCAATAAAAGACAAAGTCCAATTAAATTATTTAAAATTTAATTTTTTTTTTATTTTTCCTGGGTATTACACCGCGAATTTTTGGGTTCCCTCTCTATTGGCGATCCGAATTTTTACCTTTGTGTTTAATATTTGGAAGTCTTTAGAAATTTTTAGAGATGATGTCAAACTTTGGATATGCGTTGATAGTTATATTTCTTCTTCTAAAGTCTGTCAAACTCTACCATTTGATAGAAATCTAAAAAATCTATGACTTTTTAAATACCAAAATACTTTTATAGACTTTGTAAAAATCTTAATTTAATACCACCTAACTTTTAAAGACATTAAAAAAGTTATAATTGAATACCATTAAACTTTTATAAACTCTTTAAATGTCTTGATTGAATACAACCAAATTTTTAAAATTTTCAAAATCTTAATTGAATACACCTCCTACATATAAAGGACCTTGGTTGGAAATGTCCAAGAAAAAAGAAACATGGTTTAAAAAACATACTCCATCTGATCAAAAAAAGTTTTATTTGCAAAATTTAAATATTTCAAATATGTACTTTTTTTAATTTTAAAATATAAATTATTATTGATTTAAAGTTGATTTGAGACAGAATTATTTAATTTTAGTTAACGACTTAACACAATAATAAATGTTATAAAATTATCTAAAAAATAATGTTAAAATAGTTAAGAGATTTTAGTTAACGACTTAACACAATAATAAATATTTTAAAATTATCTGAAAAATAGTGTTAAGTAGTTATAATTTTTTTTTATAATTATTAATGAATTATATCAAATTTGAGTTTAAAAATATCCTGTAGACACTCAAAATTTTGCATTCCTGTTACTAACTTTGTAGGAGGGCAGAATCGTCTTATAGAGATAACCCTAGAAGTCAAATCAGCTCAATCTCAGAGACAACCCTGGGATACTCAGTTTTCAAAAATGGAGACAACCCCGAGATACTCAGTTCCAACCCCGGGAGATTCAGTTTCAGCCTCGGAGACAACCCCGAGGGATGCAACTCCAAGTTCCGGAGAAGTCAGTTCCAACATCGGAGAAAACCCTGAGGCACTCAACTCCAACCCCGGAGACAACCCCGGGAGGTCAATCACACCTCAGAGACAACCATGAGGACAGTCAGTACTCACACCAGCCCAATCTCCGAGATAACCCTGAGCAACGAATGTTACATCAGCCTAGAGCCAGAGATAACCCTAGTGAGGGGCAAAGTCATCATTTTGCCACCTTAATACTACATTCACGCCGTCTCAACATCGTTTCAACCCATATTTCATACAGAAGTATCCCACAAGAACCATAGCTCAAAATTCTGAGTGACTACTACACAAGATAATACACCGGATAAAATTTGAAGACTTGAAGATCTGGTCATGGACCCATCTTCCCGACTTCATACAACGTCTTATCCCATGTCATTGTGTAGCTCTCGACAACAGTATTCTGGAAAGGTATTACACGCCTCAATCGGATGCCTGAATTGAAAGTTATGAAGGTTTAAATGGACAACGCGTTGCACGAGTGCACGTACTTCAAAACGACGGGACCGCATGAGCCGGGGCACCGGCGGCCATGAGTAGTGGACCGGCAATGGCAGCAGTGTAGACATGAGCTCCCCCTCTATAAATAGAGGGCTTGGGATGACCATTTTAAGAAAAGAAAATGCGAGAAAGCCCTGTCCATTTTACTATGTATACACTTTAAACTGAGTGCTTTCTTTTTCCAAACACTTGTGAGCTCGTGTTTTGTTACATTTAATCGGTGAAAATCAAGTATTCATTCATTAAAAGCTATCTGAAGTCTTCTTGGCAGCCCACTGTAAGACATCTCAGATTTTTAAGTTTTTTCTCATTTCCATCCACACATATCTATTCACGTTGAGAGTCGTGTTGTGTGTGTATGCCCGGATCGTCGATCCGTGGCTTTTATTGCTTTTATATATATAAATACATATGTATATTATTATCGAACTATGCTTCGATTGAGCCCGAATATAATATTCGGAGCGTTTACTACTTTTATATATATAAATACTTATATATATATATATATATATATATATATATATATATATATATATATATATATATTTCTTCCCATCATATTCTGTTTGATTGAGACTGGATATACATCCGGAGCGTTTACTGCTTTTATATATATAAATACTTATATATATCTCTCTTCATCAAACTTTGTTTGATTGAGCCTGGATTTATATCCGGTGCGTTTACCGCTTATATATATATATAAATACTTATATATACGGTAAGGATCAAGAACATTCTCCTTAAATAGCATTCCTCCTTAAATAGCATTCTTTTATTAAAACTACGTCATTTTAGAGGGACGCGGTGGCATTTTTGTAAATACGCGGTGGCATTGTATTTACAAAAATACCACCGCGTCCCTCCAAAACGACGTAGTTTTAATAAAAGAATGCTATTTAAGGAGAATGCTCTTGATCCCGACCGCATATATATATATATATATATATATATATATATATATATATATATATATATATATATATATATACTATTATCGAACTACATTCGATTGAGTCAAGTGTGATATCAGAATGCGTTTCTGACTTTTATATATATATATACATACACATTTGACCAGTTCGGAGATCACTTCGTGGCCATCTACCGCTTATATATATGTGTGTGACGCCCCCAAAATAGGTCCACACGACCCATTCTGAGTTGCCAGATATCATACTACAGAAATCAAATACAAACTTCATTTATACAACTGTTGAACTGTCGTGCAGAGTACGACAACACATAAGCTGTGAGTTTTAATACAAATATATATAACTCTCATGGTGTCTCGATCACAACACCTTACAATAATACTTTACATAAAAATACAGTTAATAACTGTTTTAGAAATTAAAGTCTTTGAAAAATGCTCAAGGAAACCTTCGTACATGGGAGGCCATGT
This sequence comes from Panax ginseng, assembly GCA_020205605.1. Taxonomy (NCBI): domain Eukaryota; kingdom Viridiplantae; phylum Streptophyta; class Magnoliopsida; order Apiales; family Araliaceae; genus Panax; species Panax ginseng. The sequence goes on from CM035136.1 coordinate 44,584,789, forward strand.
ATCTAAGTTATGATAGATATCATATGACTCGAGAATTATCCTTGGTTGACCCAATAGACCCCCAAAGAAAAATGAGAAGATTACTATCATGTTGTTTCCAATGGTGAGTCTTCTCTTGACATATACTTATCTCCATTATCTCCAATTAAGAATTATATTTCAACCAAACTTCGAGATTATATAGGTAGTGCTCATAGATATAATCAGCAAGTGCATGTGCACAACCCTATCTTATGATAACACGAAGTCGTCTGTCATTAGACATCTTGTATGATAGTGGAAAAATACCTTCCAAAGTTGGGTTCACCTCACCGTATTCGGTTCACCAAAATCTATTGTTAAAATGACGTATAAAATACGACACGCTTATCTAAAATTCTCAATAAAATTATTTCCATACTGTTTTAGGGGAAACCTTAACAACTATAGACCATCGTTCTATTCCCCTGTTACCCCCGCTCGACCCAGCTACACTCTTATTACCTGAAAGGAATTGTGAAGCAAAAGGGTGATCACAACTAGCCCAGTAAAGAATATCATGACTAAAGATAATTAAATTATCAATAACATTCGTCAGTAATAAATCAGAGATTTAGAACATATGGTAGATGATAAAATTTTTCAACTATAGTGGCAGTGGAACGAGCAATTAATTAGAAGAGTCAAATAGATCATAAAGTCTATTATCTTCTCCATGTTAAAAGTCCACCAACAATATTTTATCCATGTAACATCAATTAACAGTTCCTGTCCACAATCATGTGAATAACTCATAATCATAATTGTGATTCTAAATTCCTCTTCGCATCCAGGACGAAGATAATTTTCATCACCTGTCTTTACCTGAAACATCAAATATCATTGTAAACATGATACTGCTTTGTGGAGTAAAATTCAAGAATAATATTCATGTATCAAAAATAATTTAGACAGAAAAGAAATCAATTTTTGTCATGAATAATACCCGGGTAAATAGTACCTGAGTGAATAGTACCCAGTGAATAGTACTTTGTGAATAGTACCCCGTGAATAATACCCCAACATGAAAAGATTAAAATTTAACAAGAATGTTCAGAAAAATATTCCCGTGAAAAGATACTCGATGAAGCGCAAATTTCAAAGATATTATACTAATTTCAAGGAGTATAGAAGCAATACTTAACAAAATGAGTGTAGAATTAGGAATACGAAACGAATAATATTACTTACACACTATAGAGTATGAAAGAAAATATTATTTCATACGAGCATTGAACAAAAATAATATCCCTTACCTTAAAAGGAGAATATTTCTGACTGGTAGGGCGGGGATGTTATTGAAGAAAACTTATACTATTTTTTACACTCAAAGCTTCCTTAAACTCAAAAGAAATATGCTCAATATTATAAAGAAGAATTCTTTGATTCTGGTGTGATTTTCATTTCTAAACTAATCATCCTATTTATAGGAGAATGACATGATATTATTTAAGAAAAATAAACACAGACTACACAGTAAGATTCAAATGAATTCATGGGCGCAGACGGTTGATTTTTTTTTTTGATTTTACTATCTTTTGCACTCTTAAATACTATGTAGTACCATGCATATAATAAAATATAATATATTCTATTTTATAAAAAGCAAAACTTATATATATATATATATATATATATATATATATATATATATATATATACACACACACACTTGCACTTAATATATATATATAATATATGAAACTTATATATATATATATATATATATATATATATATATATATATATATATATATATATATAATAAAACAAAATTAAGATAACTTTCACTAAAGCGATTTTGAAAAATGAGTAAGTGGGGGTCCATGTAATAAGCCAAATTTACAACAAGTACTTCATAAAAAACCCTCTATTTATCTCAATTTACTTGGCTTTACTAAACTCATTTTTAATAAAATTTATTCATCATTAATATTATAACACACAATATTAACAACCAGATCATTCCCAGGAAAGAGGGGGATTTCCGATAAGGATTTCTCCTTATTGGCGCACAAATAGGTGACCAAACCCCTTCCCTCGACAGAACTTTCTAAACATTGTCAATAATGCAAATATTAATATGAATAAATTTGTCGTCTCAATTATTGATTTAATAATATAAAATATTGTGCAAATGATACTGTGACAATAATTGAATCAATAATATGAGATACTATGCATCAACTATTGTGGCAATAATTGAATAAAACTGAGTGACTTCTCACGTAAGCATCAATAATCAAAGATATTGTACAATACTGTGTGTTACTGTGCAACCACACACATTACTGTACTTTTATCACCGGGTATTTCTGTAAGACCCCAACTTTTATGAATAAAGAATAATTTTCTCAAAATATATTTTGAATATTATGGTGTGATGTTATAGTTGTGGGTAATATTTAAAAATTTTGCAAAGAAAGCAAGTGGTTATATAATATTCGATTGGTCGGGGAATATTCATTTTAACAGGGAATATTAAATGCGATGAGACAATAATTAAGTGGACCCCTGGCGGAAGTATTGTCGTAGTTGGAAAATGACAGAATTATCTTTTATAAAAATAACTTGGTGAAAGTGTTCTGAGTTAAAAGCTGTTGAACTACCCGGTAGTAAAAGTACGATGTCTGGCGTGGTTGCATAGTAGCAGCACGGTATTGATTATTGATGCTTACGTGAGAAGTCACTCGGTTATACTCAATTATTACTCTGATAATATTTTGCATCATATCTCTCATATTATTGATTCAATTATTGTCACGATTATCATCGCATTATATTTATTATTATTAAATCAATAATTGAGACGACAAAGTTATTCATATTATTATTTGCAATATTGACAATGTCTAGAAGTTACATCGAGGAGAGGTTTGGTTACCTAATTGCGGCGTGATAAGGAAAAATCCTTATCGAGAAAACCCCTCTTTCACAGGAGCGACACGGTTGTTAAATATTATGAGTTATAATATTAATGATGAATAAGTTGTGTTGATTAAAGATGAATTTGATAGTCCATTGTGTTGGGATTATTAGTGTTAGTGAAAATTGACATCTATTCCGATGATAATTGATGTCTGGGGGTTATATTGATAAATCGGGTAATTTATTGGATAAATGAGCAATTAATTGCTACTAATTCACATGCTTATATAACTATTTGTTCACATGTGTGTACTATTGAATCACATTCTTGTACTATTAGGGGAGTTGGTGCAAGATTGATAATACTTGCATGACTAAGTTAAAAATGGAGGTATAGTTGAAGGTACTATACTGTAATTAATTTTTTCACATGATTATACTATTGAGTCACATGAATAAACTATTAATTCACATTATTTACTATTAGGGGAGGTGGTGCAAGTTTGATAATACTTGCAGGACTAAATTAAAAATGAAGAAAAGGAGGAAGGTATTATACTGTAATATTTCGAGCCCCAAAACGTGCAATTATCGAAACTATATTTTCCTATAAATATAAGCTCATCCTTCCTTTATTTCTTACTAATTCACAAAAGCTTTAGAGCAATTATTATAGAGAGAAATTATAGAGAGAAAGAAGAAGAAAGTCTTTACCTCCTTTATTCCGGTATCCGTTTTTCTAAGGTAAGGGGTATTATCTCTTTCGTGTTCTTGAAGAGAGCTATTGTTATTCCATCCCTTATTATTACGATGGAACATCCTATCTACATGCGAATTACGCATGACTGTTTAGATTATTTATTATTACATTGGAATAACACATACATCACAATCTTGCATACATGGTGAAATTCTTACATTATTGATTCTTTATTATTACATTTGGAACATCACATGCATGTGTATTACGCATGACCTGGTTCCATTATTTATTATTCTGTTGGAATAACCTGTCTACGCCGTCTACCGCATACATGGTGAATTTTGCTGTTATTCCATTCTTTATTATTCAGTTGGAATATCTTGTCTGTGCGTTTACGCATGACCTGATTCCATTATTTATTATTCTATTGAAATACTTGGAGGTGCATGCGATTACATCGCATACTGGTGAATTCTTTTGTTATTCCATTCTTTATTATACTCAGTTGGTTAAAGTTTTGGCTTTTATAGTCCATGAAATTAGTGGAATATCTTTGATATTTGCGCTTCATCCAGTATCTTTTCATGGAAATATTCTTCTGAGCATTCTTGAATTTTACTCCACAAAGCATTCTTGAACTTATTTTATTGAATTCTTATATCATTGTCATCATCCTCATGTTTATATTATGTTGAAAGTCATCTGTGGCCTGTAGTGCATAGATGGACTTGGTATGATTATGACTAGAGATTATTCGGTATAATCATGACCGTAATTGTTACAAATGATGTGGTAAAAGTCCTCATTGGCCCGTAGTTCATTGATGGACAGTTGTTGGCATGATCATGACCATTGATGAATACACGAATATCCTTGGCCTGTAGTGCATGGATAATTTGTGGTCGTGATACTAATGAATATCCTTGGCTGTAGTGCAGGGATGACGTGGTTTATTTATTAAGCTGAGTCTCATCGATAAAAGTGATGAAAAACCTTTTAAATCATAGAAGATAGTAAATTTTATTCTCTACTTGACTCTTCTAATGGATTGCTTGTTCCGCTGTAGTTAAACTTGATGTTTGTTATATTTTATCAGTTTAAAACTGTTGAAGGCTAACGATAAATTATTCTGTATTATCTTAGTCATAATATTTCTTAATGGGCTAGTTGAGCTCACCATTTCTTTCCTTTATTCTCTGAGAGAAAATGAGAGCGTGGCGGGACTAGTCGAGGAGCGGAGTAGCGGTCAGATGATAGCATTAGTAGTCCTCACTATTACATTAAATAGTGTGACGATAAATGTAATGAAGACTCCATTGAGTTTGTATATTGTCTAGATGACAATATTCTTATTAAAAACTCTTAGATTATATTGTCGTATTTTACACGACTGTTGTATAATTAAGTTGTATTTGAATTTTGTACCATGTATTTGGCGACCCAAGATGGGTGATGTATACTGTTTTTGGGGGCGTCACGAGTTAGTATCAAAGCTTAGGGATATGATCCTGGCCGAGATCTTGAGACAAGAACTAGGAGGGAGAGGCGGGAATTCCTTCGCTAGTATGACCTATCTAAGTTTATTTGGTATTTATTTGGTCGGTCAGAGTATAGGGATAATATGTGATATGTCAATTAACCCTTGTTTTGTGGCAGTATTTGAAAATGACATCCGAGAATGTTGAGAATAGCAAGGGAGCACAGGAGACCGTTGAGTCTCCACAAATTAATAATCAGGATAATGTGCATCAGGAAGGCGATAATCCTCATGCAAACAACAACACTGACCAAATGATGAACGATGAAATGTTAAGAGGCTTTATGCAATTCATGCAACATCAGGCGAGAGCGGCTCCTGTCTAAGATGTAGGTGGAAACACTGGAAACTCTCGGACGGTCACCGCTAAACAGTTCAAGGAGCTGGGACCACCGGAGTTTATTGGAAAGCCAATACCACTTAAGGCGGAAGCGTGGATAAAGTAGATCACCAAGATATTTGATGTTTTGGGATGCTCAGAGGAGCAAAAGGTTCCATTTGCCACCTTTATATTGCGAGGAGAGGCAGATTACTAGTGGGAATCGGTAAAGCGTACTCAACCTGCCGCACTGAAGATGTCTTAGGAGAAGTTCTAAGAACTATTCAACAACAAGTACTTTCCCAAAAGTATTCATCACATGAAAGAGGTAGAGTTCATCAAGTTGGAGCAGAACAATATGACCGTGTCGCAGTACGAAGCTAAGTTTGCCGAGTTGTCCCGATTTGCGTCTCACTTGATTGACAATGAGGAGAAAATGACGCGGATGTTTCTAAGAGGTTTGAAACCCGAGATACATCAATATCTAATTTCTCATAAACTGTGTTTGTATTCGGATATTGTTAATAGGGCTCAGTTATTAGAGCACGATAACGAGTCAACTTAACCAAGAGAAAGCGGCCGGTAAAATGATAATACCAGTGGTAGCAGTCATTAAAGTAATGACAACAAACATAGAGGGAATCAAAATGCCAGAAATGGTAACCACTTCGGTGGTAATCATGGCCAAGACAGTAAAAATGGACATTTCAAGAAAAGGAGATTCAACAATGATGGAAAGACGTTAGCATCAACACCCATTGTTAAGGAAGGAGAACGACCACATATCATATGCTTCAAATGCGGAGGGGAGGGACATATCAGTCCAAACTGCGCGATGCAGTCCAAAGCGTGTTATAATTGTGGAAGAGAAGGTCACCTAGCCCAATTTTGTTGTGCACCAAAGACAAGTTTAGCTGGGATGGATGCACCAAAGGTAATCGAGAAAAGTCAAAATAGGTAGTTCAAGGGAGAGCGTTTGTCATAACCTCCCAGAAATCAAGGAACCCGGACGAGGTCATCACGGGTAAGCTTATCATAAACTCTAGTGAAGTCTATACCTTATTTGATACCGGTTCTACCCATTCTTTTATTTCTCCTACTTGCACTCAACATTTAAATTTAACTCCGGAGAAATTAGACTTTGACTTATAGGCTGAAACTCCATTGGGAGAAACCTTCATTACATCCACTCTTTATAAGTCTTGTTTGATTCAAATCGGTAATCGCACGTTACCTATCGATCTAATTTCTTTAAAAATACTTGCATTTGACGTGATTCTAGGGATTGATTAGTTAACTACTCATCATGCTAAAATTGATTGTTTTTATAAGGTTGTTAGCTTTCATATTCCTAATCAACCTATTATGCGAATACAAGTGACCAAACCATTAAACTCAATCACGGTCATCTCAAGCCATAAAGCTATTCGTTTATTGAAAAACGGATGTCAAGCTTTCTTAGCTCATGTCACAGATTTAAACAAAAATACCTCAGATTTGAATGATATTTCTATTGTTAATAAATTTCATGACGTATTCCCTGTAGAACTTCCTGGCCTACCCCCAGAGCGTGAAATTGAATTTTTTTTATCAAACTTTAACCCGGTACAAAACCTATTTCCAAAGCCCCATATCGAATGGCTCCTATTGAACTTCAGGAGTTAAAGACCCAATTGTAGGAATTATTAGACATCGGTTTCATTCGTCCTAGTATGTCTCCTTGGGGTGATCCTGTTCTATTCGTGAGGAAGAAAGATGGAAGTATGCGACTTTGTATTGATTATCGGGAATTGAATCATGTCACCATCAAAAATAGGTACCTATTGCCTCACATTGATGACCTGTTTGACCAGTTGTAAGGCACCAAATTCTTTTCAAAGATTGATCTTCGTTTCGGATATCGTCAGTTGAAGATTAAAACTGATGACATTCCAAAGACTGCTTTCAGAACTCGGTACGAGCATTATGAATTTGTAGTCATGTCTTTTGGATTGACTAATGCTCATGCTGCCTTCATGGATATGATGAACCGAGTATTCAAGGAATATTTGGATCACTTTGTGGTCATCTTTATTGATGACATCCTCATATACTCCAAAACCCGTGAAGACCATGAGCAACACTTGAGGCTGATACTCCAAAATCTACGTGAAAACAAGCTATATGCCAAGTTGAAGAAATGCGAGTTCTGGCTTGAAGAAGTTACATTCCTTGGGCACGTGATATCAAATCATGGGATATCTGTTGACCCGACAAAGATTGAAGCAATTCAAAGCTGGGAGAAACCTAAATCAGTGACCGAAGTATGTAGCTTTCTCGGCTTAGCTGGTTATTATCGGAGATTCGTAGAAGGGTTTTCTCGAATCGCTACTCCATTAACTCAGCTGACTCAAAAAGATACAAAATTCAGTTAGAGTGATGAATGTGAGAATAGTTTTCAAAAACTCAAGAGGAGACTGATTTCAGCACCTGTTCTGACAATACCATCTGGCTCGGAGGGATTTGTCATCTAAAGTGATGCTTCAGGCAAAGGGTTAGGATGTGTTCTCATGTAACATGGGAAAGTCATAGCCTATGCCTCATGACAACTCAAAGAATATGAGAGGAATTATCCTACTCATGATCTAGAGTTAGCGTGATGATTTTTTTGCTTAAGATTTAGAGGCATTACCTGTATGGAGAGAAGGTGGAGATCTATACGGATCATAAAAGCCTCAAATATTTCTTCACTCAAAAGGAACTCAAATGCGGTAATGACGATGGCTTGAGTTGTTGAAAGATTATGATCATACCATCAATACCATCACGGAAAAGCGAATGTAGTAGGCGGCGCATTGAGTGAAGATCATATCTTGGTATGAAATCACGATATTGTCAATATAAAGGCCCATTTTATATGACTTACAAAGGATGAAGATAGAGTTAAAGACTCGGGGACCCATGTGATGATGGCGAATATCTGAGTAGAACCAACTTTAATCGATAAAGTTAAAGTTCGCCAAGCTCTGAGACACTGAAGCTAATCGTGAGCGTCGAGATTTTTAAATTTCCCTTTCAGTTACTTGTTCTTTGGTGTTCTCATTTTTAGGTTAGATTTGTTTGCAAAAATAAGTGAAAAAGGTCCGAGCATGTATAATGTCGACGATGGCTGTATTAAGAGTTGCCAGGTTGGTTTTTAAATGGTTGTACCAAACAACAATGAGAGAAGGTTTGCACATTGACCCGGTGATGTGACCTTTGCTAAAGCAGGTCGGTGAAACCAAGATTCATTAGGGTCCGGGGACTTGGTTATGTGGAGGGAAGGTGTTAGGCACCCCCTGACATCCGTATTACCACGGTGACCGCCTCTTTTCAAGAAACTATTATCTGAATATGTGTGTTTGTGTGGGTCAATGTGCTGTTATTTGGAAGTAGTTCAAGGCCTCGTTCGCACCTATATACACATGGTTTGAATTTATGTAAAAATTTAATTTTAAGCAAGATATGGCAGTGATGTTTTATAAAAGAGGTTTTTCAAACCCTGATGCTCAATAGTAATTGAGACCTTTTACACTCCCATTTTATTAAGTGTTCGACTTGATTGATTTTATTTTCTGAGATCGCGAAGCATCCAAATGAAAAAATAATATATAAAATAATGTCGACTTCCTCGTAGGTATGGAAACCATTTGAGGAAATTGAGATAACGCAGAATAATTTACAAGTCGCTACAATTTGAAAATGTCCATCACGGAACCGAATCTAGATCGATAAAAGTGAATCTGTGATCACATGATTCCTAGGGTATACATAATCCATAATTTGTATGAAAAATGATGGCGGTATATATATAAAAGCTATAAATATATATATCTGAGACATGATCACCAACCACGAAGCACCTCTATGGGGGATCGAAATGAAAATAAAGTCAAAAGTTATCAACCACCACGGAGGAAACTCCAAGTGGGACAAAACGTAAATAAAGCTGCAAAGCTATCAACCACCATGGAGGAAACTCCAAGCGGGACGAAATGTAAATAAAACTGTACAAAGCAATCAACTGCCACGAAGTGAACTCCAGGCAGGACGAAACATAAAGAAAGCTGTAAAAACGATCAACCCCCACAAAGTGAACTCCAGGTGAGACGATATATATATATATATATATATAAGCGATAAATGCACTGGATGTAAAATCCAGGCTCATCGAACAGAGTTCGACAACAGCTCTTATATATATATATATATATATATATAATCAAGTAAACGCTCCGGATGTAAAATCCAGGCTCATTGAACAAAGTTCGACACACAGTTAATATATATAAATGTATATATATATATATATATATATATATATATATATATTAAAGCGATAAACGCTTCTAATCAAGTCTAGGCTCATCGAACAAAGTTCGATTTACGATTCATATATATATATAAATAAATATATATAAAAGCGAATAAACGCTCGAGGCCAAGTTCAGGCTCAATCGAGGCATAACTCGATAATGTTAAATCCATATATATATATATATATATATATATATATATATAAAGCGAAATAAAACCACGAGATAGAAAGTCAAGGCAAAACACTGTAACCACGACTCTCAGCGTGAAGAAGGGTGTGTGCAAAGATGAAAAGAAAGACTCTAAGGTGTGTGAGAAGCCTTACAGTTGACTGCCAAAGAAGACTTATATATCTTTAAAGTGGGTAAACACTGGCTTTTGTATGTACAAAAGTAGCTATATATGAGCTCACAAGTGTTTAAAATGAGAAAGTGCACTATATGGGGTGAGTGCAGAGAAAATTGGGCAGGGCTTCCTAGCCGTTTTCTCTTTCAAAATGGCCACCCCAAGCCCTCTATTTATAGAGGGTGGAGCCAAAGTAGTGTACTACTTGGTGAATCATGAGTGTCTTAGGAGCAACCCGGGTGGGCCGGGTTTCTCGGTTCGGGTAAATCTCGTCAGAAATGCGTGCACTCGAGCCTTTGTAATGTCCGCTCAAACTTTTAGAAGTGCAATTCGGGCTTCCGATTGAGGTATACAGGACCTATTTCAGACCGCCGTTGTCGAGAGTTGTACAATGGCATAAGATTAGAGTTTGTACGAAGTCATTGAAGATGGGACGATGCCCTCCGGTCTTCAAGCTTCAAATTCCATCCGTTACCCCGCACAATAGTCACTCGGGATTGGTTTTCCTTGGCTCTTGTGGGACATCATTGTGTATAGATGTGTATGAAATGTTGAGACGACGTGGCGTGGCATCGTGTTGGCGAGATGACGATGTTGCCGCTCACAGGTGTTATCACCGGTTTGAAATTTGTCAGCGAGCGACGCTTTCGGGGCTTTCTTTGAGATTGGACTGCTGCAATTGTTTGAAAGTCCTCAATGTCATCTTTGAGGTGTGCCTACCCTCCCGGTGTTATCACCGGGTTAGAACATAGTATCTCATTGTGAGCGCCGAGATTGAAGCTGGTCGCATTTGAAACAAGCATTTTCGGGGTTATTGCCGAAACTGCATTCCTTGGGGTTATCACCAAGGTTGGTGGCTATTCCCATGGTTGGGACTGAGACTGGATACCTCGGGGTCCGAGATTAATCGGTCTTCTCCGGTGTGTGTTCCGGTATTGGATTTGTATGACTCAGGGTTATATCCGAGGTTAGAATTGTTACTCCCAGTGTGTGTTTCGGGGTTGATGCTGAACTTCCGGTAGTATCTGGTATGGATATGGATTGTCTTTCTGGGTTCCCTCTTAAAAGACGAATCGTCATACTGCAATGTTAATAATGTGATGACAAAATTTCGAGTGTCTCTGATTCCCTCTTTATCATACTCATGCATGGCGATGCGTGGGTAGGATAAAGAATCCTAGACATTTGAAATGCAACAAGACAAACATGGTACTATATGTAGCAACATGATGTAAATGTATGATGCATGTATACGGGGTTGTAGCCCAATATGCTGGGGATGATTGCTGGCTCCCTGTTGCTTCAACTGGGGATTGGCAATGATGACCAAATTTGATGTGTAATCCGAATCTATTAGGATGTTGATGTTGGGGTTATCACCAAATTCCTGGGTCCTTGATAATGACTTGATCCTGAAGATGTACCTCTTATATATAAGAGATCTGTGGGGATAAAGCTTGATCTGCTTGAGGATGTGTATAACATATTCCATCATCTATCCTCCTTGATAACATTGACCTTTCCTGGTTGGTATCGCCAGGACATGTCAAGATTTTGTCGATTCTTGCCAACAACAAATTTTGTCGGGGATGCGACCTTCGTTGACGATGTACTTCTTCAGAGCATGTGAATCAATGGCTGAAAAATCCTGTGGGATAGACTGTCAAGGTTGTTTGACCTTCGCTGACGTGTGAATCAACGACCAATACTCTGTGGGTAGATTGTCAAAGGTTGCTTGACCTCCACTGATGTGTGAATCAATGGAACGTTACGCTGTGACCCCCGTCGGGGATCCGCTGGGGAATATGAGTAATCGAGCATGAAATCCTTGAATAGCTCTAGAGCTCTGATAGGTTTAATCGCTATCGGCTGAGATAACGTCAAGGCTGCTTGACCTTCGTTGATATATGTGTCAACGGATGAGCATGCGTTGTAACCCCCGTCGGGGCTCTACGGTGAGATCATCGCTGATGTGTGTAGCGGCGGCTGGTCATCGGATGGCTTCTAATGCTCTGTTGGGTTTGCTTCCAACGGTTATAATGATGTCAAGGCTGTTTGACCTTCGCTGATTTGTGTGTCAACGGATAAGCATAAGTTGTAACCCCCGCCGGGGATCTACGTTGTAACCCCCATTGGGGATCTACGTTGTAACCCCCGTCGGGGAATCACATTGATCTTTTAGGGCAATGACCCGGAGTTGGCGGCATTGGACCTATACAAGGTATTGCCGGATGTGATTTGTAACAAATGAGATCATTGGTAGGGTATACCTCGTGTTCGGGTGACTACCAATGAGTGATGTACAGACTCAAAGTTTCATCTGAGAAGACCAGGATTGCATGCTATTTTGCTCAATTGCGTGGCATTTTGGGCCTATGAGAGGCTCCCATGCTTGCGTCCTTTGAGTGTGTTAGGTTTAGGTACCTATCCACGCGGACGACGATGACATCATTCTATTTTGCCGGAGGTCCCTGCAGCTGAGGGTTTCACTCACTGCCGTATGCAGCTGGAGTTGCTGACATCTGACACATCATATGGATTCCCTATTCAGGGGAACACTTGACCATCGGTTTTGAGGATGGATACCCAACTGGAGTCGGGTATGTGATTTCCACCAGGAGAGTTCTTCTCTTCACAGATGGAGGCTGGGAGCTCTATTTAGGAGAACGTGCTATTAGGAGCACCACATGGGAGATTCGTATGCCGATCTTGCCTCCTGTCAGGTGTCATTGGTCTATATCGCAGTCACCCATCACTGATATCCCATTGTTGGGGGTTGACAGTTTTGCATTATCAGAGGGTCCATGTACTCAGGAGACGTTCCAGTGTTGGTGGTTCCCTCGTACTATTGGAGCCCAGTCCCGCGCCACATAGTTTATGGGGGATATGGTTCCAGGATCCATGATGATGACAGATTGGATAGCTTGTGTCAGAGATCTGACTCATATGACATAGATTGATAGTTTGACCCGGCAGTTGGACCAGACACACATATTTATTCGGCATTTGGGCAGAGATCCGGCAGAGGCGGTTTCATTTGATCCTTCCAGCTCAAGCGCTGGCCCCTCATATGACCCATTCAGTTTTGCCGGTGCAGATCCTCCTTTGTATAGGCCTGACATCCATGTTGATAGAGATCCAGTGACTCAGGAGGAGTTACATCAGGTGGACATGATTGATGATGTGGACATCGAAACCATTGTCTTCTTCTGATGTGTATTCTCGTTATATCTTTTGATAGGCCTCTATTAGATATTAGGTGGCTGTGCCCCATTCTCGCTATATCTTTTGATAGGCCTCTGTTTGTAGTAGGGCGTCTGTGCCCCATTTCCCTGTATTTGTAGCTGTACAGAGATGATGTATTAGATGATGATATACTTAGGAATGTATGCACAATTTTTCATTCCCTATATCATATTACCATCCATTATCTGCTATGCATATATCATGTTATGCATATGTATGTATGTCCAGAGATATTCAGCATTGACCCCTAGATGGTCTTATGACACGGCCCGTACAGATGTCTTCTTCGACCGTTAGCCGTATAGATCATACCCCACCATCATTGGTGGCATTGGGTATGCGATCGTGGTATGATAGCATGTCACCATCAGACAGGGTAACTGTAGATCATTTGCTGCAGCATACCATGACATTGTTGATGTTTCAGGTTTTCGCAGGGTTTGTGGATGGGATGCTAGAGCATTGGATACCGGATAGGCAGGTTTTCCGATTCGGGACCTATGAGTTGACTCCTACTCTGGAGGAGTATGCACAATTGACAATGCTGCCATTAGACAGACCTTGCGTACATATGGCTTTGGGAGACATGAGTAGACGATTCATGACTCTCACTGGATTGCGGCGTAGAGTAGTACAAGATGATCTGACATCTGGCCATGTGATATCCCAGCATTTTCTGTATGAAAGATTTGGCTCTGAGGATAGCTATTCACGACATTTTAGGGATTTCACCGCACTAGAGAATCATTGACGTTTAGCCAGGGTTGATATACCGCTGTTATGCGTACTGTCGTTTGTCTATATGCCCCGGTATATGGATGAGATAGACATAGGTGTCATCATGGCTTTGAGAGCTCTCAGGGAGGGTCGTACCATTATACCGATGATCATAGTAGAGACCCTGCGGTCAACATCTTATTGCTGCACTTATCCGACAGGAGTATTCACAGGTAGTTCGGTCATGCTATATGTGTGGTTTATGTCACACTTGAGACCGATTGGCACTCTTAGACGGCATGGGTATTGGTTCACCCACGATATAGCCATGTCCTACTCCTTTCAGCTATCGGAGTGTACGGATGCTATGTCTTGGTCCACATTTTTGGCGGATATCAGGGATCCATTTGTTATATTGCCGTGTTCGGGGCTTAGCTCACCATACAGCTTTATTACTCATGCTCCGAGCATGGACTACCTCCCTTTGGCTGGTTTGAGGGGCATGACTACTTATCACTCATTGGTTGTGATGTCATAGTTCGACCAGTTTCAGGATTTTCATCCTTTCGAGGGGGCGATAGGTCAGTGTTCAACTTCTCAATATCTTTCAGCAGATGACTGATCCTGGGTGTATGTTTGTTGGGATCAACGTGAGATAGCTGATTTTTCTGTGAGCCATCCGGGTTGTTCTGCAGAGTATTCCGCATGGATGGAGACAGAGATTTTATCGGCTGCATCAGTATCTACAGTACCGGATATTGAGTCAGATGATGTAGAGCCCATGGAGGACATCGATTCCTACATCGAGGAGGAGCCCGCTGCTGGGTTGCCATCATTTCCTCCGGATTCTCCCAAAGATTCAAAGATCTTTGTTGTGATTAAGCACTTTCAAAGCCACGGTACTTTGGTAGAGTCTTCATCGATGACCTTTGAGAGAGATCGGGGCTCGATCTATGATGTTGACTACCCTTGATGGGAGGGGCGCAACTCTATTAGAGAGAGACGAGGCATTAGCTCGCAAAGAGGTCGCTGTTGTATGTTGAGCGGGATGAGGCTAGATCAGCCAGAGACGCAGTGATAGTTGAGCGGGATAGTGCCATATCTGCTCGGGATGTGGCCGTCATGAGATAAGATCGCTTAGTGAGGTCCCTTACCTTGGCATGATTGCAGAGATGAGCGCATATATTGATGATCATATGGTCACCATGTAGATGGATGCAGATCTGTTGGGTCATGTGGATATCCTCATACAGGAGACCACAGCTTTACCTCCTTCTTCTAAGAGGGACGCCATGTTGGGCTTGTTAGCTCGCATACACGCTGACTTGTAGATGAGCTTCTATTTTCCTGCACAGACTAGCTTAGCCATTTTGTCATGTACAGTTTACATTGTATATATCAAACAACATTATATATATAGTAGGGAAATATATTTTTGATCACTTCCCTTTTAGATATGCCTGAATACTTGCTTGATATTTTGCCTGCTGCTTCAGGGCTTGTGATCTTTATGTATTCTGAATTCCTCCTGGGTGGATGGACATTGAGTTGCCTCTGGACAGTTTAGAATGGATCATCGATCTGTATGTATCCCTACCATCTTTGGTGTCTTGGGGAATTTGGTTTACGAATGAAAATGTGGAGAGGAGTGTGGCTTTCCTCTACGAGATTGACCGCTTTCCACGGATGGTCGCCTTGATTTCTATTTAGGAGAAGCCTAGTTAATTCCATCTCTTATGGATTGGTGTTGCTCTTCAAGGTATGATCTCAACTTAGATGGTCACAGAATCTCCTATTTAGGAGGAGTTCGGGTAATTCCCATCTCTTTGGTGCGAAGCCAAATGAAGCGTAGTGGATTGAAGTTTGATCCAGTACCATTTGTCAAGGGTTTGTGTTTTGGTAGGGGTGAGACCGCACCATGAATGGTCGCCTCACGTATCTCTATTGAAGAGGAGATCAGGTCTTCGTAGTTGAACACAGTGTAAGAGGTTCAACTCTGTATATGGCAGAAATGGTGTAGGAATGTTTTTGTTGTTTTTGTTTTTGTAAGGGTAGAAATGTTTTTGTTGTTTTTGTTTTATTGCGACCGGACCATGTAACATGGTTGCCTACGTACTCCTATTGAAGAGGTGATCAGGTCGACGTAGTTCACCCCTCAGGGCGAGATGAAAATCGTGATCCCATGTGCAGGTCAGAGTGCGGGGAGGAGAAAATTTAATCCTAGGTTGAGGATAAACTGCAGGTATGAGATGTTTGATCCTATGTATGGGTAGCCAAACTGCAAACCCAAGAGGTTCAATCCGTAGTGGGATGACCTAAGTCGTAGTAACGCAGAGAAGCCAGGCTGTTGGCTTGAAAAGTGTGTTTTCATGAGGGGCAAAGTGTGGAAGAGTTGTATGTGGTAAAGGGTTAAAGAACCGGAATGACTGGTGACCTGATGGTCCAACACCAGGATGTTTACTTGAGGGCAACTTCAGACATAGTACCATTTCACGGTGTCTGAATTGATGAGTTGTGGAAATTCATCGCCATCCATTTCTTGTAATCTGAGAGCACCTCTCGTCAACAATTCTTTGACAACAAACGGGCCTTCCCAGTTAGGAGCGAATTTTCCCTTAGATTGATCTTGGTTGTCAAGGATCTTCTTCAAAACCAAGTCATTGTTTGAAGCTACGTATTTGGACTTTTTTCTTTGTAGGATCTGGCGATCCTTTGTTGGTATAACTGACCATAGAAGATAGCCGCGGTTCGCCTTTCGTCTATTATAGAGAATTGGTGATACCTATCTTGTACCCATTGGTCTTCATCCAAATTTGGCGTCTATCAACACTCTGAGGGATTCTATTTCAACTTCTATGGGAGAACACTGCTTCCATCCCATAGGTTAATGCGTGAGGGGTTGCCCGGTTGAAGTGCGCATTGAGGTTACGTAGGCTAATGAGTAAGAGGCACTAAAGGTCGAGGCCAATCTTTGTGGTTGGCGGACATCTTTTGCATAATCTTCTTGATGTTTTTGTTAGCCGCTTCAACAACACCGTTCATCTTCGAATGATAGATGACAGAGTTAAGATGTTTGATGTAGAATTTACTGCATAATTCCTCCATCATTTTGTTGTTGAGGTTCTTAGCATTGTCTGACACAATAACCTCTGGTTGTCCATATCGACAAATGACATTGTTTCTGATGAAAGCAATGATGACTTCTTTGGTAACCCTGGGGAAGGAGGCTGCCTCTACCCACTTGGTGAAGTAGTCGATCATGGTGAAGATAAATTAGTGACCATTACTGGCTTTAGGCTCAATGGGCCCGATAACGTCCATTCCCCACATTGCGAAGGGCCAATGCGAACTCATATTGTGGAGTTCCCATGGAGGGGCGTGGATAGCATTCCCATGAATCTGGCACTGATAGCATCTCCTAACGTGGTCATGGCAATCAGCTTTGAGAGATAGCCAGTAATGTCCTGTCCTGAGGACCTTCTTGATAAGGAGGGGCCACTCATGTGGGGGCCACAGACTCCACCATGGATTTCATCCATAAGCCTTTGGGCTAGATCTTTGTCTAAACATCTGAGGAGACCTAGTCCTGCATCTCTTCTGTAGAGTGCATCTCCACTCAGGTAGAATTTCATAGCAAGTCGATGGATCCGCCTTTTCTCAGTCGGGCTCGCTTTCGCGGGTGTAGATCTATCTCGTAGATATTCCTTGATATGCTGATACCAAGGATGTTGGATGGGAGGTAGCTCATCCGATACTTCTCCAACGTAGTTCCCATAGGCTGGGACCTTGTGCAGGGAAATTGTGACGCTTGGCAAGTGTTCCTTATCTGATATGTGAATCAAGGAGGCCAAAGTTGCTACCGCGTCCGCAAAGTCATTCCTATTACGAGGAACGTGTAGAAAGGAGATTTCTTCAAACTCCAAAACCATCTTCAAAACCTGCCGATGGTAAGGCAGCAAATGTAGCTCTTTGGTTTGATAGATTCCAGTGGATTGTCTGATTACCAACTCTGAATCTCCAAAGATAGTTAACCGTCTGATGCCCATTGAACGGGAAAATTTTAGTCCCATGAGACAACCTTCATACTTTCAATTTGTGTTGTTGGTCTTGAAACCGCAATTTGATGGCGACGAGATATCGCTCCCGTGCGAGATACGGGCGCTCCTGTAACGAATGAGTGGTTTGAGTTTTGTTTCTGAGGACAGAATCCTTGTAAGGAGGGAATGATGTAACAATCCAGATTTTTTTATTATAATATTTAAATATTTATTGAATTATATAAATATTTAATGGATGTATTTATCGTGAATAAATATTTGTTTGATTTGATTTGATTAATTAATTATTTAATAAATAATTATTGAGTTAAATAAATTAATAATTATGGGATAATGTTCTAGTTTAATTTAATAATTAAGTTAGAGAGTTTATTTTGATTAAATGAATTATTATATTGATATTTCATTTTTGATGAGTAATTATTTGTATTGAGTTTTGTGATTTAATGATTTAATTGATAAATTATTATTGGTATTAATTAGATTAAGTATGAAAACTTAATTAATTAGAAGTGTGACAAATAACTATATTATAAGTGGTTATTAAAATAAATTAAAGTAGTTTTAATTTATTTTGCCAAACAAGGCTTAAATATATTAAGTCTTTAATTTTAAATGATTTGCCAAACAAAGCCTATGGCTTTTGGAATTTAAATTATTAATAAAATAAAACAAATATATAAATAAAATATATTTATATTTATAAGTTATATCGTTATATAAGTTATATGTTTTTGTAATCGATAGTATTTAGTAGTATTATAATGACCACATGCGTTTCTTTTATTTACGTTGACTTATCGGTTTTAGAAATGCGATAGATTATTAGTTGATTTTTAGTTTACGATTTGTCTACAAACCTAAGCCTAAGTAAGAAAGGGAGAGTCCGAAAGAGAAGCAAAGAGATAGACAAGTCTTTGAATTCTTCAACTTTTATCAGTGATTTACAAGTGTCATTTGAACAAATTAAAGGTATGTTGCATAATCTTTACACGTATATATGTTTTACAGTATAATGCTTAAAGTATGTGCTTGAAATTCACTATGTATAAGATTTTTACAAAAATTGTATGTAAACCATGTTTTAGAATTTGTTATGATGTTACACGTATTTGTAAAGATAATTGTTATAACTAACATATATAAATATATATATATTTATATATATGACTGTATGCTAATTACGATCAAAAAGAAAGAAAAGAGTTTTTACAGTAAAAACATGTGAGTATGAACATGTTTTGTAGGATAACAAAATTAGTAATTGATTGTATTCTAATTGTAAAATTGAAGTGTGATTATGTTAATTGGGTATGAAATAACGAGAGAACTTAGTTAAAAGAGTCAATTGGGTTTATAATTTTGGTTTCTGAGTGTTCCTTTGTGTCGAGAATATAAACAATGGAGTTTTGGGTTTTAAAAAATACTTTCAAGGATTTAACTTCTCTCAAATAGTTGTTTAAGTTGTGCTAAGTTAATATATGTATGTTTGGTGAGGTTATGTGTAAATTACATCAGTTATATGTATGTAATTAGTTTCTAGAATTTCTTAAGCAGACCAAAAAATGGTCTTCGTGTTTCTGGTTTCTTTTAGTTTTTGGCGTAGCCAAAAATGGAGCCCCCCTTAAAATTAAGCGCCTAATTTGAAATTCGCTTGATACCAATCTCGCCTTTGTGGCGCGCCTTTGGTTAGCCTAGTTCTCATGCTTATGATGATGAGGAAAAATCTGAGTCAGACGAGTTTGGCCCCTGTAGTAAAATAGCCATAACTTTCTCATACGAACTCTGATTTAGGTGATTCAAGATGATCCGGAACGAGGACAAATAGACCTACAACTTTCATGCTTTAAATTTTTTAATTTGAGGTCTGTAACAGTAGTCAAAATGGTCATCTTTAGGAATGTTGTGTTTTTGAGGGCAATCGGAGGGCCTCAGGCATGCACATATGCATGTGTAGTGCTCCTGACGATAAAAGATGATGTCCTAAGTTACAAAACATGAATATTAGTAAATATAATGATGCTTAACATTAATAAATAATATATTAGATAAGTTATAGAAGCATAGTAAACATACACAAGAGAGGCAAATCGGGCGTGTGACGATCGAACTGTTATTGGTAAACAACGATTAAGGCAAGTCTTTCGGTTCCTATTTGTTACGTGGACTTGATGAACTGTTTTAAACTGCATGATATGTTATACATGTTGAAATCATGAAATGTTAATGTCAATATATGACTACATTGTTTTGGCTAAGTAATGATGATTAAGTAAGGAATTCAATCTTTATATTTGCTATGTGAATTAAAAGCATGTATGCCATGTTACTTTAATGTGATGTATATCGAGCATGTTATTATGTGCTATGTGATGCATGAAAACTGTTAGATTTTCTTTGTCAACATCGAGCTCACTCTTGCAAATAACCACTTTTGCAGGTCAAGATTTTAAGGTAAAGATATGTGCTAAGTGAGTTATAGAGATCTATATTCACGAAGATTACTTATGTTTTATGAGAACTGTATTTCATATTTTGAACGTAACATGTTGTTGAATTGTAAGTTGAGCTATCCCATATATTTGGATATTTAGTTATAATGTAAGACTTTGTATAGTCATTTTGTTGTAACGATTCATGATATAAGATTGAATCAAAGAGATGTAATGTAAAGGTTGCGATTTAGGGCAAGAAAGAAGGAAATGTATAAACGTTTTAAATATTCCGCAATTTTAGTGTTTTTAATATCGAATAATGATGTAAAATTAGAGATTTAATGTATGGTTAACGACCGAAGTTGAGATTTAAATTGTATGGATTTTGGGGTCGTTACAGTTGGTATCAAAACTGTAGGTTATAAACCTTAGGTAGGAGTACCGTAGGCTATAACCTTAGAAAAGAAAGTGAAGATAATGAAAGAATAAGCTCAAATAGAGTTTGAATAATAAGAAGTTATTTAAGAAATTTATAAAGAAGGGTTTTAAAACATGCGAAAGAGGATTCAAAGAAGAATCTCGCAGAGTTATAAGGAATATGAATGTGGGGTTACCCAACTCCAATAATAAGGATGTAAGGTGATAATAAATAGACAATGTCTATAAGAAGAGAATGATAAAGAAGTTAAGAATAGAGAGTATTGTGCAATTGTACTCTTTAGTAGTTGATGTATGGTATCTGGGCTAAACGATTCCTTCATAGAGCGGAGGTATATACGAACTAGTAACTCGGAACCTAGTTTGTTGGTTGTTTGTGGGAAACACTCAGCGTACCATATTGGAACTGTTAGAGACTCGATGTGTACCAAGTATAGAAATGGACACGTATGATGAGAGTTTAGAACTTGAATGAAATTTTGAGCGATTTAAATGAAGTTAGAAATTCTTAAAGGAAGAATTTTTTTTATATAAACAAGAAGATTCAAAGAAGAATCTAAGAGATATAAAGATAAGAAATGGGAGTTTCCTGACTCCAAAAGCCAAAATAACGAATAATGTCGTAAATGATGAAAAAGAGAAAGAATGAGGATCGTAAAACAAAATGATCACGAGTTAACAAAAGAATTTTAAGAGAGATGATTATAGAATAAGATCATGACGTGATCAGTTTAAGTTATAAAAGAAAGATGGTATGTAATGTTTGAATGATTATAGCTTAATGCTATGAAGATAATGTACTTTGATATAGTACAAGATAAACTCATGAGGAGTTATAGATAATGTGATACGAGGAATTCGTATCGAGCAAAGAGCAAGTTATAAGCAAGATAGAGTTAGGAGGGATTTCAATTGAGGACTCAGGTGGTGGCAGAGTTGTACAAACCTTTGTATGGGCGAGGGTTTTGTGCTTGTACTCAATTTATCACATTGATAATCATTGGAATATTTGTGTCGCGCTATTTGCTATATGCCTGTTGAGAAGGTGTTCTTTTCTCATGTGTATAACAGATAGGTAGAGTATAGTTAGAGAATATTATAAGGTTAAGTGCGAGTTCTTAAAACTCATACTTATGGTAGGTTCGTGACTCATAATTATATGGTATGTTTTTGAACCCCTCAAATGAATGGGCCTTTATGGTCTGACTAGGATAAGTTCTTAAACTCATATGATTATGGCAAGTTCCTGAACTCATAACGTGTGGTAAGTTTGATGAACTGGGTATAGATAAGTGTGAATGGAGTATTGAGGATGATAGGAATAGATAGACCTATTAAGAAATGGATCATTATAGAAAGTGGAGTTGATGGTGGAAGCATAGGTATTCTAAATCTACTAGCTATGCTAGACTTTCAAAATTTATTGACTTCGTGCTGATGTTTACACTTTTATTTTCTTGAAAAACATTGGATCAAATGATGGAACCAATGAGTTTTAACAACAATACTGTTATTCGTATGTTTATGCTAATTGCTTCGGCTAGACAAAAATGATTTGCAATATATCAAAATGTATTTTATATCATTAATGCATCATGTAACCTAGTGCAAAGATGATAAAAACGATGGAGTCATCAATGCAGTATTACCTAGTGTCAGATGTGATCTAAGGATCGTCAGCCCACTATAGTATGATGTAGTATGATAAAATCACCCAATGACGGAATCCTCAACGGACTGTAGATACAGTGCGGTATCATGACGTCATAAAAAGATTTTTGAGATTTCTTTAAGATATGAGAATACATATGTATGTATGTATATGTATATTTAGGTTGATGTCCGAATTGTTGTAGAGGTCTATGCTATTTGATTCAGCTAGACAAATATTGAAAGATGTTCATGAAATTCAAGAGTTTCTTGAGAAGTTATGCCAAACTAAATTGCTTTGGTGCAGATTCAGATGTTGAAAAGTTGAGATGAACAACCCTATTATTTAGGGGTTGCGCTTAGTTTATACTTTGCGCTAAAATGTTTGTGCACAATACATGTACAATAGGTTGATCACCTAGAGTACTTGCGGAGGGTGTTTTCAGTCTTTGTGATTGATAAACATTCTGCCAAAGAGGGTTTAAAGTGTGAAGAACCGGGGGGTGAAACACTTTTAAACCTAGAGAATAGAGTTCAAGGTCTTGTGACCCTCAGCATGATTTGGAATCTTTTAAATTCACGAGTTATTCATACTACTTCCTATTATTGAACAATTGTGGAAGATTCTTGTTATTACGCAAGATGGAAGTGAAAAGGAAAGTATTCCTTAGAAAAAGTGAGTCGAAATGCGTAAAATCGACCTTTGAATCTTTGAATATGTTGAATAAGTGAGAAAAGAGATTTTGAAGTGAGAAGGATGTGAGTTATCAAAGAATAATGTGAAACTTTTAATAGAAAAGTTAATGGTTGTAGAATTATCTTTGTGGAAAGAAAGTGGTTATAGAAACCAATGAATGAATGAAGTAGTGATGTAAAAATCTACTTTGATAGATTGAATGAATAAATATTAATAAATAAAATTTCGAGGACGAAATTCTTAGAAGAAATGGTGAATGTAATATCCCGAGTGTTTGTGATAGCGATCCTTAGAAAAGGAAATGAATGGGTAAAGAATATATAATACTCAGAATATATTGAGTTCAAGTGAAAGTTATGAAATGAAACCTACAATTTGTTAAGGTAATGAATGTAGTAGAAAATATAAAATCTATATTTAGATAAAATGATGAAAGATTACTTTGAGTTATTTGTTTAAATTGTGTCTTCGATTCTGGGGACAGAATCTTTATAGGTAAGGAAGATTGTAACGAATGAGTGGTTTGAGTTGTGTTTCTGAGGACAGAATCCTTGTAAGGAGGGAATGATGTAACAATCCAGATTTTTTTATTATAATATTTAAATATTTATTGAATTATATAAATATTTAATGGATGTATTTATCGTGAATAAATATTTGTTTGATTTGATTTGATTAATTAATTATTTAATAAATAATTAATGAGTTAAAGAAATTAATAATTATGGGATAATGTTCTAGTTTAATTTAATAATTAAGTTAGAGAGTTTATATTAATTAAATGAATTATTATATTGATATTTCATTTTTGATGAGTAATTATTTGTATTGAGTTTTGCGATTTAATGATTTAATTGATAAATTGTTATTGGTATTAATTAGATTAAGTATAAAAACTTAATTAATTAGAAGTGTGACAAATAACTATATTATAAGTGGTTATTAAAATAAATTAAAGTAGTTTTAATTTATTTTGCCAAACAAGGCTTAAATATATTAAGTCTTTAATTTTAAATGATTTGCTAAACAAAGCCTATGGCTTTTGGAATTTAAATTATTAATAAAATAAAACAAATATATAAATAAAATATATTTATATTTATAAGTTATACGTTATATAAGTTATATGTTTTTGGTAACTGATAGTATTTAGTAGTATTATAATGACCACATGCGTTTCTTTTATTTACGCTGACTTATCAGTTTTAGAGTACGCATAGATTATCAGTTGATTTTTAGTTTACGCATTTGTCTAAACCTAAGCCTAAGTAAGAAAAGGGAGAGTCTGAAAGAGAGAAGCAAGAGATAGACAAGTCTTTGAATTCTTCAACTTTTATCAGTGATTTACAAGGGTCGTTTGAACAAGTTAAAGGTATGTTGCATAATCTTTACACGTATATATGTTTTACAGTATAATGCTTAAAGTATGTGCTTGAAATTCACTATGTATAAGATTTTTACAAAAATTGTATGTAAACCATGTTTTAGAATTTGTTATGATGTTACACGTATTTGTAAAGATAATTGTTATAACTAACATATATATATATATATATATATATATTTATATATATGACTGTATGCTAATTACGATCAAAAAGAAAGAAAAGAGTTTTTACAGTAAAAACATGTGAGTATGAACATGTTTTGTAGGATAACAAAATTAGTAATTGATTGTATTCTAATTGTAAAATTGAAGTGTGATTATGTTAATTGGGTATGAAATAACAGAGAACTTAGTTAAAAAGGAGTCAATTGGGTTTATAATTTTGGTTACAATGTTCACTGTGTCAAGAATATAAACAATGGAGTTTTGGGTTTTTAAAACAATACTTTCAAGGATTTAACTTCTCTCAAATAGTTGTTTAAGTTGTGCTAAGTTAATATATGTATGTTTGGTGAGGTTATGTGTAAATTATATCAGTTATATGTATGTAATTAGTTTCTAGAATTTCTTAAATAGACCGAAAATGGTCTTCGTGCTCGGTTCTGTTAGTTTTTGGCGCCCCAGCTCCAAAAATAGAGCCCCATCACCAAAATTGCTACCAAATTAGGTTGAATTTCAAATACTAATCTCGTATTTGGCACCACTAGTTAGCCTAGTTCTCTTGGCCATGGGGGATGAAGTCTGGTCTGACGGTTTTGGCCTCCTGTAGTAAAATGGCCATAACTTTCTCAAACGAACTCCGATTTAGGTGATTCAAGATGATCCGGAATGAGAACGAATAAACCTACAACTTTCATGCTTTAAGTTTTTTAATTTGAGGTCTATAACAGTAGTCAAAATGGTCATCTTTAGGACTGTTGTGTTTTTGAGGGCAATCAGAGGGCGTCAGGCATGCACATATGCATGTGTAGTGCTCCTGACGATAAAAGATGATGTCCTAAGTTACAAAACATGAATATTAGTAAATATAATGATGCTTAACATTAATAAATAATGTATTAGATAAGTTATAGAAGAATAGTAAGCATACACAAGAGAGGCAAATCGGGCGTGTGACGATCGAACTGTTATTGGTAAACAACGATCAAGGCAAGTCTTTCGGTTCCTATTTGTTACGTGGACTTGATGAACTGTTTTAAATTGCATGATATGTTATACATGTTGAAATCATGAAATGTTAAAGTCAATATATGACTGCATTGTTTTGGCTAAGTAATGATGATTGAGTAAGGAACTCAATCTTTATATTTGCTATGTGAATTAAAAGCATGTATGCCATGTTACTTTAATGAGATGTATATCGAGCATGTTATTATGTGCTATGTGATGCATGAAAACCTATTAGATTTTGTCAATTTGTCGAGCTCACTCTTGCAAATAACCACTTTTGCAGGTCAAGATTTTAAGGTAAAGATATATGCTAAGTGAGTTATAGAGATCTATATTCACGAAGATTACTTATGTTTTATGAGAAATGTATTTCATATTTTGAACGTAACATGTTATTAAATTGTAAGTTGAGCTATCCCATGTATATGGATATTTAGTTATAATGTAAGACTTTGTATAGTCATTTTGTTGTAACGATTCATGATATAAGATTGAATCAAAGAGATGTAATGTAAAGGTTGCGATTCAGGGCAGGAAAGAAGGAAATGTATAAACGTTTTAAATATTCCGCAATTTTAGTGTTTTTAATATCGAATAATGATGTAAAATTAGAGATTTAATGTATGGTTAACGATCGAAGTTGAGATTTAAATTGTATGGATTTTGGGGTCGTTACAGCTCCAGCTCCAGAACCTTCCAGATTAACAGCTCCATCAAAATACATCTTCCATGATTGGCCAGCGATCGCATCGATGGTGTCTTTGAATCACACATTCTTTGCTTCATCGGGAAATATGTTTCAAGGGTTTTAAATCCCCAGAAGGTCTGCTGACGATTGATCCGTAATTCCTTGACCATTGATGGACTTTTGAGTCACATATACGATGTCAAATTGTTGTAGGATCAATTGCCATCTGGACAGCCGGTAATTTAACATGGGTTTATTGAACACGTATTTGAGAGGATCCACACGAGATATGAGATGGGTTGTGTGTCCATGGAGGTAATGTTGTAACCTCATAGAACCCCATGCTAAAACACAACACGTCTTCTCGATCAGAGTGTACTTGTGTTCACTGCTGTGGAATCTTTTGCTGAGGTAATAGATAGCTTGTTCTTGGCCTCTATCGTCTTTTTGTCCCAGCATGCAGCCCATGGCATTGTCATTTATGGACAGGTACATGAACAGGGGAACATCATCCCTGGGTGGTACTAAAACGGGAGCTTTGACTAGCTGTTCTTTAATTGTAAGGAAGGCCTTTTGGCACTCATCATTCCATTTCATGGAGGAGTTCTTCCTTAATAAGCTTGAAGATTGGCTCACAAAGTTCTTTGTGAGTTGAGAGATAAACCGCTAATGAAGTTGATTCTTCCCAAAAATCCCCGTATTTCCTTCTCTGTCTGAGGAATGGGAATTTCCGTGATGGCCTAGATTTTGGCAGGATCC
This sequence comes from Panax ginseng, assembly GCA_020205605.1. Lineage (NCBI taxonomy): Eukaryota > Viridiplantae > Streptophyta > Magnoliopsida > Apiales > Araliaceae > Panax > Panax ginseng. Next base: position 44,612,159 of record CM035136.1, read on the forward strand.
AGCTCAATCCCTTTGCGGTTTACTAGAAATCCTAGCAACTTGCCTGATTTAACGCCAAAGGCGCATTTGGCTGGATTCAACTTCAAGTTGTACTTACGCAACCAGTTGAATAGCTTTATGAGATGGTCTAGATGGTCATCCTCCTTCCGGGACTTGACAATGATGTCATCCACATAGATCTCGATCTCTTTGTTCATTAAGTCGTGGAAAAGAGCCATCATAGCTCGTTGATAGGTGGCTCCGACATTGATGAGGTCGAATGACAACTGTCTATAGCAAAAGGTTCCCCAAGGCGTAATGAAAGCTGTTTTCTCACGATCTTCCTCAGCAACCATGATCTGATGATACCTGCTGAAGCAATCAAGAAGGAGTACATGTCGTATTACTGCGTAAAGATATTCTCAATAAGAATGTTGATAAATGGCACAGGAAAGCTATCTTTTAAGCAAGCTTCGTTCAAGTCCCGGTTATCCACGCAAACTCGCACCTTCCCTCCAGGTTTAGGCACGGGAACAATGTTGGATATCCACTTAGGATATGTAGACACCATGATGATGCCAGCTTGAAATTGTTTCACAATTTCCTCCTTCACCTTTAAACTCCATTCAGGTTTCAAACGCCTGAGCTTTTGCTTAACTGGCTTAAATCCCTCTTTAATGGGAAGGCGATGAAGGACAATGTCAGTGGAAAAACCCACCATGTCTTCATGAGACCATGCAAACACATCCACGGAATTGGGTTAATAAGCGTAACCATGTCATTCCGTTGGTTTGGGGTAAGGTATGAACCAACTGGATTAACTTAGGGCTTTCTAAGGTTAGAGATTGAAAGAAGTGGTTTGATCAAGGTTGGGTTTAGGTTTGTCTTTGACCCATTCTTGAATTTCGGAGGCACCTCAATGTCATCTGTATATCCATCAAGGTCAATTCATCTCTACATCAAAGGTACAATCCTGTGGAGAAGAGGCACCGTGTCGCCAAATCTGAGCACATCTAAATTTAGAGTCTTGAAACAAAATATGCTTTCACTTAGTATATATGAAATGTGTTGATCATACACAGTGTTAGCATATACTGACCAAACAAACTGCTAATACTGTACAGAAAAGTAAGCAGTTATTACATCTACAGGGCAGAGAGAGTTCTGCCCGTTTTACCCTTGTCGACCAATGCAAGGAATGCTGTTCCAATTGAAAAGGGTAAAGTTTGGGTGGACCGCAGTGATGGAGGGATTGTCATCATCCTCCCTGCCCCGAATGATGGCCATTACGTCGGTGCAATCATCGTCTGGGGTGTATCTGTTGGTATGTTCATCATGAACGATGATGCGTATGCCTAACATCATTCGGATGACGTCTTGCTTGATTCTTTGCTTCTCTTCCTCCACTAGGGGATCTGGAACAAAGACTTCTTTCTCCTTCACCGGTACCGGCTTGGGAAATAACATAGCCATCACGTTGGCTGGCACCTTTACAAGAGGTTATGCGGACTTAGAGTTTGAAGGCGAAGATGAACGCCGCATGGTTGAAGCTGAAGGAATCTGCTAATGTTTATGAGGATTCCTATGACTAGAACTGGCAGAATAGCCTAGTCCAAATTATTCCGATCGCTTCTGGCTAATTGAATTGGGTACTTGATACTGGTGATCTTACTTGACCCTTGTCCTATTGATGACCCAATGACATCATTTCCTGAGTAGCTGACATTACTTCGGCAGAAATCTTGGGTTCTGGGAGTGGCGTTCCAATTGCATGGTATTGGGTATTGCTTACTTCCAAGGCATGAAAGCTGACCGGTTCAACATTTGCATTAGCGTTGATGAACGACATGTCCCCGTGTTGAGGATATTCTGGTTCAGCGTTGACCGTGACCAGGCTATTGTTGATAATGTATTTCAACTGTTGGTGAAGAGTGGAGGAGACTGCCCCATCCATATGGATCCATGGTCGTCCCAAGAGCAGGTTGTATCCCGAATCTATTTAGAGTACGTGGAAGGATACGCAGAATGTAATGGGACCAATTTCAATTGGCAGCTCAATTACTCTGACCGAATTCCGGCTGGCTCCATCAAAAGCTTTGATGACGGTATGGCTACTCCGGAGTCGGTTGAGATTGATATTCATCTTCACCAAGGTAGCGTATGGACATATATTAAGAGATGAACCTCCATCTATCAAGACTCCAGCTAGCATGTATCCGGAGGACAAGACCGCAATGTGCAACGACTTGGTAATGACCGGCGGTCCCTTCTAAGCGGTATGTCATCATCAGTGAAGGATATCACATTGTTGTTGAAAATGTGATCAACTAGATGTTGAAATTTTTTCGTATCAACTGATGTTGTTAGATAGGCTTCTTCTAAAACCTTTAACAAGATCTTCTGGTGATCCCCGGATGTGACAACCCCAAAATAGGTCCATTCCACCCAACCCATTCTGAGTCGCCAAATACATGGTACAGAAAATAACTACAACTTTATTACAACAATTGTCACGCAAAATACAACAACACATATGCTGTGAGTTTCGATACAAATATATACCAACTGTGACTCTCATCCCAACCTTGGATAGCACGTCACAATGGCACCTTACATAAAGGTATAGTCAAAAACTGTTTTAGAAATTAAAATCTTTGGGAAGTGCTCAAGGAAACCTTCGTACATGGGAAGCCATGCTTCCAGGTTATGATAGATATCATATGTCCACAGAATTATCCTTGGTTGACCCAATAGACCCCAAAGAAAAATGAGAAGATTACTATCATATTCTTCCCAATGGTGAGTCTTCTCTTGATATATCATTATCTCCACTGTATCTAATTGAGAATTATACTTCAAACAAACACCCATATTATATAGGTAGTGCTCATAAATATACTCAGCAAGTGGATGTGCACAACCCTGTCTTATGATGACACGAGGTTGTATGTCTTTAGACATCTTGTATGATAGTGGCAAAACACCCTTCCAACGTTGGGTTTGCTTCACCCTATTTGATTCACCAAATATAACTACTAAATGATGACCACCGCTCTATTCCCTCATTATTTCGCTTTCACCCAAACTACACTCTTATTACACGAAAAGGAATTGTGAAGCAAAAGGGTGAGAACAACTAGCTCAGTAAAGAATATCATGACTAAAGATAAATAAATTATCAATAGCCTTCAACAGTAATAAATCAGAGTTTTAGAACATATGCTAGATGATAAAAGTTTTCAACCATAGTTCAAATGAACGAAAGCAATCCATTAGAAGAGTCAAATAGACCATAAAATCTATTATCTTCTCCATGTTAAAAGTCCACCAACAATTTTTATCCCCGTAATATAAAATCAGCCTTTCCACAATCATATGAATAACTCATAATCATAATTGCGATTCTAAATTCCTCTTCTCATCCGAGACGAAGATAATTTTCATCACTGCCTTTACGAAACATCAAAGATCATGGTTATACCAAATCATAGTTCTGCTCATAATCATACTAATAAATTCATCTTTGCACCACGGGCCAAAGATATTCATTAATGATTCATCTTTGCACCATGTGCCAAAGATATTCAAACAACAGTCATCTTTGCATTACGAGCCAAAGATATATTCAACAGGTCATCTTTGCACTACAGGCCAAAGATATTCAACAATAATTCATCTTTGCACTACGGGCCAAAGATATTCACATCTCAAAGAAATATATAATCATTTCAAAATCTATATAAACCATAATTATAACCATGTTGATCAATTCACCTTTGCACTTAAGCTAAAAATATTCAATTGTAAATTCAATGGTCATGATCATACCAGTCACAACTCATCTTTGCACTACTGGCCAAAGAGAACCCATAGTCACGATCATACCAATAATCTACCCATCTTTACACTCAAGTCAAAGAGAAATTTCTTCACCAGGATTATAAAAATGTTATATATGATAATAAAAATAATATAATCAATATATAGATTTAATCTCAAGAGTAAGATTCATAAATCAACGATAATTTGGTCAGAAAAAGAAACCAATTTTTGTCGTGAATAGTACCCGTGAATAGTAACTCGTGAATAGTAACTCGTGAATAGTAACTTGTGAATAGTACTCTGTATTCGTACATAGTACCGTATACGTAAATAATGTCATATACGTAAATAGTGCCATATACATGAATAGTGCCGTATACGTGAATAGTGCCGTATACATAAATAGTAATCCCGACTCAAAAAGGTAGAAATTCCACAATAAGATCCATACCAATATGTCAGTATAATGATATTGAAAGAATAACATCATTATGAAGAATATAACATCCCTTAATATCCCCTACTATCCCTTACAATCCCATACTATCCCTTACCTCAAAAGAGCAACACTTCTGACTGTATATCGGATATGACGCTGAAGGAAACATGCACTGATGAATAACAACTCACCAAGTATCTAAATACTCACAAAATACGCTTGATAATATAGAGAGAAAAAGAGAGAAAACTTATGAATTCTGGTGTGATTTTCAATTCTAACTTAGCCCTCTATTTATAGGAAAATGTTAGCACGCCGAAGCAGACTTGACCTGCTACCTGATGGCTTTACCTGCTACTATTCCACCCACCAAAAATCAGCCATATTCCCCAACAACCAAAAGTGGGGCCCACCCATTTCTAGAATTTTCCACCAAAATCATTTATAAACCTAATTTCCGAATCAGTCACCTCATAAAATTCATAACAAATTATTCGTTCATTTTTAACGGTTCAAAATTTGTGAACATACACTCAACTTATATATGTATAACATATCCAAAAATCACAACGATCCAACGGTCAGATTAAAAATTATAACTCACACAATAAAGCTGTAAGAACATTAATTTGATCTTTTAATACATCCAATCCGACAAAATACTGATAACATACCCCGACATTAATTCCTTCATTTATAACCACATAAATAAATCCATCATTTATATCCACATCAAATAAATATTTCATTATCATATAAATCAATAATTTAATTATTCACAAATAATATTACAGAATCACAATTATGACAACCAGGCCGTTCCCAGGAAAGAGGGGGCTTTTCGATAAGGATTTCTCCTTACTGGCGCGCAATTAGGTGACCAAACCTCTCCTTGACAGAACTTTTTAGACATTGCCAATAATGCTATCTAATAATATTATTCAAATAATATGAATTATTGATCCGATAATGGGACATATTGTGCAGTGACAATTATTGAAACCATAATAATATAAAATATCAACGCAGCAATTATTGAATCAATAAAATAAAATATTGAACAGTAATTACTGTAACAATTATTGAGTAGTGTCTTCTCACGTAAGAATGAATAATTCAAAAATCTTTGTTCAATACAGGTGTGCTACTATGTAACTACGCCAGTATTATATTTTTTTAACCACGTGTATTCCAACAAATGTTAATGGTAACAACTTCACGCCAAGTTATTTATAAAACTCAAATTTGTCATTTTCTTCATCCGATAGTTATTCTATTATAGGGCCCACAAATGGCTGCGCCGTCGTATGAATATTCCCCGACAGAAAGAATATTCCACGACCAAACGAATATTCCCCGACAATAATGAATATTTTATAACCACTTGCGTATTTTGAATTTTTTTTTCATATATCACTCTTAACTTTAACTTTTATCAATTTAACCATTTACTGAATAGTAATTATAAGAAAAATTGAATACTTTTATTTCATAAAATTCGGGGTCTTACAATGGAAGTTAGTACCAAGTCTAAAATTGATATCTGTTGTGGAGCTTCTCTCAAGCTTAAAACCACTTTGGCTTTGTGATGACCCATAGTGCGGAGAAATTTTTTAATCTTCTCCATGGGTATTTTCCCCTTTGATTTGGTGGTAGACTTCATCACCCGTTGGGGAAGATACAATGGATTTTCCTTCAAAACTGCAGCAGTGGTATGTGAGGTGGATCCTTCACCTTCTCCATAATTCCACGGAACCTTGCGTAAGCTAACAATAGGATATTATGCTCTGTACGGCAAGTTGATTGGCTCGGGAGCGGCCACTTTCAAAGGATTGTTGATTCCTCTGAGTTGAATTATTGGCATTGTGAGTGATTGATTAATCCCATCGGGGCCAAGTGGATATGATTGCTACCACACTCTTTCACTTAGTAGGACTGTATTCTCACTTGCACGTAACACAAGATGTAAATAAATGCGCTAAGTGCGAGGATACCACTTGTCAATTAGATTTTGAATAAGGTATGAGTGCCCATCATTCTTCCGTCTTTGTGATGCATGAGGCCCAGGAGTGCTATTGACATACTCTATCGAGTTATGCGATACTGAATCGGGGTTGATTGGAGGTAGAAGGGAACTGATCCTTTCTTCATTGATTAACATCTGAAGGATTTCCTCCATAAGTTGGCCCAGATATGTGAATTCCCTTTTGTTGGAAAAATCCCGACGGGCTTTGTCATTACTCTCTTTGTCACTTTATCTTCCAACATTTCATTTTCTGAAAGTGACGAGGGAACATTCATGACCAGAGGTAAGAAATTGGCATGCTCTTGGCTGATTAATTGACGAGTCACTTGATGCTGATAAGTCACCAATTCTGCCAATTGTTCAATTTGCTTACATAGAGCTTTCATCTTTCGTTCCATTATGAATTGAAACTTGGCATAATCCCATTAGTCATCAGCGTCTTTGAGGGTCTGGGAGGATTCACAATTGAAATTAGAATTCTGTCCATTGCTCCAATTGATCATGTTGACCTCTTCTTCTTTGTACTGAGGGAGAGGGCTGCCTTTGTAATAACCTGAATATTTTCTATATAAATAAATAAGAAATTTTGCATATTAATTTTTTTTATGGGAATAGGTGCCAAGTAATGTGTGTGTATATATATATATGTGATAAATAAAATTTATTTATTACATGAATAATTTCAAATAATTTTATTTTAGAATTATTGCTCATTATAAGGTATATACTTATAATAATTAATTTTATAGTAGAAATGTCTTTATTATTTATTTTCTATGAAAATATGAATTTTATATTATTTAAATAATATATGAAATGATTATTAGAATTATAATAATAAATATTTTATTATATGAATTTGTTCGGAATATTTAAGTTAATTATTTTAACTTAATTATTGATGTTGCATATGAAAGATAAATCAGATATGAAATCCAAATCCTAATTTTGGATTTTGAGTTATGAATGAGAATAATAATATTATATTAAGTATAATATTATTTTTCGGTGTTATAAATATATACAGTATATGTGTAGATTGTTAATGGTTAGTCAATTATGATGTATCACGACAAACCCTAGTATTACTGTCATAAACAATGATTGGAAATTTAAAACTGGAAATTAAGATCGGTCAGAAATTGTGTTATATGAACTATGTGCATATTATAGAATTAATGTTAATTAGATAAAACCCTAATTAATATTTGAAAGCCCTAATTTAAAATTTGAAACCCTAATTGCTAATTAGGAACCCTAATTGCTAAAATTATAAACCATGATTATTATTTTAGTAAATTGAAATGTTAATTTAGGAACCCTAATGATAATTAAGGAACCCTAATTATTTAAACCCTAATTTTTATTAAAAACCCTAATTTAATTAGTATGTTTTAATTTAAAATTTTTCTACCCTTTAATTTTTAATTGTCCAAACCCTAGTAATTATTTGGGAAACTTTAAGGTTAAAAATCTAGTGATTAAATCCTAGATTCAAGCACCTTGGACAAGAATACCCTTTGACTTATTTGCAAAGTTACAATTTTGCCCTTTTTATCCCATTATTGCATTATTGTTATCAAATCTAGTAAAATCTTGCCAAATCCTCAACCCTAGATATGCCATGTGCTAGAATCTTTGCAAATCAACATCAAATCTCAGCCCAATTTCATTACATATCAATATAGATATAGATCATAAAAGAGAAAGTCTCATATTTTGCCTCATTTCTCTCCAAACACCCAACAAAGTCTCTCTCTATCTAACCCTACAAAATTTAGTAGTGGATCAATCCACAAATCAAGCCCCATGACTTTCAATAACAGATCAGAAGCCTAGAATCAAAGAATTTGTTCATAAAAATGTAAAACCTAAATTAGAAATCTGACTTTTGATCTTATGTTAGATGTTAGTTTTTGTGTGTTAAATATGTAGTATGGAGTCTAAAAAAGTGATCTGGGTTGCTAGATGTTAGATCCATAACATCTAGAGGCTCGGATTTGTCATTTTTCAAAATCTGGGAAAAATGATTTTTGTGTGTCGACATAAACAAAAGTCGAGGTCGTAGATCTCTCTGTTTATGATTTGGGATGTTTTATGTTTTGGATTTGTAGTATGCTATGAGTTCTGGAATCTAGAACTTGTAGCAGGACCAGATCATTCTTAGAATGTCAGATAATCATGGTCAAAGGTCGTTGACCGACCATGACTTTCTAAAATCTGGAAAACCCAGATCGTGCCCAGAAAGGGCCTGAGAACTTTTTCAAGTGACTAGATCTGCCAGTGTGTTGTTGTTTTGATTCTATTATGGTAACTGAGTTGCAGCTTATTATGTTTACTATGGATATATGCCTTTAGATCCCTTATATCATCATTGTATTGAACACAGTGGAAGGTCAAACTAGCTTACTAGTTCACAAAATCTGTTTCTGGAAATTCCAGAAAATTCAAGAACATGTCTTCTGACATGGTTTGACCGGCCTAGATCTGCTTGATATGTTGTTGTTAAACTGATTTGTTGTTATATTAATGTTCCTTGTCATGTATAGAATAAATTTGAACCATTAAACGATATAAATCATGACCAGAACAAATGATTAAATGAGCTTGAAAGTGACACCATAACATCGCTTTTAGGTTTCGGGTTACCGGAAAACCTGTGAACCTGTCGACAAAGAAGTTTATGCCCCAAGATCTTTTAGTATGTTATTGATTTATGTTTATAGTTGTATGTAGTTTGTAGTTTAGTAGATGGACAGTAGATGTATGCTAGTTTAACTCCTAGTTGTGAAACACCAGATTTTATGAATAAAGAATTAATTTTCTCGAAATAAATTTTTTTATATTATGGTGTGAATTTGAGATAATGTTATAGTTGTGGGTAATATTTATAAATTTATCAAAGTATGCAAGTTGTCATATTATATTCGATTGGTCGGGGAATATTCGTTTTAAACAAGAAATATTCAGACGATCAAGACAATCATTAGTGGACCTCTAACGGAATTATTGTCGGATTGAGAAAGCGACAAAATATTTTATTGAAAATAACGGCAAGGAAGTTTTCACAGTTGATCTTTGTTGAACTACTCTCAGTAGTAAAAGTACAATAATACATCGCGTTGTTGCATAGTAGTAGCACGGTATTGATTATTGATATTTATGTGAGAAGTCACCGGTTTTGTTCAATTATTGCTACAATAGTTCTTTGCATAGTATCTCACATTATTTGATTCAATTATTGTTGATTTAGAAGTTTTGTTTTATTCAGTATTATTAACGTAATAAAATAGAAACATCTTTTTATATAAAACACAATACTTTATTAAAGTTATTCTATAAATAGAATATATTATATTCTATTATGCATAGTGTTTTGCATAGTAAAATCTTTTTTATATAAAGCGTAATACTTTATTAAAGTTATTCTATAAATAAAATATATTATATTTTATTATGCATAGTGTTTGCATAAGTGCCCGCATAGTATTTGCATAGTAAAAATCTTTTTTATATAAATAGAATATATTATATTTTATTTAAAAGATTTTTCTTTAAATATGGACCGTCCGATTAAAGTAAATCAACTGGATCGTTCATGGATTAATTCTTATGCATTCCATTTTCCTATAAATAGAAACTCATTCCTTCATTATTTTCACTTAATTCAATTGAACTCTGAGAGAGAGAAACTATAGAAAGAGACTATATAGAGATAGAAGAAAAGTTTTCCGCTACTTCACTACTCTTATATCAAGTATTATTTTACTAGAAGGAATATTATTTCTTTTGTATTCATGAAGAGAACTTACATTATTCCATTCTTTATTATTCGCTAGAATAACCAAAGATATGTGGACTACCCTATACTTGGTGATATTCTTCTATTATTCTCTTTATTATTATTCGAGAATATCACATACATCTTATCTGCCGGACTGGTTCTATTTTTATTATTCCGTCTTTATTATTACGCTCTAATATCCTCGTATGTGCTTATAACGTCGGACCTGGTTCCATCATTTATTATTCCGTTGCAACATCCTGTCGGTGTGAATTTCACCTGACCTGGTTCCGTTATTATTATTCTATTGGAATAACCGTCTATGAGAAGTACCGCATGCATGGTGATATCTTCTGTTATTCCATTCGGTATTATACTCAGTTGATTAAAATTTTGACTTCTATACTCCATGAAATTAGTGGAATATCCTTGATATTTGCGCTTCATCCAATATTTTTCATGGAAATATTCTTCTGAGCATTCTTGAATTTTATTCTACAAAGAAGTATCATGTTGACAATTTGGATGTTATTGGTTCTTGGACAAATTAATTCTTGAACTTGTTTAATTGAATTCTTATATCATTGTCATCATCCTCATGTTTATGTTATGTTGAAAGTCATCTGTGGCCTGTAGTGCATAGATGGACTTGGTATGATTATAACCAAGGATTATTCGGTATAATCATGACCGTAATGTTACAAATGATGTGATAATTAAAAGTCCTCATTGGCCCGTAGTGCATTGATGGATAATTTTTGGTATGATTATGGCTATGGATTTCTCTTGCCCGAGGAGCAAAGATGAATTGTTTTATGGCATGATCAGGACCGTTGATGAAAACACGATTATCTTTGGCCTGTAGTGCATGGACAATTCGTGGTCGTGATACTAAAGAATATCCCTGGCTTGAAGTGCAGGGATGATTTAATGATGTGGAATATTTATTGAGCTGAGTCTCAGCGATAAAAGTGATGAAAAACTTTTTAAATCATAAAAGATAGTAGATTTTATTCTCTACTTGACTCTTTTAATGGATTGCTTGTTCCGCTACAGTTAAACTTGATGTCTATTGTATTTTATCAGTTTAACATTGTTGGAGGCTAATGATAATTTATTCTGCATTATCTTAGTCATAATATTTCTTACTGGGCTAGTTGAGCAATCCATTAGAAGAGTCAAATAGACCATAAAATCTATTATCTTCTCCATGTTAAAAGTCCACCAACAATGTTTTATCCCTGTAATATAAATCAGTAGTTCCTTTCCATAATCATATGAATAACTCATAATCATAATTGCGATTCTAAATTCCTCTTCTCATCCAGGACGAGGATAATTTTCATCACCTGTCTTTACCTGAAACATCAAAGATCATGGTTATACCAAATCACAGTTCCTGTTCATAATCATACTAATAAATTCATCTTTGCACTACGGGCCAAAGATATTCATTAACAGTTCATCTTTGCACTACAGGCCAAAGATATTCAACAACAGGTCATCTTTGCATTACGAGCCAAAGATATATTCAACAGATCATCTTTGCACTACAGGCCAAAGATATTCAACAATAATTCATCTTTGCACTACGGGCCAAAGATATTCACATCACAAAGAAATATATAATCATTTCAAAATCTATATAAACCATAATTATAACTATGTTGATCAATTCACCTTTGCACTTAAGCTAAAAATATTCAATTGTAAATTCAATGGTCATGATCATACTAGTCACAACTCATCTTTGCACTACTGGCCAAAGAGAACCCATAGTCACGATCATACCAATAATCTACCCATCTTTACACTCAAGTCAAAGAGAAATTTCTTCACCAGGATTATAAAAATGTTATATATGATAATAAAAATAATATAATCAACATATAGATTTAATCTCAAGAGTAAGATTCATAAATCAACGATAATTTGGTCAGAAAAAAAACCAATTTTTGTCGTGAATAGTACCCGTGAATAGTAACTCGTGAATAGTAACTCATGAATAGTAACTTATGAATAGTACTCCGTATTCGTACATAGTACCGTATACGTAAATAATGTCATATACGTAAATAGTGCCATATACATGAATAGTGTCGTATACGTGAATAGTGCCGTATACATGAATAGTAACCCCGACTCAAAAAGGTAGAAATTCCACAATAAGATCTATACCAATATATCAGTATAATGATATTGAAAGAATAACATCATTATGTAGAATATAACATCCCTTAATATCCCTTACTACCCCTTACAATCCCCTACTATCCCTTACCTCAAAAGAGCATCACTTCTGACTGGATATCGGATATGACGCTGAAGGAAACATGCACTGATGAATAACAACTCACCAAGTATCTAAATACTCACAAAATACGCTTGATAATATAGAGAGAAAAAGAGAGAAAACTTATGAATTCTGGTGTGATTTTCAATTCTAACTTAGCCCTCTATTTATAGAAAAATATTATACGCCAAGGCAGACTTGACCTGCTACACGATGGCTTTACCGCTACTTTTCCACCCACCAAAATCGTACCCATCTTCCCCAACAACCAAAAGTGGGGCCCACCCATTTCTAGAATTTTCCACCAAAATCATTTATAAACCTAATTTCCGAATCAGTCACCTCTTAAAATTCATAACAAATTATTCGTTCATTTTTAACGGTTCAAAATTTGTGAACATATACTCAACTTATATATATTTAAAATATCCAAAAATCACAACGATCCAATGGTCAGATTAAAAATTATAACTCACACAACAAAGCTGTAAGAACACTGATTTGATCTTTTAATACATCCAATTCGACAAAATACTGATAACATACCTCAACATTAATTCCTTCATTTATAACCACATAAATAAATCCATCATTTATATCCACATCAAATAAATATTTCATTATCATATAAATCAATAATTTAATTATTCACAAATAATATTACGAGAATCATGATTATGACAACCGGTAGTTCCACGGAAAGAGGGGCTTTTCGATAAGGATTTCTCCTTACTGGCGCGTAATTAGGTGACCAAACCTCTCATTGACAGAACTTTTTAGACATTGCCAATAATGCTATCTAATAATATTATTCAAATAATATGAATTATTGATCCGATAATGGGAAATATTGTGCAGTGACAATTATTGAAACCACAATAATATAAAATATCAACGTAGCAATTATTGAATCAATAAAATAAAATATTGAACAGTAATTACTGTAATAATTATTGAGTAGTGTCTTCTCACGTAAGAATGAATAATTCAAAAATACTGTTCAATACCGTATGCTACTATGTAACTACGCATATTACTGTATTTTAACCACCAGGTATTCCAACAGTGTTAATGGTAACAACTACGCCGTTATTTATAAAACTCAAATTTTTCATTTTCTTCATCCGACAGTTATTCTGTTATGGGGCCCATAAATGGTCTACTGGCCGTAAATTTAATATTCCCAGAAATAAAGAATATTCCACGACCAAACGAATATTCAACAATAATGAATATTTTATAACCATGCGTATTTTGAATTTTTTTTCATATATCACCCTTAACTTTAACTTTTATCAATTTAACCATTTACTGAATAGTAATTATAAGAAAAATTGAATACTTTTATTTCATAAAATTCGGGGTCTTACAATGGAAGTTCATACCAAGTCCAAAATTGATATATGTTGTGGAGCTTCTCTCAAGCTTAAAACCACTTTGGCTTCGTGATGACCCATAGTGCGGAGAAATTTTTTAATCTTCTCCATGGGTATTCCCCTTTGCTTTGGTGGTAGACTTCATTACCCGTTGGGGAAGATACAATGGATTTTCCTTCAACACTGCAGCAGTGGTATGTGAGGTGGATCCTTCACCTTCTCCATAATTCCACGGAACCTTGTGTAAGCTAACAATAGGATATTGTGCTCTGTACGGCAAGTTGATTGGCTCGGGAGCGGCCACTTTCAAAGGATTGTTGATTCCTCTGAGTTGAATTATTGGCATTGTGAGTGATTGATTAATCCCATCAGTTTCAGTGGATATGGCTGCTACCACACTCTTTCACTTAGTAGGACCTGTATTCTCACTTGCACGTAAACAAGATCGTAAGTAAATGCGCTAAGTGCGCAGGATACAATTGTCAATTAGATTTTTGAATAAGGTGGCGAGTGCCCATCATTCTTCGTCTTTGTGTCATGTAGACCTGGAGTGCTATTGACATACTCCATCGAGTTGCAATTACTACGAGCAGGGGTTGATTGGAGGTAGAAGGGAACTGATCCTTTCTTCATTGATTAACATCTGAAGGATTTCCTCCATAAGTTGGCCCAGATATTTGAATTCCCTTTTGTTGGAAAAATCCCAACGGGCTTTGTCATTTACTCTCTTTGTCACTTTGTCTTCCAATATTTCATTTTCTGAAAGTGACGAGGGAACATTCATGACCAGAGGTAGGAGATTGACATGCTCCTGGCTGATTAATTTACGAGTCACTTGATGCTGATAAGTCACCAACTCTGCCAATTGTTCAATTTGCTTACATAGAGCTTTCATCTTTCGTTCCATTGTGAATTGAAACTTGGCATAATCCCATTAGTCATCAGCGTCTTTGAGGGCCTGGGAGGATTCACAATTGAAATTAGAATTCTGTCCATTGCTCCAATTGATCATGTTGACCTCTTCTTCTTTGTTCTGAGGGAGAGGGCTACCTTTGTAATAACCTGAATATTTTCTATATAAATAAATAAGAAATTTTGCATATTAATTTTTTTTATGGGAATAGGTGCCAAGTAATGTGTGTGTATATATATATATGTGTGATAAATAAAATTTATTTATTACATGAATAATTTCAAATAATTTTATTTTAGAATTATTGCTCATTATAAGGTATATACTTATAATAATTAATTTTATAGTAGAAATGTCTTTATTATTTATTTTTTATGAAAATATGAATTTTATATTATTTAAATAATATATGAAATGAATATTAGAATTATAATAATAAATATTTTATTATATGAATTTGTTCGGAATATTTAAGTTAATTATTTTAACTTAATTATTGATGTTGCATATGAAAGATAAATCAGATATGAAATCCAAACCCAAATTTTGGATTTTGAGTTATGAGTGAGAATAATAATATTATATTAAGTATAATATTATTTTTCGGTGTTATAAATATATATAGTATATGTGTAGATTGTTAATGGTTAGTCAATTATGATGTATCACGACAAACCCTAGTATTACTGTCATAAACAATGATTGGAAATTTAAAACTGGAAATTAAGATCGGTCAGAAATTGTGTTATATGAACTATGTGCATATTATAGAATTAATGTTAATTAGATAAAACCCTAATTAATATTTGAAAGCCCTAATTTAAAATTTGAAACCCTAATTGCTAATTAGGAACCCTAATTGCTAAAATTATAAACCATGATTATTATTTTAGTAAATTGAAATGTTAATTTAGGAACCCTAATGATAATTAAGGAACCCTAATTATTTAAACCCTAATTTTTATTAAAACCCTAATTTAATTAGTATGTTTTAATTTAAAATTTTCTACCCTTTAATTTTTAATTGTCCAAACCCTAGTAATTATTTGGGAAACTTTAAGGTTAAAAATCTAGTGATTAAATCCTAGATTCAAGCACCTTGGACAAGAATACCCTTTGACTTATTTGCAAAGTTACAATTTTGCCCTTTTTATCCCATTATTGCATTATTGTTATCAAATCTAGTAAAATCTTGCCAAATCCTCAACCCTAGATATGCCATGTGCTAGAATCTTTGCAAATCAACATCAAATCTCAGCCCAATTTCATTACATATCAATATAGATATAGATCATAAAAGAGAAAGTCTCATATTTTGCCTCATTTCTCTCCAAACACCCAACAAAGTCTCTCTCTCTATCTAACCCTACAAAATTTAGTAGTGGATCAATCCACAAATCAAGCCCCATGACTTTCAATAACAGATCAGAAGCCTAGAATCAAAGAATTTGTTCATAAAAATGTAAAACCTAAATTAGAAATCTGACTTTTGATCTTATGTTAGATGTTAGTTTTTGTGTGTTAAATATGTAGTATGGAGTCTAAAAAAGTGATCTGGGTTGCTAGATGTTAGATCCATAACATCTAGAGGCTCGGATTTGTCATTTTTCAAAATCTGGGAAAAATGATTTTTGTGTTTGACAAACAAAAGTCAGAGGCTGTAGATCTCTCTCTGTTTATGATTTGGGATGTTTTATGTTTTGGATTTGTAGTATGCTATGAGTTCTGGAATCTAGAACTTGTAGCAGGACCAGATCATTCTTAGAATGTCAGATAATCATGGTCAAAGGTCGCCATGGACCACGACTTTCTAAAATCTGAAACCCGGATCGTGCCCGAGAAAGGGCACGAGAACTTTTTCAAGCGACTAGATCTGCCAGTGTGTTGTTGTTTTGATTCTATTATGGTAACTGAGTTGCAGCTTATTATGTTTACTATGGATATATGCCTTTAGATCCCTTATATCATCATTGTATTGAACACAGTGGAAGGTCAAACTAGCTTACTAGTTCACAAAATCTGTTTCTGGAAATTCCAGAAAATTCAAGAACATGTCTTCTGACATGGTTTGACCGGCCTAGATCTGCTTGATATGTTGTTGTTAAACTGATTTGTTGTTATATTAATGTTCCTTGTCATGTATAGAATAAATTTGAACCATTAAACGATATAAATCATGACCAGAACAAATGATTAAATGAGCTTGAAAGTGACACCATAACACTGCCTAGGTTTCTGGGTTACCCAGAAAACCCAGGAACTGTCTGACAGTAAGTTTATGCCCCAAGATCTTTTAGTATGTTATTGATTTATGTTTATAGTTGTATGTAGTTTGTAGTTTAGTAGATGGACAGTAGATGTATGCTAGTTTAACTCCTAGTTGTGAAACCCCAGATTTTATGAATAAAGAATTAATTTTCTCGAAATAAATTTTTTTATATTATGGTGTGAATTTGAGATAATGTTATAGTTGTGGGTAATATTTATAAATTTATCAAAGTATGCAAGTTGTCATATTATATTCGATTGGTGGGGAATATTCGCTTTTAAACAAGAAATATTCGTATTTATCAAGACAATCATTAGTGGACCCCATTAGCGGAATTATCATCGGATCGAGAAAACGACAAAAAAATATTTTATTGAAAATAACGGCGGAAGTTTTACCGATTGATCTTTGTTGAACTACTCGGTAGTAAAAGTACAATAATACGCAGCTTGTTGCATAGTAGCATACCGGTATTGATTATTGATATTTATGTGAGAAGTCACTCGGTTTTGTTCAATTATTGCTACAATAGTTCTTTGACATAGTATCTCACATTATTTGATTCAATTATTGTTGATTTAGAAGTTTTGTTTATTTCGTATTATTAACGTAATAAAATAGAAACATCTTTTATATAAAACACAATACTTTATTAAAGTTATTCTATAAATAGAATATATTATATTCTATTATGCATAGTGTTTTGCATAGTAAAATCTTTTTATATAAAAATGTAATACTTTATTAAAGTTATTCTATAAATAAAATATATTATATTTTATTATGCATAGTGTTTGCATAGTGCCCGTGATAGTATTTGCATAGTAAAAATCTTTTTATATAAATATAATATATTATATTTTATTTAAAAGATTTTTCTATAAATATGGACCGTCAGATTAAAGTAAATCAATCTGGATCGTTCATGGATTAGTTACTATGCATTCCATTTTCCTATAAATAGAAACTCATTCCTTCATTATTTTCTTACGAATTCACTGAACTCTAGAGAGAGAAACTATAGAAAGAGACTATAGAGAGATAGAAGAAAAGTTTTCTGCTACTTCACTACTCTTATATCAAGTATTATTTTTGATGTAAGGAATATTATTTCTTTTGTATTCATGAAGAGAACTTACATTATTCCATTCTTTATTATTACGCTAGAATAACCAAAGATATGCGGACTACCCTATACTTGGTGACATTCTTCTATTATTACATCTTTATTATTACATTCCGAATATCACATGCATCTTTATCATGGGACTGGTTCTATTTTTTTATTATTCCGTCTTTATTATTATTCGAGAATATCTCATGCATGCTATCTGGCAGGACTGGTTCCATCATTTATTATTCCGTTGGAACATCCATCGATTGTGAATTTCACGACACGGTTCCGATTATTATTATTCTGTTGGAATAACCGTATATGCGAAGTACTGCATGCATGGTGATATCTTTTGTTATTCCATTCGGTATTATACTCAGTTGATTAAAATTTTGACTTCTATACTCCATGAAATTAGTGGAATATCCTTGATATTTGCGCTTCATCCAGTATTTTTCATGGAAATATTCTTCTGAGCATTCTTGAATTTTATTCTACAAAGAAGTATCATGTTGACAATTTGGGACGTTATTGGTTCCTGGACAAATTAATTCTTGAAC
This sequence comes from Panax ginseng, assembly GCA_020205605.1. Lineage (NCBI taxonomy): Eukaryota > Viridiplantae > Streptophyta > Magnoliopsida > Apiales > Araliaceae > Panax > Panax ginseng. Next base: position 44,630,734 of record CM035136.1, read on the forward strand.
TTTTTAATTGAATTCTTATATCATTGTCATCATCCTCATGTTTATGTTATGTTGAAAGTCATACGCTGGCACAGTAGTGCATAGATGGACTTGGTATGATTATAACCAAGGATTATTCTTTATAATCATGGTAGTAATGTTACAAATGATGTGATAATTAAAAGTCCTCATTGGCCCGTAGTGCATTGATGGATAATTTTTGGTATGATTATGGCTATGGATTCTCTTCGGCCAAGGGAGCAAAGATGAATTGTTTTATGGCATGATCAGGACCGTTGATGAAAACACGATTATCTTTGGGCTTTGTAGTGCATGGATAATTCGTGGTCGTGATACTAAAGAATATCCTTGGCACGTAGTGTGGATGATTTAATGATGTGGAATATTTATTGAATTTGAGTCTCGCGATAAAAGTGATGAAAAACTTTTAAATCATAAAAGATAGTAGATTCTATTCTCTACTTGACTCTTTTAATGGATTGCTTGTTCGCCATCTTGTTAAACTTGATGTCTATTGTATTTTTCGGTTTAACATTGTTGGAGGCTAATGATAATTTATTACGCATTATCTTAGTCATAATATTTCTTCTTTGGGCTAGTTGAGCAATCCATTAGAAGAGTCAAATATACCATAAAATCTATTATCTTCTCCATGTTAAAAGTCCACCAACAATGTTTTATCCCTGTAATATAAATCAAGAGTTCCTTTCCACAATCATATGAATAACTCATAATCATAATTGCGATTCTAAATTCCTCTTCTCATCCGGAGACGAGGATAATTTTCATCACTGTCTTTACGAAACATCAAAGATCATGGTTATACCAAATCACAGTTCTGCTCATAATCATACTAATAAATTCATCTTTTGCACTCACGGGCCAAAGATATTCATTAATGATTCATCTTTGCACTACTGGTGCCAAAGATATTCAACAATGTGTCATCTTTGCATTACGAGCCAAAGATATATTCAACAGTCATCTTTGCACCACAAAGCCAAAGATATTCAACAATAATTCATCTTTGCACTACGGGCCAAAGATATTCACATCATCACAAAGAAATATATAATCATTTCAAAATCTATATAAACCATAATTATAACCATGTTGATCAATTCACCTTTGCACTTAAGCTAAAAATATTCAATTGTAAATTCAATGGTCATGATCATACTAGTCACAACTCATCTTTGCACTACTGGCCAAAGAGAACCCATAGTCACGATCATACCAATAATCTACCCATCTTTACACTCAAGTCAAAGAGAAATTTCTTCACCAGGATTATAAAAATGTTATATATGATAATAAAAATAATATAATCAACATATAGATTTAATCTCAAGAGTAAGATTCATAAATCAACGATAATTTGGTCAGAAAAAGAAACCAATTTTTGTCGTGAATAGTACCCGTGAATAGTAACTCGTGAATAGTAACTTATGAATAGTACTCCGTATTCGTACATAGTACCGTATACGTAAATAATGTCATATACATAAATAGTGCCATATACATGAATAGTGTCGTATACGTGAATAGTGCCGTATACATGAATAGTAACCCCAACTCAAAAAGGTAGAAATTCCACAATAAGATCCATACCAATATGTCAGTATAATGATATTGAAAGAATAACATCATTATGAAGAATATAACATCCCTTAATATCCCTTACTACCCCTTACAATCCCTTACTATCCCTTACCTCAAAAGAGCATCACTTCTGACTGGATATCGGATATGACGCTGAAAGAAACATGCACTGATGAATAACAACTCACCAAGTATCTAAATACTCACAAAATACGCTTGATAATATAGAGAGAAAAAGAGAGAAAACTTATGAATTACGGTGTGATTTTCAATTCTAACTTAGCCCTCTATTTATAGGAAAATATTAAGACGCCGAAAGAGACTTGACTTGACTACACTGGTGGCTTTACTCGCTACTATTCCACCCACCAAAAATCACCATCTTCCCCTAATAACCAAAAGTGGGGCCCACCCATTTCTAGAATTTTCCACCAAAATCATTTATAAACCTAATTTCCGAATCGGTCACCTCTTAAAATTCATAACAAATTATTCGTTCATTTTAACGGTTCAAAATTTGTGAACATATACTCAACTTATATATGTATAACATATCCAAAATCACAACGATCCAATGGTCGATTTAAAAATTATAACTCGAATAATAAAGTCGTAAGAACAATCGATTTGATCTTTTAATACATCCAATTCGACAAAATACTGATAACATACCTCAACATTAATTACTTCATTTATAACCACATAAATAAATCCATCATTTATATCCACATCAAATAAATATTTCATTATCATATAAATCAATAATTTAATTATTCACAAATAATATTACGTAATCACAATTATGACAATGAACCAGTAGTTCCCCGGAAAGAGGGGCTTTTCGATAAGGATTTCTCCTTCTTTGGTAGCGTAATTAGGTGACCAAACCTCTCATTGATGTAACTTTTTAGACATTGCCAATAATGCTATCTAATAATATTATTCAAATAATATGAATTATTGATCCGATAATGGGAAATATTGTGCAGTGACAATTATTGAAACCACAATAATATAAAATATCAACGTAGCAATTATTGAATCAATAAAATAAAATATTGAACAGTAATTACTGTAATAATTATTAAGTAGTGTCTTCTCACGTAAGAATGAATAATTCAAAAATATTGTTCAATACTGAGTGTACTTTCTTAACTAACGCCAGTATATATTATATTTTAACCACGTGTATTCCAACAGTGTTAATGGTAACAACTACGCCTGTTATTTATAAAACTCAAATTTGTCATTTTTTTCATCAAATGGTTATTACATTATGGGGCCCATAAATGGTCATGTGGTCAGCATTTAATATTCCCCGACATAAAGAATATTCCACGACCAAACGAATATTCCGACAATAATGAATATTTTATAACCACTTGCGTATTTTGAATTTTTTTTTCATATATCACCCTTAACTTTAACTTTTATCAATTTAACCATTTACTGAATAGTAATTATAAGAAAAATTGAATACTTTTATTTCATAAAATTCGGGGTCTTACAATGGAAGTTCGTACCAAGTCCAAAATTGATATCTGTTGTGGAGATTCTCTCAAGCTTAAAACCACTTTGGCTTCGTGATGACCCATAGTGCGGAGAAATTTTTTAATCTTCTCCATAGGTATTCCCCTTTGCTTTGGTGGTAGACTTCATCACCCGTTGGGGAAGATACAATGGATTTTCCTTCAACACTGCAGCAGTGGTATGTGAGATGGATCCTTCACCTTCTCCATAATTCCACGGAACCTTGTGTAACCTAACAATAGGATATTGTGCTATGTACGGCAAGTTGATTGGCTCGGGAGCGGCCACTTTCAAAGGATTATTGATTCCTCTGAGTTGAATTATTGGCATTGTGAGTGATTGATTAATCCCATCAGTTTCAGTGGATATGACTGCTACCACACTCTTTCACTTAGTAGGACCTGTATTCTCACTTGCTTGTAACACAGTATCGTCGTCTGCTAAGTGCAGGATACCACTGTCAATTAGATTTTGAATAAGGTATGAGTGCCTTGAAGATTTTCATCTTTGTGACCATGAGACTGGAGTGCTATTGACATACTCCATCGAGTTGCACCATACGAGCAGGGGTTGATTGGAGGTAGAAGGGAATTGATCCTTTCTTCATTGATTAACATCTGAAGGATTTCCTCCATAAGTTAGCCCAGATATGTGAATTCCCTTTTGTTGGAAAAATCCCGACGGGCTTTGTCATTTACTCTCTTTGTCACTTTGTCTTCCAACATTTCATTTTCTGAAAGTGATGAGGGAACATTCATGACCAGAGGTAGGAGATTGGCATGCTCCTGGCTGATTAATTGACGAGTCACTTGATGCTGATAAGTCACCAATTCTGCCAATTGTTCAATTTGCTTACATAGAGCTTTCATCTTTCGTTCCATTGTGAATTGAAACTTGGCATAATCCCATTAGTCATCAGCGTCTTTGAGGGTCTAGGAGAATTCACAATTGAAATTGGAATTCTGTCCATTGCTCCAATTGATCATGTTGACCTCTTCTTCTTTGTCTTTGAGGAGAAGTACGCCTTTTGTAATAACTCCGAATATTTTCTATATAAATAAATAAGAAATTTTGCATATTAATTTTTTTATGGGAATAGGTGCAAGTAATGTGTGTATATATATATATGTGATAAATAAAATTTATTTATTACATGAATAATTTCAAATAATTTTATTTTAGAATTATTGCTCATTATAAGGTATATACTTATAATAATTAATTTTATAGTAGAAATGTCTTTATTATTTATTTTTTATGAAAATATGAATTTTATATTATTTAAATAATATATGAAATGATTATTAGAATTATAATAATAAATATTTTATTATATGAATTTGTTAGGAATATTTAAGTTAATTATTTTAACTTAATTATTGATGTTGCATATGAAAGATAAAATTTATATGAAATCCAAACCCTAATTTTGGATTTTTAGTTATGAATGAGAATAATAATATTATATTAAGTATAATATTATTTTTCGGTGTTATAAATATATATAGTATATGTGTAGATTGTTAATGGTTAGTCAATTATGATGTATCACGACAAACCCTAGTATTACTGTCATAAACAATGATTGGAAATTTAAAACTGGAAATTAAGATCGGTCAGAAATTGTGTTATATGAACTATGTGCATATTATAGAATTAATGTTAATTAGATAAAACCCTAATTAATATTTGAAAGCCCTAATTTAAAATTTGAAACCCTAATTGCTAATTAGGAACCCTAATTGCTAAAATTATAAACCATGATTATTATTTTAGTAAATTGAAATGTTAATTTAGGAACCCTAATGATAATTAAGGAACCCTAATTATTTAAACCCTAATTTTTATTAAAAACCCTAATTTAATTAGTATGTTTTAATTTAAAATTTTTCTACCCTTTAATTTTTAATTGTCCAAACCCTAGTAATTATTTGGAAAACTTTAAGGTTAAAAATCTAGTGATTAAATCCTAGATTCAAGCACCTTGGACAAGAATACCCTTTGACTTATTTGCAAAATTATTTTGCCCTTTTTGTCCCATTATTGCATTATTGTTATCAAATCTAGCAAAATCTTGCCAAATCCTCAACCCTAGATATGCCATGTGCTAGAATCTTTGCAAATCAACATCAAATCTCAGCCCAATTTCATTACATATCAATATAGATATAGATCATGAAAGAGAAAGTCTCATATTTTGCCTCATTTCTCTCCAAACACCCAACCAAGTCTCTCTCTATCTAACCCTACGAAATTTAGTAGTGGATCAGTCCCCAAATCAAGCCCCATGACTTTCAATAATAAGATCGAAGCCTAAGAATCAAAGAATTTGTTCATAAAAAGGTAAAACCTAAATTAGAAATCTGACTTTTGATCTTATGTTAGATGTTAGTTTTTGTGTGTTAAATATGTAGTATGGAGTCTAAAAAAGTGATCTGGGTTGCTAGATGTTAGATCCATAACATCTAAAGGCTCGAATTTGTCATTTTTCAAAATCTGGGAAAAATGATTTTTGTGTTTGACAAACAAAAGTCAAAGGCTGTAGATCTCTCTCTGTTTATGATTTGGGATGTTTTATGTTTTGGATTTGTAGTATGCTATGAGTTTTGGAATCTAGAACTTGTAGCAGGACCAGATCATTCTTAGAATGTCAGATAATCATGGACAAAGATCGTTGACCGACCATGACTTTCTAAAATCTGGAAAACCCAGATCGTGCCCAGAAAGAGCCTGAGAACTTTTTCAAGCGACTAGATCTGCCAGTGTGTTGTTGTTTTGATTCTATTATGGTAACTGAGTTGCAGCTTGTTATGTTTACTATGGATATATGCCTTTAGATCCCTTATATCATCATTGTATTGAACACAATGGAAGGTCAAACTAGCTTACTAGTTCACGAAATCTGTTTCTGGAAATTCCAGAAAATTCAAGAACATGTCTTCTGACATGGTTTTACCGGCCTAGATCTGCTTGATATGTTGTTGTTAAACTGATTTGTTGTTATATTAATGTTCCTTGTCATGTATAGAATAAATTTGAACCATTTAAACGATATAAATCATGACCAGAACAAATGATTAAATGAGCTTTAAAGTGACACCATAACACTGCCTAGGTTTCTGGGTTACCCAGAAAACCCAGGAACTGTCTGACAGTAAGTTTATGACCCAAGATCTTTTAGTATGTTATTGATTTATGTTTATAGTTGTATGTAGTTTGTAGTTTAGTAGATGGACAGTAGATGTATGCTAGTTTAACTCCTAGTTGTGAAACCCCAGATTTTATGAATAAAGAATTAATTTTCTCGAAATAAATTTTTTTATATTATGGTGTGAATTTGAGATAATGTTATAGTTGTGGGTAATATTTATAAATTTTGCAAAGTATGCAAGTTATCATATTATATTCGATTGGTCGGGGAATATTCATTTTAAACAAGAAATATTCGTACGACGGCACAATCATTGGTGGACCCCACAACGAAATTATTGTCGGATTGAGAAAACGACAAAAATATTTTATTGAAAATAATCTGGCGGAAGTTTTACCGTTGATCCGTTGAACTACTTGGTAGTAAAAGTACGAAGAATACGCGTTGTTGCATAGTAGCATCTGGTATTGATTATTGATATTTATGTGAGAAGTCACTCGCTTTTGTTCAATTATTGCTACAATAGTTCTTTTGATAGTATCTCACATTATTTGATTCAATTATTGTTGATTTAGAAGTTTTGTTTTATTCGTATTATTAACGTAATAAAATAGAAACATCTTTTATATAAAATAGAATACTTTATTAAAGTTATTCTATAAATAGAATATATTATATTTTATTATGCATAGTGTTTTGCATAGTAAAATCTTTTTATATAAAATGTAATACTTTATTAAAGTTATTCTATAAATAGAATATATTATATTTTATTATGCATAGTGTTTGCATAGTGCCCGTGATAGTGTTTGCATAGTAAAACTCTTTTTATATAAATAGAATATATTATATTTTATTTAAAAGATTTTTCTTTAAATATGGACCGTCGGGTTTAAAGTAAATCAATGGACCGCTCATGGATTAGTTATTATGCATTCCATTTTCCTATAAATAGAAGCTCATTCCTTCATTATTTTCTTACTTAATTCACCGAACTCTAGAGAGAGAAACTATAGAAAGAGACTATAGAGAGAGAAGAAAAGTTTTCTCGCTACTTCACTACTCTTATATCAAGTATTATTTTACTGGTAAGTAATATTATTTCTTTTGTATTCATGAAGAGAACTTCGTTATTCCATTCTTTATTATTCTGCTTTGAATAACCAAGATATGTGGACTACCCTATACTTGGTGACATTCTTCTATTATTTCATCTTTATTATTCGCCGGAATATCCTCATGCATGCTATATACGGACCTGGTTCTATTTTTTTTATTATTCCGCCTTTATTATTCTCGCCGGAATATCCCTATTGCTATCTGCAGGACCTGGTTCCATCATTTATTATTCGTTGGAACATCCCGCTTGTGAATTTCACCGACCGGTTCCGTTATTATTATTACGTTGGAATAACCGCCTCATGAGAAGTACCGCATGCATGGTGATATCTTTTGTTATTCCATTCGGTATTATACTCAGTTGATTAAAATTTTGACTTCTATACTCCATGAAATTAGTGGAATATCCCTGATATTTGCGCTTCATCCAGTATTTTTCATGGAAATATTCTTCTGAACATTCTTGAATTTTATTCTACAAAGAAGTATCATGTTGACAATTTGGACATTATTAGTTCTTGGACAAATTAATTCTTGAACTTGTTTAATTGAATTCTTATATCATTGTCATCATCCTCATGTTTATGTTATGTTGAAAGTCATCTGTGGCCTGTAGTGCATAGATGGACTTGGTATGATTATGACCAGGGATTATTCGGTATAATCATGACCGTAATGTTACAAATGATGTGAAAATTAAAAGTCCTCATTGGCCGCAGTAGTGCATTGATGGACGCTTTTGGTATGATTATGGCTATGGATTCTCTTCTTGCCAAGGGAGCAAAGATGAATTGTTTTATGGCATGATCGGGACCGTTGATGAAAAACACGATTATCTTTGGGCTCGTAGTGCATGGATAATTCGTGGTCGTGATACTAAAGAATATCCTTGGTCTCGTAGGGCGTGGATGATTTAATGATGTGGATTATCTATCGAGCCGAGTCTCAAATGATAAAAGTGATGAAAAACTTTTTAAATCATAAAAGATAGTAGATTCTATTCTCTACTTGACTCTTTTAATGGATTGCTTGTTCTGCTGCAGTTTAAACTTGATGTCTATTGTATTTTATCAGTTTAACATTGTTGAAGGCTAACGATAATTTATTCTGCATTATCTTAGTCATAATATTTCTTACTGGGCTAGTTGAGCTCACCCTTTCTTTCATCGGTTCTCTTCAGGAAATGAGAATATAACTGGGACGAGTCTGGGAACGAAGTGATGGTCCAGAGGATAGCATTAGTAGTCCTCACTATTCTGTGAAATAGTGTGATAATAATTGTAATGAGGACTCCTTTTGAGTTTGTATAATCTCTAGTAGATAATATTTGTATTCAAACTCACAGTTTATGTTTTGTCGTATTGTACACTATGCTGGTATTAGTAAGTTGTAATTGAATTACGTACCATGTATATCTGGCGACCCAAGATGGGTGATGTATACCTAATTTTGGGGGCGCCATGCTTGGTATCAAAGCTTAGGATATGATCCCGGGTGAGATGTGAGACAAGAACTAGGAGGGAGAGACGGGGAATTCTTCGCTAGTATGACCTACCTAAGTTTATTTGGTATTTAATTGGTCGGTCAAAGTATAGGGATAATATGTGATATGTTAATTAACCCTTGTTTTGTGGCGGTGTTTGAAAATGGCATCCGAGAATGTTGAGATTATCAATGGAGCACGTGGAGACCGCTGAGTCTCCACAGATCAATAATCGTGGATAATGTGCAACCAGAGGACAATACTCCTCATGAAAACAATAACATCGATGAAATGGTGAATGATGGGATGGTTAGAGGTTTTATGCAATTCATGCAACAACAAAAGTAAGGCGCCCCGCCCAAAATGCGGTAGAAATATCGATAACTTCCTGACCATCACCGCTAAGCGCTTTAAAGAGCAATTCATGCAACAACGGGAGAAGGCAGCTCCTGTCCATAATGTAGGTGGAAACAATGGTAACCCACTGTTGGTCACCGCTAAGCAGTTCAAGGAGCTGGGACCACAGGAGTTTTTGGGAAAGCCAGAACCACTTAACGCGGAGACATGGATAAAGCAGATTACCAAGATATTTGATGTCTTGGAATGCTTAGAGGAGCAAAAGGTTCCATTCGCCACCTTTATGTTGCGTGAAGAAGGAGATCATTGGTGGGAATCTGTAAAACGTACCAAGCCTGAAGCACTCAAGATGTCTTGGGAGAAGTTCTAAGAATTATTCAACGACAAGTACTTTCATGAAAGTATTCGTCACATGAAGGAGGTAGAATTCATCAAGCTGGAGCAAAACAATATGACCGTGTCGCAGTACGAGGCTAAGTTTGCGGAGTTATCCCGATTTGCATCCCATTTGGTCGATAATGAGGAGCGAATGACACGAATGTTTTTGCGAGGTTTGAAACCCGATATACGTCAATACCTTATTTCTCACAAACTTTGTTTATATTCAGATGTTGTGAATAGGGCTCGATTATTGAGAGCACGATAATGAGTCAAGACAACCAAAAAGGCAACGACCAACAACACGATAATAATCATACATGGCCGTGGCAACGGTCATCGGAACAACGATAACCATCGTGGGGGATATTATCATGCCAAGAATGGTAACCATTTAGGGTGGTAATCATGGCCAAGATAATAAGAATGGACATTTTAAGAAGAGAAGGTTCAACAATGACGTGAAGACGCCCCAGCATCAAAGACCTGTTTCAAAGGAAGAAGAACGCCCATCGGTCAGATGTTTCAAAAATGCGGACAAGAGGGACACATCCGTCCAAACCATGACGCGCAACAATCCAAAGCGTGTTTTAATTGCGGAAGAGAAGGTCACCTAGCTCGATTTTGTCGTATGGTGAAGTCAAGTCCAGCTGGGATAGTGATGCCAAAGGATGTCCCAGACAAGCTAAAGCCGGTAGTTTAAGAAAGAGCGTTTTTTTTTCGTGACAATGAACCTGAATAAAATTATCACGGGTATGTTAGTCATAAACTCTTGCGAAGTCTATACCGTGTTAGATACCGGTTCTACTCACTCTTTTATTTCACTTAGTTGTGTTTCAATATTTGAAGTTAATTCCGGAGAAGTTAGACTTTGATATATCTGTTTAAACTCAGTTCAGAGAAACCTTCGTTACCTCAATTATTTATAAATCTTGTTCAAATCAACACTTTCACGTTACGTGTTGATCTTGTCTCTTTGAAAATACTTGCCTTTGATGCGATTTTAGGAATCGATTGGTTAACTACTCATCATGATTTTCGTAAGGTTGTTAGCTTTCATATTCCTAACCAACCTGTTATGCGAATTCAAGAAACTAAACCACTAAAGTCAATCATTGTCATATCAAGCCATAAATAAAGAGCCCTAATCCTTTCGTTGTTGACTTTCTTGTGTGGAATGCACCGAAGCCAGACTTTCTGTAGGCGACGTCGTGAATGACGATGACAAGTTGATAGGTATCATTGTGAGGTGCTATCTAGGTTAAGGGATAGAAGTTACAGTTGGTATCAATGTGACGTACTATCCAAGTCTTGGATGAGAGTAACAGTTTTGAATGATATTTCTATCATTAATAAATCTCTTGACGTATTCCTAAAGACTTCTTAGCCTACCCCTAGAGCATGAAATCGAATTTTGTATTGACCCCGGTACAAAACCCATTTCTTAAACCCTCAAAATATTTCTTCAACCAAAACGAACGTATAATGCGCCAAAGACGTTGACTCGAGCTATTGAAGATTACGATCGTACCATTCAATATCATCGTGGAAGAGCGAACGTGGTAGCTGACGTGTTGAGTAGAAGATCGTATGCGTTTACAAGTGCGATGTTGTTAACACAAAGACTCATTTCGTATAACTTGCAAATGATGAAGATAGAGTTAAAGACTCTAGGGACCCACGTGAAGATAACGAATATACGAGTAAAATCGACTTTAATCGATAAAGTTAAAGACGCTCAAGCTATATACCCGAATCTAATGAATGTGAAGAAGAAGGTTCAAGAGGGATTTATTCTAGAAGCAAGAATTGCTGAAGAGAGGAAATCTCAACCCTTGATTTAATTAGCCCATTTGAAATCCTCGATTGAGTAGGAACTGTGGCTTATAGACTCGTTTTACTGCTAAGTATGTCGCATGATCATAACGTTTTTAACGTATCAATGTTACGTAAATATGTGGATGACCCGAACCACATTATTAATTTAGAATCGGACGAGATAGCGGATGATTTAACGTATGAGATCTCGTGTTAAAATCTTGGATAAGAAGAATCGTATCCAACACTCAAGGGTTATACCTCAAGAGTTAGAATCTGAAATGAAGTCAATGTATCCTCACCTGTTCGGCATACCAGGTACGTACGTAAATTTCGAGGGCGAAATTCCATAAGGAAGGGAGATTGTGAAACCCAAGATTTTATAAATAAAGAATTAATTTTCTCGAAATAAATTTTTTTATATTATGGTGTGAATTTGAGATAATGTTATAGTTGTGGGTAATATTTATAAATTTTGCAAAGTATGCAAGTTATCATATTATATTCGATTGGTCGGGGAATATTCGTTTTAAACAAGAAATATTCGTACGACGACACAATCATTGGTGGACCCCACAACGGAATTATTATCGGATTGAGAAAACGACAAAAATATTTTATTGAAAATAACGGCAGAAGTTTTACCGTTGATACTGTTGAACTACTCGGTAGTAAAAGTACAATGAATGCAGCGTTGTTGCATAGTAGTAACACGGTATTGATTATTGATATTTATGTGAGAAGTCACTCGGTTTTGTTCAATTATTGCTACAATAGTTGTTGATAGTATCTCACATTATTTGATTCAATTATTGTTGATTTAGAAGTTTTGTTTTATTCAGTATTATTAACGTAATAAAATAGAAACATCTTTTTATATAAAATAGAATACTTTATTAAAGTTATTCTATAAATAGAATATATTATATTCTATTATGCATAGTGTTTTGCATAGTAAAATCTTTTTATATAAAAAATGAATACTTTATTAAAGTTATTCTATAAATAGAATATATTATATTTTATTATGCATAGTGCCAAGATAGTGTTTGCATAGTAAAAATCTTTTTATATAAATAGAATATATTTTATTTTATTTAAAAGATTTTTCTTTAAATATGGACCGTCGATTAAAGTAAATCAACTGGACCGTTCATGGATTAGTTACTATGCATTCCATTTTCCTATAAATAGAAGCTCATTCCTTCATTATTTTCTTACGAATTCACTGAACTCTAGAGAGAGAAACTATAGAGAGATAGAAGAAAAGTTTTCCGCTACTTCACTACTCTTATATCAAGTATTATTTTACGGTAAGGAATATTATTTCTTTTGTATTCATGAAGAGAACTTCTGTTATTCCATTCTTTATTATTCTTCTGGAATAAACAGTATACGCGGACTAACCTATACTTGGTGACATTCTTCTATTATTCTATCTTTATTATTCTTTAATATCCGGAATATCACATGCATGTTATATATTTGGACTGGTTCCATTTTTATTATTCCGTCTTTATTATTCTCGTTTAATATCCTCGTATGTGCTATACGTCGGACTGGTTCCATCATTTATTATTCTGCATTGGAACATCATCCGCTTGTGAATTTCACGACACGGTTCCGTTATTATTATTACATTGGAATAAATAAATATGGCAATCTTCGCATGCATGGTGATATCTTTTGTTATTCCATTCGATTATTATAATCGGTTAATTAAAATTTTGACTTCTATACTCCATGAAATTAGTGGAATATCCTTGATATTTGCGCTTCATCCAGTATTTTTCATGGAAATATTCTTCTGAGCATTCTTGAATTTTATTCTACAAAGAAGTATCATGTTGACAATTTGGACGTTATTGGTTCTTGGACAAATTAATTCTTGAACTTGTTTAATTGAATTCTTATATCATTGTCATCATCCTCATGTTTATGTTATGTTGAAAGTCATCTGTGGCCTGTAGTGCATAGATGGACTTGGTATGATTATGACTGAGGATTATTGAAGATAATCATGACCGTAATGTTACAAATGATGTGAAAATTAAAAGTCCTCATTGGCCCGTAGTGCATTGATGGACAATTTTTGGTATGATTATGGCTATGGATTCTCTTCGGCCAAGGGAGCAAAGATGAATTGTTTTATGGCATGATCAGGACCGTTGATGAAAACACGATTATCTTTGGCCTGTAGTGCATGGATAATTCGTGGTCGTGATACTAAAGAATATCCTTGGCCTATAGTGCGGGGATGATTTAATGATGTGGATTATTTATTGAAATTTGAGTCTCAAATGATAAAAGTGATGAAAACTTTTAAATCATAAAAGATAGTAGATTCTATTCTCTACTTGACTCTTTTAATGGATTGCTTGTTCCATTGCAGTTAAACTTGATGTCTATTGTATTTTATTAGTTTAACATTGTTGAGGCTAATGCTAATTTTATTCGCATTATCTTAGTCATAATATTTCTTCTTGGGCTAGTTGAGCTCACCTTTCTCTTCACCGTCTCTCTTCAGAAATGAGAATATAGTTGGGACTAGTCGGGGAGCGGAGTGATGGTCCAGAGGATAGCATTAGTAGTCCTCACTATTACGTGAAATAGTGTGATAATAATTGTAATGAGGACTCCTTTTGAGTTTGTATAATCTCTAGTAGATAATATTTGTAGTCAAACTCACAGTTTATGTTTTGTCGTATTGTACACGACAGTGGTATTAGTAAGTTGTATTTGAATTCTGTACCATGTATCTGGCGACCCAAAATGGGTGATGTATCCCTAATTTTGGGGGCGTCACACTAGTCATCAAACGTGTTGGTTACAGTGGTTAGTCAAAGTAGGCAGTATGAGCATGAAATGCGTTTTCTGGAATTTCTAGAAAATCAAGAACAGTTCTGACAACCTTTTTAATGGCCCAGATCTTTTAGCTTGATGATTGTTAAACCTGATACGTGCTTGATTCATGTACCCTACTAGTTATTCTACCCGATTGACGCCTGTCAGAACACCCATAACATGAGCAGTTGCTAGATATTAGGTCAACAAGAGGCGTGAATGGCCATGATTTAAAATTACGGGTCGCCCGAAATATGATGAACACGCTGAATGACTAGTTCAAAGCTTAATAACTTTTGATTGTGATGAATTATGACCTGGTTATTTGTTGGTTCTTGCAGTGTTACATTAACACTACAAGATCTGACCATTAGGTAGCCCAGAAACATAGTAGACACTGAATTAAGCTTGGTCAAACAAGCTCACTCGAAAACTGACTTTGCATGCTTGGGTTTCTCAAGAACACCTAACGCGACAGATTCTGTCGCCAAAGGGCTTTAGCGACAGACTTAGTAAAATTAATTAATTTAATTTCTAAAAATCATTTAAAAATAGTAAATAAATTCTAAAAATTACAAAAATAGTTTTAAAAATTATTTGAAGTTATAAAAATTAACTTTTAATAATTTGACATATTTTTCATAAATATTAATATTTATTTGGATATTATTTGTATTTAAATTATTTAATAAATACATTAAATAAATTAATTAAAATGATTTTATTGTATTAAAAAATCATTTTTAAATAATAATAAGGTAATTAATAATATTTTAAGTTATAAAACATAACTTTTAATATTTTAAGATAAGTTTCATTAATTATTAAATATTAATGATGTTAGAAAAATTAATTAAAAATAATTTTAGTATTATAAAAATCATTTTAAATGAAAATAAATAGTTTAAAAATATTTTAAGTTATAAAATATAACTTTTGATATTTAAAGGTAAATTTCATTACTAATTCAATATTTATGATATTAAGTTTATTTAATAATTATATTAAATAAATAGTTTAAAAATGATTTTATTGAATTAAAAATCATTTAAAAGGAAACAAATGAATTAAAAATATTGAAGTTATAATAAATAACTTTTTATATTTTGATAAATAATAAATTAATATTCTAATATTAATGGTAATTATTTAAAATAATTTTAAATGTTTTAAAAATCATTTAATGGTAATATTAATACTTTAAAAATATTTTGAGTTATTATAAATAACTTTAATATTTTGAAAATGGTTTCATTAATAGTTTGATATTAATTAAATATTAATGATAATAGAATTAGTTAATATTTAAATCATTTAATAATGATTTCAGAGTTTGAAAATTCATGATAAAGTATAATAATTATTTAAAAATTATTATAAGGCTATGAAAAAAGAATATGACTGATATTTAAAATATCTAAACGACTATTGAACTGCAGGATAGAGTCTTAGGGGGTGTTTGTTTAGAGCTGAATGGAGCTGAATCTGAATGGCTGAATCGGTTAGTGTGTTTGTTTTGGTCTGAATGGCTGAATCGGTAAGATAGGGCAATTTGAATGACTAAATCGATTTTTGAAATTTGAATGGGTGAATGAGCAAATTTGAATGAAGTAAAAAGAATTAAAAAAATTAAAAAAAAATTAACTATTATATTAAGTAATATTAAATAAATTTACAACAATTTTGAATTTTTTTAGAGGGGGTGAAATAATAATGTTTTGTCATTCATATGTTTCAGATAAGTCAATTATCAAACAATTTTTTTCATTCAGATTCAACTCATTCAGATTTAGATTCAGCTCATTCAGATTAAGATTTAGATTAAGATTTATTAAGTTTTTATCAAACACCCCCTTAGACTCGATATTTACCCGATAAAGCCGTCGGTACACCGAAATATTTCAGAAATTGATTTGGACTTAGATAATTTGACTAGATACATGTTTGTTTATGATGTAATGTGTACGACCCCGAATTTTATGAAATAAAAGTATTTAATTTTTCTATTCAGTAAATGGTTAAATTAATTAAAGTTAAAGTTAAGGGTCATATATGAATTTTTTTTCAAAATACGCAAGTGGTTATAAAGTATTCATTATTGTCGGGGAATATTCGTTTGGTCGTGGAATATTCTTTTCCGTTTGGGAATATTTGTGCTGACGCATTTGCGCATCTATTTGTGGGCCCCATGCTTGAATAAGCGCCGGAAGAAGGAAGCGACAAGTTTGAGTTTTTATAAATAACAGCATAATGGTTACCGATTAACACTATTGGAATACCCGGTGGTTAAAAATAAGAACGATGTCTGCGTTATTGCACAAGATGCACTGCGGTATTGCAAGTATTTTGAAATTATTGATTCTTACGTAAGAAGACACTACTCAATAATGGTTACACGGTAATACTTTATTCAATATTTTATTTTATTGATTCAATAATTGCTACGTTGATATTTTATATTATTGTTATTTCAATAATTATCACTGCACAGTATCTCCATTATCAGATCAATAATTCATATTATTTGAATAATATAATTAGATAACATTATTAGCAATGTCTAGAAAATTTTGTCAAGGAGAGGTTTGGTCACTTAATTGCGCGCCAGTAAGGAGAAATCCTTATCGGAAGGCCCCCTCTTTCCTGGGAACGACCTGGTTGTCATAATTGTGATTCTGTAATATTATTTGTGAATAATTAATTATTGATTTATATGATAAGGAAATATTTATTTGACGTGGATATAAATGATGGATTTATTTATGTGGTTATAAATGAAGGAATTAATGTTGAGGTGTTTTGTCAGTATTTTGTCGGATTGGAGGTATTAAAAGATCAAATCAGTGTTCTTGAGATATATTACGTGAGTTATAATTTTTAATCCGACCGTTGGATCGTTGTGATTTTTGGATATGTTATACATAAATAAGTTGAGTATATGTCCACAAATTTTGAACCATTAAAAATGAAAGTATAATTTGTTATGAATTTTAAGAGGTGATTGATTCAGAAATTAGGTTTATAAATGATTTTGGTGAAAAATTCTAGAATTGGTGGCCCCACTTATGGTTGGTGAAGAAATGTACTGAATTTTATTTCAAATGTGGTGAGTGGGAATAGTAGCAGGTAAAGCCATCAGGTTACAGGTCAAGTCTGCTTTGGCGTTCTAACATTTTCCTATAAATAGAGTGCTAAGTTAGAATTGAAAATCACACCAGAAACAAGTTTTCTCTCTTTCTCTCTCTATATTATCAAGCATATTTTTGTGAGTATTTAGATACTTTGAGAGTTGCTATTCAGTGCAAGGTTCCCTCGGCTTTATATCCGATATTCCGGTCAGAAGTACTGCTCTTTTGAGGTAGGGGATTTTAAGGGATTGTAAGGAATGCTATTTTTTCATAATGATGTTATTCTTTCAATATAATTATACTGAAATATTGGTATGGATTTTATTGTGGAATTTTTACCTTTTTGTGTTGGGGTTACTATTCACGTATATGGTACTATTCACGTATACGGTATTATTCACGTATACGACACTATTTATGTATGTGGCACTATTTACGTATCTGACATTATTTACGTATACGGTACTATGTACGAATACGAAGTACTATTCACGGGTTACTATTCATGAATTACTATTCATGAGTTACTATTCACGAGTTACTGTTCATAAGTACTATTCACAATAAAATTGGTTTCTTTTTCTGACTAAATTATCGTTGATTTATGAATCTTACTCTTGAAATTAAATCCATGTTTTGATGATATTGTTTTTATTATCATATATAACATTTTTATAATTCTGGTTTCTTTGACTTGAGTGTAAAGATGGGTAAATTATTGGTATGATCATGACTATGAGTTCTCTTTGGCCAGTAGTGCAAAGATGAATTGTAACTAGTACGATCATGACCATTGAATTTACAATTGAATATTTTTAGCTTAAGTGCAAAGGTGAATTGATCAACATGGTTATAATTATGGTTTATATAGATTTTGAAATGATTATATATTTCTTTGAGATATTAATATATTTGGCCTGTAGTGCAAAGATGAACTATTATTGAATATCTTTGGCCTGAAGTGCAAAGATGATCTGTTGTTGAATATCTTTGGCCCGTAGTGCAAAGATGACCTGTTGCTGAATATCTTTGGCATGTAGTGCAAAGATGAACTATTGACGAATATCTTTGGCCCGTAGTGCAAAGATGAATTATTAGTATGATTATGAACAGGAACTGTGATTTGGTATAACCATGATCTTTGATGTTTGAGTAAAGACATGTGACAAAAATTATCTTAAATCCTCCGGATGCGAAGAGAATTTAGAATCACAATTATGATTATGAGTTATTCATATGATTGTGGACGAGTGAAGCATTGATTGATGTTACGGGGATAAAACATTGTTGGTGGTCTTTTAACGTGAGAAGATAATAGACTTTATGATTTATTTGACTCTTCTAATGGATTCGCTCATTCTGCACGCAACTATGGTTGAAAAAGTTTTAGCATCTACCATATGTTCTAAATCTCGATTTATTACTGATGAATGCTATTGATAATTTAATTATCTTTAGTCATGATATTCTTTCTTTGGCTAGTTGTGCTCACCCTTTTGCTTCACAATTCCTTTTAGGAAATAAGAGTGTAATTTGAATTGAGCGAGGGATATGAGGGAATAGAACGGTGGTCTCTAGCTGTGGAGGTTCTCCCTAAACGGTATAGAAAAGTGTGTTGTATTTTATACATCATTTAGTAGTTAAATTTGGTGAATCAAATAGGGTAAGGCGAACCCAATGTTGGAAGGGTGTTTTGCCACTATCATACAAGATGTCTAATGACATACAACCTCGTGTTATCATAAGACAGGGTTGTGCACATCCACTTGCTGAGTATATCTACGAGCACTACCTATATAAACTTGGAGTTTGGTTGGAGTATAGTTCTCAATTAGAGACAGTGGAGATAGTCATATGTCAAGATAAGACTCACCATTGGAAAGAACATGATAGTAATCTTCTCGTTTTTCTTTGGGGTCTATTGGATCAACCAAGGATAATTCTGTGGGCATATGATATCTATCATAACCTGAGCGGATGGCCTCCCATATGCGAAGGTTTCTTGAGCACTTCCCAAAGATTTTAATTTCTAAAACAGTTATTGATTGTACCTTTATGTAAGGTGCTATTGTGACGTGATATCCAAGGTTGGGACATGAGTCACAGTTGGTATATATTTGTATCAAAACTCACAACATATGTGTTGTTGTATTTTACACGACAATTGTAGTAATAAAGTTGTAGTTATTTTTTGAACCATGTATTTGGCAACTCAGAATAGGTTGGATAGATTGGACCTATTTTGGGGGCATTACAGTTGGTATCAGAGCCATAAGTGTGAAGAGCCCCGAGCCTCTCGCTGGTGACTTCTTGTTGATGGGGGATGCACCAAAGCCAGACTCTCCGTAGGGGACGCCGTCTTTTGGTGGCAAGTTGATAGGTATCATTGTGAGGTGCTGACACAAGTTGGTGTCTAGAGTCACAGTTGGTATCAGAGCTTAGGGATATGGTCTCTGGCGGAGATCGGGGAATAGAACTAGGAGGGGAGAGATGAGTAAATCCTTCGCTAGTGTGTCCTACCTAAGCTTATTTGTTGGTCAGTCATAATATGGGGATATTATGTTATATGTTAATTTGTTCAATTAACCCTTATTTTGAAGTTGTATTCTAGAATGATATCTGAAATACAGGAGATGAGCAATAGAGAAATCATGATGACAGGGAAGATGGAATCTGAAATGAATGCAAGGTATTCTCAACTCTTTGAAATACCAGGTACGTAAATTTTGGGGACAAAATTTCATAAGGAGGGGAGATTGTAAGACCGCGAATTTTATGAAATAAAGGTATTCAATTTTTCTATTCAGTACATGGTTAAATTGATAAAAGTTAAAGTTAAGGGTGATATATGAATTTTTTTTCAAAATACGCAAGTGGTTATAAAGTATTCATTATTTTCGGGGAATATTCGTTTGGTCGTGGAATATTCTTTCTGTCGGGGAATATTCGTACGACGGCGCAGCTATTTATGGGCCCCATAACGAATAACTTTCGGAAGAAGAAAACGACAAGTTTGAGTTTTTATAAATAATCTTAGCAGTAATGGTTACCAAATTAACACTATTGGAATACCCGATTGGTTAAAATACGATGAATCTTGCGTTATTGCACAAGAGAAAGATGGCACTGCAGTATTATAAGGTATTTTGAAATTATTGATTCTTACGTAAGAAGACACTACTTCAATAATGGTTACGATAATTCTTTATTCAATATTTTATTTTATTGATTCAATAATTGCTACGTTGATATTTTATATTATTGTTATTTCAATAATTGTCACTGCACAGTATCTCCATTATCAGATCAATAATTCATATTATTTGAATAATATTATTAGATAACATTATTGGCAATATCTAGAAAGTTTTGTCAAGGAGAGGTTTGGTCACCTAATTGCGGCGCCAGTAAGGAGAAATCCTTATCGGAAAGCCCCCTCTTTCCTGGGAACGACTGGTTGTCATAATTGTGATTCTGTAATATTATTTATGAATAATTAATTATTGATTTATATGATAAGGAAATATTTATTTGATGTGGATATAAATGATGGATTTATTTATGTGGTTATAAATGAAGGAATTAATGTTGAGGTGTTTTGTTAGTATTTTGTCGGATTGGAGGTATTAAAAGATCAAATCAGTGTTCTTAAGATATATTACGTGAGTTATAATTTTTAATCCGACCGTTGGATCGTTGTGATTTTTGGATATGTTATACATATATAAGTTGAGTATATGTCCACAAATTTTGAACCATTAAAATTGAAAGTATAATTTGTTATGAATTTTAAGAGGTGATTGATTCAGAAATTAGGTTTATAAATGATTTTGGTGAAAAATTCTAGAATTGGTGGGCCCCACTTGTGGTTGGTGAAGAAATGTGCTGAATTTTATTTCAAATGTGGTGGGTGGGAATAGTAGCAGGTAATGCCATCAGGTTACAGGTCAAGTCTGCTTTGGCGTTCAAACATTTTCCTATAAATAGAGTGCTAAGTCAGAATTGAAAATCACACCAGAAACAAGTTTTTTCTCTTTCTCTCTCTCTCTCTATATTATCAGGCATATTTTTGTGAGTATTTAGATACTTTGAGAGTTGTTATTCAGTGCAAGGTTTCTTCGGCTTTATATCCGATATTCCGGTCAGAAGTACTGCTCTTTTGAGGTAAGGGATTGTAAGGGATTGTAAGGAATGCTATTTTCTTCATAATGATGTTATTCTTTCAATATCATTATACTGAAATATTGGTATGGATTTTATTGTGGATTTTTACCTTTTTTGTGTTGGGGTTACTTATTCACGTATATGGTACTATTCACGTATACTCAGTCTTATTCGTATATCGATACACTATTTATGTATGTGGAACTATTTACGTATCTGACATTATTTATGTATACGGTACTATGTATGAATACGGAGTACTATTCATGAGTTACTATTCATGAGTTACTATTCACGAGTTACTATTCACAAGTACTATTCATAACAAAATTAGTTTCTTTTTTTGACTAAATTATCGTTGATTTATGAATCTTACTCTTGAAATTAAATCCATGTTTTGATGATATTGTTTTTATTATCATATATAACATTTTTATAATCCTGGTGAAGAAATTTCTCTTTGACTTGAGTGTAAAGATGGGTAGATTATTGGTATGATCATGACTATGGGTTCTCTTTGGCCAGTAGTGCAAAGATGAATTGTGACTAGTATGATCATGACCATTGAATTTACAATTGAATATTTTTAGCTTAAGTGCAAAGGTGAATTGATCAACATGGTTATAATTATGGTTTATATAGATTTTGAAATGATTATATATTTCTTTGAGATATTAATATCTTTGGCCTGTAGTGCAAAGATGAACTGTTATTGAATATCTTTGGCCTGAAGTGCAAAGATGATCTATTGTTGAATATCTTTGGCCCGTAGTACAAAGATGACCTGTTGCTGAATATCTTTGGCATGTAGTGCAAAGATGAACTGTTGACGAATATCTTTGGCCCGTAGTGCAAAGATGAATTATTAGTATGATTATGAACATGAACTGTGATTTGGTATAACCATGATCTTTGATGTTTCAGGTAAAGACAGGTGATAAAAATTATCTTCGTCCTGGATGCGAAGAGGAATTTAGAATCACAATTATGATTGTAAGACCCCAAATTATTAATAAATGAAATTTAATTTCTTCTATTTATTATTTTGAAATAGTAAGGGTTGAATTGATTAATGTGGTTAGTTATGGGTAAAATGCGCAAATATTTTAAATAAGCGGTGGTTATAAAATATTCATTATTGTTTGGGGAATATTCGTTTGGTGTGGAATATTGGAATATTAAATACAATAAGTAGCGATCTTTTGTGGGCCCCATAACGGAAAAGTGATTGGATGAAGAAAATGACAAGTATAAGTTGTTTATAAATAACTTGGCGTAGTGGTTACTGAATTAACCTTTGTTGGAATACACAAATTGGTTAAAAACACGATGTCGTGTTGTTGCCGTAACACCTGATATTGCACCAATTATTGATTCTTACGTAAGAAGGCACTACTCAATAATTGTTATAGTAATTCTTATTGGTATTTTATTTTATTGATTTAATAATTCTTTGCGTTGATATTTTATATTCTTGTTGTTTCAATAATTGTCACACTACGGTATTTTCCATTATCGAAGCAATAATTCATATTATCTGAAAAATATTATTAGAAAACATTATTGGCAATGTCTTGAAAGTTCTGTCTAAGGATAGGTTTCGCCACCTAATTGCATTGCCTTGAGAAGGAAAATCCTTATTGGAAAGTCCCTCTTTCACAGGAGCGGCATGGTTGCCCGATCTTGTGATTCTGTAATATTATTTGTGAATAATTAATTATTGATTGATATGATGAGGAAAATATTAATTTTATGTGGTTATAGATGGAAATTTTTTTTAAAGTGACAATTGTTACAAATTGATATTTTATCTTTTCTGATAAAATAATATTTTATTATATTATATAATAATGATGATATTTTTTACAATGAATGTGGGATATTTGAGTATATGAGGAGGAAGAGTATTTTTGTTGCAAAAGTTGTTTAAAACATGTTAAACATGTCTGTGGGCCCATTTCTTGACTAAAATTTGATTATAGCTTGTAAAATCGCCCGTTTATGGATTTCGGTCAATCTCTATTTGGAATTTGGAAAAACTTTCTTCTAAAAAGTTGTAGAGAATTGAATTTCCTATAAAAATTCGCGAGATTCGAATTATCTAATAAAAGGGCTATTTATTATGAATTATTGAAGTTCCGAAGTTTCGAAATAATTGATTTGTGAAAGTTTTAATTATTTTAAACAACAAAAACGTTTTTGGAATGTGTGGAGGCATCATTAACATGTGCTAGGGGTTGAATTCAGATTCTTGAATGCGTAGGAAGATGTGGAAAAATAAATAATATTAATTTATTAAATTTTTTGCTTTGGTGTTCTAAGCATTTTCCTATAAATAGGGTGCTTAGGTTAGAATTGAAAATCACACCAGAAACTACAGATTTCTCTCTCTATAATATCGAGCATATTTTGTGAGTATTTTAGTACTTTGAGTATTGCTATACGGTGTAAGTTCTTTCAGCACCATATCCAGTATTCCAATCAGAAGTACTATTCTTTCTGAGGTAAGGGATATTATTTTTTTAAAAAAATCATATTATTTCTTCAATATCATTATTCCGAAATATTGGTTGGAACTTTTTATCAAATTTGGAACTTTTTTATGTCGGGGTTACTATTCACGAGTTACTATTCACGAGTTACTATTCACGAAACATGATGATGTTTTTTTTGAAATTTCTATCTTTTGGTGTCGAGTTCTTATTCACGATACATTATTCATTCACTTATTCACGAATCGACTATTCACGGAAAAATTAAATTTTCTTTTCTATGTCCAAGATTGTTTGTTATAGTTCCTATCTTTGATTGGATCTATGTTTTGGTCTTCATTCTTGAAGTTTACTCCACTTTGATTATTTATGAAGTATTTTCGAACTTGGGTTATTTAAAGTATGAATCCTTAATACTTGTTATTTTGTTTCTTTGGATTCGATTTTCTTTAAAATATTTTTATCATCCTCAGGTCTAAATGATGATATTCTTGAATATCTTTGGCTTTTTGTAGTGCAAAGATGAATGATTTCGATGAATATCTTTGGCCTATAGTGAAAAGATGAGCAGTGTTTAGATGAACATGACCAATCGATGAATATCTTTGTTTTGTGAGTGCAAAGATAAATATTTAATTCGGATATATATTGATTGATGTTACTGAGGATAAAATATCGACGATGAACTTTTAAATTCATATATAGAAGATAGTAGTTTGCATTCTCTACTTAACTCTTCTAATGAATTATTATTTCATTCGCGAAGATTGATTTAAAAGCTGGTTGTCTATTGTATTCTATTAGATTTTTCCTGTTGAAGACTAACGATAATTTGTTATGTATTATCTTAGTCATAATGTTCTTTCTTTGGGCTAGTTGAGCTCACCCTTTTCCTTTTGTTCCATTTTTCTTCTCGGAAAGGCGAGAATGTAGTAAGTACTAGTCGGGGTATGGAATGATGGTTCTAGAAGTTATTTTAGTAGTCCTCACCATTTTTGTAAAATAATGTATCAATAATTGAAATGAGGACTTATTTGAGTGTGGATATTGTCTAGATGACAATATTTGTATTTAAACTCATGATTTTTATGTTGTATTAATAAAGTTGTAGTTGTTTACATACCATGTATTTTGACGACTCGGAATGGGTGTTGTATACCTGTTTTGGGGGCGTCACAGTTGGTATCAGAGCTTAGGGATATGGTCTCTGGCGGAGATCGGGGAATAGTACTAGGTGGGGAGAGACGAGTAATCCTTCGCTAGTATGTCATACCTAAGCTTATTTGTTGGTCAGTTGAAGTATATGGTTAATATGTGATATGTTAATTTGTTTAATTAACCCTTGTTTTATGGCAGTATTTAAGAATGGCAGCTGAGAATATTAACGGTGGAGTTAATGAGACCATGGAAACACCTTTAATCACCACCGAGGGAACGCGGTAACAGAAGGCAATATTCCTCCTGTAAACAACACCACTGAGCAAAGCGATGAACGACGGGATGTTTAGGAGCTTTTGCCGTTCATGCAAAACCCAGACGAGGGAGACTCGTGTACAGGAATACGGGTGGAAATGATGAGCAACGCGGCTTGTCACGACCAAGCAGTTCAAAGAGTTGAGACCACGAATTTAAGGAAAATTTGGATCCGATCATGGCGGAAATGTGGGTCAAGCAAATTACCAAGATATTTGATGTCTTGGGATGCGGAGGAATGAAGGTTCCATTCGCCACCTTTATGTTCCGTGGTGAGGGAGATTCTTGGTGGTAGTACGTGAAACGCGTCCGACGACCTT
The DNA here is from genome assembly GCA_020205605.1 of Panax ginseng. Classification (NCBI taxonomy): domain Eukaryota; kingdom Viridiplantae; phylum Streptophyta; class Magnoliopsida; order Apiales; family Araliaceae; genus Panax; species Panax ginseng. Next base: position 44,656,593 of record CM035136.1, read on the forward strand.
GCACTCCGCATGTCTTGGGAAGCGTTTGAAACTTTTCAACAAAAAAATACTTTCTGAAAGTATTCGCCATATGAAGGAGGTAGAGTTTATTAGACTTGAACAAAACAACATGGCGGTGTCCCAATACGAGTGAAGTTCACAGAGTTATCGGTTTGCACCTCATTTGGTAGAGAATGAGGAGCGAATAGCGAGGATGTTTTGAGAGGTTTAAAACCCGAGATTAAGCAATATCTTATCTCTCATAAATTTTCTTTATATTCGGATGTTGTCAGCGAGGCTCAATTATTAGAGCGAGATAGTGAGTACGTTCAACCAAGGGACCTTAACTGTGGTCATACAACAAGCGTGATCATCGGAGCAATGAAAACCAGCGGGGAGGAAAACATTCAGACAAAAGCGGTAACCACTCTGGTGGTAATCGTGACCATGAAAATAGAGGAAGTGACTCGGGGGGAGATTTTAAAAAGAGGAGATTCAACAATGACAATGTGAAGAGCGTCAAAGACCAAAGAAGAATGGTTCCAAGGAGGAGAACGACCACCAGTCATATGCTATAAGTTGGGAAAAGAAGGACATATCAGCCCAAACTGCCCACAACAGTTTAAGGTATGTTATAACTATGGAAAGGAAGGACATATCGCTCGAGATTGCACTGTAGCGAAACTAAGTCCAGCGGGGATGGTGACAAGGCTGTCCCAGAAAAGTCAAAGTCAACGGTTCCTGGAAGAGCGTTTGTCATGACTGGTCAACATGCGAGGAACCCAAACGAGGTGATCACGGGTAAGCTAATCATAAATTCATGCGAAGTTTATACATTACTTGATACCGGTGCTACCCATTCATTTACCTCTCCTGCTTGTGCTCAACGTTTAAACTTGACTACGGAGAAATTAGACTTTGACCTATCTGTGGAAACTCCGTTAGGAGAAACTTTCATCACATCCACTATTTATAAATCTTGTTTGATCCAAGTTGGCACCATCACATTACCTGTTGACCTTATCTCTTTAAAGATACTTTCTTTTGATGTGATTTTAGGGATTGATTGGTTAACTACTCATCATGCCAAAATTGATTTTTTTTCGTAAGGTTGTTAGTTTTCATATTCCTAATCAACCTGTTGTGCGAATTCTAGCAACTAAACCATTAAAATCAATCACTGTCATATCAAGTCATAAAGCTATTCATTTATTGAAAAATGGATGTCAAGCTTAACCCATGTTATGGATTTGAATAAAGACACATCAGATTTGAATAATATTCCTGTTGTTATTGACTTTCCTGACGTATTTCCTGAAGAACTTCCCGATATACCTCCAGAATATGAAGTTGAATTCTTTATTGACCTTGAACCTGGTACAAAGCCCATTTCTAAAACCCCATATCGAATGACTCCTATTGAACTTCAGGAGTTAAAGGTCCAACTACAGGAGTTGTTGGACATCGGTTTCATTCGTCCTAGTACATCTCCTTGGGGTGCTCCTGTTTTATTTGTAAAGAAGAAAGACGAGAGTATGCGAATTTGTATCGATTATCGGGAATTAAACCATGTCACTATCAAGAATAGGTATCCGCTACCTTGTATTGATGACCTGTTTGACTAGTTGCAAGGAGCACAATTCTTTTCAAAGATCGATCTTAGATTCGGATATCATCAAATTTGAAGGTTAGGCGAGGATATTCCAAAGAGGCGCTTTTCGAACTCGATGCGGGCATTATGAATTCTTAGTCATGTCTTTTGGATTGACTAATGCTCCTGCGCTTTCATGGATATGATGAACCAGAGTATTCAAGGAATATTTGGATCGATTCGTTGTTGTCTTTATTAATGACATCCTCATCTATTCCAAAAGCCGTGAAGATCATGGCGCCATTTTGAAATTTGGTATCGCAAAGGCTTCGTGATAACAAGCTATATGCCAAGTGAAGAAATGCGAGTTCTTGCTTGAGGAAGTATCATTCCTTGGGCACATGGTGTCAAAACATGGAGTGTCTCATTGACGTGAAGATTGAAGCAATACAAAGTTGGGAGCAACCAAAAGACGTGGATAGAAATGCACGTAGCTTTTTGGGCTTATTTGGTCATTATCGGAGATTTGTGGAAGGATTTTCTAGAATCGCTACTCAGATTAACTCAATTTGACTCGTAAAGATACAAAATTTGTATGGAGCGAGGAATGCGAGAAAGAGTTTCAAGATCTCAAGAGGAGACTCATTTGGCACCTATTTTGACAATACCATCTGGTTGGATGGATTTGTTATCTCTGATGATGCTTTGCAAAGGGTTAGGATGTGTTCTCATGTATAGCGTGAGAAAGTCATAGCCTATGCCTCATGACAACTTAAAGAATATGAGAGGAATTATCCTACTCATGATCTAGAGTTAGCGTGATCGTTTTCGTGCTAAAGATCCTGGAGGCACTATCTATATGGGGAGACAGTGGAGATATATTCAGACCATAAAAGCCTCAAATATTTCTTCACTCAAAAAGAACTCAACATGCGGCAACGATGTTGGCTCGAGCTGTTGAAAGATTACGACCACACTATTCAATACCATCCTGGAAAAACAAACGTGGTAGCTGACGCGTTGAGTAGAAGATCATATATAGGAACGAGTGCGATGATGTCAAATATACACATAGAACCGACTTTAATCGAAAAAGTTAAAGTTGCTCAAGCCACAGACCCGGAGCTGATGCGTATGAAGAAGAAAGTACAAGAAGGTGTTATTTCGAATAAGAATCAATGAAGAAGGAATACTTGAGTTCATTCCGGACTTTGTGTTCCTAATGATTACGATTTGAAGTACAAGATCATGATGGAGGCACACAATACACCATTTGCATTCCATCACGGAAGTACCAAAATGTATCGTGATCTTGACATACATTTTGGTGGAACAATATGAAGAGAGAGATTGCAAAGTTTATCTCGATGTGTTTAACTTGTCAACGTGTAAAGGCGGAGCATCAAGTACCAAAGGGTCCATTGCAACCACTTGAGATTCTGAAATGGAAGTGGGAACACATTACCATGGATTTCGTTACGGGTCTTCCCAAGGTTTCTCAAGGCATAGATGCAATTTGGGTTATTGTTGATAGATTAATCAAGTCAGCCCATTTCTTGCCTATACGTGAGACTTATTACCTTGAACGTCTTGCTAGTATGTACGTAAATGAGATTGTAAGATTGCATGGCATGCCAGTATCCATAGTTTCGGATCGTGACCTAAGATTCACTTCAAGATTTTGGGTTAGCTTACAAAAAGCTATGGGAACGGAATTACGATTTAGTTCGGCATACCATCCTCAAACGGACGGACAATCAGAGAGGACTATTCAAACTCTTGAAGATCTATTAAGACTCTGTGTCCTAGACTTCAAAGGCAGTTGGGATATGTATTTACCATTGGTGGAATTCTCCTACAACAATAGTTATCAGGCAAGTATAGGTGTGGCTCCATTTGAAGCATTGAATGGACGAAAGTGTCGCTCTCCAATATGTTGGGATGAGGTAGGTGAAGCAACATTGTTGGGACCCGAGTTGGTACGTATGACTACGAAAAAGATCCAAATGATTCGATAACGTATAAAAATGGCACATGATTGACAAAAGAGTTATGCGGATCTTCATCGAAAGGACGTGGAATTTAGTATTGGGGATCATGTATTGTTGTGTGTGGCTCCATGGAAGGGAGTTACAAGATTCAGGAAGAGAGGAAAGCTCAATCCATGATTTATTGGTCCATTTCAGATTCTTGAACGAGTAGGAAATATGGCCTATAGACTCGCGTTACCTCCAAGTATGTCTCGTGTTCATAATGTTTTTCATATATACGTATACGTAAATATGTGAAAGACCCAAACCACGTTATTGAGTTAGAGCAGGACGAGATAGCAGAAGACTTAACGTCTGAAGAGGTGCCTGTCAAGATCTTGGATAGGAAGGAGCATGTCCTATGCACGAAGGTCATACCACAAGTTAAAGTTTTGTGGAGAAACCATACTATTGAGAAAATGACACGGGAGTTGGAAGCGGAAATGAAAGCGAGGTATCCTCATCTTTTGAAACACAGTATCGCGTCGCGTCGATTCGAGGACGAAATTTCATAAGGAGGGAGGTTGTAAGACCCCAAATTATTAATAAATGAAATTTAATTTCCTCTATTTATTATTTTAAAATAGTAAGGGTTGAATTGATTAATGTGGTTAGTTATGGGTAAAATGCGCAAATATTTCAAATAAGCAGGTGGTTATAAAATATTCATTATTGTCGGGGAATATTCGTTTGGTCGTGGAATATTCTTGCTGTCGGGGAATATTCGTACAACGACGCAGTCTTTTGTGGGCCCCATAACGGAAAGTGATTGGATGAAGAAAATGACAAGTATAAGTTGTTTATAAATAACGGCGTAGTGGTTACCGTTAACACTGTTGGAATACCCGATGGTTAAAACACGCGATGTCTGGCGTTGTTGCACAAGAAGACGGTATTGCACCAATTATTGATTCTTACGTAAAGAGGGCACTACTCAATAATTATTACGATGAGTTCTTGTTCAAATATTTTATTTTATTGATTCAATAATTCTTTGCGTTGATATTTTATATTCATTGTTGTTTCAATAATTGTCACTACACAATATTTTCCATTATCGAAGCAATAATTCATAATATCTGAATAATATTATTAGAAAACATTATTGGCAATGTCTAGAAAGTTTTGTCTAAGGAGAGGTTTGGTCACCTAATTGCGCGCCAGTAAGGAGAAATCCTTATTGGAAAGCCCCCTCTTTCCTGGGAACGGCCTGGTTGCCAATACTGTGATTCTGTAATATTATTTGTGAATAATTAATTTTTGATTTATATGATGAGAAAAATATTGATTTTATGTGGCTATAGATGGAGAAAATTTTTAAAGTGACAATTGTTAAAATTGATATTTTATCTTTTCTGATAAAATAATATTTTATTATATTATATAATAATGATGATATTTTTTACAATGAATGTGGGATATATGAGGAGGAAGAGTATTTTTGTTGCAAAAGTTGTTTAAAACATGTTAAACATGTCTGTGGGTCCATTTCTTGACTGAAATTTGATTATAGCTTGTAAAATCGCCCGTTTATGGATTTCGGTCAATCTCTGTTTGGAATTTGAAAAAACTTTCTTCTGCAAAGTTGTAGAGAATTTGTAATAACCCGAGATTTTCTATATAAAATAAATAAGAAATTTTGCGTATAAATTATTTATTTATTTATTTAATGACGAGAATAAGTGTCTAGTAATGTGAACGATAAATGCGAATATATTTATTACTTGAAAAATTAGAAATAATTTTGGAATAATTAATTACTACAAATTATATTTTTATGGTAATTAATTCTTGTAAGATGAAATGTTTTATTAATTATTTTTCATGAAAACATGATTGGAAATAATATATGAAGTGATAATTAGAATTATATAATAAATATTTTATTATATGATTTGTTTAGAATATTTAAGTTAATTATTTTAACTTGATTATTGATGTTATGTACGAAGAATAAGTCAGATATGAGATCCAAACCCTGGATTGGGATTGTGATCAAGAGATGAATAATAATATTATATTATTGTTATAATAATTTTACAATTACCATAAATATGTACCGTATGTGACGAGATAATATTGTGCATGTAATGACACCAATTAGGTCATAACATACTTTGTCGTTGTGAAACCCTAATTATTAAACTCGGTTATGAGATATAATCGAAAGTAGCGAATGTGTTATATAAAGGTTCTTTGTGTATAAGATGCCGGTAATTAGAAGAAAACCCTAATTACTATTTTTACGCCGATAATTAGGACAAACCCTAATTATTATAACCCTAATCAGTTGAAGTTAGAGATTGTAATGACTGTGTTAGAACATACACAGATAATAAGAGAACCCTAATGGTCAATTAAAAATCCTAATTGATGGCGTTAAGAAACCCTAATTAGAAAACCCTAATTTTTCAATCAAAAACCCTAATTTTAAATTATCAGGTTTAATTACGATGTTAATGTACAAGTGTTTTAATTTACCAAAGATAGAAAGTAATTGGTAAATGATAAGAATTACCATCTAGTGATTAAATACTACATTTAATTGCTATGTACAAAAATGCCCATGAAATTATATGTAAAATTACCAAAATACCCTTTTAGTGTATTATTAGTTATATTATTTATGGAATTTTAAAATCTAAAGTGATAAACCCTAATGGTTATGGGTAATGTCTATAATGCCCTTCATGGTAGACCTGAGAAGTCTAAACTACCCTTGCGCATTATTAAAGGAAGGAACCAATTATTAGGGTGAAAATGACTATTTTACCCTGTTTGTCCATTTAGTGCATTATTGGTGAATTATTTGTGCATTATTGTGTTACCAATCACCACAAATCCGGCCATTCAATCTAGAAATCACCTATGGACTGTAGTATTACCATCAATCAACCATTACAATCATTTCATACATTATTTATATGGATTAAAAGAGAGGAATGCACATTTACACTAAAATTGCTCACAAACACTTAGCTATTTTCTCATCAACCCCAAACCTCCTAAAATTGTCTTACCCATAAGCTCATAATCAAAGCCCGACCATCACAAACAACAAATAAGCATCAAGAAGTCGAAATCAAAAATCAAGCTTGAAAAGGTAGGAAACCTTAAATTCTAGAAATCCTTCGATTCGATGTTAATTGATGCAATTGATTGTTTAAATTTGTGTAATAAGGAGCTATTAATGTTCTGGGTTGTAAAAACACAGACCCATAACATCAAAGTGCTCAAAATCAAAAATTTAAGCAAGTTGAAAAAACCGAATTCTGTGATTTTGAAAAATGTCAAGCCTTATATCTCTGTGATTATTTACTTTTTTTTTGTTGTTTATAAGATGTTATGTGTAGCTTGTTATATGGTCTTTAATATGAAAAAAGAATAAAGTCTAGATCAGGTTGTAGATTGGGAGATATAAGCGATCAAACATGGTTGATCGAATCGAAAATCGCGAACCCGAAATTTTCTTGAGCTTAACGTCAGGTGTTTAAGTTTGACCGACTTGATCTCATTTGGTGTTTTGATGTTTTAATGTTATGGATCTTTTAAGTTGTATTCCTACATGTTGTCTACACACTGGAATTGATAGATCACGTAAACATTGCACGATAATCAAGTTATAGAGGTCCAAAGTAGGTACCCCGAACTATTCTTCGTGAAGAACAGCTTCGACAGCTACTTTGAGGTACGATTTCTCCCAGATTATATGTTGGATAGCCATCATGTTTGTTTGATCTTGTAGTCTTGTATTTCTTCTACATGATCTGACCAAGAAAATTTCCAGAATCGCGCACACACAAAAATACACACGGTCAAAGTAGGCCACTCGGTTTTGCCATAGGATTTTCAAGGTGCTCAAGAACACCTATAATGACGGTTACTGTCGCTATAGGGCCTTTATGACAGTTATTATTATTATTTTAGGAAATTAATTTAAAAATTAGAAAAATTAGATTTTAATTATTAAAAATACCAAATAAATTACGAAAAATTATTTTAAAGTCCAGAAAAATAGTTTTTAATTATTTTGAGTATATTTCATAAATATTTAATATTTTTGGAATATAAAAAGTATTTATTTATTTAATTATAATATTAAATAAATTATTTAAAAATAGTTTTAATTCATGAAAAATCATATTATGGTATAAGAAAATATTTTAAGTTATTTTCCATGACTTTTAATATTTTGTGATGAATTTCATTAATTAATTAATATTAAAGATATTAAAGTTATTTATTGATTATATTAAATAATTAGTTTTAAAATGATTTTAATAGTTTAAAAATCATTTTAAATAAAAATAAAGTATTTAAAGATATTTTGAGTTATAAAATATAACTTTTAATATTTAGAAGCTAATTTCATTAATAATTATATATTAATGGTATTTAGTTAATGATTTGTGATATTAAGTTTATTTAATATTTATATTAAATAAATAGTTTAAAAATAGTTTTATTTATTTAAAAATCATTTAAAGAGGATATTAAAGATTTAAAAATATTTTAAGTTATAATTAATGACTTTTAATATTTGGATAAATAGTACATTAATATTTAAATATTAATGGTAATTATTTAAAAATGATTTTAATTATTTTAAAAATCATTTAAGGGTAATATAAATGTTTAAAAATAGTTTGAGTTATTATAAATAACTTTTATATTTTAGTAATGGTTTCATTAATAATTTAATATTAATTAATTATTAATGATAATAGAAGTGTTTGATGTTTAAATTATTTAATTATGATTAGGCGTTTGAAAGTTATAGGTCAAACTAGTCGGTGACTTGAGAACAGGTTATGAAGTTACGAATTTGAAGAAGAACACCTATAATAATGATTATATCACTATAGGCCCTTTAGTGATGATTTGAATTATTTTAAATTTTTCAATTTACGGAAATTTGAAAATGATTAAAAATAAAATGTCCGATATTTGAGATGTTGAGGTATTGAATAAGAGTCTTAGACTTCAAGATTTACCCGATAAAAAAGGTTTCGATGATGCCGATAAATGTCAGACCTTATAAAAGAAAGAAAAGGCTACTGTAAGAGCATAGATGAGATATTTGAAAAATATATAAAAATATTTCAAGTATAAAATAGGAACTAAAAGTATGATCATTGTGATTATGTGATTAGACTATGTGCTGACTGTAATAGACAGTACTATGTTGTATGATATATTGTTCTAATTGAACGAATGATCTGATTATTGATAGGTTGTGATAAAGAGATAAAATCTAAATTGAGATTTGTAATCAGCAAATCAGGCAAGTATCTTACCTTTGCATTTCCTTTATGCAATGGACATGAGTAAGAGAGTTTCAGAATTCTTTTCTATTCCTGTACAGATTATGTACGCTTTGATTATCAACATGTTAGCTCAGATATATATTCTGTTCATTAATTTCTAAATGGTTATACAAGTGTCCCCACTTGGCTAATCATGGCATTTATTCACATGTTGATACACTTTTTCAATTACCCGTATACATATATGTTGAATTACATATTATTGTTGAGCAAGATTAAAAACCTTCGGGTTTGGAACCAGGCATGTATGAACATCCCTATATGGGAAAATTTTTGCGCCCGAGGCGGACAGAATAAAACGATGAATTTCGTTCAGAGTTATGTAGTATTGATCAATACAGGGTACAACGGGGCTAATCACCCTCCGTACCCGTAAGCTAGAACGGTTTGCGGATGGATTTCTGCCAAACCTTTTTGAAAATGAAAAATAATGTTCATTGTATGTTTCTTAAACCCTATTCATGGGTAGAGCCAGAGCCAAATTTAAATAATTTGGAAGAGAGTTGTTATGTGAATTTTTTATCAATACAGATTACTTCACAACTTTCGATTCGTTGTAGAAGTGTTATATAAAGAGAATACTTATATTCCTTCAGCTTATATATATATATAATTGCTATCACTTGCTGGGCACTCAAATGCTCATCCTTGCTTAAATTAAATGTTTTCAGTTACGTATGAGCAACCTGAAGGTTTAGACACGCATAAAGGAAAAGAAAAGCTGTTCGAATGAGAATTAGTATGAGTTAATGGTTATAGTTAGTAAGACAATGGAATCTATTGTCAGGTATTGTAAGGAATGTATTTTGAAGGTCACGTACCTGGGGAAGTAAACTTTGATGTATGTAAATTAAGTTCGAATTATATTATCATTTAGTATTATTCAGCTTAAAGAAATGGTATCGTGGAGAACCGAGTTCGGGTTGCAAGTACCCGGATTTGGGGTCGCCACAGAATTGAATTTCCTATAAAAAGTCGCGAGATTCGAATTTATGATAAAAGGGCTATTTATTATGAATTATTGAAGTTCTGAAGTTCCGAAATAATTGATTTTTGAAAGTTTTAATTATTTTAAATAATAAAAACATTTTTGGAATGTGTGGAGGTATCATTAACATGTGCTAGGGGCTGAATTCAGATTCTTGAATGCGTAGGAAGATGTGGAAAAATAAATAATATTAATTTATTAAATTTTCTGCTTTGGTGTTCTAAGCATTTTCCTATAAATAGGGTGCTTAGGTTAGAATTGAAAATCACACCAGAAACTACAGATTTCTCTCTTTCTCTCTCTATAATATCGAGCGTATTTTGTGAGTATTTTAGTACTTTGAGTATTGCTATACGGTGTAAGTTCTTTTAGCACTATATCCAGTATTCCAGTCAGAAGTACTATTCTTTCTGAGGTAAGGGATATTATTTTTTTTAAAAAATGATATTATTTCTTCAATATCATTATTCCGAAATATTGGTTGGAACTTTTTATCAAATTTAGAACTTTTTCATGTCGGGGTTACTATTCATGAGTTACTATTCACGAGTACTATTCACGAAGCATGATGATGTTTTTTGTGAAATTTCTATCTTTTGGTGTCGGAGTTACTATTCACGTATACGGCACTATTCACGAATACGACACTATTCACAGAAAAATTAAATTTTTTTTTCTATGTCCAAGATTGTTTGTTATAGTTCCTATCTTTGATTGGATCTATGTTTTGGTCTTCATTCTTGAATTTTACTCTACTCTGATTATTTATGAAGTATTTTCGAACTTGGGTTATTTAAAGTATGAATCCTTAATACTTGTTCTTTTGTTTCACTGGATTCGTTTTGTTTAAAATATTTTTCATCATCCTCAGTCCTAAATGATGATATTACTGAATATCTTTGGCCTGTAGTGCAAAAGATGAGCAGTGTTTAGATGAACATGACTAATCGATGAATATCTTTGGCTTGTAGTGCAAAGATAAATATTTAATTCGAGATATATATTGATTGATGTTACTGAGGGATAAAATATCGACGATGAACTTTTAAATTCATATATAGAAGATAGTAGTTTGCATTCTCTACTTAACTCTTCTAATGAATTATTATTTCATTGCGAAGATTGATTTAAAAGCTGGTTGTCTATTGTATTCTATTAGATTTTTCCTGTTGAAGACTAACGATAATTTGTTCGTATTATCTTAGTCATAATGTTCTTCTTTGGGCTAGTTGAGCTTACCCTTTTCCTTTTTGTTCCATTTTTCTTCTCGAGAGTTAGAGAATGTAGCAAGTACTAGTCGGGTATGGAATGATGGTTCTAGAAGTTATTTTAGTAGTCCTCACCATTTTGTAAAATAATGTATCAATAATTGAAATGAGGACTTATTTGAGTGTGGATATTGTCTAGATGACAATATTTGTATTAAAACTCACAGTTTTTATGTTGTATTAATAAAGTTGTAGTTGTTTCTGTACCATGTATTTTGATGACTCAGAATGGGTGTTGTATACCTGTTTTGGGGGCGTCACATTGATTATGAGTTATTTATATGATTGTGGACCAAAACTGTTGATTGATGTTATAGGGATAAAACATTGTTGGTGGTCTTTTAACGTGGAGAAGATAATAGAATTTATGGTCTATTTGACTCTTCTAATGGATTGCTCATTCCGCTGCAACTATGGTTGAAAAGTTTTGGCATCTACCATATGTTCTAAATCTCTGATTTATTACTGATGAATGCTATTGATAATTTAATTATCTTTAGTCATGATATTCTTTACTGGGTTAGTTGTGCTCACCCTTTTGCTTCACAATTCCTTTCGGTAATAAGAGTGTAAATTTGGGTCGAGCGAGGGATAATGGAGAATAGAGCAGTGGTCTCTAGCTATGGAGTTCTCTCCTAAACAAAGATAGAAAAGTGTGTTGTATTTTATACATCATTTAGTAGTTATATTTGGTGAATCAAATAGGGTAAAAGCGAACCCAATGTTGGAAGGGTGTTTTGCCACTATCATACAAGATGTCTAATGACATACAACCTCGTGTTATCATAAGATAGGGTTGTGCACATCCACTTGCTGAGTATATCTACGAGCACTACCTATATAAACTTGGAGTTTGGTTGGAGTATAGTTCTCTATTAGAGACAGTGGAGATAGTCATATGTCAAGATAAGACTCACCATTGGAAAGAACATGATAGTAATCTTCTCGTTTTTCTTTGGGGTCTATTGGGTCAACCAAGGATAATTCTGTGGGCATATGATATCTATCATAACCTAGACGGATGGCCTCCCATGTACGAAGGTTTCCTTGAGCACTTCCCAAAGATTTTAATTTCTAAAACAGTTATTGATTGTACCTTTATGTAAGGTGCTATTGTGACGTGATATCCAAGGTTGTGACATGAGTCACAGTTGGTATATATTTGTATCAAAACTTACAACATATGTGTTGTTGTATTTTACACGACAATTGTAGTAATAAAGTTGTAGTTATTTTCTGTACCATGTATTTGGCGACTCAGAATAGGTTGGATGGATTGGACCTATTTTGGGGGCGTTACATAATGAATGTTAAACATATGTGACAATGTGATTAGGTTATGTGCTGACTGCAATTAGCAGTACTATGTGATATGATATATTATTCTAATCGAACGAATGATCTTATTAATGATAGGTTTTGATATAAAAGATAGAACTAAGTTGCGTTATTGTAAGCAGCAGCTCAGGCAAGTATCTAAACTTTATGCACTACTTTTATTTCGTGCAAACAGGTATATCATGTTATTCAAGTTTCCTAAACTTACTCCAATTATTATTGAGCAAGTATTTGATCTATTATTTACATTGTGCAAGTATCCTACCTTTGCATTTCCTTTATGCAATGGACATGAGTAAGAAAGTTTCAGAATTATATTATTATTGTGCCAGATTATTAACTCTATTATTATTCTTGTATCCAATCTTTGTATTCATACAAGTTCTTACATTATCCGATCATTGTATTATTGTATAATTCAGATATTTATTCTGTTCGTTAATTCGTATATAAGGTTAGACAAGTGTCCCCACTTGGATAACCATTGTATTTAATCATATATTGATACATACTTATTGATTTCAAGTATGTATACGTTGACTTAAAAGCCGTCTAAGCTATTTGATTTAGCTAGACATAAAAATATTGTTGAACATGATAGAATGTTATTGTATCCAACCAGATTGTTTTGGTTCGGATTCCCGACTAAGTATGAACATCCCGAATATGGGAAAACTTTTGTGTACCTAAGGTGGATAGAGTGAACGATAATATCGTTCTTGCATGTAGTATTGATCAATCTGAGGGCATTAGGCGAGATCACCCTCATGTCCGTAAGTTATGACGGTTTGCGGATGAAGTTCTGCTAAACCCTAGCGAAAATGAAAAAAACAATGTTCATAGTCTATCGACTAATCTCCAGTTATAGTCAGTACGTAATTTCAAAAAATTTGAGATAGATTTGGTTTGTTGTTATTATTGGTTCAGTTTACTTCACAACTGTTGATTCATTGTAGAAGAGTTATTCAAAGAAAACATTTAATCCTTTCAACTTATATTTATTTTTGCTATTACTTGCTGGGCAATCAAATGCTCATTCTTGCTTTAAATTTAAATGTTTTCAGCTAAGCATGATCAACCGGAATGTTCAGGCCAAAACAAGGAAAAAGGAAAGCAATCAGAATAATTCTATGTTATCTTTTGTAATAGTTAGACATTATTAAGACAATGATATTTATTATCTATCATGTAATGTATTGTAGTAAAGGTTACGTACTTGGGATTAGACTTTGATATATGTAAATTAAGTTTGATATTTATATTATTTTTATTATTATTAGTATTATTCCGCTCATAGAAATGGTATCGTAAAGCACCGAGTTCGGGTTTCAAGTACCCGAGTTTGGGGGCGTTACAAGTTGGTATCAAAGCTTTAGGGTTAGAAACCTTAGGTGGGACAAACCTTAGGCTATAACCTTAGAAATGTGGGGAAGCGTTGAAAATATAAATAACTCATTTAGAGTTTAAAAGGAGATGAATTGAATAAATTCATCGTTAAACAAAATAAAAGATAACTTATATAAAATTATAAATTGCTGTGTGTATATACTATATGTTAATCAATATAGTTAGTGTGTAGATGTTATATGAGATAAGGACTAGGATACCCTCAGGTCGTAAAGGATTCAACCTCCATAACAGAGCCAATATCAAAGCCAATAGCTGAAATAGAGGCTCACATTGAGAGCTACCTCAATGAGGTGATTATACAGGAAAGTGTAGTACCGGACCCAGAAATGATAGTATGACTGATAGGTAGAGTATAGTTACAGGATAAAAGATCAAGCTCGAGTCTTGAACTCATATGTTTGTGGTGAGTTCTTAAACTCATAATGTGTGGAAGGTTTCACGAACTAGGTATAGTTATGTGTAAAATGATTATTGAGGATAATAGGAATATATAGAATGCTAAGCAATTGATCCTTAGTGAAGGCATATGAAATAAGTAGTACTAGTGTTACTTTTAATGTGTATGATTCTATGATATGTATATGATAAGTATATGGGTGTAAAGTAAAATTCTCAACTTTTGTATAAGTTGTAGCAACGATTCCCGACTTTTATGTCACAAAGGGGATAACAGATGTTTCAGTATGTGCTATGCTATGAAAAGTACGATGAATTAGTTAGATGAACATGATCTTATTTAATCGAGATAATGCCTTGAAAAAAACGAAACCAAAAGCGAAGAACACATCACAACAAAGTGAAGGACAACTAGACCCAACACAAAATTTGGCGAATGTGGGACGTTCAAGCTATGCGAAGCGGAATACCGGTAGCGGAAATCAACCAAGTAATCGATCAAGAAACATCAAAGACTTCAAAGCAATCAAAGCAAACCATGATTTAGAGGATCAATGACCTGTAGAGATGTTTGTGATAGCTAGAAATGTGGATGGGCAAAAGACGACTTTTGTCACCTATCACGATGAAAGGGAGACAAATTTTTGGTGGGAAGCAAATCAAGCTAAATAGGAGGAGAAAATAGTGGCGATAAGACCGGGAAAAGAAAAGGAGATAATTTGGGAATACTAGAAGTAGGCAAGAGGTGGAAAAAAGCAGAGTCTTGTGATTGTGGGAATTGTGGAAAGAATCACTCGTGGGAGTGTCTTAAGGGTAAGTTGTGTATTACAAAGGTGTGGTGGGGGAGGGACATATCTCTCCCAACTATCCCAATCCAAGGATGAACAGAGGGTGTTTCAAGTGTGGATTAACGGAGCATAAGGTGAAAGACTGTCCGAAAAAGGGAGGGGATACATGGAGTGCGAGTAAAGAAAAATGCAGCGGGACTCTAGTGACAACGGAACCTACTTCAACAAACAAACCAACAGAATTAACCGCAAGAGTTTTTAATATAACGGTCCAATATACGGTAGCAGCTAAGAATGCAACTCCAGGTATTATTCGTATGACTTTTATATTTTGATATACATGATTTTCCAATATATAATAAATTATATTATAAAGAAATTTTGAAGGAGAAATTTGAGTTCTTTTAGAAATCAAACTTCCGTTTAATCAGAGAGACAAGCTTAATGTTGATTAGTTAAAGATCAGTTTGATCAAATTCGATCGAGATCTATTTGAAATGACTATGTATGCTATGTACCCTTATAAGTATGAGTTTTAAAGCGGTGATTAAAAGGAATCCTTATAAGGAGGTGAATATAATAACCTGAATATTTTCTATATAAATAAATAAGAAATTTTGCATATTAATTTTTTTTATGGGAATAGGTGCCAAGTAATGTGTATGTATATATGTGATAAATAAAATTTATTTATTACATGAATAATTTCAAATAATTTTATTTTAGAATTATTGCTCATTATAAGGTATATACTTATAATAATTAATTTTATAGTAGAAATGTCTTAATTATTTATTTTCTATGAAAATATGACTTTTATATTATTTAAATAATATATGAAATGATTATTAAATTATAATAATAAATATTTTATTATATGAATTTGTTTGAAGTATTTAAGTTAATTATTTTAACTTAATTATTGATGTTGCATATGAAAGATAAATCAGATATGAAATCCAAACCCTAATTTTGGATTTTGATTTATGAATGAGAATAATAATATTATATTAAGTATAATATTATTTTTCGGTGTTATAAATATATACAGTATATGTGTAGATTGTTAATGGTTAGTCAATTATGATGTATCATGACAAACCCTAGTATTACTGTCATAAACAATGATTGGAAATTTAAAACAGAAAATTAAGATCAGTCAGAAATTGTGTTATATGAATTATGTGCATATTATAGAATTAATGTTAATTAGATAAAACCCTAATTAATATTTGAAAGCCCTAATTTAAAATTTGAAACCCTAATTACTAATTAGGAACCCTAATTGCTAAAATTATAAACCATGATTATTATTTTAGTAAATTGAAATGTTAATTTAGGAACCCTAATTATTTAAACCCTAATTTTTATTAAAAACCCTAATTTAATTAGTATGTTTTAATTTAAAATTTTACTACCCTTTAATTTTTAATTATCCAAACCCTAGTAATTATTTGGGAAACTTTAAGGTTAAAAATCTAGTGATTAAACCCTAGATTCAAGCACCTTGGACAAGAATACCCTTTGATTTATTTGCAAAATTACAATTTTGCCCTTTTTATCCCATTATTGCATTATTGTTATCAAATCTAGCAAAATCTTGCCAAATCCTCAACCCTAGATATGCCATGTGCTAGAATCTTTGCAAATCAGCAGCAAATCTCAGCCCAATTTCATTAAATATCAATATAGATATAGATCATGAAAGAGAAAGTCTCATATTTTGCCTCATTTCTCTCTAAACATCCAACCAAGTCTCTCTCTATCTAACCCTACGAAATTTAGTAGTGGATCAGTCCCCAAATCAAGCCCCATGACTTTCAATAACAGATCAGAAGCCTAGAATCAAAGAATTTGCTCATAAAAGGTAAACCCTAAATTAGAAATCTGACTTTTGATCTTATGTTAGATGTTAGTTTTTGTGTGTTAAATATATAGTATGTAGTCTAAAAAAGTGATATGGGTTGCTAGATGTTAGATCCATAACATCTAAAGGCTCGGATTTGTCATTTTTCAAAATCTGGAAAAAATGATTTTTGTGTCTGATAAACAAAAGTCAGAGGTTGTAGATCTCTCTCTGTTTATGATTTGGGATGTTTTATGTTTTGATATTATGAGTTCTGGAATCTAGAACTTGTAGCAGGACCATATCATTCTTAGAATGTCAAATAATCATGGTCAAAGATCGTTGACCGACCATGACTTTCTAAAATCTGGAAAACCCAGATCGTGCCCAGAAAGGGCCTGCCAACTTTTTCAAGCGACTAGATCTGCCAGTGTGTTGTTGTTTTGATTCTGTTATGGTAACTGAGTTGTAGCTTGTTATGTTTACTATGGATATATGCCTTTAGATCCCTTATATCATCATTGTATTGAACACAGTGGAAGGTCAAACTAGCTTACTAGTTCACGAAATACATTTACGGAAATTCGAGAGAATTGAGAGAATGTCTTCGACATGGTTTGGCCAAACCTAGATCTGCTTGATATGTTGTTGTTAAACTGATTTGTTGTTATATTAATGTTCCTTGTCATGTATAGAATAAATTGGAACCATTAAACGATATAAATCATGACCAGAATAAATGATTTAATGAGCTTGAAAGTGACACCATAACACTGCCTGGGTTTCTAGGTTACCCAGAAATCCTAGGAACTGTCTGACAGTAAGTTTATGACCCAAGATCTTTCAGTATGTTATTGATTTATGTTTATAGTTGTATGTAGTTTGTAGTTTAGTAGATGGACAGTAGATCTATGCTAGTTTAACTCCTAGTCATCAATGTGTTGGTTACAGTGGTTAGTCAAAGTAGGCAGTATGAGCATGAAATGCGTTTTCTAGAATTTCCAGAAAATCAAGAACAGTTCTGACAACCTTTTTAATGGCCCAGATCTTTTAGCTTGATGATTGTTAAACCTGATATGTGCTTGATTCATGTACCCTACTAGTTATTCTACATAGCCTGACGTCTAGAACACCCATAAGATGAACAGATTGCTAGATATTAGGTCAATAAGAGCGTTGACCGACCATGATTTAAAAATTCTGGGCAGCCCAGAAATATGATGAACACGCCTGATAGCTAGTTCAAAGCTTAATAACTTTTGATTGTGATGAATTATGACCTGGTTATTTGTTGTTTCATGCAGTGTTACATTAACATTACAAGATCTGACCATTAGGTAGCCCAAAAACATAGTAGACACTGAATTAAGCTTGGTCAAACAAGCTCACTCGAAAACTGACTTTGCATGCCTGGGTTTCTCAAGAACACCTATAAATGACAGATTCTGTCACGCCAAAGGGCTTTTAATGACAGACTTAGTAAAATTAATTAATTTAATTTCTAAAATCATTTAAAATAGTAAATAAATTTCGAAAATTACAAAAATAGTTTTAAAAATTATTTGAAGTTATAAAATTAACTTTTAATAATTTAACATATTTTTCATAAATATTAATATTTATTTGGATATTATTGGTATTTAAATTATTTAATAAATGCATTAAATAAATTAATAAAAAATGATTTTATTGTATTAAAATCATTTTAAATAATAATAAGGTAATTAATAATATTTTAAGTTATAAAACATAACTTTTAATATTTTAAGATAAGTTTCATTAATTATTAAATATTAATGATATTAGAAAAATTAATTAAAAATGATTTTAGTATTATAAAATTATTTTAAATGAAAATAAATAGTTTAAAACATTTTAAGTTATAAAATATACCTTTTGATATTTAAAGGTAAATTTCATTACTAATTTAATATTTATGATATTAAGTTTATTTAATAATTATATTAAACAAATAGTTTAATAATGGTTTTATTGAATTAAAAATCATTTTAAAAGGAAATAAATGAATTAAAAATATTCTAAGTTATAATAAATAACTTTTTATATTTTGATAAATAATAAATTAATATTCTAATATTAATGGTAATTATTTAAAAATGATTTTAAATGTTTTAAAAATCATTTAATGGTAATATTAATAATTTAAAAATATTTTGAGTTATTATAAATAACTTTAATATTTTGGCAATGGTTTCATTAATAGTTTGATATTAATTAAATATTAATGATAATAGAATTAGTTAATATTTAAATCATTTAATAATGATTTCAGAGTTTAAAAATTCATGATAAAGTATAATAATTATTTAAAAATTATTATAAGGCTATTAAAAAAGAATATGACTGATATTTAAAATATCTAAACGACGATTGAACTGCAGAATAGAGTCTTAGACTCGATATTTATCCGATAAAGCTGTTGGTACACCGAAATATTTCAGAAATTGATTTGGACTTAGACAATTTGACTAGATACGTGTTTGTTTATGATGTAATGACTGTTAAACATATGTGACAATGTGATTAGGTTATGTCTTTGTTGCAATTAGCGATCTTATGTGATATGATATATTATTCTAATCGAACGAATGATCTTATTAATGATAGGTTTTGATATAAAAGATAGAACTAAGTTACGTTATTGTAAGCAGCAGCTCAGGCAAGTATCTAAACCTTATTGTAAGACCCCAAATAATTAATAAATGAAATTTAATTTCCTCTATTTATTATTTTGAAATAGTAAGGGTTGATGTGATTAATGTGGATAGTTATGGGTAAAATACGCAAATATTTTAAATAAGCAAGTGGTGATATAATATTCATTGTTGTCGGAGAATATTCGTTTGGTCGTGGAATATTAAATGCATTGTTGGGGAATATTAAATGCGAGCCGGTAGCGACCATGTGTGGGCCCCATAACGGAAAGCGATTGGATGAAGAAAGCGACAAATATAAGTTGTTTAAAAATAATGGCGTAGTTGTTACAGATTTACCTTTGTTGGAATACCCGTTGGTTAAAACACGATGTCGTGTTATTGCACAAGTATGCTACGGTATTGCACCAATTATTGACTCTTACATAAGAAGGCACTACTCAATAATTGTTACAATAATTATTGTTCAGTATTTTATTTTATTGATTCAATAATTGATGCATTGATATTTTATATTCTTTGTTGTTTCAATAAATTGTCATTACACAAAGTATTTTTCATTATCAGAGCAAAAATTCATATTATCCGAATAATATTATTGGATAACATTATTGGCAATGTCTAGAAAGTTACATCAAGGAGAGGTTTGGTCACCTAATTGCGCTTGAAGAAGGAGAAATCTTTATTGGAAAACCCCTCTTTCACAGGAGCGGCACAGTTGCTAGTATTGTGATTACGTAATATTATTTGTGAATAATTAATTATTGATTCATATGATGAGAAAAATATTGATTTTATGTGGATATAGATGGAGAAAATTTTTATAGTGACAATTGTTGAAAATTAATATTTTATCTTTTTCTGATAAATAATTCATTTAAATGTATTATTTTAATAATATATTAACGATGATATTTTTACGATGAATGTGGGATATATGAGTATATGTGGAGGAGGAGTATTTTTGTTACCAAAAATGTTTAAAACATGTTAAACATGTCGGTGGACCCCATTTATTGACTGAAATTTGATTATAGCCTGTAAAATCGCCCATTTGTGGATTTTGGTCAATTTTTGTTTGGAATTTGGAAAAACTTTCTTCTGTAAAGTTGTAGAGAATTGAATTTTCTATAAAAACTCGCGAGATTCGAATTTTCTGATAAAAGGGCTATTTATTATGAATTATTTAATTTCCGAAGCTCCGAAATAATTTATTTTTGGAAGTTTAAAATATTTTTATTTACAAAAACGTTTTTTAAATGTTTTTGGGCATCTTTAACATGTGTTGATGGCTGAGATCAGATTGTCTAGATGGGCGAGAGAATTTATTAAATATATTAATATTATATTAAATTTTACTGCTTTTGGTGTTCTAAGCAATTTCTATAAATAGGTGCTTAGGTTAGAATTGAAAATCACACCGTAAGCTGAAGTTTTTCTCTCTATATTATCGAGCGTATTCTTGTGAGTATTTTGAGTATACTTTGATTATTGCTATACTCGGTGCAAGTTCAAGTCATAGCCTATATCCGGTGTTTCAACTAAATCTTGTCTTTCGAGGGTAAGAGATGTTATTTTCTTCTCAAATGATATTATTTCTTCAATATCATTATCTTTGAAATATTGGTTGGAACTTTTTATCAAATTTGGAACTTTTTCGTATTCTAGGTTACTATTCATGAGTTACTATTTATGATTTACTATTCATGAGAGTTACTATTCACGATTCTTATATTCACGAGTACTATTCACGAAGCGTGAAGATGTTTTTTGTGAAATTTCTATCTTTTGGTGTCTGAGTTACTATTCACGTATACGGCACTATTCACGAATACGGCACTATTCACCGAAAAATGAAATTTCTTCTTTTTGTCCAAAATATCTATTATGGATACTAGCTTTGATTGTATCCATGTTTTTGATCATTCTTGAATTTTACACCACTATGATTATTTTTTGAGGTATTCTTGGGACGTGGATAAAATAAAGTACGAATCCTTAATCCTTAATCCTTGTCATTTTATTTCCTTTGGATTCGTTTCTTTAAAAATATTTTTCATCATCCTCAGTCTTAAATAATGATATTATTGAATATCTTTGGCCTCGTAGTAAAAGATGAATGAGTTATGATGAATATCTTTGGCTTCAGTAGTGCAAAGATGAATGAGTTATGATGAATATCTTTGGCTGTGTAGTGCAAAGATGAATGATTTCGATGAATATCTTTGGCCCGTAGTGCAAAGATGAATGATTTCGATGAATATCTTTGGCCGTGGTGCAAAGATGAGCAGTGTTTAGATGAACATAACCAAGCTGGTGAATGTCCTTGGCTTTCAGTGCAAGGATGAATATTTGATCCGAGATATATATTGATTGATGTTACGAGGGATAAAAATAGACGATGAACTTTAAAATTCATACATAGAAGATAGTAGTTTGCATTCTCTACTTAACTCTTCTAATGAATTATTATTTCTGCTGCGAATATTGATTTAAAACTTGTTGTCTATTGTATTCTATTATATTTTTCCCTGTTGAAGACTAACGATAATTTTGTTGTATATTATCTTAGTCATAATATTCTTTACTGGGCTAGTCGAGCTCACCCTTTTCCTTTTTGTTCCATTTTTCTTCTCATGAGACGAGAATGTAGCGAGTACTAGTCGGGGTATGGAATGAAAGTTTTAGGGAGAGTTGTTTAGTAGTCGTCACCATTGTTGTAAAATAATGTATCAATAATTGTGATGAGGATTTATTTGTATGTGGATATTGTCTAGATGGCAATATCTGTATTTAAACTCACAGTTTTACTATTGTAATAATAAAGTTTTAGTTGTTTCTGTACCATGTATTTGGCGACTCAGAATGGGTTGGATGGAATGGACCTATTTTGGGGGCGTCACACTTATGAACTACTTTTATTTCGTGCAAACATGTATATCATGTCATGCAAGTTTCCAAAACTTACTCCAATTATTATTGAGCAAGTATCTGATCTATTATTTATATTGTGCAAGTATCCTACCTTTGCATTTCCTTTATGCAATGGACATGAGTAAGAAAGTTTTAGAATTATATTATTATTGTGCCAGATTATTAACTCTATTATTATTCATTATGTATCCAATCTTTGTATTCATACAAGTTCTTACATTATCCGATCATTGTATTATTGTATAATTCAGATATTTATTCTGTTTGTTAATTCGTATATAGGGTTAGACAAGTGTCCCCACTTGGATAACTATTGTATTTAATCATATTTTGATACATACTTATTGATTTCAAGTATGTATACGTTGACTTAAAAGCCGTCTAAGCTATTTGATTTAGCTAGACATAAAAATATTGTTGAACAAGATAGAATGTTATTGTATCCAACCAGATTATTTTGGTTCGGATTCCCGACTAAGTATGAACATCCTGAATATGAGAAAACTTTTGTGCACCTAAGGTGGATAGAGTGAACGATAATATTGTTCTTGCATGTAGTATTGATCAATACAGAGCACATTGGGCAGATCACCCTCGTGTCCGTAAGTTATGAAAGTTTGCGGATGAAGTTCTGCTAAACCCTAGCGAAAATAAAAAAAACAATGTTCATAGTCTGTCGAGTAATCTCCAGTTATAGTCAGTACGTAGTTTCAAAAATTTGAGATAGATTTGGTATGTTGTTATTATTGGTTCAGTTTACTTCACAACTGTTCATTCGTTGTAGAAGAGTTATTCAAAGAAAATATTTAATCCTTTTAGCTTATATTTATTATTGCTATTACTTGCTGGGCAATCAAATGCTTATTCTTGCTTTAAATTTAAATGTTTTCAGCTAAGCATGATCAACCGAAATGTTCAGGCCAGAACAAGGGAAAAGGAAAGCAATCAGAATAATTCTATGTTATCTTTTTTAATATTTAGACATCATTAAGACAATGATATTTATTATCTATCATGTAATGTATTGTAGTAAAGATTACGTACTTGGGATTAGACTTTGATATATGTAAATTAAGTTTGATATTTATATTATTGTTATTATTATTAGTATTATTCCGCTCATAGAAATGGTATCGTAAATCACAGAGTTCGGGTTTCAAGTACCCTAGTTTGGGGGCGTTACAGTCTTGAACGTGAGGTTGATCTGGTTTGGTGACCACAATCTCACCATTGTCTATCAGGTCTTGGATCTTGTGTTTTAAGGCCCAACAATCCTGAGTATCATGTCCAGGTGCCCCGGCATGATAAGCACATTTCCGAACAGCATTGAAACCCCGTCCATTAGGGTTGGCTGGTGGAAGAAGATGCGTAATTTTCTCCTGTGTTGTCAGAAGATTGAGAATGTTCTCGAGGGTGTCCCCTAAGGGTGTGAACACTCGAGGACGTTTGACTTCTCCACCTTTTGGTATTGGAGGGTTCGCAGACTGTGCTTGAAAGTGAGTGTAGTTTCTCCTTTGAATAGGCATGTTCTGATTGCCTTTTTGACCCTGTAGTATCAAGGAAACATCTTCCTCTTTCTTTTTATGGACCCTCCGAATGTTGTTTTTATAATTTCTGGATTGGATGTGATCAGCAACAACTTTAAGGGCAGCTAGGTCTTGAATCTTTCCGAACTTCAAACCCATCTCAGCCATCTCCCCATGTTTGACCATTTCAGAAAATGGTTTACCGATGCCGGCTAAAACTCTTTCATAGAATGGAGCTTTTTGTATGTCTATGAAAGTCATGACCATCTCTGATTCTGTCATGGAAGGACTAACTTGAGCAGCCAGTTGTCTCCACCTTTGAGCATACTCTCTGAATGATTCGTTAGACTGTTTCTTGATCTTGGTAATTTGATACCGATTAGGAGCCATCTGAGACTGAAAGCTGTATTGAGTGAGGAAAGCGTATGCTAGCTCTTCCCAGCTATGGATCTTTGAGTTGTCTAATCTTGTGTACCACAAACGGGGTTCTCCAGTTAGACTCTTTTGGAACAATTGCATTCTGAGTTTTTGTCCTCTGCATAAGATCCAAGTTCTCCAATAAACACCTTTAAATGTGTGTAAGGATCTCCTAACCCGTCATATTTTTCAAAGTCAGGAGTTTTAAATTTTTCTGGATAATGAACACCAGGGAAAATGCAAAGATCATCATATGAAACACTCCCGTGTGTTCCAATTCCTTTGATAGCACGAAGGGTCTCTTCCATTTGGAGGACTTTCTTTTTGATGTCACAAGTGTCTGGATCTCCAGTGGGATGGGCAACATCATGAGTTTTGTTGGTTGTATCCAATCCGCTGGTCGTGTATTGTAATTTTGGGTTCCCCCTTGTGTGGAGGATTCAGCATGTATGGGTATTTTGGACCTGATTGGGTGGTGTAGTTCTTTGAGTAGAACAACCAAATCTGTAATTTGCTTGCTTAATCCGTCAAATTCTTTGCGAGAAACTGGATTAAGTTTAGTCTGGTTGGATGACGACATGATTGACTATAGGCCTGTAGCCTTTTGGATTTTTTAGGGTAGTAGAGTCCAGATTGGTTCCTCTTGAAAGACTTGCATAGTTTAGTCCTTAGGGAATATGTGTACAATAACATGCTATGTGATGTGTCCATTTTGGGAATTTTATCCTGCAAAACGGATGTCAGCTGTTTGTAGCATGCTAATTAAAATATGTATATGTACACATTTCTTCATATTTCTCATTACATGGAGATATATATGGAATGAAATTACAAGTAATTGTGTTTACAAGTAATTTGAAATGAGAAAGCATGAAGAGACTTTCCTCCGTTTTGGGTTTATCAGAGGCTGACCTATCTTAGGTTACTCTCGCGAATTTTTGGCATGAAGGTTCCCAAATCATCGCAATTTACTCAACGGGAAATTAATCCGATCTTTTCATTTGGAGCGAATTTGGGTGGTGCCTTTCTTGAGCCTCGGGAATTAGTCTTCCCACGAGTCCGGTAATCAAACACCAAGACAGGATAGCCTCCTGGTGGAGGACCACACAACATACATTCACATACATCACGTCTCACTGTATGATAATGATGACATGTGCGAAGCACTAATATCACAAGCAGATATGGTGCGAAGCACTAATATCACCAGCAGATATGGTGTGAAGCACTAAGTTCAATCAGGAAATGCATTCATACACATTCACCAAATGTAAATGCAACATCCACACACAAGCAAATAATAATTTAAAAAGATTGAAATAACGGCTTAAGTCCTCTTACTGGAGTCCCCAGCAGAGTCGCCACCTGTCGATGTCTGGATTTTTAAATGTCCCTTTTCCGTTACTTGTTCTTTGGTGTTCTCATTTTTAGGTGAGATTTGTTTGAAAAAACAAGTGAAAAAGGTCCGACATGTATAATGTCCACGATGGATTGTTAAGAGTCGCCAGTTGGTTTTTTAAATGGTTGTACCAACACAACCGAGAGAAGGTTTGCACATTGACCCAAATGATGTGACACGCTAAATGGGCGGTGAAATGGCGAGATTCATTAGGGTCCGGGGACTTGGTTATGCGCGGAGGGAAGGTGTTAGGCACCCAGAACATCCGTGTTACCACGGTGACCGCCTATTTTCAAGAAACTATTATCTGAATGTGTGTGTGTGTGTGGCCAGGTCAATGTGTTGTTATTTGGAAGTAGTCACGAGGCCTCGTTAGCACCTATATACTGTGGTTTGAATTTATGTAAAAATTCAATTTTAAGCAAGATATGGCAGTGATGTTTTATAAAAGAGGTTTTTCAAACCCTGATGCTCAATAGTAATTGAGACCTTTTATACTCCAATTTTATTTAGTGTTCGGCTTGATTGATTTTATTTTACAGATGCGAAGCATCCGTACGAAAATAATATATAAAATAATGCCGACTTCCTCGTGGGTATGGAAACCATCTGAGGAAATTCAGACACCACAGAATAATTTACAAGCTACTTACAGCTGAAAATGTCCATCACGGGAACCAAATCTAGATCTAATAGGCTGAATCTGTGATCACATGATTCCTAGGCGCACATGATACCGCAATTTATATGAAAGTAGTAAGTAGGTATATATATATATAAAGGCTGTAAATATATATATACAGACATGATCACCAACCACGAAGCACCTCCATGGGGGATCAGAAATGTAAATAAAGCTGTAAAAGCTATCAACCACCACGGAGGAAACTCCAAGTGGGAAAAAACCTAAATAAAGTCAGAAGCTATCAACCACCACGGAGGAAACTCCAAAGCGGGACGAAATGTAAATAAAGCTCTACAAAGCAATCAAGCGCCACTTAAGTGAACTCCGTGCGACGTAAACGTAAAGAAAGGCAAAAAGTGATCAACCACCACGAAGTGAACTCAGGTGGGATTTATATATATATATATATATATATATATATATATATATATATATATATATATATATATATATATATATATATATAAGCGATAAACGCGTCTAGGATGTAAAATCCAGGCTCATCGAATGAGTTCGACAACAGTTCATATATATATATATATATATATATATATATATATATATATATATATATAAAAGCAAGTAAGCGTTAGGATGTAAAATCCGGGCTCATCGAACAAAGTTAGACACACGATTAATATATATAAATGTATATATATATATATATATATATATATATATATATATTAAAAAACAACGCGCTCGAGCACTAAAAAGTCTAGGCTCATCGAACAAAGTTTGACACAGTTAATATATATATATATATATATATATATATATATATATATATATATATATATATAAGCAAATAAACGCTCGCATCAAGTTCAAGCTCAATCGAGGCATAACTTCGATAATGTTAGTCCATATATATATATATATATATATATATATATATATATATATATATATATATAAGCTGAAATAAAACCACGGATAGAAGTTAAGGGCAACACTGTAACACGACTCTCAACGTGAAGAAGGGTGTGTGCAAAGATGAAGAGAAAGACTCTAAGGTGTGTGAGAAGCCTTACGGTTGATCGCCAAAGAAGACTTCTATATCTTTAAAGTGGATAAACCTTTGGCTTTTGTAGGTACAAAAGTAGCTATATATGAGCCATTGTGTGTTTAAAATGAGAAAGTGCATTGTATGGGGTGAGTCTTGAGAGCAAATTGGGGCTTCCTCATCACATTTTCTCTTTCAAAATGGCCACCCCAAGCCCTCTATTTATTAAGGGTGGAGCCGCAGGTGTACCTGCGATAACCCGGGTGGGTCCGGGTTTCTCGGGTCGGGTCATCTCGTAGTACGTGTGTGACGATTTGAATGTTTGAATTGTGATTCTGGGGACAGAATCCTTGTAAGGAGGGAAGGATGTAACGATCCGAAATTTCAAATTGTAATTTAAATATTTATTGAGTTATATAAATATTATTTGAGGTGTTTATTGTTAAATAAATATTTGTTGATGTGATGGTTGATGAATATAAATGATTGGAGAATTTTCTAAATTAAATTAATTTATAATTTAGAGGTTTGTATTATAACATGAGGTGTTATGTTGTTGTGTTAATTTAAT
This sequence comes from Panax ginseng, assembly GCA_020205605.1. Lineage (NCBI taxonomy): Eukaryota > Viridiplantae > Streptophyta > Magnoliopsida > Apiales > Araliaceae > Panax > Panax ginseng. The sequence goes on from CM035136.1 coordinate 44,684,767, forward strand.
AATTTAGATGGTATGTTAAATTATTAAATAAAGTTATAATGAAAATTATAATTTGGTGATATTTGCTAAAATGCTATATTTAATTAAAATATAGTATGTGACTATAATTTTAAACTAAAGTGTTTATTAAAATAAATTAAAAAGGATTTAAATTAGTTTTGTCAAACAAGGCTTAAGTATGATTAATTCTTTAAAATTTAAATGGTTGCCAAACAAGCCTTAGGCTTTTGGGATTTCTAGTTTTTGAAAATCAAATAAAATAAATAATATAAATTAAATAAATTAAATAATATAATTATAATAGATACGTTTATTAGTTGGTAATCGATATATTTAGTATAGGTATTATGGCTATATCAGTTTATTGTTTACGCTTAAATTAGAGATAGTCTATTGAGAAGGAAAAAGAGAAGAGAAGAGAGTCTGAGAATTGAGAGAGATTAAGAGGAAGCTTGAGGATTTCAAAGCCAATACTAGTAATTTTTAGCAAGAATTATTTTAGTAGTTGAAGGTATGTTCTATAACTTTGATATAATATATGTATATGTATGAGTTCGGCATAATTTACATGTTCTGTGAATTCAAAATTCTAAGTTTACGATTATACAATTGAGTACTTGTAGTTATATGTGTTTATGATGATTAGAATTTGTGTTTAAACCGAGAATAGTATGCTAATGCGTTGTGATGGGAGGAAAGTAATGTCGATATATGCATTCTTTGTATGGCATAGATAAGTACCAATTTGGATGGTCAATTCTTATGAAAACCGTAAATTAAAACACCAGATTTGGTATTTCATTGAGATCTGAGCATAACGTAGTTCGAATGAGATGATTTGATCAAGTAATGCATTCACAAAGTGTTGATTTCTAGAATGAATATCAAAATGGAGTTTTTGGTTTTAAAATATGCTATTCTAGTATTTAACTTTTCTAGAATTATGGTTTAAGTTGTGTTATGTTAGTATTTGTATGCTTGGTGAAGTTTATGTGTAATTTTCATAAGTTATATATGTTAATTGGTGTTAGAAATTAAGAATAGTAGCTTGGTTTTGTTTCTGGTTATGGGTGTTCTGTAATTCGGCGCCTTGCCGTCAAAGTTCGCTTGACAAAGATCAAAAATGGGCGATAGCTCGCGTCCCACTCGAACTGGAACTTCGCGCCCGGCGCCACTGATCCGCGCCCCGGCGTCGAAAAAGTTGTCTAAGTTGGGCAGTTTTGATCTCCTGTAGTAAAATGGCCTATAACATTTATTCTTTAAGGTTTTCAATTTGAAATCGTTATGAAGGGTCAAAATGGTCATCTTTAGGACTGTTGTGTATTTGGAGCCAATCGGAGGGCGTCGGGATGCGCGAATGCAAGTTCAACCCTTTGTGCATTAGTATAACTTAATGATAACATGTTAGACATGTAATATGATGTTGTATCAAGTTGTTAATGTGTATGTGGTGCAATGACATGATCATTTAAGTAGTTGTAATAAAGCTAAAAAGTAATGAAAGGATGCGATGTTGTTTAAACTTAAACTTAGTTAGTAGCTTTACTAAAACTAAGAAAGCATCTCATGAAGGTAATGTTAGTGTAACTAATGTGTATTGTCAATACATATGGTATGTGTAGGACTTGGGGTGAACGTGAGTAGTGATTGTTTAACCTACGCACGAGGCAAGTTCCCTAACCTTTGCTACTTTATTATTCAGCAAGGTTACTTTTCACTGTTATGTTATACTTATGCAAATTCTCTATTTCTAATCTCTTGTTTAATGATTTATTGTCATGCAAGTTCTTTAACCCTCATTTATTGTTGAGCAAGTTGGTTAATCTTTGTTTCTTTATTCCAATCAAGATTACCTTGGTTATTCAAAGTCTGTAATTTTATTGTAAGAAGTGTGTTTATTCAGCTATTAATAACTGTTGTTTGATCTTCGTTCTTCAATATCATTGTATTATCTTACATTATTGTATTGAACTCTAAGTTGCTTAGCGAATCTTTATCAATTCAACTAATCCTTAGTTGATGAATGTTCTAAACTCTAAATTACCCTTGAAGTCTACCCAAACCAAACTTTCTTTGGTTTGTTTATGTACTCACACAACTTTGAAAGCATGTTGTCAATGATAACATTTGTTCAACTTAGAAATTGTTAATACTCTAGCCTTATTGATTCATCGATATACCTTATTCATGAAGATATTATAATCAAATCCTTGAATAGTTATTGGTTCCTATCTGATTCAACCAATACTTAGTTGATGAGCGTTCTAAAAATCTAGACTTCCTTTGAGTTAATTCCCAACCAAACTTCCTTTGGTTCGGAACCAGATAATCTAAGCTGAGATGAACAACCCTATATCAGGGGATTATTTTAGAGCTACACAATAGCGTTAAAATGTTTCTTGTAATACATAGTACAAAGGGTCGATCACCGGAGTACGGAATGATGGTCCATATAGTCGTTTAGACTGTTAAAGGTTATAGTAGAAACACCTGTGAACCTAGGACATAGATGATGATTATAGTCTTTTAGACTATTAAAGGTTAAAGTAGAAAAACCTGAAAACCTAGAATAGAGTTCGTGGTCTTGTGACCCTCAGTGTATTCTTTGATGTTGATATCTATTGTTAACTTAAACATTCATTATTCCTTTGAACTCATAGCTGTTGAGTTAAAGTTTATTGTTCCGATAAGAATACAAAGTTACGAAGTTGAAAAGCTTTCTACAAGTAAGGGCAAGGACAAAGTGCTTGATTAGACAACAACGTTTAATTTATATTTTATTTATGAAGCTTACGTAATAGATTTAATTATGATTATGTTTTTGTTTTCCGCTGATGATTGTAATAAAGGTTAGATGACCTGAGATTTATTTGAGATTATGTAACCCTTTGGTGGGAGATTTATTGTTTAAGCTTTTGAGTTTAATTTTATCCTTTGTTTATGGGTAGTTATTTATGATTTAATTGGACAGTGAACACAAAATCTGTGGGATTGAGGTGCCCAGATTTGGGGGTGTCACAACGTGCACTCGGGCACTGTAATGTCCGCTCGAACTTTCAGAAGTGCAATCCGGGCATCCAATTGAGGTATACAGGACCTATTTCGGAATGCCATTGTCGAGAGTTGTACAATGTCATAGGATTAGAGTTTGTACGAAGTCATTGAAGATGGGACGATGCCCTTCGGTCTTCAAGCTTTAAATTACATCCGTTAGCCCCCAAAATAGTCACTCGGGATTGGTTTTCCTTGGCTCTTGTGGGACATCGTTGTGTATAGATGTGTATGAAATGTTGAGACGACGTGACGTGGCATCGTGTTGGCGAGATGACGATGTTGCCGCTCACCGGTGTTATTGTCAGTTTTGGCTGATAAAACAGATGTTGCTCAAGGCTTCGCTGAGATTGGACTGCTACATATGTTTGAAAGTCCTCAATGTTATCTTTTAGGTGTGCCTGTCCTCCCGATGAGCGCCGAGATTGAAGCTGGTCGCATTTGAAACAAGCAATTCTGGGGTTATCGCCGAAACTGCATTCCTTGAGGTTATCACCAAGGTTGGTGGCTATTCCCATGGTTGGGACTGAGACGGGATACCTCGGGGTTATCTCCAAGATTAATCGGCCTTCTCCGGTATGTGTTCTGGTATTGGATCTGCATGCCTCGGGGTTATATCCGAGGTTGGAATTGTTACTCCCAGTGTGTGTTCCGAGGTTGATGCTGAACTTCCGGTAGTATTCGGTATGGATATGGATTGTCTTTCAGGGTTCCCTCTTAAAAGACGAATCTGTCTTTCTACAATGTTAGTGACAGCAGTACAAAAAATTTTGAGTGTCTACATATGAGGAAGAAAGTGCAAGAAGGTGTTATGCCGGAAGCAAGAATCGATGAAGAAGGAATACTTCGAGTCAACTCGGACTTTGTGTTCCTAACAACCCCGATTTAAAGTATAAAATCATGATGGGCGCACAACACACCATTTGCAATCCATCTCAGGAGTACCAAAATGTATCGTGATCTTCAACATACATTTTGGTGGAGCAATATGAAGAGAGAGATAGCGAGTTTATCTCAAGGTGTTTAACTTGTCAGCGAGTCAAGGCGGAGACATCAAGTACCAAAAGGTCCATTGCAACCACTTGAAATTCCGAATGGAAGTGGGAGCACATTACCATGGATTTTGTTCTTTGGTCTTCCCAAGGTTTCTCAAGGCATAAATGCAATTTGGGTCATTGTTGATAGATTGACCAAGTCTGCTCATTTCCTATCTATACGAGAAACTTATACACTTGAACGTCTTGCTCGTATGTACATAAATGAGATTGTAAGACTACATGGTATGCCAGTATCCGTAGTTTCTGATCGAGACCCAAGATTCACTTCAAGATTTTGGGTTAGTTCTGCAAAAAGCTATGGGCATGGATTTACAATTTTGCTCGGCATATCATCCTCAGACGGATGGGCAGTCGGAGAGGACTATTCAAACTCTTGAAGATTTATTAAGACTCTGTGTCCTTGACTTCAAAGGAAGTTGGGACAAGTTCTTACCATTGGTGGAGTTTTCCTACAACAACAGTTATCAAGAAAGTATTGGTATGGCTCCATTTGAGGCGTTGTATGGAAGAAAGTGTCGTTCTTCAGTATGCTGGGATGAGGTGGGTGTAGCAATGTTGTTGGGACCGGAGTTGGTATGTATGACTATGGAAAAGATTCAAACGATCCGACAACGTATAAAAACCTCACAAGATCGACAAAAGAATTATGCTGATCTTCATCGAAAGGACGTGGAATTCGATATTGGAGATCATGTGTTGTTACGTGTTGCTCCATGAAAGGGAGTTACGAGATTTGGAAAGAGAGGAAAGCTCAACCCTCGATTCATTGGCCCATTTTAATCCTTGATCGAGTAGGAACTGTGGCCTATAGACTCGCCTTACCGCCAAGTATATCTCGTGTTCATAACATTTTTCACATATCTATGTTACGTAAATATGTGAAAGACCCGAACCATATTATTGAATTAGAACCAGACGAGATAGAGAAAGATTTAACGTATGAAGAGTTACCTATTAAAATCTTGGATAAGAAGGATCATATTCTACGCTCTAAAGTTATACCTCAAGTCAAAGTTTTGTGGAGAAACCACGATGTTGAGCAAATGACCTGGGAGTTAGAATCTGAAATGAAATCAAGGTATCCTCACCTCTTCGATATACCAGGTACGTACCCTAATTTTGAGGATGAAATTTCATAAGAAGGGGAGGTTGTAAGACCCCAACTTTTATGAATAAAGAATAATTTTCTCAAAATATATTTTTGAATATTATGGTGTGATGTTATAGTTGTGGGTAATATTTACAAATTTTGCAAAGTGAGCAAGTAGTTATATAATATTTGATTGGTCGGGGAATATTCGTTTTAACAGGGAATATTCGTACGACGACACAATCATTGGTGGACCCCACAACGGAAGTATTGTCGTAGTTAGAAAACGACATAATTATCTTTTATAAAAATAAGGGCGAAAGTGTTACCGTTAAAAAGCATTGAACTACCCGGTAGTAAAAGTACAATGTCTGGCGCTGTGGTTGCATAGTAGCACACTGTATTGATTATTGATGCTTACGTGAGAAGTCACTCAGTTATACTCAATTATTACTACAGTAATTGCTGCATAATATCTCAAATCTTGGTACTTCATTTCCTCAAGATTTGGTGTTCACTTAATCAAAACATTCATTTCTAACTACCCAATTATAATAAAATTGAATAATAAAAACCTGCCCGTAAAGGATGAAACTTAAATAAAAATCTCCCAGGTTATCTAACCTTTAATTACAAACATTCAAATGCAGAAAATTAAATAAACTTCATTACAATCTTTAAACCAAAGTCTGAAAATAAAGCTATCAAAACTATTACAAGTCTTCAGTATTTGGTCATCTTTCCTTTTCCTCATCTTGGTGATAGGTATCGTCACCCTTTTAAACTTTAGTCGTAAAGAAATTTTCTGAGGCAAGAGTGAACAAACAAGGCTCACTTGGAATAACAACAAGTAATTCTTTAAACTTTTACATCAATTGCCAATACTAGGCTCAATAGAACTGAACAATGTGTTCTATTAACTTTCTGAAAATTATAACATTCACTGAGGGTCTAATGACCATGAATCATGTCCACAGTTATAAGTAATCTTTCAACTTTAATTTTAACTTTAACAGTCATAAGACTATAAGGACTCCACGTACTTAGGGGGATCAACCCTTCGTATAATGTATTGTGCACAACCATTTTAACGCTAAACGCAAACCTCTATTAAAAGAGTTGTTCATCTCAGTATTTAGAATACAAGTCCGCACCAAAGTAAGTTTGGTTTGGATATATTACAGGGTAATTTAGAATTCAACGGTAATCAACTAAGGATTAATTGATTACAAAAGAAATAACTGTATGCTATGGAATAATCATAACTGAATTGATATTTGTAAATTAACATCATGCTTTAGGAATAATCCAATAGCATAAGCATTGAATAATCATAACATTCAAGGTTATTGAGAATTTGGTTACTAAACATGCATAATGAATAGTAATTTGAACGATAGAGTTGTTCAACACTAGAATATGAAAAATATAACGATTTCATGCTAAATAACAAGTTACATATTAAAGAAACTTGCTCAATACTAAATATACGACGTAGAATACTTGCATCCCTATGAACAATTAGATACAAGAGCTTTCTCAATATTAAACCATCTAGCTCTACGAAAGTGCAGAGTTAGCCATTTGTGTAATTGCAATTGAATTCAAAACAAATAGTGTACTCAACAAAATCAAACTCGCATAATGAAGTTTTAGAGTTAGAGAACTTGCCTTTAGCACAAGCTAAACCTTACAACTTGAATCAATACCCTATACATATGTCATCATGACATAATTAGTCATTACCAATCATTTGATATCTATATAAACAAATATATACATCATGTAAGTTAAATTACCCATTCACATAATCAAACTATTTTACTACTAGGTAACACTTGATAACATGTTCATTCATAGCTTAATACTACTTAAATCATCATTTATCATTCTTATTATTAACACATAACATTTATTTTCAAACTTTATGTAATAAACTAAAAGCTGTCGGAGATTATTCTCGCTAACTTTCATGACTGTATTTCCACGATTACACTTGTGGTTGGCAACATGGCGTTGAGTTGGCTCTATACATGAGTCACATGCCAAAGATTTTATTTGCGGTATAAGCGCGGCATGACTATGGCGTATGGCGCGTCGACAACTGTGGCGTGTACCGTGATTTATGCATGTAAGATTTATACTGTTGGGCCACGCTACGGCGTCAGAGTCCAGAACTCGGCAACCAAGCTCGGCAACAGTATGAATAAAAAGCCAAATTGGCCTACAAGCTCTAATCTAATAGACTAATTAACATGTAATTCATATAGAGACTTCATGTAAACATATTGTGAAGACTTCTAACATGATTTTACCCATAAAATAACATAAACATCAAATTTAGAACACCCAATTTCAATGTTTTTGGCAAAAACTCCATTTTTGATGTTTTCAATGAAAATCAACACTGTGATTTTGTTTTTCAACCAAAACAGTAAATTCAAAATATCATGGTTATGATTATATATACTCTATCAAATTCAATAGTCAATTTATACATATTAACAATTAATCAAACCTTAATTTCATTTTAGACTAAGCCATACTCATATATTTTTCATATGAACACTCTTTAATATATTTTTCTTCACAAATTACATACATACATAAAGTAATTGATTATAATCATACATAACCTCTAAAAAACAGTTTTACAACAACAATCATCATCTAAAGCTATATACACAAGAAATTCATCATCCATAATTATTTACAGAGAACTTTTTGGAGAAGAAAACTAAACTTTAAAAATAAAATACAAGTATTAATATCCTACCTTTAATTAAGAAGATGATACTCTAGAGTTTAGAAGAAAATAGTTATGATTACAATCTTCTTTTCCCCAATTCCTTTCTAAAAAACCTGTTAGAATCACTCACTTTTCTCTCTATAGTTTTCTTCTTCTCTCCCTTTTTCTTCTTCTGAGTTTTCTTTCTTCCTAACTCTAACATACATAGAATAATTATAATGTGACGCCCCCAAAATAGGTATACATCACCCATCTTGAGTCATCAAATACATGGTATAAAATTCAAATACAATCTTAAATATACAACGTGAGCTGTGAGTTTTAATACAAACATTGTCTCTTAGACGACATTAAAACTCAAAATAAGTCCTCAATACATTTATTAACACACTATTTCACGAATAGTGAGGACTACTAATCTTTATCCTACGAACAATCACTCCGTTCCACTCGACTAGTCCCTTACGTTCTCATTTCTGAATAGAGCAGGTGAAAGAAAGGGTGAGCTCAACTAGCCCAAAGAAGAAATATTATGACTAAGATAAAGCGAGAATAAATTATCTTTAGTCTTGATAGTGTTAAATTGATACTGATATAACAAACATCAAGTTTAAGCTGCAATGAACAAGCGATCCATTAAAAGAGTCAAGTAGTAAATAAAATCTACTATCTTTTATGATTTAAAAGGTTTTTCATCACTTTTATCGTTGAGACTCAGCTTAATAAATAATCCACATCATTGAATCACCCCTGCACTACGGCCAAGGATATTCTTTAGTATCACGACCACAAATTATCCATGCACTACGGGCCAAGGATATTCGTGTATTCATTAATGGTCATGATCATGCCAACAACTATCCATCAATGCACTACGGGCCAATGAGGACTTTTTCCACATCATTTGTAACATTACGGTCATGATTACACCGAATAATCCCTAGTCATAATCATACTAAGTCCATCTATGCACTACAGGCCACATATAACTTTCAACATAATATAAACATGAGGATGATGACAATGATATAAGAATTCAATAAAACAAGTTCAAGAATTAATTTATCCAGGAACCAATAACGTCCAAATGGTCAACATGATACTGCTTTGTAGAGTAAAATTCAAGAATGCTCAGAAGAATATTTCCATGAAAGGATACTAGATGAAGTGCAAATATCAAGGATATTCCACTAATTTCATAGAGTATAGAAGTCAAAACTTTAACTAACTGAGTATAATCAAGAATGGAATAACAAAAGAAATCACCAGGCATGCGATAGACCACACATACAGGTTATTCCAACAGAATAATAAATAACGAAACCAGGTCATGCGTAAATGCACAGACAGGATGTTCCAACAGAATGATAAATAATGGAACGGTGTAAATAAAGCACAAACAGGATGTTCAATAGAATAATAAAGAAGCGGAACTAGGTCATGCGTAAAAGCACAAACATGATGTTCCAATGAGAATAATAAAGAACGGAATAATAACAAAATCACCATGCATGCGGTACTTCAGCATAGCAAAAGTTATTCAACATAATGATAAAGAATGGAATAACGAAGAATTTCACCAAGTATAGGGTAGCCCGGCGTATCTGAGTTATTCCAGCAGAATGATAAAGAATGGAATAATGAAGTTCTCTTCATGAATACAAAAGAAATAATACCCCTCTACCTTAAGAAGAAGAGTCTTTGGATATATAAGTAGTGAAGTAGCGAGAATACTTTTCTTCTTTCTCTCTATAGTTTTCTCTCTAGAGTTTGGTGAATTCGTAAGAAATAATGAAGGAATGAGCTTCTGTTTATAGAAAAATGGACTGCATAGTAACTAACTCATGAACGGTCCAGATTGATTTACTTTAATCTGACGGTCCATATTTAAAGCAAAATATTTTAAATAAAATATAATATATTCTATTTATAATCTAATAAAACGAATAACTTTATAAAAGATTTTACTATACAAACACTATGCAGGCACTATGCAAATACTATGCATAATAAAATATAATATATTCTAATTATTATCTAATAAAACAAATAACTTTATAAAAGTATTCTGTTTTATATAAAAAGATTTTACTATGCGCACCATACAACACTTTATGCATAATAAAATATAATATATTCTAATTATTGTCTAATAAAACAAAGAACTTTATAAAAGTATTACATTTTATATAAAAAATTTACTATGCAAAACATTATTATGCGGCAATTCATCATAGTGATAATTGAGCAATCTTTGAGTGACTTCTCACGTAAGCATCAATAATCAATACCGTACGCTACTTTTATGCAACCATGCGCGTATTCATCGTATCTTTAACACCGGGTGTTTCAATAGTTAACAGTAAAACTTCCGTCGTTATTTTCATAAAGTATATTTTTGTCGTTTTCAATCAAATAATAATTCCATTTGTGGGGTCCACCAATGATTGTCTTAGTTGTACGAATATTCCCTATTAAAAGCGAAAATTCCCGACCAATCGAATATTATATAACAACTTGCGTACTTTGCAAAATTTATAAATATTACCCACAACTATAACATTATATCAAATTCATCCCATAATATTCAAAAATGATATTTATAGAAAAATCATCTTTATTAAAAAGTTGGGGTCTTACAACCTCCCCTTCTTATGAAATTTCGCCCTCGAAATTAGGGTACGTACCTGGTATGTCGAAGAGGTAAGGATACCTTGATTTCATTTCAGATTCTAACTCCCAAGTCATTTCCTCAACATCGTGGTTTCTCCACAAAACTTTGACTTAAGGTATAACCTTGGAGCGTAGAATATGTTCCTTCTTATCCAAGATTTGAACAGGAACCTCTTCATACGACAAATCTTCCGCTATTTCGTCCGGTTCTAACTCAATAATGTGGTTCGGGTCTTCCACATATTTACGTAACATGGATATGTGAAAAACGTTATGAACACGAGACATACTTGGCGGTAAAGCGAGTCTATAGGCCACAGTTCCTACTCGATCGAGGATTAAAAACGGGCCGATGAATCGTGGATTGAGCTTTCCTCTCTTTCCAAATCTCATAACTCCTTTCCATGGAGCAACACGTAACAACACATGATCTCCTATATCGAATTCTACATCCTTTCGATGAAGATCAGCATAACTCTTTTGTCGATCTTGTGAGATTTTTATACGTTGACGGATCGTTTGAATCTTTTCCATAGTCATACGTACCAACTCCGGTCCCAACAACGTTGCTTCACCCACCTCATCCCAGCATACTGGAGAATGACACTTTCTTCCATACAATGCTTCAAATGGAGCCATGCCATGATAACTGTTGTTGTAGGAAAACTTCACCAATGGTAAGAACTTGTCCCAACTTCCCTTGAAATCAAGGACACAGAGTCTTAATAGATCTTCAAGAGTTTGAATAGTCTTCTACTGATCGTGTCGTCCGGCCCGAGGATGATATGCCGAGAGCTAAATCGTGAAGTCTGTGCCCATAGCTTTTTGCAAACTAACCCAAAATCATGAAGTGAATCTTGGGTCTCGATCGAAACTATGGATCTTAGGCATACCATGCGATCTTACAATCTCGTTTATGTACATCTGAGCAAGGCGTTCAAGTGTATAAGTTTTCGATAGGTAAGAAGTGAGCAGACTTGGTCAATCTATCAAAGAATGACCCAAATTGCATCTATGCCATAAGAAACCTTGGGAAGACCGATGTGAAGGTCATGAAACATTTTGGTACTCCCGGGATGGATTGCAAATGGTGTGTTGTGCGCCTCCATCGAGGATTTATACTTTTAAATCGGGGGTCGTTAGAACACAAAGTCTGGAGTTGACTCAAGTATTCCTTCTTCATCGATTCTTGCTTTAAGAGATAGCACCTTCTTGCACTTTCTTCCTCATGCACGCATCGGCTCAGTGCGTAGGCTTGAGCGACTTTAACTTTATCAATTAAAGTCGGTTCTACTCGTATATTCGCCATCATCACATGGGTCCCTGGAGTCTTTAACTCTATCTACATCCTTTGGAAGTCACACAAAATGGGCTTTTATGTTGTCAATATTGTACTCGTACCCGCATATGATCTTCTACTCAATACGTCAGCTACCACGTTCGCTTTCCCAAGATGGTATTGGATGGTATTATCATAATCTTTCAACAGTTCAAGCCAACGTCATTGTCGCATGTTGAGTTCCTTTGGAGTGAAGAAATATTTGAGGCTTTTATGATCCGTAAATATCTCCACTTTCTCTCCATACAAGTAATGCCTCCAAATTTTAAGTGCGAAGACAACAGCTGCCAACTCTAGATCATGAGTAGGATAATTTCTCTCATATTCTTTGAGTTTTCTTGAGGCATAGGCTATGACTTTCCCATGTTGCATGAGAACACATCCACAACCATTTGCACTCGAAGCATCATCAGAGATGACAAATCCTCCGAGCGGATGGTATTGTCGAACAGTCTTTGAAATGAGTCTCCTTTGAGTTCTTGAAAACTCTTCTCACATTCTCGCTCCAATCAATTTTGTATCTTTCCGAGTCAATTTGAGTTAATGGAGTAGCGATTGAGTAAATCCTTCCACGAATCTCCGATAATAACCAAACTAAAGCGAGAAAGCTACGCACTTTTGATCATCGATTCAGGTTGCTCTAGCTTTGAATAGCTTCAATATTTGTCGGGTCAATAGATATTCCATGACTTGATACTACGTGCCCAAGGAATGCTACTTCCTCAAGCCAGAACTCGCATTTCTTCAACTAGGCATAAAGCTTGTATTCACGAAGCTTTTGGAGTATCAGCCTTAAGTGTTGCTCATGATCTTCGGCTTTTGAATAAATAAGGATATCATCAATAAAGACGACCACAAAGTGATCCAAATATTCCTTGAATACTCGGTTCATCATATCCATGAAGGCGGAGGAGCATTAGTCAATCCAAATGACATGACTAGAATTCATAATGCCCGCATCAAAGTTTAAAGCCTTCTTTGGAATGTCATCGGTTTCTAATCTTCAATTGGTGATATCCGGAACAAAGATCAATCTTTGAAAAGAATTTGGCTCCTTGCAACTGGTCAAACAGGTCATCAATACGTGGCAATGGGTACCTATTTTTGATGGTGACATGATTCAACTCCCGATAATAAATACAAAGTCGCATACTCCCATCTTTCTTCTTCAGGAATAAAACATGAGCACCCCAAGGAGAAGTACTAGGACGAATAAAGCCAATGTCTAACAATTCATGCAGTTGAGTCTTTAACTCTTGAAGTTCAATATGAGCCATTCGATATGGGACTTTGGAAATGGGTTTTGTACCGGGTTCAAGGTCGATACAAAATTCAATTTCACACTCTGGGGTAGGCCAGGAAGTTCTTCAGGGAATACGTCAGGAAATTTATTAACAATAGAAATATCATTCAAAACTGACGTATTTTTGTTTAGATCTATGACGTGGGCTAAGAAAGCTTGACATCCGTTTTTCAATAAACGAATAGCTTTATAGCTTGAGATGACCGTGATTGATTTTAATGGTTTGGTCGCTTGAATTCGCATAATAGGTTGATTAGGAATATGAAAGCTAACAACATTATGAAAATAATAAATTTTAGCATGATGAGTAGTTAACCAATCAATCCCTAGAATCACATCAAATGCAAGTATTTTCAATGAAATAAGATCAACAGATAATGTGAGGGTACCGATTTGAACCAAACAAGACTTATAAATAGTGGATGTAATGAAGGTTTCTCCCAACAGAGTTTCTACAGATAAGTCAAAGTCTAATTTCTCCAGAGTCAAATTTAATCGTTGGGCCCAAGTAGGAGAAATAAAAGAATAGGTAGAACCGGTATCAAATAAAGTATAGACTTCGCTAGAGTTTATGATAAGCTTACCCGTGAGGACCTCATTCGGGTTCCTTGCTTTCTGGGAGGTCACAACAAACGCTCTCCCTTATACTACCGGCTTTGACTTTTCTGGGACGGCCTTTGGTGCCTCCATCCTAGCTAAACTTGTCTTCGGTGAACGACAAAATCGGGCTAAGTGACCTTCTCTTCCACAATTATAACATGCTTTGGACGGCATCGCGCAGTTTTTGGACTGATGTGTCCCTCCCCTCCGCATTTGAAGCATATGATAGGTGGTCGTTCTCCTTCCTTAACAACGGGTGCTGGTGCTGACGTCTTTCCATCATTGTTGAATCTCCTCTTCTTGAAATGTCCATTCTTATTGTTTTGGCCCTGATTACCACAGAAGTGGTTACCATTTCTGGCCTGTTGATTCCCTCCACGCTTGTTGTCACCGCTTCGATGACTGCTCTCACTGATATTATCATTTTGCCGGCTGCTTTCTCTTGGTTGCGTTGACTCGTTATCGCGCTCCACTAATTGAGCCCTATTTACAACATCTGAATACAAACACAGTTTATGAGAAATAAGATATTGACGTATCTCCGGCTTCAAACCTCTTAAAAACATTCGTGTCATTCTCTCTTCATTATCAACTAAATGGGATGCAAACCAGAACAACTCAAGCAACCTTGGCCCGTCTTTGCGACACGGCCATGTTATTACGCTCCAACGATGAACTCTACCTCTTTCATGTGACGAATACTTTCGGGAAAGTATTTGTCATTGAATAGTTCTTGGAACTTCTCCCAAGACATCCTTAGTGCGGCAGGTTGAGTACGTTTTACTGATTCTCACCAGTAATCTGCCTCTCCTCGTAACATAAAGGTGGCAAATGGCACCTTTTGCTCCTCGGAGCATCCCAAGACATCAAATATCTTGGTGATCTACTTTATCCATGCTTCCGCCTTAAGTGGTTTTGGCTCTCAATAAACTCCGGTGGTCCCACCTCCTTGAAGCCTGCTTAGCGTGACTGGTCCAAAGGAGAGTTTCAGTGTTTCCACCGCATTTTGGACAGAGCCGCTCTTTTGCTCGATGTTGCATGAATTGTATAAAACCTTTGAACATTACATCGTTAAATCATCCGTCGGATGTTGTTGTTTGCACGAGGATTGTCGCCTTCACGATGCACATTATCCTCGATTATTGATCTGTGGAGACTCAACGGTCTCCTGTGCTCTATTGCTATTCTAAACATTCTCGCATGTCATTTTCAGATACTGTCACAAAACAAAGGTTAATTAACATATAACATATTATCCCTATACTCTGACCGACACCAAATAAACTTAGGTAGGTCATACTAGCGAAGGAATTCCCCGTCTCTCCCCTCCTAGTTCTAGTCTCACATCTTAGCCAGGATCATATCCTAAGCTTTGATATTTCAATGGCGCCCCCAAAATAGGTATACATCACCCATCATGAGTCGTCAAATACATGGTACAAAATTCAAATACAATCTTAAATATACAACATGAGCTGTGAGTTTTAATACAAACATTGTCTTCTAGATAGCATTAAAACTCAAAATAAGTGCGGCAAGTTGAGTACGTTTTACTGATTCTCACCAGTAATCTGTCTCTCCTCATAACTTAAAGGTGGCAAATGACACCTTTTGCTCCTCAGAGCATCCCAAGACATCAAATATCTTGGTGATCTGCTTTATCCATGCTTCCGCCTTAAGTGGTTTTGGTTCTCCAATAAACTCCGGTAGTCCCAGTTCCTTGAACTATTTAGTGGTGACCGTCCGAGAGTTTTCAGTGTTTCCACCTGCATTTTGGACAGGAGCCGCTCTTGCCTAATGTTGCATGAATTGTATAAAACCTCTTAACATTCCATCGTTCGTCATTTGGTCAGTGTTGTTGTTTGCCTGAGGATTGTCGCCTTCCTGATACACATTATCCTTATTATTGATCTATAGAGACTCAACGGTCTCCTGTGCTCCATTGCTATTCTCAACATTCTCGGATGTCATTTTCAGATACTGCCACAAAACAAAGGTTAATTAACATATAACATATTATCCCTATACTACGTGACCAATTAAATACCAAATAAACTTAGGTAGGTCATACTAGCGAAGAAATTCCCCGTCTCTCCCCTCCTAGTTCTAGTCTCACATCTTAGCCAGGGATCATATCCCTAAGCTTTGATACCAACTGTGACGCCCCCAAAATAGGTATACATCACCCATCTTGAGTCGTCAAATACATGGTACAAAATTCAAATACAATCTTAAATATACAACATTAGCTGTGAGTTTTAATACAAACATTGTCTTCTAGACAACATTAAAACTCAAAATAAGTCCTCAATACATTTATTAACACACTATTTCACAGAATAGTGAGGACTAGTAATGCTATCCTCTGAACCGTCACTCCGTTCCCCGACTAGTCCCTGCTACGTTATCATTTCCTGAAGAGAACAGTGAAAGAAAGGGTGAGCTCAACTAGCCCAGTAAGAAATATTATGACTAAGATAAAGCAGAATAAATTATCTTTAGTCTTGATAGTGTTAAACTAATACAATATAACAAACATCAAGTTTAAGCTGCATAATGAACAAGCAATCCATTAAAAGAGTCAAGTAGAAAATAAAATCTACTATCTTTTATGATTTAAAAAGGTTTTCATCACTTTTATCATTTGAGACTCGACAATAAATAATCCACATCATTGAATCACCCCAAAGACTACGACCGAGGATATTCTTTAGTATCACGACCACAAATTATCCATGCACTACGGGCCAAGGATATTCGTGTATTCATTAATGGTCATGATCATGCCAACAACTATCCATCTATGCACTACGGGCCTATGAGGACTTTTTCCACATCATTTGTAACATTACGGTTATGATTACACCGAATAATCCCTGGTCATAATCATACCAAGTCCATTTATGCACTACAGGCCACAGATGACTTTCAACATAATATAAACATGAGGATGATGACAATGATATAAGAATTCAATAAAACAAGTTCAAGAATTAATTTATCCAGGAACCAATAACGTCCAAATGGTCAACATGATACTGCTTTGTGGAGTAAAATTCAAGAATGCTCAGAAGAATATTTCCATGAAAGGATACTGGATGAAGCGCAAATATCAAGGATATTCCACTAATTTCATGGAGTATAGAAGTCAAAACTTTAACCAACTGTGTATAATCAAGAATGGAATAACAAAAGAAATCACCAGGCATGCGATAGACCGCACAGACAGGTTATACTAATAGAATAATAAATAACCGAACCAGGTCATGCGTAAACGCACAGATAGGATGTTCCAACAGAATGATAAATAATGGAGCCAGGTCATGCGTAAAGCACGGACAGGATGTTCCAACAGAATAATAAAGAATGGAACCAGGTCATGCGTAAAGCACAGACAGGATGTTCCAACAGAATAATAAAGAACGGAATAATAACAGAAATCACCATGCATACGATTACTTAGATAGACAAAGTTATTCCAACATAATGATAAAGAATGGAATAACGGAAGAATTTTACCAAGTATAGGGTAGCTCAGCGTATCTGAGTTGTTCCAATGAATGATAAAGAATGGAATAATGAAGTTCTCTTCATGAATACAAAAGAAATAATACCCCCTACCTTAAGAAGAAGAGTACTGGATGTATAAGTAGTGGAGTAGCAGAACACTTTTCTTCTTTCTCTCTATAGTTTTTCTCACTAGAGTTTCAGTGAATTCGTAAGAAATAATGAAAGAATGAGCTTCTATTTATAGAAAAATAGACTGCATATAACTAACTCATGAACGGTCCAGATTGACTACTTTAATCTGACGGTCCATATTTAAAGTAAAATCTTTTAAATAAAATATAATATATTCTATTTATAATCTAATAAAACGAATTACTTTATAAAAGATTTTACTATGCAAACACAATGCAGGCACTATGCAAACATTATGCATAATAAAATATAATATATTCTAATTATTGTCTAATAAAATAGATAATTTATAAAAGTATTTTATTTTATATAAAAAGATTTTACTATGCAAAACACTATGCAGGCACTATGCAACACTATGCATAATAAAATATAATATATTCTAATTATTGTCTAATAAAACAAATAACTTTATAAAAGTATTCTGTTTTATATAAAAAGATTTTACTATGCAAAACACTATGCAACAATTACTGTAGCAATAATTGAACAATACTGAGTGACTTCTCACGTAAGCATCAATAATCAATACCGTGTGCTACTATGCAACCACGCCAGACATCTATTACTTTAACAAGGGTGTTTCAATAGTTAACGGTAAAACTTCCGTCGTTATTTTCATAAAGTATTTTTGTCGTTTTCTCAATCCGACAATAATTCCGTTGTGAGGTCCACCAATGATTGTGCCGTTGTACGAATATTCCCTGTTAAAACGAATATTCCCTGACCAATCGAATATTATATAACAACTTGCGTACTTTGCAAAATTTATAAATATTACCCACAACTATAACATTATATCAAATTCATCCCATAATATTCAAAAATGATATTTATAGAAAAATCATCTTTATTAAAAAGTTGGGATCTTACATATAACGTATATAGTAATAATATATATTAAATATGTAATATAACTCTAGCTATAAATTATATCAGTTATGTAAGTTTTGAAAATCAAAAGCCATAAGGCTTGTTTGGTTAAGCTAATAAAAATAACCCATTAACCCTTACACCTTGTTTGGTAAACTGAATTAAAACAAATGGATTAATCCTTATACCTTGTTTGATAAAACATCATTAGATTAAAGACTTAATATGCAATAAGACATGTTTGGCAAAACTAAATTAAACTCTTTTAATTTATTTTAATAACTCCTTTATAGCAAGGTTATTTGTCACACTTCTACTTAATTAATTTAATAAATTCAAATACTAATCTGTTAAATTACTTTAACCCATAAATTATTACCACACAATTATAGTTTCCTTTATAATTATAATTATGTTTAACCAACTAACACCTTATTTTAATTATAAATTTCAATTAAAATATTATAATTCATTTAATCATTATAAGCTCTTTAGCTTAACTATTAAATTAAATTGGTACATAATCTCATAACAATTAATTTAATTAACTCCTTAATTATTTACTTAACAAATAATTAACCAAATCAAATCAAATTGAAAAATTATTTATTCAACAATAAACATATCCATTAAATACTTATATAAATCAATAAATATTTAATATTATAATTTAAAATTCTGGAATGTTACATCATTCCCTCCTTACAAGGATTCTGTCCTCAGAATCACAACTCAAACAAATCATTCGTTACGTTGGTGCAAGATTGATAATACTTGCATGACTAAGTTAAAAATGGAGGTATAGTTGAAGGTACTATACTGTAATTAGTTTTTTCACATGGTTATACTATTGAGTCACATGAATGAACTATTAATTCACATTATTTACTATTAGGGGAGGTGGTGCAAGTTTGATAATACTTGCAGGATTAAATTAAAAATGAAGAAAAAGAGGAAGGTATTATACTGTAATATTTTGAACCCCAAAATGTGCAATTATCGAAACTATATTTTCCTATAAATAGAAGCTCATTCTTCCTTCATTTCTCACCAATTTACAAAAGCTTTAGAGCAATTATTATAGAGAGAAATTATAGAGAGAAAGAAGAAGAGAAGTCTGCTACCTCACTATTCTAGTATCTAGTTTTTCTAAGGTAAGGGGTATTATTTCTTTCGTGTTCTTGAAGAGAGCTATTGTTATTCCATCCCTTATTATTTCATTGGAACATCACATGCATGCGTAATTACGCATTGACCTATTTCCGTTATTTATTATTACATTAGAATAACATGTCTATCCAAGCACCGCATACATGGTGAAATTTTTACATTATTCCATTCTTTATTATTAGTTGGAACATCCATGCGTAAGTATTAACACATGCGTGTGGTCTACCGCATGCATGGTGAATTCATTGTTATTCCATTCTTTATTATTAGGTTGGAATATCACATTTTGTGCGTTACGCATGACTCGATTCCATTATTTATTATTCTCATTGGAATAACTTAGGTGCAATGCGATCTATCGCATGCCCGGTGAATTCTTTTGTTATTCCATTCTTTATTATACTCAGTTGGTTAAAGTTTTGGCTTTTATACTCCATGAAATTAGTGGAATATCCTTGATATTTGCGCTTCATCCAGTATCTTTTCATGAAAATATTCTTCTGAGCATTCTTGAATATTACTCCACAAAGCAGTATCATGTTGAAATTTGGACGTTATTGATTCCTGGATAAATTAATTCTTGAACTTGTTTTATTGAGTTCTTATATCATTGTCATCATCCTCATGTTTATATTATGTTGAAAGTCATCTGTGGCCTTTAGTGCATAGATGGACTTGGTATGATTATGACTAGGGATTATTCGGTATAATCATGACCGTAATGTTACAAATGATGTGGTAAAAGTCCTCATTGGCCCGTAGTGCATTGATGGACAGTTTTTGACATGATCATGACCATTGATGAATACACGAATATCCTTAGCCCGTAGTGCATAGATAATTTGTGGTCGTGATACTAATGAATATCTTTTGGTCAGAAAAGGGGATGACGTGGTTTATTTATTGTCGAGTCTCGATTGATAAAAGTGATGAAAAAACCTTTTAAATCATAGAAGATAGTAGATTTTATTCTCTACTTGACTCTTCTAATGGATTGCTTGTTCCGCTGCAGTTAAACTTGATGTTTGTTATATTTTATCAGTTTAACACTGTTGAAGGCTAACGATAAATTATTATGCATTATTAGTCATAATATTTCTTACTGGGCTAGTTGAGCTCACCCTTTCTTTCACTATTCTCTTCAGGAAATGAGAACGTATCCGGGACTAGTTGGAGAATGGAGTGACGGTCCAGATGATAGCATTAGTAGTCCTCACTATTCTGTTAAATAGTGTGACAATAAATGTAATAAGGACTCCATTGAGTTTGTATTTTGTCTAGATGACAATATTCTTATTAAAACTCTTAGATTATATTTTGTCGTATTTTACACGACTGTTGTATAATTAAGTTGTATTTGAATTTTGTACCATGTATTTGGCGACCTAAGTTGGGTGATGTATACCTATTTTGGGGGCGTCATAATTTCAACAGTTAACGGTAAAACTTTTGCCGTTATTTTTATAAAAAGTTATTTCTGTCGTTTTCTAACTCCGACAGTAATTTTGTTGTGGGGTCCACCAATGATTGTGCCATCGTATGAATATTCCCTGATAAAACGAATATTCCCTGACCAAACGAATATTTTATGACAACTTGCTTACTTTATAAAATTTGTAAATATTACTCACAACTATAACATTATATCAAATCCACACCTTATTATTCAAAATGATATTTAGAGAAAATTAATCTTTATTCATAAAAGTTGGGGTCTTACATTTTATATCAAAACCTGTCATGCTATCCTGTCATTAAAATAGCTGACATCCGTTTTACAGGATAATACTCCTAAAAAATGGACACATTACATAGCATGTAACATTTCCACATTTCCCTAAGATAAACTACATAAGTCTTTTTGTAGGGAAGTAATTGGTCCTATTACCCATTCAAAGTCTAAAAAGGCATTAAGCCTACAGCCAAACATGGCTACATTTGGCCAGTCTAATCCTACTCCTGTCTCTCGTGAGGAGTTCGAAGAATTAAGCAATCAAATTATAGAGTTGGTAATTCTGCTCAAAGAATTACACAAGTCAACTCAGGGTCCACAAATACCCATCCACATAGAACCCTCTGCACATGGAGGAACCCAGAGTCCGGACAAAGAAGTTTCAGCGCCTGAGTCTCAGTTTGATAAGACCAACAAAACACCTGAAATCACCCATCTTAAAGAAGATCAAGACACCGATGATATTCGGAAGAAGGTTTTACAAATGGAAGAGACCATTCGGTCCATCAAAGGGATTGGAACACACGAGAGTGTTTCATATTCAGACCTTTGTATCTTCCCCGGGGTTCATTATCCGAAAAAATTCAAGACTCTCGATTTTGAGAAATATAATGGATTAGGAGATCCTTACACCCACTTAAAGGTGTTCATTTGAGAGCTCGGATCATATGCCGAGAATGAAAAGATCATAATGCAGCTGTTTCAGGAAAGTCTGATTGGAGAAGCCAGAGCATGGTACACCAGATTGGATAACTCCAAAATTCACAGTTGGGAGGAGTTAGCCTATGCTTTACTCAGTCAATACAGCTTTCAAACTCAGATGGCTCCAGACCGGTATCAAATTTTCAAGGTCAAGAAACAAGTCAATGAGTCAGAGAGTATGCCCAAAGATGGAGGCATCTGGCTGCTCAAGTTATCCCGTCTATGACCGAGTCTAAAATGGTGATGACCTTCATAGATATTCAAGAAGCTCCATTTTATGAGAGGGTCTTAGCTGGAATAGGAACACCATTCTCAAAAATGATTAAGCACGGAGAAATGGCTGAAATGGGATTGAAATCAGGGAAGATTCAAGACCTCATTGCATTAAAAGTCGTAGCTGAGCACATCTATTCTGGAAGTTATGGGAACAACCCCCGGAGGGTCCATAAAAAAGAGGATGTTTCATTGATACTGTAAGGACAAAAAGGCAATCAAAACATGCCTATTCAGAGGAGAAACTATTCCCCTTTTCAAGCACAGTCTTCAAATCCCCCCTTGCCAAAAAGTAGGGAAATCAGACGTACAAGAGTGTTCACACCCTTAGGGGATTCACTCGAAAACATTCTCAAACTTCTGACAGCTCAGAAGAAAATTACTCATCTCCTTCCAGTAGCCAACCCGAGTGGAAAGGTTTCAATGCAAGTAAGAAGTGTGCGTACCATGCTAGAACTCCAGGCCATGCCACTCAGGATTGTTGGGCCCTTAAGCATAAGATCCAGGATTTAATTGACAATGGTGAGATCATGGTGATCAAGCCCGATCAACCACACGTTCAAGACAACCCTCTCCCTCAACACAAGGAAGATGAGGTTAACATGATCAACTGGGGCAGTGGAGAAATCTCCGAGTACCTCAAGTATGTGGGTGGTTCATCCTAAATCAACAAGGATAATTCTGATAGATGGGATTATTCACAATTCCAGTTCATGATGGAACGGGAATTAAAGGCTCTTGGCGAACAAGTTAATCAATTGGCAGAACTGGTGATTCATCAGAACCAAGTCACACGTCAATTATTCAATCAGGATCATGCTAGCCTCCTTCCTCTTATGACAAGTACTCCACCACTTAATCCAGAAGGTGAAACATTGGAGGAAAATATTGCTAGAAAAGCAAAAGCTAAAGCCAGTTGGGACTTCGCTAACAAAAAGGAATTCACCTATTTAGGCCAACCGATGGAAGAGATATTGCAGATGCTGATTAATGAGGGAAAAATCACAGCACTGCTACATCCAGTCAACCCAAGCTCAAAGCGGTTTGATGCTAATGGAGTATGGAAATACCACTCCCACTCTCGCAGTCACAGCACTGAGGAATGTTGGGCACTCTGCCATCTTATTCAGAACATGATTGACAGCGGTGACCTGCAAATGGTAGATAACGATGCTATATCCTCTAAGAGTGGGGACACATTTCCTCCAGGATGGAAGGAAGCCGTAACAGTTATATCCTCTGAGGGATATTTGGCTGCCACACCACTTACAATTCAACCAATTTAGCTAAAAGGCGTTGAAAACCCTTTGAAAGTGACTGCACCAAAGCCAATCATATTGTCGTTCAGGCCACAATATCCTGTTGTCAATCTCAAGGAAGTGCCATGGAATTATGGAGAGGCTGAAGGATCTACATCCAACACAACTGCTGCAGTGTCTAAAGAAAATCCACTGTATCATCCTCAACGGGTGATGAAGCCTATCATCAGACCTAAGGAGAAACTGTACATGGAGAGGATTGAAGAATTCCTTCGCAAGATGGGACACAATGAAGCCAAGATGGTTCTAAGCTTTAAAGAACCTCCACAACCAATTTCTATTCTGAACTTGATTTTCTCTTCAGAAGATCACCGGAAGGTCTTACTAAAAGTATTAAAAGAAGCCCACTTTCCAAAGACAGTGGATGTGGAAAAATTTCATCATCTGGTTGATCACATCTTCAATAGCAATGTGACATCCTTCGCCGATGATGACATACCTCCCGAAGGGATGGGTCATTGCAAACCATTGCACATAGCGGTTATGTCTTCCGGATATGTGGTTGGAGGAGTGCTGATAGATGGAGGATCATCCTTAAACATCTACCCTTATGCCACCTTGGAGAAAATGAACATCAATCTCAACATAATTCAAAACAGCCATACAATCATCAAAGCTTTTAATGGATCTCGGCAAAATACTGTCGGAGAGACTGAATTACCTGTGGAGATCGGTCCACATACATTCTATGTATCCTTTCAAGTGCTTAAGATCACTACATGAAACAACCTACTTTTGGGAAGACCGTGGATTCATATGGAAGGAGCCGTCCCATCCATTCTTCATCAGCAGCTCAAGTATATCATTAACGGTCATCTGGTCACTGTTAATGCTGAGCCAGAATGTCCTATTCAAAGTGATATACTG
Source organism: Panax ginseng (assembly GCA_020205605.1). Classification (NCBI taxonomy): domain Eukaryota; kingdom Viridiplantae; phylum Streptophyta; class Magnoliopsida; order Apiales; family Araliaceae; genus Panax; species Panax ginseng. The sequence continues at coordinate 44,709,268 of CM035136.1, forward strand.
TGACGCCCCCATAATAGGTATACATCACCTATTTTGAGTCGCCAAATACATGGTACCGAATTTAAAAAACAAACTTCTTTTATATAATACGACAAAAGCGTAGCTGAGAGTTTTTACACGAATATTGTCTTCTAGACAGTATCCAAACTCAAATAGAGTCCTTATTATATTTATTATCACACTATTTTATAGAATAGTGAGGATTACTATAGCCGTCACCTCGGACTATCACTCCGTTCCCCGACTAGTCCCGGCTACGTTCTCATTTCCTGAAGAGAACAATGAAAGCAAAAGGGTGAGCTCAACTAGTCTAGTAAGAAATATTATGACTAAGATAATGCAGAATAAATTATCGTTAGAGTTTAACAGTGTTAAACTGATAAAATACAATAAACATCAAGTTTAACTGTAGCGGAACAAGCAATCCATTAGAAGAGTCAAGTAGAGCATGATATCTACTATCTTCTGTGATTTAAAAAGTTTATCAACAATTTTATCGCTGAGACTCATCTCAATAAATAATCCACATCATTGAATTATCCATGCAGTATGGGCCAAGGATATTCATGTAATCACCAATGGTCATGTTCATGCCAACAATTGTCCATCAATGCACTATGGGCCAATGAGGACTTTTACCACATCATTTGTAACATTACGGGTCATGATTATACCGAATAATCCCTGGTCATAATCATACCAATCCACAGTCCATCTATGTACTACTGGCCAAAGATGACTTTTATCATAATATAAGTATAAGGATTATGACAATGATATAAGATTTCAATTAAAAGAAAGCAAAGAATAAATTTTTAAAGATTTATAATTTAATTTATCCAGAATTTAATAATGTCCAAATTGTCAACATGATACTGCTCTGTACAGTAAAATTCAAAAATAATAGTGTATCAAAAATGGTTTGGATAGAAAAGAAATCATTTTTTGTCATGAATAGTACCCTGGGTGAATAGTACTCGTGAATAGTACTTCGTGAATAGTACTTTAGGAATAGTACTTTATGAATAGTATCCCGTAAATAGTACTTCGTGAATAGTACCCCATGAATAGTACTTTATGAATAGTACTATATGAATAGTACTATATGAAGAGTACTTTGTGAATAGTATCCCGTGAATAGTACTCCGACATGAAAATATTAAATTTTAACAAGAATGTTCAGAAAAATATCCTTGTGAAACGATACTAGATGAAGCGCAAATTTCAAGGATATTCTACTAATTTCACGGAGTATAGAAGTAATACTTTAACAAAATGAGTGTAGAATTAGGAATACGAAACGAAATAATATAACTTACATACTACAGAGTATGGAAGAAAATATTATTTCATACGAATATTGAACAAAAATAATATCATTTACCTTAGTAGAAGGCTAGATACTGCAATAGTGAAGTAGCAGAATACTCTTCTTCTTTCTCTCTATAGCTTCTCTCTCTATAATTGCTCTTGTGAGTCTTACTGAATTGGTGAGAATGAAAGAAGAATGAACTTCTATTTATAGGAAAATATAGTTTCGATAATTGCATGTTTAGGGGCTCGAATTATTACAGTTTAGTACCTTCATCTATATCTCCATTTTTAATTTAGTCCTTCAAGTATTATCAATCTTGCACCACCTCCCCTAATAGTACATGCATGTGAATCAATAGTTCCATACATGTGAACCAACAGTAATTTGTATGTGAATCAATAGCAATTAATTGCTTATTTATCCGATTAATTGCCCGTTTTGTTCATAATAACAAAACCAACAAATCACAAAATTACCTCCTTTGAGGGTAATTGGGTCACAAAAGAATTAAAGAAAACTAAATGCACAAACATCTTCAATCAACATGAACTTATTCATCATTAATATTATAACTCATAATATTTAACAACCAGGTCATTCCTAGGAAAGAGGGAGCTTTCTGATAAAGATTTCTCCCTAGTGGCGCACAATTAGGTGACCAAACCCCTTTCCTCGACAGAACTTTCTAGACATCGTCAATAATGCAAATAATAATATGAATAACTTTGTCGTCTCAATTATTGATTTAATAGTATAAAATATTGTGCAGATGATACTGTGACAATTACTGAATCAATAATATAAGAGATACTATGCAGTAATTACTGTGGCAATAATTGAATAAAACTGAGTGACTTCTCACGTAAGCATCAATAATCAATACCGTGTGCTACTATGCAACCACGCGTAATACTGTACTTTTAACATCGGGTATTTCAACAGTTTAACGGTAAAACTTTCGCCGTTATTTTTATAAAAAGATATTTTTGTCGTTTTCTAACTCCGACAATAATTCCGTTGTGGGGTTCACCAATGATTGTGCCGTCGTACGAATATTCCCTGTTAAAACTAATATTCCCCGACCAATCTAATATTTTATAACAACTTGTTTACTTTGTAAAATTTATAAATATTACCCACAACTATAACATTATATCTAATCCGCACCATAATATTCAAAAATATATTTCGAGAAATTAAATCTTTATTCATAAAAGTTGGGGTCTTATATATACCCCTTATTAGTTTCAATGCAGAAGTTGAGCCTGTCAGCTTCCAAGCCCTTGAGGTGAGCAACACTCGCTATCAACCCATTGGGGTGCCACCTCTGAAACCCAGAATTTCCGCCGAGGTAATGTCGGCAAGTCAAGAGATGATATCCTTGGGTTTTCAACCTGGACAGGGGTTAGGAAAGGATCATCAAGGAATCAAATGCCCAATTCAAGTTTCCAGCTAGACAGGGACAGTCGAACTAGGCTACTCTTCTGGGTCCACTCACAGGAACCCACACAAGCATCCATCGGTTCCTTCATCTACAAGTTGGTTGCCTAAACCTACAGATGTTAATCCTGTATGACCTTCATTGAAAGTTCCTACCTCTGTGGTAGCTATGCTGTTTCCTAAGCCGATACCGGTTAAAGGAAAGGAAGTTCTGATTCCAGACCCGGAGGTGGAAGAAAGGAATCAAAGGCGCAAACAAGAGATAAATAAACATCTGTCAAACATGCTCGTGTTGGTCCATACGGAGGGTATGAACAGAGACATCCCAGATGATGACTGTCCGGACATCATGGTTATCATTCAAAAGAAGGAAGACGATAACAACCCCTTCATCACACCTATCCACCAGGACTGGACCCTTGGTAATTGGAACAGCACTCCTTGTATTTACCGACAAGGGTAAAAAGGGCAAAAACTTCCTCTGCCCTGTAGATAAAAATAAATTCTTACTTTTGTTGTACAGTATTAGCAGTTGTTTTTGTCATTTTATGCTAACACTTTGTATGATTGAACAGTTTCATATATTAAGTGAAAGCATTTTGTTTCAGGACTCTAAAGTTAGATGTGCCTAAACTTGCTGATGAGGTGACTATTCTTCACAAGGACTGTAACTTTGAAGTAAAGTTTGACTCAGACTTGATGGAGATTGAACAAGAGGACTATGAGATACCTCAGGAGATCAAAGAATGGGTCAAAGACAAACCCAAGCCAAATCTTGATTAAACCACCTCTTTTAACCTTGGAACCTCAGAAAATCCCAAACAAATCCAGATTGGTACGGACCTTACTCCAAACCAAAGGAATGACATAGTTACTCTATTAACCCGATTCAAGGATGTGTTTGCATGTTCTCATGAAGACATGGTCGATTTGTCCACTGACATTGTCATTCATTGCCTTCCCATCAAAGAGGGATTCAAGCCAGTCAGGCAGAAACTCAGGCGATTAAAACCTGAGTGAAGTTTGAAAGTTAAAGAAGAAATTGTGAAACAATTTCAAGCCGACATCATCATGGTGTCAACATACTCTGAGTGGCTATCCAACATAGTCCCCGTGCCTAAACCTGGAGGAAAGGTGCGAGTTTACGTGGATTACAGGGATCTGAATAAAGCTTATCTCAAAGATAGCTTTCCCGTACCATTCATCCATATACTCATTGACAATAAAACTCGCATTATGACATGTACTCCTTTTCTTCGATCGCTTAAGGGTACCATCAAATCATGGTTCTTTCAAGAGGATCATGAGAAAACGCATTCATCACTCCTTGGGGAACCTTTTTCTATAAAGCGGTTGTCATTCGGCCTCATCAATGTTCTGAGCTACCTATCGTGAGCCATGATGTGATGATGAGATGTAAGGGTGTGAGTTTTAAGAAATTCGAGGACGGAATTTTTATAAGTGGGGAAGAGTGTGATAACCTTGGGAAATTCAAAGTTGTCCGTAATTTAAGTTTAAGAATTAGTTATTAATAAAAGGAACTTTTATTAATACTATTATGTATCTTATGTGTTTATTAATCGTTCTATAACCTAGGATGATTATAAATTGGGAGTATTCTGGCTACGAGCTAGTCTGAGCAAATAAGAATTTACAAGACAAAAATTTTTTCCTGGAACAAAATATTTTTCGGGGAAAAAGACGAAATAGACACTATTCACCCGACGAAACCTTAAAGGTTAGGGTTTAAATAACCTAGGCCGTTCCGAGAGTTCGGTATGTCAAAATGACATTCCGTCGAAGGATTTGACGATAATATATTGTGAAAAGTTAAGTAAGCCGATAAAAGTTTTTCTTAAAAAACGTGCAGAAATCGGACGAAATAAAATTGACAAAAAGTATTGTTATGTACTTTTCACTCGTTTAGCTACGTTAGGGTAAAACGTGAAGGAAAACGCTTAACGTCGAAAAGTATTTTTCAGTTTTTCGAAGATCCGAAGAATACGTAAAAATTAGTCGGTAAAGGAAAGACGAAATATCTAAAAATATTTGGATTCCGGGAATCGCAGCTTTAATATCGGCTTGGAATAAAAACCGAAGAGCGGAATACCGAAGCTTCCAAGGGAAGCTACGTGGATAGTAAGGAGGTGTAGTAAGGAGGTGGGAATAGTAAGGAGGTGTGAATAGTAAGGAGGTTAGGGGAGCGTAATGACTAAAATACCCCTAGCTTTGGAAATCTATAAATAGTAAGCTTAAAATCATTTAAATGGGATTTTGAAAATCCTATAACATGAGAGAGAGAGAGAGAGTTCGGATGGGAGAAAGAAAAGGAGAAAGAAGAGGAAAAACTAGGCCGTGTACAAACTTTGTCCGACGGGAGAAGATTAAAGGAGAACGGTAATCCGAAAACTAATCTCTTATAAATTTTCGTTAAGTTTCGATGTTTAAAAACATAATTTAATGAAGATAATAAGTAGAGCGGGATGTTCTATTCAGGACACTATTTTGATCAGTTAATGTTTCTAAAAACTTCTAGGCTTTTGGTATGTTATAGTACACTGAATTAGCTTTCCATAGACTCCGGAACGGACTAATTCCGACTTCGAAGCAAAGCGTTATGACCATTCAAAGTAGTCGCGTCAAAACTGTCTAACCAACTCGGGGCAGTCACCTTGAACGAATTTTTCAGAATTCTGTGTTTTGAATTTGGAAATGGTCAAAGAATGAAAGTTGTACCCTCACACGTTAGATTCACGTGGGCTCAAGAATCGCTCAAAAATTTTTTGAAACGAATTAGTTATGACTATTTTAGCGAGAGAAGGTAAAGCTGGGAAAAAAATTGAAGACTGCTATGAACGTCAATTTTTGGCACGCTTTTTAGACTACTTAACAAACCCGAAATGAGAGGTTAGTATTTCTTAAAAATAGTCTTGTATGGCATGAAAAACATACTAAAAAATGCCTTACGATTGGATAAGTAGATTGCAAGCTATTAAGTCGCGGAGTGGGTGTCAAAGGTGAGGGTCATTGGGCTTTGTGGCAAAGAAGAGATAGCAGAAGAAGCCACGGGTACATTCATGTCAACATGATTTTTTCCAGCAACTTTTGGGTGGTTTTGTGACTGTTTAACAAGTAACAAAACACCGAAAGAGATGTATATATATTATATAATGCTTATATATCGCGAAAACTCACTTTAAATGTAAAGAAAACGATAGAAATGTAATTTAAATGTAAGTTTTCATAACTATGCGTGCGTAATTCGGAAAATGATATGTAAAACGATATGTAACATAAACGAAATCATAAATCGTTTGAAATTATATTGAACCTAGTAATGTAAAATGAAGGGGATATAAATGGTTTATGTTTTGATACGTAAAGTATTTACATACTAAATCCATGAGAGAACCTTTTTGGGGCGTAAAAGGTTATAATGATAAAAAGTTTCTAAAGAAATATGGAATGGTTTTAAGACAATAACACAATATTATAGTTAAATAAAATTAGTTTACATTGAGTATGTGAATTTTGTATGTGAAACTAATATGTACATGTATGTATCCTCAATTTGTGTAGGATCATCACAACGCAGATAAGTTATAAACATTAAACAACATCCAAGGCAAGTTTTTCAGTTCTATTATGTTTGTGGATTAAATGTGATTATGTGGTGAGTTACATATCATGCTTTATGAATTGTTAAAGTCAAAATATGACCAAGTTAATTAGGTTATGGAACTCAATTTATATGTGATATGTGATAACACATGCATGTTGTATAATGTAACTCGATAAATTAGAAATATATAATGCATGAATGTGTGCTATGTGAAACATGATAGGATCATTAAATTTGTTGGGCTGTCGAGCTCAACCTTGTAAATAACCACTTTTGCAAGTTCAAGATTCAAGGTAAAGTTATGTGTTACTTGAAAGACATGAATCAGATGTGATACTTGAAGATTTATATACTTTGGTTGTGTTATTATTATTTGAACCATGTTTAAGGTTTCGAATAATGTATTAATGTTGAATTGTAATATTATTTTGCGAATGTAAACTATTTTAGAATTAAAATGATTCTGAGATATTTAGATGTAAAGGTTGAAGGTTTTGGGAACGAGGATAGTTTGTAATAGAAAATTTTAATTATTCCGCAAATTTCAATGGTTGTATTATCGTTTAATGATATAAAATTAGAGGTTGAATGTATTATTAACGACCGAAGTCGAGAATTAAATTGTATGAATTTTGGGGTCGTTACAACGTCCTTTCGATGAAGATCAGCATAACTCTTTTGTCGATCTTGTGAAGTTTTTATACGTTTTCGGATCGTTTAAATCTTTTTTGTAGTCATACGTACCAACTCCGGTTCCAACAACGTTGCTTCACCCACCTCATCCCAGCATACTGGAGAACGACACTTTCTCTCATACAACGCTTCAATGGGAGCCATGCCAATACTTGCTTGATAAATGTTTTTATAGGAAAACTCCACCAACGGTAAGAACTTGTCCCAACTTCCTTTGAAGTCAAGGACACAAAGTTTTAATAAATCTTCAAGAGTTTGAATAGTCCTCTCTGATTGTCCGTCCGTCTGAGGATGATATGCCGAACTAAATCGTAAATTAGTGCCCATAGCTTTTTGCAAACAAACCCAAAATCGTGAAGTGAATCTTGGGCATCGATCAGAAACTATGGATATTGGCATACCATGCAGTCTTACAATCTCGTTTATGTATATACGAGCAAGACGTTCAAGTATATAAGTTTCTCGTATAGGTAAGAAGTGAGCAGACTTGGTCAATCTATCAACAATGATACAAATTGCATCTATGCCTTGAGAAACCTTGGGCTGTCGAGCTCAACCTTGTAAATAACTACTTTTGCAAGTTCTTGATTCAAGGTAAAGTTATGTGTTACTTGAAAGACATGAATCAGATGTGATACTTGAAGATTTATATACTTTGGTTGTGTTATTATTATTTGAACCATGTTTAAGGTTTCGAATAATGTATTATTGTTGAATTGTAATATTATTTTGCGAATGTAAATTATTGTAGTATTAAAATGATTCTGAGATATTTAGATGTAAAGGTTGAAGGTTTTGGGAACGAGGATAGTTTTTAATAGAAAATTTTAATTATTCCGCAAATTTTAATGGTTGTATTATCGTTTAATGATATAAAATTAGAGGTTGAATGTATTATTAACGACCGAAGTCGAGAATTAAATTGTATGAATTTTGGGGTCGTTACAACGTCCTTTCGATGAAGATCAGCATAACTCTTTTGTCGATCTTGTGAAGTTTTTATACGTTTTCGGATCGTTTGAATCTTTTCTGTAGTCATACGTACCAACTCCGGTTCCAACAATGTTGCTTCACCCACCTCATCCCAGCATACTGGAGAACGACACTTTCTCTCATACAACGCTTCAATGGGAGCCATGCCAATACTTGCTTGATAAATGTTTTTATAGGAAAACTCCACCAACGGTAAGAACTTGTCCCAACTTCCTTTGAAGTCAAGGACACAAAGTTTTAATAAATCTTCAAGAGTTTGAATAGTCCTCTCTGATTGTCCGTCCGTCTGAGGATGATATGCCGAACTAAATCGTAAATTAGTGCCCATAGCTTTTTGCAAACTAACCCAAAATCGTGAAGTGAATCTTGGGCATCGATCAGAAACTATGGATATTGGCATACCATGCAGTCTTACAATCTCGTTTATGTATATACGAGCAAGACGTTCAAGTATATAAGTTTCTCGTATAGGTAAGAAGTGAGCAGACTTTGTCAATCTATCAACAATGATACAAATTGCATCTATGCCTTGAGAAACCTTGGGAAGACCAGTAACGAAATCTATAGTAATGTGCTCCCACTTCCATTCTGGAATTTCAAGTGGTTGCAATGGACCTTTTGGTGCTTGATGTTCCGCCTTGACTCGTTGACAAGTTAAACACGTTGAGATAAACTCCGCTATCTCTCTCTTCATATTGCTCCACTAAAATGTATGTCGAAGATCATGATACATTTTGGTACTCCCAGGATGGATTGCAAACGGTGTGTTGTGCGCCTCCATCATGATTTTATACTTTAAATTAGGGTCGTTAGGAACTCAATTTATATGTGATATGTGATAACACATGCATGTTATATAATGTAACTCGATAAATTAGAAATATATAATGCATGAATTGTGTGCTATGTGAAACATGATAGACTGTTAAATTTGTTGGGCTGTCGAGCTCAACCTTGTAAATAACCACTTTTGCAAGTTCAAGATTCAAGGTAAAGTTATGTGTTACTTGAAAGACATGAATCAGATGTGATACTTGAAGATTTATATACTTTGGTTGTGTTATTATTATTTGAACCATGTTTAAGGTTTCGAATAATGTATTAATGTTGAATTGTAATATTATTTTGCGAATGTAAACTATTGTAGTATTAAAATGATTCTGAGATATTTAGATGTAAAGGTTGAAGGTTTTGGGAACGAGGATAGTTTATAATAGAAAATTTTAATTATTCCGCAAATTTAAATGGTTGTATTATCGTTTAATGATATAAAATTAGAGGTTGAATGTATTATTAACGACCGAAGTCAAGAATTAAATTGTATGAATTTTGGGGTCGTTACAGTTGGTATCAAAGTCGTAGGTTATAAACCTTAGGTAGGAGTACCGTAGGCTATAACCTTAGAGAAGGAAGGTGAAGATAATGAAAGAATAAGCTCAAGTAGAGTTTGACTAATAAGAAGTAATTTAAGAAATTTATAAAGAAGGGATTAAAACATGCGTGAGAGGATTCAAAGAAGAATCTCGCAGAGTTATAAGGAATATGAATGTCGGGTTACCCAACTCCAATAATAAGGATGTAAAGTTAAGAATAAAAGGTTATATTTAAGTATGGTACAATCGTACTCTTTAATAGTTAATGTATGGTATCTGGGCTAAACGACTCCTTCATAGAGCGGAGGTATATACGAACTAGCAACTCAGAACCTAGTTTGTTGGTTGTTTATGGGAAACCACTCAGCGTACTATATTAAAACTATTAGAGACTCGATGTGTACGAAGTGTAGAAAATGGATACATATAATGAAAATGTGGAACTCGAATGAAATGTGGAGCAATATAAATGAAGTTGAAAATTCTTAAAGGAATAATTGTTATATAAACAAGAAAATTCAAAGAAGAATCTTGAAGAGATATAAAGATAAAAATGGGAGTTGCCTAACTCCAATAGCCAAGATAACGAATAATGATGAATAGACAAAGTCTGTTAGGTTAAAAGCATAAATCAAATCATAAATGATGAAAAAGGAAAGAAAGAGGATCGCAAAACAAAACGATCACGGATTATGATAAGAATTTTAAGCGAGATGGTTATAGAATAAGATCACGATGTGATCTGTTTAAGTTATAAAAGAAAGATGGTCTGTAATGTTTGAATAATTATAGCTTGATCTATGAAGTTAATGTACTATGATATAGTACGAGATAACTCACGAGGAGTTATAGATGATGAGGTACAAAAAATTCGTATCGAGCAAAGAGCAAGTTAAGAGTAAGATAAAGTTAGGTGGGATTTCAATTGAGGACTCATGTGATGGCTGAGTTGTACAAACCTTTGTATGGGCGAGGGTTTTGTGCTTGTGCTTGGTTTATCACATTGATAATCATTAGAATGTTGGTGTCGCGCTATCAATGTGTATGTGGCGAAAAGGTGATTCTTTTCTCATGTGTATATTTGATAGTTAGAAACTATTAAGATTAGTTAGATATTATTAGGATTAGGTGCGGTTCTTAAAACTAATACATATGGTAAGTTCGTGACTCATAATAATATGGTATGTTTTGAACCCCTCAGCGAATGGACGCCTATGGTCTAACTAGGACAAGTTCTTAAACTCATATTATTGTGGCAAGTTCCTGGATTTCCAAAGTGTGGTAAGTTTGATGAACTATTTTGGGTAAAAGACGGTTATAGTATAGAGAGCATTGATGAATTTGAAGATTGATAGAATGGTTAAGTAACGAAGTAATGAAGTAAAGATTGAAGTTGATGGATACCTGGATATTCTAAATCTACTAGCTATGCTAGACTTTCAAAATTTATTAACTTCGTGCTGATGTTTGCACTTCTATTTTCTTAAAAAACATTGGATCAAATGATGAAACCAATGAGATTAAAAATAATACCGTTATTTGTATGTTCATGCTAATTGTTTGGCTTAGACAAAATGATTTGAAATATATAAAATGTATTTTTTTTATATCATCAATGCATCATGGAACCCAAAAGTAGATGATAAAAACGATGGAATCATCAATGCAGAGATTACTTAGTGTCGATGTGATCTAAGGATCAAATTTCCCACTATGGTATGATGTAGTATGATAAAATCACCAAATGATAGAATCCTCAAACGGACTGTAAATACAGTGCGGTATCGTGACGTCATAAAATTTTTTTTGAGATTTCTTTAAGATATGAGAATATATATATGTATATGTATATTTCGATTGATGTCCGATTTTTTGTAGAAGTCTATGCTATTTGATTCAATTTAGATTTAATATTGAAAGATGTTCATGGAATTCAAGCATTCTTTGTCAAACTATGCCAAACCAAATTGTTTTGGTGCGGATTCAGATGTTGAAAAGCTGATATGAACAACCCTTTTATAAGGGATTACGGAGGCGTTTAGATGTTTCAGGCACAATACATTGTATTTAAGGGTCGATCCTCTAAGTACGAGGAGTCCCTATAGTCTTATGACAAGTTAAAGTTTAAGTTGAAAGATTACTTATAACTATGGACATACGATAACGTTTAAATGTTTGTGCACAATACATCGTATTTAAAAGCTTAACACCCCAAGACGGAGTCCCTATAGTCTAATGACTGTTAAGGTTTAAGTTGAAATAGTACTTATAACCGTGGACGTAGTTCAAAGTCTTATGACCCTCAGCATGATTTAGAATCTTTTTAATTCTTGAGTTATTCATACTGCTTCCCGTTATTGAGCAATTGTGGAAGATTCTTTCTATTCTAAAAGGCGAATGTGGTAAGGATGATATTCCTTAGAAAGAAGTAAGTCATAAAATGCGACACTGAATGATGGATATCTTGAATAAGTGAGAAAAGAAATTTTGAAATGATAAGGAGATGAGTTATCAAAGAATAATGTAAAACTTTTAATAGAAAAGTTAATAATTGTAGAAAGATCTTTGTGGAAAGAAAGTGGTTAAAGAACCCAATGACTGAATAAAGTATTAACGTAAAATCTATTTTGATAGATTGAATGAATAAAGATTAATAGATAAAATTTCGAGGACGAAATTCTTAGAAGAAAGGGTGAATGTAATATTCTAAGTAAATTTTGAAAAGAGATTTGGTGAAAATCGAGGAAGGGAGGTTTCTTTGATTCCGAGGACGGAATCCTTATAAGGAGGGAATAATGTGACAACCCGAATTTTCATAAGTTATTAAAATAAAAATTTAATGATTAAAATTCTTATTATGAGGTTTATATATTTTGAATTATATGATTTGGTGTGAAGAGAATTATATATTCATATGTTGGAGAATGTGAGATTTAATAGTTAATTAAACTATTAAAGAAATTAAATAATATTAGTTAATTTAATTAAGTTGAAATTATGTTATGAGATATTATAATTTTAATTATTATGCCTTGTGGGCAATTGAAATTATTATGAGTTAAGTTTCATAAATAGTGTGAATAATTCACTTAATTAAAATAGTGAATTAATACAAGTATAATTGATTTAATAAAGTGAGAAGGTAATATGTTGCATGAAAATGTAAATATTAGTATAATGTGAGTAAAATATTTATTAAGTACATTAAATATTTTAGTTGGAAACTTTATGGAATAAAATGAATATTTATGATATTAAATAAATATTTGATGAAAATTGTTCTAGGATAGTTTATTTAAGTGTGATAAAATAGATGCGATTTATACGTATTTTATTACGCGAGTATAATTGTGATATTCTAATTTAATTAAATAATTAAATTAGAGGAGTGAGAATTTGTTAAATAATGTTATACTTATAATGGTTGAATAGAAATTATAATTTTACTGATAAGGTTAATTTTATTTCTTAAGGAATTAAAGGTACATAATCTAGTTTATATTTCTAGTTTATGTGTTCTTGAGTTTCTTTTAAAATTGGAGTTTTGGTTAATGAATTTATGAGTTACGATGTTATACATGTTATTAGATATTTATAATTTGATAGTGGTCATCTAGAAATAAATTTTCAGAAATCAAATTCATGTATTTATACTAAAGAAGAGGAATTTGGGTTTTGATTGTAATGTGTGTTTTGGTGTACTTTGGGACAAAAGTTGATGATGAATTCGTGATGGAAACTTTAAATTGATGGATGATTGTTGTTCTCCTCTATAAAACGAAAATAACCCAACTTGAACGGATCGAATTGGTTAAGAAACGAATTCGTGATGAATGAATACACTCAGCATGTTGAAAATAGGAAAAAATTAGTATAAACAAATTACAATTAGTATAAACCAAGTCCCACATCAACTAAATTGAGAATTTTATCCTTTGCTAAACCTATAAATAGAAGGGCTTGATCCTTTGTTTCATTCACCAACAATAAGGCCTCCAATTTTGAGAAAGGCTTTGTTGTGGGAGGACTTTTTATAAAGATCTTCTTAGTTAAATTTTGGTCGAATACGTATTCAATTTGTAAAATTCATATTTTCGGGTATGTTTCTTATTTAATTTTTGGTAATGTTATTATTTTAAATATTGTATTTAGTTTGTTAGTTAAAGTTTGTATTTTGGAAGTCTAGTTACTTTTGTTAGTAAGCTAGTTAGTATACTATGTTTATTTTGGCTTGTAATTGATTATGTAAATGAGTTCTAATGATTGTAATTAGAGATATAAAGCCTTAACATCATCCAAGTGTAACCAAAACTCACAAAATAAAAGATTTACAAAGAACCTTGTTGGGCAGTTTTTGGGACTGAGTTTGAGCACCTTTTGTGCTTTTGATTTATGTCTAAAAGCTTAATTTGATGATTGTATGTTATATCCCTCTAAGTTCTGAATATTTCCTAACTTGAATGAACCAAAACGGAGTTAAAAAGAATCTGTGGTGAAGATTTTAGTAAACCATGTCTAGAAATGAAAACTGAATGAACAGTGACTATAGTGTCAAATTCTGGAATAGCTATGTTGCCTGAAAAATTCTGAATTTCTAGGTAGTAGTAGTTCACTGATTTAGGAAGCCATAGGCTTTGGAATGACCTCATTCCGACCTCGGATGAGGGAGTTACAGTGATTGAAAAGAAATGTGTCGAATTTGTCAAACTGAAGGTCATAATGGACGCATTTATTCGGGATAATCGCTTTCGATCAGTTATTGTTTCCAAAAACTTCTGGGCTTTTGGTATGTAATAATACACTGAATTAGATTTCCATAGACTCCGGAACAGACTAATTCCGACTTCGGAGCAAAGCGTTATGACCATTCAAAGTAGTCGCGTCAAAACTGTCTAACCAACTCGGGGCAGTCACCTTGAACGAATTTTCCGGAATTCTGTGTTTTGAATTTGGAAATGGTCAAAGAATGAAAGTTGTACCCTCACACATTAGATTCACGTGGGCTCAAGAATCGCTCAAAATCTTTTTAAAACGAATTAGTTATGACTATTTTAGCGAGAGAAGGTAAAGCTGGGAAAAAAATTGAAGACTGCTATGAACGTCAATTTTTGGCACGCTTTTTAGACTACTTAACAAACCCGAAATGAGAGGTTAGTATTTCTTAAAAATAGTCTTGTATGGCATGAAAAACATACTAAAAAATGCCTTACGATTGGATAAGTAGATTGCAAGCTATTAAGCCGTGGAGTGGGTGTCAAAGGTGAGGGTCGCATTTGTGGCAACAAGAACAGAGCAAGCAAACAACCATGGGTGCATTCAACAGTATGCGATTTTTCCGTAACACTTTTGGGTGGTTTTGTGGCTGTTTAACATGTAACAAAACACCAAGAGAGATGTATATATATTATATAATGCTTATATATCGCGAAAACTCACTTTAAATGTAAAGAAAACGATAGAAATGTAATGTAAATGTAAGTTTTCATAAATGTAAAATGTATATGTAACATAATGAAATGCGCAAATCCGTTTGAAATTATATTAAACCTAGTAATGTAAAATGAAGGGGATATAAGTGGTTTATGTTTTAATACGTAAAGTATTTACATACTAAATCCATGAGAGAGCCTTTTTGGGCGTAAAAAGGTTATAACGGACAAAAGTTTCTAAAGAAACATGGAATGGTTTTAAGACAAGAACACAATATTATAGTTAAATAAAATTAGTTTACATTGAGTACGTGAATTTTGTATGTGAAACTAATATGTACATGTATGTATCCTCAATTTGTGTAGGATCATCACAACGCA
Organism: Panax ginseng; assembly: GCA_020205605.1. Classification (NCBI taxonomy): domain Eukaryota; kingdom Viridiplantae; phylum Streptophyta; class Magnoliopsida; order Apiales; family Araliaceae; genus Panax; species Panax ginseng. Next base: position 44,724,514 of record CM035136.1, read on the forward strand.
GATAAGTTATAAACATTAAACAACATCCAAGGCAAGTTTTTCAGTTCTATTATGTTTGTGGATTAAATGTGATTATGTGGTGAGTTACATACCATGCTTTATGAATTGTTAAAGTCAAAATATGACCAAGTTAATTGGGTTATGGAACTCAATTTATATGTGATATGTGATAACACATGCATGTTGTATAATGTAACTCGATAAATTAGAAATATATAATGCATGAATTGTGTGCTATGTGAAACATGATAGACTGTTAAATTTGTTGGGCTGTCGAGCTCAACCTTGTAAATAACCACTTTTGCAAGTTCAAGATTCAAGGTAAAGTTATGTGTTACTTGAAAGACATGAATCAGATGTGATACTTGAAGATTTATATACTTTGGTTGTGTTATTATTATTTGAACCATGTTTAAGGTTTCGAATAATGTATTAATGTTGAATTGTAATATTATTTTGCGAATGTAAACTATTTTAGTATTAAAATGATTCGAGATATTTAGATGTAAAGGTCAAGGTTTTGGGAACGAGGATAGTTTGTAATAGAAAATTTTAATTATTCCGCAAATTTCAATGGTTGTATTATCGTTTAATGATATAAAATTAGAGGTTGAATGTATTATTAACGACCGAAGTCGAGAATTAAATTGTATGAATTTTGGGGTCGTTACAACGTCCTTTCGATGAAGATCAGCATAACTCTTTTGTCGATCTTGTGAAGTTTTTATACGTTTTCGAATCGTTTGAATCTTTTCTGTAGTCATACGTACCAACTCCGGTTCCAACAACGTTGCTTCACCCACCTCATCCCAGCATACTGGAGAACGACACTTTCTCTCATACAACGCTTCAATGGGAGTCATGCCAATACTTGCTTGATAAATGTTTTTATAGGAAAACTCCACCAACGGTAAGAACTTGTCCCAACTTCCTTTGAAGTCAAGGACACAAAGTTTTAATAAATCTTCAAGAGTTTGAATAGTCCTCTCTGATTGTCCGTCCGTCTGAGGATGATATGCCGAACTAAATCGTAAATTATTTCCCATAGCTTTTTGCAAACTAACCCAAAATCGTGAAGTGAATCTTGGGCATCGATCAGAAACTATGGATATTGGCATACCATGCAGTCTTACAATCTCGTTTATGTATATACGAGCAAGACGTTCAAGTATATAAGTTTCTCGTATAGGTAAGAAGTGAGTAGACTTGGTCAATCTATCAACAATGATACAAATTGCATCTATGCCTTGAGAAACCTTGGGAAGACCAGTAACGAAATCTATAGTAATGTGCTCCCACTTCCATTCTGGAATTTCAAGTGGTTGCAATGGACCTTTTGGTGCTTGATGTTCCGCCTTGACTCGTTGACAAGTTAAACACGTTGAGATAAACTCCGCTATCTCTCTCTTCATATTGCTCCACTAAAATGTATGTCGAAGATCATGATACATTTTGGTACTCGAGATGGATTGCAAGCGGTGTGTTGTGCGCCTCCATCATGATTTTATACTTTAAATCGGTCGTTAGGAACAAGTCCGGAGTTGACTCAAGTATTCCTTCTTCATCGATTCTTGCTTAAGGAATAGCACCTTCTTGCACTTTCTTCTCCTGCACGTATCATTCTGTGTCCGTAGCTTGAGCGACTTTTAACATTATCGATTAAAGTCGGTTCTACTCGTATATTCGCCATCATCACATGGGTCCCTGGAGTCTTTAACTCTATCTCCATCCTTCGTAAGTCATACAAAATGGGCCTTTGTGTTAACAATATTGCACTCGTACCCGCATATGATCTTTTACTCAATGCATCAGCTACTACGTTCACTTTACTAGGATGGTATTGAATGGTATAATCATAATCTTTCAACAATTCAAGCCAACGTCGTTGCCGCATATTGAGTTCCTTTTGGGTGAAGAAATATTTGAGGCTTTTATGATCTGTATAGATCTCCACCTTCTCTCCATATAGGTAATGCCTCCAAATCTTGAGCCTTGAAGACAATGTTTGCCAACTCTAGATCATGAGTAGGATAATTCCTCTCATATTCTTTGAGTTCCGAGAGGCATATGCTATGACTTTCCCATGTTGCATGAGAACACATCCTAGCCCTTTGCGTCAAGCATCACTTTGTAGATGACAAATCCCTCTCGAGCAGGATGGTATTATCGAACAGTCTTTGAAATGAGTCTTCCCTTGAGTTCTTGAAAATTCTTCTCACATTCCTCGCTCTAACCGAACTTTGTATCTTTTCGAGTCAGCTGAGTTAATGGAGTAGCGATTCAAGAAAATCCTTCCACGAATCTCCGATAATAACCAGCTAAGCCGAGAAAGCTACGTACTTTGATCATCGACTTTGGTTGCTCCTACTTTGAATTGTTTCAATCTTATTTTGGGTGTTGATATTCCATGATTTGATATCACATGCCCAAGGAATGCAACTTCCTCAAGCCAGAACTCACATTTCTTCAACTTTGTATAAAGCTTGTTTTCACGAAGCTTTTAGAGTATCAGCCTCAAGTGTTGCTCATGATCTTCATGGATTTTGGAATATATGAGAATGTCATCAATAAAGACAACCACAAAGTGATCCAAATATTCCTTGAATACTTGGTTCATCATATCCATGAAGGAAACAGGAGCATTAGTCAATCCAAAAGACATGACCAAGAATTCATAATGCCCGTACTGAGTTCTGAAGGCAGTCTTTGGAATATCCTCAGTTTTAACCTTCAGCTGATGATATCCAGAATGAAGATCGATCTTTGAAAAGAATTGTGCTCCTTGCAACTGGTCAAATAGGTCATCAATGCGAGGTAACGTATACCTATTCTTGATGGTGACGTGGTTCAATTCTCGGTAGTCAATACAAAGTCGCATACTCCTATCTTTCTTCTTCACGAATAGAACAGGAACACCCCAAGGAGACGTACTAGGACGAATGAAACCAATGTCTAATAATTCCTGTAATTGGGTCTTTAACTCCTGAAGTTCAATAGGAGCCATTTGATACGGGGCTTTGGAAATGGGTTTTGTACCAGGTTCAAGGTCGATACAAAATTCAATTTCACGCTCTGGGGGTAGGCCAGGAAGTTCTTCAGGGAATACGTCAGGAAATTTATTAACAATAGAAATATCATTCAAAACTGACATATTTTTGTTTAAATCTATGACATAAGATAAGAAAGCTTGACATCCGTTTTTCAATAAACGAATAGCTTTATGGCTTGAAATGACCGTGATTGATTTTAATGGTTTGGTCGCTTGAATTCGCATAATAGGTTGATTAGGAATATGAAAACTAACAACCTTAAGAAAATAGTCAATTTTTGTATGATGAGTAGTTAACCAATCAATCCCTAGAATTACGTTAAACACAAGTATTTTTAAAGAAATAAGATCGACAGGTAATGTGCGGTTACCGATTTGAATCAAACAAGACTTATAAATCGTGGATGTAAGGAAGGATTCTCCCAACGGAGTTTCAACCGATAAGTCAAAGTCCAATTTCTCCAGAGTCAAATTTAAACGTTGAGCTCAAGTAGGAGAAATAAAAGAATGGGTAGAGCCGGTATCAAATAAGGTATATACTTCACAAGAGTTTATGATAAGCTTACCCGTGATGACCTCGTTCAGGTTCCTTTCTTTCTGGGAGGTTACAACAAACGCTCTCCCTTGAACTACCGATTTTGTCTTATCTGGGACGGACTTTGATGCCTCTATCCCAGCTGGAATTGACTTCGGTGCACGACAAAATCGGGCTAGGTGACCTTCTCTTCCACAATTGTTATATGCTTTTTAGATTGCGTATGATTTGACCGATGTGTCCCTCCCTTAGCATTTGTAACATACTGACGGTGATTCGTTCTCCTTCCTTAAAACCAGTCTTTGGTCTTTGACGTTCTTCCATCATTATTAAATCTCTCTTCTTGAAACTCCCACTTTTATTGTCTTGGCCATGATTACCACCAAGTGGTTACCATTTTCGCATGTTGATTCCTTCCACGTTTGTTGTCACCGCCGATGATGTTATTACCGGTATTTTCATTCTTTGCTTTCTCTTGGTTGCATTGACCCGTTATCGCGCTCCAATAACTGAGCCCTATTTACAACATCTGAATACAAACACAGTTTATGAGAAATAAGATATTGACGTATCTCCGGTTTCAAACCACTTAAAAACATTCGCGTCATTTTTTCCTCATTATCAACCAAGTGGGACGTAAACCGGGATAACTCAGCAAACTTAGCTTCGTACTGCGCCACGGTCATATTGTTCTACTCCAACTTGATGAAATCTACCTCATATTGTCGTTGAACAGTTCTTGGAACTTCTCCCAAGACATCTTGGTGGAAGGAGTTGAGTACGCCATCGATTCCCACCAGTAATCTGCCTTTCCTCGCAACATAAAGGTGGAAAAAGGAACCTTTTGCTCCTCGGAGCATCCCAAGACATCAAATATCTTGGTGATCTGCTTTATCCATGCATCCGCCTTAAGTGGTTTTGGCTCTCTAATAAACTTCGGTGGTCCCAACTCCTTGAAGCATTTAGCGGTGATCGTCAAGAGAGTTTCAAAGTGTTTCCACCTACATTTTGGATAGGAGTTTCTCTTGCCTGATGTTATATGAATTGCAGAAAGCTCCTAAACATTCTGTCGTTCGCCATTTGGTCAGTGTTGTTGTTCACCTGAGGATTATTGTCTTCCTGTTGCACATTATCCTGGGTATTAATCTGTGGTGACTCCACGATCTCATGTGCTTCATTGCTTATCTCAACATTTTTGGATGCCATTTTCCTAAACAGCCACAAAACAAGGGTTAATTAATATATCACATATTATCCCTATACTACGATCGACCGATTAAATACCAAATAAACTTAGGTAGGTCATACTAGTGAAGGAATTCTCCGTCTCTCCCTCCTAGTTCTTGTCTCACATCTCACCAGGATCATATCCTAAGCTTTGATACCAATCATGGCGCCCCAAAATAGGTATACATCACCCATCTTGGGTCGCTTGAGATACAAGGTCTTGAATACAAATACAACTTAATTATACAATAGTCGTGTAAAAATATAACAAAACATAAGTTGTGAGTTTTAATACAAATATTGTCATCTAGACAATATCCACACTCAATGGAGTTCTCATTACATTTATTATCACACTATTTCACAAAATAGTGAGGACTACTAATGCACCATCTAGGACCATAACTCTGTTCCCCGACTAGTCCCAGCTACGTTCTCATTTCCTGAAGAGAACAGTGAAAGAAAGTGTGAGCTCAACTAGCCCAGTAAGAAATATTATGACTAAGATAATGCAGAATAAATTATCATTAGCCTTCAATAATGTTAAACTGATAGAATAATATAATAGACAACAAGTTTAACTGCAGCGGATCAAACAATCCATTAGAAGAGTCAAGTAAAGTATAAAATCTACTATCTTCTATGATTTAAAAAGTTTTTCATCAACTTTATCGCTGAGACTCAGCTTAATAAATAAAATTTAATCATCCTTGCTCCACGACCAAGGATATTCATGTAATCATCAATGGTCATGACTATACCAATAATCCCTGGTCATAATACTACCAACAACTGTCCACCGATGAACTACAAGCCAATGAGGACTTGTACCACATCATTCGTCACATTACGGTCATGATTATACCGAATAATCCTTGGTCATAATCATACTAAGTCAATCTATGCACGTAAGCCAAAGATGACTTTTAACATAATATAAGCATGAGGATGATGACAATTCAATAAAACATGTTCAAGAATAAATTTTAAAGATTTATAAGTTAATTTATCCTAAACTCAATAACGTCCAAATTGTCAACATGATACTGCTTTGTGGAGTAAAATTCAAGAATGCTCAGAAGAATATTTCCATGAAAAGATACTGGATGAAGCGCAAATATCAAGGATATTCCACTAATTTCATGGAGTATAGAAGCCAAAGCCTTAACCAACTGAGTATAATAGAATATATGAAACTGCAAATGGATTTTCGCCCGTCATGCGGTAATCCACGTAGACAGATCATTTCCACAATTTAATAAGGAATGAATACGAAGGATCATTCACCACGCATGTGGTAATCCACATAGACAGGTTATTCCAACAGAATAATAAAGAATGAAATAACATAAGGATTCACCATGTGTGCGATAGACTGCACAAACAGGTTATTCCCAACAGAATAATAAATAATGGAACCAGGTCCGGCGTAAACGCATACGCATGCGAGGATATTAAACGAGAATAATAAAGAAGCGAAATATTATAAGAATTTCACCATGTATGCGGTGCTTCAGATAAACAAAAGTTATTCAGCGAGAATAATAAGAATGGAATAACAAAAGAATTTTACCATGTATGCAGTACTTTGCATAGACAGGTTATTCCAACATATTAATAAAGAATGGAATAACAGAAGAATTTCACCAAGTATAGGGTATCCCAGTGTATCTGAGTTATTCCAATGAATAATAAAGAATGGAATAACAGAAGTTCTCTTCATTAATAAGAAAGAAAGAATACCTCTTACGAGTACAACAAATAATATCCCCTACCTTAGAAGAAACTGGATATTGGAGTAGTGAAGTAGCAGAACACTTTTCTTCTTTCTCTCTATAGTTTCTCTCTCTAGAGTTTCGGTGAATTCGTAAGAAATAATGAAGGAATGAGCTTCTATTTATAGGAGAATGGACTGAATAATAACTAATTCATGAGCAGTCCAGATTGATTTACTTTTTAAGCAGACAAATCCATATTGGTTTTGATTAAAACTTAAAGCAACGGTCTATACTGATTTACTATTAAAACTTTAAACCAGCGATCCATATTGATTTACTATTATACTTTCCACCAGCGGTCCATATTGATTTACTATTATATCTTCAACCAACGATCTGAAAAATTAGAACATCTCCTCATGGAATAATATTGTACCCAAAAATGATTTGAACCGAAAAGAAATATATCTTACGGGTGAATAGTATCCCGTGAATAGTAACTCGTGAATAGTAACTCATGAATAGTAACTCATAAATAGTAACTCATGAATAGTAACTCGTGAATAGTACTCCAACACGAAAAGTGTCTCGAATACCTGATTGAACAATATAACCTATAGACATCAATTATACTAACACAAATAAGTCCAACACAGTGGAACAATAAAATTCATCTTTAATCAACACGAACTTATTCATCATTAATATTATAATTCACAATATTTAACAACCAGGTCGTTCCCAGGAAAGAATGGGCTTTTCGATAAGGATTTCTCCTTATTGGCGCGCAATTAGGTGACCAAACCTCTCCTTGACACAACTTCTAGACATTGTTAATATTGTAAATAATAATATGAATAACTTTTTCGTCTCAATTATTAATTTAATAATATAACATATTATGCAGATGATACTGTAACAATAATTGAATCAATAATATGAGAGATATGATGCAGCAATTACTATAGCAATAATTGAGTATAACTAAGTTAATTGAGTATAACTAAGTTACTTCTCACGTAAGCATCAATAATCAATACAAGTGTCTACTATGCAACCACGGCAGACATTCTTTGTACTTTTACTACTAGGGTAGTTCAAGCGGTTTTAACGGTAACACCTCATAGATTATTTTTATAGAAAGATATTTTTGTCGTTTTCTAACTACGACAATACTTTTCGTTATGGGGTCCACCAAATGATTGTGTCGTCGTCATTTAATATTCCATGTTAAAATGAATATTCTAAAACCAATCGAATATTATATAACCACTAACTTACTTTGCAAAATTTATAAATATTACCCACAACTGTAACATTATATCAAATCCACACCATAATATTCAAAAATATATTTCGAGAAAATTATTCTTTATTCATAAAAGTTGGGGTCTTACATAGAAGTTCTGTCAAGGAGAAGTTTGGTCACCTAATTGCGCGCCAATAAGGAGAAATCCTTATCGGAAAGCCCCCTATTTTCTGGGAACGACCTGGTTGTTAAAAATTGATAGTTATAATATTAATAATGAATAAGTTCGTGTTGATTAAAGATGAAATTGATAACTCCATTGTGTTGGGATTATTAGTGTTAGTAGAAATCGACATCTATTTCGATAATAATGGATGTTTGGAGGTTATATTGATCAATCGGGAAATTAATCGGATAAATGAGAAATTAATTGCTATTAATTCACATGCTTATAACTATGTGTTCACATGTGTGTACTATTAATTCACAAGATGTACTATTAGGGGAGGTGGTGCAAGTTTGATAATACTTACAGGACTAAATTAAAAATTAAGAAAAAGATGAAGGTATTATACTGTAATATTTCGAGCCCCAAAACGTGCAATTATTGAAATTATATTTTTCTATAAATATAAGCTCATTCTTCTTTCATTCTCACCAATTCACTAAGACTCACAAGAGCATTTATAGAGAGAGAAGTTTTAGAGAGAAAGTAGAAGAGAAGTCTGCTACCTCGCTATTCCAGTATCTAGTCTTCTTTTGAGGTAAGGGATATTATTTTGTTCAGTATTCATAGGAATAATATTTTCTTCCATACTCTGTAGTATGCGAGTAATATTATTTCATCTCGTATTCCTGATTATACCATCATTCGGTTAAAGTATTGCTTCTATATTCCGTGAAATTAGTAGAATATCCTTGAAATTTGTGCTTCATCTAATATCGCTTCACAAGGATATTTTCTGCACATTCTTGTTAAATTTTAAGTTTTTCATGCCGAAGTACTGTCCATGAGTACTATTCATTTATACGATACTATTCACAAAAGTACTATTCACGGGTACTATTCATAAAGTACTATTTACAATTATACTATTTACAAAGTACTATTCACAAGTACTATTCATAAAGTACTATTCATAGAGTACTATTTCTGAAGTACTATTCACAAGGTACTATTCACCCGGGGTACTATTCATAACAAAAATTGATTTCTTTTCGGTCCAAATAGTTTTTGATACATTATCATTCTTGAATTTTACTACATAAAACAGTATCATGTTGACAACTTGGACAATATTGAATTCTGGATAAATTAAATTATAAATCTTTAAAAATTTATCCTTGAACTTGTTTTATTGAATTCTTATATCATTGTCATCATCCTCATGTTTATATTATGTTGAAAGTCATCTGTGGCCTGTAGTGCATAAATGGACTTGGTATGATTATGACAAGGGATTATTCGGTATAATCATGACCGTAATGTTACAAATGATGTGGTAAAAGTCCTCATTGGCCCGTAGTGCATTGATGGACAGTTGTTGGCATGATCATGACCATTGATGAATACACGAATATCCTTGGCCCATAGTGCATAGATAATTTATGGTCGTTATACTAAAGAATATCCTTCTCCATTTCTTCTCTTTGATTTAGATTCATCATCACTTACGTCAATGATTGCAGTAGAGTGTTCACCTTTGCTTCTTGGGGGAAAATTTAGCAAGTAATCTGTAGCTCTTACTTCTCCTTGGAGGTTCAGCTATAGGAGAGTTAGACTTTTCTTCTTCTTCTGAATTCGAAGCTTCTGTATCATCAGACAGATTTCCTTGATGTTCAACATTGGTAGGGGCAGGTCATTCTTCTTCAGACGTTAACATCTTTTGAACCATCATGTGGGCTTGTAGGAGTAGTTACAGTAGGAGATGCAGTTGGGTCATCTTGTAGCTTTTCTTCATCATCAAAGTCTGCATTTTCTTTCATTGATCCAGCTTCATCTTCATTACTGGATTTGTTCTTTGCAGACTCAGTTTTAAGGCTTTCAGTTTCCTTTTCTTCTTCTGACTCTACGTCATCTTCTTTGTCAGATGGACTTTTTTGGGGAACTAGGGATGGCTTATTTACCACCTTAGCTTTCTTTCTGGATGGCCTTTGAAGTAATCTATTACTTCTCCTCTTTGTGGTCTCTGCAGTTGAGACCTTTTCACCTTCATCTTCTTCTTCCTTGTTGTTAGTGAATAGACTTCTTAATGGAGCTTCTGTCTTCTTCACACCCTTGGACTTCTTCCTTGCTGGTGTGGCTGCTAATGGTACAGAGTCACCAAGTTTAGAGCTTTCCACCTCCTTCGCCTTTCTTTTCTTTACAGAGACTTTGCTGCTGCTTGCAGTTATTGTTAGCCTCCTATTTTCCTTTGGATTTTTCTTCCAGTTTGCTAATAGATGTTGAGACATAACTTTGTGAACATTTAGAGGCTCTCCCTCATCATCCTTGATCTTGCCTCCCAATTTCTTCTTTAGCACAATGTTCAATAGTCTTCCATGAAAAACCTTTGTTAGAGGTTTATCTATAGACTTCTTCATCTCAGCATTTTCCACCCATTTGGAGATTTGATCGAAAAAGATAGCTCCAAAGTTTATTTGCTTCTTCAGAACTATTGAAGATATAATCTTTAGTTGTTGATCAAACACAGTGTTATGTGCAGTATCCTTGCATAGTATACATTTTCCCACTATCTCAGCAAGGAACTCGAATTCTTTAGGAAACTCCATTTTCTTCATGTCCTTCAGACTAGGGTTTCTTTTGTACGCCATAATCTTCTTTGTTTATTCAGTGTCGACCTTATCGAGGCTCTTCAGTCCCAGGTCATGGAGGCCTAAACATTGATTGATGTCAGACGATTTTAGCTTTAGAGACTGACCTCTGACTTTGGTAGAGAGGGTTTCAGAATTTATGGATGCGTTTGAGTAAAACTCCTTTACCAGTTCAGTAAATATTCGAGTGCTTGCCTCTACACATTCTGAGAATCCAGCCTTCTTCACAAGTTTAAGAATATCTCTGAACTTCTTTTCAGATTTCTCAAACATCTTGGTTTCAACCTGAATGCCAGTGATTACTCGCCAATCTGCCATTTAAAGAGTTCAAAGAGTATGGGTGTTTGATTAAAGGAGTCTTATGAGAGATAGATGAATGTGATTTGGGCAATGCTCTGGAGGGTTAATGGATTTAGGCTTTGATGAGGATTCTAGGTTTTCAAAATGGGAGGGAGAGAGGTTCGATAGTTTTTGTAACTGTTTGCAGATTTTGAATTTTTCTTTATGGTAGTCTCTTCTGACTCTGCATAAGCTGTGATGTGTCAACTAGCCATTGGTTGCATGATGCCTAGTAATGAGCTGTAACTCCCCATTAACTTTTTAGTTTAATGTTTCTTTTTAAAGAATAGGCATCAATAACGTGGATTTACTGTTTACCTTTTTGGTTCGTAGAGTAGCTCGGTGATTTGGCTATGAACTCTACGTTTTCCTTTGTTGACTCAACAATCTTCTTCTGAAAGACGTTGTAGTGGATGGTTTTGACACTAATCCTCATAGCTCAACCACCGATGTACTTTATGAAGGTTTGGGCACTTTTCTTCAGTAGGACATCTTTCCAACCAGTATTCGAACTTATCTCCTCATAATCTGAGTGGTTGAGCAATTGTCCCGTTCTTCCAAGCTCCTCATGAGCTAGTGTATCCTCTGGTAAGACTGCGATCATCGAGTTTGCTTCTATGATCGTTGAGGTTGCACTACGATCGTGGAGTTCTCTTTAACCTCTACTCTACAATCGTTGACTGACTTGGTCCTTGAGATGAACTTTACTAAGCATTCCTTCTGGGTCAAGGTAGCTCAGGAAGGGCCAACCTCTTAGAGTGAACTAACGGTCAGGTTTGTCCCTGAGGCGCTTTACAGATAAAAAAAACTTTAGAAGAGATTTGCACTGATATCTCATTTGACCTTTTCTACTGGGGAGATCCTGTACCAACTTTAGACATTCGCATTGGTTGTAATCGTGGTGTCATCCTGCTCTTTCACTTCGATCAGATGTTTGATCGTAGGCTCTCCAAAATTTTGAGTTGGGTGGTTGACTGGTTTATCAGTAGTACGTTTTGAGACGTTTCTACTGACTATGGATCTTCATTTGGTTAAATCGACCACAAAGTTTTGGGACTCAGAAGCTGGTACATTGCTTCATAGTATATCTCTCGATGTTTTAGAGCCTCTTTTGTCTTTGTTAGCGAATTCTTTTGCTCACCCATAGTTGATAATGTTTTCTCAAAGAGACATAAATTCGTCTTCTTCATGTGTGGCAGAAGTAAGCCTTACATATCTCAATCTGGCTGAAGTCATTAAATCTTCTTGTATCATAGAAATGAGCATCTTTAGGGTTGATCATTCTATGATCATTTGATAGCACTACGAACGTAGTCTTCCTTGTCAGCTTGTATGTAAGACCCCGATTATATGAAATTAAAGTATCTAATTTTCTTATAATTATTATTCTATTTAATAAATGGTTAAATTGATAAAAGATTAAAGTTAAGGGTGATATTTGAAAAATTTTCAAAGTAAGCAAGTTGATATAAAATATTCGTTGTGTCGGGGAATATTCGATTGGTCGGGGAATATTCATTTTAACAGAAAATATTAAATACGGCGGTACAATCATTGGTGGACCCCACAATGGAAGTATTATCGTCGTAGTTAGAAAGCAGCGAAAATATATTTTAAAAAATAACGGCGAAAGTTTTACCTGCAGATTAAGCTGTTGAACTACCCAAATGGTAAAAAAGTACGATGTCTGGCGTGGTTGCATAGTAGCAAACGATTATTGATTATTAATGCTTACGTAAGAAGCCACTCAGTTTACTCAATTATTACTACAGTAATTATTGCATAGTATCTCACGTTATTTGATTCAATTATTGTCACAGTATCATCTGCATAATATTTTATATTATTAAATTAATAATTGAGACAACAAAGTTATTCATATTATTATTTGCAATATTGACAATGTCTAGAAAGTTATGTCGAGGAGAGGTTTGGTCACCTAATTGCTCGCCAATAGGGAGAAATCCTTATTGGAAAGCCCCCTCTTTCCTTGGAATGATCTGGACCATTGGTAGTGGTTTTAATAGTAAATCAATATGGACCATTGATGGTGGTTTTAATAGTAAATCAATCTGGATCGCCGGTGGTGGTTTTAATAGTAAATCAATCTGGAGCGTCGGTGGTGGTTTTAATAGTAAATCAATCTGGACCGTCGGTGATGGTTTTAATAGTAATCAATTTGGACCGTCGATGGTGGTTTTAAAAGTAATCAATCTGGACTGTCGGTGGTGGTTTAAAAAGTAAATCAATCTGGACCGTCGGTTGTGGTTCTAATAGTAATCAATATGGACCGTCTATTCTAATAGTAAATCAATCTGGACCATTCGTGAATAAGTTACTATTTAGTCCATTCTCCTATAAATAGAAGCTTAATTCTTCTTTCATTTTCCCCAATTCACTGAGATTCACAAGAGACACTATAGAGAGAGAAACTATAGAGAGCAAGAAGAAGAGTATTCTGCTACTTCACTATTGCAGTATCCAACCTTCTACTAAGATAAGGGGTATTATTTCTTTCGTATTCATAAGGAATACTATTTTTTTCGTATTCATCCTTTATTATGTCGGAATAACCTGTCTACGCAGATTACATACCGTATGACAGGTGAAAATCCATTTGCAGTTTCGTATGTTATTTCTTTTCATATTCTTAAATCTAAACTTACTATGGTAAGTATTGCTTCTATAATCCTTGAAATTAGTGGAATATCCTTGAGTTTTGCGCTTCATCCAGTATCGTTTCATTGGAAATTTGATCTGAACTTTTTTATTAAAATATCAATATTTTCACCCAGGGTACTATTCACGGGTTACTATTCACCCCGTTAATATTCACTATAATATTATTCACTCGGGTATTCAGAACATTTTTTATGCCGTGATACTATTCACGAGTTACCATTCATGGGTTACTATTCACCCGATTATTATTCACTATAATATTATTCCACTCGGGTATTTGGGGTACTTTTCATGCCGGGTTACTATTCACGAAGTACTATTCACGAGGAACTATTCACCCAGTTACTATTCACCCAAAAAATTGATTTCTTTTTTGTCCAAAATATTTTTGATACATGGATATTATTCTTGAATTTTACTCCATAAAGCAGTATAATGTTGACAATTTTGACATTATTTAATACTGGATAAATTAAATTATGAATCTTTAAAATTTATCCTTTGCTTTCATTTGATTAAATGCTTATATCATTGTCATCATCCTCATGCTTATATTGTGATGAAAGTCATCTTTGGCTTACGTGCATAGATGGACTGTTGATTTATATGATTATGACCAGAGATTATTTGGTATAATCATGACCATTGATGATTACATGAATATCCTTGGCCCGTAGTACAGGGATGATTCGATGATGTGGTTTACTTATTCAGCTGAGTCTCAGCGATAAATTTGATGAAAACTTTTTTAAATCATAGAAGATAGTAGATATCATGCTCTACTTGACTTTTCTAATGGATTGCTTATTCCGCTGCAGTTAAACTTATTGTCGATTATATTCTATCAGTTTAACATTGTTGAAGGCTAATGATATCTTATTCTGCATTATCTTAGTCATAATATTTCTTACTGGGCTAGTTGAGCTCACCCTTTTACTTCTATTGTTCTCTTCAGGAAATGAGAACGTATCTGAAACTAGTCGGAGAACGGAGTGATGGCCCGAGATGGTGTTATAGTAGTCATCACTATTCTATAAAATAGTGTAACAATAAATGTAATAAGGACTCCATTTGAGTTTGGATATTGTCTAGAAGACAATATTCGTGTAAAAAATCTCAACTCATGTTGTATAATTAAGTTTGTATTTGTATTCAGTACTGTACGACCCCAAATTTTATGAATAAAGATTAATTTCTCTCAAAATATATTTTTGAATATTATGGCGCGGATATGATATAATGTTATAGTTGTGGGTAATATTTACAAATTTTGCAAAGTAAGCAAGTGGTTATATAATATTCGATTGGTGGGGAATATTCGCTTTAACGTGGGAATATTAAATACGACATACACAATCATTAAGTGGACCCCACAATGGAAGTATTGTCGTAGTAATAAAACGGCGTAATTATCTTCTTATAAAAATAACTATGAAGTGTTACCGTTAAAACTGTTAAACTACCATTAGTAAAAGTACGATGTCTGGCGTAGTGCATAGTAACCTGAGGTATTGGTTATTGATGCTTACGTGAGAAGTCACCGGTTATACTCAATTATTACTATGGTAAAATTAAATCATAACTAACTACCTATAAACAAAGGATATAATTAAACTCATAAAAAGCTTAAACAATAAATCTCCCACAAAGGGTTACATAATCTCAACAATAAATCTCCCCAAAGGGTCATCTAACGGTCATCTAACCTTTATTACAATCATCAATGAAAAACTAAAACATAATCATAATTAAATCTATTACATAAGCTTCATAAATAAAATATAAATTAAGCGTTGTTGTCTAATCAAGCACTTTGTCCTTGCCCTTGCTTGTAGAAAGCTTTTCAAACTTCGTAACTTCATCCGCATTGTTTTGTGCAAGAGTGAGCAAACAATTGCCCACAAGAAGGATAATATACAATAACATTTTATGAATGACAATTAAGCAAGAGCTTTCAATGGTAAAGTATTCTAGGAACAATAAACTTTAATTCAACGACTATGAGTTCAAAGGAATAATGAACGTTTAAGTTAACAATAGATATCAACATCAAAAGAATACCTTTGAGGGTCACAAGACCACGAACTCTATTCTAGGTTTTCAAGTATTTCTACTTTAACCTTTAACGATCTAAAAGACTATAATCATCATCTATGTCCTAGGTTCACGGTGTTTCTCTTTGTAACTTTTACTTGATCTAAACGACTATATGGACCATCATTCCGTACTCCAGGTGATCAACCCTTTGTACTATGTATTGCGCAAACATTTTAACGCTATTGCGTAGCTCTAAAATAATCCCCTGATATAGGGTTGTTCATCTCAGCTTAGATTATCAGGTTTCGAACCAAAGGAAGTTTGGTTGGGAATTAACTTCAAAGGAAGTCTAGATTTTTAGAACGCTTATCAACCAAGTACTGGTTGAATCAAATAGGAACCAATAACTATTCAAGGGTTTGATTATAATATCTTCATGAACAAGGTATATCGATGAATCAATAAGAGCTAGAGTATTAACAATTTCTAAGTTGAACAAATATTATCATCGACAACATGCTTTCAAAATTGTGTGTGTACATAAACAAACCAAAGGAAGTTTGGTTTGAGTTGACTTCAAGGGTAATTTGGAGTTTAGAACATTCATCAACTAAGGATTAGTTGAATTGATAAAGATTAAGCTAAGCAACTTAGAGTTCAATACAATAATGTAAGATAATACAATGATATTGAAGAAGCGAAGATCAAACAACATTTATTAATAAAATTTGAATAAACACACTTCTTACAATAAAATTATACGGACTTTGAATAACCAAGGTAATCTCGATTGGAATAAAGAAACAAAGATTAACCAACTTGCTCAACAATAAATGAGGGTTAAAGAACTTGCATGACAATAAATCATTAAACAAGAGATTAGAAATAGAGAATTTGCATAAGTATAACATAACAGTGAAAAGTAACCTTCTTTGAATAATAAAGTAGCAAAGGTTAGGGAACTTGCCTCGTGCGTAAGTTAAACAATCACTACTCACGTTCACCCCAAGTCCTACACATACCATATGTAATGACAATACACATTAGTTACACTAACATTACCTTCATGAGATGCTTTCTTAGTTTTAGTAAAGCTACTAACTAAGTTTAAGTTTAAACAACATCGCATCTTTTCATTACTTTTTAGCTTTATTACAACTACTTAAGTGATTATGTAATTGCACCACATACATATAACAACTTGATACAACATCCTATTAATGTCTAACATGTTATCATTAAGTTATACTAATACACAAAGGGTTGCACTTGCATTCGCGCATCCCGACGCCCTCCGATTGGCTCCAAATACACAACAGTCCTAAAGATTACCATTTTGACCCTTCAAAACGATTTCAAATTTAACAACTTAAAGAATAAAAGTTATAGGCCTATTCGTCCTCTTTCCGAATCATCTTGAATATCCTCAATCGGAGTTTGTATGCAAAAGTTATAACCATTTTACTACAGAAGGTCAAAAGCGCCTTAACTCGGACAATTTTTTTCCGCGTCGGGCGACAAGTTCCAAGGCAATGCGAGTGATCAGCACGACTAGCCCAGTTTTTAATCTTTGGGCGTGAACTTGATGTCGGTATGAAATTTGGTATTTGAGGCGCCAAATTATAGAACACCCATAACCAGAAACAAAACCAAGCTACTATTCTTAATTTCTAACACCAATTAACATATATAACTTATGAAAATTACACATAAACTTCACCAAGCATACAAATACTAACATAACACAACTTAAACCATAATTCTAGAAAAGTTAAATACTAGAATAGCATATTTTAAAACCAAAAACTCCATTTTTGATATTCATTCTAGAAATCAACACTGTGAATGCATTACTTGATCAAATCATCTCATTCGAACTACGTTATGCTCGTATCTCAATGAAATACCCAATACAAGTTTTAATTTCTGAGTTTTTCATAAGAATTGACCATCCAAATTGGTACTTATCTATGCCATACAAAGAATGCATATCTTGACATTACTTTCCTCCCCTCTTTATCAAATGTAATTAGCATACTATTACGGGTTTAAACACAAATTCTAATCATCATAAACACATACAACTACAAGTACTCAATTGTATAATCGTAAACTTAGAATTTTGAATTCACGAAGAACATGTAAATTATGCTTAGAACTCATACATATACATATATTATATCAAAGTTATAGAACATACCTTCAACTACTAAAATAATTCTTGCTAAAATCACTAGTATTGGCTTTGAAATCCTCAAGCTTCCTCTTAATCTCTCTCAATTCTCGGACTCTCTTCTCTTCTCTTTTCCTTCTCAATAGACTATCTCTAATTTAAGCGTAAACAATAAAAGCGATATAGCCATAATACCTATACTAAATATATACGGTTACCAACTAATAAATATACTAATATAATTATATTATTATAATTATATTATTTAATTTATATTATTTATTTTATTTGATTTTCAAAAACTAGAAATCCCAAAAGCCTAAAGGCTTGTTTGGCAACCATTTAAATTTTAAAGAATTAATCATACTTAAGCCTTGTTTGACAAAACTAATTTAAATCCTTTTTAATTTATTTTAATAAACACTTTAGTTTAAAATTATAGTCACATACTATATTTTAATTAAATATAGCATTTTAGCAAATATCACCAAATTATAATTTTCATTATAACTTTATTTAATAATTTAACATACCATCTAAATTATTAAATTAACACAACAACATAACACCTCATGTTATAATACAAACCTCTAAATTATAAATTAATTTAATTTAGAAAATTCTCCAATCATTTATATTCATCAACCATCACATCAACAAATATTTATTTAACAATAAACACCTCAAATAATATTTATATAACTCAATAAATATTTAAATTACAATTTGAAATTTTGGATCCTTACATCCTTTCCCTCCTTACAAGGATTACTGGCCCCGAATCACAATTCAAAATATTCAAATAATCACATTCTCCCCTACTTACAAAGATCTCATCCCCAGAATCAAGACACAAACTAAACAAATAACTCGGGATAATTCTTCATCATATCGATTTGAGTTCCCACGTATCCTCTTCGACATTGTGGTTCCTCATATCACCTTCACAAAAGGTATAACTTTATTCTCGAGCACTTGTTCTTTCTTGTTAACTTATTAAATAATTTTTAGAACAACCATACTTGATCACACGATTACTGATAAAATGAGCTTGTTCGATCATATCACCGTAAAACATGAAAAACATTACGAATACGCTTCACTGGTAGAGGTAAAGCTACCTCAAAACCATCTTTTCACCTCTTTATAGTTCATCAAACTTACCACACTTTGGAAATTAGGAACTTGCCACAATCATATGAGTTTAGGAACTTATCTAGTCGCAGGACCATGGCGTCCATTCATTGAGGGGTTCAAAACATACTATATGATTATAAGTCATGAACTTACCATATGCTTTAGTTTTAAGAACCGAACGTAATCCTAATATCATCTAACTATCAAATATATACATGAAAAAAGAATCACTTTTCCACCACATATACATGGATAGCGCGATACCGACATTCCAATGATTATCAATGAGATAAACCAAGTATATGCACAAAACCTTTGCCCATAACTTGCTCAATGCGGATTCCTCGTATGACGATATCGAAAACTTCTCGTGCGCTTAGCACGCCTTCCAATGTCTAGATTTCCTTTTAGTTCGATATGACATACTTATTTTAATTATGTTCCACACGTTCTTGCAATCCTCAGGGCAATCAGTAATACCTCTACTCTGAATCGTGAGTCAAATACCCTTTCACATAAAATATTTTAAATGACGTGATACATAAGAAATGACCCTGTCGCTCTGCCTAAACACACAACCTAGTATATTATAGGATGTGTCGCTATACAACACAACATTCCTGTATTATTTGGTAGAGACATCACAGGTGTCATATTAATTCCAATACAGAAATTCTACACATTAACTTAAAAGAATCAATATTCACACTTTCCATATTTAGGAAATAGTCTAACTTTTCTTGAAACGAATCTAGTTTCTAAACGAATTCATCAGGCATAAATTAACAAGTGGCACTTGAATTAAATAACACGTTACCGTACAAATAACTGATCGAAACCATACCTTGCCTTACTTCCTGGATCGTCATGTTGGTTGATTGTTCGGTTGGTCGACTTTCATGAGTGATTCTACAATAACCGGTTGCCTTACACGCCCTTTTCTTCCACTTGCCTTTCTTACCGCTTTCTTTGGGCACTCTCGAGCCAAGTGCTCCTTCGATCCACACGTGAAGCAGGCTTCCTTCCTCGGTCTTGAACACTTTTGTGCAATGTGGCCCTTCAAACCATAATTAAATCACACCCTTTTTCCCTTCAAACAAACACCTCTATGTTTCTTTCCGTAGTTGCTACACGCCTCCACCTTCTTCTTTTCCTTCCCTTACTGATTTTCAGCATTAATATTATTGTCCCGCTTTCTTTTCCGAGCGTTACCGGTATGACTATCACCCACCATATCATCTTCACTCTTCTTTCCCCTATGCTCTTGATTATATGCCAGCATATTACCTTCCCCGTCTACATCAATCATTTTTTCCAACTCTGTTGTAAACGAATTTGGTTGGAACATCGAGATTTGATTGTATAGCCAGAAATTCAGTTGATTTGCCAGTGCTCCCACCAGAAAATTCACCAATTGTGGCATTGGATTTGCGTTAGCTTCCCTATTGTATGCATATTCCTTGGGTCTCTGCTGACGTTGTTGTCTTCTTCTAGGCGGCATCTTACTTTGTTTAAAACTTATACCATTAGATCATTGTCCACACACGCGCATTAAAATTTTCAAACTAATCTTAACCACTTATAGACAATAAATAATGATGTATTTATTCATTTATTACATCACCACATCACAAAATAACCTCACTGCTATTTATACTTGTAATAATAAAATTTTAGGATTACTTCATCATATCCCACTATTTATTTCAAAAGTCGATTTATATTTTATTAATTTTCATTTTGATTTATAAATAATCTTAATGTTTTTCTTGATCTACAATCTCAAGAGAACATTCCATATTGCATAATCTTCATTCTTAGCTCTTGCTCCATGATACGAATCATTGACGATGCACCACATACAAAAAAATAAATATCAACCTACTACGAAAGTAGAATACTATATTCTAAGTTTCATCATTCGATTGGTAGTCTTCAACTTGTCTTCAACACGATCTATGCGTTTAGAAGCCTTCACCCACGCGTCTTGACTCTACTTTACACTTCATTTGACTTCTTTCCCCAGTTATTCTGCAACCTCATTCTCACCTAATAACTATCCTCTTTAATATTCGACTAAGCTAGTATATCGCTCTACATACGCAAGTTTTGAAGAAGGTCTTGAGTCGCGACATCTTCTTGTGTTAACGTGGCTTAGTGCTTTACTACTTGACCTTCTAATTTCTTGACCTTATTTTATAACTCAATGTTATAACTATACACTTCATTTGAGAAGTCCCCCTCCTCGTACTCATCTTTCACCTTGATCACCTCAAATTTATCCTCGCATTCAAACTCAAGCTTATACCCAAGTGCTACCACGAGAAAACAACAGTGCGGCTTTCCAAATACAAACCATACTCGGTGTATGAACTTCTCGGGTATACTAATCCCTATCCTCCTTCATTGACCATTCGAAAACAAAGTTTTAACAACTCCACAACTTAATATGTATAATACTTGCTACTCCTAAGTACTTGCGAGCACAAAAGTTATTAACACATAAACACATAAATTTCTTTTATCGTTTTAACCTCAATAAATTTCCCTCAATTCATTCCTTAGAACTCGATAAGAGTTTATCACCTCTATATTTTCTATCTCCTGAAGGTTATAGCCTAAGGTTCCCCACCTAAGGTTCATAACCTAAAGCTTTGATACCAACTTGTGACACCCCAAATCCGCACCTTAATCCCACATATTTGGTGTTCCTTCATCCAATTAAATCATAACTAACTACCCATAAACAAAGGATATAATTAAACTCAAAAGCTTAAACAATAAATCTCCCACCAAAGGGTTACATAATCTCAAATAAATCCTGGTCATCTAACCTTTATTACAATCATCAGCGAAAAACTAAAACATAATCATAATTAAATCTATTACATAAGCTTCATAAATAAAATATAAATTAAACGTTGTTGTCTAATCAAGCACTTTGTCCTTGCCCTTGCTTGTAGAAAGCTTTTCAAACTTCGTAACTTCATCGCATTATTTTTTGTGCAGAGAGAGCAAACAATTGCCCACAAGAAGGATAATATACAATAACATTTTATGAATGACAATTAACCGAGCTTTCAATGGTAAAGTATTCTTCTTTGGAACAATAAACTTTAATTCAATGACTATGAGTTCAAAGGAATAATGAACATTTAAGTTAACAATAGATATCAACATCAAAGAATACTTTGAGGGTCACAAGACCACGAACTCTATTCTAGGTTTTCAAGTATTTCTACTTTAACCTTTAATGACCTAAAAGACTATAATCATCATCTATGTCCTAGGTTCATAGTGTGTTTCTACAAGAAACCTTTAATGATCTAAACGACTATATGGACCATCATTTCGTACTCTAGGTGATCGACTCTTTGTACTATGTGTATCACAAAACATTTTAATGCTATTGCGTAGCTATAAAATAATCCCCGATATATGATTGTTCATCAAACTTAGATTATCGTGTTAGAACCAAAAGAAGTTTGGTTGGGAATTAACTTCAAAGGAAGTCTAGATTTTTAGAGCGCGCTTATCACCTAAGTATTGGTTGAATCAAATAGGACCAATAACTATTCAAGGGTTTGATTATAATATCTTCATGAACAAGGTATATCTATGAATCAATAAGAGCTAGAGTATTAACGATTTCTAAGTTAAACAAATATTATCATCGATAACATGCTTTGAAAATTGTGTGTGTACATAAATAAACCAAAGGAAGTTTGGTTTGAGTTGACTTCAAGGGTAATTTGGAGTTTAGAACATTCATCAACTAAGGATTAGTTGAATTGATAAAGATTCGCTAAGCAACTTAGATTTCAATACAATAATGTAAGATAATACAATGATATTGAAGAACAAAGATCAAACAATGATTATTAATAATTTGAATAAACACACTTCTTACAATAAAATTACAGACTTTGAATAACCAAGGTAATCTCAATTGAAATAAAGAAACAAAGATTAACCAACTTTCTCAACAATAAATGAGGGTTAAAGAACTTGCATGACAATAAATCATTAAACAAGAGATTATAAATAGAGAATTTGCATAAGTATAACATAACAGTGAAAAGTAACCTTGCTGAATAATAAAGTAGCAAAGGTTAGGGAACTTGCCTCGTGCGTAAGTTAAACAATCACTACTCACGTTCACCCCAACTCCTACACATACCATATGCAATGAAAATAAACATTAGTTACACTAACATTACCTTCATGAGATGCTTTCTTAGTTTTAGTAAAGCTACTAAATAAGTTTAAGTTTAAACAACATCGCATCTTTTCATTACTTTTTAGCATTATTACAACTACTTAAGTGATCATGTAATTGCACCATATACATATTAATAACTTTATACGACATACTATTACATGTCTAACATGTTATCATTAAGTTATACTAATACACAAATGGTTGCACTTGCATTCGCGCATCCCGACGCCCTCCGATTGGCTCCAAATAAACAACAGTCCTAAATCTGACCATTTTAACCCTCATAACGATTTCAAATTGAACACCTTAAAGAATAAAAGTTATAGGTCTATTCGTCCTCTTTCCGAATCATCTTTAATATCCTCAATCGGAGTTCGTATGCAAAAGTTATGGCCATTTTACTCTGAGGAGGTCAAAAGCGCCTAACTCAGGACAACTTTTTTGGCGCTAGGCGCGAATCGATGGCGTGGGGAGTGAGTACCACCACGGGGCTCGAGTTCGATCTTTCAGCGCGAGCTAATGGCCCATTTTTAACGTGGTATGAACTTTGAAGTCGGAGGCGAAATTTGGCCTTTGTAGTAGCGAAATTTGGCGTTAGGTATTGAATTCTGAGAACACCCATAACCCGAAACAAAACCAAGATACAATTCTTAATTTCTAACACCAATTAACATATATAACTTATGAAAATTACACATAAACTTCACCAAGCATACAAATACTAACATAACACAACTTAAACCATAATTCTAGAAAAGTTAAATACTAGAATAGCATATTTTAAAACCAAAAACTCCATTTTGATATTCATTCTAGAAATCAACCTTTGTGAATGCATTACTTGATCAAATCATCTCATTCGAACTACGTTATGCTCAGTATCTCAATGAAATACCAAATACAAGTGTTAATTTTCTGGTTTTCATAAGAATTGACCATCCAAATTGGTACTTATCTATGCCATACAAAGAATGATATATCTTGACATTACTTTCTCATCATCAAACGCACTTAATTAGCATACTATTACGGTTTAAACACAAATTCTAATCATCATAAACACATACAACTACAAGTACTCAATTGTATAATCGTAAACTTAGAATTTTGAATTCACAGAACATATAAATTATTAGAACTCATACATATACATATATTATATCAAAGTTATAGAACATACCTTCAACTACTAAAATAATTCTTGCTAAAAATCACTAGTATTGGCTTTGAAATCCTCAAGCTTCCTCTTAATCTCTCTCTCAATTCTAGGACTCTCTTCTCTTCTCTTTTCCTTCTCAATAGACTATCTCTAATTTAAGCGTAAACAATAAACCTGATATAGCCATAATACCTATACTAAATATATCAGTTACCAACTAAGAAACGTATCTATTATAATTATATTATTTAATTTATTTAATTTATAATATTTATTTTATTTGATTTTCAAAAACTAGAAATCCCAAAAGCCTAAGGCTTGTTTGGAAACCATTTAAATTTTAAAGAATTAATCACACTTAAGCCTTGTTTGACAAAACTAATTTAAATTCTTTTTAATTTATTTTAATAAACACTTTAGTTTAAAAATTATAGTCACATGCTATATTTTAATTAAATATAGCATTTTAGCAAATATCACCAAATTATAATTTTTATTATAACTTTATTTAATAATTTAACATGCCATCAAAATTATTAAATTAACACAACAACATAACACCTCATGTTATAATACAAACCTCTAAATTATAAATTAATTTAATTTAGAAAATTCTCCAATCATTTATATTCATCAACCATCACATCAACAAATATTTATTTAACAATAAACACCTCAAATAATATTTATATAACTCAATAAATATTTAAATTACAATTTGAAATTTCGGATCGTTACAAATTCACTAAAGCTATAGAGCATTTATTATAGAGAGAAATTATAGAGAGAAAGAAGAAGAGAAGTCTGTTACCTCTCTATTCCAGTATCCAGCTTTATTCTAAGCTAAGGGGTATTATTTCTTTCGTCTTCATGAAGAGAACTTCTGTTATTCCATTCTTTATCATTATGTTGGAATAACTTTTTATACATCGCAATAATCGTATACGTGGTGAAATTCTTACATTATTCCATTCTTTATTATTCTATTGGAATATCCTGTATGTGCGTTTACGCATGACCTGGTTCCATTCTTTATTATTCTATTGGAACATCCTGTTTGTGCGGTTTACGCATGACCTAGTTCTGTTCTTTATTATTACATTGGGAATATCCTGTTTTGTGCGTTACGCATGACTGTTTCACTATTTATTATTCGTTGAGGAATAATGCATGCATGCTATCTATCGCACGCATGGTGAATCCTTCTATTATTCCATTCTTTATTATTCTGTTGGAATAACATGTCTATGTGAATTACCACATGCATAGTGAATGATTCTTTGTATTCATTCCTTATTAAATTATGGAAATGATCTATCTACGTGGATTACCGCACGGCGGGTGAAAATTCATTTGCAGTTTCATATATTCTATTATACCCAGTTGATTAAAGTTTTGACTTCTATACTCCATGAAATTAGTAGAATATCCTGGATATTTGTGCTTCATCCGAGATTCATTCATGGAAATATTCTTACGAGCATTCTTAAATTTTTCTCCACAAAGCAGTATCATGTTGACAATTTGGACATTGTTGGTTCCTGGATAAATTAATTCTTGAACTTGTTTTATTGAATTATTATGTAATTGTCATCATCATCCTCATGTTTATATTATGTTGAAAGTCATCTTTGGCTTACGTGCATAGATGGACTTGGTATAATTATGATCAGGGATTATTCGGTATAATCATGACCGTAATGTGACGAATGATGTAGTAAAAGTCATCAGTGGCCTGTAGTGCATTGATGGACAGTTTTTGATATGATTATGACCAGGGATTATTCGGTATAGTCATGACCATTGATGATTTAATGAATATCCTTGGCCCGTAGTGCAGGGATGATTAGATGATGTGGTTTATTTATGAAGCTGAGTCTCAGCGATAAAAATTGATGAAAACATTTTAAATCATTGAAGATAGTAGATATCATGCTCTACTAGACTCTTCTAATGGATTGCTTGTTCCGCTGCAGTTAAACTTGATGTTTATTACATTTTATCAGTTTAACACTGTTGAAGGCTAATGATAATTTATTCTGCATTATCTTAGTCATAATATTTCTTCTTTGGGCTAGTTGAGCTCACCCTTTCTTTCTTTATTCTCTTGATGAAATGAGAGCGTAGTCGGGACTAGTCGGGAGCGAGTGATGGTCCGGATGATAGCATTAGTAGTCCTCACTATTACATTTAAATAGTGTGACAATAAATGTAATGAGGACTCCATTGAGTGTGGATATTGTCTAGATGACAATATTCTTATTAAAACTCTTAGATTATGTTTTGTCGTATTTTACACGACTATTTTATAATTAAGTTGTATTTGAATTTTGTACCATGTATTTGGTGACTTAAGATGGGTGATGTATTCATGTTTTGGGGGCATCACAGTTGGTATAAAAGTTTAGGGATATGATCCCTGGCTGAGATGTGAGATAAGAACTAGGAGGGGAGAGATGGGGAATTCCTTCGCTAGTATGACCTACCTAAGTTTATTTGATATTTAATTGGTTAGTCAGAGTATAGGGATTATATGTGACATGTCAATTAACCCTTGTTTTGTGGCAGTATTTGAAAATGACATCCGAGAATGTTGAGAATAGCAATGGAGCACAGGAGACCGTTCAGTCTCCACAGATCAATAATCTGGATAATGTGCATCAAGAAGGCTACAATCCTCATGCAAACAACAACACTGACCAAATATTGAATGATGGAATGTTAAGAGGTTTTATGCAATTCATGCAACATCAGACGAACGCGACTCCTGTCCAAAATACAGGTGGAAACACTGGCAACCCTTGGACGGTCACTGCTAAACAATTCAAGGAGCTGGGACCACCAAAGTTTTTTGGAGAGCCAAAACCACTTAAGGTGGAAACGTGGATAAAACATATATGCAAGATATTTGATGTCTTGGGATGCTCCGAGGAGCAAAAGGTTCCCTTTGCCACCTTCATGTTATGCGGCGAGGCGATTACTAGCGGAAATCGTAAAAGCGTACTCAACCCGCCAGACCGAAGATGACTTGGGAGAAGTTCAAGAAGCATTCAATGACAAGTACTTTTCAAAGTATTCGTCACATGAAAGAGGTAGAGTTCATCAAGCTGGAGCAAAACAACATGACCGTGTCGCAGTACAAAGCCAAGTTTACTGAGTTGTCCCGATTTGCGTCCCATTTAGTTGATAATGAAGAGAGAATGACGCGAATGTTTCTAAGAGGTTTAAAACCCGAGATACGTCAATACCTCATTTCTCACAAACTTTGTTTGAATTCAGATGTTGTTAATAGGGCTCAGTTATTGGAGCGCGATAATGAGTCAACTCAACGAAGAGAGTGCAACCGACAAAATGATAATACCAGTGGTAGCAGTCATCGAAGCGGTGACAACAAACGTGGAGGGAATCAATATGCCAGAAAAGATAATCACTTCGGTGGTAATCATGGATATGATAATAAGAGTGGACATTTCAAGAAGAGGAGATTCAACAAGGAAGGAAAGACGTCAGTACCAGCACCTGTTGTTAAGGAAGGAGAAGGACCGCCGGTCGTATACTTCAAATGCGGAGGGGAGGGACATATCAGTCCAAACTGCGTGATGCAGTCCAAAACGTGTTACAATTGTGGAAAAGAATGTCACCTAGCCCGATTTTGTCGTGCACCAAAGTCAAGTCCAGCTGGGATGGAGGCATCAAAGGGTGTCCCAGATAAGACAAAACCGGTAGTTCAAGGGAGAGCGTTTGTCATAACCTCCAAAAAAGCGAGGAATTCGAACGAGGTGATCACGGGTAAGCTAATCATAAACTCTAGCGAAGTTTATACTTTATTTGATACTGGTTCTACCCATTCCTCTATTTCTCTTACTTGCGCTCAACGTTTAAATTTAACTCCAGAGAAATTAGACTTTGACTTATCTGTTGAAACTCTGTTGGGAGAAACCTTCATTACATCCACGGTTTATAAGTCTTATTTGATTCAAATCGGTAACCGCACGTTACCTGTTGATCTTATTTCTTTGAAAATACTTGCATTTGATGTGATTTTAGGGATTGAATTGTTAACTACTCATCATGCTAAAATCGATTATTTTCGTAAGGTTGTTAACTTTCATATTCCTAACCAACCTATTACATGAATTCAATCAACCAAACCACTAAAATCAATCACTGTCATATCAAGCCATAAAGCTATTCGTTTATTGAAAAATGGATGCCAAGCTTTCTTAGCCCATGTCACAGATTTAAATAAAAATACGTCAGATTTGAATGATATTTCTATTGTTAATAAATTTCCTGACGTATTCCCTGAAGAACTTCTTGGCCTACCCCCAGAGCGTGAAATTGAATTTTGTATCGACCTTGAAACCGATACAAAACCCATTTCTAAAGCTCCATATCAAATGGCTCCTATTGAACTTCAGGAGTTAAAAACCCAACTACAGGAATTGTTAGACATCGGTTTCATTCGTCCTAGTACATCTCCTTGGGGTGCTCATGTTCTATTCGTGAAGAAGAAAGATGGAAGTATGTGACTTTGTATTGATTATCAGGAGTTGAATCACGTCACCATCAAAAATAGGTACCCATTACCTCGTATTGATTATCTGTTTAACCAGTTGCAAGGCGCCAAATTCTTTTCAAAGATCGATCTTTGTTCTGGATACTATCAGTTGAAGATTAAAATTGATGACATTCCAAAGACAGCTTTCAAAACTTGGTACGGGCATTATGAATTCCTAGTCATGTCCTTTGGATTGACTAATGCTCCTGCTACCTTCATGGATATGATGAACCGAGTATTCAAGGAATATTTGGATCACTTTGTGGTCGTCTTTATTGATGACATCCTTATTTATTCCAAAAGCCATGAAGATCATGAGCAACACTTGAGGCTGATACTCGAAAAGCTTCGTGAATACAAGCTTTATGTCAAGTTGAAGAAATCGAGTTACGCTTGAGGAAGTAGCATTCCTTGGGCGCGTGGTATCAAGTCACGGAATATCATTGACCAAAGCAAAGATTGAAGCTATTCAAAAGGGAGCAACCTAAATCGATGGCCAGAAATCGTAGCTTTCTCGACTTAATTTGGTTATTATCGGAGATTCATAGAAGGGTTTTCTCAAATCGCTACTCCACTAACTCATTCTTTCGAAAAGATACAAAGTTCGGTTGGAAGCGAGGAATGTGAGAGAAGAGTTTTCAAGAACTCAAGAGGAGACTCATTTCAAATTTTTTGTTACGACAATACCATACGGTTCGGAGGATTTGTCATCTATAGTGATGCTTCAGGCAAAGGGTTAGGATGTGTTCTCATGCAACATGGGAAAGTCATAGCCTATGCCTCACGGCAACTCAAAGAATATGAGAGGAATTATCCTACTCATGATCTACAGTTGGCAGCTGTTGTCTTCGCACTAAAGATTTAGAGGCATTACTTGTATGGGGAGAAAGTGGAGATCTTTACGGATCATAAAAGCCTCAAATATTTCCTCACTCAAAAGGAACTCAATATGTGACAATGACGTTGGCTTGAACTGTGAAAGATTATGATCATACCATCCAATACCATCCTGGAAAAGCGAACGTGGTAGCTGACGCATTGAGTAGAAGATCATATGCAAGTACGAGTACGATATTGTCAACACAAAGGCCCATTTTGTGTGACTTGCGAAGGATGGAGATAGAGTTAAAGACTCCAAGGACCCATGTGATGATGGCGAATATACGAGTAGAACCGACTTTAATTGATAAAGTTAAAGCTGCTCAAGCTCTGGACTGGAGGCGATGCGTATGAGGAAGAAAGTGTAAGAAGGTACTATCTTAGGAAGCAAGAATCGATGAAGAAGGAATACTTCGAGTCAACTCCAGACTTTGTGTTGCTAATGACCCTGATTTAAAGTATAAAATCATGATAGAGGCGCACAACACACCATTTGCAATCCATCCTGGGAGTACCAAAATGTATCATGATCTTCGACATACATTTTGGTGGGGCAATATGAAGAGAGAGATAATATTTATTTATCTCAAGGTGTCTAACGTGTCAACGAAGTCAAGGCGGAGCATCAAGTACCAAAAGGTCCATTACAACCACTTGAAATTCCAGAATGGAAGTGGGAGCACATTACCATGGATTTCTTTACCGGTCTTCCTAAGGTTTCTCAAGGTATAGATGCGATTTGGGTCATTGTTAATAGATTAACCAAGTCTACTCATTTCTTACCGATACGAGAAACTTATACACTTGAACGTCTTGCTCGTATATTCATAAACGAGATTGTAAGAATGTATGGTATGCGGCGGTCTGTGGACTTTTGTTGCTCTCCATGGCGCTTTCGGACTAATAGGTATCCATAGTTTCTGATCGAGACCCAAGATTCACTTCACGATTTTGGGTTAGTTTGCAGAAAGCTATGGGCACAGATTTACGATTTAGCTCGGCATATCATCCTTAAACGGACGGGCAATCAGAAAGGACTATTCAAACTCTTGAAGATCTATTAAGACTCTGTGTCCTTGACTTCAAAGGAAGTTGGGACAAGTTCTTACCATTGGTGGAGTTTTCCTACAACAACAGTTATCAAGAAAGTATTGGCATGGCTCCATTCGAAGCGTTGTATGGAAGAAAGTGTCGTTCTCGGTATCTTTGGGATGAGGGTGGGGAGAAAGCGGCGTTGTTGGGACCGGAGTTGGCACGTATGACTACTGAGAAAAGATTCAAACGATCAAGACAGCGTATAAAAACCTCACAAGATCGACAAAAAGAGTTATGCCGATCTTCATCGAAAGGATGTAGAATTCGATATAGGAGATCATGTGTGGTTACGTGTTGCTCCATGGAAAGGAGTTACGAGATTTGTAAAGAGAGAAAGCTCAATCCTTGATTCATCGGCCCATTTTAATCCTCGATCGAGAGAAATCGTGGCCTATAGACTCGCTTTACTGCCAAGTATGTCTCGTGTTCATAACGTTTTCACATATCCATGCTACGTAAATATGTGGAAGACCCGAACCACATTATTGAGTTAGAATGGACGAAAATCTTAGGAAGATTTGACGTATGAAGAGGTTCCTGTTCAAATCTTAGATAAGAAGGAACATATTCTACGCACCAAGGTTATACCTCAAGTTAAAGTTTTGTGGAGAAACCATGATGTTGAGGAAATGACTTGGGAGTTAGAATCTGAATTGAAATCAAGGTATCCTTACCTCTTTGACATACCAGGTACGTACCCTAATTTCGAGGGCAAAATTTCATAAGAAGGGGAGTTTGTAAAACCCCAACTTTTTGAATAAAGATGACGTTTCTATAAATATTATTTTTGAATATTATGGAGTTAAATTGATATAATATTATAGTTGTGGATAATATTTATAAATTTTGCAAAGTACGCAAGTTGTTATATAATATTCGATTGGTGGGAATATTCATTTTAACGGTGGAATATTCGTATAACGGCACAATCATTGGTGGACCCCTAACGGAATTATTGCCGGATTGAGAAAGTTTATAAAATACTTTATGAAAATAACGGCGGAAGTTTTACCAATAGCTGTTGAAACACCGGTGTTAAAGAAATGCGATGTCTGGCGTAGTTGCATAGTAGCACACGGTTTTAATTATTGATGCTTACGTGAGAAGTCACTCAGTTTTGGGCATATTATTTGGACCCCCACTTACCCATTTTTCAAAAGAATCGGTGGAAAGTTACTCAGTATATATATATATTATAAATTTATATATATATGTGGTGGGTGGTGATTTTGGTGGGTGGATTTAATTTACGTATGGGGAAGGGTGATGCCAATCAAAGAGGGAATTGAAGTACCTTTATTTTATACATATTGTTGTTAGTGGACTTTGGAGGAAGGAGTATTACATGTATTATATATATGTGATGATTGATTTATATATATATATATATATATATATATATATATATATATGATTGATTTTTATGTGGGGGGGTGGATTTTAATTGGCGGGAGGTGTACTAGTATTGGTATTATATATATAGATATATATAGATATATGACTTTGGTGGATATTGATGTTGATGGGGAGGAAAGAATTATCGGGGAAGAGAAATGAATTGGTGGGAAAAGCAGGGTTGTCACGGAAGATTATATGTATTATTATTATTATTATTATTATTATTATTATTATTATTATTATTATTATTATTATTATTATTATTATTATTAAATGTACTGATATGAATGGTTTACATATATGATGTTGAAAAATAAGGCGTTAGAAAACAGGGAATGTCTCAAGTGAATAATTTAACACATGTTGTGTATATATATATATATATATATATATATATATATATATATATATATATTATTTTATTTAAAAGATTTTGCTTTAAATATGGACCGTTAGATTAAAGTAAATCAATACGGACCGTTCATGGAGTTAGTTCTTATCACGATCCATTTTTCTATAAATGAAGCTCATTCCTTCATTATTTTCTTATGAATTCATTGAAACTCTAGAGAGATAATCTATAGAGAGAAAGAAGAAAGTGATACGCTACTTCACTACTTATATATCCAATACTCTTCTTCTTAAGGTAGGAATATTATTTATTGTACTACTCGTAAGGGTGTTATTCTTTTGTATTCATGAAGAGAACTTATGTTATTCCATTCTTTATTATTACATTGGAATAACCTTTATCTGCTGAGCTACCCTATACTTGGTGACATTCTTCTATTATTCCGTCTTTACTATTACATTTGAATATCATATACGTGTGTTTCTGTGGGACACGATTTCGTCTTTATTATTCTATTGGAATATCACATCATCATGCGTTTCTGGGGACTGGTTAAAATCTTTATTATTATTACATTGGAATATCATGTATGCATGCGTTTTCTGTGGGACGATTAAAATCCTTATTAGTATTACGTTAGAATAACTTTTATACATGAAATACCGCATGCATGGTGATTTTGTTGTTATTCCATTCTTTATTATTACATTAGAACATCAAATTTCTCGACTGGTTCCATTATTTAGTAATACTGTTGGAATAACACATACATGCGAATCACCGCGTGCATGGTGATTTCTTTTGTTATTCCATTCTTTATTTTACTCGGTTGGTTAAAGTTTTGACTTATACTCCATGAAATTAGTGGAATATCCTTAATAATTGCGCTTCATCCAAGATCTTTTCATGGAAATATTCTTACGAGCATTCTTGAATTTTACTCTATAAAGCGAGATCATGTTGACAATTTGGACGTTATTGGTTCTTGGACAAATTAATTCTTGAACTTGTTTTATTGAATTCTTATATCATTGTCATCATCCTCATATTTATATTTTTTTGAAAGTCATATGTGGCCTGTAGTGCATAGATGGACATGGTATGATTATGACCAGGGATTATTCGGTGTAATCATGACCGTAATGTTATAAATGATGTGGTAAAAGTCCTCATTGTCCCGTAGTGCATTGATGGACAGTTGTTGGCATGATCATGACCATTAATGAATACACAAATATTCTTGGCCCGTAGTGCATGGATAATTGTGGTCGTGATACTAAAGAATATCCTTGGCCGTAGTGCAAGGGTGATTCGATGATGTGAATTATTTATTAAGCTCAGTCTTAGCGAGGAAAGTCATGAAAAATCTTTTAAATCATAGAAGATAGTAGATTTTATTCTCTACTTGACTCTTCTAATGGATTGCTTGTTCCACTGTAGTTAAACTTGATGTTTGTTATATTTTATCAGTTTAACACCGTTGAAGGCTTATGATAATTTATTCTGCATTATCTTAGTCATAATATTTCTTACTGGGCTAGTTGAGCTCACCCTTTCTTTCACTTTTCTCTTCAGGAAATGAGAACGTAGCTGGGATGAGTCGGGGAATGGAGTGATGGTCCTAGATGGTGCATTAGTAATCCTCACTATTCTGTGAAATAGTGGGATAATAATTGTAATGAGGACTCCTTTTGAGTTTGTATACTCTCTAGTAGACAATATTTGTATTCAAACTCACAGTTTATGTTTTGTCGTATTGTATACGACAGTTGTATTATTAAGTTTTATTTGAATTATGTACCATGTATCTGGCGACTCAAGATGGGTGATGTATACCTATTTTAGGGGCGTCACAGTTGGTATCAAAGCTTAGGGATACGATCCCTGGCTAAGATGTGAGACT
Source organism: Panax ginseng (assembly GCA_020205605.1). NCBI lineage: Eukaryota > Viridiplantae > Streptophyta > Magnoliopsida > Apiales > Araliaceae > Panax > Panax ginseng. Next base: position 44,759,043 of record CM035136.1, read on the forward strand.
AGAACTAAGAGGGGAGAGACGGGGAATCCCTTCGCTAGTATGACCTACCTAAGTTTATTTGGTATTTAATTGGTCGGTCAAAGTATACGGATAATATGTTATATGTTAATTAACCTTTGTTTTGTTGCAGTATCTGAAAATGACATCCGAGAATGTTGAGAATAGCAATGGAGCACAAGTGTAACATTCCAGATTTTTAAATGTAAATTATAAATATTTATTGGATGTGTTTATTATTGAATAAATAATTGTTCAATTTGATAGAGTTGATTTAGTTAATTATTTATTTGTTAAATAATTAATGTGATTAGTTAATATTATATTTGTTAAATAATTAATGTGTAATGTGAATTGAGTTATGTGATTAAGTGATTTATTTAATAAATTGTTATTAAATAAAGCGACAAATTACTATGTGATAAAGAGTTATTAAAATAAATTAAAGTAATTTTAATTTAGTTTTTGCCAAACAAGGTTTAAGTATTAATCCTTTAATTTTAAACGATTAGTCAAACAAAGCCTTATGGCTTTTGGATTTCTTTTGAATTTAAATTATTAATTAAATAAATAAAATATATATAATATATATTATTTTGGGTAACTGCTAAATTAATACGATCATTACTTGAGCATCAGTTTTTATTGAATTGAAAAGGCGAGCATTGGTTTTTTTTTTAGTATACGTATATTGCCATTTGGCTTACCTTAGAGTTGTCTGCTAAAAAGAAAGAAAGGAGGGAGTTCTCAGAGAGTTGAGATAGAAAAAAATACAGAGTTCTTCAAGCTTTTCTAAGGGTTTAACAAGTATTGTTATCAACAAAAAGGTAGGTGTTTATAACCTTAAATTATGTTTATGTAACCATATATGCTTTTACGCCATATATTTACTGTGAATTTGATAGTCTGTGTTCTTCTACTTCACTGTGTATAAGTTTTTACAAAATTCTTGTAAACTATGTTTTGAAAATTGTTATACTAACATATATTGATAGGTGATTGTATGTTTAACATGTATATAAGATTTCATTCTAATTGCGTGTTAAAGAAAGAGGAACTTGGTTGTACAGTGAAAAACATGTATGAACGTATGTTTGCAAAATAACAAAAGTGGTATGTGATTATATAAATTGTGAACTAATACGCGAATTTAACTTTGTATATGTAAATTGGAATATATGTTTGTATGATAGTATTTCAAAAGTATTAAGTTGGTTATAATTCTTGAATTACGTTCACTGCATTTTAGATATCAAGATATCAACAAAGGAGTTTTAAAAGTTTGGTTTTAAAGGAAAACAGTGTTTTCAAAGAATTAGTTCTCTAATATTATTGTTTAGTTGTGTAAAATTTGTACACAAATGCCTCATAACTTTTATGTGTAATTTTCGTGAAATTATACATGTTATTGAATGTCAATGGCTGTTAAAAAGTTAGACAGTAGCTTTGCTCTTCTTTCGGTTTGGTTCGTGAGTTTAAATCACCCCAATTGTCAAAATTCACGCTCAGTCGTTAAGTTTACAATTTACTTGTAAAAGTCGCTGACCGGACTTCAGCCATGTACTTATAGAAGTCGTGGCAAACCTGACCGGACCTCATGTGCCATGTGGGAGTCCCTATGTAAATCTCATCAGGAGCACCACTTTAAATGCCGCATCACGCCTAAAGTTCAAGCTAATGTCAGCATGCCACTTAATAGAAAAGTTAAAAACGACTTTTGTCTTGCACAAAAGTCTAATATTTTAAAGGAATGATATATGATAAATGTTGATTATGTATTTTGGTATGTTAATACTATGAGTGAACATGGAATTACTAATTAACAAATATTGTTATCAGTTTTAATGGATAGAATTTGATTATACAATTTATAATCAAAGCATACGTGATGTAGAGATATAGTATGTTGATACTGACTGATTATGTCATGTTAACATATGTATATAGGATAATAGTGATTCGGATTATAACGGTTTAATCTACGTGCAAGGCAAGTTCTCTAACTCCATACTCTCGTTGAGTTAGTTGTGTTTATACAAGTTTTCTAATCCTAAAGCTTCGTTATGCAAATTTCATGTGTTATACTTTATTGAGTAAAGTATTTCCATTAAGCAACTTAATTGTATCCAGTTATTCATGATGATACAAGCTTCCCATCTCCACACTTTCGTTGAGATAGTTATTATGATTATGCAAGTTTTTCCTAACTCTAAACTTGTTATATTAGCATGCAAGTATCCTTATTCTATTGAATCAGTTTATTGTTGAAGTTATTATTTGTTGTGCATGCTTGATAATAAATTTTAAGATATAACCTTAGCTTAATATTGTTCAAAGCAAGGTATGACAGATTATTCAATTGTTATGCTATTAGAATTATTCCTAAAGCATGAACTCGTAGCGAAATGTTTATTAAAATGTAATTATTCAATAACATAGTGTTATTATCTTTTATTCAACTAATCCTTAGTTGATGTCCATGAATTCAAATTGCCTTGAAGTGTATCCAAACAAAACTATCTTAGGGGCGGACTTGTACTTAAAATACGAGAGATGAACAACCCTATTTATAGGGGGTTACGCTTTAGTTTTGTACTTTCATTTGAAATGTTTGTATACAATACATGTACAAAGGTTGATCCCCTAAGTACCTCAAGTCATTATTGTCGTATGACTATAAAAGTTAAAGTTGAAAGATTACTTATAACTGTGGACAAGGTTCGTGGTCATTAGACCCTCAGTTGAATGTTTAAGATGTTAATAGAATTTATTGTTCAATTCTATTGAGCCCCTGAATGGGCAAGGAATGTTTCAGTTCTTTTAAGCCTCTGAATAGGAAAGGAACGAATGAGAAGTTAATAGAACTTATTGTTCAGTTCTATTGAGCCCCTGAATGGGTAAAGAATGTGAAAGTTTTATTCATTGATATTTCAAGTGAGCCTTGTTTGCTCACTCTTTCCTGTAAAATCTTTACAGCTAAAGATGGAAAGGGTGACGTACCTAGCACCAGTAAAGGAAAGGGAAAGATGAACAAGTACTGAAGACTTGTAATAGTTTTGATAGTTTTATTATCAGACTTTGGTTTAAAGATTGTAATGAAGTTTATTTAAATTTTTCGCATGAACGATTGTTTGAAAGGTTAGATAACCTAGGAGATTTTATTTTATATAATTCCTGTATGGGCAGGTTTATTATTCAATTTTATTTATGATTGGGTAGTTATAAATGAATGTTTTGATTACGTGAACACCAAATCTTGAGGTAATGAAGTACAAGAGATTTGGGGTGTCCAAGTTGGTATCAAAGCTTTAGGTTATGAACCTTAGGTGTGGGGGAAAAGCCTTAGGAAGTAACCTTAGAAAAGATAGTGGAGATAACTCTTATCGAAGTTTAAGGAATAAGTAATAAAACACTTATGTGTATATGTGTTTATAACTTATGTTCTCGTGAGTGTCGAGTAGAATGATTAATAACAAAAACTTTAAAATTTTGTTGTCGGGGATGACTAATGCCTGGAGAATCGGTCGGGCTAGGGAGGATGGACCTCAAATGCCTATAGAGGAGGAGCCTCGCAACATTCAGGTTGTTTGGGAACAACTACTGCCACGGGAGTCAGCCCCGTTGGTCACAGTGGTTGAAGATGAGGATGATGATGTTGAGACGGATGAGGAGGATCCCATGGAGTTGCCACAGGAGGATGTGGATAACGAGGACAGGAGGAAGAGACTCCACTAACCCTCGATGGTCGTCAGTATGTATGATGAAGTCTACGACCATAATGTGGAACTTCAGGACACAGTTGAGGAGTTGCAGGAGATAGTAGTTGAACAACAGACTGCAATGATACAGAAGGACGACGACATCCAGGATCGAGATGAACGTCTAACTAATGCTGAAGAGAAGCTGATGCAGACTAAAGGAGAGAAGGAACAACTGATCGAGATGGTCGTGGAACTGAAGAACAAGCTGAAGGAGGAAGCTAGCAAGAGGGCAAGAGCTGAAGACGTATACGAGGAAGCTTATCAACGAACTAGAAGAGCAGTAAGGGACGCACAAGCAAAGAGGATGAAGATGGAAGAGATGGATAAAGTATTCAATACCGTGATCAATCGAGTTCAAGATCGGGTCATGGGTTATCCAATTCAGTTCGAGACTCTGCCATCATACGTGTTAGATCGTCGAACAATGTTCCGTGTTATGGAAGAAGAGCATCAAAAGGCTACTGAGTATCTTAATAGATCATCGTAGGAAATGTGTCTGTTTTGCAAGTAATAAGTATTAAATAATGTGTAAATCCCTAGTGTTAAGTAACCATGGGATATGAGAATGATGATGTTATCCTGTAACTTTTGTAGTTCAGGAAAGGAATGTAAATAGCAGTGATGCTATTGTTTTTATGTTTTTGAAGATGTGATGAATAAATAAAAGATATTATTTTATTCAAAAGTGTTATGTGGTTATTTCTTTTATGGAGGCAAGTTAATAGTTAAAGAAGTAGGGTAATAGTCTAATAGATTTTTTTTTAAACAGAAAATGCCTCCCAGACGTGAACCACCCCGTCAGAGAACCAATGCGAGAACTAACAATAACGATGTTGAGGGTAATTCCGTCCAACAACCAGCAGAGTAACCAACAGTTTAGGAAGTTTGAAGCATGTGCTACATGCGGGAGGTTACATAAGGGTGTGTGCTTGATGGGGAAACGTGCATGTTTCAACTATGGCCAGGAGGGTCACATCGCCTCAAATTTGACCCAACCCAAGAAGAATGTCTGTTTCACATGTGGATCCAAGGATCATTTTGCTCGTGAATGCCCTCGAAAGAAGGCCTGAGAAATAGTAAGAAGTAAGGGAGGCGGCAAGGGTGGAGGTACTTGGGCCATTCTTTGGACCTACTGACGTCAAACAAACCCTGACAGAACTTTTAACATGATTGTGCATGATGTTGTGCAATCAAAAGATGTGGTGTCAGGTATTATCCCAATCAACGATATTAATGCTTATGCATTATTTGATTAGGGTGCTACTTGCTCGTTTATATCTAATGAATTTGCTAAGAGGTTAGAATTGCTGAGAAGAAGCGAATTTCCCTCTAAACATAGAAATTGCGAATAGGAAGTGATCCTATTAGGTTCAGTATACAAGAAGCGTAGAGTGAACATAAAAGGAATATCCTCGATGGTAGATTTAATTAGATTAGACTCGTGGAATTTGATGTAATTTTGGGAATGGATTGGTACATTCAAATATGGAGCGATGAATTGATTGTCACAAAAAAGTGTGTAAACCTTATGACTCAAAATCAAAGGTAGTTTTCGATGGTAGCAAATCGCCTAGACAAATGAAATGTCTGGACGATTATTATCCAAAGCCAAGAAGTTGTTAAGTAATGGTTGTGTGGGTTATTTGGCTTACATAGTCGATACTCGGGAAGAAGGGTGGAAACCGGAGAGATACCGGTGGTTAGAGAATTTGTAGATGTATTTAGGAAGATTTGCCGGACTTCAACCGATGAGAGAGATTGAGTTCAGAATCGACCAGCGCCGTGAAGCGCACTCAGATATCGAAGGACCCGTATAGAATGGCTCCAGTAGAAATGAAGGAACGATGGTGTAACCGCAAGAATTCTTTGGACAAGAAGTATATTCAACCAAGCGTATCGCCGTGGGGAGCGCCAGTTTTATTCGTTAAAAAGAAGGATGGATCAATGCGCCTTTGCATTGATTATAGAGAGTTAAACAAAGTCACTATTAAGAATAGGTATCCGTTGCCTAGAATAGATGACTTATTTGATCAGTTGAAGGGTGCTAAATACTTCTCGAAAATAGATTTGAGAAGTGGGTATCACCAATTGAAGGTAAGAAAGAAGGATATACCTAGAACGGCATTCAGAACTCGGTACGGACATTACGAGTTTCTGGTGATGTCTTTGGTTTAACAAATGCCTATGGCGTTCATGGATTTGATGAACAGGGTATTTAAACCATTCTTAGACAAGTTCGTAGTGGTGTTTATCGATGACATTCTGGTGTATTCCAAAACTCAAGAAGAACACGTGGAACATTTACGTTTGACATTGGAAACACTAAGAAAGGAAAAGTTGTATGCGAAATTCTCTAAGTGCAAATTTTGGCTCGATCGTGTACAATTTTTGTGTCATGTGATTGACAAAGATGGGATTTCAGTGGATCCATCAAAAGTGGAAGCTGTAATTAATTGGGAACAACCAAGGACACCTTCAGAGGTGAGGAGTTTCTTGGGACTAGCCAGTTATTATCGAAGATTTATACAAGATTTTTCCAAGATAGCCACTCCGTTAACAAATTTGACACGGAAAGCTGTAAAATTCGTTTGGACGGAGAAGTGTGAAGAGAGCTTCCAAGATTTGAAGATGAAGCTAAGTATAGCACCTGTGTTAACCCTGCTAGATAATACAAGAAATTTTGTGGTGTATAGTGATGCCTCACACAAAGGATTGGGTTGTGTTCTTATGCAAAACGTCAAAGTTATTGCCTATGCATCAAGACAACTGAAGGATTATGAGAAAGGTTATCCGACTCATGATTTGGAATTGGCTGCAGTAGTATTTGCTCTCAAGATATGGAGACACTATCTGTATGGAGAGAAATGTGAGATCTACACAGACCACAAAAGTCTAAAGTATATTTTCACTCAGAAAGACCTGAACATGCGTCAGAGAAGGTGGATGGAATTGATAAAAGATTACAATTGTGAGATCTTTTATCATCCAGGCAAAGAAAATGTGGTTGCAGATGCGTTGAGCAGGAAAGGTCGGGAGAAGTTGATGCTGATAACAACTCAGGAAGAGCTCATTTCAGCAATGACAAAGTTAGAGCTAGAAATCAAATTTCTACAAGAATCCAATGAACGACTATTTCAGTTAGAAGCAGGTTCAACTTTACTGGACAAGGTGAAGAACGCTCAGTTACAAGATAAAGAATGTGGGAGATAAAAGAGAATATGGTTGATGATAGCGATACGAAATACAAGGTCGATACCGAAGGATTACTACGGTACGAGGGAAGAATCTGGGTTCCAGCAACACCAAAACTGAAAGACAAAATCTTGACCGAAGCTCATAGCTCAAGATATTCGATTCATCCAGGAAGTACGAAGATGTATCAAGATCTCTAAACATTTTGGTGGCCAAATATAAAAAGGGACGTTGTGAGAATGCGCGTGGCGAAATGTTTGACATGTCAAAGAGTAAAAGCCGAACATCAAAGACCCAGCTGATTACTTCAACCGTTGGAAATACCGGAATGGAAGTGGGAACACATCACGATGGATTTTGTGGTGGGTCTTCCAACTACTCAGACAGGATGCGATGCAATTTGGGTGATAGTGGACAGACTGACGAAATCAGCAAACTTTTTACCAATAAAGATTAGGTTCAATCTTGATCAGTTGGCAAGATTGTACATTAAAGAGATTGTTTCGAGACATGGGGTGCCAGTGTCAATTGTGTCCGATAGAGACCCGCGATTCATGTCAAACTTCTGGAAGAGACTACAAGAATGCATGGGAACTCAATTGCGAATGAGTACGGCTTATCATCCACAAACAAATGGCCAATGCGAATTTAACGAGCGATCCGGACATTGGAAGATATCTCGAGAGCATGCGTAATGGATTTCAAAGGAAGTTGGGAAGAACAATTACCGTTGGTGGAATTGCTTACAATAATAGTTTTCACGTGAGCATCGGCCGATGCCGCCTTACGAAGCGTTATCGGAGAAAGTGCCAGAACTCCACTGTCTTTGGGATGAAGTTGGTGAACGCCAATTGCTTGGACCGTAACTAGTGCAACAAACTACCGAGGTTATCAAACTCATCAGGACAAGATTGGTAGCGACTCAAGACCAATGCGAGAAAAAGTATCTTTGATCAACACATGCAAGATCGTGCATTTGACGTATGAAGCTATGTATTCCTAAAAGTTTCTCCTTGGAAGGGGAAAATTCATTTCGGTAAGAAGGTAAAACTAAGCCCGAGGTTTATTGGACCCTTTGAAGTCTTTCCGAAAAGTTGGAGAGGTAGCTACGGAAGTAGCTCTACCTCCAGAGTTGGAAAACATTCAAAATGTTTTTCATATTTCGATGTTACGACCATATAAACCCGATTACAATCACGTGATTGAGTACAAACCGTTGCAGTTCGAGAAAGATTTGACTTATGAAGAGGTTCCTATCCAGATAGTCGACAGGAAAGAACAAGTGCTCAGGAATAAAGTGATACCTTCTGTGAAGGTGATATGGAGAAACCACAATGATGAAGAAGCAACGTGGGAACTCGAAGAAAAAATGATAAACGTGTCTTCGATTCTGGGGACAGAATCTTTATAAGTAGGGGAAAATGTAACGAATGTGTTGTTTGAGTTATGATTCTGGGGACAGAATCCTTATAAGAGGGGAATGATGTAACATTCCAGATTTTTAAATGTAAATTATAAATATTTATTGATTTATATAAATATTTATTGGATTTGTTTATTATTGAATAAATAATTGTTCAATTTGATGGAGTTGATTTAGTTAATTATTTATTTGTTAAATAATTAATGTGATTAGTTAATATTATATTTGTTAAATAATTAATGTGTTATGTGAATTGAGTTATGTGATTAAGTGATTTATTTAATAAATTATTATTAAATAAAGCGACAAATTACTATGTGATAAAGAGTTATTAAAATAAATTAAAGTATTTTTAATTTAGTTTTTGCCAAACAAGGTTTAAGTATTAATCCTTTAATTTTAAATGGTTTTCCAAACAAAGCCTTATGGCTTTTAGATTTCTTTTGAATTTAAATTATTAATTAAATAAATAAAATATATATATAATATATATTATTTTGGGTAACTGCTAAATTAATACGATCATTAGTTGAGCGTCAGTTTTTATTGAATTGAAAAGCTGCGTTGGTTTTTTTTTTTATATACGATATTGCCATTTGGCTTACCTTTAGAGTTGTCTCGCTAAAAAGAAAGAAAGGAGAGAGTTCTCGAGAGAGTTGAGATAGAAAAAATACGTAGTTCTTCAAGCTTTTCTAAGGGTTTAACAAGTATTGTTATCAACAAAAAGGTAGGTGTTTATAACCTTAAATTATGTTTATGTAACCATATATGCTTTTTACGCCATATATTTCTTTGTGAATTTGATAACTGTGTTCTTCTACTTCTTTGTGTATAAGTTTTTACAAAATTCTTGTAAACTATGTTTTGGAAATTGTTATACTAGCATATATTGATAGGTGATTGTATGTTTAACATGTATATAAGATTTCATTCTAATTGCATGTTAAAGAAAGAGGAACTTGGTTTTTATGTTGAAAAACATGTATGAACGTATGTTTGCAAAATAACAAAAGTGGTATGTGATTATATAAATTGTGAACTAATACGCGAATTTAACTTTGTATATGTAAATTGAAATATATGTTTGTATGATAGTATTTCAAAAGTATTAAGTTAGTTATAATTCTTGAATTACGTTCACTGCATTTTAGATATCAAGATATCAACAATGGAGTTTTAAAAGTTTGGTTTTAAAGGAAAGCATGTGTTTTCAAAGAATTAGTTCTCACGATATTTCTTTGTTTAGTTGTGTAAAATTTGTACACAAATGCCTCTCATAACTTTTATGTAATTTTCGTGAAATTATACATGTTATTGAATGTCAATGGTTTGTTAAAAGTTAGATGAGTAGCTTTGCTCGTTCTTCCGGTTTTGTTCTCGTGAGTTTCATCACCCCAACGTCAAAATTCACGCCCAGTACGTCAAGTTTCAGCATATTTAACGCCTAAAAGTCGCTACCAAGCCAGACTTGACCGCAATAATCAAGTCAATATGAGACCTGGGAGTGGCAGCAAATGAGTCCCTATGTAAATCTCACGCCGGAGCACCACTTCAATGCACAAGAAGGCGCCATTAAAAATTAAACTGTAGCATGGTTGGCTACTTAGCGAAAAAGTTCAAAAACGACTTTTGTCTTGTACAAAAGTCTAATATTTTAAAGGAATGATATATGATAAATGTTGATTATGTATTTTGGTATGTTAATACTATGAGTGAACATGGAATTACTAATTAACAAATATTGTTATCAGTTTTAATGGATAGAATTTGATTATACAATTTATAATCAAAGCATACGTGATGTAGAGATATAGTATGTTGATACTGACTGATTATGTCATGTTAACATATGTATATAGGATAATAGTGATTCGGATTATAACGGTTTAATCTACGTGCAAGGCAAGTTCTCTAACTCCATACTCTCGTTGAGTTAGTTGTGTTTATACAAGTTTTCTAATCCTAAAGCTTCGTTATGCAAATTTCATGTGTTATACTTTATTGAGTAAAGTATTTCCATTAAGCAACTTAATTGTATCCAGTTATTCATGATGATACAAGCTTCCCATCTCCACACTTTCGTTGAGATAGTTATTATGATTATGCAAGTTTTTCCTAACTCTAAACTTGTTATATTAGCATGCAAGTATCCTTATTCTGTTGAATCAGTTTATTGTTGAAGTTATTATTTGTTGTGCATGCTTGATAATAAATTTTAAGATATAACCTTAGCTTAATATTGTTCAAAGCAAGGTATGATAGATTATTCAATTGTTATGCTATTAGAATTATTCCTAAAGCATGAACTCAGAACGAAATGTTTATTCAGTCAGAATTATTCAATAACATAGTGTTATTATCTTTTATTCAACTAATCCTTAGTTGATGTCCGTTGAATTCCAAATTGCCTTGAAGTGTATCCAAACCAAACTATCTTAGGGGCGGACTTGTACTTAAAATACAGAGATGAACAACCCTATTTATAGGGGTTACGCTTAGTTTTGTACTTTCATTTGAAATGTTTGTATACAATACATACGTATCGGAAGGTTTGATCCCCAAGTACCACAAGTCATTATAGTCGTATGACTATAAAAGTTAAAGTTGAAAGATTACTTATAATCGTGAACAAGGTTCGTGGTCATTAGACCCCTTGGTTGAATGTTTAAGATGTTAATAGAATTTATTGTTCAATTCTATTGAGCCCCTGAATGGGCAAGGAATGTTTCAGTTCTTTTAAGCCTCTGAATAGGAAAGGAACGAATGAGAAGTTAATAGAACTTATTGTTCAGTTCTATTAAGCCCCTGAATGGGTAAAGAATGTGAAAGTTTTATTCATTGATATTTCAAGTGAGCCTTGTTTGCTCACTCTTGCCTGTAAAATCTTTACAGCTAAAGATGGAAAGGGTGACGTACCTAACACTAGTAAAGGAAAGGGAAAGATGAACAAGTACTAAAGACTTGTAATAGTTTTGATAGTTTTATTATCAGACTTTGTTTTAAAGATTGTAATGAAGTTTATTTAAATTTTCCGCATGAACGATTGTTTGAAAGGTTAGATAACCTGGGAGATTTTATTTTATATAATTCCTGTATGGGCAGGTTTATTATTCAATTTTATTTATGATTGGGTAGTTATAAATGAATGTTTTGATTACGTGAACACCAAATCTTGAGGTAATGAAGTACCGAGATTTGGGGGTGTCACAACAAGAGACCGTTGAGTCTCCACATATCAATAATCAGGATAATGTGCATCAGGAAGGCGACAATCCTCATGAAAACAACAACACGGACCAAATGATGAATGATGGATTGTTCAGAGGCTTTATGCAATTCATGCAACATCAAAGAGAGAGCGGCTCTGTCCAAAATGTACTGGAAAACTAGAAACTCTCGATTTGATCACCGCTAAAGCAGATTCAAGGAGCTGGGACCACCGGAGTTTATTGGAGAGCCAAAACCACTTAAGGCGGAAACATGGATAAAGCAGATCACCAAGATATTTGATGTCTTGGGATGCTCCGAGGAGCAAAAGGTTCCCTTCGCCACCTTCATGTTGCGTGAAGTGGCAGATTACTGGTGGGAATCTATAAAACGTACCCTGCCTGACTCACTCAAGATGTCTTGGGAGAAGTTCTAAGAGCTATTCAACGACAAGTACTTTCCCGAGAGTATTCGTCACATGAAAGAGGTGGAGTTTATCAAGTTGGAACAAAACAATATGACCGTGTCGCAATACGAGGCTAAATTTGCGAAGTTATCCCGGTTTGCATCCTATTTGGTCGAGAATGAGGAGCGAATGACTCGAATGTTTTTAAGAGGTTTGAAACCGGAGATACGTCAATATCTTATTTCTTATAAACTGTGTTTGTACTCAGATGTTGTAAATAGGGCTCAGTTATTGGACCCGGAGAAGCAGTCAACGCAACCAAGAGAAAGCAGCCGGCAACATGAAAATACCGGTGGTATCACCATCGAAATGGTGACAACAAACGTGGAGGGAATCAACATGCCAGAAATGGTAACCACTTCGGTGGTAATCATGGCCAAGACAGTAAAAATGGACATTTCAAGAAAAGAAGATTCAACAATGATGGAAAGACATCAGCACCAGCAACCGTGGTTAAAAAAGGAGAACGACCACCTATCATATGCTTCAAATGCGGAGGGGAGGGACATATCAGTCTAAACTGCTCGATGCCATGCAAAGCGTGTTATAATTGTGGAACAGAAGGTCACCTAGCCCGATTTTTTCGTTCACCGAAGACAAGTTCAGCTAGGATGGAGGCACCAAAGGCCGTCCCAGAAAAGTCAAAACCGGTGGTGCAAGGGAGAGCATTTGTTGTGACCTCCCAGAAAGCAAGGAACCCGAATGAGATCATCACGGGTAAGCTTATCATAAACTCTTACAAAGTCTATACCTTATTTGATACCGGTTCTACCCATTATTTTATTTCTCCTACTTGCGCTCAACGATTAAATTTGACTCCGGAGAAATTAGACTTTGACTTATCTGTAGAAACTCCGTTGGGAGAAACCTTCATTACATCCACTGTTTATAAGTCTTATTTGGTTTAAATCGATACCCTCACATTACCTGTCGATCTTATTTCATTAAAAATACTTGCATTTGATGTGATTCTAGGGATTGATTGGTTAACTACTCATCATGCTAAAATTGATTGTTTTCGTAAGGTTGTTAGCTTTCATATTCCTGATCAACTTATTATGCGAATTCAAGAGACCAAACCATTAAAATCAATCACGGTCATCTCAAGCCATAAAGCTATTCATTTATTGAAAAATGGATGTCAAGCTTTCTTAGCCCACGTCACAGATCTAAATAAAAATACGCGGTTTTTGAATGATATTTCTATTGTTAATGAATTTCTGACGTATTCTCTGAAGAACTTCTGGCCTACCCAGGCGTGAAATTGAATTTTGTATCGACCTTGAACCCGAAGACAAAACCCATTTCCAAAGCCCCATATCGAATGGCTCTATTGAACTTTAGGAGTTAAAGACTTAACTACTGAGGAATTGTTAGACATTGGCTTTATTAGTCCTAAGTACTTCTCTTGGGGTGCTCTGTTTCTATTCAGAAGAAGAAAGATGGGAGTATGCAACTTTGTATTGATTATTGGGAGTTGAATCATGTCACCATCAAAAATAGGTACCCATTTCCACGTATTGATAACCTGTTTGACCGATTGCAAGGAGCCAAATTCTTTTCAAAGATTGATCTTTGTTAGGATATCACCAATTGAAGATTAGAACCGATGATATTCCAAAGACGACTTTTCGAACTTCTAAGACGGGCATTATGAATTCCTAGTCATGTCCTTTGGATTGACTAATGCTCCGCCGCCTTCATGGATATGATGAACCGAGTATTCAAGGAATATTTGGATCACTTTGTGGTCGTCTTTATTGATGACATCCTTATTTATTCCAAAATAGTGAAGATCATGAGCAACACTTGAGGTCGATACTCGAAAAGCCGTGAATACAAGCTTTATGTCAAGTTAAAGAAATGCGAGTTACGGCTTGAGGAAGTAGCATTCCTTGGGCACGATGGTATCAAGTCACGGAATATCATTGACCCAACAAAGATTGAAGCTATTCAAAGTGAGAGCAACCTAAATCGATGATGGGAAATACGTAGCTTTTCGCTTAGTTTGGTTATTATCGGAGATTCGTAGAAGGGTTTTCTCGAATCTCTACTCCACTAACTTCGGTGACTCGAAAAGATACAAAGTTCGATTGGAGCGAGGAATGTGAGAAGAGTTTTCAAGAACTCAAGAGGAGACTCATTTCAAGACTGTTACGACAATACCATACGGTTCGAGAGGATTTGTCATCTCTGATGATGATGCTTGTGCGAAAAGGGTTAGGATGTGTTCTCATGCAACATGGGAAAGTCATAGCCTATGCCTCACGATAACTCAAAGAATATGAGAGGAATTATCCTACTCATGATCTAGAGTTAGCAGCTATTGTCTTCGCACTAAAGATTTGGAGGCATTACTTGTATGGGGAGAAAATGGAGATCTCTACGGATCATAAAAGCCTCAAATATTTCTTCACTCAAAAGGAACTCAACATGCGAAAACGACGTTGGCTTGAACTATTGAAAGATTATGATCATACCATCCAATACCATCCCGGAAAAGCGAGCGTGGTAGGTGGCGCATTGAGTAGAAGATCATATGCAATCTGAGTGCGATATTGTCAACACAAAGGCCCATTTTGTGTGACTTGCAAAAAGATGGAGATAGAGTTAAAGACTTGAGGACCCATGTGATGATGGCAAATATCTGAGTAGAACAGACTTTAATTTATAAAGTTAAAAGTCGCCAAGCTAGGACACTGGAGGCGATGCGTATGAGGAAGAAAGTGCAAGAAGGTGTTATGGGAAGCAAGAATCGATAAAGAAGGAATACTTGAGTCAACTCCAGACTTTGTGTTCATAACAACCCCGATTTAAAGTATAAAATCATGATAGAGGCGCACAACACACCGCTTGCAATCCATCTCAGGAGTACCAAAATGTATCATGATCTTGACATACATTTTGTGGGGCAATATGAGAGAGAGATAGCGTTGTTTATCTCAAGGTGTCTAACGATGTCAACGAGTCAAGGCAGAGCATCAAGTACCAAAAGGTCCATTGCAACCACTTGAAATTTCAGAATGGAAGTGGGAGCACATTACCATGGATTTCGTTACCGGTCTTCCTAAGGTTTCTCAAGGTATAGATGCGATTTGGGTCATTGTTGATAGATTGACCAAGTTTGCTCATTTCTTCGACACGAGAAACTTATACACTTGAACGTCTTGCGTATATGTACATAAACGAGATTGTAAGACTGCATGGTATGCCAGTATCCATAGTTTTTGATCGAGACCCAAGATTCATTTCACGATTTTGGGTTAGTTTGCGAGAAAGCTATGAGCGCAGATTCTGATTTAGTTTCGGTATATCCTCCTCAGACGGACGGACATCGGAGAGGACTATTCAAACTCTTGAAGATCTATTAAGACTCTGTGTCCTTGATTTCAAGGGAAGTTGGGACAAGTTCTTACCATTGGTGTAGTTTTCCTACAACAACGGTTATCAAGCAAGTATTGGCATGGCTCCATTGAGCGTTGTATGGAAGAAAGTGTCGTTCTCGAAGATCTTTGGGATGAGGTGGGAGAAAGCAACGTTGTTGGGAATGGGAGTTGGTACGTATGACTACGAGAAAAGATTCAAACGATCCCGGCAACGTATAAAACCTCCCAAGATCGATGAAAAGAGTTATGTTGATCTTCATCGAAAGGATGTAGAATTCGATATAGGAGATCATGTGTTGTTACGTGTTGCTCCATGGAAAGGAGTTAGGAGATTTGGAAAGAGAGGAAAGCTCAATCCTCAATTCATCGCCCATTTTTAATCCTCGATCAGTAGGAGGCGTGGCCTATAGACTCGCTTTTACCACCAAGTATGTCTCGTGTTCATAACATTTTTCACATATCCATGCTACGTAAATATGTGAAAGACCAACCACATTATTGAGTTAGAAGCAGGGACGAAATAGCGAGGGAAGATTTGACGTATGAAGAGGTTCTGTTCAAATCTTGGATAAGAAGGAACATATTCTACGCACCAAGGTTATACCTCAAGTCAAAGTTTTGTGGAGAAACCATGATGTTGAGGGAAATGACTTGGGAGTTAGAATCTAAAATAAAATCAAGGTATCCTTACCTCTTCGACATACAGTATGCACGTACCCTAATTTCGAGGAGAAATTTCATAAGAAGTGGAGATTGTAAAATCAACTTTTGAATAAAGATGAATTTTCTATAAATATTATTTTGAATATTATGGAGTGAAATTGATATAATATTATAGTTGTTGGTAATATTTATAAATTTTGCAAAAGTACGTAAGTTGTTATATAATATTCGATTGGTGGGAATATTCGTTTAAAAGGGAATATTCGCAATGGCACACAATCATTGGTGGATCCCATACTCGGAATTATTGTCGGATTGAAAGCGACAAAAATACTTTATGAAAATAACGGCGGAAGTTTTACCGTTAACGGTTGAAACACGGTGTTAAAAATACGATGTCTGGCGTAGTTGCATAGTAGCACACGGTTTTAATTATTGATGCTTACGTGAGAAGTCACTCAATTTTGGGCTTATTATTTGGACCCCAACTTACCCATTTTTCAAAAGAATCGGTGGAAAGTTATTCAGTATATATATATTGTATATATATATATATATATATATATATATATATGTGGTGGGTGGTGATTTTGGTGGGTGGATTTAATTTACGTATGGGGAAGGGTGATGCCTATCAAAGAGGGAATTGAAGTACCTTTATTTTATACATATTGTTGTTAGTGGACTTTGGTGGAAGGAGTATTACATGTATTATATATATGTGATGATTGATTATATATATATATAATATATATATATATATGATGATTGATTTTGCATGTGAGGGGGGGATTTTAATTGGCGAGAGGTGTACTAGTATTGGTATTATATATATAGATATATATAGATATATGACTTTGGTGGATATTGATGTTGATGGGGGAGGAAAGACTTGTCAGGGAAGAGAAACGAATTGGTGGAGAAAACAGGTTGTCACGGAAGATTATTATTATTATTATTATTATTATTATTATTATTATTATTATTATTATTATTATTATTATTATTATTATTATTATTATATATAAAATGTCTTGATATGAATGGTTTACATATATGATGTTGAAAAATAATAAAGTAGAAATCACTTTGGGAATGTCTCTCGTGAGTAATTTAGCATATGTTGTATATATATATATATATATATATATATATATATATATATATATATAATATATTATATTATATTTTATTTAAAAGATTTTGCTTTAAATATGGACCGTGATTAAAGTAAATCAACTGGACCGTTCATGAGTTAGTTCTTATGCGGTCCATTTTTCTATAAATAGAAGCTCATTCCTTCATTATTTTCTTACTTAATTCATTGAAACTCTAGAGAGATAAACTATAGAGAGAGAAGAAAGTATTCTCGCTACTTCACTACTTATATATCCAATTACTCTTCTTCTTAAGGTAGGGAATATTATTTGTTATACTCGTGAGTAAGGGGTGTTATTCTTTTGTATTCATGAAGAGAACTTATGTTATTCCATTCTTTATTATTACATTGGAATAACTCAGTATAATGCTGGCTACCCTATACTTAGTGACATTCTTCTATTATTCCGCCTCTTTACTATTACTCGTTGGAATATCACATACTCAGTGTGTTTTGGACGACGATTAAAATCTTTATTATTACATTTGGAATATCACGTAAAAATGCATTATAACGTCTGGACTGGTTAAAATCTTTATTATTATTTTGTTGGAATATCTTTACGTGCATTTTACTTGGACCTAATTCCGTCCTTATTAGTATTACATTGGAATAAACACATCGCAATCACCGCATGCATGGTGATTTGTTGTTATTCCATTCTTTATTATTCGTTGGAACATCCATCGGTTGTGAATTTTTGCACGACTGGTTCCATTATTTAGTATTCTACATTGGAATAACTTTGTCATGCAAAGTACCGCATGCATGGTGATTTCTTTTGTTATTCCATTCTTTATTATACTCAGTTGGTTAAAGTTTTGACTTCTATACTCCATGAAATTAGTGGAATATCCTTGATAATTGCGCTTCATCCAGTATCTTTTCATGGAAATATTCTTCTGAGTATTCTTGAATTTTACTCTACAAAGCAATATCATGTTGACAATTTGGACGTTATTGGTTCTTGGACAAATTAATTCTTGAACTTGTTTTATGGAATTCTTATATCATTGTCATCATCCTTATATTTATATTTTTTTGAAAGTCATATGTGGTATTTTATAGTGCATAGATGGACTTGGTATGATTATGACCGAGGATTATTCGGTGTAATCATGACCAGTAATGTTACAAATGATGTGGTAAAAGTCCTCATTGGCCCGTAGTGCATTGATGGACAGTTGTTGGCATGATCATGACCATTAATGAATACACAAATATTCTTGGCCCGTAGTGCATGGATAATTGTGGTCGTGATACTAAAGAATATCATTGGCCGTAGTGCAGGGGTGATTCGATGATGTGGATTATTTATTAAGTAGAGTCTCAGCGAGGAAAGTCATGAAAAACCTTTTAAATCATAGAAGATAGTAGATTTTATTCTCTACTTGACTCTTCTAATGGATTGCTTGTTCCGTTGCAGTTAAACTTGATGTTTGTTATATTTTATCAGTTTAACACTGTTTAAGGCTTATGATAATTTATTCTGCATTATCTTAGTCATAATATTTCTTCTTTGGGCTACTTGAGCTCACCCTTTCTTTTCTTTGTTCTCTTCAAGAAATGAGAACGTGGGCTGGGGACAGTCGGGGAGCGGAGTGATGGTCTAGATGGTGCATTAGTAGTCCTCACTATTCTGTGAAATAGTGGGATAATAATTATAATGAGGACTCCTTTTGAGTTTGTATACTCTCTTGTAGACAATATTTGTATTCAAACTCACGGTTTATGTTTTGTCGTATTGTACATGACGATTGTATTATTAAGTTGTATTTGAATTCTGTACCATGTATCTGGCGACTCAAGATGGGTGATGTATACCTATTTTGGGGGCGTCACATACACAGTGAATCTTGGTCAACTAAGCTCAGACGAGACAATATGTTTTCTGGAAAAAGCATCTGAAGAAATGAGCTGGCTATGGCATAGACGGTTGTCCCACTTAAACTTCACAAGCATGTCCAAACTAGCATCAAAAGATCTCGTTGCTGGCCTACCAAAGTTCAACTTTGTAAATGAAAGGCCATGCAATGCCTGTCAGCTTGGAAAACAAACCAGAAGCTCATTTAAGAGCAAAACTGCCAACTCTATCTACAAGCCCCTACAGTTGCTCCACATGGATCTATTTGGGCCAATTCCAACAACTAGTCTTGGAGGAAAAAGATACTCTCTAGTTATAGTTTCCATTTACTCACACCAGATTCACATGGGTATTCTTCCTAACTTCAAAAGATGAAACGAGCTCCCAATTAATCAAGATGTTCAGACTGGTGATGAATGAGAAAGGAGAGAAAATCAAGGCCATAAGGAGTGATCATGGAAGAGAATTCGACTTTCGAAATGGACCCGATTCTGCATGCAACAATGGCATCGATCATAACTTCGGCCCACGAACTCCTCAACAAAATGGAGTAGCTAAAAGAAAGAACAGAACCTTGATAGAGGCTGGAAGAACTCTACTAGCAGCAGCTCATCTTCCTGAATACTTCTGGGCAGAAGCTGTCAATACTACATGCTACACGCAAAATAGATCACTGATACACTCTACGATCAAGAAGACGCCCTACGAACTGTGGAAAGGAAGAAAGCCAAGTGTCAGCTACTTTTATGTTTTCGGCTATGCATGCTACATTCTCAACAATGGAAAGAAGTACCTGACAAAATTTTAGCCCAAGTCAGACGAAGGAATCTTTCTTGGATATGCCATAGACAGTAAGGCTTACAGAGTGTTCAACAAGAAGACACTGAGTGTTGAAGTCTCGATTCACATCATCTTTGATGAAACAGACTTAGACAACACAGTGCTTTAAGACACTACAACCGATAGTGCAGACACTACGAATGAAATCGTCGAGCTCAACACTACGATCGTAGTGCCAGATAGTGAAATCGTTGAGAAAGAAAATGAGATCGTAGAGAAGTCTATGCAAGACAATGAACCTCCACACCAAGAAGAAGAAATAGATCTTGAAGACTTAAGTAAGAAGGCATCAGGACAGATGTCCCAACTGGTAACAGATGGGCCAGAGATCACACTAAGGATCTAATCATTGGAGATCCAAGTGCTAGAGTCAAAACAAGAGCTGCCACCCAAAATGAATACTTTTATCTAAGCTTCATGTCACAAATAGAACCAAAGAAGATAGAGGATGCTATGGAAGACTCCAGTTGGATAGAAGCCATGCAGAAAGAACTCAACCAATTTGAATAAAGCAAAGTATAGAGATTGGTACCAAGACCAAAGAGTCATCCTGTCATTGGAACCAAGTGGGTCTTCAGAAACAAAATGGATGAAGATGGAGTTATAACCAGGAACAAGGCAAGATTAGTGGCAAATGGCTATTCTCAAGAAGAAGGCATTGACTACGATGAGACATTTGCACCTGTTGCCAGACTAGAAGCCATCAGAATCTTTCTTTCCTTTGCTACTCATATGAAGTTCAAAGTCTTTCAGATGGATGTTAAAAGTACATTCCTAAATGGAGAACTCCAAGAAGAAGTCTATGTAGAGCAACCTCCAGGTTTCATCAATCCATCTCTTTCCAATTATGTTTATAGATTAGACAAAGCCTTATATGGACTTAAACAAGCACCTAGAGCATGGTATGAAACACTAACTAACTTCTTAATTGAAAATGGGTTCACTAGAGGTAGAGTAGATACCACACTGTTTCTTAGAAAGCATAAAGACAAAGTTTTATTAGTTCAAATATATGTTAATGATATTATTTTTGGTTCTACTGACGAAAAGTTATGCAAGAGATTCTCTAAGCTGATGCAAAGCAAGTTTGAAATGAGCATGATGGGTGAGCTGAATTTCTTCCTTGGACTGCAAGTAAAGCAAACTGATGAAGGAATTTTCATAAACCAAGCCAAGTACATCAAAGACTTACTCAAGAAGTATGGCATGGAATCAGCCTCTCCCATGAAAAACACCAATTGTTCCCGCAACCAAGCTCGACAAAGATGAAAAGGTAAAAGTATTGATATAACTCAATACAGAGGTATGATAGGTTCTCTTTTATATCTAACTGCCAGTAGACCAGACATAATGTTTGCAACATGCATATGTGCTAGATTTTAGGCTAACCCTAAAGAGTCACATTTATCTGCTGTAAAGAGGATCTTCAGGTATCTCAAGGGTACACCTTACTTGGGGCTTTGGTACCCCAAGGAATCCTCATTTGAACTAACAGGATACACAGATGCTGATTTTGCAGGATGCAAAATAGATAGAAAGAGTACCAGTGGAACTGTCAATTGCTAGGAAACAGACTTGTGTCCTGGTTTAGCAAAAAGCAAAACTCAAAAGATATACTTCAACCGCAGGTTAAATATATTGTCACCGGCAATTCTTTGTACTTTCAGATCTTATGGATGAAAAATTAGCTAGCTGACTATGGGTTTGATTTCAAATCTATTCTCATTCACTGTGATAACACAAGTGCCATAGCAATAACTCATAATCATGTTATGCATTCTAGGACTAAGCATATAGAAATAAGGTATCACTTCATTAGGGATCATGTGCAAAATGGAACTATATCTTTACAATATATCCCTACTAAAAATCAACTTGCTGATGTTTTTACAAAACCTCTAGATGAATCCAGATTTAATAAGTTAATAAGTGAGCTAGGCATGCTAAATCTACAACCATAAAATATATGCTCTAGATTGTGCTAACCATAACAGATACAAAGGCTAAACTCAAAATCGTAGACATGATCAAGGGAAGTCCACGATCGTAGAGTTGAAGAGACAAAACTACCTCAACGATCGAAAGAAGACTCAACCATCGTGAGTGCGGAGCATTCAACGATGACAAAAGCCCCATCAACAAAAGCAAGAATGCATCATGTTATGATAAGCTTCAAAACAAAGCAATCCCTCCGATAAGCGCCACCAGAACAAACCTAACCTCGACTCACTCCAAGAGGTTGGCCCTTCCTAAGTTACCTTAAAAGAATTCTTTGTCAAAACTCATCACAAGGATCCGGCCAGACTCGACGATCGTAGATACTGAATTTAACACACGATCGATCGACGATCGTAGATCGAGACTCGACGAATAATGTCGAAAGACTCGACGATCGTAGCTCGAGACATGTCGAATCCATTTAATGTCGAATGCACTGACGATCGAATGAATCGACAAATGCAAACAAGACTCAACGATCACAAAACTACCTCAACGATCGTAGTCCTCCCTAAGGACACCTCGGCACTCTGCAGGAGCCAAGGGCAAATCAAGACAATCCTTATCACCAAAATCGTAGAGCCAAGCAAAAGTCGACACCTGTCCCACTAAGCAAAAAGGAGAGAGGGAAGTTACAAGTACAAATTGAAATCGTATTTTTGAAATCAGAAGTTCAAAAGATTATCTCTCTCATCCTCTCTCAAAGCAAAAACCCTAAATCAGAAGAAAGCTCAGTTAAATCTCACTTCCAGCAAGAAAATTAATGGCGACTTCCAATTGTAATCTCCCACATGCACTCATTTTTGACGAGTTCAAAACAAATTGAACCTAAATTCCACAAGACTCGGGCCCATCGAAGAAGGCGGGTCTCAAGAAGCCTCGAGTATGCATACACATTGATCTATCCCATGTTAGTGAAAGAATTCTACAGGAATGGTGTGTTTGAAAACGACACCATCACTACGAGAGTAAGGGAAGTGGAAATCAGACTGAAGATCGAAGACATCAACCTCACCCTAGGTCTCAAAAATAAAGGGCATCCAGTCATAGATAGCGTAGACTTCCAAGAGGGACTTAGAAGAATGCATCACAAGAAACTCCCCTCTGTGAAAGGGTACAAGAAGAAGGAGTTCCCATAGAGGAATAAATTTCTAGCCGATATAGTTGGGAAATGTATATGCTGCAAGAGCTCAGGTCATGACTCTGTGAATGAAGTACAACTTAAGCTCATGACTGCCATGTGTTATGGAATACAACTCAACTATAGAGCCCTATTACTTGAATGGATTGGGAAGTGGATTACCAACTCAAAGAAGTCAAAAAGCCCTCAAAAGATGCTATACGGGCGATTCACAAGTATCATTCTACAGTCAGCCCTGGGTGATAAAATTGGGGATGAAGAAGGAGAAGCTATCAACCCAAACAGATGAATGACCCAGAAATTGTTTGAAAATTAGAAGAGGAACCCAGCTGAGTATGTTCGAATGATGATGACCGAGTCCAAAGTGAAGAATCTGGTGATCCAAGGACTCAGCCTTCCAGAAACATGTTCATTGTCAAGGAAATCGAAGAAGAAGAAGAAGCAAACAAAGGAGAACCCTCTGTTCTTGTCAGAAAAAACAAGGGTAAGAGGAAGCTTAAGGCTAGGATGGAAGAAGAACCCCAAGGATTGAATCGATAAAACAAAGAGAGTCCTCTCGACATTAAGACTCTAAGGATCCTCGAGAAAGAAAAACAAAGAAGTCGAGGTCAAGAAGATAGAGCCACCATATCTCAGCTGCTGGAGAAAAATAAAATCAGCCACAAACCCAAAAGGCCTTCCATCTCCTCAATCGTAGAGTCTCTACTGATCGTAGAGACCAGACCAAGCATATCAGGCAAGGAAGTGGCTGCATCAAGCATATTGGCTGACCAACAGGACAAAACTAAGGTTCAAGAAAGTCCTGAGGTTGTGGCTCAGCCTAGAAAATCAAGGAGAAAGCTGGTCAAGAAATACATTCTTGAGAATGAAAAAGTGCTCAAGAAGGAAGACAAGAGCATGGTTGCCACAAAGGAAATGTCCAAATCAAGTCAAGAGGACAGTTCTCCAGCTGAGGGGGAGATCCTTGAGATTCTCATGATAGAGAATACATCAGCTGAGGGGGAGATGCCTGAAGCTCAAAAAGATGTTCCACTTGAGGGGGAGCTATTGATCGTACAAGAAGATGATCAAGTTGAGGGGGAGGCTCATGACATCTCTATGGCAGAAGAAGAGGTCCCTGCCAGAAATGAAGAAGACCAGTGCAAGATCATCAAGAGGCCATTAAGATAATGGAATCCTCCAACGAGAACAGAGAAGAGGAAGATGATGATGACCTTGAGATCACTGGTGTGGGAAAAGATGGGTATAGAAGCTATCTCTACAATCAGATGTTCTCTTACCTACCCATGATGCCATATCATCAAGCCCAAATCCTAAACTCTTGGGATCACATGTTCTGGAGCTTCAAAGAGTATCCAGCCATCTCAAGATTAGCCCAATGGATTCCCAGGAAGATTCAACTTTGCCAAGAAGTTACTTACCAACAACTCTTCCTCAAAGGATAAACCTGAGGTACTGTCTATCCCAACCCTCTTCAGAGTTAATCACTTGCCATCATCCTCATTTAGCCATTTTTATGAATTCCCACGATGGTTGGAAGTGATACTTCATCCACTAAACCAATTTCTAGTTGCAGAATCCCAAAATTCTGTAACTGAGGAACCAAATGCAGTCAACTTCATATCGGTCCCTCAAACTATCAACTCTACTATCACAGACTCTAGCCCCATTGCAGAGTCTTCACCTCAAATCGTAGAGTCACCAAACACAAACATCCTGACCCAGGCCCCTCCATCAGATATTCCATCTTCCTCCTCAAATGAATATTTTAATCTTGATCTTGCCCTCTACTCCCTGCAAGATCAATCCCAGAAAACATTCCCTCCATTCAACAATCCTCAACCCAGTGATACACTCCCAAATCTACCCACGAAAGATGACTTGAAGGAAGCATCCAAGAACATGGTTAAGAACATAGAAGAAAGCCTGGAAACTCACTCAGACCTCATTCATCTCCGGCTGAATCAAATGATCACTGCTGCAAATAATCTCCCGGCACTATGAACGCTGAGCTTACAAAGAAGCTGAGGGAAATTATCCAAGAAATTCTTCAAAGCATGAAGGACAGAGATGAGATTCACTTCCGGATAGCCACCAAACAAAGAGAGGTTGTTCTTGAAATGCAAAAATCTCAAGAAACACAAAATAATCTTATGCTGGAGAACATTATCAACCTGAAAGCTTCAGTTAAAGAATTCCAGAAAGCTTATGTAAATTAGGAATAGCAGACTGACATTGTTCTAACTGCCCTCCGAAACAAAGAAGCTAGATCTGAAGTCCTGATCAAGGAAAGTCGAGATGACATTGCTCAAACACAAAGCCAACTCAACGAGCTTGTCCAAGGAGTAAATCGACTTTCTGCAGACATTCGAACCCTTGATGCTGACATAAAGGGGGAGAATAAAGGAAAAGGAGTTCAAGGAGGCCAGGGAGGACATGGTAGAGGAAGAGGAGGTCAAGGAAGCCAAGAAAGGGGTAGAGGACAATTTCACGCCAAGCGCCAAGAAGCCCTCCCGCAAGACAATTCCACCACCAAGACTCAACGATCTGATCAGCAGGAAGTCTTAATGGCTCAGCCATTAAGGAGTCAAGGGCCAGCAACTAGTTCTCACAATGTGACCACTACAAGCCTAAGAATGCCAATTAGAGATCCTGCTTCATGAATAGGCATGATCACAACCCCTTGATAAGTCCAAGTGAGCTGGAAGAGTTAGCCAGAAGGGATGAAGCTAGTAGGAAAAGAAGGGCTGAGGAGTATGCCAATCCTCCAAGGAAAAGATCAAAGAAATAGAGATAAGTAAAAGCTTAAATTCTTATTGATGTAAAGCTAAATTGTAATACTCTTCAATCATCAATAAATTCATGTTTATTCTCTAGAAATTTCAGCTGCTCACTGAAATACTAAGTCATGTTTAAATTTCCTGCAAATACATCTAGACACTAATAATCATGACAACAAATCTCCTTGGTTATGTCAACATCAAATAGGGGGAGATTGTTGGGAGAATATATATTATGATTTGATGTTTTAATGTATATGCTCATGATTATTTATAAAGTCCTTCAATGAATATATATATATATATAAGGACTTAGTGATAGATCAAATTTGTTAGGTTGATCTAAGCTCTTAACGTGTATCATTCTGTAATAGAATATATAGATAGAAAGATCAAAGTTATTAGGTTGATCTTGAGATGTAATAGATAGGCTTCGAATAAATCGTAGTGTATAAATTTGATCAACATTGCAGAAGTCAAGGCAGAAACGTAGAGCTTCAAAGATCGTAGTGTGCTTGCCTTGAAGGGCCTCTTCGAAAATCGTAGAGTGGTCCCAACGTTTGCCGAGCCAACTCAATGATCGTAGTGTGCTCTCGGAAACGTGGAGTTTACAAGTCAATGATCGTGGTGTGCTCTGGAAAACGTAGAGCTTACAACTCAAGCAAGCAAAGATCGTAGTGTGCAAATACTTAAAGAGAAATTATAGTGCTCTCAAGGCGATAAAGCATCGGACCAGGCACCAAGGCGACAAGTCACCACGATCCAATCGAGAGAGTACCATGATCAGATCAGAGAGTATCATCTGTCTTGTGCCAAAAATGTCAAGCCTCATGATTTGTGTGGATACAGACTTAAACATATGAGGAATGGATTCTAAATGTTGCAGTACTCACCAGTCCCAAAGTCATAAGAAATATCCTTAGTATGCAACAAAGAAGCGTATTGAAGAAGCTAAGGAAAGTACCATGGGTAAGGGGGAAAACACCTTTTCAGGTGTTAGGTGAGAAAGCGATCTGCACCGTGTCGGTGCAACAGGGATGCAATTCAGAAGATGTGCAGAAACGTATCCATCAAAGATCAGAAAGGTCAAACGCATTTAATGCTTCAACGGATGGATCCAACGGATAGTTTTTCAAGATCACATTTATGCAAATCAAGCAAATGAGAGAGAGAGATAAGCAAGCATTGAACAAACAACGTGAACAACTCTCAAAGCTCAACTCTACGATCTGAGAAATAGCAAAGCTTGCTCAGCTACTTAGTTCTATCGAATAAGTGCTTAAACAGCAACTGAGTAGCAACCATCAAGAACTCAACATCTACCAATAAACTGAAGAAGAGTACCAAGTCTGCTTTGGACTTGAAGAGTTCTAAGTGAATCAGTAAAGAGAGCCAAGTCCATTTGGACTTGAAGAGTTCAAGAGTGAACTAAGAAGTTCCTAGATCACCTGGTCTAGAAGGAATCATGTGATTGAAGTTGTAAAGACATCCTTAGTGGATTTCTACCGAGGAATGAAGAGTGGACTAGGAGCTTTAAGTGCTCGAACCACTTAAAACGATCGTGTCTTTTACGTTCATACTATATATCGCTATATCTCGCCATAATCGCCTGCCTCACTATCATAACTCCACTACTTCGTAAAGGAGATTAAAACAAACATTAATTCCGCTAAGTTTTAATCATCATCAACGAACAAGTTTAAAATGAAAAGATTTTTAATATCTATTCAACCCCCCCCCTCTTCTAGATAACTATTGTGCCAACTAGGAACTAACAACTTTCTTTAAAAAAAATCAAAAATAATGGTTAGTTACTATGTTCATCTTGCATGAGTCTAGCTGTTTGATAGTTTAAGTTTATTTTGGCTAATGATGAGATTGGAATTGGGTAGACAAGTATAGTACTTACCATTAGAGCTTTGATGTGATTTCTTGTTATGAATTGAGTCTTTTTCTGTTTGAAACTGGTATAATAAGGATAGCACAGTAAAAATAACTTGTTGAATGATTGAGTTTAAATTGATGCATAAAGGACCTCTAAAGGATAATGCTAGTTTAAATAAGAGAATGACAAGGATAGGCAGTGAAGGCAAAGAATTAGGCAAGAACTTAAGTTTGGGGGAAAAAGTGGGGTATATAAGCTTCTAAAAAAAAGGAAAAAAAGATATTGAGTTGAATAAATTGAGTCCTGTGGTGGGTCGAGAAGAAGCGTGAAATGCAATCCTCATAAACACAGGCGTGAGATGGAGCATAAAACGCACTCACAATTCAAAAAAAAAAGAAAAAATAAAAAATAATAATAAATAAAACGAAAAATAAGAGCAAAAAGCCCCCGTATATGAAAAATAAAGCATAAGTATTCCATGTTGACCCTCGATATTGGTAATTATTTGATTTTAGTTGGATCTAGCTTGTTTTTGGATTTCTTAAGTTTACACTGTATGATGCCTTCGAAGAGACATATTATGTGTTAAATTTGATTTTATATCAGTTAACATTGTTGTGGAGCACACACACACACTATATTAGTGATAACAGTCTAAGATTTGATGATTGATTGAGAAGTTATTGATTGGTTTTAATATGATGTATTATCATGTTAACTTGATTTCTCTAAGGCCGGTTGAATAGACTTGTTTCTGTCATTACTGTTGGATTTGTAGGCATGTAGATTAGTTGTATTGCATAGCATTGTTGTTTTGTGTTTTTTCTTGAGGACAAACAAATGTTTAAGTGTGGGGGTATTTGATAAGTAGGTTTTATACCTACTTATCCGGTATATGTTACTTGAATTAGTTGCTTAATCTCATGTTTCTTAGTTACGTTTCATGCATTTTGTGTTCATTTTGTAGATTATATGCTTGGGAGCTGAAATCACAAAGAATTGGTATGAAATCGCAAAGAAAAGCAAATCGGACATCGTTTGGACTTTCATGTTCTTGGCTTGAAACTTGGATTACATTATAGAGCTTCTTCTTAGCTTTCCGGAACAACCTGAATCATTCCAATCGGAGTTCAGATGCAAGAGTTATGACATTTGTACCAACGGACGTCGAACGTCACTATTTTGGGTGGCCATTTGCATAGCGATCACTTCCATTTAATTTCGACCTTCATCCGTCTGTTATTTCTAAACTCTCAAAGAATGAAAGTTGTATAACTCGTCGATATCTTAGATTTGATAGGTGGCAGGCCTCGTAACTCTTCTAGGATCAAAAGTTATGGCTGATTTCCCAAAGGACGTCAAAGCAAAAAATGTTCCTTCACAAAAATCCTCAAAATGAGCCTTTATAAGCCTAGACCACGGGTCGAAGGATAGGCCGAATGGACCAAGGATTAAATCCAAGGTTAAAGTGAAGGCTAAAGCGAACGTGTAGATTACCTATGTAATAGTATAGGTTTATAATGATAATATTTGATATTATGATAAGAACAAATGTAACGGTTATAAGAACCTGGGAATGGTAGTATTATTTTGGAATATATATATAAGACATATTCGTTCTTTTGAGGCATTTCAATTAAATGTTTGTGTGAACTGTAGCACCGTGGAGCACCATCTGTCGGGTTGGAAGAGACCCGGATTTGGGGGCGTCATAGTTGTGCGTAATTAGATTTTACCCAACACTTGCTGACTTTCCTTAGTCAATTAATGAAGTCTTATTTTGATCAACTTGTGGAATACTTCATCTCGAATGTCTTCACAACTCAATCTGGATGTTGATTGAGTTGGTGCTTAGATCTTCTGTTAGCTTACATGTCATTCGTTGAGTGCTCTTTGGTTTCCTTCAGGTTGGATGTAACTTTGCAGTTTAGACCAGAGGCTTCATTCCTTTGGATATTCTGGGAGTGCTCATTTGTTGAGAATCATGTTTGCTCTACGATTCTGCCTTAGCTTTATGAGCACATTTGTTGAGGTCTTAGTTCTGCACTCTACGATTCAGCTTCGGCTGTGCAGACACTACGACTCCGAGATCAGATCTTGACACTCTACGATTTCTGTCGTTGTGCTTGTTGTCTTCATCTGATCTTGCTCGACTACGATCTCTACCTCTGATATGATCAGTAGACTCTACGACTCCGAGTGTAGTCTACGATTCTTGACTTGGATTCGACATTAGTAGACTCTACGACTCCGAGTGTAGTCTACGATTCTTGACCTGGCTTTGAAAGATGCTCGGTCAGCTCATAGGCAGGATGTCTCTACGATTATGAACATGACTTCCTCAGTAGACTACGGCTCCGAGGAAGTTCTCCTCAACACACTACGATCCTTCCTTATCTCTCCTGGCAGTCTACGAACTCCGAGATCTACTATCTTGCAGACTACGATTCTGCCTCGACAGCTCTCGAGTTTTCCTTGACTCTCTTGGCAGACTACGACTTCTGGTGCAGTGCTCGACGATCAGAAAAGCATATCTATTACATCATAAGATAAACCTAACAAGCCTGATCTTTCTATATTTATAGTCCGTGTACATCATTTCTTTTTAAGGACTTTACAAAGCTGTTTTGTTTATGTAGGATCAACCTAACACATTTGATCAATTTATTATAAGTCCTTGTACATATGTTTCTATTATCTATCAAAGGACTTTACATCTTTTCTTAATGCAAGCATACTTGTATATTCATTCATATATATATCATAATCAAATCATATTAAATAGGAATATCATTCACATGCTTATTCCTGACAGTTACTATTCACGTATACCCCACTATTCACGTATACGGCACTATTCACGAATACGATACTATTCATGAGTACTATTCACGAAGTATGATTTTTCTTGTGAAATTTTTACCTTTTTGTGTCGGGGTTACTATTCATGTATACAACATTATTCACGAATACGGCACTATTCACAGAAAAATTAAATTTTCTTTTATTTGTCTAAGTTGTCTATTTTGGTTACTATCTTTGATTGCATCCATGTTTTGATCTTCATTCTTGAATTTTGCTCCACAATTGATTATTATGGAGTATTTTTGAACTTGGATAAACCAAAGTACATATCCCTAATCTTTGTCCTTTTATCTCACTGGATTTGTTTTCTTTAAGTTATTTTTCATCATCCTCAGTCTTAAATGGTGATACTAGTTGAATATTTTTGGCCAGTAGTGCAAAGATGAATGATTACCTGATGAATATCTTTAGCCCGTAGTGCAAATATGGACAGGTGTTGAGATGAACATGACCAACTAGTGATACAAATGAATATCTTTGGCCCATAGTGCAAAGATGAATATTTGGTTCAAGATGTATATTGATTGATGTTACAGGGATAAAATATTGATGATGGACTTTTAAATCATAGAAGTGCCTACTGTGACGCCCCCAAAATAGGTCCACACAACCCATTCGGAGTCGCCAAATACATAAAACAGAAAACAACTACAACTTCATTATTACAATTGTCGTGCAAAATACGACGACACATATGCTGTGAGTTTAAATACAAATATTATCTTCTAGACAATATCTAAACTCAAATAAGTTCTCATTACAATTATTGATACACTATTTTACAAAATAGTGAGGACTGCTAAAACAACTGACTTGAAATATCACACCACATCCCGACTAGTTCCCGCTATATTCTCACCTCCTGAGAAGAAAAATGGAACAAAAAGGAAAAGGGTGAGCTCAACTAGCCCAGTAAAGAATATTATAACTAAGATAATGTAGAACAAAATATCATTAGCCTTCAATACATCAGATAAAATATAATGGACAACATGTTTTAGATCAATTTCGCATCGGAAATAACAATTCATTAGAAGAGTTAAGTAGAGAATGAAGTCTAATATAATTATTTCATTGATCACATAGGTAGTTTCATATCAAGAATATTTCATAATTAAGCCATGTTGGCTTTCCTTTTTATTCTTGATATTTATATACCATTATAATAAGGTATATTTGTGATGCCCCCAAAATTAGGTATACATCACACATTCTGAGTCGCCAGATACATAGTACAAAATTCAAATACAACTTCATTTATACAACTGTTGAGCTGTCGTATAGAATACGACCACAGTTAACTGTGAGTTTTAATATAAATGTATGTAACTCTCATGATGCCTCGACCACAACCTTACAATGGTACTTTACATAAAAGTATAGTCAAAGACTGTTTTAGAAATTAAAATCTTTGGGAAGTGCTCAAGGAAACCTTCATACATGGGAGGCCATGCGTCTAGGTTATAATAGATATCATATGGCCACAGAATTATCCTTGGTTGACCCAATTGACCCCAAAGAAAAACGAGAAGATTACTATCATCTTCTTTCCAATGGTGAGTCTTCTCTTGACATATAACTATCTCCACTATCTCCAAGTGAATATTATATTTCAAATAAACTCCAAGATCATATAGGTAGTGCTAGTAGATATACTCGACAAGTGAATGCGCACTGACCTATTTTATGATAACACGAGGTTGTATGTCATTAGACATCTTGTGTGATAGTGGCAAAACACCTTCCAAAGTTGGGTTCGCCACCCTATTTGATTCACCAAATATAACTATTAAATGATGTATAGAATACAACACACTTTTCTATCTTTGTTTAGAGAGAACCTCCATGACTAGAGACCAACATTCTATTCCCATTATCCCACATTTCAATTCGACAACACTCTTACGGCAACACTCTTATTACACAGAAAGGAATTGTGAAAGCGAGAAAGGGTGAGCACAACTAGCCAAGTAAAGAATATCATGACGAAAGATAATTAAATTATCAATAGCTTTCATCAATAATAAATCAGAGATTTAGAACATATGGTAGATGATAAAACTTTTCAACAATAGTTGCGTAGAAAAGCAATCCATTAGAAGAGTCGAATAGACCATCGTGTCTATTATCTTCTCCATGTTAAAAGTCCACCAATAATGTTTTATCCCTGTAACATCAATCAACAAT
Source organism: Panax ginseng (assembly GCA_020205605.1). NCBI lineage: Eukaryota > Viridiplantae > Streptophyta > Magnoliopsida > Apiales > Araliaceae > Panax > Panax ginseng. The sequence continues at coordinate 44,791,857 of CM035136.1, forward strand.
TCTTGTCCACAATCATATGAATAACTCATAATCATAATTGTGATCCTGAATTCCCTTTTCGCACCCAGGACGAAGATGATTCTCACCACCTATCTTCACCTGAAATATCACAAATCATGGTTATACCAAATCATAATTCCTGCTCATAATCATACTAATAAATTCATCTTTGCACTACAGGTCAAAGATATACAACTGTAAAACCAATAATACTGAGACTCAGCTTAACAAATAATCCACATCATCGAATCATCCCTGCACTACGGCCAAGGATATTCGTTAATATCACATCCATGAATTATCAATGCACTACAGCCAAGGATATTCATTATTATCACATACATGAATTAATATTTCATTGCTGAGACTCAGCTCAATAATTAATCCACATCATCAAATTATCCCTGCACTACAGGCCAAGGATATTCTTTAGTATCACGACCATGAATTATCCATGCACAACGGGGCCAAAGATAATCGTATTTTCATCAACGGTCCTGATCATGCCATAAAACAATTCATCTTTGCACCCTTGGCCGAAGAGAATCCATAGCCATAATCATACCAAAAAACTGTCCATCAATGCACTAAGGGCCAATGAGGACTTTTTCATTAGTATCACAACCACCAATTATCCATGCACTACGGGCCAAAGATAATTGTGTTTTTATCAATGGTCCTGATCATGCTATAAAACAATTCATCTTTGCACCCTTGGCCGAAGAGAATCAATAGCCATAATCATACCAAAAATTGTCCATCAATGCACTACGGGCCAATGAGGACTTTTTCCACATCATTTGCAACATTACGGTCATGATTATACCGAATAATCCCTGGTCATAATCATACTAAGTCCATCTATGCACTACAGGCGACAGATGACTTTCAATATAATATAAATATGAGGATGATGACAATGATATAAGAATTCAATAAAACAAGTTCAAGAATTAATTTAACTAAGAACTAATAACGTCTCATTTACTCATAACTAGATTATTTTCATAAGAAATACCAAATCAGTCCCAAAAATTATTCTTTTCTGGGATTAAGCATAATATAGTCCCATATTGAACATATATTTTTCTCGGAATTTTTAAAATTCATTTACTATTTTTCAAAAATTAATTTCTAATTAATTCCTTAAAAAATTAGCACCTTAAGTTTAACTCCAAAAATTCCCAAATCTTAGCAGGATCTTACACATGTTAACGTGAGCTTCCAGTTTAAATTTCATGGTCATCGGAGTCATAGAACTTCGGTTATAGCGTTTTTCGTCGAAAAAACCTAAATATTAAAATGGTCATAACTTGCTCATTTTAAGTCGGAATGAGCTCAGTTTTGGACAGGAGATACTTTATACCATATACTTTCATGTCCCAAAAGGCCAGAATGTTTCCCACAAATTAAGTGGCCGAAACAGTCCTTTTAAATTGCTGGGCAGTAGCATTTTTCTCTTTTGCAGCTTTTGACTCCTTTGCTAAAGTCAGTCAACACGAAAATCTACAACACTTTTACAGTGATTCCACTTGGATAAGTTACAAAACTCATAGATCTAACTCTAGAACTTAACCTCACTCAAAAATTCAAAATATAATAGGAGATATGGTCAATTGAATTTTATGTTCCGTTTTCACCAAAATCTGATTTTCAACTCTTTGTGATTTCTAAGAAACTTTCATGTTTTCATATATTAACCAACATAACTCATCATAACACTTACTAATACTCAAAACATATGAGGACAACATGTATACAGATCATTTCCACAATTTAATAAGGAATGAATACAAAGTATCATTCACCATGCATGTGGTAATCCACATAGACAGGTTATTCCAACAAAATAATAAAGAATGGAATAACAGAAGGATTCAACATGCGTGCGATAGATTGCATGCAGAGCGAGTTATTCCCAACAAAATAATAAATAATGGAACCGAAGTCCCAGCATAAGCATACAGACGGGATATTGGCGAATAATAAATAATGGAACCAGGTCCAGCGTAAATGCACAAACAGGATATTCTGACAGAATAATAAAGAACGAAATATTAGAAGAATTTCACCATATATGCGGTACTGCAGCATAAACAAAAGTTATTCAACATAATGATAAATAACGGAACCGGTCCGGCCAGAAAAGCGCATGTACAGAATGTTCCAAAGAATGATAAATAATGGAGCGGTTAAAGGCGTAAGAACGACGCAGGATGTTCCAACAGAATGATAAAGAATGGAATAATAGAAGAATTTCACCAAGTATAGGGTAGCCCGCGTATACAGGTTATTCTAATAGAATAATAAAGAATGGAATAACAGAAGTTCTCTTCATGGATAAGAAAGAAATAATACTCCCTACCTTGGAAAAACTGGATACTGGAATAGTGAGGTAGCATACTTCTCTTCTTTTTTTCTCTCTATAATTTCTCTCTATAATAATCGCTCTAAAGCTTTTGTGAATTGGTGAGAAATGAAGGAAGAATGAGCTTCTATTTATAGAAAAATATAGTTTCGATAATTGCACGTTTTGGGGCTCAAAAAATTACAGTACAATACCTCCAACTTTTCTTTCATTTTCATCTTAGTCCTGCAAGTATTATCAAACTTGCACCACCTCCCCTAATAGTAAATAATGTGAATCAATAGTTCAATCATGTGAATCAATAGTATAATCATGTGAAAAATATGAATTATAGTATAGTACCTCCATCTATACCTCCATTTTTAACTTAGTCATGCAAGTATTATCAATCTTGCACCAACTCCCCTAATAGTAAATAATGTGATTCAATAGTACACACATGTGAACAAATAGTTATATAATCATGTGAATTAGTAGCAATAATTGCTCATTTATCTGATAAATTACCCGATTTATCAATATAACCCCCAGACATCAATTATCAACGGAATAGATGTCGATTTCTACGAACACTAATAATTCCAACACAATGGAACTATCAAAATTCATTTTTAATCGACATAACTTATTCATCATTAATATTATAACTCACAATATTTAACAACCAGGTCGTTCCCAGGAAAGAGGGGGCTTTTCGATAAGGATTTCTCCTTATTGGCGCACAATTAGGTGGCCAAACCTCTCCTTGACAGAACTTCTAGACATTGTCAATATTGCAAATAATAATATGAATAACTTTGTCGTCTCAATTATTGATTTAATAATATAATATATTATGCAAATGATATTGTAACAATAATTGAATCAATAATATGAGAGATATGATGCAACAATTACTGTAGCAATAATTGAGTATAACTGAGTGACTTCTCACGTAAGCATCAATAATCAATACCGTGTGTTACTATGCAACCATGTGTATTACTGTACTTTTAACACCGGGTGTTTCAACAGTTAATGGTAAAACTTCCGCCGTTATTTTTATAAAGTATTTTTGTCGTTTTCTCAATCCGACAATAATTCCGATTAATGTGGGGTCCACCAATGATTGTCTTAGTTATACGAATATTCTCTGTTAAAATGAATATTCCCTGACCAATCGAATATTTTATAACAACTTGCATACTTTTCAAAATTTAAAAATATTATCCACAACTATAACATTATATCAAATCCACACCATAATATTAAAAAAAATTATTTCGAGAAAATTAAATCTTTATTCAGAAAATCTGGGGTCTCACAATATTCATTCTTCCTCTTTTACCATGTAGAACTTGAGATACTTAATAAATTATTAAGTATTAAATAATTCTAATGATACAACAATTAAGTATATAAAAAAATTATACTAAAAAATTATCATTATAATAATTAAATATTATACGAAATTTTTGTGTCATTACATCATCAATATACCCTGTCATGCATCGGGTGTCTATATCTTTGTCATGCTGATTCCATTGCATTGCATAAGCATCAAAAAGAAGGGCATCTGTAGACACCCAAAATTTTGCTTTCCTTTACTAACCCCTACAGGAAGGGAAAAGCGTAATTTCACCTCGACGACAACATATCCAAGCAAGGATCATGGAGCTAAGGATTAGGTCGTAAGAGCCACCACAGCGATCCATGAACTGAAGATTACCTAAAACAACCCAGTTAACTACCCCACACATTCAGGAAGATGACTTTATGGTTTTTACTTTATCTTCCCAAAGCCGAAATTGGTCAAACTCAATGTTAATGCGTAGCCCTTGGAAAGAACTTTCTGAAATGGTATGACACATCTCCAAACTATTCTAGGATTAAAAGATACGGAAGTTTCAGCAAATTGCGCAATTATCGAAAGCACAAAGTTCAAGGTTATAGGACCCACAAAACCCAGCCGCGGCAGCTCATTTGCAAGGGAGAACTTATTTTTAGAGAGAAATAGATTCTAAAGAGAAGGAGCTCAGATTCTAACATCAAAATCAATAGATTCAATATATATATCTAGTATTATATAGTTAGATCTCTTATATATTTGAGTGATATAGCACAAATTCAAGGCAAATCAGTTTGTTTCTTCATTTCCCAAATTGAAAAATCGAATCTTTTTGTATATTCATTGTAGATCTATTAGATTTATTAGATCTTGTTAAATATTGTGCTTAATTAGATCTATTTAAAGTTTCAATCTTTAACCATATATTAGGTGTTTATTTATAGATCTATCTATTTTACCAATTATTTTGCTTGTATATAGTTAAAGATCAAATTTTTTCCTAGATCTAGTCAGATTTAGTCCTCAGCCGGTTCTAAAGCTTCAAAGCTTGAACCTTTATGCTAGATTGGCTCGGATCTAGGTTATCTCTAGTCATTTTCAATGTTTTAAATCGATTTTGAACTCTGCAAAACCCTAGATCCATATTTAGTGGGGAGGAGGTCCTAACTAATCACGCTATGGATTCTAACGATTGAATCACCTGATAGCGGATTTAAGATACATTTTTTTATATTCATTTTCATTTAAATAATAGTGTCATTAATGTATAGATCTTTAGATATCCTAGATATATGGATTTATATCCTAGATCCTGAGATCCTTCAATAGATCTCGTCAATACACATAGTCCCTCGGAACACTGACTTTGATATAGCAATCTAAAAGTTAGGGTTACGGGAGCCCACTTTTAGATTTTTTTATGCTTGTGTTTGGGATATTATGATGTGAGCCTATGAATTTTCGAGTCGAGATCCATGAATCGAATCTTGGCTAGATTCCCATGTTGGACGTATTGTTGATTGTAATGATAAATGTTCAAATTATTGTACATGTAATTTTTGGCCTTAAAATGACTTCGAGGGCCTGGTCCCGAGAGAATGGATTTAAGGCCCCGTGATAGTGAAAATTGTGATTGTAGGTGCTCGGGTCTATCGAGATGGATTTCATGCCCACAGGTGACCCGACTCGGCCCTTTTTGATGCTTTATTTCATATATTATCACCAAAATGATTTTCAAATAAAAAAATAATAATAAGATCTTATAAAATACAAATCGCTCCGGGGAATAGACAAACTTAGGGCAAAAAATCAAAACGACAAATAATAGGGTAAGAACACCAAGTTTTCCAAATCATCATCTCAAAGGGATTTTTACCAAAGTTCAAATTAAAATCAAATAACTCTGCTCATAAGATAAAAGAGGCTTAGAACGACTTCTAAAACCAACACACTTAACATAATTTCGATTCAGATTATTCAAGGCTTTCTCAAAAATCACACACACTCACCTTACACTTAGGAAAACAATAAGATGCGATAATCATGTTTTCACGGAAGTCGGAGGGGTGCCTAACACCTTCCCCACTTACGCAAACTCCTGAACTCTATGAATCTCAGTTTCCAAACCAATTTTACGGAGTCACATATTGGATCATATTGCGAAAATCTCAAAAACTCGGATAAGTTAATACATCCATTTGAACTTATACCGACTGGGGACTCTGCCTAATTCGGCCCATCATTAAAATCAACCTTTCTCAAATTCATTGGCATTTATGTAGATCTTTTTTCCTAAACACCTCTCCCTTTAAAATAAAATAAATCGACATAGCGAAGTTAAAAGGTAGGAGACATCCAATCTAGGAAGATAAAAATTTCCCCGGCGTTGACAATGAGAAGTTTAAGTAATACGAACCATGAGAGAGTTGCAAGGAATTGTTAGTTGGGGCTAATTGAACAAATCGGTTAAATCAATTTCCACCACAAACCACCTGTCGTTATCATCGTCAATAATTGTCCGATCAAGGTAGAATATGACCACAAAGTACTCCGGTCATCTGATAAGCGAATTTCTAGCTCTCAGAAGGCTAATACAGACGGCTACACAAAATCAACACTTACATCTATAAAAAGTAAACCCTAAAAGTAGAAATTGAAAGGTACCTGTAAATTAGTAGGGACTCACCGAAATCAAGAGAGGATTTGGGTGAATTTACAGAGGATGAGATGAAGAGATGGATAGATGAAGAGGAAAAAGGAGCTCCCTATGCAGATGATTTAAAGAAGATAAAGAGATGAAAGATTGACCGACAGACCAATTCCAACAAAATTGACACGCGAGTGGAGAAATTAACCGAGTTAACTCTTAATTAATTAAGAGTTGACTCATTGAGTTTTTCAATTAAGGATCGTTTATCCTGCTTTTATATATTAGTATTGATTCTAAACACCTTTTTAATTAAGTTTTTCTTATAAATAATTTATTTTTTATTTAATAAATAATTGGATGGAAATGGGAGCCAACCTGATTGGCCCATACAACATGAAGTTCAATAAGACTTGGCAATCTTTTGTACGAATTGGGTTCCTGTTCACTTGTTCAGCAGGACATCTCAATTTAATAATCCTACAAAACATTAGACTTGTACATCTTTTATTTTGTAAACTTCCAAATAGCACCCCTATGTATAATATTTTTTTTTTAAATATAAGTTCAAATTAAATAGTGTAAATCTTTAGTTTACAGATAGTCTTTACATAATTTATCTCATATTACAAGTACATTAGACAAATAAGTAAATCCTAAAGACATGATTAAACACAATTTTTAATTACTAAAACATATATATAGTATGGAAGTGCTTAACTGATGTGAAATTCCCCACTAGCATGAACCTCCCTAACCCTCTTTTCATATTCATCCTCTTCTTCTTCTTCTTCTTCTAAATCTTCCTCCTCTTCCTCTGCAAGTTCTTTGCTTTCTTCAATATCTTCTTCTGTTCCCCAACCAAAACCCCCCATACTCCTACTCCAAGACGAAGGCGGTGGATTCCTTGCCTCTCCCACAATTTTCATTATATCTTCGATGCTTTGGAGGGAGACGCCGCTTGGGTCGACCTCTCTTCGATAGTAGCTAGCTTGAGCCGCCTCTGTTAACTCCCTCGGCAAATTCTTTAGGAACCATGGGTGATTCTTGATTTCTTTGATTGTAATCCTCTGCACAAATGCAAAGAAATTAAGTGATATAACACACACACACACACACACACACACACACACACACACACACACACACATATATATATATAGACACACACACACACACACACACTCTTTCATCTTTCAACAAACCCGTGAAGAATTTGCAACAAATATGCGAGAAAGAAGGTGTCTACAATCTTGAGAAATGTAAACATAGTCAGGGATTTTGTATTGAGTTGCCATTATTCGCTGCAAAATAATGACAATACAAAATTAGCAACAATATTTCTCGAGCTTATTTGGGAACTAATTAATGATCTGAATGAAACAGGAAGGTTGGAAAATTACTCCGATTGTTTTCCTGAAATTTTTGGGATCATCTGGATCTTCAAAAGGGTATGCTCCCACCAACATAACGTATAGAGTCACTCCACAAGACCATACATCAGCCAACTGGAGGAGAGAGAGAGAGAGAGAGAGAGAATTAATTAATCATTAGCATATTAGAATTTGTGGAATTTTTTGAAATAATTTTTCAATCAGCTGATGTAAAAGAGATTTTGGTTAACTAATTTAATGAACAATTAGCCTACCTACAATACAATTGTTGACCCATTGAAATTTGTGTTATAGAAGTGTTTTCCTCAATAGTTATTGTTACATTGGTTTCAATTTCAACCTGTTTAGTTACTGTTGATTATGTTAATAATCAAGTATTGTTGAAAATTCAAACAACCCATTGTTGAGGATGACAAATTAAATCTCTAAACCAACATTATTGACTTAGGTATCTAATTCGATACTTACTCTCACATCAGAGTAATTTTCCAAGACAAAATTAAAGCCGTCAATAATAATATGGTGATTTTCATCTCTCAAGTTGAATATAGCAGTTTTATAAAATTAAACCAACTGTAAAAGTGTCGCTAAATAAATATTTGGTCGAATAACATTAAATCTTGAAAATGAGCAATTAATTTCTATATATCTACTTGTTATGAGTTGTAAAAGAGGCATTCCCTGCACATAGATAAATTAATTTTTTTAATTGTCTACTCTACAATGACGTTTTTGATAAGGGAATTGATATATTCACAGGTAAAAATGATAGTTTCATAAGATCCATCTCACATGAATAGTAAATGGACCTTACACTCATGTGAGTGAGAGCTTGTAAAAATATCAAATTTTACTTTTGAAAATATTACTTCCCTTTTGTTAATTGTAACAACTAACGAGTGACATTATAAAATATTAAGACTTGTAATTTAATAAACTTAGAACGTAAATCATGTCTTAAATCCAGTGGCAAAATAATCTTGAAGCCACATTGATGAGCACATGGATGGTGCAGCTCAAAAGAGGATTCATGACAAAGCAAACACTAATGTATGTGCTTTTGTTGCCGACTTGCATCAGCATTCAGCAATAATTAAAGGAACAAAAAGTGAAAGCACGGTTTTGGCAGGATGATCTCAATTATTGAATACTTGATCACAGAATCAAATCTTTAAAATACCCTCTAAGATACACCTATTTATGAGAGTTTCATGTAGACTATAAAATTAATTTCCGATCCGAGTAGGGGTGTAAACGAATCGAATATCAGGGAACACTCTAATGTTCATATTCGACTCGACTCGAAAAAAATGAGCTCGAATTCAATTCGACAAGGGATTTCTAATTAATTTACGCCAAATTCGACTCGGATCATTACTCAGACCTACTCGGCTCGTTTACATACCGAGCTACTCTTGAGCCTTCAGATCAAGTTTCGAATGTGAACTATTTCACTTAAAATTGAACCACTACATACTAAATTGATTACTGAACTAATGTTTATATATAAAAGTTTTCACTTTTATTCATGTAAAGAAATTACAAAGAATGTAATACAAATTGAAAATTAATTCATTGATTTATTCAAGTACAAGCCACTTTCATATTACACTATAAATTATAAAAATTGATACAAATATCACATATTTAGCTTGTTAGTATGGATCAGATCAGTATTCGAATATGATTCATCGAGTATGGTTCGAGAAAAAATAAAATACTAGCTCAAACCCTAATGCGAAGCGAACATTTGATATCTTTCGAATTAAACTCACATGTATCATTAAACAGAAAACAAGTATGGATCAGATTCGATTTGGATCAATTTTGAATTCGAGTTTTGAATCATATTTTCAAGTTGATCTCGAATCCAGCACCGAACTACTCGACTCAGCTTACACCCCTAGATCAGAGTTGTCGGGGAATTACTCTTACATGTTCCATGTTTCGTATATCGAATACTATCGTTTTAAATTGTGAGTACTATAGATAACGTTTTTTATATCCAATGTCGTTGCGCTCAATCAACATTCTAGATAACCATATTTTAAGACAATTATTATCTTATATACTCTTTAATTCATTTCTTGCATTAGTCAATCAACATTCTTTGTATATAGAGGTGCGATTGCCTACATCTAACCCTAATCAAATCCTGCCATATTTTTTTGTCAGTTTTGAATGCAACTAACACCAAGATGCTGTGTCCGAGACAATTATTAGATCATAAAGTACTAAAATTATCTCATGCCCTTTTGTCCAAAGTATGTACATGTTGAAAAGAAGGATTAAAAGGTGATAGCTGCACCATGATAGTATTTAATTAGTCTAAAGTGGTTTACTTAGTTGATGATGTATCATGCACTACAAAAAAAATTAATAAATTAAATAATCAAATAAAGTAGAGAGATTTTACCTTGCCATCATATTCACGGCGGGAGAGAACCTCAGGTGCAATATAAGCCGGAGTTCCGACCGTCGATTTGGGAATTGAATGCAGCACAGACGACTGCCAATGACATAATTAGCAGCTGATTAGCAGACGATAACTTATGAAGACGATGATTAGCAGCTGCTAACCGGCGCTAAGATAAATTTTCCTTAGATCGATTACCTCTTATGCTCTTCTTCTATGTTCCCTTTAGGTTTTTAGGATGAAATGTATCATAAAACTAAATAGTAATAATAAAAATTACCAATTATCAATTTTATTATTTTTAAAATTTAAATAAATTTATACTCCTATCAAATTTGAAATTTAAATTCATAGAAATTAACTTCAAGAACTTAAATATAGTGTCATGATTTTTTTTTTTTAAAGTATAGAGGGTACTTTTTCATCCCTTAATATAAATCGTTTTAGATAAGTGTTTTTGTCTTTTAATATAAGTCGTTTGAAAATTTCAAATAAGCATTAATTGATTAGTTTCCAATATTACTCTAAATATTAAATATAACTTTGGTTCTCTCACTATTTTGTGTTCAATAAACAACTCTCTTTTTTTTTTAATAAAAAGGCAATATAAATAGTTAATATTATATTTAATGTTATACAACTATTTTTTTTATACTTTATAAATCTAAAACAATTTATATTAAGGTGCGAAAGTGTATAATACAGTGGATGCATGTATGTAAATTAAATTGAGTGAACCAAAAACCAACCTTGGAGTAACCAAAATCACAGATTTTGAGGCGAGGCGCTGGACTACCATCTAACAGTGTATTTTCCAACTTCAGATCTCTATGACATATTTGCTGCACATGACAGTTTCTTCATTAATATATATATATATATATATATATATATAGAGAGAGAGAGAGAGAGAGAGAGAGAGAGAGAGAGAATGTGATGTAATTTTACCATAGCATGGCAAAAACAGACCCCAGAGATCAACTGTTGGAAGAAATACCTAGCCTGAAAAAAGGTGAAATCCCCAAACTTTTATGAATATCAAAATCTATAAGAAGAAAAATATATTTTATTTTTAAAAAAAAAGAAAAGAAAAAGAAAAAGAGAGTTATGCAATACTTTTATGAATTGCAGAATTAATTTCTATGAAATTAAATGAATTATAAGGTTAATATATAGAACGGACCTCATGTTCACTAAATCTGCCGGCATTACAGATTCGATCAAACAATTCTCCACCAGATGCATACTCCATCACAATTGCCAGATGGGTTGGTGTCAAAAGCACCTTCGAATTTCAACCCACAAAAATATATTGAATATTAATTAAAAACACAATATATAATTCTTCCAATATATTTGTTGGATTTCAACATATATATATATGATCATATATAAATAAATTATTTACATAAATACCTCCTTAAAACGAATTATATTCGGGTGTCGAAGAGATCTGTGATTTATGATCTCCCTGGCTACATTTTCATCGATCTGAAACCACGTACTCATCAAGAAAAAAAAACCAAAATGGAAAGAAATTAAGAAAATGAAGAAAACAATAAATGAAAATAATTAATTACCTTTTGACCACGCTCAATATATTTCATGGCTACAAGTTCTTTGGTTTCTTTGTGTCTCATAAGCCTGGCCACACCGAAATTCCCAGCTCCTATATCTTTCACAAGCTCATACTTTTCCATTTTTTGCCTTTCCTTTCTTTTCTTTTTCTTGATATGAAGGCATATATATATAGATTTTCAATTCAATGTACTAATTCTTAATTAAATCATATGCGTGGGCATGCATGGATGCATGCAAGATATATATAGTTATATATACTTATATCTATCTATATTTAATTTATTGGATGGCAGAGTGAAGAACTATATATCATTTGAAGAAGAAAAGTACTCCATCAAATCTTTCTATATATCTACTTATTACCATAAATATAATATATATACGGAATGATCTAATAAGTACTTGCTATGAATTAAAAATGAGTAAACACCATCATTAATATCTAATACAAGAAACAACGATTGAGATTAATTAGAATTAAAAAATTCATGTATGTTAATATTAGTAGCAGACGATGAGTTACATCTGTTACTAATATTAGCAGATGACGGATGTCGTCCGCTACTAATTGTAGCGGATGTCGCAGGAATAGTATTGGCATCGGCCATCAAACATGAATTTTTCAGTTCTAATTATGATCGTTGGTTCCTATATTAATCGATATATAGATATATAGAGATGATGCATGTCTATTTTTAATCCATAACAAAAAAATATGTGCTTATATATATATATATATATATATATATATATATATATATATATATATATATATATATATTAGGATCGGTCCAGGACTGGGACTTATTTTGACACCAAAATCAGGACTTTATTATTATTGTTTTTGCTTTTTTTTTAAAACAACTAAAAAATAAAAATAAATTTATGGAACTTGAATTTTTATATAATACAGTATTTTTGATGTAATTTAGATCCATATAATAAAAGGTCCGGATTTTAAATCTGTCCGGACTCCCGAACAGGATCCGGCCTCATCCGGCCTCTCTCTCTATATATATATATATATATATATATATGGTGGTGGGGTTAGATGTGAATGCATGGAGGCACGTGGGAGAGAGACTAGAGACGGTATGGGATTCCATGCATGTGCCACCCCGGTAGCTTCTGATCCCCTTTAATTTAATCAAAACCAATAAATTATTTTACTTCCTCCATCTTCTGAGCCTTTTCCATTCTTAATTTACTTTCATATTTTATTTTATTTTTGTCAAGGTAGAAATAATTTGTCAATTTAAAATAATTTTAGTAAGTTTTTTTCAAAATTCTTATTAGTTCTCCACAGATTCTCTCTACACCCCTTGACTGAAAATATATCTTTACAATTGAATTATAATATTACTATAAGTTCTTTAAAAAATTAGAGAAGAATATTTAACCACTGTATTTACTTAGTATAGTTGATATCTTTCAATTAAATGGTCACATTGTAATTTATTAATTATCTCTTAGGTTTTTTTTTAACAAAAATTACTATTAGTTTTAACTATTAGACTAAGATCTCAATAATTTTCGAACTTGACTTCCCTCCAATTTCATCTAACATGTACACCATATTTTTTATAGTTTTAAATAAAATAATTAAAATCAGCACTGGTCAATTAATTTATAATATTGAGTTGTATAATTATTCCAAAAATGAAAGTAATTTGACATTAATTTTCATCATTTGATGAATAATTGAATTTTTCATCAAAATTTCAATGGTTGATTGTTTTTTTTAACTTTTAACAATAAAAATATTTTTAATGATTCTAATTTTTGGTAGGATTGATCTTAATATCATCAACTATCTATTTTCATATTTTAATCATTACTATCAACATTATTAAGATCAAATAATTGGTGCATATATTGGATGAAATTAGAAAGAATGTGTAATGAAGGGGAGCCAAATTCATAATTTTCACCTTAATTACTTTTCTTAATTCATGTGAAAGTGATACTTTGAACATCTCTTTTATAGAACAAAGGGAATATATCATTTTTTTTTATTTAAGTAATACTCACTCACTTCTACAAACCTTTTATTTGTAAAATTTACAAATATTAAAAAATATACATGCATTTCGTATAATGTCTACTTTCGAAAATAATAAATTGTTAGATGATTAAATTATAATATGCATTTATTCTAAAATTAAAGATACATTTTTTCTTTTTAATCCATTTTAAAATTAAATATATATTTTTATTTTAAAACTATAAAATTATTATCAATATCAAATCACCACAACTGAATTCTTAACTAATACTAAAACTATATTTGAGAACGTAAAATTATTTTTAAAGATCGTCATTTTGTAAATATATCTCTAATTTTAGAACGAAAAGAGTAATAATTTAAAATATTATACCATTTTGTATTATAATTAATTAAATTTCTTTTTGTAGAATAAATACAATTAACCTATGAGAGTACGAGACTACCTTTGTAAAACGTAGCTAGTCGGTACTTGATAATTTCTAATTTATTTTCTGTCTGGTTCTTTATTTTAATTAAGTACTCCATTTTTGTATTGTTTGCTTGGATCTCCAAACACGGCGTCATGCGAGGAAGTATAGTATAACACGGTGTGCCTGCCATACGAAAATTTGACTTTTGGGTACCCGTTTTAGAAAAAGGTTCCCAAGAAAAAGTCGGTGTTATTAATCTCACTCACTCTATCCCAACTTAACTGCCACCCGTTTTGCCAGTGTTAAAGAGCATTTATAACAGTTTTCTTATCTTTATCTTTATTTTGTAATATTATTGAATCATTTGCAAAATAGATATTTAATTTTTTCAGTATGTACCGAACATGTTTCTTATATTGATTCCTTAAATAATGAAATTTAAAATTTAAAAGTTAAAAGTTAAAATTTCCAATAGTCAAAATATCAAATTAATAATAATCTTATAATTTATAAAAAAGAGATCAATATAATTTATCAAATATATTTCAACTGTAAAATAATTTTATTTTATTTTAAATTTTAAGTAATTTATGAAGTGAGTATTGAATGGATTGTAGTTGCAAATGTACATAAGATTAATATTAACTTTTAAAAATTTAATTTATGATATATTTAAATTTAATACAATTCATTTAAATTTTGAAAATAATAAATTTTATAATTATTATTATTTTTATAATATTTATAATTATATTGACATAAATTAAATAAATTTATGTCAGTTTTAAATTTGAATACGTTTGAAATTAATTTTTAAAATATAAGTCAATATTAAGTTTATAATTTGAAAATAAAGTAGTAAAAAAATGTCAAGATGTGTATGATTGATGAGTTGTCCACTTAATTGAGAGTGTGAAATGTCATTTTGTATATATAAAAAATGGTCTTTTGACTCCCTCACTTTGGGGAATAAAATCCTATATAGGGATTAAAATAAAGAGTCAAATAAGGATAAAGAAACTGTTGGATAATAATTTGTTGATGCATTCTTCAAAATTGGGGATATAGAGTTAATTTGGAAAACTATTGTTAATGCTGTTAGGATGACAAATTAGTAGTTATTAAAATATTTTTATATTAATATATAAAGAGATAAAATAAAACTAATTGTTAGTTTGACAGGCTTTTTTAAGTTCCCAATAATTTTTTTTTGATGAATATATATTATGAGTATTGAAAAAATTGATATACCGTTTTATCACACTTCAATAATAAATTAAAATTATATTGTTTTTACGGTAACTGCCAAATTGGTGGAAGTAAAGGACTAGTATTAAATAATGTTTCAAAATATATTTAATTGACATTTTGCTCAAATTAGTTTCAAGAGTTTATTAGCAGAAGAATTCTGGAGTTAGTTTAGCAGAAGAATTCTAGAGTTATTTGCATAAGAAAATGGTCACCCCTCAGAAATGGCCTCAAAATCATTGACACTGGGAAGCTTAGGCGATTTTTGCCTCAAACTTTATTTCTGATTAAAAATAACCTAAACTTTAAGTATCAATACAATTTAAACCCTCTGCGACAGTAAGGGAATAGAAGGGAACCAAGTGAAAACTTATTTTTTTTAATGTAGGGTGATGTGTTAAAATTATGCACGGCAAGTACATCATTGTCTATTGTAGATTTGGCGAGTGTAGGTCGAATTACGGAAACTAGATCAATTATTTACTCTTAATTAATATTTTAGGCAAATAAGAAACAAAAATAATGGAAATAATTTATTAACTAAATTATGCAAACTATTAATTAGTAACGGAAACTATTAATGAGAAAAGATACCTAGGAATCAGAATCCATCAAATATTAACATAATTAATAATTTTTTATTTTCTAAATTAATTCTCAAATTATTTTCCCTTCCCTTTAAAAATAATAATTCATATAATTAATATGGCAATCATAATTTATGAAAAATCACAGATTAACTATAACTTATCAAAACCTCGCAATCAATATAAGAATCATATGCAATTTATGTGGAGGAAAATATGAAGGCGAAAATAATTAGACATTAATTTTGGAACGGAAAGAAAATATTATTATGAAATATCTAATTTCATCATCATCCTAGGTATTAGAAATTTAGCTAGTCATGGAATTAAAAATAAAAACAAGTAATATTAGGACTACTATTTGAATGAAATAAGAACAATAATTAAAAAGAGAATTTATATTATATCAATAAAAAAAAGTTACAACTTACAAATACTCCCTAACATTAGTACCACACATGATTGGAATAATAGAAAAGACAAAAGCTCTAAATAGCTTACTCCTTTCTACACCAACGAAAAACTAAAGAAAATAACAAGGGGTGCCCTTTCTCTCTAAAACAAGAGACATATTTATAGGACAAATAAATTTGTGTCCTAATTTAGGTTCATTGAACTTAGACAGTTTTGTTCTCTTTCTCCCATTTCTTTCCTTTTTGACTTCCATCTCTATATGGTAATCTTCCAGGAGTTATTTTTTTTTAAAAGTTGGATATAAATCCTTTATTTGCTCCCAAGAAAAATAAATGTTATTTCTTACAAAATAAAATAAAATGTATTAGTTAAATAAAATAAGCATATAAAATAATAAATATGGGAATATTAAACACTACAAGAAAACATGTTATTCTCGACGGAATTAATTCCGACGGACTCAAATCGGTCGACCTTATGGTTTAATCGACGGAACTTTCAGTCGACATTAATTCCCTCGACATTATTCTATCAACGACGAAACTCTGTCAAAAATAAATACCCCTTATGGCGCCAAAGCTTCCCGCCCGCGCCAAAGGTAAACTCGACGGAATGTATATACGGTCGACGAAATTTCTATCGAACTTAACTTATAAGCGACGGACCTAACCTCGACAGAATTCAGTCGAAAATAATCTAAACCTAATTTTATTTAGTAGCTATCCCAACTGAGATTTCATTTCCCCTTATTTTCTTTCCTTCTCTGCTGCTCTCCCTTTCTCTCCAGCAGCACCGTTGCTCTGTCGCCACTCTCCCCACCAACTCACCTCGTTCTCCGAAGGCGAAGACCATCGCTACCTACAATTGATCGACAGCGACACACAAGCAGTGGTGTTCGATCTTTACGGCAGTGGCTGGGTGGTTTCGGCAATTCGATCAATTGTTTGCATTACAGGTTCCACTACAAGAAAAAGGCCTAACAACGACCAATAATATCAGTGACCGCATCTGCGGTCGTAGATATTAGTATTAGCGACCGATATCTGCGACCGTGAGTTTATCCAGTTGCTATTGTATATCAGTGATCGACTGCGGTTGCTGATCGGTCGCTATCATAATTTTGCCTCCAAAAATTTGGCAGGAAATGTGGGCGTGAAGGTTTTGTGCAATCACTTAAAAACAGTGACCGCATGCGGTCACTGATACGTCCATATCATTAAAAATTAGCGACCGCGTGTGGTCGCAGATAGCGGACGTTGATCAAACTTAATGTAATCAGTACCAGGTATTCCAATGACACAACAGACGGAAGGAAAAGAAAAGAGGGAGATCATAATAGAGAAAAGAGGGAGAAAGGGGGAGAAGAGAAGAAGGAGAAGAAGGAGCTCGCCACCACTGCCCACTGCCATCGCTCGCCACCACTGTCCACTGCCATCGCCGCCGCTACAGGTAACCTTAACTTATAGAACTGATAATTGCGAATGTTGGCAAAGATATTGTACTTGGAGCTAAACCTGAGAATTCTTGAAAATTTTTTGCTCACTCTGATAGAGTAAAAGGTCGACCTCAACTTGAAGTGTTGGAATAACATTTGCTATTTTTGAGTCTTGCTATAAAGTATCTCAATTTATTTTATTTAGTATTTACACTTTGTCTGGACTAAAAATTGGTCCTCATGGTTTTAATTTTCCCTTAATGAGAAATAGTTAAACCTTACCTTTATGTTCATATCAATAGGAAAATTGACAATTGTTCTTGGAGCTTATGGCTTTGTAAAGTGGGTTGCATTTTACTAGGAGGGAGTTTTTATTATTTTTGTGTAAGAATCAATATTTAATGACATTATAAATAAGGAAAAAAAATTATAATCACCGTTGAAAAATTGAGTACAAGAAGTTGATATAGTTGATATATGTTTAGTGATCTTATCCTATTAAATTAGAGATAAATGATACTATATTCTTGAACAGAATAGTAGTTAAGGAGGCAATTAATTATTTATATCTGGTATATGAAATTAACTTAATAATTCAAAGGTTAAATAATGTGCCTTAGATATTGTTCTGATAAACCAAATCTTGGTTCAAACAAACAAACAAACAAGATATTGAGGGGAAGATAATGGAGTGAGGCTAAAAATCTGGGGGTCAATTTGGCCATCTTTTTTCTATAAGTAAATATATTCTGATATTCCCAAAATAGGCAGCATTATCTAAATCTTCATATATAAGTCAAATGGCCATATATGCATTCGTATTCACTGTTGTGTTATACTTCCTTGGTGTTTAATAAATGTGATGTTATGTTAATTACTTATACATTCTTGTGCTCTTATATGCCTGCAAATGGTCATATATGCATGCCCTCGTGCATGTGGATAGTCCATATTATAGGAGAGACTCTACCGAAATTTAATTGTTAACATGATGACAGGATACTTATAAGGTTATGAATCTGCAATACGTATACAAGATGATTCTAAATCAGACATTGACACTTGAATAAATGAAATGTATGTTTAGCATTACATATTTTTTATATCATTGTCATGTTTATTTACTTAACTATTTAAATGCAATTTGTCATTATTATCATTTTATATTCATATATATACATGTAATCAAATATAACTCATACCAACATCTTTATATCACTGTCATGTTTATGTATTTTACTATTTAAATTCAATTTCCTGTCATTATTGTCATTTTATATCCATATATACATGTAATCAAATATAACTCATAATAACATCTTGAAATTTATAATATATAGATGGCTTACGAAGCGGTATGAGAAAAAGCGGCTTGGGTAGAAACTAATCATGTGCCCAAGGCCCCTACTAATCCGGATGATCGGATTCTTATTTAGATGTTTCCTCCTCCGAATAGCACGTACGTCCCGCATCATTTATATATAAGCATTTTAGATTACATTTATACAAGATATATAGAACTTAGATGTAAATTGGTTTAATATATCTACTTATCGTTGATGTAAATTGTTGTATATTATAGTAATTTTTCAGATAATAAGATCGTCAAGTGCATATCACAGTTGTGCTTACAGAATTGGCTTACACCTGTGATTACGTGGGCGAGCACACCTATCGCCCACAAGGATGCTGTTTGGGTTGAATTTCAGGTATATTTTTTTTAATTATGAGAGATAATATAATATTCTAAGGATAATTGTTTAGTAATGTTATTATTGTTATTTTATTTGTAGAAAAGGTATAGATGGGAGGACGCGTAGGCTTCAATGATACATACATTATTCTGGCAGAAGTGCGTCGTCCGCACCAAAGATAATTTGAATAAAGAACGACAAAAAGCCCTTCACAATGCATCGATCGACCATCCATGCCAGGGAGAGGATTACATGCACGAGCATAGCCCCTAGTGGTGCACCCAATCCATATGGGCTGAGATGTGCGACCAATGGAGAGCTGAGACTAGGTGAAAAGACAAAAGACTGCCGCCACCAACAAATCCTCGGGTGTACCCGATGGCGAAAAGGCTAAAGGAACATACAAAAGCGACATTATTTCACAGTTGCAGCATATCACTGTCAGGGTACGTATTTACAAGTTTTAATATGTTTACAATCATGAATTGTAGAATATATATCACATTTTTACTTAGTAATATTAGAATATTTTTTATATAGGAGTCTCAGTCTCAAGGTCTGCCTATCTATTGGTTGGATGTGTACGTGGCCACCAGTGATGGTCTGCCTGATGCTATCCAGATAGCGGTAATAAGTTTTAACAGCTTGATCTTGTTTATCAATGCTTATAGAATTTATTTTTAACTATTTAATTGTTAACATGATGACAAACTACTTATAAGCGTTTATTGAATGAGAGCTATCCTGAAGGCACTCCACGTCCGCCAATTGATCAAGAGTTATGGGAGAGGGCGTCTGTTGTGAAGAAGAACTACATTAAAGGTCAAGGACAATGACGACGCCCATCCTTTAGTGGGTTAGGCAGCTCTGCTACCCAGTCTTCACAGTCATCGAGTTATCCAACTGTTCATAATCTTGCTGACTGTGTGAGAGCTATATGTCGAGATTGCGATCTTCTAAAGATACTGGGCAGGCATATGGCGGCTCTGAGTCCTGATGAGTTAGCTGATGCAGTGGCGGTGTTTCCTTTTTTTCAGTTCTAACAAAAGAACTCTAACTCATGCAAGCATACATGTGTCAACAAGTAATACAACGCAAGTAAAGTATCGATCCCACAGGAAAAGTTTTTTAATTTAAATTACTATGCATCAATTAAATCACTATATTTATATGCTCAAACTAATGAATATGATTGGTGAATTACGCTAATCAGATGATCGAATGAATAGAATGCGATTACGCCGATGATGAAAATGATCATTATTAGAGCCTTTTTCTTGTAGTGTTCAAAAGTATAATTAGTTACAATTTTTATTTTCTGAAATGCATAAATATATTTAGTGATTTAATATGTCAATTTTAATTTATGTACTGAAATTGTGCAACTGAGCATACATTGAGTATGTATATATTGAATTGGGCAGTTTTTCATTTTTGAGTAATTGAGCATACATTGATATATATATATATATATATATATATATATATATATATATATATATATATATATATGAATTAGGCGTTTTTCATTTTGATTAATTCTTGGCATATATTGAATTGAGGGATGAACATTGGGCAGTTATACATTGAATATGTTTTTTATATGAATGATTGGGCTTGAGCATAATTTTGTTGTTTTTGTTTTCTATATATATATGAATTACTGTTATACATTGAATCAATCACAGTCAAATGAATTGCAGGAGTTTTTTATGATATATATTTGTAAGGTGTAGTTCATTCTGATTATAATGAATTTGAATTTGTGTAGTGGTAATCAGTATATGATGAATATGTGATATTTTTGACAGAATTCCCGACGAAATTTCTATAAGAATTATTAAATTGCATAATATGTGGGCCCTACTTTGTAATATTTATGTATTTTAATTAGTTTCCAATATGGAAATGAACTAAGTAGTATTTACTTAGTTTTAAACTACTAAAAAAATAATGGGTATATTATAACATAAACTAAATTTAATATATATATATATATATAGTATATATATAGTATCAATACTTATATATAAAACCAGCAAAGGCGATCTTCAATTGGAAAACTCAATGAGTCAACTCTTAAAGTGTTAACTCGATTAATTTGGTAACTAAGTTGGCTTGCAAAAGTAATCGTTCAGTCTCTTTGGATTTTCGTTTCCTGTTCCACTTCTGCGCTCTTCCTCTTCCGCTTCTAACTAAAGGTTCATCTGTTTACCTCTTTCTCTTCATCTCCAGTCTACTTCCGAATCGATTCATTTTCCTCCTCCGCTATCTCTCGATCTGTTTACCTCTTTCTCTTCATCTCCAGTCTACTTCCGAATCGATTCATTTTCCTCCTCCGCTATCTCTCGAAATTCTTTGTATTAGAGTTCGTTCTCAAACCAAGAGTGGGTGGAATTAAAATTCTATATCCAAACTCTAACAAATCACAACATAAAGAGTAAGAGAGAAGATGTTGAGGGTTGCATATTGGAGGAGGCTCTCTTCTTCTCTGCTATGGCGTTCCAGTCGAGTCTTTTTCTCAAGCTATCTAATCAATGATGTCCATTCATTGGCCGATGACTCCATATCTATTCTCTGTTCATTACCCCGTCATTTTCTCTCGGTTCTGTTTTCCCTAATTCATGAACACTTTGTTTCCTATATCTGAGTCTTCTTTATTTTGCCTCTATATCTTCCTATAGCAAGCCCTAATTTCTCAAACTCATCCAGAATTTCATCAATTTCAGATTAGTTATGAATGCTTCGACGAGAAGATTTCGAGCACAAGGTACCAATTGTTATTTTCATTATGCTATGTTTTTACTTGGTATATCATATATGACATTTGAGAATAAAGTACAAATTTGAAACTTTTACAAAAATTATAGTTCAAATTGTGATTATGCAGAATTTGACTTTCATTATTGTGAAGTTTGGATTTTTGTGAGGTCTTTGGTTGCCTGATGAATTAAGGGAGAATCAGAAAGAAATAAAAAAGTACATTAATTTTTAACATACTTTAGTTTTTCTCTATTTTTAACATCTTCTATACTGTTAATATGTTGTTGCAGAACAATATGAATAGGAGATTGAGAGGTCTGACAAAGAGAAAAGAAATTGAGGAGAAAAGTCGGGCCAAAAATGGAATTTCTCTCTTCCTTTTGAGGTACACATCACTTATATTTCGCAAAACCATTAGTGTTTTTCACAGATTTATAGTCGATCAATGAAACATAATTTAAAAAGAAAATCAAAATAATAAAGATTGTTTCCCTCGCTTTGGGCTCACACCCCAGATATGCGGAATTGCAAGGTAACTTTATATTTGACTTCCAAGATGTTTGTGACAATGTTTAATTTCTCTGCCATTATATATTCGTTTTGTTCCCCTCTTTTCCTCCATTATAAATCTGGGTTGCTTACCACTGCGGATTACAACAATTTGTGCAACTGCGAAACCTTAAATGACATCAAGGTCCCCGCCATTGACTATGGTCCTTATCTTCAAAACGGTGATTTTTTTAATTATCAACTGTATTTCGTATCTATATTGTTATGATTTTTTCTTGATACTTCCTTTTATCTCTAACAACTCAATTACACAATTTACATACATATGCATGATAATAAATATGTATATAATTGTCTTTTAAATGTGGGTGTTATCTGATTTGTTGGAGATTAAGAAATCAACGCGTAAAGGGGGGTGATCAGAATGAGAGAGAGACTCTATAACTCTCCTTCACAAATTGAACATAATCCACCTCCTACTTTGCGGTGTCAACGACGATTTTGAGACACTCCGTAAGTCCCCTACACGAACTGAATATAATCATTTTGTAGCAATGAACGGAAATCATGTTTATTTGTGCATTCCAAGCCAATACTTCTTGTGACGCCCCCAAAATAGGTATACAACACTCATTCTGAGTCGCCAAATACATGGTACATGAAGTAAACTATAACTTCAATAATACAATTGTCGTACAAAATACGACAACACATACTGTGAGTTTAAATACAAATATTATCTTCTAGACAATATCCACACTCAAATAGGTCCTCATTAAAATTATTCAAACACTATTTTACGAAATAGTGAATTTGCTAAAACATCTTTCTAGAACCATCACTCCATACCCGACTAGATCACGATATGTTCTCACCTCACGAGAAGAAAAATGGAACAAAAAGGAAAATGGTGAGCTCAACTAACTATCAGTAAAGAATATTATGACTAAGATAATATACAACAATTTATCATTAGTCTTCAACGAGGAAAAAATCGATAAAATATAATAGACAATGACAAGTTTTAGATCAACAAGCTGCAGTGAAACAACAATCCATTAGAAGAGTCAAGTAGAGAAAGAATTCCACTATCTTCTAAGATTTAAAAGTCCATCATCAATATTTTATCCACAGTAACAACAATTAATATACATCTTTAATCAAATATTCATCTTTACACTACTGGCCAAAGATATTCATTTGTATCACCGGTTGGTCGTATTCATCTCTTTTTGTTCATCTTTTACCTCTGGCCCAAAGATATTCATTAGGTAATTATTCATCTTTGCATTCTGGGCCAAAGATATTGGTAATATCATCATTTAGGGTGAGGATGATGAAAAATATTTTAAAGAGCGAATCCGGTGAAACAAAATAACAAACATTAGAGATTAGTATTACGGTTTATCCAAGATCGATAATACTCCATAATAGCAGGATTTTGAAGCAAAATTCAAGAATAATGATCAAAACATGGATACAATCAAAGATAGTAACCATAATAGACATCTTAGACAAAAAGGAGAAAATCTTATTTGTTGGTGAATAGTGCCGTATTCGTGAATAATGGCGTATACGTGAATAGTGCCGTATATATGAATAGTAACCCCGACACAAAAAGTTCCAAATTTGATAAAAAGTTCAAACCAATATTTTGGCATAATGATAATGAAGAAAATAATATCATTTAAGAAGAAATAACATCCCTTACCTGAAACGAACAGTACTTCTGATCGGAATATCGGATATGAAATTTGAATGAAACTTGTATTTGAATAGCAACTCTCAAAGTATCAAAATACTCACAAAATACGCTCGATAATATAGAGAGAGAAAGAGAAAACTTATTTACGGTATGATTTTCAATTCTAACAGCCCTCTATTTATAGGAAAATGTTAGCACTTTAGAAGCAAACTTGACTGCAAACTGAAGGCTTTACCTGCTCTTATTCTCACCCACCACATTTGAATAAAAATTCCAGCACATTTCTCACCAACCAAAATTGGGCCCACCAATTCTAGAATTTTCCACCAAAATGATAAATTCTGAAACTTCAATAATTTTTGAACCTGTCACCTCTTAAAATTCATAACAAATCATACCTTTATTTTTAATGGTTCAAAATTTGTGGACATATACTCAACTTATATATGTATAACATATCCAAAAATCATAACGATCCAACGGTCGGATTAAAAATTATAACTCACATGATATATCTAAAAAACTTTGGTTTAATTTTTAATACCTCCATTCAGACAAAAATCTTGATAAAACACCTCAACATTAACTCCTTCATTTTTAACCACAATAAATATATCCAACATTTATATCCACATAAAATAAATATTTCCTAATCATATAAATCAATAATTAATTATTCACAAATAATATTACGAATCACATTTATGACAATGACGGTAGTTCCGAGGAAGAGGGGACTTTCAATAAGGATTTCTCCTTCTTTGGGCGTAATTAGGTGACCAAACCTCTCCTTGATGAGAACTTTCTAGACATTGCCAATAATGCTTTATCTAATAATATTATTCAAATAATATAAATTATTGATCGATAATGGAAAATCTTATGCGGTGACGATTAGTGAAACAACAATAATATAAAATATCAACGCGATAATTATTGAATCAATAAAATAAAATATTGAGCGGTAACTTCTTTGTAACAATTATTGAGTAGTGTCTTAACATGTAAGGATCAATAATTCATCAATCAATCTTGTGCAATCCAGGTATCTTCTTTGTGCAACCACGCCGTATTCGTATTTTAACCACCGAGGTATTCCAGCGGTCTTTACGGTAACAATTATGCCGTTATTTATAAAACTCAAAATTTGTCATTTTCTTCATCCGACAGTTATCCGTTATGGGGCCCACAAATGGTTGCGCCGTCGTACGAATATTCCTCGATAGAAAGAATATTCCACGACCAAATGAATATTCCTCGACACAATGAATATTTTATAACCACTTGCTTATTTTGCAAAATTTGCACATTTCACCCATAACCAAAGTATTATATCAAATTAACTCCATATTATTTCAAGATAATAAATAGAGGAAATTTAATTTTATTTATAATAAGTTGGGGTCTTACAACCTCCCCTCCTTATGAAATTTCGTCCTCGAAATTGGCGTACATCCCTGGTGTTTCGAAAAGGTGAGGATACCTCGCTTTCATTTCTGATTCTAACTCCCAGGTCAGTTCTTCAATAACATGGTTTCTCCACAAAACCTTAACTTATGGTATAACCTTCGTGCGTAAGACATGCTCTTTCCTATCCAAGATCTTAACAAGTACCTCCTCGTACGTTAAATCTGCGGCTATCTCTCTGGTTCTAACGCAATAATGTGGTTCGGGTCTTTCACATATTTACGAAGCATAGATATGTGGAAAACATTGTGAACACGAGACATACTTGGAGGTAATGCGAGTCTATAGGCCACATTTCCTATTTGGTCAAGAATCTCAAATGGACCAACAAATCGTGAATTGAGCTTTCCTCTCTTCCCAAATTAACTCCCTTCCATGGAGCAATATGTAACAGTACATGATCTCCAATATTAAATTCCACGTCCTTTCTATGAAGATCCGCATAACTCTTTTGTCGATCCTGTGCCATTTGTATACGTTGTCGGATCATTTGGATCTTCTCTGTAGTCATTCGTTACCAATTACGGTCCTAGAAAGCGTTGCTTCTCCCACCTTATCCCAACATCTTTGGAAGCGACACTTTCGTCCATACAATGCTTCAAATGGAGCCACACCATACTTTCTTTCTTGATAATTGTTGTTTGTAGGATAATTCCACCAATGGTAGGTACTTATCCCAACTCCATTTGAAATCTAGGACACAGAGTCTTAATAGATCTTCAAGAGTTTGAATAGTCCTCTCTGATTGTTCGTCCGTTTGAGGATGGTATGCTGAACTGAATCGTAAATCTGTGCCCATAGCTCTCTGCAAGCTAATCCAAAACCGTGAAGTGAATCTTGCATCACGATCCGAAACTATGGATACTGGCATGCCATGCAATCTTACAATCTCATTCACGTACATACGAGCAAGATGTTCAAGGGAATAAGTCTCACGTATCGGCAAGAAATGAGCAGACTTGGTTAATCTATCAACAATAACCCAAATCGCATCTATGCCTTGAGAAACTTTGGGAAGACCTTTAATGAAATCCATGGTAATGTGTTTCCACTTCCATTTTGGAATCTCAAGTGGTTGTAATGGACCCTTTGGCACTTGATGCTCCGCCTTAACACGTTGACAGGTTAAACACCTCGAGATAAACTCCGCGATCTCTCTCTTTATATTGTTCCACCAAAATGTATGTCGAAGATCATGATACATTTTGGTACTCCCAGGATGGATTGCAAACGGGGTGTTGTGTGCCTCCATCATGATTCTATGCTTCAAGTCAGGATCGTTAGGAACGCAAAGTCTAGAGTTGACTCGAAGTATTCCTTCTTCATCGATTCTTGCTTCTAGAATAGCACCTTCTTGAACTTTCTTCTTCATACGCATCAACTCCATGTCCATAGTTTGAGCAGCTTTAACTTTATCGATTAAAGTCGGTTCTACTCGTATGTTTGATATCATCACGTGGGTACTTGGAGCATTCATCTCTATCTCCATCCTTTGCAAGTCATACAAAATGGACCTTTGTTTTAACAACATTGTACTCGTACTCGCATATGATCTTCTACTCAATGCGTCAGCTACCACGTTTGTGACGCCCCCAAAATTAGGTATACATCACCCATTCTGAGTCGCCAGATACATGGTACAAAATTCAAATACAACTTCATTTATACAAGCTGTTGGTACGCCGTATAGAATCGACCACAGTTAACTGTGAGTTTTAATACAAATGTATGTAACTCTCATGGTGCCTCAACAACAACCTTACAATGGTACTTTATATAAAAGTATAGTCAAAGACTATTTTAGAAATTAAAATCTTTGGGAAGTGC
Source organism: Panax ginseng (assembly GCA_020205605.1). Lineage (NCBI taxonomy): Eukaryota > Viridiplantae > Streptophyta > Magnoliopsida > Apiales > Araliaceae > Panax > Panax ginseng. Next base: position 44,819,658 of record CM035136.1, read on the forward strand.
TCAAGGAAACCTTCGTACATGGGAGGCCATGCGTCTAGGTTATAATAGATATCATATGGCCACAGAATTATCCTTGGTTGACCCAATAGACCCCAAAGAAAAACGAGAAGATTACTATCACCTTCTTCCCAATGGTGAGTCTTCTCTTGACATATGACTATCTCCACTGTCTCCAAGTGAATATTATATTTCAAAGAAACTCTAAGATCATATAGGTAGTGCCCGTAGATATACTCAAGCAGAAGTGGATCGCACAACCACATCTTATGATAACACGAGGTTGTATGTCATTAGACATCTTGTATGATAGTGGCAAAACACCCTTCCAAAGGTTGGTTCACCTCACCCTATTTGATTCACCAAATATAACTACTAAATATTGTATAGAATACAACACACTTTTCTATCTTTGTTTAGGAGAACCTCCATAGCTAGAGACCTTTGTTCTATTCCCTATTATTCCCTTTCAACCGTGCAACACTCTTATGCACGAAAGGAATTGTGAAAGCGAGAAAGGGTGAACCACAACTAGCCCGAGTAAAGAATATCATGACTAAAGATAATTAAATTATCAATAGCTTTCATCAATAATAAATCGAGATTTAGAATATATGGTAGATGATAAAAATTTTCAACCATAGTTGCGGTAGAACGAAGCAATCCATTAGAAGAGTCAAATAGACCATTAGGTCTATAATCTTCTCCATGTTAAAAGTCCACTGATAATGTTTTATCCTTGTAACATCAATCAACAATTCACATCCACAATCATATGAATAACTTCATAATCATAATTGTGATTCTGAATTCCTTTTCGCACCCAGGATGAAGATAATTTTCATCACATATCTTCACCTGAAACATCAAAAATCATGGTTATACCAAATCACAATTCATGTTCATAATCATTAAATCATCTTTTGCACTTCTACCAAAGATATTCATTATTATCACATCCATGAATTAATATTTCATTCTTTGAGACTCATTTCGATAAATAATCCACATCATTGAATCATCCCTGCACTACAGGCCAAGGATATTCTTTAGTATCACGACCATGAATTATCCATGCACTACGGGCCAAAGATAATCGTGTTTTCATCAACGGTCTTGATCATGCCATAAAACAATTCATCTTTGCACCCTTGGCCGAAGAGAATCCATAGCCATAATCATACCAAAAAGCGTCCATCAATGCACTACGGGCCGATGAGGACTTTTTCATTAATATCACAACCACAAATTATCCATGCACTACTGGGCCAAAGATAATAAATATTTTTATCAATGATCCCGATCATGCTATAAAATAATTCATCTTTGTACCCTTGGTAGAAGAGAATCCGTAGCCATAATCATACCAAAATTGTCCGTCGATGCACTACACGGGCCAATGAGGACTTTTTCCACATCATTTGCAATATTACGGTCATGATTATCTTAGAATAATTCTGGTCATAATCATACCAAGTCCATCTATACCTTCTGAGCCACAGATGACTTTCAACATAATATAAATATGAGGATGATGACAATATTATAAGCATTAATCAAACTAAATCAAGGATAAATATTAAAGACTTTAAATTTATCCGGACATTATCAATCACTTAATAAAATCATAATCTAATCATCGTTAATACTATAACAATATTTTAATCACTTCTTAAACTTATAAACAATTACATTTAATTGTTTACACTTTTCAAATAATACATTTAATCATTCAAAATTGTCATACTCATAAGATTTCATCACCGATAATCAAATTACTCATCAAAAATCGCATATATACCTTATATAGGATTTCTAAGCCATAAAATCCTATTTACCAATTCTTGACTCCACATAATATATTTAACTCATTATGTTCAGTAGCTAAACTATTTTCATGAAAATACCAAATTAGTCCCAAAACTTATTCTTTTCTGGGATTTAGCATAATATAGTCCCATATTGAACATATATTTTTCTTGACATTTTTAAAATTCATTTACTATTTTCAAAAAATCAATTTCTAATTAATTCCTTAAGAAATTAGCTACCTCACGGTTAACTCGAGAAATTCCCAAATCTTGGCAGGATCTACACACATGTTAACGTGAGCTTCGGTTTAAATTTCATGGTCATTGAGTTATAGAACTCAGGTTATAGCATTTTAAATCGGAAAAATCTAAATATTGAAATGGTCATAACTTGCTCATTTTAAGTCGGAATGAGCTCATTTTTGGACAGAAGTTACTTTATACCATATAAAATACTTTCCCAAAAGGCCAGAATTTTTCTCACAAATTAAGTGGCCAAAAAAGCCCTTTTAAAATCGTGGCAGCAACCTTTTTCATATTTTGCAGTTTTTCGTACTTTGCTAAAATAAGTCCACACGAAAATCTACAACACCTTTTCCAGTGATTCCACTTGGATAAGTTACAAAACTCATAGACCTAACTCTAGAACTTGAACACACTCAAAAATTCAAAATATAATAGGAAATATGGTCAATTGAATTTCGTGTTCCATTTTCACCAAAATCTAACTTTTCAACCCTTTGTGATTTCTAAGAAACTTTCATGTTTTCACATAATAACCAACATAACTCATCATAACACTTACTAATACCACATATACCCATAATTTTTATCAGTCCAATGCTTTTATTATGACTTTCATCATAATCCACGTAAACAAATCATTTCCACAATTTAATAAGGAATGAAATACAAAGGATCATTCACCGTGCATGTGGTAATCCACATGGCGAGTTATTCCAGCAGAATAATAAAGAATGGAATAATGAAGGATTCACCATGCGTACGATAGGCGCATGCTGGACATGTTATTCCCAACAAAATAATAAATAATGGAATCGAAGTCCCAGTAAGCGCACGCTGAGGCAGGATATTAAGCCGAATAATAAAGAATGGAATAACAACGAAATCACCATGCATGCGGTACTTTTGCATAGGCGAGGTTATTCCAGCGGAATAATAATAACGGAACCGGTCGAGGCGTAATACGCATGCAGGCATGATATTCCGAGAATAATAAATAACGGAACCAAGTCTGGCGTAAAACGCACAGACAGGATATTCCAATAGAATAATAAAGAATGGAATAACAGAAGAATTTCACCAAGTATAGGATAGCCCGCGTATACAGGTTATTCTAACAGAATAATAAAGAATGGAATAACAGAAGTTCTCTTCATGAATAAGAAAGAAAGAATACCCCTTACGAGTACAACAAATAATATTCCCTACCTTTGAAAGAAGAGTATTCCGATTGGTAGGGCGAGGATATACTCAAAGAAACTTGTACTATGCTCAAAGCTTTCTTAAACTCTAAAGAAATACGCTCAAGATTATAGAAGAAGAACTCTCTCTATAGTTTTTCTCAGAGTTTAGGTGAATTCGTAAGAAATAATGAAGGAATGAGCTTCTATTTATAGAAAAATGGAATTGCATAGTAACTAACTCATGAGCGGTCAGATTGATTTACTTTAATCTGACGGTTCATATTTAAAGCAAAATCTTTTAAATAAAATATAATATATTCTATTTATAATCTAATAAAAGCGAATAACTTTATAAAAGATTTTACTATGCAAACACTTATCACGAGCACTTATGCAAATACTATGCATAATAAAATATAATATATCCTAATTATTGTCTAATAAAATAGATAACTTTATAAAAGTATTACATTTTATATAAAAAGATTTTACTATTAGCCTAATAAAATGAATAACTTTATAAAAGTATTACATTTTTATATAAAAGCTTTTCTGTTTTTATTACATTAATAATACTAATAAAAGAAAAGCGAGTGACTTATCACATAAGCATCAATAATCAATACTGAGTGTCTTCTCTTTGTGCATTCACGCGTATTCTTGTACTTTTAACTTAGGGTGTTTCAACAATTAACGGTAAAACTTAGTCGTTATTTTCATAAAAATATTTTGTCATTTTCTCAATCCGGATAATAATTTAGTTGTGGGGTCCACCCGATGATTGTCTTCCGTCGTGCGGATATTCCCTGGCAAAAAGAATATTCCCCGACTAATCGAATATTCCCCGACACAACGAATATTTTATATCAACTTGCTTACTTTGGAAAACAAAATTTCACATATTACCCTTAACTTTAAAATTTTATCAATTTAACTATTTACCAAAATAGAAAAATTAAATACTTTTATTTCAAAAAATTCGGGGTCTCACAATCACCCCTCCTTATGAAATTTCGCCCTTGAAATTTACGTACATTACTGATATTAGAAGAGATGAGAATACCTTGCTTTCTTTTGGATTGTACCTTCCGGTTATATCCTCGTATCATGATTTTCCATTGCTCATCTCCTATATTTGGATATCATTCTAGAATATATATTCAAAACAAAGGTTAATTTACATATCACAATTTGTCGACTTATCAAGTAAACAATTTGACTTAGGTAAAGTCACAGACTAGCGAAGTATATAACTCGTCTCTCTCCCTCCTAGTTCTAAACTAGTATCTCATGCCAACGACCATATCCCTAAGCTCGATATGCATTTGTGGCGCCTCCAAAATTAGGTATACATCAACCATTCGAGTGCTTGGATACATGGTACAAAATTCAAATACAACTTCATTTATACAACTGTTGAGCTGTTGTATAGAATACGACCACAATTAACTGTGAGTTTTAATACAAATGTATGTAACTCTCATGGTGCCTCGACCACAACCTTATAATGGTACTTTACATAAAAGTATAGTCAAAGACTATTTTAGAAATTAAAATCTTTGGGAAGTGCTCAAGGAAACCTTCGTACATTGAAGGCCATGTGTCTAGGTTATAATAGATATCATATGGCCACAGAATTATCCTTGGTTGACCCAATAGACCCCAAAGAAAAATGAGAAGATTACTATCATCTTCTTCCTAATGGTGAGTCTTCTCTTGACATATGACTATCTCCACTGTCTCCAAGTGAATATTATATTTCAAAGAAACTCTAAGATCATATAGGTAGTGCCCGTAGATATACTCAGCAAGTGGATGCGCACAACCCTGTCTTATGATAACACGAGGTTGTATGTCATTAGACATCTTGTATGATAGTGGCAAAACACCCTTCCAAAGGTTGGTTCACCTCACCCTATTTGATTCACCAAATATAACTACTAAATGTTGTATAGAATACAACACACTTTTCTATACTGTTTAGGGAGAACCTCCACAACTAGAGACCTCTGTTCTATTCCCCTATTATTCCCGCTCGACCCGACAACACGCTTATGGCAACACTCTTATTACCTGAAAGGAATTGTGAAGCAGAAAGGGTGAACACAACTAGCCCAGTAAAGAATATCATGACTAAAGATAATTAAATTATCAATAGCTTTCATCAATAATAAATCAGAGATTTAGAACATATGGTAGATGATAAAACTTTTCAACCATAGTTGCGGTGAACGAAAGCAATCCATTAGAAGAGTCAAATAGACCATCAGGTCTATTATCTTCTCCATGTTAAAAGTCCACCAATAATGTTTTATCCCTGTAACATCAATCAACAATTCCTGTCCACAATCATATGAATAACTCATAATCATAATTGTGATTCTGAATTTATTTTCACACTCAGGACGAAGATAATTTTCATCACATATCTTCACCTGAAACATCAAAAATCATGGTTATACCAAATCACAATTCATGTTCATAATCATTAAATCATCTTTGCACTACGGCCAAAGATATTCATTATTATCACATCCATGAATTAATATTTCATTCTTTGAGACTTCATTTCGATAAATAATCCACATCATTGAATCATCCACCTTTCTACGGCCGAGGATATTCTTTAGTATCACGACCACGAATTATCCATGCACTACGGGCCAAAGATAATCGTGTTTTCATCAACTGATCTGATCATGCCATAAAACAATTCACCTTTGCACCCTTGGCGAAGAGAATCCATAGCCATAATCATACCAAAAGCTGTCCGTGATGCAATACGGCCAATGAGGACTTTTTCATTAGTATCACAACCACAAATTATCCATGCACTACGGGCCAAAGATAATCGTGTTTTTATCAGCAGATCCCGATCATGCTATAAAACAATTCATCTTTGCACCCTTGGTAGAAGAGAATCCATAGCCATAATCATACCAAAAATTGTCCATGATGCACTACGGGCCGATGAGGACTTTTTCCACACCATTTGCAACATTACGGTCATGATTATCAAGAATAATCCTCGGTCATAATCATACCAAGTCCATCTATGCACTACAGGCAACAAATGACTTTCAATGTAATATAAATATGAGGATGATGACAATATTATAAGCATTAATCAAATTAAATCAAGGATAAATATTAAAGACTTTAAATTTATCTAGACATTATCAATCACTTAATAAAATCATAATCTAATCATTTATTAATACTATAACAATATTTTAATCACTTCTTAAACTTATAAACAATTACATTTAATTGTTTACACTTTTCCAAATAATACATTTAATCATTCAAAAATTGTCATACTCATAAGATTTCATCACCAATAATCAAATTACTCATCAAAAATCTGCATATACCTTAAATTTCACATGTTAACGTGAGCTTCCAGTTTAAATTTCATGGTCATCGAAGTTATAGAACTCCAGTTATAGCATTTTTCGTCAGAAAAACCTAAATATTGAAATGGTCATAACTTGCTCATTTTAAGTCGGAATGAGCTCATTTTTGGACAGAAGGTACTTTATACCATATACTTTAATGTCCCAAAAGGTCAGAATTTTTCTCACAAATTAAGGCCAGAATTCTGTTTTATATAAAAAGCTTTTCTGTTTTATTACATTAATAATACCAATAAAACAAAACTGAGTGACTTATCACATAAGCATCAATAATCAATCTGAGGTGTACTCTTTGTGCAATTACGCGTTTTACTATACTTTTAACCTTTGGGTGTTTCAACGATTAACGGTAAAACTTACTGTAGTTATTTTCATAAAAATATTTTTGTCATTTTCTCGATCAAACAATAATTCCGTTGTGGGGTCCTGATGATTGTCTTGTCGTCACATATATTCCCCGATAAAAAGAATATTCCCGATTAATGAATATTCTCTAAAAGCACAACGAATATTTTATATCAACTTGCTTACTTTGAAAAAAAAATTCACATATTACCCTTAACTTTAAACTTTTATCAATTTAACTATTTACCAAAATAGAAAAATTAAATACTTTTATTTCATAAAATTCGGGGTCTCACAACGTTTGCTTTTCCAGGATGGTATTGGATGGTATATGTGACGGCCTCGAATCCAGGTCCTAAATCACCTCGGATCCGGTTCGATTATTCTATAACTATTCAACTATATTTGCGGAAGATATAAACATAAATTGTTTATACAATAACTTATACATATTCCCCACGGTCGAGTAACCTTAACTTAATACACATTTCATAACTTTTCTAACACATAACATTATTAACATACAATACTTATACAATTTATTTATACATATCCTAACTATTTGGAACCATCTTTAACTTTGTCCTTGTATCTGACACATTCGTCTTAATCTGCAATGTTTTATCATGATATAGCAAGGGTGAGCATAAGGATTGCCCAACAAGTTTAAGTTCAATAATATAACGATATATCATGATTGAAATGATTTTAATAATTGGTTGGCTATAATTCAACAATATAATTGTGAACTAGCAGGAACAAATTTATGACTGAACACGTATTATACATGAATAAATATATCTGAAACCAACTGGTAATGAAGGTGATCAGCTTTCATACCTGACTTATACATGCAATATGTACAGAGTACAATTATACATGGCAATTAGCAATGATTAACCATAAGCTTATCCGAATGAAACACTCTTAGTAGAGTTAAGTAAAAATAAACTTGCACGAGGCAATTGATTCCGCTACACAATTTATATCGCTTTATCAGAAGACCTAATATTAGTAATATAGATCTCAATATTAGAATAATATCATCACAATATAATACTATAATATATATATATAAACATAGAATAACCTATACACATAACACATAATACCTATCTGGTCATTAAAGACATAAAACTTAGCATCAAAAGTCGGTTTATTTAAGTCCAGAGTTGAAACAAAATTACGATTCTATCATCCAAGCGGTACAGTCGGACAAATTTCGAGTTTAAGTTCAATTAAACTCGGCTAAGTAACTTAACTATTATCTAAGATAATTTTAATATGTTGAAATATTTTTCAAAGTCTCGTAATAATTTTTAAATAATTATTACTATTTATCAAGAATTTTCAATCATTAAACACGTATTTAAATAATATAAATACCACTTAATTCTTTTATTATTAATATTCATTTATTATCAAATATTAATGAAGTACATATCATAATATTATAATATATTTTATAATATATCAAAGTAATTTTAAAACCTTAAAATCATTTAAATATGATTTTTAAACACTTAAATTCATTATCCAGATAATTGCTATTAATATTAAAATATTAATATTTTCATGACAAAATATCAAAAGTTATATTTTATAACTTAAAATATTTTTATAACACTTAAATCATTTTCATATGATTTATAAATCATTAATTCTATTTTTATATAATTTATTTAATATATTTATTAAATAAACTAATTATCCTTAATATTAATTAATTAGTGAAATTCATCACAAAATATTAAAAGTCTTTGAAAATATCTTTAAATATTTTCTTATATCATAATATTATTTTTCATGAATTAAAATCATTTTTAAATCATTTATTTAATATTATAATTAAATAATTAAATACCATTTATATTCCAAAAATATTAAATATTTATGAAATATACTTAAAATAATTAAAAACTATTTTTAAAATAAATTTATTATGCATTTTTAATAATTAAAATCTATTTTATCTATTTTAATTAATTTTGAAAAATCGGAAAATAAATTAATTAGAAAGCTGTCATTAAAAAGGGCCTATAAAGCTTGACAGAATCGTCATATAGGTGTTCTTGAAATGCTTAGAAACTCATAAATGGAGAGCAAGGTACTCACTTTGGAATTCTTATTTCAATCCATACGTATTCTAAATTTAACTAATGCTTATATATCATCGTAGTACTAATGTAACATTACATGTTCCAACCACTAGATAGGTCATACAACATCGGATCAAGAGAGATCTAAGCTCGAGAAATGTCGACAACGCCATTTCTTCATTTCTGGGTTTTCCAAAAAATGAAGAACAGTCAACGGTATTAGTTTTCGATCCTTATAACTAGTATTCTGTAATTTGTTTGGGTGAACTATTGGTTCCATAAAGTAGACCACATGTCAGGGTACAACGACATAAAATCAGAACATCATAACAACACTGAATCTAAGAGATTAAGGCCGGTCAACCTCTTACAGACAACTCGACTGATGAAGATCTGGGTTTTCCAGAAAACCTTCATGAGGCAGTTTGGTCAACCTACTTTGACCGTGATTATATTTCATTCTAGTTGTGATCTAAGTGATCTAGTAGCATACATGTGTAGTTAATATACTCTTCTACAACCACAAACTAACAACACGACCAAAAGATCAAGCGATTTGCAAGATCGGAGGCTTGCAAAAGCATTAAGAATTGCAGGAAACTTACGGGTAACCGAAACAGATTTCGTGAGCGGTCGACATGGTTTGGCCAGAGCATAACTGATGATCTAGACTAGATCTAACCCTGCTTCCAGTTTCAGATCACAGTCCTCATGTCATAGAACAAATTCAAAACATAAAATACACAAAACATCAAACACATAAAGATCTAGAGGTTCTGACATTAGGCTGTCAGGCCTTATTTTTTTTTTCTAGTTTTCCAGATTTGTTAAATCTTTAATTTCGAGCATCAAAATGATATGGATCTAAGTTTTGGCAACCCAGATCATCAAGTGACACCTTCTAACACAACTGAAAACAACAAATCATAACAAATAACATGGATCACAAGATTTCAAAATTTTGAAGGTTTATACCTTTCTAGTGCTTGATCTAGACTTCTGACCTTTGATCTTGTTATTGAAAGGTTATGAACTGATCTTAGCTTGGATTCTCTCTCTCTCTCTCTCACACTCTAGATTTCGAAATTGAAGAGAGAGAATGGTCTTGGCAAAAATGAAAAGTAAAGTAAGTATTTTCTTACTTTTAAATCTCTTATGTTTTGATTCATTGAATCTAGTTGCTAGGTGGCATTGTATTGGCTGAGATTGCTAAGATTTTAGACATATGGGCTAATCCTTAGGCTTGATGACTCACAAGATTTGCCATATCTTTTGCTTAAGTTTTAAGAAAAGGGCATTTTGGTCTTTTTCCTTTTAATTTAATGGCATACTAATAATTGGCCAAACCCTTAGGGTTTAGGGTTTGGGTTAGGGTTTAGGGTTTAGAAAACCTTAGGATTTAGGGTTTAAAACCCTTAGGGTTTGCAATTTAATTTTCTAAATTTTTCAATTTAGGTTTTAAAAATAGAAAATTAACATTTCTAAATTATAATTAGGATTTTCTAATTTTATTAAAATTTCTTAATCATAATTTAAATATTGCTAATTAGGATTAGCATTTCCTAATTAAAATCGCTAATTTAGCAATTAGGGTCAAAATTGTCATTAGGATTTACAACCCACGAATTAGGGTTTCTAATAGAAAAATAATTTTTTTTTTCTAAATTTGAAAATTAGGGTTTACTAATTAAGTAAGCTTTACCCTAACTAATCTTATAATTATTTACACTTACACCATTAAGTTCCCAATTTAGGATTTTATACACCGAATTAGGGTTTCAGATTCCCGGAACTGAATTTAGGGTTTCCAGAACCGGTTTCTAGGATTTCTTATTAATCACTAGGGTTTTCTAACCGAACGTTGATGTTCTTAATATATAATTAGGGTTTATTCTGAGATATCATTTATCCTGGTCAACCCCTTGACCATAACCACATATCGTATACATATATAATTATATACAGAGAATATTTTCACGTATTTCCTTAATCTTGAATAATTCACTTAAATCCTTTACAGAATTTTGAAATCCTAAAAATTCTATCTTAAAAATATCAAATGCATACACTTATTATCTGTCTAGGTTCTAATTTCGAACCTTAAATCAATTAATAAAAATTTTAAAAATATTCAAAATTCTCGGGTTGTCACATTCACCCTTTTTCTAAAAATTTCGTCCCCGAAATTTACATTACACCATATACCATACACCATATATACACAGCATCTCATGCTACCCAATACACCTCTTACAAGAGTAAAAATTTTGAAATCGTGCTGAGGAGTCATATAGACCATGAACTATTGAGGTTTATAGGTATTACTACCTGCTACCTATTTCAATTAAGAAAAAGGTACTCAACCCCTTATATAGGTTAACAATATGTTTACAATCACGAAGAAGGTAAACTACTGTTGCTAGTACGTACGTTTATCATGTCTTGCGAATATTCTCGCTATTGAATTATTTAATCCAATCTACATAGTTCACCTCAGTCTTGTCATAGAATTTCGCACCAAAATAGTTTGGCTCAGGAAAATTTTCAAAGAACGCTTAGAGTTTTATAAATGTTTGTCTAGCTGAATCAAATAGCATAGACTCATATCAATAATTCAATTCAATCGAATTATTTAAGTGTAGCCAAACCCCGTTGGCAAATTAAAATTTTTTAAAATATTTTCGAGAATGACATCATGATGCCGCATCTTTGTATTAATGATCAGTTTGAGGATGCCGAAGTCATTGTATGACTTTTGTCATAACACATCATCTGATAGTGGAATAACGATTTTAGATCAAATTCACACTAAGTATTCTGTATTTACAACTCCATCAACTTTTTATCATCTTTGCACCAGGTTACATGGTACATGAGTGATAAATAAAATATATTTTGATATTTCAAATCATTTGCGTCTAGCTGAAATAAGTAGCATAGACTATTCTTTAAACCGTTTCAAAAATGATTACTAGTCTACATATATTTTTTTTCAAAAGCACTTAGTGCGTATTTTGCTTGATGTCAAAATTTCGAAGTCTAGCATAGCTAGGAGTTTTGAAAAACTTAACTCTTCACTAATAATCATTTGCTTAAACAATCTACCTGTTCCTATTATCCTCGATACTCCATTTACACACAACTATACCCAGTTCGTCAAACCACACTTATGAGTTCATTTACTTGCCGTAATCATATGAGTTTAAGAATTTGTCCTAGTCAGACCTTTGGCGTCCATTCGCTGAGGGGTTCATAAACATTTCATATAACTATGAATCAAGAATGTCACATAAGTATGAGTTTTAAGAACTCGTACTTAACCTTATATCCTCTACCTATGACCTATCTATCTGTTATACACATGAGAAAGGAATCACCCTCTTAACATGCATATAACAAATAGCGCGACACAACATTTCAATGGTTATCATTGTCAGAACTAAGTTGTTATTACACCAAGTACAATTCCCTGCCCATACAAGGAATCATACAACTCAGCCGCCGACATGAATCCTCAATTGAATCCCCATCTAACACTAACCCCCTTTTCAATAAGAATTTCATTTAACTCGTATTCATAATCCTTTCCTGAATTTGTACCAATTCGTAGTACAACTGACACACAGTAATCTTGTTGTAAACTTTCCAATCATTTGATTGATTCATATTCCATACTATAACCTTATCCGATCACGGGGTGATCTCATCGTATATGTTACGATTCATTTCTACGCCTTGATCGTTTTGTTTTACGATCTTCTATCATTTTGCTTTTAGTCTTTTAGACTCTATCTATTCATCACTACTGTTCAACTTTATTATCAGAGTTAGGGAACTCTGTATCTTTTAACTCGCCGAGATTTGTCTTTGAATCTTACCGAACAACTAACTCTATTTGAGTTAGTACTTATCCTAATCACTGCGGTTATTAGTCTCAGGTATTCCTACCTAAGGTTCATAACCTATAACTTTGATACCAACTGTGATGGCCCTGAATCCAGGTCCTAAATCACCTCGGATCCGGTTCGATCATTCTATAACTATTCAACTATATTTGCGGAAGATATAAACATAAATTGTTTATACAATAACTTATACATAATCCCCAATGTCGAGTAACCTTAATTTAATACACATTTCATAACTTTTCTAACACATAACATTATTAACATACAATACTTATACAATTTAATCACACACATATCCTAATTTTGGAACTTGTCTTGGACCTTTTCCTTGTATCAAGCGCATTAAGTCTTGTCTGTAATGTTTTATCATGATATAGCAAGGATGAGCATAAAGTTGCCCAACAAGTTTAAGTTCAATAATATAACGATATATCATGATTGAAATGATTTGAATAATTGGTGGCTATAATTCAACAATATAATTGTGAACTAGCGAGGAACAAATTTATGATTGAACAAGTATTATACATGAACAAATATATACGAAACCAATTTGGTAATGAAGGTGATCGACCTTTCATAACTAACTTATACATCTGATATATATATGAGTACAATTATACATGGCAATCAACAATGATTAACCATAAGCTTATCAAAACGAAACACTCTTAGTAGAGTTAAGTAAAAATAAACTTGCATGAGCAGATTGATTCTTTGTTACACAATTTATATCACCTTGTCAGAAGACCTAATATTAGTAATATAGATCTCGATATTAGAATAATATCATCTGATATAATACTATATATATATATAAACATAGAATAACTATATACATAACACATAACCCTATACCGATCTCTATCAACACATAAAACTTAGCATCAAGTCGGACTATTTAAGTCCAGGAGTTGAAATCGACCTGATTCTATCATCCTACGATTCTAGTCGGACAAATTTGAGTTTAAGTTCAATTAAAAAGCACTTAAACGCTTAACTATTATCTAAGATAATTTTAATAATAGTCGAAATATTTTTCAAAGTCTCGTAATAATTTTTAAATAATTATTACTATTTATCAAGAATTTTCAATCATTAAACACATATTTAAATAATATAAATACCACTTAATTCTTTTATCATTAATATTCATTTATTATCAAATATTAATGAAGTACATATCATAATATTATAATATATTTTATAATATATCAAAGTAATTTTAAAACCTTAAAATCATTTAAATATGATTTTTAAACACTTAAATTTATTATCAGATAATTGTTATTAATATTAAAATATTAATATTTTCATGACAAAATATCAAAATTTATATTTTATAACTTAAAATATTTTTATAACACTTAAATCATTTTCATATGATTTATAAATCATTAATTCTATTTTCCATAATTTATTTAATATATTTATTAAATAAACTAATTATCCTTAATATTAATTAATTAGTGAAATTCATCACAAAATATTAAAAGTCTTTAAAAACATCTTTAAATATTTTCTTATATCATAATATTACTTTTCATGATTTTTTATGAATTAAACATTTTTAAATCATTTATTTAATATTATAATTAAATATATTAAATACCATTTATATTCCAAAATATTAAATATTTATGAAATATACTTAAAATAATTAAAAACTATTTTTAAAATTTAAAATAAATTTTGAATTTATTATGTATTTTAATAATTAAAATATATTTTTATCTATTTTTAATTAATTTACGGAAAATAAGAAAATAAATTAATTAGAAATCATCTAAAGGGCCTATAGCGACAGACCAAAATCGTTATATAGGTGTTCTTGAGGTGTTCTTAGTTTGCTAGAAACTCATAAATCGAGAGCAAGTACTCACTTTGGCCGATTCTTATTTCGATCCATACGTATTAAGCTAACTAATGCTTATATATCGTAGTACTAATGTAACATTACATGTTCCAACCACTAGATAGGTCATACAACATCGGATCAAGAGATCTAAGCTCCGAAATATCGACGACAACTGTTGTTCTTCATTTACGGTTTTTTGAGAAAATGAAGAAACGATCAGCGGTATTAGTTTTCGATCCTTATAGCTGGTGATACGTAATTTGTTTGGGTGAACTATTTGTTCCATAAGGTAGACCACATGTCGAACCGGTACAATGACATAAAATCGAACATCATAACAACCTTGAATCTAAGAGATTAAAGGCGATTCGACCTCGTGAATAACTCGGTGATGAAGATACAGGTTTTCGAGAAAACCTTCATGAGGCGATTTGGTAAACCTACTTTGGCCAGTGATTATATTTCATTCTAGTTGTGATCTAAGTGATCTAGTAGCATACATGTGTAGTTAATATACTCTTCTACAACCACAAACTAACAACACGACTAAAAGATCAAAGCATTTGCAAGATCGAGGAGGCTTGCAAAAGCTTGTCATAAATCTTGAAACTTCCGGGTAACAAAAAAGATTGATTTACGTGAGCGGTCGGCGTGGTTTGGCCGAGCATAATGATGATCTAGACTAGATCTAACCACGCTTCGATTGAGGATCAAGTCCTCATGTCATAGAAACGATTCAAAAGATAAAATACACAAAACATCAAACACATAAAGATCAGAGGTTACGACATTAGGTACATCGGGCCTTATTTTTTTTCTAGTTTTCGATTTTGTTAAATCTTTAATTTGAGCATCAAAATGATATGGATCTAAGTTTTGACAACCCAGATCATCAAGTGACACTTTCTAACACAACTTAAAACAACAAATCATAACAAATAACATATCACAAGATTTCAAAATTTTGAAGGTTTATACCTTTTTCTAGTCTTGATCTGACTTGACCTTTGATCTTGTTATTGAAAGGTTATGAAGCTGATCTTAGCTTGGATTCTCTCTCTCTCTCTCACTCTAGATTTGAAATTGAAGAGAGAATGGTCTTAACAAAAATGAAAAGTAAAGTAAGTATTTTCTTACTTTTAAATCTCTTATGTTTTGATTCATTGAATCTAGTTGCTAGGTGGCATTGTATTGGCTGAGATTGCTAAGATTTTAGTCATATGGGCTAATCCTTAGATTTGATGACTCACAAGATTTGCCATATCTTTTGCTTAAGTTTTAAGAAAAAGGCATTTTGGTCTTTTTCCTTTTAATTTAATGGCATACTAGTAATTGGCCAAACCCTTAGGGTTTAGGGTTTGGGTTAGGGTTTAGGGTTTGAAACCCTTAGGATTTGCAATTTAATTTTCTAAAATTTTCAATTTAGGTTTTAAAAATAGAAAATTAACATTTCTAAATTATAATTAGGATTTTCTAATTATATTAAAATTTCTTAATCATAATTTAAATATTGCTAATTAGGATTAGCATTTCCTAATTAAAATCGCTAATTTAGCAATAAGGGTCAAAATTGTCATTAGGATTTACAACCCACGAATTAGGGTTTCTAATAGAAAAATAATTTTTTTTCTAAATTTGAAAATTAGGGTTTGCTAATTAAGTAAGCTTTACCTAACTAATCTTATAATTATTTACACTTGCATACTAAGTTTCCAAATTTAGGATTTTATATACGAATTAGGGTTTCAAATTCGGGGCCTGAATTTAGGGTTTCGAAGCCGGTTTCTAGGATTTCTTATTAATCACTAGGGTTTCTAGCTTAGAACATTGATGTTCTTAATATATAATTAGGGTTTATTCTGGATATCATTTTATTTAGTGACCCTTGACCATAACCACACCACACATATCGTATATATACAATCATATACACGAGAATATTTTCACGTATTTCCTTAATCACTGAATAATTCACTTAAATCCTTCTGAAATTTTGAAATCCTAAAAATTCTATCTTAAAAATATCAAGCGCGTACACTTATTTTACATACAGGTTCTAATTTGAACCTTAAATCAATTAATAAAAATTTTAAAAATATTCAAAATTCTCGGGTTGTCACAATTATGATCGTAATCTTTCAATAGCTCAAGCCAAGCCTTGTTGCCGCATGTTGAGTTCCTTTTTTGGTGAAAAAATACTTGAGGCTTTTATGATGCATATAGATCTCCACTTTCTCCCCATCTGGTAGTGTCTCAGGATCTTGGCCGCAAAAGCATTGCTTTTATGACTCCAAATCATGAGTAGGATAATTCCTCTCATATTCTTTGAGTTATCATGAGGCATAGGCTATGACTTTCCCATGTTGCATAAGAACACATCTAACCCTTTGCACGAAGCATCATTTGTATATAACAAATCCATCAAGACAGGATGGTATTGCGGGCAGTGCAGAAATGAGTCTCTCTCTTGAGTTCTTGGAAACTCTTCATGATCCTTGCTCCAATGAATTTTGTATCTTTCTGGTCGGTGAGTTAGCGGAGTAGCGATTCGAGAAAATCCTTCCACAAATCTCCGATAGTAACCAGCTAAGCCCATAAAGCTACATACTTCAGTAACCGACTTTTGTTGCTCCCAACTTTTTATAGCTTTAATCTTCGCCGGGTCGACAGATACTCCATGTTTTGACACCACGTGCCCAAGGAATGCTACTTCTTCAAGCCAGAACTCGCATTTCTTTATCTTGGCATATAGCTTGTTTTCACGAAGCCTTTGAAGTATCAGCTTCAAATGGTGCTCATGATCTTCACGGCTTTTAGAATAGATGAGGATGTCATCAATAAAGACAACAACGAACTGATCCAAATATTCCTTGAATACCCGGTTCATCATATCCATGAAAGCAGCAAGAGCATTAGTCGGTCAAAAGACATGACTAAGAATTCATAATGCCCATCTGGAAGGTTTGAAAGCGATCTTTGGAATATCCTCGGTTTTAATCTTGATTTGATGATATCCGAGCGAAGATCGATCTTTGAAAAGAATTGTGCTCCTTGCAAGGTGGTCAAACGAGGTCATCAATGCGAGGTGGCGGATACCTATTCTTGATGGTGACATGGTTCAATTCTCATTAGTCGATACAAAATCGCATACTCCGTCTTTCTTCTTCTACGAATAAAGCAGGGCACCCCGAGGAGATGTACTAGGATGAATGAAAGCAGATGTCTAACAATTCCTGTAGTTGGACATTTAACTCCTGAAGTTCAATAGGAGCCATTCGATATGGAGATTTAGAAATGGGGTTTTGTGCCGGTTCGAGGTCGATAAAGAATTCAACATCACGTTACGGGTAGGCAGGAAGTTCTTGAGAAAATACATCGGGAAATTCTCTAACAACAGAAATATTATTCAAATCTGACTTGTCTTTGTTCAAATCCATAACATGGGCTAAGAAAGCTTGACATCCGTTTTTTAATAAATGAGTAGATTTATGGCTTGATATGACAGTGAGTAATTTTAGTGGTTTAGTTGTTTGAATTCAGTATGTAGCCGGGTTGGTTAGGAATATAAAAACTAACAACCTTACGAAAAATAATCAATTTTGGCATGATGGTGGTTAACTTGATCAATTCCTAAAATCACATCAAAAGCAAGTATCTTTAAAGAGATAAGATCAGCGGGTAATGTGATAGTGCCAACTTGGATTAATAAGATTTATAAAGCGGTGGATGTAACGAAAGTTTCACAGCCGGAGTCTCCATTTGATAAATCAAAGTCTAATTTCTCTGAGTCAAGTTTAAATGTTGAGCACAAGTGGGAGAGATAAATGAATGGGTAGAACGGTATCTAGTAAGGTATAAACCCAGAAGAATTCAAGATTAGCTTACCCGTGATCACCTCATTCAGGTTTCTCGCATTTTGGCCGATCGACAAAAAGCTCTTCGAGGCTAGCGATTTTGACTTATTCGGGACAACCTTTGGAGTTACCATCCCTGCTGAACTTGGTTTTGCTACAGAATAGTCTCGAGCTATATAATCCTCCTTTCCACAGTTATAACATACCTTGGATTGTTTTGGGCGGTTTGGGTTAATATGTCCCCCTTTCCGTATTTGTAACAAACGGCGGCGCTTTCGTTCTCTCCCCCAAAGCAGTTGATGTTTGTCTTTGGCGTCTTCACGTTATCATTGTTGTACCTTCTCTTTTTGAAATCTCCTCCCAGGCTCGCTCCTTTTTATTATCACGCCACGATTACCACGGAGTGGTTACCGCTTTTGTTTGAATGCTTTCCTCTATCTTTGGTTTTCATTGCTTCGATGGCATTGCCATATGCCGGTATGACCACAGTTGTGGTCCTCGGTTGCACATACTCATTATCTCATTGTAATAATTGAATACATTTACAACATCTAAATATAAAGAAAATTTATGAGATATAAGATATTGCGAATCTAGGGCTTTAAACCTCTCGAAACATCATCGTCATTCGTTCCTCATTTTTGACCAAATGAGGTGCTGAACACAGATAACTTCTGCAAAGTTCGCCTCGTCTTTGGGACACCATCATATTGTTTTGTTCGGTCGATAAACTCTACCTCTTTCATATATGGCGAATACTTTCGGAAAGTACTTTTCATTGAACAGTTTCTGAAACGTTTCTCAAGATATGTTGAGTGCGGCAGTAGTGTACGCTTAGAGACTCCCACCGGTGAATACGCTTCACTCTGAGAACATAAAGGTGGTGAATGGAACCTTCTGTTCCTCCATGCATCCCAAGACATCGAATATCTTGGTAATTTGCTTGACCCACGTTTTCGCCTTAATCGGATCCGGCTTTCCAATAAATTATGGTGGTCACAACTCATTGAACTGTTTGGCTGGGATAGACCGCGCGTCTGATTTTACATGAACTGCAAAAAGCTCCTAAACATTCCATCATTCATCGTTTGCTCGGTAGTGTTGTTTACAGGAGGAATATTGCCTTCCTGTTGTACATTCTCCTAGTTTGTGACTAAAGGTTGTTCCACAGTCTCATACATTCCATTGTTAACGTTCTTAGCAGCCATTCTTAAATACTGCGATAAAACAAGGGTTAATTAAACAAATTAACATATCACATAATATCCCTATATTATGACCGACCAACAAATAAGTTTAGTTAGGACACACTAGCGAAAGATTTACTCATCTCTCCCTCTTAATTCTATTCCCCGATCTCCACGGAGACTATATCCCTAAGCTTTGATACAAATGTGATGGCTTTTTAAAATAGTTATACAACACCCATTACGAGTGCCAAATACATGGTAAAGAAAGCAAACAATAACTTTAATAATACAATTGTAGGTACACAATACGACAACACATCTTGTGAGTTTAAATACAAATATTGTCTTCTAGACAATATCACACTCAAATAGGTCCTCATTATAATTATTCAAACACTATTTTACGAAATAGTGAGAGGACTGCTAAAATATCTTTCTAGAACCATCACTACATTTTACTAGATCCTCGCTATGTTCTCACCTCACGAGAAGAAAAATGGAACAAAAAAGGAAAAGGGTGAGCTCAACTAGCCCGATAAAAGAATATTATGACTAAGATAATATACAACAATTTAT
Organism: Panax ginseng; assembly: GCA_020205605.1. Lineage (NCBI taxonomy): Eukaryota > Viridiplantae > Streptophyta > Magnoliopsida > Apiales > Araliaceae > Panax > Panax ginseng. Next base: position 44,840,139 of record CM035136.1, read on the forward strand.
CATTAGTCTTCAACGGAAAAATCGATAAAATATAATAGACAACAAGTTTTAGATCAACAAGCTGCGGTGAAACAACAATCCATTAGAAGAGTCAAGAGAAAGAATTTCACTATCTTCTAAGATTTAAAAGTCCATCAATGATATTTTATCCTGTAACAACAATCAATATACATCTTTAATCAAATATTCATCTTTGCACTACTGAGCCAAAGATATTCATTTGTATCACCGGTTGGTCGTATTCATCTCAACACTGTTCATCTTTGCACTACGGGCCAAAGATATTCATTAGGTAATCATTCATCTTTTTACACAAAAGCCAAAAGATATTTATCGATTAATCATTAGCTTTGCACTACTGGGCCAAAGATATTGATAATATCATCATTTAGGGTGAGGATGATGAAAATATTTTAAAGGAGCGAATCTAGTGAAACAAAATAACAAACATTAGAGATTCATATTACAGTTTATCTAAGATCAATAATACTCCATAATAACCGATTTTGAAGCAAAATTCAAGAATAAAGATCAAAACATGAATACAATCAAAGATAGTAACCATAATAGACATCTTGGACAAAAAGGAGAAAATTTCATTTTTCGGTGAATAGTGTAAATATTAAGTGAATAGTCTGTAGTATATGTGAATAATTATCGTATCGTGAATAGTAACCCCAGAGCACAAAAAGTTCCAAATTTGATAAAAGTTCAAACCAATATTTTGGCATAATGATCTTGAAGAAAATAATATCATTTAAGAAGAAATAACATCCTTACCTCAAGCGAGCGAGTGCTTGATAGGAATATCGGATATGAAATTTGAATGAAACTTGTCTTGAATAGCAACTCTCAAGGTATCAAAATACTCACAAAATACGCTCAATAATATAGAGAGAGAAAGAGTGAAAACTTGTTTCTGGTGTGATTTTCAATTCTAACTTAGTCCTCTATTTATAGGAAAATGTTATGCTGGCAAAGCAGACTTGACTGCAACTTTGATGGTTTTATCTGCTACTATTCTCACCCACCACATTTGAATAAAAATTCCAGCACATTTCTCACCAACCAAAAATGGGGCCCACCAATTCTAGAATTTTCCACCAAAATGATAAATTCTGAAACTTCAACAATTTCTGAACCAGTCACCTCTTAAAATTCATAACAAATCATACGTTTATTTTTAACGGTTCAAAATTTGTCTGCGATCAGCGAGTCGGATTAAAATTATAACTCACATGATATATCTCAAAAACACTAGTTTAATTTTTAATACCTCCATTCCAAACAAAAATATTGATAAAAACCTCAACATTAACTCCTTCATTTTTAACCACAATAAATATATCCAACATTTATATCCACATAAAATAAATATTTCGTTAGCATATGAATCAATAATTAATTATTCACAAATAATATTACAGAATCACATTTATGACAACCGGTAGTTTCGAGGAAAGAGGGGCTTTCGATAAGGATTTCTCTTCTTTTACGGCGTGCGATTAGGTGACGAACCTCTCCTTGCGAGAACTTTCTAGACATTGCGATAATGTTATCTAATAATATTATTCAAATAATATGAATTATTGATCGATAATGGGAAATCTTTATGCGGTGATAATTAGTGAAACAACAATAATACAAAATATCAGCGCGTGACAATTATTGAATCGATAAAATAAAATATTGAGCGATAACTTCTGTAACAATTATTGAGTAGTGTCTTCTTACGTGAGGATCGATAATTCATCAATCATGCAATCTGGTATCTTTCTTTGTGCAACCACGCGTATCTTTGTATTTTAACCACGAAGTATTCAAGCGAGTGTTAACTTGGTAATAATTACGCCGATTATTTATAAAACTCGAACTTTATGCGTTTTCTTCATCAAGCGAGTTATCTAGTTATAGGGCCCTGAATGCATTTTGCGATTAAATGCGAATATTCACAAGCAGAATGAATATTCCACGACCAACGAATATTTCAAACCTGATGAATATTTTATAACCACTTGCTTATTTTGAAAAATTTACACATTTCACTATAACAAAGTATTATATCAAATTAACTCCATATTATTTCAAGATAATAAATAGAGAAAATTTAATTTTATTTATAATAATTTGGGGTGCCATGCAATCTCACAATTTCATTCACGTACATATTAGCAAGACGTTCAAGGGAATAAGTCTCCCGTATAGGCAAGAAATGGGCAGACATGGTTAATCTATCAACAATAACCCAAATCGCATCTATGCCTTGAGAAACCTTGGGAAGACCCGTAACAAAAATTGAGTTAAATAAAATTGAATTTTCTCTATTTATTATCTTGAAATAATATGGAGTTAATTTGATATAATACTTTGTTTATGGGTGAAATATGCAAATTTTGCAAAATAAGCAAGTGGTTATAAAATATTCATTGTGTCGGAGAATATTCGTTTGGTCGTGGAATATTCTTTCTGTTGGGGAATATTCGTACGACGGTGCAACCATTTGTGGGCCCCATAACGGATAACTTTAGGATGAAGAAAACGACAAAGTTTGAGTTTTATAAATAACGACATAATTGTTACAATTAACATCGTTGAATACCAGTGGTTAAAATACGAATATGCGCGTGGTTGCACAAAGTACCATACCAGTATTGCACAGTATTGATGAATTAGTGATCCTTACGTAAGAAGACATTACTCAATAATTGTTACAGTAGTTACTGTTCAATATTTTATTTTATTGATTCAATAATTGTCAACGTTGATATTTTATATTATTGTTGTTTCAATAATTGTCAACACGCATGATTTCTATTATCGGATCAATAATTCATATTATTTGAATAATATTATTAGATAGCATTATTGACAATGTCTAGAAAGTTTTGTCAATGAGAGGTTTGGTCACCTAATTGCGCGCCAGTAAGGAGAAATCCTTATTGGAAAGCCCCCTCTTTCTTGGGAACAACCTGGTTGTCATAAATGTGATTCTGTAATATTATTTGTGAATAATTAATTATTGATTCATATGATAAGAAAATATTTATTTTATGTGGATATAAATGTTAGATATATTTATTGTGGTTAAAAATGAAGGAGTTAAAGTTGAGGTGTTTTATCAATATTTTTATCGGAATGGAGGTATTAAAAATTGAACCAGTGTTTTTGAGATATATTGCGTGAGTTATAATTTTTAATCCGACCGTTGGATCGTTGTGATTTTTAGATATGTTATACATATATAAGTTGAGTATATGTCCATAAATTTTTAAATTAAAAATAAGCGTATGATTTGTTATGAATTTTAAGAGGTGATGGTTGAGAAATTGTTGAAGTTTGAATTTATCATTATGGTGGAAAATTCTAGAATTGGTGGGCCCCACTTTTGGTTGGTGAGAAATGTCTTTGGAATTTTTATTCAAATGTGGTGGGTGGGAATAGTAGCGAGTAAAGCCATGGGTTGAGTCAAGTCTATTTTATTTGTCTGCTAACATTTTCTATAAATAGAGGACTAAGTTAGAATTGAAAATCATACCGAAACAAGTTTTCTCTCTTCTCTCTCTTATTATTGGCGTATTTTGTGAGTATTTTGATACTTTGAGAGTTGCTATTCGGCACAAGTTTCATTCACCTCATATCCTATATTTCGATCGTAAATACTTTATTCACGTTTGAGGTAAGGATGTTATTTCTTCTTAAATGATATTATTTTCTTCAATATCATTATGCCAAAATATTGGTTTGAACTTTTTATCAAAATTGGAACCTTTTGTGTTGGGGTTACTATTCACGAATGTGACGCCCCTAAAATAGGTTTACAACACCCATTCTGAGTTGCCAAATACATGGATGCGAGAAAGCAAACTATAACCCGATAATCTGATCGTAAGTAAAATACTTACGACAACATATACTTTGGGTTTAAATACAAATATTGTCTTCTAGACAATATCCACACTCAAATAAGTCCTCATTACAATTATTGATACACTATTTTACAAAATAGTGAGGACTATTAAAACAACTATCTTGAATCATCACTCCATACCCATTTAGTTCTCTTTAAATTCTCTCTCCCAGAGAAGAAAACGATGGAACAAAAGGAAAAGGGTGATCTCAATTAGCCCGATAAAGAATATTATGACTAAGATAATATAAAATAAATTATCATTAGTCTTCAACAGGAAATTTTTTTGATAAAATATAATAGACAACAAGTTTTAGATCAACAAGCTGCAGCGAGAGAAACAACAATCCATTAGAAGAGTCAAGTAGAAAGAATTCCACTATCTTTAAGATTTAAAAGTCCATCATCAATATGTTATCCTGACAACAACAATCAATATACATCTTTAATCAAATATTCATCTTTTGCACTCTGAGCCAAAGATATTCATTTATATCACCGATTAGTCGTATTCATCTCAACACTGTTAATCTTTGCACTACGGGCCAAAGATATTCATTAGGTAATCATTCATCTTTTACTCTGGGCCAAAGATATTCATCGATTAATCATTAGCTTTTTACTCTGAGCCAAAGATATTCGGTAATATCATCATTTAGGAGTGAGGATGATGAAAATATTTTAAAAGGCGAATACAGTGAAACAAAATAACAAATATTAGAGATTCGTATTACAGTTTATCCAAGATCAATAATACTCCATAATAACCAATTTTGAAGCAAAATTCAAGAATAAAGATCAAAACATGGATATAATCAAAGATAGTAACCATAATAGACATCTTGGACAAAAAGGAGAAAATTTCATTTTTCGGTGAATAGTGCCGTATTCGTGAATAGTGTCGTATACATGAATAGTAACCTATTTGGCAACTCAGAATGGGTGTTGTAAACCTATTTTAGGGGCGTCACATTCGTGAATAGTAACCCCAACACAAAAAGTTCCAAATTTGATAAAAAGTTCAAACCAATATTTCGGCATAATGATATTGAAGAAAATAATATCATTTAAGAAGAAATAACATCCCTTACCTCAAAAAGACAATACTCGATTTGGAATCTTTGGATATAGTCTTTGAAGGAACTTGCAGTATAGCAACACTCAAAGTATCAAAATACTGATAAGAATACGCTCGATAATATAGAGAGAGAAAAAGAGAAAACTTATGAATTCTGGTGTGATTTTCAATTCTAACTTAGCCCTCTATTTATAGGAAAATGTTAGCACAAAAGGCGAGACTTGACCTGCAACACGATGGCTTTACCGCTACTATTCCCACCCACCACATTTGAATAAAAATTCAGCACATTTCTTCACCAACCACAAGTAGGGTCCACTCAATTCTAGAATTTTCCACAAAAATCATTTATAAACCTAATTTCCGAATCAGTCACCTCTTAAAATTCATAACAAATCATACGCTCATTTTTAACGGTTCAAAATTTGTAGACATATACTCAACTTATATATGTATAACATATCCAAAAATCACAACGATCCAACGGTCGGATTAAAAATTATAACTCACACAATAAAGTCAAAGAAGAATTGATTTGATCTTTTAATACCTCTAATCCAAACAAAATCTTGATAAAACACCTCAACATTAACTCCTTCATTTATAACCACATAAATAAATCCATCATTTATATCCACATAAAATAAATATTTCCTTATCATATGAATCAATAATTAATTATTCACAAATAATATTACAGAATCACATTTATGACAACCAGTAGTTCGAGGAAAGGGGCTTTTCGATAAGGATTTCACCTTACTGGCGCGCAATTAGGTGACCAAACCTCTCCTTGACAGAACTTTCTAGATATTGCCAATAATGCTATCTAATAATATTATTCAAATAATATGAATTATTGATATGATAATGGGAAATACTGTACAGTGACAATTATTGAACAACAATAATATAGAATATCAATGCAACAATTATTGAATCAATAAAATAAAATATTGAACAGTAACTACTGTGACAATTATTGAGTAGTGCCTTCTTACGTAAGGATCAATAATTCAATCAATATCGTGCAATCTGGTAATCTTCTTTGTGCAACCCACGCATTACATAAAAGATTTAAACCACACAGTATTCGATAGTCTTAATTCAGTAATAACTACGCCATTATTCAATTTTATCGTTTTCTTCATCCGATTGTTATCCGTTATGGGGCCCACAAATGGTTCATACTATGATAAATGCGAATATTCTTCAAAAAAGAATATTCCACGACCAAACGAATATTCCCCAACCTGATGAATATTTTATTACCACTTGCTTATTTTGCAAAATTTGCACATTTCACCCATAACCAAAGTATTATATCAAATTAACACCTTATTATTCACAATAATAATTAGAGAAAATTCGATTTTATTCATTAAAAAATTTGGGGTCTTACAACGTATACGACACTATTCACGTTTACGACACTATTCACGAATACGACACTATTCACCGAAAAATGAAATTTTCTCCTTTTTGTCCAAGATGTCTATTATGGTTACTATCTTTGATTGTATCCATGTTTTGATTTTTATTCTTGAATTTTGCTTCAAAATCGGTTATTATGGAGTATTATTGATCTTGGATAAACCGTAATACTAATCTCTAATGTTTGTTATTTTGTTTTTTGGATTCGTTCCTTTAAAATATTTTTTCATCATCCTCGGTCCAAAATGATGATATTCTCGAATATCTTTGCTTTTGGTAGTAAAGATGAATGATTACCTAATGAATATCTTTGGACCGTAGTACAAAGATGAGCAGTGTTAAGATGAACATGACCAATTGGTGATACAAATGAATATCTTTGGCATTGTAGTGCAAAAGATGAATATTTGATTAAAGATGTATATTGATTGTTATTCTGAGGATAAAATATTGATGATGGACTTTTAAATCTTAGAAGATAGTGGAATTCTTTCTCTACTTGACTCTTCTAATGGATTGATATTTCGCTTCTGGGCTTGTTGATCTAAAACTTGTTGTCTATTATATTTTATCGATTTTTTTCTGTTGAAGACTAATGATAAATTTTTTGTATATTATCTTAGTCATAATATTCTTTCTTTGGGCTAGTTGAGCTCACCATTTTCTTTTTTGTTCCATTTTTCTTCTCGGGGAGGTGAGAACATAGCGAGGATCTAGTCGGGGTATGGGTGATGGTTCTAGAAAGATGTTTTAGCCTCCTCACTATTTCGTAAAATAGTGTTTGAATAATTGTAATGAGGACCAATTTGAGTGTGGATATTGTCTATAAGACAATATTTGTATTTAAACTCACATTATGTGTTGTCGTATTTTGCACGACAATTGTATTATTGAAGTTATAGTTTGTTTTCTGTACCATGTATTTGGCGACTCAGAATGGGTGTTGTATACCTATTTTGGGGGTGTCACAGTTGGTATCAAAGCTTAGGGATATGGTCTCTGGCGGAGATCGGGGAATAGAACTAGGAGGGGAGAGATGATTAAATCTTTTGCTAACGTGTCCTAACTAAGCTTATTTGTTGGTCGGTTATAATATAGGGATATTATGTGATATGTTAATTTGTTTAATTAACCCTTATTTTATCGCAGTATTTAAGAATGGCTGCTGAGAACGTTAACAATGGAGTGTATAAGACTGTGGAATAACCTTTTGTCACAAACTAGGAGAACGTACAACAGGAAGGCAATATTCCTCCTGTAAACAACACTACCGAGCAAACGATGAATGATGAAATGTTTAAGAGCTTTTTGCAGTTCATGCAAAATCAGACAAGGGAGACTCGTGTACAAAACACGGGTGGAAGTGATAGCAACGTGCGGTCTGTCACAGCCAAGCAATTCAAGGAGTTGGGACCACCATAATTTATTAGAAAGCCGGATCCGATCAAGGCGGGAACATGGGTCAAGCAAATTACCAAGATTTTCGATGTCTTGGGATGCGGAGAACGAAGGTTCCATTCGCCACCTTATGTTCATGGTGAGGCGGACTTCTTGGTGGGAGTCGTGAAAGCGTACCCGACACTGCCACACTCAACATGTCTTGGGAAACATTTTGAATCTGTTCAATGACAAGTACTTTCACGAAAGTATTAAATCGTATGAAAGAGGTAGAGTTTATCGGTGGAACAAAACAATATGGCGGTGTCGAAGACGAGGCTAAGTTTGCAGAGTTATCGAGTTTGCACCTCATTTGGTGAAAATGAAGAACGAATGGCGAGTATATTTTCGAGAGGTCTAAAGCCGAGATTCGGTAATATCTTATATCTCATAAATTTCCTTTATATTAGGATGTTGTAAGCAGGCTCAATTATTAGCGCGATAATGAGTATGGTAACCGAGTGACCACAACCAGGGTCATACCGGTGGCGGCAACCATCGGAGCAATGAAAACCAACAGGGAGTAAAGCATTCGGACAAAAGCGGTAACCACTCAGGTGGTAATCGTGGCCGTGATAATAAAAGGAGCGAGTCGGGAGGAGATTTCAAAAAGAGAAGGTACAACAATGATAACGTGAAGACGTCAGCACAAACATCAACTGTTTCTAGGGGAGAAGAACTATGACACCCCCAAAATTAGGTATACATCACCCATCTTGAGTCGCCAGATACATGGTACAGAATTCAAATACAACTTAATTATGCAACAGTCGTGTAAAATACGACAAAATATAGGCTGTGAGTTTGAATGCAAATATTGTCTACTAGAGAGTATACAAACTCAAAAGGAGTCCTCATTACAATTATTATCACACTATTTTGTAAAATAGTGAGGACTACTAATGCAATCATCTAGGATCATCACTCTATTCCCCGACTAGTCCCAGCTACGTTCTCATTTCCTGAAGAGAACAGTGAAAGAAAGGGTGAGCTCAATTAGCCAGTAAGAAATATTATGACTAAGATAATGCAGAATAATTTATCGTTAGCCTTCAAAAGTGTTAAACCGATACAATATAACAAACATCATGTTTAACTGCAGCGGAACAAGCAATCCATTAGAAGAGTCAAGTAGAGAATAAAATCTACTATCTTCTATGATTTAAAAGGTTTTCATCACTTTTATTGCTGAGACTCAGCTTAATAAATAATCCACATCATCAAATCATCCCTGCACTATAGGCCAAGGATATTCTTTAGTATCACGACCACGAATTATCCATGCACCACGGGACAAAGATAATCATGTTTTCATTAACGGTTCTGATCATGCCATAAAACAATTCATCTTTGCACCCTTGGCCAAAGATAATCCATAGCCATAATCATACCAAAAACTGTCCATCAATGCACTACGGGCCAATGAGGACTTTTTCCACATCATTTGTAACATTACGGTCATGATTATACCGAATAATCCTGGTCATAATCATACAAAGTCCATCATGCCTTTACGAATACGAGATGACTTTCAACATAATATAAACATGAGGATGATGACAATGACATAATAATTCAATAAAACAAATTCAAGAATTAATTTATCCAGGAACTAATAACGTCCAAATTGTCAACATGATACTGCTTTGTAGAGTAAAATTCAAGAATGCTCAGAAGAATATTTCCATAAAAAGATACTGGATGAAGCGTAAATATCAAGGATATTCCACTAATTTCATAGAGTATAGAAGTCAAAACTTTAACCAACTGAGTATAATAAAGAATGAAATAATAAAAGAAATCACCATGCATAAGGTACTTCGCATAGACAGGTTATTCCAACAGAATAATAAGTAACGGAACGGTCGTAAAGCAAAATTACATGCCTGACAGGATATTCCAACGAGAATAATAAATAATGGAACAAGGTCCCTGTAGAAATGCATGAGACAAGATATTCCAAAGAATAATAAATAACAAAACCGAGTTCGGCGTAAAAATGCTGAGATAGGATATTCAATGAATAATAAAGAATGGAATATTAGAAGAATTTCACCGTGTAGCGATGCTTTTATAGAGCGAGTTATTCCAACATAATAATAAAGAATGGAATAATGGAAGAATTTTACCAAGTATAGGGTAGCTCAGCATTATCTGAGGTTATTCGAGCAGAATAATAAAGAATGGAATAATGAAGTTCTCTTCATAAATAAGAAAGAAAGAGTACCCCTTACAAGTACAATAAATAATATTCCTACCTTCAAAGAAGAAAATCTTTGGATATATGAGTAGTGAAGTAGTGAATACTTTTCTTCTTTCTCTCTATAGTTTATCTCTAGAGTTTTAGAGAATTCGTAAGAAATAATGAAGGAATGAGCTTTATTTATAGAAAAATGGGTACGCATAATAACTAACTCATGAGCGGTCCAGATTGATTTACTTTAATCTGACGGTCCATATTTAAAGCAAAATCTTTTAAATAAAATATAATATATTCTATTTATAATCTAATAAAGCGAATAACTTTATAAAAGATTTTACTATGCGTGCACTATGCATAATAAAATATAATATATTCTAATTATTGTCTAATAAAAGCAGATAACTTTATAAAAGTATTACATTTTTATATAAAAGATTTTACTATACAAAATACTAAGCGAGACACTATGCATAATAGAATATAATATATTCTATTTATAGAATAACTTTATAAAAAGTATTTTGTTTTATTACATTAATAATACCAATAAAACAAAAGCGAAGGTGACTTATCACATAAGCATCGATAATCAATCTTAGTGTCTACTTATGCAACCACCGTATTCTTGTACTTTTACTACACTGGAGTAGTTCAAGCGGTATTAATGGTTAAACTTCATCGTTATTTTCATAAAATATTTTTGTCATTTTCTCAATCACAATAATTCCGTTCTTGAGGTCCACAATGATTTATAAAGTAAATTGCGGATATTCCCAAACAAAAAGAATATTCCCGACCAATCGAATATAATATGACAACTTGCATACTTTACCAAAATTTATAAATACTATCCACAACTATAACATTATATCAAATCCACACCATAATATTAAAAAATATTTTGAGAAAATTAAATCTTTATTCATAAAATCTAGGGTCTCACAATCTCCCTCCTTATGGAATTTAAGCCCTCGAAATTTACGTCACGATACTGATATGCTTAGAAGAGGTGAGGATACCTCGACTTCATTTCAAATTCTAACTCTTGAGGTATAACCTTTGAGTGTTGAATCGATTCTTCTTATCCAAGATTTTAACACGTATCTCCTCAAACGTTAAATCATCCGCTATCTCATCCGGTTCTAAATTAATAATGTGGTTGGTACGTCCACATATTTATTTAACATCGATACGTTAAAAAGCGTTATGAACACGTGACATACTTGGCGGTAAAAGCGAGTCTATAAGCCCATAGTTCCTACTTTCGATCGAGACTTTTAAATGTGCCAATTAAATCGAGGTTGAGATTTCTCTCTTAAATCGATCTTTCTTCTAGAATAACGCCTCTTGAACCTTCTTCTTCACATTTATCACTCCGGGTGTGTAGCTTGAGCGACATTAACTTTATCGATTAAAAGTCGATTCTACTCGTATATTCGTTATCTTCACTTGGGTTCCTAGAGTCTTTAACTCTATCTTCATCACTTGTAAGTCATCTGAAATGGGCCTTTGTGTTAACAACATCTTTTCGTAAACTCATACGATCTTACTTTCGCGGCGCGTCACTACCGTTCGCTTTCCACGATGGTATTGAATAGTACGATCATAATCTTCAACATTTCGAGCCAATGTCTTTAGGCGTATATTCGTTCATTTTAGTTGAAGAAATATTTGAGGTTTAAGAAATGGTTTTTGTACTAGGGTCAATAAAAAATTCGATTTCACGCTCTAGGGGTAGGCTAAGAAGTCTTCAAGAATACGTCAGGAAATTTATTAACAATAGAAATATCATTCAAAACTATGACTCTCATCCAAGACTTGGACATCACGTCACATTGATACCTATCAACTTGCCATCGTCATTACGACGTCGCCTACAGAAAGTCTGGCTTCGGTGCATTCCACACAAGAAAGTCTACAACGAAAGGACCGGGGCTCTTTACTTATGGCTTGATATGATAATGATTGACTTTAGTGGTTTAGTTGCTTGAATTCGCATAACAGGTTGGTTAAGAATATGAAAGCTAACAACCTTACGAAAAGCATGATGAGTAGTTAACTAATCTATTCCTAAAATCACATCAAAGACAAGTATTTTCAAAGAGATACGATCGACAGGTAACGTGAAAGTGTTGATTTGAACAAGATTTATAAATAGTGGAGGTAACAAAGGTTTCTCCCAGCGGATATATCAAAGTCTAACTATAGGAGTTAACTTCAAACATTGAACACAACTAGGTGAAATAAAAGTGGGTAGAGCGGTATCTAATAAGGTATAAACTTCGCAAAAGTTTATCATTAACTTACAGTAATAACTTCGTTCGGGTTCCTTGACAAACTCTCTCACTTAAACTCTTTGGATTTGACTTTTGCTATAGGGTACATTCCACCCTTAAGTGCTTCGTCCAGATTCGATCCATGATTTGAATTATTATTCTCGATCCATATCAATTGGGGTTGGTACTGCTATGCGGGGTAATTCAAGAATTCAATGTTGGATTCTCCCAATTGTTGTCCAAAAAAAAAATCCATTTCATCTATTTTGGCTTTATTGGATGGACGTCTTTTTTCTACAATATCTACACGTCGTGCGCCTTTTACCCATCGTCATCTATTATCCTTCGTTAGGTTGTTTACGCTTTCATCGAACTTTGATCATATCATTCTCATATTCCACTCTAATATCTTATACTTTCGCCAAAGAGTGCTTACATTCAAGCATCGCATTACATCCGGGTAACACAATTTTGAATTATTACATCTCTTTCTGCTACACTTTGCTTTGCCGTTCTTGACCGCTCTTCTTAACTCATGAACACGATTTTGTAATTCTAAGTTTCGATCATAAAATTCGTCTAACCTATTCTCCTCAGGTTCCTCTTCTTCCTCACTCTCAATTTTACCGCCTGCTGACTAACTAGCTTCAAAGCAACTATTAGTTCTTCATTCACCACGTAGATATCTTTAATTTGTTCTTAGATACGTCATGCATTAATCTAATTAGTGACTAAAGGTGTCTCAACGGTCACATTCACTCCATTGTGAACATTTTAAATTTGCCATTTCAAACAACGCCACAAAACAAGGGTTAAATAACATATCACATAGTATCCCTATACTCTACCGCCGATTAAATACCAAATAAACTTAGGTAGGTCATACTGCTAGTGAAGGAATTCCCATCTCTCCCCTCCTAGTTCTTGTCTCACATCTCGGCCGGGGATCATATCCTCAAGCTTTGATACCTGTTATGGCGCCCCAAAATTAGGTATACATCACCCATCTTGAGTGCGCGGATACATGATCTGAATTCAAATACAACTTAATTATACTGACGTTCGTGTAAAATACGACAAAACATATAAGGTACGTGAGTTTAAATACAAATATTGTCTACTAGAGGTATACAAACTCAAAAGGAG